>JAPQWS010000102.1:0-1310000 GCA_028651295.1 Catharanthus roseus
TTGAAATAAAAATTATTAGATTACCTATTTCCTTGGATATAATATAGTTGTGCCATAGAAGCATCTATACTTGGGCACTCATGATTAAGGTGCCTCCATTACAAAAATTACAAAATATTGCTTGTTGTGGGCCCGTTGATGCCATATTTAATTTTTTGAATTTTTTATCTATCATGGCAGCCAACCTTGACTCCAAATGTGTTATTGTATCTACGCTATGTACTCCTGCCATTTTTACCTTGGTCTTGGGCCACCTCAATTATAACTATTTAGGGCGATTTGCTCGATCAATTTATATACTTGTTAGGGTGTCTTGCTATCTATAGAGCCACCGATGGAAGCATCTATAAGTTGTCTAGCTCCAAAGCTAACACCGTTGATCAATGATTGGATTTGGTTTCCCAAATCCAAACAATTATGAGGCACTTCTATATTACTTCCTTGCACCTTTCCCGAGCTTCATAGAGACTTTTCCCATCGACTTGTTGAAATGAGAGGATTTCATTCCTCAATTTTGCAAGATGACTGGGGAAATTACTTTCCAAGAAACTTCTCTGCCAAAGACTCCCATATTGTGATGGAACACGGAGGTAATGATTTGAGCAATGATTAAAAGTATCACACACCACCAAGAAATTGGCTATGTGTGCGTTGGGATCTTCGTCTTGTAGCCCATCGAATTGCACGTTGTTTTGTACCATCTGAATGATGTTGGGCTTGATTTCAAAATTATTGACATCCACCGATAGTCTTGTTATGCTCGGCCTCGTCCCCAATCTTTCGGACGACCTAGCTTAGTCTGGCATAGTACATTCCGCCATTGGTGGTGGTGATGGTGTGATAGAGTAATAAAAGTCTACTTTTATTATAGTGTTTTGGTCATAGTTTTGCCTTTTTATTTAAAGAAATTAATGAATTTTACTACTATATTTTTTTGCTATGGATAAATTGTGGAGATTTGAATGATTTGAACTTACAAGGGGCTATTTTGGAATATCTTTAAAGAAAGAGATCTTATTGCAGAAGATTATGAAAAAGACATTTACTTGATCGACTTTACCAAAGTAATTGTTGAAGACCAAGTAAATTCATCTACTCTAGTAAACAGAAAGTCAAAGCAGACATGGTAGATTTTTTTTATCTGATTTTTTGGAGTTTTAAATAAGTTAATTTCTTGGTATATTTTATTTTAAGTTGTTAAGAGGGGGAGAAAATCATGTGATTTGATTCTTTCAATTGAAACTTTGTTAGGAAAATCACTATAAATAGGTGGGAGGAATAGAAGAAAAGAGAAGAAGAAAGAAGTCTTCCATTAGATTAGTTAGCTCAGATTATTTCAAAGTTATGTTTATCATCGGGAGTGACTAAGTTTTTTTATTCTGATTTAAGGATTTATTTCAACTACAATTTTTGTGAGGCTATGAGCTTATATTTATTTTCTTACATTTAATTCAAGTACTGGTTGATTTATTGCTTTTTTTATGAAAGTGAATGTTTGATTTGTCTGACAAATTAATTAAACATTTACTTTCTACTGCTACCATTTGTTCTTGATCCATAATTGTCAAAAACTCTTGGCCCTAAGTGGCACTTAGGATGCTTATGTATATTAGTGAGACATTTGGATATGCATAATCAGCCTAAATATGGAAATCAACAAGACAAAACTAAATAATTGTAGCTATGTAGATTATTTGAGTTTTTGGTTAAACTACATTTTCACTATGTTTATTGCTATCACAATTGAATATGGAATGCTATCATCCCCAATTGAATTGTGGTAAGTATTGATTGAATGCTTGATTTAATCAATGAATTTAGGAAAATATAAGATTTATTACGGCTATCCGAATAAATCTAAGGTAGAGTGCTTGAACAAGTAAGATTACTATTTTAGCCGATGATCAATAATTTAGTTGAATAGAAGTAACCCCTTAAATCAGAATTTTTCTTAATATTGTGTTATTCTCTAGTAATTTATTATTTTATTCACAAGAAAATCTCCCCAATTTACAACTTTTTTTTCTTAAGTTAAGAATTAAATTATTAATTCCCTTGGGATTCGACCTGGTTCCCACTAATACTACAAATTTATCTTGGTCTGATAGGAATTCAGATTAATTTTGAGGGTCTCGACAAACCTGTCATGGTGGATCCCTTAGGTCCTCCTCTTCTTTCGCCTTATCTACAATTATGAATGTTGTTTTGTCCACTATATTAAAATTGATTGCGTGGCGGGCTTTCTATAGCATTTTCTCAATTTTCGGATCAAACTTAACCAATTCACCCCATTGGCAATGGGGACATAAACTAGTTGAAAAGAACCTACAAGAGAGCAATTATGAAATCGATGAATTTACGAGAATAGAAAGAGAAGAGCAAAGAATCCAAACAAAAGCCACAGTTCAATAGAGGAATAAAAAAATTAAAAATACAAACCATTAAATCAGTAAATAAATAGTGTTCTTAATGTTACCGTCCTCGACAACAACACCAAAAACTTGATGTGTGATTACTATCCTATTAAAATTCTACTTTTAGGCAAGCATACCTATCGATGTAATAAGGTGAGAAAAGTCCCCGGATTGCCCAACTCTCGGGACGACCAAGCACTAGTACTAATTATATTTCTACTATCTAATTTAATAAAATGGTTTGAAAAGATTTTTAAACTAAGAAACAATTAAAAGACAATTAAACTAAGAAAACAATTAAAGGTTCTTAAAACGAAATTGGAAAAGAGTGTTTGAATGGTAGAATCCCTATAACCTTAAGTTAATTGTAATTAGAAAATTGTTGTAATTAATTATTAAAACACGTTGGTTGGATCTCTTTCAAGAATTGGATAAACTCTATGTTTAGGCAAACATCATCCTATTCAACTTAACCGTTTAGAGAAGAATTTCTTCTAACCCTAACCCGATTATGAATGAATGTCTTCTAAGATTCGTAATTAGTATGTCTACTCAATTACTAATTCCTATTGTTCAATTGAGCCATTGGTTAACCTTCCTTTTTTCCAATTCTAATTAAACTTACGAAATCACCCAATTTCACAAAAAATCGGTAAATAATCATAACAATTGAACAACATCAAAATAAGAATTAAGTAATTAAAACAAGAAATTCATATAAAATGTTAATCAAGAATTATAGGATTCATCCCCATTCAAACACAAAACAAATTAGCCGCTAAACATTATTCTAACATATAAATTCATAGACAAATTCATATAAAAGAATAAGGTTAGGGAGCTTAGGAGAAGAAATTGAAGATCCATGATCTCGGCTATTGCTCAAGCTCGTCTTCCAATTTACATGAATAAACTCCCGAATCGGGTCTTCTTACAAGAATATAAAACTGAAACTAAGACATAAGCTATTGAATTAATGTGTTTAATGAAGTTTATGTAGGAGAAAAAATCTCCAAATCCTACTCTAAAATTACTCTAAACCTTTTTGAAAAAAGTTTAGAATCAAAATACAAAAGGAAATAAAATCATAGTAAAAAATGGAAAACTTTTAAAAATTGAATAATAGTCCCCTGCGCGACTATTCGAATCAGGAAAGTTGAGCTTTCCGGATTTGGAAGCTCTCTGGAAAAATCCCTTGAAATGCATCAACACTTTCCAGATCTGAAAAGTGTCTATCCGGATCTGGATGGTGCATATTTCTAGCTTTTCTTGATTTTGTGTTTCTTCTCCGTTTTTCGCTCCCAAGTCCTTCATTTTGGCTTGCTTTCAACATATCTTCATTCTAAAAGTACCTACAATCAATAAGAGAATAAACGGATCAATAAGCTCTATTTTATAAATATTTAAGCACAAAAACAAATAAAACGACAATGCTTAAGAGGGTAAAAGTTAGACTTATCAAGCATTTGCTAAGTTCTCATCTTCTCCTACTTCTTTAACTTCAACATCAACTATGTTATCAACTATGTGTTCACACAAACTTGAAAAGACTTGGGAAGAGATGAACCATTTTCTTCTTTTCGAAGGGAAAATTTAGGTATTAAGAAATTATAAGGGCACATAAAATATTGCAAGATTTTCAATCAATTGATTTGATTGGGTTCCCAATTTGGTCACCTAATTGTCAACTGGCCAAGACATGTTACTAAATTGCGAATTTGCCAAACTAAATGGTAGTCGAAGGAATTAACACAATTTTTTATAGTTATTCATGGAAGTACCTAATTGACAAATTTTTGCCAGGTACAAGGATAAAAACGACACACCTGCATTTTGAGGTCCTTGATTGAAAACTTGTCCAATATTACCAAATTAATCCTTAAAATAAATTTATAATTTTTTTTATTTGCTATAAAATACTTCAATAAATATGTGGATGTTCATCCAGGTTCCAAAGGATAACTAAATTCCCAAAATATTAATCTTAGTTGGATTAACCGCTCCCCATTTATGTTGTTTAGTCCTTTTAGAAATTTTCAAACTTTCGTATGATGAGCTTATAAATAGGTTATAAGAGGAGACATTAATAAGATTTGCTAGTTCTGATTGTAAGGAATATGAGTGTATGAAAGTCCTCAAAGGCAAAAAAAATTTAATTTTTGTTTTGTTCTGTTCTCCCGAAAGGTCCAAGAGGGGTGAATTAGACTTGTAAGCAATTTGAACAGTTTAAACTTTTCTTTTCTCAAATGAAAGGAAGTTTTCACAAAAGAAGTGCTACTGAATGCTTAGACTGAGATATCCAAACTAAGATTATCAAGCTAAGTAAATGCAACAAGCATGTTACCGATAGATTTTGCTTTTCAATCTTTTGGTTGATTTTTGAGCTAGACTTTAAGGCATACAACTTTTTTAAAATTGAAATTATCATTTGTTTCCTTGTTGGTTCTTATGCCCATAAAGACTAATCCTTATGTAATATTTAAGGAATATAATAAAATGATTTATTTTTAATCAATATTTTGAGTTTGGAATGCACATTAACTTGCATAAGGTCCAAGTAACTTAAAAAGATAGTCCACGTGATGGGTCGTGCTTCATAGTAATGTGCGAACTATGGTCATTTGAGTTACAAGCAAGAAACATTTCATGTTTATTCTTGGCCATTTGATAGAGTTAGGCATACTATCAAGTAAAGGTCATTGCATAGTTGTTTCCTAAATGAGATGACTTACGTTTAGGTCAATAAGTGTCTTTCTCATGACTTATTTTTGGTGCTACTAATGTCTCTTTATGTGAAGAATTTGCCTCCCTTATGTAAAAAGAATTTGAAGTGAGCATGATGGGAGAATTGACATACTTCCTCGGACTACAAATCAAGCAAACAAAAGAAGGAATCTTCATCAACCAAGAGAAGTACACCAAGGAACTTCTCAAGAGATTCGGGACGAGCAATGCAAAAGGTATTGGCACTCCAATGAGCTCATCATTGAAGCTTGACAAAGATTAAAAAGGTAAAATGGTTGATGAAAAGACATATAGAGGTATGATTGGTAGTTTACTTTATTTAACGGCTAGTAGGCCAGATATTATGTTTGTCGTATGTTTGTGTGCTAGATTCCAAGCTTGCCCCAAAGAATCTCATTTAACAGCTGTAAAACGTATTTTAGGATACTTAATTTCATCATATGATTATGGCTTGTGGTACACTAAACAATCTTGTTTTGATCTTATTGCCTACACCGATGCGGATTATGCCGGATGTAAGGTAGAAAGGAAGAGTATAAGTGGAAATTGCCAATTCTTGGGAGGATGCTTAGTATCTTGGTACAGCAAGAAGCAATCGTGTGTATCACTATCAACTGCCGAAGCGGAATACATCGCAGCCGGTTGTTGCTGTGCACAGGTACTTTGGATGAAACACACATTGATTGATTTTGGTGTTTCTTTTAAGTGTATACCTATTATGTGCGATAACACTAGTGCCATAAACATTTCCAAAACCCTGTGTAATATTTAAAAACAAAACATATTGAAATCAAACATCACTTCATTAGAGATCATGTTGCTAAAGGTGATGTATTTTTAGAATATATTTGCACAGAGGATCAAATTACCGATATTTTTACAAAACCTCTTTCAGAAGATCGCTTTTGCTATTTAAGAAAACTGTTTGGTATCGGCAAATTTAATGAGTAATGTGTGTTTTTTGTGTTATCTGTTTTTCCTCTTACATTTTTTTGTTCTTGCTGACATTTTTCATAAAATCGGACGCCATTCTTAAAAACCAAATGTCCGGCTTCAAAACCGGACTCAAGGAATTTTCCTCACAAAATTCCCGAGATATTTGGTCGATAAAACCAGACAACTTAGAAAAAATCGGACATCCGATTTCTTCAATTTACAAAAGCCGAACGACCGACTTTTTAAAATAGGTCAAACTATTTTTTTTAAAAACCGTCGGGTCTGTGCTTTTAAAATCAGATTTTTTCCAACTTTTCACACATTTCTCTCAACTCTCTCTCATTCTCTCGACCGAGAACTTCCTTCTTGACAAGACCCATCCGATTTCTTGCTCCGATTTTCACTCTTCTTCTCTTTTTCTTCAAATCTATACCTTAACATAGCAAAGAAATGGTTCTTCTCTCTGTTTTCGTTTCAAAATCTGCTCCATTTGAAACCCTCCATTTCCTCTCAAAAAATGGTAAAAACCAAGAATGTAAATGTTAGTCAAGGCCAAAATCTTGAAGAAGGAAGTACAAGTAGAGGAAAAGAAAAGGCAAAAAGGGTACCCTCTGGAGTTACTTCCTGAAGGTAGAATTCCAGATCAATTTATTTCGGCAAAGGAGGCTGTAAGTTTTGAAGAGTGGACTAGGAATCGAAGAAAAATAACTCTGGGTCACTGAGTAGATTTAAACGACATGCAAGGTATGGAGGCTATCCCTCGTCTCTTTGAACTGATTGGTTGGATACCATTGTTGATTGTGAATGAACTTTATTATGTTGAGATGATATATGAATTTTATGCCAATCTCCACAAGGGAGAATTGAAAGAGTGGACAATGCTCCTTATCAATGGGTATTAACTAGGATTAGGGGTAGAGACATTGCTTTTGATGATAGACTGCTAAATCACATTTTGGAAACCCCTCAAGATGGAATAAGATTTTATACAAAGAACAAGAAATGTTTTGACCAAAATTTATACAGTGAAAGGCGTTTTGAAGAAATGTTCACTAAAGGGGAAGTGTTGAAGAGACATGATGATAGGAATGTCAATAAACTTGATGCATATGGGAGATTACTCCATCACATGATCTCAAACATAATTATTCCAAATGTTGAGCATAAATCATCTATCACCAACATGCACTCTTTCGTGATGCTAGCCTTACATGAACATAGGAGGATGAATTTTAGGCATATAGCTATACAGCACAAGCTAGCCACACAATCTTCTTCTACCAAATGCTTACTCGATGGTCGCTTCATTACAAAAATCCTTCAACACTTTGTGGTCAATTTGGTTGGAGTTGGTGATCACATTGGCTATGGTAAGATCTACAATCAACAAACTTTCAAAAGAATGGGGTTTGAGAAAAATGAAGAAGAGGCATTCATACAAGGTGGACAAGAAGAAAGTGATGACGATGATGAGGAAGATGATGATAAAGACCAAGAAGGTATGAATGTGGAAGAAGAAGCAAGTGAAGAGGAAACGGATGATGAAATCTAAAGAAGAGAAACAAGACAAAAGAAGAGACAAGAAAGAATAGAGGAAGGCTCATCTTCGGGGGAGCATGAGTCAACTAATGGAAATGATAGCCTCTCTACAAACTTCGAGTGAATACTCGGTTTGATGCATTCGATGGTTGCTTTGAAGTTTTGGATAGGAAAGTCTCTCGACATTCAAGAAAGGCTTGATGCATTGGATAACAAGATGACTCGACATACAAGAATGGGTTATGAGACTAGAGCAAGAAGGAAGAGATGGAGATGATTGGGATATTCTTTTTACAAAACCCTCTCATGTTCCCTTGTTTTTCTATGACTCTTTATTTTTCAAACTCCTTCTTGTGATTTTATCTTAATGTTATGTTTTTGTTCTCTTGTGACTTAATATATGTCTTTTTTTTTTTTTTTTACTTTTGATGTGCTATGTGATTTGTTGCTACCTTTTGTTGCTTTGACTCTTTTGTTATGGACTTCATGATGATAACTTAATGTTGAAAGTCCAATTGCTACCTCTTCTATGATCCCTTGAAATTTCTCTCCTAAGGTCCTTTTTTGATTTATGACAAAAAGGGAGAAAATAGTGCAAGATGTAAGGGGGAGAAATTGTTTTTTGATGAGATATGTTGATGTTTATGTTGATGATGTTTTTTCATATATATATATATATATATATGTTTATGCCTTGTTGGTGCCTTAGTATTTCTTACACTTTGTAGAGTTTCTATACAATGATTCTTGCACCCTATAGGCTATTTGGCTTATTTTGGACTTGTTATCTTCTTTAGCCATATTTGATATGAAGCATGTTTTTAGGGGGAGCTATCTCTCTCTTATGGTGATTGTTGTGCTTTGTTCTTATTAGTGATCTTTTTTGAAGCATCACCATACTTTTACTCTTGCTCTTTTGTTCTTCTTACATATGTGTTTGTCATAATCAAAAGGGGGAGATTGTTAGCCCTAAGGGCATTATTACTTATGATTTTTATTATGATTAACATATGTTTGTGTGAGTATTAAGCTAACCTTTCATAGAACAAAAGAAGCACTTTTGGAGTCTCAAGTCTATATTCTCAAAAAGCAAAAGATCTTGGTGATGAAGGCAAAATGAAGGAGAAAAGACCAAGCCATTTCAAGATCAAGTCATTGAAGACATTGAAGACTTATGTCTAAGTTAGAGTGTGCTAAGGTATTTCTTTGTAAAACTCCCTAACATTAATCTTTGATTATTGATCATATGTGAAGCTCTTTTAATGATTTTTTAAATATAAACTTTTCTTAAAATCTAAGTATTTTTGATAGAATTTTTTATGCTTTTGAAAATTTTTCTATCTCTAAAAAGATTATCAAGAATACATGTCTTTGAAATAGAAAGGAAATCTAGTTTTAAAAAAAATGGTTGTAAAAATTCTCAAAAATTGGCCATCCGGTTTTAAAACCGAGCATCCGATTTTTTCTAGTTATAGAAAAAATCGGTCGTTCGATTTTCTGTAGATGAGTCCGAATCTTTCTGTTTCAAAACCGGTCATCCGATTTTAGGCACCAGTCGTCTGGTTTTCATGTTTACTGTAAAAAAATATTACTCTAGCAATTAGCAACGGTCATTTTTCTCAGAAAATATATATAGAACTTTTTGACAAGCCAAAAAATAAGAAGTTTGGTGAAATATTTATTGAGATCATTTAAGACTTTTAAAGAGTTTTAAAGCACATTTATTTCAAATACTTTCAATCTCAAAAACATCTTCTTGAGCTTCATTGTTGATCTTCATCAAAGAAGAAGTAAAGAGGAGCTTGTAGAAACATTCCATTGAGTTGTATCTTCTATTTTCTCAAGCTCACATTGGTAAAATTATTTTTAAACTTATCTTTTTCTCTTATTGATAGCAAAGGTTTCTATTGAAAAACCCCTTGGGTAATCCTTTTATTTATATTGTGTTGAGAATTGAGGTTGTGTGCAAAACCCTTGTAGGGTGATCCTCAAATTTGTACTTGGTGTATATTGTGTTTATAGTGGATTTGGAAAATCCTTGGGTGTTGGCTCAAGGTAGTGGATATAACTCTTTGAGAGAGTGAACCACTATAAATCTTTGTGCATTTCTTTCTAAGCTTTTTACTTAATTGTCTTAACCACAAGATTTTGTTTGGTTTGGAATTTTATTAAAAAGAATTTTAGAATTCTTTCTCAAACAAAATTGGAGGTTTATCTTTTAATTTACAAAAGATTTTCAAAAATTAGCCAAAAACCTTATTCACCCCCCTCCCCCCCTCCCCTAAGGTTTTTCATTTATGATGATGTTTATCAATGTGTTTTACTATGTTTGAATGTTCTATATAAGTTTGCTTGGATATTGCTTTGTTCGGTGTTTATTTGCCTTTAAAGGGGTTTTAGAAAAACTTTAGTAATTAAATTTAAAAAATTAATTACTTACCAATAGAATACCTACGGAAACTCCGTCAATAATTTATATTTATATTTTGAAAAATAGGTACCTACGTAAATTTCTGTTGCTAGGTATAGTCATTAATGGGTTACTCGACAAAACTTTCATAGGTAACTTATATGACGAATTCAAATGATGAAAATTCTATTTCCGTCATTAACATCTCATCGATGAGTTGAGTTACCAACAACCATTGCATCGTTAACTATGGTTATCAGTCGATCCATGTTCCATCCATATTCCATCAGTAACACTTAATATCGATTGTTCGTATAGTCAGTAATTGGATAGTTTCTTATAGTGTTATGACCGACACACATCAACTCATACAAAAAATACGTTTTTCTTTTTAAGCTTTTCTTTGTCTTTTAGTAATTTTTAGCAGTTATGTTTTTCAATTCAGTAATAAAATTCCAGTTTTCTTTGAATTCAAGTCTTTTATAGCTTTTTTACAGTCTTACTTCTAGCTTTCTTTTTATCTTTCTTTTCCATTTCCTTAGTCTAGCTCTTCGAGCTATGTCTCTCTCCAAAGAGTTATTGAGGTCCTTAAACTAGTTGTTCCATGAAGAATTAAGCTTGCATGTGCAAGACATCATTTAGTGTGCACTAAACATACTCCTTTCTAGTTAAGATTGTTAACTGAGGTCTATGTAAAAATTCCGGTGCAAAAATATGAAAATGATCCATAAATATTATTCAACTTTTAACGATTTTCAATATTTCATATAACAGCTTAGAACTTAGTATCTATTACAATCAGTAGGCTTGAATGACACAATTCCTTTTATAAGGTTATATCCTACCAAAAAATTCGTCTGTGCGATATTTCCAAATATGGCATCATTTCTAGTGGGGATAATTGCAAGGCACACCGTGAAGGAGAAGATTGAATGAATATATTGGTCGCCCTTAATTTCACATCTGCACCCAAGAAACGGAATACAACGATTGGAATTGGGATATTAAAGAACCCTCTTGCAGGATAACACAAATAAAAGGGTTTTTCTGGACGTGACAATGGCCTTACACGGATTTGAGATCTCATCATTCTTTCAAATTGTGCATAGAGAGTTGTAGGAAAATATGTCAATGTCGACCCTGAGTCTATGACGATATTACCTCCACCTAATTTCATCGTATGATTCATTGGAAAATGGTAGTCGAAAACTTTCAATGATTTTGTTCCAACAAGAACAGCCTTAAGATTTAGGTTATAATGTGTACCAATATATAGAGGAGTTGAAACCACGCCAGGACCTGAAACAATTCCCTCATTACCAAAACTCAGTTTACCAGCTTCCCTGAAGACTTGTGTAAATGGAGCCAAGCAAAAGGAGAATTTTCCATGCATGAAACCATTAAGTTGAGAAACAAGAGATCTTTTTTTAGTAGTTAATCCTATTATACCTGACATGAATTTGTCGTATGTACCAGCATTATCGTGTCCACATCCAAAAATAACGTTTTGAAATGATATTTTTTTGAGATCGAGAACTCAAGGTAATGGTATCCGTAACAAGATTACCGCGAGTATACTGAATTATCCCCCGTATCCTATTTCATAAGAACAGATCATAGGTTTACAAGAGGCATTTTTTAGGTTCGAATTTTGGCAATTGGTTGATGGATTACATAACAAGGGACGAAATGTAGAAGAAGTCTTTGTATTGAAAGGTGGAAATTTTGAAGGGAAGCACTTGAGACAGGGCAAACATTGAGTCCAAGTAAGTTCGCTACCGGTGTCAACAACCGCAAAAGACTCAGCTGGTGGCGTACCATAACCTATTTTTATTAGATATGAGCCACCAGTTGCAACTAAATATGAAGCAAATT
The DNA here is from genome assembly GCA_028651295.1 of Catharanthus roseus. Lineage (NCBI taxonomy): Eukaryota > Viridiplantae > Streptophyta > Magnoliopsida > Gentianales > Apocynaceae > Catharanthus > Catharanthus roseus. Next base: position 11,920 of record JAPQWS010000102.1, read on the forward strand.
TTCTTGAACGCTCGATTGAACGTTCAAAAGTATTATGCAGACGTTGAAAATGAGTTAAGTTTGGATTGTAGAAAGGAGATTCAGGCGAATCTCGATGGATGAGGTTGACTGTGAAACCGTAATTATTATTTGCTTCTATGGAAGATAACTCAGAGCAGAACATGAAAAAGAAAACTGACACAAAGGCAGCAGATGGAGAAAAGATTTTCATTATTTCTAAGATTGCTGATTCTGGAATGAAAGAAGGGGAGAAGAGGATATAATATTTATAGTGAGTAATTATCCCATAATTCTTCTTTTTCTTGCAGGGTAAAAAAGTGTATTTCACTTTAATTTAGGAACAATACTTTGTCCAAAAGTATAAAGATGTCATGCATACATGGTTATCTACAATATGTACAAAATCTTAACTAGTTAGGTAGAAAAAAAGTCCCCACCCTTTTCTTTCTCTCAAGTCTATTATTTTATGCTAGATATATTTATATAATATTCTTCTTGGTGATATTCTGATCATATTAAAGTATTGGTGTATGAATCTCTTTGCAAAGGAAATACACAAATTTATCTTGAAGAAGTAACTACAAAAAGTGAAAAAGGTGAGATGAAGTTGGATCATTATACTCCTCCATAATATTAAGTTTACTAACATCCCCAATTTTCATTAAGTAGATTTACACTTTTTAGCTTCTTTATGGACTATTCTCAACTGGATAAGGGGACTTTTTGAATGAGTAGTATCGGAGTAACTAATCAATTTATAGGTAATGGTTATCCACACTCTCTGTATTCGATCCTTGGCCAGCTCCCTATGTGTGGTTAGCTATGCATTTGAATATACTTAGTTTAATTTTTCCAATTATGAAATTCAAGTTTAATTTTTCCAATTATGAAATTCAAGTTTATTTGTATGTACTTATTGCACCAAAATTTATACATAGACTTCGGTAGGTGCCGACATAGGAGTAGTGTGTTGGTAGGAATGTAAACGGGTTCAAACTCTCTGCATACTTCCAAACTCAAACTCATACCCTTATAGTGAAACAAGGACACAAGTTAAGACCCAGACACTCCGGGTATAAAATTTATGGACCCAAACCCCATCCAATGATATTTCTCTATCTTTTTCCCTTGAAAATAAATATATATATAAAAAAATTTTTAGAAAATCTAACTTTCAAAAGTCATGCATCTGTTATTCGCCTTTAGAATAAACAACTACTGGTATAAAATTTTGAATGAGAGAAACAAGTCCACAAAAAACATCGAGAAAAAAGTGGTATTGATGTCTCGAAAAAGAAGAAATCTTGAAGAAAATTTCTCTTCTCTAAATTATGAAGAAAATTTCTATTCTCTTCTCTAAACTAAGAAAATAAACAACTCAATATTATAAATGTATAAATTATGTATTAATAAAAAGATCTAAAAAATAATATAATATATATAAATATATATTATTTTATTATAACGAGTTTATGAGTATCCCGAGTGTGGGTATCATCGTAACTTACTCAAACCCAGGGTACAGGTCCACACGTATAAAATTTTAACTTTACCTGCTATAAACAGGTATAGACTCGCGTGGGTACGGGTAAGATCCCCCCTCCCGTTTACAGCCCTAAGTGTGGGTGGAGCCATTTTTTTGGGGAAAAAAAAGTTTATTACTCCCTCTATTTTAAAATAAGCGTCTTTTTAGACTTCGACAAAACTATTAAGAGTTTTAAAATCAAGAAACTATTTTACTTATATATTCCTTATAAATATATATATATATATATATAACTAGAGAGAGAGAAAGAGAGAAAATAATAAAAAAAAGAGAGATAGGAAAAATAAATAAGGAGAGAGAGGGGGATGAGATTGAAAAAATATAATAAATATTTATTGAGAGTTGGAAAAAGATAATTATTAAAAACCCAATCTTTTTAATTTTTTTTACTTTAGGCCCCACCCCCTCTCTCACAAATAATTTACTTTTATGAATCCATTTGGATTGGATTTAATCATAAAAAATATGGAGATTTTTACTCGAAATGCATAAAAGATAAATTGTTCGTGAGATGAGAGGTGGGGCATAATGTAAAAAAATAAAAGCATTGTATTTTTTATTTCTAATCAAAGAAAAAAAAAATTTATTATGAAACAAAAATTTAACTTCTAAAAAGGACACTTATTCTAGAATGGAGGGAGTATATGAATTCCTTAAGTAGGACTTATGACAAAAATTGAAATTAAGGAGTTTTGTCCCCTCCCAATATTTTGCAAAAAACAATTCTTATAAGTAGGAAAATTGACTATTTATAAACATAATTAATGAATCTCTCATTATATACATAACTTTTATTTTTCTCAATTTTTATACAAGAACTATTTTCTAATATCTATTTATATTCTATCACCACCACCTGCGACGGAATTAGACGAGCTAAATTACTATTTTCTATTGGGATTTATGCAAAAAAAAAAAAAAAAATTATCCTTTTATGTAATATTAGAAATATAAATAAAATGATTTATTTGTTAAATAAGGTTTTAAATTGTGAATGCACATTTAACTTACATAAAGTCCAAGTATAAGACATTTGATTCTCTTGTTCTCACTAAAACGTCATTTTGTGAGATTTGAGCATGCTTAGAAAGACTACAGAGTGAGTGGTAAAATTTTTGGCACTTGAAATAAACGTCTTCAAGGACTACCATCAGGAAGGTTTGCAAGGTGAGGAACAAGAAGAGGATGTACATTAAATTTCTCTAATGCCATAAATTGCAAAAAGACGAATTTTCCTTAAAAACATACTCCTAATCATATCATTTCCGTTTTTGCTTCTGTTATGCTGCTGACATACTAATTCCTTCAATTATTTCTAACACACATAATGTTATAAAATTAATTTTAAAACTGTAAATACATATGTTAGATGTGATTTTTTCTTGCTTAATTTCACCATATAATTCATATTTATAAAATAAAAAAAATAAAAAATGTATATATTTTAGTTCATATAATTGTGTCTATGTATAATCAATTTTAAAATAAATAAATAAATAAATTTAAACGGAATATAACCTATTTTACTTCTCACCTATTTATGTTTCACTAACTCAATCCCTCATTTTTAATTTCTGCATTAAGAATCCCTCACTTATTTATGTTTGCTCGACTATTCCCTATTACCATTTCTGCAGCGGAGTCCTGCAACTCTTTTAGATTTGCATTGCACATGACCATTTAAAAGGGGGTAAACTTGTCTTTTAACATTCAATAAACTCCTTGAGGTCAAAATGAACTAAAGAATTTTTGGGGCATTTTCTTACTTTCTTCTTCTTCCCTCTTCCCGGCTGGACTTCCCTCATTTTCTCGGCCAACTTTCTCGTTTTTGCCCCTCTTCTTCATCTTCCTCTCATTCCTCTTCTTCTCCACCTGTTTATTTCCCTTCCTTTCCTTCTCTCCTCCTTGTCGTTTTAGTTGCAAAAAGAAGGGAAGACCCAGAAACACAGCCACAATTGCCGGCGACACAGCCGTGACTGACTCAGAGGAATTAGATATATCTAATTTAGTTCCCTTCAAGATTTCACTCAATTCGACCGGTAACAGCTTCTCCGAGCTAGAATCCATCTCTTGATCTTAACTATAATAGACATTAGTTCAATGCAGTTTTTTAAAACCCAACTCCGCCGCCGACAAAGAAATGCTACAGAAGCTTTATCAATTAAAAAATTAAAATATTTCCTCAAATGGGCTGAACAAAATTCTCCTAGTCGAAGTCCTTTAGTGCCTCACCGGAGCCAAATTAATCAAGAAGAAAACGCAATTCTTCGACAATGGTAATTGAGCATGGGTAAACTCTCTCTCTCTCTCTGTAGGACTGAAATCATTCAAGAAAGACGAACTTCTTTTGTCGCGGTAAATTAGATCGTTGGATTGTTTTAAGTTGTAGTGTAGCTTTTGTTTGGTGGTTTCTTGTGTTGTTTGATTTTCTTTATTGCTGCGTTGCTAGGCTGTTGGTGCATGGTATAGTTGTAATAATTGGTGTTTGTATTAAATTTAGATATGGGATGATGATTTTTGGGTATTTCAGTGTTGCTATGATAAATATTTGGGGGAAATTACGTACAATATATAGGGAAGTTAGAGATAGAAAGAGAAAGAGAGAAGGGAAGGAAGGGAAAGGGAAGAGGGGGAAAAGAAAAGGAGGATGAAGATGAGGAAGAGGGCAGAATAAGAATAAGAAGAAGAAAAAGAAAGAATTAAGAAAATGTCCCAATTAGTTTTAGTATTTATTTTGACCGTAAAGAGTTCATGGACAGTTAAAAGACAAGTTTAACCTATTTTAAATAGATGTGCAATGTACATGTAAAAAAAAGTAGCGGAATCTATCATAGAAATCGCAATAGTGACTAAGTAGTGTAAAGCGATAAATACGTGAGAGATTCTTAATGCAGAAATTAAAGATGAGGGATTGAGTTGGCGAAATAGGTGGGGATAAAATAAGTTATATTCTCTAAATGTAATGCCTAACATCTTGAGGGAAAAATCGACATCGATCCTTCAGCGAGTAGAGTTGCACTATTATATACGGTGAGTGAAGACTTATTACGTATTTCTATAAAAAAGAAAAAAAGAAAAAAACTTACTGTGCATATTATTGCATGACCTAGGGATAGCCACTAAACTGAGATGGCCCGTTAATCCAAATAGTTCAGCTCGTTTAGGTTCGGGACTACCAAGCTCGACCCAGCACAAATCCCAATTTGGTCAAGCCTACTAGAAGAAATCGGACCAGCTTGTGAATCGGCCCAACTCGTTGGACCGCAAGCCAACTTGCGACCTAGGCCCAATTTTTTGAAAGAAATAAGAGATCCGTTGGGGGTGGGATCCTGTGTAATGCAAACTGTTGGAGATCAACGATCCATATGATTCGACTGTTAGTCCAAAATAATTTTTTTTAAAAATCAATCAGAAATTATAATTTTTTTAAAAAATAAACCTACTTTTTTCTCATATAATACCTCTTAAATCAATTCATTCCTCGTACAAAAAAGTACTCATTCTCTCTTCTATCTTCTCTTAAACTTTCTCATATCTCTCTAAACTCTTTTTTACTATCTCAAGAATCAAGATCACTTACAATTATTTTTCGAGAATTATTCTAAATTCAAAGAAAGGAAGGAATTGAAGAATCTTCGGCAAAAATCAAAGCTTCTTCAATTTCTTCGGACTTCGACTTCATCAAATTAGTTTGCTTTCTTTACACCTTAGTTTATATTATTTTGTTTATTAATTTTTATTTGATACTTTATTAGTTTTAAGTAATTATTTGTTTAATTTATTTAATTTGTTTACTTAGTTTTTTAATACTTGTTTGTTTAGTTTATTTATTATGATTTCTTTATTTAGTTTGTTTACTTTGTTTACTATAATTTGTTTATTTAGTTTTTGAATACTTATTTCCTTTAAAAAAATTTAATACTTATTTATTTACTTGATTTATTTAGTTATTAAATTTATTTACTTTATTATTATGGATTCAAGACATGCATGCTCCCACACCTTAGACTTTGATAATGAACATAATGAACCAAATAAAAAAATACGATGCTTTCTCCTTCCGGAACCGAATATAGTTGGAAGTGGTATTAGAAAACAAACTTCTCCTATTTGGGCTACTTTTTAAAAGGTAAGTAATCAAACTAGATGTAAACTTTGTGAACAACAATTTTAACATAAGGGAAGTGGTGGCACCGGTACACTTAAAAGACATATAAGTTAACATCACCCGTCTGAAGCTGTAGATTTACCTAAACAAACACAAATTGGTTTTAGTTCTTCCGGTAGTGAATTAGAAAAAAGAGGAATAGTAGGTGGGTGATAATTGGTAAACTTTCTTTATCCTTAATTTCTAGTAATCCATTTGTGAGATTAATACAAGTTGCATTTCAACTGGCTTATAAGGGATTGCCTTACAGCTTCACTTAAGAGAGAAATCCTTAACACTTTTCAAGAAGAAAAAAAAGTACGTATTGCAATTTTTTAATCTATTCCTAATAATTTTTGCTTACTTGTGATTCTTGGCAAGGTGTTCCTTTTGAAGATTTTTTGTGCATTACATATCATTGGGTTTACATATCATTCGGTCAGTGAAAATTGGCATTTAAACAAAAACAAATCATCGGTTTAATTTTTTAACACTTGCATAGTGGTGCAAATATAGCATGAAATATTACTCAAATATGTTGTGATTATAGAAGTGATAACAAAATTTTTTTCGTATCTTTCGATAATGCTTCAAATAATGATTCTTCAATTTCAATTTTGAAAAATAATTTGAGACCAATTTTAGATGGAAAATTATTTCATATTAGATGTGCATGTGATATTTTGAATTTGTGCATACAAGACGGTTATGAACATTTTGAAAATATAAAAAAAAATGGTTAGAGACATTAGTTTGTTCATTATATCTTTCAATCCTAGACGACAACATTTTAAAACACTTTGTATAGAACAAAATGTACTTTATAGAAGTTTAAAACAAATGTTACTATAAGATGGAACTCAACTTTAGATATGTAGTGAAAATTTTCCTTATAACAACAATTTATTCAATTTACACTAGTAAATGATGGACCACTACTTGAGTCAAATGTTTTTTATGAAGGTTTAGTTATATCTTCTTGTTTAAAAATTTTTACACAAACGACTGAACTTTTATCTGGACAATTCGACCCTACTACTCATCACATGCTTCCCACAATGATAAAAGTTACAATTATTTTTAGAGAATTTAGACTACATGCCGTATATGGTCCTATGATGTTTGATATGGAATTTTTTTAAAGTATTATGAAAATTTTCCTATCATATATTGTATTGCTTTGATTTTAGACCCTTGTTTTAAAAGTGAGGGTTTTGAGTATTTGATTGATTTTATTTACACTTGTTTGGCACTTGCTTTGAATCATTTTTTTACTCTCGAAAGAAATGTCAACAAGATAAAAGAGGATGCATAAAGAAACTTTTAAAAACTTATTTCATCTCTATTCAAGAGAAAGTCAAATAGGGGGGGCGATCGGAGACTCAGTCAACTCGAATGCAAGTCATTCAGTTAGTGGAGATGACATCTTCTTCAAGTCAAGGAGAGAATATGAATACATGATGAATATATATGATCTCTGCACCTCGAGTTTATTATATACAAGAATAAACATAAGCGAGTTGTCTATATACGAATACACCCCTCGAATTGAGCATTGTGTAGATGATTTCGACATACTTGGATGGTGGAAGAACAATTTGGGACAATATCATATCTAGGATCGTTCGGGATATCCTAACAGCTTATGTCTCTATTGTGACTTATGAAAGTGTCTTTTTTAACAGTTTTTATACAATCGACGAAATTAGCAGTCAGAGATCCCATAATAAATTAGAGGCAATTATGTGCCTAGCCGATTGATATGCACAAGAAGACAGAATTGCCGAGCTAAGTACTGCTCAATCAAATATAGTATGCTCCGGATCTAAAGAAAACGATGAAATAGACGTCCAATCTAGTTAAATTCTATTAAATAGATAAAATTTTTATATTTAAATTTTAATAGTTATGACATAGGATAATGTTAATTTGTTAGATTTTAAAATGTAATAGTTAGAATTTAGGATAGTATAGTATTAATTTATTATATTTTAAATTATAATTTCTTTCGGAGGTTTAGGCTCTAAGTCCCTGTCATATCTAATTTTTATTTTGTTATTAATAAAATCGGTAGAGGTACATGTTAAACTCTCCACCAATTCAAGATTACTTTCTTTAATAATTTTTTTATAACTTAATAAAAAAAATTGAGTTTTTTAAAATTAATAAAAAATAACTTAAGTTTTATAATTTGAATTTAATAAAAAATAACTTAAGTTTTCTGAACTTAAAACAAAACTTGAGTTTTCTAACTTAATCAAAAAACTTAATTATCTAACCTTAATAAAAATAACTTAAGTTTTTTATTCTTAATAAAAATATTTTAAACTTTTATAACTTAAGAAATGTTTTTTTTTAAAAAAGCTAATTTAAAAATCAAAATCAGAAAATAATTAAAAAAATAAAAAATCAAAATTTTTTTTAAAAATTAGTTTGAAACTTAATTTGTCAATATATGTTGCATATGGTGATAGGATGGTAGTTTAGTTGGTTAATTTAAGTCAAATACAAATTACTACAGCTTAAATATAATTATTAAAAAGAATTTTAAAAAATTTAATTAAATTTCTCTCAATAAATAATACTACTATCTCACAACCATTTCCTCTACACGCTTCGTTTGCACCATTCTCTTTCTTCAATCTCTTCTCTTTCTCTCTACAATTTCCCAACTACAATTTTCATCCATTTCAATTAAAAATGGCTTCCAAAAACAACAACCCAGGGTCATGGTATCATCAAATGTACATTACAGATCTACAAATTGGAAGGGCAACTTGTTAGCTTTGTGGTCTTGTTTTCGCCTTCAATCTTAGTGGAGGTATGAAATCTTTACAACGTCACTTCTACAAATATATCGTGAATAACGGATCAGGAATTTTTTTTCAACAATCACTACCTCCACCGACGACTCCAAACCGCACCCGGGACTCCTCCTGGAATGGATTAAGTTTATGTTTCTTATGATTAAGATTAAGTTTAGTGTAGTATATATATTTATCTTTTTACTTGTTTGTTTATAATGTATTATTATTTGGTAGTAAGTAATTTAAGTTAATTTTGTATAACTTAACTCTTATTTATATATTATTTATAAATGAAATTTATGTTTCTTCATCTTGGATTAAAAGAAAAAATTAATGGGTAGCCCGTAGATTAGCCTGTCTGATCCGGTGCTATGAGACGATTCTAAAGCTGAGTTCCATAGACCGCAACCCAACTCCACTTGGATCGCGAACCCATTTAGGCGGTTCCGACAAACTGAACCATGTCATCTGGCCGGTCCAGAACCGCGTTCCAGCCCACTGACCGTCAATAAAATATGATTCAAAAGAAATTTTTTTTTTGGTTATTTCATCATGATTTCGTTTCAATTTTAAAAAAATTCGCATCCTTTTTCCCGCTCCTCTCTCTCTCTCTCTCCACAGAAACTCCCATCCAAATTATTCTGCACACAGAAAAGCAGGGAAAACGTTCAATTAGCTACTGAGTTTATTCGGATATTCAGAAGGGAAAGGAGCTGCAAAACCCTAGCTTTTGCTGTATATATCTGGTAAAAGATGAATCAATATCACATCTATGAAGCCATCGGGAGGGGCAAATATTCCGTAAGTAACATGAATCGTATTTTGGTTGTAATGTATTCATTTTCTTTGGTTCTTTACTCTTTCTCTTTCTTTTTTACTTTCTGACAAGTTCTAGATTTAAATTTGATTAGTTTTTTTCTTCTTATCTAGGATAGAAATTGCCAAATTGTCGGGGAAACCGAAAGGGGTACAAAAAGTTAAGAAAATATGGGATTTCTGGTACTTGGTGATTGAAGGGGGGGGGGGGGGGGGTGTAAAAAAAATGAAAATGATGTAGGAAATTCCGATTGGGATATTTTCTTATATAGTAATACCCAATATGCGAAGTTAAAAGGGCGAGAGGTTTCAAAAACGTTTTTAAGCTAAATTGATTTTTATGGGATGAATGCAGACTGTATATAAGGGGCGAAAGAAGAAAACTATCGAGTATTTTTGCAATCAAGAGTGTGGATAAATCTCAGAAGAGCAAAGTCCTTCAAGAAGTAAGCAAATCAATCCTTCCATTTTCACACAATTCAAATTCTCCCTGCGATTCTTCTTTTGCCTTGTTTTTCACTTTGTCTTATGGGGCCTTAAGGTAGTTGGTATTTCAAACTGGATCTTTTAAATTTTTTTTTTTTCTGAGAATTACTGTTTTGAGAATGAAAAAAGAGATTGGTATATGAGAGGAGAAGGAGAACTCCAATTGAAAAAAGTAGAGAAAGTGCAACAAAATCCAATCTGAAGTTAGAGCCATAGTTGGGATTTTAGTTTTTGAAAATCACAGAGTTAGCAGGGGTAAAGTTTGATCTTGGTTTTAGAGTTCGAATAATAATTAGTCTGGGGATTCAAGCTCCGGATCCAACATCTTTGTTGAGTAGAGAATTTTACTGCTAGAACTTTCCAGATTTAGTTATATGCATAATATCCACTGATATTGCTCGTGTTGCAAAACCAGGTGAGGTCATTAGTAGTCTCTCCATTTCAAAGGTGCATTTGGATTGGATTAAGGATGAAAAATCCTTTTGTGTTTTACTTTGGACCCCACAGCTTCTCTCACATAAAATTTACTTTTTTTGTGAAAATCGAGTAAAAAATTTCAATTTTTTTCATTCTTAAATCCAATCCAAATGCACCCAAGTCATTTTAGAAGAAGTAAGTCTTCCCATAATTAAATTTGTTTAATAAAGTTTTTAGTATTTGCTTCTGTTATTGCCCCTATTAACTCTTCCTGTAATGTGATATTGCTTTCGATAAATAGAAAAATAGGTGAGAAAGAAATGGCAATTTAGATACTTTAATAAAAAATTCTCAATATGTGCATATGTTCAAAATAACTTAATTTAAAATGGAGGGAGTTCCTAGTTTGACTCGATTAAACTTTCAGTTCTCAACTGGGTGCAATACTATCGTACATAACTATAGAGAACTGGGAAAAGAGAAATCCTTATTCTGCATTACTCATAGATCATCCATAAACTGTGGCCTATATGGAGTAACTGTGGAATGTGCAACTCTGGTGATGTGTGAATTTTCATTTGATGGGAGCTCAACCTACAATTCTATATTTTTTAGAGCCTTTTCTCGATTGTTGGAGCTTTTCTTTAAGCTGCCAAAAAAGTGCTTTTGGAAAAGTTGTTTTAAAAAGTTGTATAACATTTTCATTTTTAACAACATCAATAAGTAAAAGCAGTATTGATAAGCACCACCTGAGTAGTTTTTTAAAATAGCTTTTTAAAGCTAGAAGCAGATGTAATAAGCAATCGAGAAAAACTCAAAAACTTATCTATTAAAACAAGATATAAATAACTTATTTCAAAGAATTGAGAACATGACCTTAATCATGCTTCATGTGCAGCGCTTTCTCATCCTGCTATGTGATAGCTCTAGATTTATTGGTTGATTCTTGTTTCCTTATATTCTAGGCAGTTAAGTAGCTGAAAAGTTTCAAAACTGTCTTGCCCAAAAGAGTATCTTCCATGTTTTGCCGATTAGAATGATGAAATGGAAGTAGGGATATAATTTTTCCTAGTTCATAAAAAAGGTTGAGAATACTCAAGACAACTGTCACATTTTTAATCTTTTTAATTGGAATTCTCTTAATGTTAAAGGAAACAACTTTTAAAATTTGAGAGCGGATACCAACTATAGCATATTTTCTAAACAATAACTACTTTTCCTACTGTAAGTTGGCAGCAGAAATTTCGCTGCAGTATTGATTCTGTATAATTTTTCTTAATTGCAGGTTAGAATACTTCATTCCTTAGATAATTCAAATGTTTTGAAGTTCCATTCCTGGTAAGATGTTATGCTTTTTGGAGATTTGATGTCTGTTAGCATTTGCTGCTGATGACATGCTTTTCTTCTCCATTGTTAATTATGATCTATTTGGTATTTGTGTCACTTTAGGTCTTGAATTGAAGTTTCTTTTTCTTATTTAATATGACAAACTCAGGTATGAAACATCAGCTCATTTGTGGTTGGTTTTGGAATATTGTGTTGGAGGAGATCTTATGACCTTACTGCAGCAGGTACCTTATCTTTGGTTTAATTGTCTGTAAGAAGAAAAATACAGAATATGGTAATAATATGTGAGACATCACCTCTAAATCTTAAATTGAGGATGCTGCTCATTATTTATTGTTTTATATTATAAATCAATCTCCAAGGACATGCAAAGGATAAGTAGAGGTAATTTCATAGTTATGTTTCATCTGAGTAGGGTATCTTTAAATTCTGTAAGAAAATCTTCGATTTCTTCCATGACTATTAAATGTCAGTTTCTAGTCTTCACTTTAGTAAATACACGTAATTGTGTAATTTATTACAGACAATGTCAAAAAGCTAAGAGATTTGCAATATAATTTCATTTTTTGTTAGAAATGTATGCTGCAGGTTCTAATAAGTTGAAAGTTAAAATACCCTGTAGAAATCATGTCAACCAGTAACTTTAAACACGCACAAGTTAGAGGAGAAAGGAAAACGGGTCCAAACTGAACATTCCGGCATTGATAATCACAATATAATCACATCTAGGGGATGTTGATAAGCTGGGTTTCTAAAAAAGATTTGGGAGCCAATGATAGATCTTATTCTGAGCCAATGGGTGCAATCAGTATTCGGTATTTCTAGATTGTAACAGATTGTTAAATCTGATAGCATTTGTTTTTTTCCCTCTGAAACTCCGTCCTCCTGATAGCATTACCTTTTATGTTTATAAATGCTTACCAAGCCTTGAAGTTCCAAGTATGCAGAATGAATATTTGACACACTAAGAAACTTCTAATAGAAAATTGTGACAGGTGACAAAGGGTTTATTATAAATAATTGAAGATTCACTCAACCTTATAGCTCCTTTCTCACATAGAAGGAAAAAAAAGAAAAAAAAATCAGTGCTGCTGAGCTCTTTTTTTTCTGCCAAAGTAGCTCTGGATCCCTAAGCCTGTAAAGGAATAGGAAAACAAAATTTGGTTAGAAGTTATGTTTTTATAGCGTGTGTCGGCCAAATTATACATGGATGAGATGTTTAAAAATCTGGGACCTGTGCCATGCTTTAAGGCTCTTTTAGTACACTGGTTTTTATTTGTTTCTGTGCAGACCCGCAGAACTACAAACTTTGTTTATGGCTAAGCAGATAATGGACTTATGCCCCTCACCACCAACACCCTAAAAAATAAACGAATAAAGAAAAGTGATCTTGCTGGATTATTTTGGTTATTGGGTTCATTATCGATATCTAAACTGGTGGGCTATCCAGACTAGCGATTCCTAGCTACTGTCTGACTATATTTAGCTTAATATCATGCATGACTTGGATTCAGAAATATGTATTATGAGCCTGCTTTTGTTTGGTTTCTTAAAGTTGATTCAATGAAGTGATTAGACCAAAGGTTCTTTAAAGACTAAAAGGTCTCATCTAAAAAGTATTGAAAGAAACTTATGTAAGATGTGGTTTTGACATATATAAAACCACAACATAATTTGTGAGTGTTTTGTTCTATTAACAGAGTTACATGACTGATTTGCATGTTGAAGAAACATTATGCTATGGAGATCATGTTGACATTTTAATCCAACTAATATTAGGACTATATTGGTACTCCGAAAATGTTTCAAGGATGAAAAAGACAGAAAAAGAGTTTGAGTGCGAAGATGGTACTCGAAAAATAGTTGGAGGATAATATATATTAAGTTTAAGAACAAAATGATACTGCATATAGAGTTGGGGGACTATTTATGTTAATTACCTAACTTCAAACTTACATAGTATTCAAAGTAGCTTTTAGATAAATTAGAATGTGTGCAAGATAAATGTTTAAATCATTTCCAGAACTAGTGCATGGCATATATCCTTCTTTGGTTCAGGATTATTTTATTGTGGTGATTATAAATGACTCGAGCTGGAATTCTCATTGTATTGTACACATTACAAAGTAGAAAGTTTATTTCTTTAGGATTTTTTTTCTTACATGGATGATGATAATGTATATCTTTAAACTAAGAAGCCGGAATCTGAGCATACATTGAATCCATTTTTATTCTGCAGTAGCAAATTATGAGTCATGCATTAAGTAGATAATTTAATTGCAGGATGGTAAGCTTCCGGAAGATTCAGTTCGTGATCTTGCATACGACCTAGTTAGAGCTCTGCAGTAAGCAATGCCTGTGTTCTTTTCTGCTTGTTCATTCTACAAAAAATGCAAAAATAACGCCATACTCCTTAATCTATGTTTCTGATATTGCTTTAAATAATTGTTCCACATCAGGTTTCTACATTCGAAGGGCATCATTTACTGTGACTTAAAGCCATCAAACATTTTACTGGATGAAAATGGACGTACAAAGGTATGATCATCGTGTGCTTTTGTCCAACTATTTTCCTTTTTCTGAACATTACAATGAAAGCTTCGCATCTTCCACTTCTATGCAGCTATGTGATTTTGGATTAGCAAGAAAACTGAGTGATATATCAAAAACACCTTTTGCACAGGTGGGTTACATATTATTCCATATTTTTTCCATTTTAGAAGTTTACAGTTATGATAGCAATTGGATAAAATGTTGGTGCAATTTCCTTAAATACATGCAGTCTCATTTTCTTATTCTTGTGGATTTTCCTGTTTGTCTTACCCATATCTTGTTATAAGTTTTGTGCATTTCATTTCCATTTTATGCACTTTCAGCTGCCGCAAGCAAAGCGTGGTACACCCTGCTACATGGCCCCAGAGTTATTTCAGGATGGAGGGGTCCATTCATATGCTTCAGATATCTGGGCTCTTGGTTGTGTGCTGTTTGAGTGTTATACTGGCACACCTCCATTCATTGGAAAAGAACTTACACAGTTGATCAGATCTATCATTTCAGATCCTACTCCCACTCTTCCTGGTTCCCCAAGTCGTCCCTTTGTCAATCTGATAAATTCTCTTTTGATAAAGGATCCAGCTGAAAGAATACAATGGCCAGAACTGTGTAATCATGCCTTCTGGAGCTCGAAGTTTGATCCATTGCCTTTACCTCCTCAACCTGCTTTTATGCAAATGATTGAACTTGCATCTAACCTTTATCTATCTGAACGCAATGGGGAGAAGCCTCTCCAAACAAAGACTCCAACAAAAAACCCGAGAAAAAGATCTGAAAGGGGTAATGAAACAGGATGAGAATTCTTTAATGGAATTAAAAGGTCATGAAACACCAATTAAGGGTGCAGCCAGTGGCCGGAAATCTCAAACAAAAGCTTCAAGTAGAGTTGAACAAAAGGATAACTTGAATACGAGAGGTGTCAATCTTCTAAGACTCTCAAGAATTGCAAAAACAAACTTACAAAGGGAAAATGACAAAGAAAACTACCGCCGGCCATTGCCTAACAACTCTGAGAATGATGCTGAAGTTGAAATTCAAAACACTGACATGGAACTTGATTTTAGTGAAAACACAGAGGATGAGACCCATGATGAAGCTGATGGTCCTGATGGCCTAAATTGTGCTTCTGAAACAAGTTTGTCAACTCCTAATCAGCATGATGCAAAAAGGGAGGAATCAGATGCAATGCCTACATTCAGTGCTCCCTTCTCAGATGACTCCAGAGCAGTTGAGCAGGAACCTTCTTCGGAACATGTTGAAGTAACCTCCACACCACCCAGTTTTAGTCCTCAAGGAAAGTCAGCAGCAGCAAAAGATGGTTCTGGTTCACTTGACTCTAATTCCTCGAAATCATCTACGGATGTCTCCCAGGTGCTTTGGCATCCTTCTGATCTCTCAGTCAGACCTGTGATGCCTAGCAGAAAATCTGACAAAGGATCAGATGGTATTCCTTCTCTTCCTTTTGATGCTCTTCCAGCAACTGACTTTGTCAAAATGCCAAGGGAGAAGCTGGAAACTATTAATGGTAGGATGGCAGGCATAATAAATGGCAATACTCCTATCAGTGAGAAGCAAAATGTCATTAAGTACCTAGAGACATTAAGCAGTAATCCTGATGCTGCAAACATCTTGACTAATGGACCAATTATGCTGGTTCTTGTCAAAGTGTTCCGACAGTCTAAGACTTCAGCTTTGCGTGCTCAACTTGCTTCATTAATAGGCTTACTGATCCGCCATTCTACCTTCATTGGAGAAGACCTGGCTAATTCTGAAATTTTAGGTTCACTTACTGATGGCCTTAGAGACAAACAGGAAAAAAGTGAGGCGATTTTCAATGGCTGCATTGGGTGAGCTATTATTCTACATATCAACTCAAAATGAACAACCTAGGGTGTCTAACCCTCCAGAATCTCCATCCAAGGATAGCCGGCCCTCATCCAGCTGGCAGGTCAGTTTCATAGTCTTGATCTTGTTGAGCAGGTCTATTTGTTCTTAGTTTCCTTTTGATGAGTACATTGAAGGACCTATTGCTGAGTTATAACCCTTTATCAACTGAATTGACAATTTTAATTCAGTTTCAGCATTACCACCTCTTCCCTGAATGGAATGTAAAAATATGGAATTTCTTTTCTGCAGGTTTCAAATCCTTTGATATCCTTAGTATGCTCTGTTTTACGAAATGGAGAAGATGATTTAACTCAACTATATGCTTTGCGGACCATTGAGAACATCTGCAGTCAAGGAGGATATTGGGCAACTCGTTTCATTGGCCAGGATGTGATTAATAATCTTTGCTATATCTTTAGAGCTTCGGGGAAACAGGAGAGTATGAGACTCACTGCAGGATCTTGTTTGGTACGCCTAGTTCGTTTTAATCCTCCTAGCATTTTGCGAGTTGTGGAAAAAATCTCTTTCAAGGGCATTGCATCAAGCCTTGTAAAAGGCAGTCCACGTGAGCAGCAAATTTGCTTAAACCTTCTAAGCATGGCCATGCTTGAGAGCCAAACATTTACCAACATCGGAAAGTACCTCCTTCCCTTAGCAGAGGATAAAAATCTTGTCCCAAACCTTATATCTCTCATAGAGCAGGGAAGTGAAATCTTGAGAGGGAAGGCTCTTATTCTTATTGCCCTACTTTGTAAAAATGGTAGGAGATGGCTGCCATTGTTCTTTTGCAATGCTAGGCTGCTATCGAATATTGATAGGCTTGTGAAGGAGAAGGAGAGCTATTTGAAGCACTGTTTAGATGCATTTGCGCATGTTGTAGCATCAGTTTTACCAAATTTATTGGATACCATTATCAGTGATGTTCAGCAGTTGATGAATGGAAAAAGACGTACGCATTTTGCTGGTCTTCCTGGGCGAAGTTCCCCAAAGAGCAATATCCATATGTTTCCTGTTGTTCTGCATCTCCTTGGAAGTTCTTTATTTAAGATTAAGGTGGTCACTGACCATGTCCTACAGCAATTTGCGAATATGCTTAAACTGGCCGAGTCACTATTCCAGGTAGATGTCTCTTGATGTTGATAATTTTGTTGCATTCTGTAGTGAGATCCACTCCTTATAGACTACCATCTCCATTAACTGGAACGCGAATAAACTGGTTCCTTCACGTGTTCTTTGAAGTTGATGACATGGAAAATCAAGAACTTTCACATGTTATGATCCGTTTTTATCTATTATGCTGTCTCAGCTTTTAGATTGCAAAATTTAAGTTGCAGAACTTAGTTTTTAAATCTCTTCGAATCTCTACGGCAGATCCACTATGGTGCTACGGCTTATTATTGAACTTCTGTTTCCTCTTCCTGAGTCTATTCTTGTTTGAATTAATGAGCCAATCTTAGCTTTACTGAGGCTTGTGATTTTTTTAGCTTTCTTAATTTGCTCCCACTATAGACTTCAGAAATGCAGGAAACAATCTCTTTTAACTGGATTTACACCTTAAATGTGCTTTTGAAAACTTCTTCCGTTTAAGAAGTTTATGATTTAAGTTGTAGAAAATCTGAACTGCAAACATACATGCCACCACAACATAAAACAAAAGTTTCTAATTATCAGCAGACCCTGCCACATTTCCCAACCACAAGGTAAAATCTACAAGAATGATAGGTGCTTGGAAAACTTTGTTTTGATGATAAATACTGTCCGGAAGATTGTTGGTGTAATAATATTCAATGAATAGCCTTGAGTGAACACCTAAAGCATATCCTGGATCGATTGAGTCAACAATGAAATTACTTTACATTACGTTAATCTTCTTGGTCCATCTGCATTTATAGTTCTTTAATGTATATATAGCAAGATCATTCGTGATAAATTCTTTCGTTTTTCTCCTTGCATGCTTATGGTTTTAAAGGGCAAAGAATGGTATACTTGATAAAAGATTCTTGTTTATATCAAGATTTTTATTAAGTTTGTTTCCTAAATTTCAGGGAAGAGATGAATTTCAGATAACACTTCTGAAAGTTCTTGAGTCTGTTACGGAAGAGCCTTCTCTAGTCCATCACAGCTATGATACTTTTGTACGTCAGATTCTTCCCAGTCTAACTGTTATTTATAAAGGCAATAAAGATGGTGATGCAAGATTTTTGTGCCTCAAGATATTGTTTGATTCAATGGTTATCTTCCTGAACGATGGATCTGAGAATAAACAATTAGAGGAGTTGAAATCCATTTCTAATGTTCATTTCCTCCCTCTCTATCCTTCTTTGATTGAAGATGAAGATCCCATTCCTATGTACGCACAGAAACTTCTTGTGATGCTTCTTGAGCTTAACTACATAAAGATTTCAGACATACTCGACCTGAAGACCGTCTCACAGTGCTTTGAGTTTCTCCTTGGCGATTTCTCAACTGCAAATGTAAATAATGTGATGCTTTGTTTAGCTCTAGCATCTGCACTGGAGCTAGATACTAAGACATTATCACAACTAAAAGTAGTCAGGAAGATTGGGAACCTTTTGGAGTTCGTGTGTGCCAAGGAGATGGAAGATTTCATTAAACCCACTCTAAATCTGGTTAAGGCATTCCTTCTGCGTTCCATTGGCAATAAGAAAGAGTTTACTTATGCAAGAGAGCCCAATCTTTTGTACGATAATTCTTCTGATGGAAGTATGGTCATTGATCAGCAGGGGTGTATAAGAGATATATCTGACTTTGGTGATAATGTTGGGTTATTGCTGGAATTATCCAAGTCAAGTGAGATGGATGTTGCAGACTTAGCTTCTGATTGTTTAATCTTGCTATTCAAGGCAGCTGCACGGGAAGCTACTACTGGTTTATTAACTAATCTTCCGAAAGTCACTGCTGTTCTTGAAGCTCGGAGACAGGGAGTGCCACAGTTACAGATACAACGGACCCTACATGCTCTTGGTTATTCTTGCCGACAATACTTGGCACACACAATGATACTGTCTATATGCATACCAGAGATAACAAAAATTGAAGCAATTATTTCTGAACTAAAAAGTTCCGGAGAACCAACACTTAGAGATGCTGCGTTTCATGTGGCAATGGAGTTGCAGCGCCTGCCTCGTCGTATTTGAATTCTATAGGTATTTTTCTTTGATATCCTGCAATATATTATATGTTTCATTCTTAAGAGAGGATTCCAAAGTAACTTATTCCAAACCTTTTTCAGAAACTACAGAAATGACTGTTTATAACTAAGAGATGAAAGGCTAAGAGAACTTAAGGTCCCAAAAGCAATCTTCTTCTTCCCTGGGGCGCGTATCAGTCAGAGGGAATTTAATCGGATACATACAAGGGGATCAAAGAGACAACTCAAACAGAAAAGAACTTGTTATATGCCTGTTTCCTTTGTAATATTTGTATACTTTGTATCATATATGACCATTATTCTCTCAATTGCTTGCGGAATTAGCATCATCACTTTTACATTCTTTACCTTGAAATCCTTGTAAAATATGTTAAAAATTCATTTACTTTTGAATCATATACAATTCTCTAAATTCTGAAAGTAGACATCTGTCATCTGCGATTCAAGGTTTCAGAAGGGTTTCTTTTTAGAAATATCCATTATTAAATGATTTTTGACAATTCAAACTAAATCTGGGCATGATTTTATTTCATCAATATCACTACACTATTATGTTACCAAGAGCTATAAACATAAAAATCAATATATAAAATAAAGGAAGATGATTTTGGTGTAATTCTTTCCTTTCAAACCCTATTCTTAATATATTGATATTTGGAGGATGATTTTCATAATATTATTGATGTATGATCTCTAGTTTATCTAGGGAAGAATTTGTATTGTCCATTTTTATTGTAATTGATGATAATGGAAGTTTCTTTTGATCTTTTTCAATTTGGATTTTCTACGTTAAAAGCTCTTTTGGTGTCCTATGCTATGCTATCTACTTTTTGCCCATACATACCATTGGAGTTAGCATGCATTATTATTATTATTTTGGCTATCTTGCCTTAAATAGTTTTATACTCCTGAATATTTTTAATTGTATGATCTTTTGTTACTGCATTGAGCCCTTTATTTCCAACAAGTTCTCCAACCTCCTTATCACAATTGCGTGGGTTAAGGCTGAAATAGGGGAATGACTTAAATTATTTATCTATTATTTTATTGATACCAATTGCTAATCAGTTAAATTATTTTTATGACTTATATTATTTTTATGACTGATAGTGAAACAGAAGGTTGAATTGATTACGAATAAAAATTAAGAAGAATTCATCAAATTACATTAATATTTTATAATTACTTAAAACAATATAAATTCAATTTAGAATCTTCAAACTTTTAAAACTTAATTAAAATGCATCAAGTTTAATACGAAGTTTATTCATCTACAAACTGAAAAATATAAAAATATAAACAAGTATAATAAAATCATTGCTTTCATAATCAAAGAAATTTTTATATTGCATTCTTAATTCTAAAAATAATAAATTTATTTTTTATTTATATTAATTATCATTTTAAACTATATACACCATATAGCATATAATACATTATCATTCAGCAAAAAGAGGCATAAGATGTTATATATAGTCGGTATCGGGTATTTTGATTCGATAAAAGTTACTTATAAAAACCTATTGAATTAAGTATGATTTAACACTAGGAGATAATGATTTATGGATTAATCGTTAGTAGTATAATTGATCAAATAATCGAGTTGATTACTCATCAAAATAAAAAAAAAAAAAATCGTATTAATACCATCCCTAAACT
Organism: Catharanthus roseus; assembly: GCA_028651295.1. Lineage (NCBI taxonomy): Eukaryota > Viridiplantae > Streptophyta > Magnoliopsida > Gentianales > Apocynaceae > Catharanthus > Catharanthus roseus. Next base: position 32,757 of record JAPQWS010000102.1, read on the forward strand.
CAAACAGTGTATTCAAGAATAGTAAAACAGAAAGCCTTAACATAGTTCGTTATATTATACTTGGTTGACATAAACTTTACACGATCTTTTGCATACAAAGAAGATTAAAATATAAAAATCTTGTTACTTACAGGTAATAATGATATTTCTCTATCTTGGGGGCTCATCAATTATTCTTCTTTAGGAAATGCTAATAAGGATGATCAGAATATGACGGGGGAATACATACTACTTGAGCAAATTATCAGCCTGAATGAGCTACGCTGAAGTTGTTTATAAGAAACACTGAAGATAAAATGGTTCCAAATGCTCCAAGAAGTGTTGTACCAATTGCTATGAGAATTATATTCAGAATCAATCCAAATCTTGATATCTGATTCCAAAATATCTTTGTGTTAAAAAATCACACGGAAAAAAACGTTACAAATTCCCCGGTGAGATTAAGAATATATTCAAAATATGGTACGGAGGCAGCCAATATCAGTATTCTAATTGAACCAACGGTGCCTTTTATAATGGTTTTTGTTCTACACTTCATTTTTCGGAGGAAATCTTTCTCCAGTTGATTTGGAAATGGTGCAAATTCTAGTGCATTTTTTGTCATTGGTGTCGAAACTGTTGCCCATAGTGCAATTTTTTTTTTTTTGTAAAGATTAGGTTCCTAGGCATACTTAAAAGTGATTTGAGAATTCACTTGGGGACCAATTAATTTGCTCCCATGAAAGCTAAAGCTGTGTGGAGAATTATCACTATTGATACCTGTGAAAGAATCAAGAGAATTAAGGATAATGTCATAATTCTTCCACGAAATTGTTGGTATATATATAAAGATATTTCTTTCATTTGAAATTTATTTATAACATTTTTTGTTATATATTTTTTACTATAATTTTTTTATAATTTATTTGATAAATTTCATTAATAAAATATTATAATAATATAATAGGCTGGAAAAAAACCATCTGAACCAATTTTATTTTCCAATTTATAAATATTGTTAGATGACTTATATGGATGCTTTAATATCCAAATTAATCCAAGTGCTCAGGATAGATTCTGTACTTGGTGGGCAGAATCCTGAGGCAGACCAGGGTCCTTCTGGAATACTTATTTGTCCAAGATTTTTTGGAAAAGGAAGGGCTTGGCTCAAGAGCAGTGGCCAATATGACAGGATTCTTCTCTTTCCTAGGTTGTCTAGAAACAAATTCTCAGGCACAAGATACTTCTTCTTTCTACTACAATTAGAAAGTAAGAAATTATACTGCTGCCTTTCCAGCAAAAAAAAAAAAAAAAAGACACTAACTGATTCTCATTATACATGAACTATACAAATATTATCTTTATTTTGTTTTTTTTATTATAGGTGAATTATTTTTGTACATCTATGCATAATTGTATCTTACACCACTCCTCACAGAAGAATTAGGTGATTCATTGCATATAAAGGGTACGCCTTTCTCACATAAGGTGACTTTCATTAATCAAATTCGCTTGTGAAAATTGATGTTGGGGGTACAACTAGGTGCACAAAAATATTAATGTGCATAAAAAACAAAAAAAATTAAAAAGATGAATATAATGTGCAACAATCGTTATTCTTAGTTTACATAAAATGTTATGATAAACAATTTTGCAAAAGCTAAATACAAAAAATTCTCCTACCTCCATTCTTTAATTTAAGTGAGACTTTTTTTTTCCCCTTAAAAAAAGTATGTATAATATATAAAGTCCAACTTGGCCACTCCCTCCCCTCAAAAAAAAAAAGCACCGATCAGGATTGTCTCTAAATATTTTATGTAACATCTTCAGTAAAATTTTCTTTTAAATTATTTGACTTTTTTTTTCTTTTTTATTATAAAATACTGTATTAGGAATGTTATAGTGAGAGAGAAAGTTATAGGGGATATTAGAGAAGATCCAATATAAGTGAATGCTTTTAATTTAAAAAGATAAAAAAATTTTACCTTTGTAAACATGGAGGGATCTTTCAATTGCTGCATATAGATTAGGGAAACAATATGGCCAGCATAACTGAATATGTATAGCCCTGAAATAGCGGGAATATTTTGTATCTTCATTGCGGGTATTTCATGGTTGGTTTTGAAACCTCCAAACAAGGCAGTACATGGCACAGTCACAAAAATCAAAAGTGACATTAAAACTCCACCACTTGAAAGGAAAGAAATTGAAGAAAGATTTCTTAGCCAAAGGCTTGTGAGGATTTGACAAGTGGTTAAATTTGTCCATGATGATAAAGTTTAAATTTGTGCCTAAAAAAACTAACCATGATGATAAAGTTTAACTAAAAAAACTATGTTCAAACTGTCATGAAGAGAAATTGTGTAAGAAACAAGGGGCATAAAAATTTCAGTGTATATAAATATTGAAGATATGAATCTTCTTTTTGAACCATGGACGCATGTTGGCCTATATCTTTATAGTCTCTTGATTTTGGATTTTTCTCTAAGAAGGAATGCTGATATCCACCCTCCTTTTCTAAAGCATATGGAGTTGATAATTGTCCTAAACCTGTTAAAACCACATCAAGAAAACGTGAAACCAACAGCAAATTATTAATATTAACATCCTTATAATGCCCAAAAAAAAAAAAAAAAAAAGAAAATCTTACTACTCCCATTCATAATATTAGGATATATACTTTAGAGAGAGTTGATAACAAGGATTTATATTTTAGAGATTTCACATATATAAGAATTTTAAAATATGGAAGCTTTGAATTAAAAAATCATTTCTGAGAATAGAGAAAAAAAACTAAAGCCATCAATAAAGACAGAGGGATATAGTATGATAAAAAGAAGTAATTACCTAAAAATATTATTAAAACGCTGTCATATTTCTCTTTTTTTAAACGAAAATTTATTTTTCGTTATTTTTTTTCTCTAAATACTTTCGGTACCTCTATTCATATCACTCCACCACTTCTTATATTATAATCCAGTTAGATTTAATACGTCTAATGTCTCAGGAAAGAGATTGATATAAGATATAACCAGAAAAAGTTCTACAAAAAAACCCAATTCACGAAGAAGTTGAGAACGTCTTTTTACTCCAAAACCTAGGGAAAAGGCCTTCAAAGGAAAAGTAAGAAACAAAAAAAATATCTTATGCTTATTATACGTACTCTCGTAACATTAGATGAAAAAACATTATAATTTAGTCATGAATTTCATTGGAAGAGAAAACTTATGCTATACTTACATAAGTTTTTATTCTCCATAAAAAAAACTTCTAATACATATATATAAATTTTATTTTTTCTTATTTATTTTATTTTATTTATTTATATTTATTACACACTTGTGCCTTGATTAGCGTCTATATTTTAACTATCAAAATCAGAATATTTAGCAATTATTTTATCGGTTCATTTTAATTATATATTATGAAATTTTATTTCTTTCCAATATTAAAATAATATTTTTACCAAACATAAAAAAGGAATCACCATCTCATACCAACTTCTTAATTAATCTAGACAATGAAAAGAAGAAGGGTTTCCAAACTCATTTAATTCTATTTCAGTCTAGAGTATCAAACATGTTCTAACAGGAAAAAATATTGTAAAAAAGTTCTGAACTCATTTTATTCTATTTCATTCTAGCTTATCAAAACCTGCCCCAAGGAGAAAAAATATTGTGAAAGCAAATGTTACCAAAGAGATTTTACAGACTATGTCATATACGATCTGGCTTGAGGAAACAGAGGGCATAAGGAAAGAAGCATGTTTACCTATTAGTAGCATTCCAACCATGTTTATGACTGCCTGAAGGAAAGAAGTACTGTTTTGATCGTAGAACGGTGAACATCTTTCTCAACACTACTCTCAAAACTCTTCTCCAAATCTTTTGTATCGTTTCTTCCATCAAACTTGATATTCCTGTGATCACTTGCAGAATCCTGCTGGCAATGGTGCTGGATTCCGAATTCTTTCCCCACATTTTATCTAATTGTAGAAAAATAAGAGTTCAGAAGGGGATTGGATCTATGAGATAATTTTTATGCTGCATTCCATGCTGAAAACCTTGCTGTATTTATAGCTCCAAAAAGTTTTTTTTTTTTGGTATTCCTATATACATATTCTTTACTAGCCTAATGCTCCCATATGTAAGAATCTTATCTTTCCTTGTTTCCTATTTTTGATCACTTGTAAGGAGATGAATCTCACTGTTATTATATGCGATCAGAATGCACTCAAGAAAAGGAAGAAGAAAAACTGGTTACGAATGTGACCTGCTCTCCATTTACATTCGCATTTACAAGTTTTCGAAGTAATTAGTTACATTTACACAAACTATTTATTATACTCAAGTTTAAAAATACTCAAAATTGAAATTTTATTTTATTTTTATACACACTAACTAAAGTCAAAGTGAACAAAAACCTTGTACTTCATCAACTAAACACAATATAATTTGATAAATATAAGTACACGTGGCAAAATACTTATGTGTTACTTATTGGAGCGATAAAACACTCAATATACATGCAGAGGTGAATGTAGACTTTGATCTTTGATGAGATCAGGACAAAGTGCGCGCAGGTGCACACACACACACACACATATATATATATATATATATAGAGAGAGAGAGAGAGAGAGAGAGAGAGAGAGAGAGAGAGAGAGAGAGAGAGAGGCACAAAACAAGCATGTATCTCTGTATATATGTATATATATACATAGAGAGAGAGAGAGAGAGAGAGAGAGAGAGGCACAAAACAAAGCATGTATGTATCTCTGTATATATGTATATATATACATAGAGAGAGAGAGAGAGAGAGAGAGAGAGAGAGAGAGAGAGAGAGAGAGAGAGAGAGAGAGAGAGAGAGAGAACTATGTATATGGAAGGTGGTTAACCACTCCCCTTTTGTGGAAAAATCGTCATAGAGTTATTATGGTAGGGGCGAATTTTGGAAGAGGGAGGGGACAAACTGGTGTTGCAGCGAGAGGAGAGGAAGCAGGGGGCAGGGGCGTCGCAGGCCGTGCCTGTGCTAGTTGCAGAAGCATGGAAGAAAAATAAAGTTTCTGGTCGGCGATGGTCTGGTCAATGAAGAAGATGAAGAAATAAGGATTTTATGATTTTTTTTTTAATAAGATCAAAACAGCGTTTTATTTAATGGATATTTTTTTATAACTAAAAACACCTTACTGAAACTTTTGTTTTTTATTTTTAACAAAGATACGGGGCTAAAATTAAAAAAAAAGTTACTTTATTAAATTTAAAAAAACTCAATCCCAAACCCTCCCCAAATCAAGTGCCTAAAACTCCTCTCCCTCTCTCCCCTCTCTCCCCTCCCACTCCACTGCCAACAAAGCAGCCCACCTTGACCTTGCTGTCGACTCACCTCCACTTGCCACCTCCTTTTGCCGCCAGTTATGCTCCTTGCCCTCCGCTGTAGCCGCCACCTCCACCGGTGGTAGTAACCCCCCCTTTTTTTTAATAAATTGTAATTTACTTTGATATATGATTAGATATTATACATTTATAATAATAAGTAATCTTTTTTAAAAAATACTATAAAAAAATAATATAGAAGTAAATGGTAATTAAAGTGATTTCTTTATTAAAAGAAGTAAATCAATATGGTTTTTTTTCCTTGAGACTTGAGAGAATGTTTCCACTTGTTTTTCTCTTTGGAACTTTTTTGTTAGTGAAAAATTCTATTATATTAATACTAATTGACATAAAAGCAAGTGTTCATTGAAGTGATTTCTTTATAAAAACTAAATCAATAGGCTGTTTGTCTTGAGACTTCAGATGTCCTTAAAATTTTTTGTAAGTAATAATGTAAATATTAATGCTGAATTGAAGTATATTATAAACATCAAATATGGTACCTTAATTGTTACTGGAAAATTCTATTATACTAATTGACATAAAAAGCAAGTGTTAATTGTTAAAAAAATAGTTGAATAATTAGTTGTGATTATTATTTAGGCATTTCAACATGGATAAATATGTTAATAAATTGAACAAGTTGAGTCCAACTACATCAAATAAAAAAAATCTAAATTACTGATTGGCCATTCGGTTGGTCCTAGAATAAAAAAGAGAGGCTTAGAAGAGGTTTGAACTTGTGACCTATATAAGTTCAAAGTCTTAATTCTAACCACTTACCCTATTAAAGTTATTATATATCTTGTACAATATTATATATTTTTATTAAATTTCAAAATATAAAAGAAAAAATATATAATTATTGATCGAAATTACCAACGACTGAAATCGGTTAGTAATTACCGGCCGATTACCGGCAGATGTTGAAATTAGTCGGTAACTTTTAAAAATTACCGATCGAATTTGTTTTGGTCGGTAATTATTGACCGAAAACTATCGGTTAGTAGTTTTGGTCTGTAAAATATAATTTTTTGGTAGTAGTAAAGACCCCGAATAGAAAAAGAATTCTCTGAGAACGGTATTATTGTTGATCCAAGATTATGTACACCAATTAATAGTTTTTCCGTGGATATTAGAGATGAAATGAGAAGACGGTATTTGGCCAAAGGTCCCTGTCAACCATGTAAGCATGAATTCCCATAAACTATGTTTAGTGGATCAGGTATGAGAAGGTTTAAATGGGAATGGTTTGATACATGCGATTGTCCAGAATATAGTGTATAAAAAGATGTTGCCATTTGTTTATTGTGTTATCTGTATGATGGAGGTAATAAATCCGGTGGAGACGATGCTTTTGTCAGAGTTGGTTTTAGAAATTGGAAAAAAGCTACCAAAAAATTCAAAAAACATGAAGGAGATTTAACTAGTGCACACCATTATACTACAATTTAGGTTTCGGCATATAGAAATCAAAGACAAAATATGGATTATGTGTTATCACAAAAATATAATGCAATGGATATGGATTACCACATTCGAGTAACGGCGGTTGTGGATGTGGTTCGATATCTTTTAGAGTAAGGTTGGCCTTTCGTGGAGATGATGAATCAGAAGAGTCATTGCAACAAGGTTATTTTCTTGCATTGATCAATTGGTATTGTAATCGTTGTAAAGAAGTAAATAAGGTAATGAACTCAAACACTCCAAGAAACAACCAATTGACTTTTTCTAAAATTCAAAAGGAAATTATTAATGTTTGTGCAACAGAGGTGAGAAATGTTATTATCAATGAGATTGGAAATAGATTCTTTTCTCTTTTAGTTGATGAGACTCGAGATAGTTCAATAAAAGAGCAAATGTCTGCGGTTTTAAGATTTGTGAACAATTGGAGAGATGTGATTGAGTGATTTCTTGGAGTAGTACACGTTAGTGACACTTCTACAGAAAAGTCTTTGAAAATATTATTAATGATTTCTTTGCAAAATATGGATTATAACTTTCTAGACTTAGAGGTCAAGGTTATGACGGAGCTTCTAATATGTGTGGCGAGTTCAATGGTTTTAAAGCAGTCATTTTAAAGGAAAATAAACACGCATATAATATTCATTGTTTCACTCACCGTCTTCAATTAGTGATTGTTGTTGCTTCAAAGGAGAATCAATTGGTACTTGACTTTTTTTATAAGCTTATAATGATTGAGATATTGTTGGAGCTTCGTGTAAAAGAAAGGATGCTATTCGGCGGAAACATCATGATGATCTTGTGAAACGTATAGATAATAGTCAAATTGTTACTGGAAAAGACAAGAATCAAGAAACAAGTTTAGCTTGACCAGGCGATACTCGTTGGGGTTCTCATTATAAGATAATAACCCGAATTTAGACATGTGGAATGCAGTAATGGATTTTCTTGAATCTATAAATGAGGATTGCACTGAACTAAGAAGTCAAAACACTGCGTTAAGCTTGATTGAAAAAATGCGTAGTTTTGAGTTTGTGTTCATTGCTTATTTGATGGTGAGATTGTTGGAAAAAATAAGTGCACTATCAGCAGCTTGCAACAAAAGAATAAAAACATTGACGATGTAGTGTTGACTACAACGGTGAAAGATGACTTGAAGAAATTTAGGGATGATGATGGTTGGGAGGATTTATTAGGAGTTGTAACCAGTTTTGTTTAAAAAAATTGCGCCCAATATAGAAGATGCTATGCTAGATTAGGCTAGAGCTCAAAGAAAAGTTGATGGCCAACAAAAGTCTTATTTTCACAAATTTTGACCGGATATTTTTTCCAAGTACGTGTCTAACTTAATTCCATATTAAAAAACATTAAATCATTTATCAATATTATATTTTTACTTTTTTCCTTATTATGCTAGGTTATTGATCATATCATATAAAAAATAGATAATCATTGTGTTGAGTCAAGTTCGTAGCTTCTAAAGTGCATAACATGCCTTGACCCTAGAGATTCATTTGCTAGTTTTGATTTTCAACAGTTACCCCATCTTGTTGAGTTGATCCAGATGATTTTCATGATTCGGTTAAATTAATTGCAGAACTTAACCAATGCATTTCAGTAGTCAAAACAAGCGAACATGATTTTTTCTCTGGCATTCAGAGTATTAGAGATCTTGCAAAGAGGATAGTCGAGAGGAAATGACGCACTACTTTGAAGTTAGTGTATCGACTCATTGAGGTGGCGTTAGTTTGGCACGTTGCGATAGCTGTAGTTGAAACATCCTTCTTCGCGATGAAGATTATCAAGAATGATGCAACAAAATTGGAGATGATTTTCTCACAGATACCTTGGTGTATTACATTGAGATAGAGATTTTTCAAAAGATTGAAAATGAAGCTATTTTGCAAAGGTTTTAGAATATGAGCAGCGATGGTTACAGCTTGCCATCTATCAACTAAACTCATTAAATGTATAATTTTTACTTTTGAAATGGTCTTTTAATATAGCTTCCATTACATAAATTCATTTCTTTTTTATTATTTACAAATATAAAAATAATTTTCTTTCTTTAAGTATATGTATTTTCTTTTGATCGTTATAATTAATCAAACATATTTAATTTGCAGGCTACAACTCATATTGGAGGTCGCATTTTTATCGTGCTTGATTGATTTTTGCAACGCTTTTTATTGTCAACTTAGACTTTCATTGAGGTATTTATTTTGTGAGTGATGGTAATAATTCCTCGTGAGTGATGGGTGATCACTCCTCGTCGGTAAATAGTTGATCATTCTTTTGCTATTTGTTTGCAAATGTGTATGATTAGTTAGAAAATGGTGGAGAATGTTGCTATTCTTTTGCTATTCTAAATCTCTTTATTTTAAAACTAAAAAAATTAGTTGCAAAAACTATTCAGAATATTTTAGGAACAGATTCAAGTTTAAATAGAAATGTAAGAGAAAGATATACAATTTTACAGAAGACACCAAGAGCCAGTTCGGTCGATTTCAATGTAAAAAAGAGCCTACCATCCAGCCTATTGCTTGTAGCTGCCTTTGCCCAAAAGAAAGGAAGATTGCAAGGGAAGCCGAGTCTGGCTGCCTACCCATCTGGGTTTGGCCATACAGGGTTTTTTTCCTTCTATTTTGATCTTTTTTGGTCCAATTTTTAGTTGTTTAGTGCTAAGACTTTTAATTGACTTTCTTAATATCTAATTTAGTCCTTTTACTAATCACTAGGGTTAGGTTAGGGTTGGTTTTTGCCACTTTAAATACCCATTTAGGCCTTATTTGTAAGTAGTGAGTGAATGATGAATGAAATACATTAAGTATTTGAAAGAGAAAATTAGGGTTCCTAGAGTTTCTTCTTCTTCCTTGTAAATTAATTAAGTGTTCTATTTGTAATTTAGGCAAGTTATTCTTGAATTGGAATTCAAGAGTTCTTGTTCTCCCCAAATCCTACATTCCCTTAAGGTTCTAACTCTTTAGTTAGTGTTTTTAGGGATTAGGTATTCCTTATGAATGAGGGATAGGTGATAGTTCCTATAACTATTTTGATTCCTCTTCTAGACTGGAAATTTTGTGTTTAGTTTATTGTAGTTTTCCTTTTCATTGATACAATTTGCTATTTCAACCATTCAAAGTTCCTCTTGAAGACTCGAAGATTCTTGGGCAAAGGATGAACTATAAACAAGCCTAGAAGAGTTCACATGAAAGATTGAATAGGGTCTTTTTTTTCTTGTCTTATTTTTCCTTTGTTGGAGTGTACATAGGATAGGTGAGGCTTGATGATCTCTTTAAAGATATTTTTTCTTGCATATAGATGAAAATGTTATAGAGAGAAAATCAAAAGTGTATTTGTCTCTTACGATCATGGTGAGGAACATAAATCATATAAATTAATTGCCTTGGATTATATTTTTTATCTAATTTATGCACGGTTTAATATTCAAATAGAATGTAATGGGCAAGAAAAAGCTACAAGATTTCTATCTGGCACACACTGTGCAAAAACTAATTTTGATAAATATGTTTGTCCTCTTTGGGGAAACCTACAGATAAAAAAATGAGAGATTAAGTATTATATGGTTTTTGGCTGAAATTGAAGAAAATCGGAGCATGATATATACAAAAATCATGTCTATATTGGCAAATTTTCAACATCAATTTTTTAAAGATTTTGTGGTACAGTTAATTTTTTTTCTTTATTGTAGGAAATTTCCCAAGGATGCATGAAGTATAAGAATTCTAGTATATGGAGGGATAATTCTCAAGGGCCGATATGGGAACCATTGGCATGTTTAGATACAAAAACATCATAATGAGTTTTTTTTTTTGGGAAAGAATAGAACACGTTCGTTGTAGAGAATCATTTAGAAGTCAGGGACTTCATCAATTTCTATCATGATGGTCCTAAATGTCTTTGATGTGGTTTTATGTAGATATGATTTGTACGACAGGGAAGGATTTGGTGGTCCTCTAATTGAACAAATGGACACCGAGGAAAAAACTAATGAGGTGGCTGGAGAAATTAAATATAACAAAGGATGAAAAGATAGAACCACCAAAGGCTTGTGGAGAATCTAAGTCATTTTGGAGATTTTCACGAAGGTAAGATTAAAAAAGTGTAAATAGTGGATATTTCATTCTTATGTATATCGATATATTCTTTCTTATTCTTTGTGTCATGATATTTCCTTTTAACAAATTCTCCTTTAGTTTACATGATTAATTGAACATCGACAGCCAATTCTAATGCGACTGGAGAATCATCGTAGAACTTTCAAGAAGATCACTATTAAAAATTTTCCTAAACAGAATTCTAGCTCCGCTAGAGAATCCTTATTTCATCACAAAAATAAAGTGTGAAAGAAAAAAATTAATTGGTAAAATGCATTGCAGAAATATATATTTTATATTCATTGAATTTATAATTTTTGTTGTCTAGAAAACTTATTGTTTGTGTACCAAACAGAGTCATCTCTAAGTCATATATATGTATCAAAGTTAAAATATTACTAAAGTTTCATATTTATGTACTACATTCATTTGTTATATTATATTTGAAAAACCTTGGGGGGGGCATTTGTTATATTATATTTGAAAAACCTTGAGGGGGGGTGTGAATAAGGTTTTTGGCTAATTATCGAAAAATTCTTTGTTAATTAAAAGATAAACCTCCAATTTTGTTTGAAAGAGAATTCTAAAAATCTTTTAATAAAATTCCAAACCAAACAAAAATTTTGTGGTTGAGACAAGTAAGAAACTTAAAGAAGAACAGAAGGAGTTATAGTGGTTCACTCTCTCAAAGAGTTACATCCACTACCTTGAGTCAACACCCAAGGATTTTTCAAATCCACTAAAACACAAAGATATACCAACTACAAATATGAGGATCACCTTAGAAGGGTTTTGCACACAACCTCAAATCACAACACAATGTAAATCAAAGGATTACCCAAAGGGTTTTTCAACACAAACCTTTGATATCAATAAAAGAAAAGGATAGGTTTAAGAACAATATTACCACTTTTGAGCTTGAGAAATAATAAGTACAACTCAATGAAATTGTTCTACAAGCTCCTCCTTTCTTCTTCTTTGATGATGATCAATAATGAAGCTCAAGAAGATTTTGTTTTTGGAATGAAAAGTGTTTGCAATAAATGTGCTTTTGAAGCTCTTGAAAGTTTTAAATGTTCACAATGAATATTCCACAAAACTTGTCTACTTTATGGCTGATCATAAAGTCTATATATAGAGTCTTAAAAAAGTAACCGTTGCATTCAGTGCAACGGTAATATTTTATATAGTAAAAGTGAAAATCGGACGACCGGTTCTTTAAAACAGAAAGATTCGGACTTGTCCAACTAGAAAACGGACTGCCGAATTTTTGATTTAGAGCAAAATCGGACGACCAGTTCTAAAAATCGGATGACCGAATTTTTGGACAGAAAGATTCGGACTTGATACTCTGAAAAACGGACTGCCGAATTTTTGATTTTGGAAAAACCGGACGACCGGTTCTATAACCGGATGACCGAATTTTCGTTTCCTCAGCCAAGTTTCTTTTTAAGATAAAAACTTTCTTCCTTGTTTCAAAAACATGTATTCTTGACAATCATTTTAAAGAGAAGAAAAACTTTCCAAAAACACCACAACTTCAGTCAAGAATACTTAGATTTTAACAAAAGTTTATATCTGAGAAAATTGTTAAAGGAGCTTCATATATGATCAATAATCAAAGAGTAAGACTATGGAGTTTACAGGGTAGTACCTAATTCACTCTAACATAGACAATGCCTTCAATGTCTTCAATGTCTCCAATGATTTGATCTTGGCATGGCTTGGTCTCTTCTTCTCTATTTTGACCTCATCAACAAGATCTTTTTCTTGTAGACTTTGAGACTTCACAGGTATTTCTTTTGTTCTATGAAGGGTTAGCTAAAATACTCACACAAGCATATGTTAATCATAATCAAAACATAAGTATTAATGCCCTTAGGGCTAACAATCTCCCCCCTTTTTTATTATGACAAACACATATGCAAGAAGAACAAAAGAGCGAGGAGTAAAGTATGGTGATGCTTCAAAAAATCAATCGTAAGAGCAAAGCACAACAATCACCAAAAAAAGAGATAACTCCTCCTAAACATATGCTGTTATGTCAAATATGGCTAAAGAATATTTCAAGATCAAACTAAGCCAAAAAGCCCATAGCATCATAACATCACAAGGCATAAGCTGCAAAACACCATCAATAATCAACATAAACACCAAGATTTCTCCCCCTTACATCTTGCACTATTTTCTCCCCCTTTTGTCATAAATCAAAAAGTTTTGGGAGAGAAGTTCCAAGGGATCATAGAAGAGGTAGCAGTAGGACTTTCAACATTAAAGTATCATCATGAAGTCCATAACAAGAAAGGCCAATCAACAAAGAAAAAGAGCAACAAACAGATCACTTAGCATAACAAAAGCAAATTAAGTTAAAAACCATATCATTAAGAGAATGAAAACAGGAGTTTGAAAAGAGTTACGGACAAAACAAGAAAGAGAAAGAAAAGGTTTTATAAGAGAAATCTCAATCATCTCTATCTCCTCCTCCTTGCTCGAGTCTCTTAACCCGTTCTTGTGTATCGGTCATTTTTTGGTCCAATGTATCAAGCTTTTCTTGAATGTTGGAGACTTTCCCATCCAAATCTTCAAAGCGACCGTCGAATGCATCAAACCGGGTGTTCATTGATGTTTGGAGAGAGGCTATCATATCCTTAAGATGACTCATGCTTCCTGAAGATGAGCCTTTCTCTGTTCTTTCTTGTCGTTTCTTTTGTCTTGTTTCTCTTCTTTGTATTTCAACCTCTGTTTCTTCATCACTGTCCTCTTCTTTGATATCCATGTCCTCTTGATTGTCATCATCATCTTCCTCATCACTGTCATCAACATCTTGTCCACCTCGGATGAATGTCCCATCTTCATCTTTCTCAAACCCCATTCTTTTGAAGGTTTGCTGAGTGTATATCTTGCCAGGTCCAATGTGATTACCCATCCCAACCAAATTGATCACAAAGTGTTGGAGGATTTTTGTGATAAAGCAACCATACGGCAAGCATTTCATTTGGGAAGATTGTGCAGCTAGCATATGTTCTATAGCCATAAATCCGAAATTCATTCTCCTATGCTCATGCAAGGCTAGCATCACAAATGCGTGCATGTTGGTGATAGATGATTTATGCCCAACATTTGGAATGATGATGTTAGATATCATGTGATGGAGCACTCTCCCATAAGCATCCAGTTTGTTAACATTTCTATCATCATGTCTTTTTAATACCTCTCCCTTAGTGAAAATTTCTGCAAATCGTTTTTCAATGTATAAATTTGGATCATAGCATTTTTTGTTCTTGGTGTAAAATCTTATACCATCTTGAGGGGTACCCAAAATTTCATTCAACAGTCTATCATCAAATGCAATATCCCTTCCCCCAATTCTAGTCACAATCCATTGATGTGAGACATTATCCACTTTTTCAATTCTTCCTTTGTGGAGATTAGCATAAAATTCATATATCATATCCACATAATAAAGTTCATTTACAATCAACAGAGGTATCCAACCGATCATTTCAAAAAGATGAGGAATAGCCTCCATACCTTGCATATCATGTAAGTCCACCCTATGACCCGGAGCAATTTTTCGTCGATTTCTAGTCCATTCTTCAAACCTGGCAGCTTCTTTTACTGAAATAAACCTGTCTGAAACTCTAGAAACCCTGGCAGCAGAAGCCCCAGTTCCAGAAGGTACTCTTTTTCCCTTTCCTTTCCCTCTACTGGTGCCTCCTTCTTCAGGATTTTTCCCTTGACCAACTTGAGCATTCTTTGTTTTAACCATTTTGAAGAATTTCTTGGGTAGGGTTTTGAGAGGAGATGAAGAGTTTTGAGATTGGTAGATAGTAATCAGAGAGAAAAATAGCTTCTTTGCTGTGATAAGAGATGAATTTGAAGAAAAAGAAGAAGAAAATTGAAAATCGGAACAAGAAATCGGATGGGTCTTGTAAGTAGGGGGTTTTCAGTCGAGAGAGTGAGAGAAAGTTGAGAGAAAAATGTGAGGAGTTTTGAGAAAAAGTCTGATTTTAAACCGCAGACCCGACCCTAATTTATGAATTCGGTCGACCGTTTGTTAAAATCGATCTTCCGGTTTTTGGATTTTTGAAGAATTCGGACGTCCGAGTTTTTGTGTAGGCGTCTGGTTTGTAAGTCCGAATATCTCTGGAATTTTTTTGAAAGGTAAAGTATGAGTCCGGTTTTAAAACCGGACGTCCTAATTTTAAAAAAGGCGTCCGAATTTTGAAAAACATCATCAAGGCAGAAATAAGGGAAAATACAAATAATACAAGCAACACACATTACTCATTTAATTTCCTGATACCAAGTAATTTTCTTAAATAGCAAAAGCGATCTTCTGAAAGAGGTTTTGTAAAAATATCGGCAATTTGATCGTCTGTGCAAATATATTCTAAAGATACATCACCTTTAGCAACATGATCTCTAATAAAGTGATGTTTGATTTCAATATGTTTTGTTTTTGAATGCTGCACAGGATTTATGGAAATATTTATGGCACTAGTGTTATCACACATGATAGGTATGCACTTAAAGGAAACACCAAAATCAATTAATGTATGTTTCATCCAAAGTACTCGAGCACAAAGAACAACCTGGCTGCGATGTATTCCGCTTCGGCGGTTGATAGGGACACGCACGATTGTTTCTTGCTGTACCAAGATACTAAGCATCCTCCCAAGAATTGGCAATTTCCACTTGTACTCTTCCTTTCTACCTTACATCCGGCGTAGTCCGCATCAGTGTAGGCAATAAGATCAAAACAAGATTGTTTAGAGTACCACAAGCCATAATCATATGATGAAATTAAGTATCTCAAAATACGTTTTACAGCTATTAAATGAGATTCCTTGGGGCAAGCTTGGAATCTAGCACACAGATATATGGCAAACATGATATCCGGCCTACTAGCCGTTAAATAAAGTAAACTACCGATCATACCTCTATATGTCTTTTCATCAACAGTTTTACCTTTTTCATCTTTGTCAAGCTTCAATGACGAGCTCATAGGAGTACTGATACCTTTTGCATTGCTCATCCCAAATCTTTTGAGAAGTTCTTTGGTGTACTTCTCTTGATTGATGAAGATTCCTTCTTTTGTTTGCTTGATTTGGAGGCCGAGAAAGTACGTCAATTCTCCCATCATGCTCATTTCAAATTCCTTTTGCATAGGTGAGGCAAATTCTTCACATAAAGAGACATTAGTAGCACAAAAAATGATGTCATCAACATATATTTGGACAAGAAGAAGATCATTGTTACAAGAGATTTTTGTAAAAAGAGTAGTGTCCACTACACCCCTTGAAAAGTTATTTGAAAGAAGAAAACCACTTAACTTTTCATACCAAGCCCTTGGAGCTTATTTTAAACCATAGAGTGCTTTTGAGAGTTTGTAAACATAATTTGGAAAATTTTCATGTACAAAATCGGGAGGTTGTTCAACATAAACTTCCTCCTCAATATCACCATTTAGAAAAGCACTTTTAACATCCATTTGAAAAAGTTTGAATCCTTTAAAACAAGCAAAAGCTAAAGCATCCTAATAGATTCAAGTCTAGCAACTGGAGCAAAGGTTTGATCAAAATCTATGCCCTCTTCTTGATTGAATCCTTGGGCAACAAGTCTAGCTTTGTTTCTAATGACTTCTCCGGATTCATTTAGTTTATTTCGAAAAACCCATTTTGTGCCAATTGTGGGGTGATTATGTGGTCTAGGGACTAAAGTCCAAACTTTGTTTCTTTCAAATTGATTTAACTCCTCTTGCATAGCAATAATCCAAAACTCATCGCATAAAGCATCCTCAATAAACTTAGGTTCAATTTGTGATAATAGGGCAAAGTTATCGATAAAATACCTTCTTGTTCTTACCCCTTGAGATACATCACCAATAATTTCATCTTTGTAGTGTCCCTTTGGATATATCACCTCTTGAGGAATATTTTGAGTTTCTTGATCATTTTCTTGTTTTTCCTCATACTCTTCTTCCTCTATAGCATGCTCTTCCATTGCTTGAGTGTACAATGGTTGGTTACTTTGAGTGTTATCTATGTCATCATCATCAACTTTCTTGTCGAAAATGTTAGTTTCATCAAAATTAACATGAATGGACTCTTCAACACACAAGGTTCTTTTGTTGAAAATTCTAAAAGCCTTTTTGTTTGAAGAATAACCAAGAAAAATTCCCTCATCGGATTTTCGATCAAACTTTCCAAGATTGTCCTTGGTGTTTAAAATAAAGCATTTGCATCCAAAAACTTTAAAATAACCAATTGAGGGGGTTTTATTAAAAATGAGTTCAAAGGGAGTTTTCTTTAATGAAGGTCTCAAGATAACACGATTCATAATGTAGCATGCGGTGTTAACGGCCTCGGCCCAAAAATATTTAGGAAGGGAGTTTTCACAAAGCATCGATCTTGCCATTTCCTGTAAAGTGCGAATTTTCCTCTCCACAACACCATTTTGTTGTGGGGTTTTAACGGCCGAAAAATTGTGTGTTATGCCAAAATCATCACAAAGTTTTGTAAAATCTTGATTGTTAAATTCTCTCCCATTATCACTTCTCATAGAGATCAATTTACAATCAAGGGAGGTTTGAACTCTTTTAAAAAGTTTAACAAACTCATGAAAAGCTTCATCTTTTTGACTCAAAAACAAAGTCCAAGTAAATCTAGAGAAATCATCAACAATAACAAAAGCATACCTCTTACCACCTAGACTAGTGGTCCTCATTGGTCCAAATAAATCCATGTGAACAAGTTCCAAAGTTTTTGAAGTTGAAATCATTTTCTTTTGTTTAAAAGAGGTCTTAATTTGTTTTCCAAATTGACAAGCATTACAAAGTTTAGTTTTCTCAAAGTGAAGTTTTGGTAGGCCTCTAACAAGTTCTTTTGAAGATAGTTGGTTTAATAAATCCATACTAACGTGACCAAGTCTTCTATGCCACAAAAATGCATCATCATCATGAACCGAGAGACACTTCAAGTTTTGGGAAAGAAAATCTTCAAGATGAAAGACATAGACGTTTCCAACTCTTTTAGCAACAAAAATAGTTTTGTTTTCATGCTTATCAATGATAGAGGAAGAATCACTTTCAAAAACAACCTTTTTTCCACTATCACATAATTGACTAATACTAAGCAAATTGAATTTAAGACCATCAATTAGAAGAACATCCTTAATGAGAGAGGAAGAATTGTTACCAATATTGCCTATACCAATGATTTTTCCTTTGTTCTTATCTCCAAAAGTGACAAATCCACTTTCGGTTTCTTTGAGATTGCTCATAAGTGATGAGTCCCCGGTCATGTGCCTTGAACATCCGCTATCCAAGTACCACTTAGATGGCCTTGATTTGTGTTCCTCATTTTCTAGTGCCATGAAGCATATGTTGGCCTTTTCTTCTTCTTCATTTTCACTTGAGTCTTGATCCCAAGTTCCAATTAGGCCTTTGCCTTTCTTCTTCTTCTTCAATGCCTCAAGCTTGGCTTCTAAAGCTTCCTTTTCCTTTTCAAGGGCCTTGGGACAATCGGCTACAAGATGATCGGTGCTATTGCATTCAAAACACCTAGCTTGGAAGAGTGATGAGCTTTGTCCTCCTTTCTTAAGTGGAGGTTTCTTCCCTCTATTGTTGAAACCTTTCTTGTAGAATCTTTTAAATTTTCTCATTATCAATGCCATTTCCTCATCATCATCAACCTCATCTTCATTGTTTGATGAGTATATTTGATCATCTTCATTTGCCTTGAGTGCAATGCCTTTTCTTCCTTTTTCTTCATCTTCCATTTCATTCAATCTTTTTATTTTCATTTCATAGGTGAGTAGTGATCCTATGAGTTCTTCAATAGGAAGTAGTCTCAAATTCTTTGATTCCTCAATAGCTAGTGTTTTTGGTTGCCAAGCTTTTGGAAGTGCATCAAGAATTTTTCTATTTGCTTCCCCTCTTGAGTACTCTTTCCCATATGCCTTTAGGCGTTTGTGATGTTGGTGAACCTTGTGAACATGTCACTAATTCTCTCATTTTGTTTCATCATGAATAGCTCATAGTCTCTCACCAACATAGCCAACTTTGACTCCTTTACTTGATTTGTTCCTTCGTGAGTAACTTCAAGTAACTTCCACATTTCATGAGCCGAATCACATCCGCTCACTCTATTATATTCGCCTGCATCCAAGGCACAACTAAGAATATTCATAGCTTGAAAGTTTAGAGTCATCTTCCTTGAGTCGAACTCATCAAATTCTTCAACCTTCTTGGCTACTCCATTTATTTTGGGAATGTAAGGACCTTTCTCTACAATGCTCCACAAGTCAAAGTTAATAGAACAAATATATATTTTAATTCGAGACTTCCAAAAAGTATAGTTTGTTCCATTAAAAAGAGGAGGTCTATTTGTAGAAGAGCCTTCTACATATGGTAAACTAGAATTACTAGCCATAGTAAAGTAAAGATCTTTTGCTTCAAGGGTGTTAGTCCTTTTTTAAGAAGCCCCGCGCTGATACCAATTGAAAAACCTTAGGGGGGGGGGGGGAGGGGAGGGGGGTGAATAAGGTTTTTGGCTAATCATCGAAAATTCTTTGTTAATTAAAAGATAAACCTCCAATTTTGTTTGAAAGAGAATTCTAAAAATCTTTTAATAAAATTCCAAACCAAACAAAATTTTGTGGTTGAGACAAGTAAGAAACTTAAAGAAGAACACAAAGAGTTATAGTGGTTCACTCTCTCAAAGAGTTACATCCACTACCTTGAGTCAACACCCAAGGATTTTTCAAATCCACTAAAGCACAAAGATATACCAACTACAAATATGAGGATCACCTTACAAGGGTTTTGCACACAACCTCAAATCACAACACAATGTAAATCAAAGGATTACCCAAAGGGTTTTTCAACACAAACCTTTGATATCAATAAAAGAAAAGGATAGGTTTAAGAACAATATTACCACTTTTGAGCTTGAGAAATAATAAGTACAACTCAATGAAATTGTTCTACAAGCTCCTCCTTTCTTCTTCTTTGATGATGATCAATAATGAAGCTCAAGAAGATTTTGTTTTTGGAATGAAAAGTGTTTGCAATAAATGTGCTTTTGAAGCTCTTGAAAGTTTTAAATGTTCACAATGAATATTCCACAAAACTTGTCTACTTTATGGCTGATCATAAAGTCTATATATAGAGTCTTAAAAAAGTAACCGTTGCATTCAGTGCAACGGTAATATTTTATACAGTAAAAGTGGAAATCGGACGACCGGTTCCTGAAATCGAACGACCGGTTCTTTAAAACAGAAAGATTCGGACTTGTCCAACTAGAAAACGGACTGCCGAATTTTTGATTTAGAGCAAAATCGGACGACCGGTTCTAAAAATCGGATGACCGAATTTTTGGACAGAAAGATTCGGACTTGATACTCTGAAAAACGGACTGCCGAATTTTTGATTTTGGAAAAACCGGACGACCGGTTCTATAACTGGATGACCGAATTTTCGTTTCCTCAGCCAAGTTTCTTTTTAAGATAAAAACTTTCTTCCTTGTTTCAAAAACATGTATTCTTGACAATCATTTTAAAGAGAAGAAAAGCTTTCCAAAAACACCACAACTTCAGTCAAGAATACTTAGATTTTAACAAAAGTTTATATCTGAGAAAATTGTTAAAGGAGCTTCATATATGATCAATAATCAAAGAGTAAGACTAGGGAGTTTACAGGGTAGTACCTAATTCACTCTAACATAGACAATGCCTTCAATGTCTCCAATGATTTGATCTTGGCATGGCTTGGTCTCTTCTTCTCTATTTTGCCCTCATCAAAAAGATCTTTTGCTTGTAGATTTTGAGACTTCACAGGTACTTCTTTTGTTCTATGAAGGGTTAGCTAAAATACTCACACAAGCATATGTTAATCATAATCAAAACATAAGTATTAATGCCCTTAGGGCTAACAATATTTTCTTTCTTTGGACAAATATGAAATAATTCTTATTCCTTGTTTAATATTTTCCATTATCAAGGAAAATAGTATATTAAGCACAGAGGGGAGTTTCAAACTAATTTTTTGAGGCCAAATCAAATACTCAAAGTACATATATATACACTATTAAACAAATATTTTTTCTTACGCTTTTATAATTATAAAACAATTTTAATGGGCCAATATTATAATATTTCATTACAAAAGTTAAAATACATAAAAATCTCTCTAGAAGCTCCGTCATGATTAAGCACATATTCCACTTCTTGCAGTAGATTCTAGCTATCTTCCAAAATACATGCTATTGAAGGTCCTTAAGGTAAAGAGTGGTACACAAAGCTCAGCAATTAGGTTGATGGCAGACTATGGTATTATGATCTAGTTTCTTTCTAATACATGATTTGGCAAATGAATTGCATATTATTTATTTTATAAATTGAATTTTTCATTATGCTACAACTATATATCAATTAGGCATTTGAATGGTGGTAATGCTTAAGGTATTAGGTATTATGCTATGGGAATTCTTATCTTTTCTGTGAGTTTCTTTTGATAACTAATTGATTCTTTTTTTTTTTTTCATGAATTTAGAGTGGGATATCCGATCATAGATTTGTTAATCCCTTTTACTTCCATGTTACATTATTACTAAAAATTATATTGATGTTATTTAATTCTCACTTACTCTTTGAAAATTGTTTTCATTTCCAACATGTGCTTAAATATGTCAAGTCTACAAAATTGTTTTTGGGTCCCTACATTACATGTTGAAATTTCTCATTATATTACTCATGAGTTAGGAAACTTAGATAGAAGCAGTGTTGTAGAAATATCAAAAAATGATTTAGGTATCTCATAAATTTCAACTTACGTGAATCGACAAAGTATTTTGTTATGTCCTAGTGGAATTGTGAAAGAAACTAACAGATACAAAGAATGACGAAAAAAAGACAGTGAAAAAATCTTGTCTTAGAAGAAACGAAAGTGCAATTTTAAAACTTAACTTTCTAGAAATATACTGGATCGACTAATAGAAATATCCTGAAAACAATCTGTTTTCTTCACAATCAAATTTTCTTGAACTATCACTCATCTTTTGAAATTTCAATATATAAAATATATATCCATCCATCAATTTTTCTCAATGCGAGAGATAATTATTATTTTGCTGAACGGCTCTTTCACACCTTCCCTAACAATTAAAAAAATACCAGTTCTTCTAAAAATAGAAATCTCAATTCAATAGATATTTTCATAAAAGGAAAAATCATTCATTTATAAAATATAATATTATCTAACAGAAATGATCACACTCGCGAAATAGAGTTCTTGATCTTTCTACATACATTGACTAATCATGCTTAAAGAAGACCGTATCAATATGATCGTTAAGTTTTAGGATTTATTTCAAGGAAGAAGGCCAACCTTAAGGATTTTCCAAATCATATGGTATTTCTAATTTAAGGATCTCCTTGGTTTGGTTTAACCATATTTCGAAATGTTTTATGTCAAGTTCTAATTACAGGAAATTTCAAAATGGTTACATGTATATTATTTTTATATATTTTCTAATGATTTGTTCTTTAGAGTTTTTCTTTTGAAATTGATTTGCATGGACGGTGAACTTATAATTTGTATTTTTTCTCTCAAAATCTTTTAAGGGCATATCCAGACAAAAATCATATAAAGTTATTTATCTCATAATATTCCAATTTTTTGTTTATTGAATTGTAAAAGGACTAAAATGATTTTGCATTATATTAGAGCTCTGAAGCTAGGATTTAATGAATGTGTAAGGTACGTATTGTGTCATTCTATATCGTATGATTCATTTCTTTCCTGAGTTCTCATATTCTATTTCCCATAGATTTTTAGTGGAAGGTAAACTGTGATGAGTCTACGTAGTTGCATTCTTTTGTTAATGTAAATTAAATCAGTGAAAAACTCCATTAGCATAATAAAGTAATTCTACAGACAAAAAATTTATAGGTCTCTAAACAAAATGAGAAATTAGCAAGAAAGAAGACAATTATGAATTTCTTTGTTTCTACCAATGAAAGTCAACAAAGTAATTGGTGATTATCCTATACCAATTTATTAAGTATCAATATTTGACTCTAGGATAGCTCCAAAAAAGGTATGATATAAGTGTAGACCCACAATTTTGAGAGATGTTTTTTAAAATTTTTAAAAGGTAAAAAATAAATGCAAAACTCTAAAAGAAATATAAATATAAAGTAATTATCAATTGAACTCTTATTATGCAAGTGTTTACATTGAATAGAGTTTAGTTTTTATCGCGTCGAATCTTTGATATAAAGCTTGAAGGACATTAGCTTTGGTTGTGTGTCTATAGGGAAAAGTATTTCAAACTCATTGAATATTCTTTGTTAAGGTTATTTGTTTGTAGGTTCTCCAGTTTAATATTTTTTTAATATGTATCTTTGTGCTCTAAAATGTGTTTAAGTTATATTAAAAAATAATTTTTCTTGACATTCTCACTGCAAGAATTTATCCATTTATTTATACGTCATAATATATGCCTATTGTGACAACTAATATTTCGTGAATTCTAGAAATAAACTATGAATATACCATGTTGCAATAGACCTTGACATCTATAAATGTCTGCAATAAATGTAGTGAATGGTTGTTTGGTGACACTTCGACATGATATACCAATTTACAAGCATTTTATTTGTGTCGGAACAAAGTATAATTGTAACAACGTTTTAAATATTTCATGACATATATTATCGTTGCAATAAATTGATATTACAACATTTAAATGTGTTAAAAAGATATCTAACATGACAATTAAAAAAATGTAATAGTAACATTTTATGACACTTTCAAAAATTATAATTGCCTCAATTTGTTACATTTATAAACATCAAAATATGGATATTTTACATTTGGAAAGGAAGACTCATATCATTAATCTCATAATATTTATGATATTTGTTTGTCTTAATTTTCATTGAGACTTGCAAAACATAGAAATTTCAATACTATAAAACATCAACATTCAAGTTTAGTACCCTGCAAAACTTAACAAGAACTTTAACTAGAAACATATTTGCTATACCTAACTATGATTCTCGAAAGCTCAACGAAACATTAACCATGTCTCTATTTATTTTTTAATTGTTTTACCATTCTCATCTGTGATGCCCCCAACCCAGCCACTAGGTCAACTGCGGCTGAGTAGGGCATCTGCGTGCCTCTCGGCACTAAATTATAAGATCCATAATAAAACAAATCCCTAGAACAACACTAACAGGTATACACAAAGTACGCGGAATACTTAAGTAAATTAGATACTACTGGTGCGCTCAAAACACAGGATAAAAAAAACTTCTTATTTTTGTTTTAGAATAAACACAAAAGTAATCTTACATCAACAACTTACATAAAAACATAAAAAGAAACTCTACAAACAATTCGAGTAAAAAAAAAAAAATAAAACATAAATATATGCCCTTCTGGGGAGATTTGATCCAAAACATCCACCCTAAAAGAGGGTATTAGAAGTGCCCAAAAGAGTAATAAGGAGTTCCAAGACTTCAAGAATCGTGTGGAAGCTAAGGGATTGGAAGATTTTCGAACATTAGAAGCTGATGGGAGCCTGTACTTTCGGAATCGGTTATGTGTACCCAATGATACTGAACTTAAGCGCAAGATTCTAGAGGAAGCCCACAGAAGTAAGTATTTAATGCATCCTGGAGAGAATAAGATGTATAAAGACTTAAAGCAAAAGTTTTGGTGGAATGGAATGAAGAGAGAAATCGCGGAGTATGTAGCGGCCTGTCTTACATGTCAAAGGGTTAAGGCGGAACATCAAAAGTCAGCGGGACTACTACAACCGTTACCTGTTCCCGAATGGAAATGGGATCATGTGACAATGGGCTTTGTCACAGGATTGCCCGGACCAAGGTTTATAAGGATGCTATCTGGGAATCGTTGATCGTTTAACAAAAGTGGCTCATTTTAGTGCCATTAATATGTCATACCCTTTGGACAAGTTGGCACAGATTTATGTAGATGAGATTGTTCGACTACATGGAGTACCCGTTGATATTATATCCGATAGAGACCCAAGGTTTACCTCAAGGTTTTGGCCTAAGTTCCAGGCAGCTACGGGGACCAACCTAAGTTATAGCACCTCAGCATATCGCCAAACCGATGGACAGTCTGAAAGAATAATTCAAACTCTAGAGGATATGTTAATGGCTTGCGCCTTAGAATTTGGAAATAAGTGGGTTGACAATCTTGCTTGTGCTGAGTTTGCTTATAATAATAGCTACCACTCTTCGATAGGAATGGCACCATTTGAAGCATTGTATGGTAGGAGATGCAGAACACCTTTGTACTGGGATAAAGTCGGAGTTCGATCCCATTGGAGGTAAAGAAACTTGATGCCAGAATTGGAAGAGATGCAGAAACAAGTTAAGATAATTCAAGACCGGCTTCGAACAGCTAAAAGTAGACAGAAGAGCTACGACAATCGAAGAAGGGACCTGGAGTTTAATGTAGGAGATCGAGTTTTCTTAAAACTTACACCACATCGCGGAAAGCTGCGATATCCGAGAAGAGGAAAGTTAAGTCCCCGATATATCGGACCGTTTGAAATTATTGACAGGATTGGTAAAGTAGCATACCGACTCGCCTTACCAAATGAACTGATAGGTATACATGATGTGTTCCATGTATAACAATTAAAGAAGTATCACCCTGCACCTGATCATGTTCTCAATGATGACCAATTGGAATTACAAGCTGATCTGTCATATGAAGAAAAACCAACTGAGATTATAGAACGAAGCATAAAAGAGTTACGCGGGAGACAGATTCCAATGTGTAAAGTGGTATGGAGACATCATGGGATCGAAGAGGCAACCTGGGAAACTGAGGAGTACTTGAAGAAAAAGTATCCAGAGCTTATAGGTACGTAACTATTAAATTTCGAGGACGAAATTTTTTTTAAGGAGGGTAGAATGTAACGCCCTACCCCATAAGCACCTAGCATGACTTTAAAATTAAGAACGTGATGAAAATAGAGTTTTGATCTATATGGTGGGATATAGTATTTTTGGCACTTAGTAGTATTTTGGGGATATTTAAGAATAGGAATAAAATTTTATTATCTTATTGAGGTTTTATTATTAAGATTTATAAATGCCTTTAAGTGGATTTTTATTTTTAATACCTAGTATATTTATTTTAGAAATTTAAATACTTGGCATTTTCATACAGGAATTAAAAAAAAAAAAACAAAACTTAATTATGAAGAATTGCAGCCACCTCATGACACACCCGTCACCCCACCAATTTCTCCCTTTTCTTTCCCCCTTAGCCGCCTCACAACTCCCATTTTTTTTCTTTTTTCTTTTCTTCCTAATCACCTCAAGCCATTATATATATATAGCATGTATGTTTTTTTTCTTTTAACTTTGGTTGGCGACAAGAACAAGCTGAGGCAACAATTTATAGGTTAGTTTTGCATGTGCCTTTCTTTTATTGTTATTGGCATTTTCATTAGTATATATATAAATATATATATATATAGTTTAGGTGTATTGTTTATTTTCTAGGCCTTAATATATAGTGAGATCTATTTATAGTTAGATTATATATTTTTAAGCTAGTTATTTATTTTAAGATTTCAATATTTTAAATGAATTTTTAGTATAAAGTATATAGTTAATTATGGTTTTCTTGGGAGAGTATATATATTTTTCTTAGAGTATAGGATTTTTCGATCTTTTTAAAGAATTATATAAGTATATGTATTATTATACATCCTAAAGTCCATTTTATAAGATTTCGATATTATTTAGGGAATAGGATTATTTGATCGATACCCAGGTATTAAGTATTTTTGCATTATTATTTTGTAGGATCTTAGCACCAGATCTACATCCAGGAGAGTCCATAAACTCCATTTTATTTCAAATAGTACAAGACATATAAATATGTTTTTTTTAACCTTTACAAAATTTTGCTATTTTTGGAACGATATTTCTCAGCGCATTTTTTTGGAGATGTTCTCCCTAATGTGTTACGTGTTTCGTAGAAAAATGCATAGGAGCGGTGCTCCAAATAGGTGTCTATTTTAAAACAGACTATTACGGTGGTGAATAAGAAGTTTGTTGTATGCAGGTGTTTTTTCGGAAATATTTATATATTGAAAAATGTTTTAGCTTGAAAAGTTACGTACATGATATGCATGAATATAGATTTGGCATTGGCATAATTGTGAAATTGCATAAGCATGTGATGACTGGCGGATGAGGATTTTCTATTGTATTCTGAAATGTTTATGACTTGAATCTGTTATTATGGCCCATTGATTTGTAAATACATACGAAAACCTCATTCCGACCAAGATTAGAGTTTATTGATAATCAAGTGAACGGACGCGTTAGCGGATTGCACTGTACGTGGCTAGTCCCCCGTACTAGGGCCTCTTCCGATGACGTGGACGGGTTTTTGACTTTAAGGATGGATCCACTTTAAGAGAGGTGCAGACCGCAGAGGGTATGACCCAATCGATCTACGTGGACACCGCATCATGCTCTACGGTGGGGTTCGACCGCCTAGTGGAGAGTCAGGAGGGGCTCGACACCGAGGTTGGTTCCAGGGCAGACCTGGTAGGTGCCCCAGGGATCTGTAGCCTGTTTTGACCAGTGTTCTGGGAGTGCGGTTGTTTGTAATCGAGTGCTCGTATGTTGTTTGGCTGGTATTTGACTACGAGATGCCAGAACTTAGTTCCGATGGCCTCGTTTTGGGGATCCGGACTTTGTCTGTGGAGCCCCGCTGTTGTATTGCATGTTCTTTTAAAATTGGGGCATAGAGCTGTGCTGATGTGTCTTGATTCGCTCAGACTTCCCGGCTGCGCTCGAAACCCTCATGTAGGTTCAGACATCAGTTTTGTTAAAATAGCAAAGGAAATATTTTTCTTATAACATTGCATGAATTGTTTTGTAAAATGCCATCGTCATGGTTTTAAAGAAATCACTACCGCACACACACACGTGGACTTACTGAGCATTCGCGCTCACGTTTTTCCATATCATGTTTTCTTCTCAGATTAACTTAGAACGGTCAGGGGTCCCGCGAGCCACTGAAGTTTTAGGCCAAGAGTTTTTGGATCAAATCTCCCCGGAAGGGCATAGATTTATGTTTTATCTTTTTAGACTCGAATCGTCTGTAGAGTTTCTTTTTATGTTTTTATGTAAGTGGTTGATGTAAGATTACTTTCGTGTTTATTATAAAACGAAAATGAGAAGTTTTTTTTTATCCTGTGTTTTGAGCGCACCAGTAATATCTAATTTACTTAAGTATTCCGCGTACATTGTGTATACCTGTTAGTGTTGTTCTATGGTTTTGTTTTATTATGGAGCTTATAATTTAGTGCCGAGAGGCACGCAGATACCCTACTCAACCGCAGTTGACCTAGTGGTAGGGTTGGGGCCATCACAAATGTAACGCCCTACCCCGTAAGCACTTAGCATGACTTTAAAATTAAGAACGTGATGAAAATAGAGTTTTGATCTATATGGTGGGTTATAGTGTTTTTGGCACTTAGTAGTATTTTGGGGATATTTAGGAATAGGAATAAAATTTTATTATCTTATTGAGGTTTTATTATTAAGATTTATAGATGCCTTTAAGTGGATTTTTATTTTTAATACCTAGTATGTTTATTTTAGAAATTTAAATACTTGGCATTTTCATATAGGAATTAAAAAAAAAAGAAAAAACAAAACTTAAATATGAAGAATTGCAGCGACCTCACGACACACCCGTCACCCCACCAATTTCTCCCTTTTCTTTCCCCCTTAGCCGCCTCACAACTCCCATTTTTTTTTCTTTTTTCTTTTCTTCCTAATAACCTCAAGCCATTATATATATATATATATATATAGCATGTATGTGTTTTTCTTTTGACTTTGGTTGGCGACAAGAACAAGCTGAGGCAACAATTTATAGGTTAGTTTTGCATGTGCCTTTCTTTTATTGTTATTGGCATTTTCGTTAGTATATATATATATATATATAGTTTAGGTGTATTGTTTATTTCCTAGGCCTTAATATATAGTGAGATCAATTTCTAGTTAGATTATTTATTTTTAAGCTAGTTATTTATTTTAAGATTTCAATATTTTAAATGGATTTTTAGTATAAAGTATATAGTTAATTATGGTTTTCTTGGGAGAGTATATATACTTTTCTTAGAGTATAGGATTTTTCGATCTTTTTAAAGAATTATATAAGTATATGTATTATTATACATCCTAAAGTTCATTTTATAAGATTTCGATATTATTTAGGGAATAGGATTATTTGATCGATACCCAGGTATTAAGTATTTTCGCATTATTATTTTGTAGGATCTTAGCACCAGATCTACATCCAGGAGAGTCCATAAACTCCATTTTATTTCAAATAGTACAAGACATATAAATATGTTTTTTTTAACCTTTACAAAATTTTGCTATTTTTGGAACGATATTTCTCAGCACATTTTTTTGGAGATGTTCTCCCTAATGTGTTACGTGTTTCGTAGAAAAATGCATAGGAGCGGTGCTCCAAATAGGTGTCTATTTTAAAACAGACTATTACGGTGGTGCATAAGAAGTTTGTTGTATGCAGGTGTTTTTTCGGAAATATTTATATATTGAAAAATGTTTTAGCTTGAAAAGTTACGTACATGATATGCATGAATATAGATTTGGCATTGGCATAATTGTGAAATTGCATAAGCATGTGATGACTGGCGAATGAGGATTTTCTTTTGTATTCCGAAAGTACAGGCTCCTATCAGCTTCTAATGTTCAAAAATCTTCCAATCCCTTAGCTTCCACACGGTTCTTGAACTCTTGGAACTCCTTATTACTCTTTTTGGCACTTCTAATATCCTCTTGTAGGGTGGATGTTAAGCTAAGAATTGATATCTTTACTTTTCTACTCAATGCATCCGCCACCACATTCGCCTTTCCTGGATGATAGTTAATCGGACATCGATATTCTTTCAGCAGTTCCATCCATCGACGTTGTCTCATGTTCAAGTCCTTTTGAGAAAACAGATACTTTAAACTCTTATGATCAGTAAATATCTCATACTTAGCCCTATACAAGTAGTGTCACCACTTCTTAAGTGCAAACATGATGGCTGCTAATTCCAAATCGTGTGTCGGATAATTACGTTCATGATCCTTCAACTTTCTTGAAATATATGCTACAACTTTCCTGTCTTGCATCAATACAGCTCCTAGTCCTTCTCCTGAAGCATCTGTATATAATGAAAACTCCTTGTCCGGATCGGGTAATGTTAACACTGGTGCCGACGTTAGTCGGGTCTTCAATTCTTGAAAACTCCTCACACTTTTCCGTCCACTCAAACTTGGTTGCTTTTCTGGTTAATTGGGTTAGAGGTCCAGCAATCCTTGAAAAGTCTTTTATAAATCTCCGATAGTATCCCGCCATACCCAAGAAACTACGTACTTCAGTTGGTGTTTTGGGTTGTGTCCAATAAGTCACTGCTTCTACTTTCGCTGGATCTACCGAAATTCCTTCTTGGGTAATAACATGTCCTAGGAAAGTAACTTGACTCATCCGGAACTCACATTTGCTAAACTTAGCATATAACTTATGCTCCCGTAGGGTTTGCAACACTTTTCGAAGATGTTGTTCATGAACTTCAGGGTTGGGTGAATAAACAAGAATATCATCAATAAAAATCACTACAAACTTATCCAAGCAAGGATTAAAGACTCTGTGCATCAAGTCCATAAATGTTGCAGGTGCATTAGTTAATCCAAACGGCATAACCACAAACTCGTAATGTCCATATCGGGTGTTGAATGCCGTCAGTGGAATATCCTTTTCTCTTATCCTGACATGATAATATCCATGTCTCAAGTCTAATTTGAAAAGACATCCCGCTCCTCGGAGTTGGTCAACTAACTCATCAATGAGGGGTAGTGGGTATTTGTTCTTAACTGTCACATTATTCAATCCTCTGTAATCTATACACATCCTCAGGGTT
Source organism: Catharanthus roseus (assembly GCA_028651295.1). Classification (NCBI taxonomy): domain Eukaryota; kingdom Viridiplantae; phylum Streptophyta; class Magnoliopsida; order Gentianales; family Apocynaceae; genus Catharanthus; species Catharanthus roseus. Next base: position 63,711 of record JAPQWS010000102.1, read on the forward strand.
CCATCCTTTTTCTTTACAAACAAAACTGGCGTACCACAAGGAGATGTACTTGGACGAATATATCCTTGCTGCAACAGTTCTTGTAGTTGCTTTTTCAACTCTTTTAATTCCTCCTGTGCCATCCGATATGGAGTTCGGGATATTGGTTTAGCATCAGGTACCAATTTTATGCCAAACTCCACTTCTCGATCTGGGGGCAGCGTCGTCAACTCCTCAGGAAAGATATCCACAAACTCCCTCACTACAGGTACTGTGTCTAATTTTACCTCCTCCTCAGGTTTGTTGAGTAAATATTCTAAGTACCCTTGACATCCTTTCCATAGCAATTTCCTGGCTTTCATGCCAGACAAAAAGAGATTCTCCCGTTTTGTTCGCTTTCCTTGGAACACAAGGATGGGCATACTCGGTCGGCTAAACTTAACCAACTTCCGTCGACAATCTACTTGGGCATAATGTTTAGACAACCAGTCCATCCCAAGTATCACGTCATATCCCTCCAATGGTAAGGCAATTAAATCTCCGGATAAAACCACATTCTCGACACATATGTCACAATCAGGGTACTTTACCTCAGTTATCTTATTCATGCCCATAGGAGTGCTAACTATCAACTGATAATGCATGTTAACAGGAGGTATAGGAATATGTTTTATGAAATGCAAACTCACAAAAGAATGCGTAGCTCCAGGGTCAATGAGTACTCTTGCTGGTTGAGAAAAGATTTTTATCATACCTTCAACTACTTCCGCTTCAGTATCTACAGGCAATCCATCCAGTGCATAAACTTTAGCTTTTACTTGTGGCTTATTATTCCTTCCTTCTATTGTTCCTCTCATGACCGGAGGTCGGCCTGCTTTTCTGGACATCTTCAGGGTTACTTGTTGCATCTCAGGGCATTGGTCCTTGGTATGTCCTGGTTTTCCACACGTGAAACATAATCTTAACTTCCGATAACACATTTCAGCCACATGCCCACTTCGTCCACAGTATGTACATATTCTGTGGGATCTTCCAGGGGTTAGGGTTGGTCGGCCTTCATTTCAGGTCCTTTGTTTACCACGGGGTCTCTTGAAATCTCTAGGTTTCCATGGTCCTTGTCCAAGACGTTTATATGGAGCCGTCGCTGAACCAATGGCTGTTTTCCTCTGTATAACCGCTTGACCAGCCATCTCTGCTCGCGTGGCGGCTTCAACTGCGGCCGCGAATCCCATCGGTGGTAAGGGAGCTAATGCTCGTTGCAACTTAACCTTTAATCCCTTCACAAATTGTCGCGTCTTATTTTTGTCAGTGTCTATCAACCTTAAGCAGTACTTAGCCAACCTATTGAACTTTGCCATATACTAGGCAACTGTCAGGTTATCCTGTCTCAATTGCTGAAACTCATCCTCTCGTTGCTCACGAACCCAACGAGGTATATACTCCTTTTTGAATTCTTCTTGAAAATCGTTCCAGGCCCATGGTTGATTCTTAAGTGTCCGTGCTTCGGAAGCTCTAAGCCACCAATCCTTTGCCATTCCTCGAAGTCTAAAAGCTGCAAACGTTACCCTCAGGGCATCCTCATACTTAAAGGTATCATAGATATCAATCAACTGCTCAAGGAACAGTTCAACTTTAATTTCTTGCTCAACGTCTCCATAGAACTCCGGGGGTCGAAACTTAAGAAATCGTTCTAGTGCCTCATCTGCTCCCAGTGTCTGGTACTCGTTCGTTTCTTCTTGTGGCCATTGAAGTTTCTAATAATTCTGTCATCTTGATCATAAAATTCTCGATTACTTTGTGTGTAGCTTGTTCTGGACGAGGGGTGGCCTCTCTCATAGGTTCAGACTGTCTATTTTGAGAATTTTCTAACATAACCTCATCCGCACGGTTGGGAGATTGTGAACCTGACATGTTTCTAAAAACCAAAAAGTTCCAATACTAATAAACATCTACGATTATAGATACTTTACGACAGGTAAACATAAATTCATCTCAGGCACAAACATCAATGCATACATACAAACATATATATATAACTCAAAATAAGAATTTTTGGTATAAGTAGTGTCAAGATACAATCAGATCATCCTGGTCCTACCACCCAAAAATATATGGCCAGGTTGCTATGCATATCCAAAACCCGAGAACCTCATACCTACGATCCTAAGCCTACTGCATCAAGTACCAACAAAAATACTACTCGTACCTATCCAAGTGACCAAATATGCACACCTACCTAAACTCTATCCAACACCTACTCCGCCTAAGGACACTGGCTACCAGAACATCCTGGACGGGACTACAGCTCATCACGTGCTCTATCCACTGAATCTTTAGTAGTTCCAAGGAACTGGGCGATAAACTGCCTAAGCCAGTCCCGCTCGTTAATCAGCTCCAAAATCTCTCTCTCTCTGTCTCTCTGTCTCTCTCTCTCTCTCTCTCTCTCTCTCTCTCTCTCTCTCTCTCTCTCTCTCTCTCTCTCTCTCTCTCTCTCTTGGGCTGCATGAGCCTCCCGCGTCTGGGCTAACTCCTCCTCTAACATGGCGGCCCTCGCCGTCTCCTGTCGCCGTGCCTGGCGTGCCGCATAAAATAAGGCGTCCATTCGGGAGATCTCCTCTCTGAACGCTATAACCTGCTGGCTAGCGGCTTCAGCCCGTTGCTCACGCCACAGACAATAACTGCAAATGTCATACTCCCTGACCCCACCCCGAAGTAGTGATGCTGGAAAAGAAGATACAAACGCCACGGGTGGAATAGGGGTAGGGGATGCTGCTGCTGGCATAGTATTTTCTACAGAGGTACCCATACTCCCAGTGACTGCCGGTGCCCCTCGCTCTGGTTCAGGCGTCATTTCTGAGTCCGACGTGGGCTCGCTAGGGTCCTCTTCTATCGATGTTCCAGGTCCTATTCCCGATGCCACTGGTGCTATCTCTGGTCCTTCTACAGACTCATGATCGGAAAGGTCATCACTGGAATTAGTTCCCTTTCTGAGATAATCTCCCTAAGGGAATATGAGGATGATGATGATGACGTAGTCCTGCTAGGCTCATCTACGAGGGTGCCCTCCCTGTATGTCCATCTATGAGAAGGATGTGCCATCTATTACCTACAAAACAAAATCTTAGGGTCAGTACTAACCAATAAATCATATGGTTAATTTTAAAGTTTAAACAGTTAACTCTTATAGCTTGTCTAAAATCCAACGTTTCAAATCTAGTATTGAACCTAAAAGCTCTGATACCACCTATGATGCCCCCAACCCTGCCACTAGGTCAACTGCGGCTGAATAGGGCATCTGCGTGCCTCTCGGCACTAAATTATAAGCTCCATAACAAAACAAATCCCTAGAACAACACTAACAGGTATACACAAAGTACGCGGAATGCTTAAGTAAATTAGATACTACTGGTGCGCGCAAAACACAGGATAAAAAAAAAACTTCTCATTTTCGTTTTAGAATAAACACAAAAGTAATCTTACATCAACAACTTATATAGAAACATAAAAAGAAACTCTACAGACAATTCGAGTAAAAAAAAATAAAACATAAATATATGCCCTTCTGGGGAGATTTGATCCAAAAACTCATGGTCTAAAACTTCAGTGGCTCGCGGGGCCCCTGACCGTTCCAAGCTAATCTGAGAAGAAAACATGATATGGAAAAATGTGAGCGCGAACGCTCAGTGAGTCCACGTGTGTATGTGCGGTAGTGATTTCTTTAAAATCATGACGATGTCATTTTACAAAACAGTTCATGCAATGTTATAAGAAAAGTATTTCTTTTGCTATTTTAACAAAACTGATGCTTGAACCTACATGAGGGTTTCGAGCGCAGCCGGGAAGTCTGTGCGAATCAAGACACATCAGCGCAGCTCTATGCCCCAATTTTAAAAGAACATGTAATGCAACAGTGGGGCTCCCCGTCGATCAAATAATCCTATTCTCTAAATAATATCGAAATCTTATAAAATGAACTTTAGGATGTATAATAATACATATACTTATATAATTCTTTAAAAAGATCGAAAAATCATATACTCTAAAAAAAAATATACTCTCCCAAGAAACCATAATTAACTATATACTTTATACTAAAAATCCATTTAAAATATTGAAATCTTAAAATAAATAACTAGCTTAAAAATATATAATCTAACTAGAAATAGATCTCACTATATATTAAAAGCCTAGAAAATAAACATTACACCTAAACTATATATATATATATATATACACTAATGAAAATGCCAATAACAATAAAAGAAAGGCACATGCAAACTAACCTATAAATTGTTGCCTCAGCTTGTTCTTGTCGCCAACCGAAGTTAAAAGAAAAAAAAAATACATGCTATATATATAATGGCTTGAGGTGATTAGGAAGAAAAGAAAAAAGAAAAAAAAATGGGAGTTGTGAGGCGGCTAAGGGGGAAAGAAAAGGGAGAAATTGGTGGGGTGACGGGTGTGTCATGAGGTGGCTGCAATTCTTCATAATTAAGTTTTGTTTTTTTATTTTAATTCCTATATGAAAATGCCAAGTATTTAAATTTCTAAAATAAATATACTAGGTATTAAAAATAAAAATCCACTTAAAGGCATTTATAAATCTTAATAATAAAACCTCAATAAGATAATAAAATTTTATTCCTATTCTTAAATATCCCCAAAATACTACTAAGTGCCAAAAAAACTATATCCCACCATATAGATCAAAACTCTATTTTCATCACGTTCTTAATTTTAAAGTCATGCTAGGTGTTTATGGGGTAGGGCGTTACATCATCAAACTAAATTTTTATACAAAGCAAAATATCTTAGCTTTCCTCAATGGTTTTTCTTGAATTTATTCATCTCCTTTGGAAGACAATTAAGAATATCAATTCTCTTGATTTATCCTATTGCCACCAGTTAAGGGCAGGAATACAATCAAAATCAGGCATTAAGCATTTGTGCAGATCAATTCAAAAGAAGTACTTTTACTAAAATGAAAGAAGGAATGTTCTAGGGGTTTATGGACCCAATAACATAAAGTTCATATTAAGACAAGAACTAAATATATCAAAGAGAAGACAAAAAAAGTATTATAGACACTTCTAATATTATTATTTCAGTTAATAACAAAAAAGGCATGTATAGAAGAATAAAACAACAAAATCTTAAAAAGGGAAGATCGTGCAATTATCTTTAATCAACAAAGTAATCTTTAATCAACAAAGTAATGTTAATCATTTGACAACATAAATGATGAAAAATTATGAAATTTAAATATAGAACATTAATAGAGGGAACAAACAAATGAAAGGAAAAAAACGTGAGTGATGAAGTTGAAGTAGGTGTCACGCATCTTATCCAATTAAAGACCAATATATTTTAGCACTATTGGGCCATGTCCACAATATTTGAGCTTTTCTAATTTGTACCAATGATGAATATGGGTATGGTCTTCAATATTACCTATTGGGCTTGGGTTTTCGCTTGTGGGGATGTCAGGTGGGCAAAAGTTTTTACCTACCTTGATATAGATCCACTTTTGATTGTGGATTGGACTCTACACATTTCCAAGATCACTTCCTTCAATGAAGAATCTCTATTGAATATTTGTAATTTCAACACTCCAATAGAAAATCTATGAGGATCTAAGCCTCATAAAAACAATATTGAGAGGTAAAACTTTTTCCTATTTTGATATGAAGAACCTTAAAGAAACTAAGGCCTCACAACCCCAACTACACAAACTATAAGACCTAGGATTAATTAAATCTAAGAACAAGAACTCTAAGACACAATTAAATAAAGGAATTGGATGAACAATTGATTCCATAGATTCCACAATCTAAGGCAAATAATTATTCACAAAACTAAGGACAATAACCCTTAACAAGCTAACTAAGAAGGGTGAAAAACCCTAGAGACAATTGGAGAATCTTCTCTCAAATTTCAGCAAAATTCACTAATGCTAGTTAGAATGAGTTTATAATGGGGTATTTATAGGACAAGCCTTAAACCTAGCTAAACTATTAATGACTTAAAATGCCCATTAAACTCTTGATTAAAAGATGAAAAACAAGTTCAATAATAAAATTCCGCCTAAAAGGTCTCATTGGCACTCCTCCACCCAAACCCTACAGGCGATGATAGAGTAAGACCTACCGGATGCGGTAGGGTGTAGTCTTCCAACCAATTCCTGATTAGAAGCCTAGGGGCGACGGTAGGGGTAGGGCCACTGTTGGAGGTAGGGTTGCTCTTCTCCAACACTTAGCTATTTTCACCTCCAATTTGTTCCCTTGATTGATCCTTGCATACTGTACAAATTGAGAGTAACTTGGAAACCTTCCCTTGATCTTAAACCCTTCAAGCTTGTTCTTCAAAGCTTCCTCCATGTAAGCAACCATGTCATTATCTACATTCATATCATGAATCTTGAGTTTCTTCATCCGAGCTCTAGTGAGTGGTCCAAGCTTCGACTCCATAGGTGCTTGACTCTTCCGATCTACATCATACTTTTTGGTGATGACCCTCACCCATCATCCAACTCCCTCCATTACTTCGTCATTTAAACTCCTCCTTTGACTCCTTGGTCCCTTCCCCTTTTAACTTGACCGAGTCCACTCCGTTTCTCACCCCACTAACCGTTGGTCTCTCTCTCTCTCTCTTGGTTGGGACTACTATATATTGTCTCTATTTCTCATACCCTTATTTAATCTTTCCTCTCTTCCTCCCTTCTCTCTTTAGTCACCTCTTGTGTTTCTTTTGCCATTATTACTTTAGCTTCTCCGGTGTTCTCCATTTTTGAATTTCGTCGGCTATGTTTGCTTGACTGATTCTTGAGAACTATTGAAGCTGTAGTAATTTCTTTGAGAGATTATTTGGAGGTTGCCATTTAGGTTTTTTGAGAACTGAATCTCTGAGGGTGTTATAAACCAGTTTATTGTTATTCTGTTCTTCCCTTTCTTTACCATATTTATATTTATATCTTTAGAAGATCTTGTAATCTATCTGTTAAATTTGTAATATATAGGTTATTAGTTTTATCTATCTTTGATTGAATTGTAATATAAAGTAGTGGTTTGCGGTTTCCGTTCTTAGCAGTAGTATCAGAGCACTCGATTTTCTCTCTTTGATCTATTGAGTTCAGATCTATGAACTCTGGCGAGAACCGTTAGTTCTGCATCAGGAAAGTTTTTCTAAAAATCTCATCTTTTACTTTCTATCAACATTTTTTTTTTATTTTGTGATCTCTTGGCCACTTGATTTGAAAACCGAAACTGGAGCCTAGCAAGAATCCTATTGATATTTTTTGTATATTTGCCTCGGGGTTTTCTATTTTAACCGAATTTCGTAGTATAATTTCTATTTTCTGTTCCGTTTTTTTTTATTTTCTATTTCTTATATTCTTCTATTCTATCTTTATTTTTGCGTGTTTACTTTTATCCGTTATTTTCTTTGCTCTGTTCTATTCACTTTTTGGCTAATATTCTGCTATATTTTTGTGCTCTATTTGGACTACTATTTCTGTCATATTTTGTTTTTCTATTTATCTATTTTCTGCAGTTTTATTATTCTATTCTTTCTATTTCAGCTGTTCTGTTTTATTTTTTGTTGGTCAGCTTGCCGCCACATAGTTGAAATTTTTTTTTAATATATTACTGTTCCGATGGGTCAGCTTGCCGCCATTTATCTGTATTTTTTGTGATATTATTCTGTTAACATTTTACTGTTTCAAGCACTTTAATTTGGCTTGCTGCCATATTTGTAATTTTGTGTTTTTTGACTTGCCACCATATTTCTATGCTTCTCTAATTTTCTTTTATTTTTCATATTTTTCGTTTCCATTTACTCTTTGTGGTTCCAATGGCCACTGCTAGATTAGAAACCGAAAAATATGATGGTAAAAGTGATTTAAGTATTTGGATAATTAAAATTTGCTTTGTTTTAGTATAAAACAAACTTTTATAGGCTATTTCAAAACCCGAGGATTATCCTGAATCATGGAAGGATGAAATTTTTTTAAAAAAAAACTTGACCATGCAAAAAGCACAATTGTTTTGTATTTACAAGACAATGTTATAAGAGAAATAAAGGGTTTAAACACAACTCAAGATATATTGCTTAAACTTCAAAACATGTTTTTGAAACATTCTATTTCAAACAAAAATTTTTTTAATCTAAATGTAAAAATGTATTAGGATAAAAAAGAGAGATGGTACACATACACGCAGGCATACCTACGGCAGTCCCCAAGATTACATGTCGCAATTCCTACATTCTCCCAAACTCCCTAGTCCCACAAAAGCATGAAAAGTCCAAGCATTAGGTCAAAATATGTGGATACTAGGCATAAATAACCTTATATACCTGTATTTTGATCTTGCTAATAATATGATTCCTATCTGGGCTATATTGTTCAAAAACAACTTTGTTCCTACATTCCCAGATGTAATACAAAAAGTCGCAGCAAAGGAAAGCTTCCTAAAGTTGCAAATCCAAGAGGTCCCTTGGCAGTCCCATTTCAGGCGCACAAGGCAATTTTAAATAGTTGCCATACTCCGTTGACGTAGTACCGCCCACTCTCTAATGCTCTTCCATATATCACCTTTAAGGGAATAAGTAAAGTAAAGATGTGATAAACTCTCTCCTGCTAGTTGCACAATTTGCAGGTCCTGTCAACGTCCAAAAAGATAAGTCTATCCAAAGTTGGTAGCCTCCCTAAACCCGCAAGCCATAAGATGAAAGATAACTTCACCGTAAATGTGACATTCTACACAATCTTCGTCCAACTCAGTTTCTACCCATGATGAGCAAAAAAGGTATAGGCATCGGCTGACCGAAATGTACCTCCACTTGCCTATGCAGAAATGCATGCTGTAGCCCCGTCCACCTTACCTTCAGCTTCCAAAATTGCATCCCTAATCATGAGAAGGCGTTTCATCAAAGGGGGAAAGTCTTTCCTGATTACAATGTCCCATATGGTTCCCTGTTTGACATAAATATGTTGAATCCATCTACACTACAGGGCATCCTTTTTGTTGTGAAGATTCTAAAGAGCTTTGATGAATAGAGCATCATTCTACTTCCTTGAATCTCTCAAACCAAGCCTCCCTGCTGTTTGTCAAGGCACAAACTACTCCAAGCAACTCTAGCTAAGTTTCCACCACAGAAAAACCGTCTACAAAGGCCTGTAATCCTGTCAAGAACTGCTGCTGAAACTGGAAGTATTCCAAGCCAGAATCCTAACATTCCTTGCACTACTGAGGTGATAACTTCAAGTCTTCCTGCATACAATAGGTTCAACCCAGCCTAAGCAAGAAGAATTTTACTGATCTTACCTAACAATGGCTCATAATCCACAACTTTAAGGTAAACACCGGATAATGGAATCCCCAGGTACTAGAAGAGCATGCAACCCTCATGAAAGCCTGTATACTCCATGATTAGGCTTCTCTGAAACTCGTCAATCCCAGCTAAGTAGATATTTAATTTAAGAGAGTTTGCCTGTAATCCCGATACCTGTCCAAAAGCATGTAGTACATCACACATGATTTGAACTGATCTATAGTCTCCCCTAGTGAACGCCATAAGGTCATCAACAAAAGCCAGGTGAGAAATCTTGAGCTTTTCACATTTGGGATAGAAATTAAAATCACATTTGGGATAGAAATTAATCATAGTGGCACAGTTAAGGGTCCTCGACAAGTTCTCCATACAAATAACTAAAAGGAAAGGGGATATAGGATCACCTTGCCTGAGTCCCCTTTTACCTTTGAAAAATCCAAAAACATCCCTATTGACCTTGAGAGAATAAGTCGAAGTAGTTACACATTCCAAAAACCAATAAATGAACTTGGCCAGGAACTGTAGAGCTATAAGAACCTTCTCCAAGAAATCCCAAGAAATCGTGTCATAAGCCTTCCTTATATCAATTTTAAGGGTGCACTTAGGAGATCTACGTTTCCTAGAGTAGCCTCTCATAATTTCCTAAGCCAATTGAATATTTTCAACCATTACAATAGGAAATCGGTCTAAAATCTATCACCATAGAAACCTGTTGTGTCTTTGGAATAAGGGCAGTGATAGAGTGGTTAGCCTGTTTAAGTATCCTGCTTGTGTCAAAGAACTTCAAAACCGCCTCGCAAAAATCATCCCCAACCAAATTCCAGGCTTTCTTGAAAAACAAAGATGTATATCCATCCGGCCCCAGAGATTTTTCATTTCCGATATCAACAATGCACCTTTAATCTCTTCGTTAGTGAACTTGTCCACCAGAGAAACAGCTTGTGTGGAAGATACCTTGGGCTCGACATTCATAATTTAATAATCAAAACTCACTGTTTCGTAATATTCCCCCAACAGCTTGCCATAAAAAGAAAGCAATTCTTCATGCATCTCATTAGAATTCTTTGTAGAAGTTCCATCCTCTCTTGTTAGGGAGGCAATAAAGTTCCTTTTGGCATTTCTTTTAACCAAGGAGTGGAATAACTTTGTACTCTTATCCCCTTGGAGGAGAAAGTTAAACTTGGTTTTTTGGGCAAAGAATTTCCTTTCGGCATCTATAAGGAAAATTGTCTTCAGTTGTAAGTCCCTCACCTTCGCTTTCAAATTGTCATCTAACGGCCTGTCATGGAGCTCAATCTGTGTTCGTTTCAATACTACTCTTGCATTCTCTGCTTTCACTGAGATGTGGGCAAAATATCTCCTATTCAACTCTTTCAACTCTTTCTTTAAAAGTTTCAGTTTCCGACAAAGGATATACTGTTTAGTCCCATGAACAAACGTTGACCAATTCTCATTCACAATTCTGCAAAAATCCTCATGTTCTACCCACATATTAAAGAACATAAATCTGGGTCTTGGCTTCTCCTTCTGCTCAAACAAAGAGATCACACAGGGAGAGTGAATAGAGAAACATCTCGGAGGAGTGAAACTCGAATGTTTCATTAAGTTCATGAGTAAACCAAGCATTGTTACACATAGCACGGTCAACTTTAGACCATATAACATTATTTGTCCATGTAAAGTGGGAACTAGTATAGTTGATATCCACTAACCCCAAGTCAACACAACACTCCATAAAGTCACGGACTTCATAAGAAGAAACTGTAGAAGTACAACGCCGATCATTAGTATTTAAGGCGCTATTAAAATCTCCCATCACCAACCAAGGTTGTCGAAGTCTTAAACCAAATTACAAAAGGGACTGCCATAGGGGTCTTCATTTCACAATTAACTCAACCCATAAACAAAAGAGACATAAAACTTCTTTGCCGATATCTTGCAAGTAATGATAGTATAGATAACCTGCGGTGAAACATCTAAAACTTCCAAGATAGCAAGCCTCGATTCCCAAATTACCGTATTCTTCCAGCATTATGTACGAAAAAATTGTGTGCCACATTCCAATAAGTAAGCTTCCATCTAATAATATCAGAAAGTCTACCTTCTTCCAATTTCGTTTCCAAAAGAGCAAAAACAGAAATATTGTTAGTCTTCAAAAACCTATACATCTCTCTATGTTTGAGGGCCTTAGAGAACCCTCTCACATTCCATAAACCTATATTCATTGTTACAAGATATGAAGGGCAGACCCCTTTCGTTTCTCAAGAGCTGTAGCTTCATTCCTCGTTAAAGATTTCTTCCCCTAGTCTTTAGGTTGGATCTTGTTCACTCCTTTGTCAACCAAGACTGGGTGGTCCTCTTTTGGACTCTTTTCTCAACTTTATCAGCTCCCGTCACATTCTGCTTTTCTCTTCTAACTGGAGATAAACATTCAACTCTTCCTAACAACCCTGCTTACTCTGCATTAACAATCTGCTTCCCATTAGTGGACCCCTCTCTAGTAGCCGCCGGTTGTGCACTCCAGCAACTGGTGTTGACCCATCAGTAGCCATCGTAGACTGTTTCGTAGCTCCTTCCTGTTCCTCCGTAATCGCATTTGCCTGTACTGTCCCCTTGTTTTTGTCCTTCACCCCATCAGCCATCTTCTCCTTTTGATTGACCTTCACTTGCTTATTCTTGTGACACCCATCAAGTGAATGTCCTAAGACTTTGCATGTTGAACAAAACTTCAGCATATTCTCGTACACAACTTGTTGTATTCTTCTATTTCCATAAGGCATTTTAATAGCAACTTCTGAAACTAAATCCTTTGCAACATCAACCTCCACTAGAACTCTCGCATATAGGATTCTATTCTTCCTTCCAGTCATAGCATCTGAACATAAGGGATTGCCAATCTTGGAGCAAATTTTGTCCAATGCCTGCGCATTCCAAAGATCCACGAGTAAACCTAGCAAAGTTATCCACACAAGAACAACAGTGTGTGTACAGGGTCCAAATTCAAACAATGGTGGAATATGTTTAAGGATAAGTGGTCTGCCATAAATCATATACGATCCCCCATCAAGAACTTTTTTTGTCTGTCATCATCATTATCAAATCGGAAAACGAGCCACCCAGATTTATGTAAGAAGAATATATTATGAGTCTTCCAAGTTCCCTCAACCTGTTGATAGCTTCAAGTCCTGGGAAACCACCAGCAACATAGCCCACTAACGAATATCCCCAAGTTTTAACAACATAATCAACGTCATCCAACTCAATTTCAACTTCTTTACTCGAACTCTCCACCTTAGAAAATGAAATCCCCTTACTTGGGTTGCCATTGTCTTGGAACAACGAAGCAAAAGTTTTGTTTTCCTCCCCTTTGTTAACCAAATCCTCCGTAATCTTACTGGAGCTAGAAGGTGTATCAGTAATCCATAAAGTCTTGGAAACTGACTGAGATGTCTTCGGAACACGTGAAGTTTCACATGCAGTATCTGCAACAATACTCTCTTGAACAGCCTGAGCAACAACTGGTTTATTCCCCTGCATAGCCCTTGACCCCTGAGCATGGGTTTGCCGAATAGCCCCAGAATTTTTCTATTTTGCCATCCACCCAAACCAGCAATGCAATAGCCAGATGATCCAGAAACCAGGTGCAACTCACACCCAAAACAACCACAGAAAGATAGAACAGCACAAAATCCGAATCAGCAAGGTTCCAGAAACACAGAAAGAACCGGCAAGGTTCGAGGATAAACGAAGACAAGGCAAAACAACACTAAAGAAGCATGAAACAAAGCCCACAAACACGCAAGAAGGGTCACAACCCTTAGAAGGAAAGTCAGTCATAGCAAGAGTACCTGAGTGCCGAGAAAATCCAGGAAGAATTTCCAGAAGAGCAAAAACGGACGATCGAATTTGAAAAATAGAAGTACGAAATTGAAAATCGCTTCACCGAAAATAAATTCGAACATTTGATTTGAGCAGCACTCCACAATCAAGAAATTCAAATGACCGAAAACAGTTATGAAAAAGAATAGATTAGCAGACTTTGAGAACAAAACGGAATCGAGATATCGGATGAGTAAACCGATCGACCGTTTTTCTTGCAGTATCAAAATCGGTCGATCGACAAACAATAGCAGCACCAAATAAGCAGTCGACCTCCGATTGATCAACCTCCAGTGCACAAATACCCCTCCAATATGAAAAGAGATGAAATATGACCACAAAAGAAACACTAACACACCAAACCCAGTCCTTTCCAATCTGCAGCAGCCTTTACTACTCAATGACGAAGGATGAATCCAAATCTTCCTCAAGCCTAAACCTTCCCAACCACTCCCACTACTTCCCATTGCCGGTAGAGAAGTAACGGCGTCGGGTGGGGAAGGAACTCGTTGCGATACTGTAACACCCGAGAACAGCGAAACTTCTTTCAAAAACCACCAAAACAGTTAAGCTAACACAACAATTTTCCAGTAAGCGGTTAATGGTCCATAAATGAGCACCACGAAACAACTTTTTGCCAGAAAATTCCACTCACTAGATGAAAATCAAAAGTCCAGGTGGGAGCATGTGCAATCAAACAAAATTTATTTAAAAGAGCAGTTGTTCAGTTTTAAAATATCACCTTCAAAATCCCTTAAAGATAATTTAGATGACCTGAACAAAATTATGCAAGATTTACAAGATGGTGATGATGATATTTCTAAAGAAAATGTTGCTATCATTCTTTTAAATTCTTGATAAAGTCCATATTTGGTACAAATAAACACCTTAAGTTTTAATTATTAGTCTTTTAAAATATTTTATTTATTTATTAATCATAGTTATTATATTTAATTTAATTTATTTTTGTACATGAAAAATTATAAATGGGCCCAAAGGAGCATTGTGCTGCTGCAAAGAGAGAGAATTGAAGGGTAGCCGCAGGAAGAGAGAGAAGGAAACAGAAAAAGGAAAAATAAAGAGAGAAGAGGGGGTTGTTGGAAAAAACAGGAGCAGCCGCAAATTGAGAAGAAGCAGCTGTTGAGCTGCTGGAACGAAAATAACAACTGAAGCTGCAAAAAGCAGCTGAATCAACGCAGCAGCGCATCAGCATCTAGGCAGCCACTAAAACTACAAGCAACTGCAGCAGTTGAGCTGAAGCCGGCAGGTGCAGAAATCCAGCAGCAGCAGAAAATTTTGAAGCAGGAACAGCAGAAATTCTCAGCAGCTGAAGTAGGCCAAGGTGTAGAAAAATTCCAGCAATAGCAGAAATTCTAGCAAGCAGAAGCTGCAGAACTTCAGCTTCAGTTGAAGGAAAAGCCACAGTTTTCTCAAATAAAGTGGTTCTTTCTTTCTCTTTAGCCATGAACTAAATTATTTTTAGAATCTTGATGAAACCCTAGCCATGTGACTTTGGTTTATTTTATTTTTGGAGATTTATTATATTATTTATATGATTGCATATCTTTGGAAATTTCTTGGTGTGATGCAATTAATTCTTTGTGATTGTTCTTATAGAACAATTGTTTGGTTTAATAGAAAAAAAAGGGAAGGTGCTCCTGCGAATTGATTCGGATGAGAACTCCTCTGCATAGCCTGTACAACAACCTTAACCGCACAAGCCTGGGCTGGGCCTACCTCCATCCCTAGATCCATACTTGATTCTTGTAGTCTTAAGTACGAGAGATATGTAATTTTTGCAAGTATATTGTGGGTTTTAGAATTGAATAATTCATGCAAATTTTAGATGATTTATGTCATAGGATTGAATAAGTCATGCTAATGGTTAGATGGATTATGTCATGCATTTAAGCACAATATATTTCTCTAGTGAATCGAAGCTTATAGCCTAGATCACCACATAAAAATCTAATCTTTTCTCCTAAATAAAATTTAATCATTGTTATATAGTTTATTGGTGGATTCAAGGTTCTAAATCATATTCTTTGGTTAATCTTCTGTTAGTTTTAATTTATTTATTTTATTCATTAGTTTTAATTAATTTAGGAATAATTCTTAGAAAATAAAATTTCATTCTTGCTTTTATAAAATTAAGTTAGGAAGATAGTAATTTAAATAGTTAAGTCTTTATCTGTGGTTCAATACCCTGATACTTCTGTATTACATTGATCTTGCGCGCTTGCAAGTATTGGTTTTAAAACTTTGTTATAAAAAAAATCCCGATCAAGTTTTTGGCGCCGTTGCCGGGGAAATGTTGAATTAATTGCTTGTGTTATTGTCTCCTAAATTTGTTAATATTTTTATTTCATATATTTTGATTTTTTTATTCTTCGTTATTATTTGCAGTAATTTTATTTTCCCAAACCCCCTCCATTCCCCTCATTTAAACTCTTCCTTTGAATCCCTAGCCCATTTCCCTTTTACCTTGACCTAGTCCCCTCGGTTCCTCACTCCATTAACCGTTGGTCTCTCTCTCTCTCTCTCTCTCTCTCTCTCTCTCTCTCTCTCTCTCTCTCTCTCTCTCTTGGTTGGGACTACTATATATTGTCTCTATCTCTCTTACCCTAATTTAATCTTTCCTCTTTTCCTCCCTTCTCTCCATTGGTCGCCTCTTGTGCTTCTTGCTTTAGCTTCTCCGGTGTTCTCCATTTTTGAATTTCGTCGGCTATATGTGCTTGACTGATTCTTGAGAACTATTGAAACTTTATAATTTCTTTGAGAGATTATTTGGAAGGTGCCCTTTGGATTTGTTAAGGACCGATTATCTGAGGGTGTTTTACACCGATTTATTGTTATTCTGTTCTTCCCGTTCTTCACCATATTTATATTTATATCTTTAGAAGATTTGTAATTTATCTATTAAATTTGTAATAGATAGGTTATTATTTTTATCTATCTTCGATTGGGTTGTAGTATAAAGTGGTGATTCGCGATTCCCGTTCCTAAAAGCACAGTCTCGTAGTTCCTCTTGCACTAGTTATGTACTTCTATTTGCAGCACATCTATCCTTCCTTTGTCTGCTCAAAGCTAATAGAGTTGCCTCAACTAGTATTATTTGAAGAAACTTGTGAGCTGAAATAAAGGTCTAGCATTTTTTCTAAGGCTACCTTTTTTCTTTTTTTCAGTTTCTAGGGATGAAAACTTCACAGCTTTCAAGTTTCATTTTGTGCCCTTAAGATCAGGACATAAACCACTGCCAAAGATGTCCAAAGACACCTTGAAATCTCCTACCAAACCAGAAATTTTGTACCCAAAATTCTACCCAAGGTTTTGCATTTTCATCCTTTCTAGCATTAATTTGCAGCCCATATTTCTCCCCACTAATCGCAACCTGAAAATCTACTAAAGAAACTACCATTTGTTTAGGAGCAGTTAAGCTTTCTAGAAACTAGCACCTGAAGCATCACAGCTATTCCAAGTGAATTCCTTGTTGTGCTCAATTGCTCAGTGTATGCAATCAAAATTCATCCCAGAACCACCGCCTATTAGCAGCCAACTAAACAAACTACCATTTTATCAATAATCTATGTAAAACCAAGGTTTAGTTTTAACCGCCCATCATTGTAGACTTACAGTAAGAATATTAATATGATATTTGTTGATCATGTAATTGAAAAGTAAACAGAGATATCTAATCAGGAATGCAAAAGCAGAGACTCTCAGATCCTATACAAAGAGAAAAATAAGAATACTTAATCACTTAATTCACATCCAGTTATAAGAGTATTTATGTATATGTGCTAAGCATATTAAAAGAAAGCATAAAAATTATATTTCTGGGATCCCACTATCTAAAATTCCAAATTATTTACATATATTATAATAATCATTGAAAACATGATGACATTCCTCCTAAGATGCACTATAAGTTAATAAATTCTTCAAGGTTGTGGATATATCTAGATATATATATCACTAAAAAAATACCTATATATCAATAAAAAACCACCTATTTAGCGACATCGATATACGTTGGTCTTCTGTCGGTACGGACATGTTACCGACAGAATAACGTTCCCAGTATTAACAAATATTACCGACACCAGTTCTGTCGCTAACTTTTGTTATCAACGATGGTAAAGAGGGTCACTTTTTAACCAATCTGTCCCCTCTAATTGGCTTTTACCGACAACGTTCGTCCGTCGATGTTTGTTACCGACACTACTTGACGCTACTTTTGTCGGTAAATTTTCAAAACAAAAAATAAAATATTACCAAATATCTTCATTTGGTAATATTTTTCTCTACTTAAAACAAGTTGGAGTTTAGAATAATGTCAGAGCAATATATGTATCACATCCCCTAAAATTCAAGGTTTCCATCAAACATATGAGGTTTTGTTAAACATTCTTGCCACAAACAATGGGACAAAAGAAGGTTCATATTAGTAAGAGATGGGCATAAAATAAAGTTAGCATAAAAAAAAGTCATTTCGAAAGATCCAATCATCTCTCTTTTCTAAGCTTCCGGCAAACTTAAGAACAAGAGTGCCTCAAACTACCTACCATTCTAAATTACACTAAACATTCTCAAGAACCCCTCATTGACATAAAGTGCATATATATATGAATTTCCCCCAATTAAGACAAAAATATTAAAGTGATACACACTACTCAGATTCATGGAATTAATAATCTGATAACCAATTTGCAATAATCAACAATGTGAATAAAGTTTTTTTTTTTTTTTTTGAGGAAAAAATCAATGTATTAAGATGAGACATCTGCTAATACAGCAGCCATTACAGAATCTTGTAACAAATTATCAAAAACAAACAGCAGCTCATTCAAAGAACTACCAAGACTAGCTAGTCTATCTGCTACCGTATTTTGATCCCTCTTTACATGCTCAATGCTTAACAGACTATGAACTTGGGTCCTAAAATGATGTATCAAAGTACCTAGAAGAGACAAATCTCTGCCCCCTCTCTTCAGCCTACGCACCAGATTAGCACTACCACACTCCATGCAAAATACCTCCACCCCTAACCTTCTCACCAGCTCCATCCCAAGCAGCACCCCTAACATATCAGCATGTTCCACATCCTGCACATGCCGGAGTTGCATCGCTGCAACAGCAAGAACCTGCCTATTCCAATCCCAAACAACAGCCCCAGCACCATCTTGGCCAGCACCATCAATCCCCACCCAAAAAGCTGCATCCGTATTCACCTTCAACTGCCCCTCCACAGGTGGACACCACCGTGACTGGCCAGAGGCACCAGATCAATGCCGGCAGACCAAGTACTGTACGCAAGAATTCCTCGAACAAACTATGCACACCAGCAATAATCTCCTCAATAGATCTCCGCTTTCCTTCAAACACCCAGCTACATCACTCCTTCCATACACCCCACAGTACCAACAAAGCACACTCCAATCCTCCGGACTCTTCCTGATGTAGTGTGTCAATCCAATCCAGCCAAGAGGTAACATGAGACCAGGTTTTGTCCATCCCAGCCCCAAACTCCCTCCAGACTGTACCAGCAAATTCACACCCCACAAACAAGTAGCGATCAGTTTCCTCCACAAGACCACAACAATGTGAACAAAGATCATAAATTAAAAATACGCCAGAGGGATGAGATCTACTCTAAGACCACAAACTGTATCAGACTAGACCACCCAAGAGTTATAATATATACTAGGTAGGCAATCATATATAATCCCACAATAATTCATTGGATAGAATGCTCCCAGAGACAAAAACATACAAGTGTGTTAGAACAGCCCGAAGAACATTTCTATTTCAAACTAATCTTAATCTAAACTGAAAAAATGTAAGGCATAAGACCAATACAAGGCATCCACTGCCCCTTCTTCTCATCAGCACCTCTAAAAAGAACAATAAAAAATAAAACAGATATCACAATAGATGAAACTAAAGAGCCCATCTAACCACATCCCACATGATTAAACATGTTTATGAACCAAAGAAAAATTAAGAAAGATGCAAACTTAATATCCAAAAACAGAAGAAAGAGAGAAAGGAAAAAGTTTCTACACACCTCAAGACCAGGAAACAAAGATTGAAATCCCTTCAACTCAATATCCTGCCAGTTCAAGCTGGGCTCTTCTTGGGAGCTGCCGAAACCCAACAAAGAAAACAAAAGCTGCTGCAGGTCAAATTTAAGCAAAACTACAAAGCTTAAACAGATAGTAGTAAACTTAACAAACAAAATTAGGTCCCAAAAAGTCAATTTTGTACAATAATAGAAAAGGAGAAAAAAATGAAACGCTCCATAAATGTCTTCCCCAAATGGAAGCTCCGGTTAGTAATGCTCCGGCAAGCTCAACGGCGACGGCAATGGCGAGCTCGATGTTTAAAATTGGATAGACTCTAAAACTATTAAACAGGCAAACGCAACTCCATCACTTGAGTTGAGAAATGAAAGTATGAAAGGGTTTGGATGATTGAATACCTTAGATTTTTGTCAAGTATTCTGGTTGGTGAAAGTATAAAAAGGATGTTTGAAAAGTGAAGATTGGATCATCACACTTAAATTGAGGGAAAAAACTTTCATATTCACTCTAATCTCTAGAGAAGAATTGTTAAAAAATTTATGACGCAGAGAAGAATAATATAACCAAATAATCTCTTATAAAATCAAAGATAATTTAGGATAATCGCATACTGATGTGATATCTCTAATAAGAATCTATTTTATTTCTAACCGATTATAAATGCTTTAAGAATAAGTGATTTAGAGGTGCAATTATATCTCTATTCAATTTCCAACCTCTAATGCTCAATTAGTTGCTCTAAATTGATTTTCTTTTCACAAGTCCAATCAATCTTACCAATTAAGTTGATTCCGTGCAAATAAAATAACATAAAAACATAATTAAACAATAATGCAATGTAGAACAAACATCAATTTCATAGTACCAAACAAAAAGTCATATGATCCAAAAACCTAAGATTCACCCCTCATTTAAAAAAAATGAACTTAGCTACTAAACATTGTTCCCAAAATCAAATTCATAGAAAAATTCATAAATAGATAAGGAAGAGAAAAGCTTAGGATTGAGAAAGTCGATTCCACCTTCCGGATTATGCTCGAACTCGTCTCTCGATTCGCCCAATAAATGCCAAAATTCCTCCTTAGAATAGCCTTCAATCTTTTCTCCAAACTCTCAATCTTCTACGTAATCTATGGATTCTCACTAATTTAAGAAGAATTGGGACGAGTTTTATTCAATATTTTCGTCCCCAACTCTCTCCCTAAACCCTCCAATTGAGAATGTATTAAAAAAGGGTGAAAATTACATAAAAAGACCTAAAAACGCATTAAATTAGTTGCAGTCGAGACCTACTGCAAGAGGTAGGTCGAGACCTACTGTGCGCTAGATTTTTGCCCAAAACTCAAAAAATCCTCAAGACCTACCGTCTGTGGTAGGAACTGATGTTTAATAAATCAATGAGATGAACTACTAAACTAGAGTAATAGGCAAGTAGACTTATCACTGTAGTAATCGAGCTACACCTACGTGTCAAATCTCAAGGAACAATAAAATCTAAAGTACTAATCGCTCTTTCTAATGTTTAGCCTGAAGAATGAGTTGAAAGAAATAACTAAAATCCTAAAAATGAGTTTATTCAACTAAAGAGGACAAAAACAAGAAATCAAGTTTTTAAAACTATGAAAGCAAGAGTTTGGATGTTGGAATCCCACTAATCCTTATTACTAATTCAATTGGAAAACTTATAGAAAATGATTGAAGAACCTTGGAGGGGGGGAGGGGTGAATAAGGTTTTTGACTAATTTTTAAAAATCTCGTGTGATTAAAAGATAAACCTCTAATTTTGTTTGAGAAAGAATTCTAAAACTCTTTTTAATAAAATTCCCAACCAAACAAAATCTTATAATTAAGATAATCAAGCAAAAAGCATAGAGTAAAGAGGCTCAACAATTTATAGTGGTTCACTCTCTCAAAGAGCTACATCCACTACCTTGAGTCAACACCCAAGGATTTTTCAAATCCACTACAAACAAAGTATACAACAATCACAATTTTAAAGATCACCTACCAAGGGTTTTGCAAGCAACCTCAATTTTCAACTTCCAACGCAAATGCAATCAAAGGATAACCCAAGGGATTTTTCTACACAAACCTTTGATATTAATAAAAGAGAGATGAGTAAAAACAATGTTACCAAGTGAGCTTGAGAAGAAAGGATACAACTCAATTGAATGCTTTCACAAGCTTCTCTTTACTTCTTTGATGAAGATCAACAATGAAACTCAAGAAGATGTTTTTGTGAGATAAAAAATGTTTGAAGGAATGTATTTTTAGGCTCTTTAAAGTTCTTAAATGATCTCAATAAATATTTCACCAAATTTCTTACACTTTCAGCTTATCAAAAAATCAATATATATAGGAAAGAGAAAAAGTAGCTGTTACTCTGTATAACGGTAATATTTTTCACAGTAAAAAGGAAAACCGAACGACCGGTTTCTAAAAACGGACGTCCGATTTCCTTATATAAGAAAATTGAATGAGCCATTTTCTGAAATAGGACGACCAATTTTGAAACAAAAAGATTCGGGCGCATCCTACAAAAATCGGACGATTGATTTTTCTAAAACTAGAAAACCGGACAACCGGGTTTAAAACCGGATGACCGGTTTTTGAAAAGGATTTTACAGCCAGTATTTTACAAGAAAAGAGCTTTCCTTCCTATTTCAAAAACATGTATTATTGATACTCTTTTAGAGATAAGAAAACTTTCAAATGCATCAAAAACTCTATTAAGAGTACTTGGATTTCAAGAAAGGTTTATGGAAAGAAATTCATGCAAGGAGCTTCATACATGATCAACAATCAAATATGAGAGCTAGGGAGTCTTACAAAGAAATACCTTAGCACATCCCTAACTAAGACACAAGTCTTCAAGGTATTCAATGGCTTGATCATTTCTCCTTCATTTTGCCTTGATCACCAAGATCTTTTTCTTTTAAGAGTGTAGCCTTGAGACTTCAAATATGCTTCTTTTGTTCTATAGAAACTATGCTTAATACTCACACAAACATATGTTAATCATAATTAAAATCGTATGCAATAATGCCCTTAGGGCTAACAATCTCCCCCTTTTTGATTATGACAAATACATATGCAAGAAGAACAAAAGAGCAAGTATAAAAACATAATGATGCTTCAAGGAAATCATCAATAGGAGCAAAGCATACCAAACACCATAAGGGAGATAACTGCCCCTATGAATTTGGAAGCATGCCAAGGTTTTGAAACATAATTTAGAAAAATAAGCTCCCCTTAAAAGCATGCTTCACAACAAGAATGGCATCAAACAATCATCAAGGTAACTCCAAGCATATTACCCATAAGATATGTAGCCATCCAAAAGAAAGCATGAAACTTAAAAGCAACAATAAACATCTTGCAACTATTTCTTCCTCTTAGTTCTTGCACGTATTTCTCCCCTTTTTATCATAAATCAAAAAGATACTTGGGAGAGTTTTTAAAGGATCATAGAAAAGGAAGCTACAATTGGACTTTCAACATTAAGGTATCATCATGAAGTCCATAAAAATAAAGCATCAAGTTAACACAATATTAATATGAAGAACAAAACATAGCATATATCAAGTCATAAAAAAATCACAAGAGAGCCATACGTGAGTTTGATAAAGAGCTAAAGAAAAACAATGGAAGAGGAAGGAGTTTCCTAAAAAAGGAAAGGGTAGGGATCTTTAAAAGGAATCATCAATCATCTTCATCGGTAGCTTTTCCTCCTTACTCCAATCTCATAACCCGATTTTGAATATCTACAATCTTGTCATTGAGGTCATCAAGTCGGTCATTGAGTTGTGCTTGCAGTGCAGTAATCCTATCCATTATTTCAGCCGTATCTACTGAGGATTGTCCTTCCTCCGTTCTTTCTTGTCTTTTCTTTAATCTCATTTCTCTTCGAATGTCCTCTTCATTTGTATCTTCTTCATCCATACCTTCGGGCTCATTGCCCTCTTCTTCATCACCACTGTCCTCTTTATCATCATCATCATCACTTCCTTGTTGTCTACTTCTTATTAACAGTCCTTCATCATTTCTTTCAAACCCCATTCTCTTGAAGGTATTCTGATTGTAAATCTTACCAGGGCCAATTTGATGACCAACTCCAACTAAATTGATAACAAAATGTTGAAAGATTTTTGTAATGAAACAGCCATACGATAAGCACTTAGTGAAAGAGGATTGTGTGGCTAGCATATGTTCTATTGCAATATAACCAAAATTCATCTTTCTGTGTTCATGCATTGCCAGCATAACAAAGGAATGCATGTTTGTAATTGAAGACTTGTGCCCTACATTGGGAATAACTATATTCGAAATAATGTGATGTAAAATCCTCCCATAGGCATCAAGTTTGGCAACTGTTCTACCCTCACTTCTTTTTAGCACAATTCCATTGGTAAATATTTCTTCAAACCTCTTTTCACTGTACAGATTTGGGTCAAAGAATTTTTTATTTTTTGTGTAAAAGCACATCCCATTTTCAAGTGGCTCAAGAATGGAATTCAACAGTTTATCATCAAAGACAATATTTTTTCCATTTACTCTAGAAGTAATAACATTTCTACCAGATTGAGTTCTACCCTTTTGCAGATTTGCATAAAACTCATATAAGCATCATAGGATAGAATGATTCATTCACAATCAGTAAAGAACCCCAACCAATATCATGAAAGAGTGCAGGGATTATTTCCATACCTCCCATGTCTGATAAATTGACTCGATGTCCGGGAGCGATTTTCCTTTTCTTCTGTGTCCAATCTTCATAGTTGGCAGCAGCTTGTATTGAGATGAATTTATCCAAAGGAGTTTCACTCCTTGCTACTTGTTTTCCCTTCCCATTTTTACCACCTCTACTACTTCCACCTACTTCACAATGGCCTTCATTTTCCAACATTGGAATTCTTTGTCTTCACCATATTGAAGGAATCCCGATTTAGGGTTTTGAGGTAGAGATTGGGGGTTTTCAAATAGAGAGGATTAGAGAGAGAAAAACAGAGTAATAACCTGTTGGTTTGCTTGGTGAGGAGAGAAATTTGAAAGATTTGAGAAGAAGAGTGAGAATCGGACTTAGAAATCGATCGGGCTTTGTGAGAGAGAAGGGTTTGGGTTGGGAGAGTGAGAGAGAGTTGTGAGAAATAAGAGAAATAAAAGAAAGGCTGTGAAGAAATCTGGTTTTAAAAATGCATCCCTGATGCTTTTAAAAGAAATCGGTAGACCTTTTTTCAAAAGCAATCATTTGATTTTTATGAAAAATAAGAAATCGAACGTCTGATTTTTTTAGAGTTCGTCCGATTTAGTCGTCCGAATGTCTCGATAATTTTTGTGAATGGAAAAACTTTGAGCCCGTTTTCAAAAAAAGGATGTTCGATTTTTTTAGAGAGGCGTCCGATTTTTCAAAAAAAAATTCTGTAAGAATAAGGAATACAAGGAAGTCTAAAAGACTCAAACAACACAAATTAATCAATAAATTTACCAATACCAAGCAATTTTCTCAAATAACAAAAATGATCTTCAAAGAGAGGTTTAGTAAAATCAACAATTTGATCCTATGTGCAAATATATTCTAAAAATACATCACTTTTAGCAACATGTTCTCTAATAAAGTGATGTTTCATTTCAATATGTTTTGTTTTTGAATGTTGCACAAGGTTTATGGAAATGTTTATGGCACTAGTATTATCACATAATAGGTATATTTTTAAAAGAAAACCCAAAATCAATCAAGGTGTGTTTCATCCAAAGTACCTGTGCACAGCAACAACCGGCTGCAATATATTCTGCTTCAGCGGTTGATAAGGATACGCACGATTGCTTCTTACTGTACCACGATACTTTCATCCTCCCAAGAATTGGCAATTTCCACTTGTACTTTCTACCTTATATCCGACATAATCCACATCGGTGTAATCAATAAGATGAAAACAAGATTGTTTAGAGTACCACAAGCCATAATCATATGATGAAATTAAATATCTCAAGATGCGTTTTATAGATATTAAATGGGATTCTTTAGGGCAAGCTTGGAATCTAGCACACAAATATACCACAAACACAATATTCGGCCTACTAGCCTGTTAAGTGAATCAAACTACCAATCATACCTCTACACCTTTTCTCATCAACCTTCTTACCTTTTTCATCCTTGTCAAGCTTCAATGATGAGCTCATAGGAGTACCAATACCTTTTGTATCACTCATTCTGAATCTCTTGAGAAATTCCTTGGTGTACTTCTCTTGGTTGATGAAGATGCCTTCTTTTGTTTGTTTGATTTGTAGTCCAAGGAAGTAGGTCAATATCCTATTATGCTCATTTCATACTCATTTTGCATAAGGGAGGCAAATTCTTCACACAAAGAAACATTAGTAGCACCAAAAATAATATCATCTACATAAATTTGGACAAGAAGAAGATCATTGTTACAAGAGGTTTTTGTAAAAAGAGTAGTGTCTACCACAACCCTTAAAAAGTTGTTTAAGAGAAGAAATCCACTTAATTTTTCATACCAAGCTCTTGGAGCTTGTTTTAGGCCATAGAGAGCTTTTGAAAGTTTGAAAACATGATTTGGAAATTTTTCATGCACAAAACCGGGAGGTAGTTCAACATAAACTTCCTCCTCAATATCACCATTTAGAAAAGCACTTTTAACATCTATTTGAAAAAGCTTGAATCCTTTAAAACATGCAAAATCCAAAAGCATCCTAATGGATTCAAGTCTAGCAACCGGAGCAAAAGTTTCATCAAAATCTATGCCCTCTTCTCGATTGAATCCTTGGGCAACAAGTCTAGCTTTGTTTCTAATAACTTTTCCGGATTCATTTAGTTTATTTCTAAAAACCCATTTTGTGCCAATGGTAGGGTGATCATGGGGTCTTGGCACTAAAGTTCAAACCTTGTTTCTTTCAAATTGGTTTAATTCCTCTTGCATAGCAATAATCCAAAACTCATCACACAAAGCATCATCAATAGATTTAGGCTCAATTTGAGATAATAATGCAAAGTTATCTATGAAGTACCTTCTTGTTCTTACCCCTTGTGATACATCGCCAATGATTTCATCCTTGAGTGCCCTTTGGGATACATCACATCTTGAAGAATATCTTGAGTTTGTTGATCCTCATGTAGTATTTCCTCAATTTCCTCTTCCTCTTTAGAATGATTTTCCCAAGCTTGATTGTGAATAGGTTCATGGCTCAAAGAGTTATCTATGTCATCATCAATTCTTTTTCAAAATGGTTAGTTTCATCAAAGTTTACATGAATGGACTCTTCAACACATAAAGTTCTTTTGTTGAAAATTCTATAAGCTTTCTTGTTTGAAGAGTATCCAAGAAAAATTCCCTCATCGAATTTTTTATCAAATTTTCCAAGATTATCCTTGGTATTTAAGATAAAGCACTTACATCCAAAAACTTTGAAGTAGACAATGGAGGGAGTTTTGTTGAAAAAAAGTTCAAAAGGAGTTTTCTTTAAAAGAGGTCTCAAGAGAACACGATTCATCACATAACAAGCAGTGTTCACGGCTTCGGCCCAAAAATATTTTGGTAGAGAGTTTTCACAAAACATTGACCTTGCCATTTCTTGTAAGGTTCTAATTTTCCTTTCCACAACTCCATTTTGTTGAGGAGTTCTGGCTACAGAAAAGTTATGTGAAATACCAAAATCATCACAAAGTTTTGTAAAATCTTGGTTGTTGAATTCTCTCCCGTTATCACTTCTTATAGAAATCGATTTGCAATCAAGGGGGGTTTGGACTTTTTTGAATAATTCAACAAATTCATGAAATGCTTCATCCTTTTGGCTTAAAAACAAAGTCCAAGTGAATCTAGAAAAATCATCCACAATAACAAAGGCATACAGCTTACCACCAAGACTAGTGGTCCTCATTTGTCCAAACAAATCCATGTGAATGAAATCTAAGAGTTTTGAAGTTGAAATTGTTTTCTTTGGTTTAAAAGAAGATTTTACTTGTTTTCCAAATTGGCATGCATCACAAAGTTTTGGTTTTCTCAAAAGAAAGTTTTGACAAGCCTCTAGCAAGTTCTTTAGAAGAGAGTTGATTTAATAAATCCATACTAACATGGCCAAGCCTTCTATGCCATAAGAATGCATCATCATCATGAATCATGAGACATTTTAGATTTTGTGAGATAAGATCTTCAAGATGAAAAATATAGACATTACCAACTCTTTTTGCAACAAAAATGGTTTTATTCTCAAGCTTGTTTATGATAGTAGAAGAGTCACTTTCAAAAACAACTTTGCACCCATTATCACATAATTGACTAATACTAAGTAAATTAAACTTCAAACCATCGATTAAAAGCACTTCCTTAATTAAAGAAGATGAACCATATCCAAGTTACCTATACCGATGATCTTTCCTTTCTTCTTATCACCAAAAGTAACAAAGCCACCTTCAGTTTCTCTTAGCTTATTCATGAGGGATGCATTTCCGGTCATGTGTCTTGAGCATCCACTATCTAAGTACCACTTGGAGCTTGATTTATGTTCCTATAATATGAGAAGAAGAGATGACTTTTGGTACCCATATTCTTTTGGGTCCATAAATGTTACTAGTTTTTACTCTCTAAATAGTTTTAACTCCCATTTCAACTTTTCTTTTTACAAAACATCTAGTGGCCTTATGACCACTTTTACCACAATAAGTACAACAAAGATGGGAGAAAGATGAAGAAGCTTTAACAAAAATACGTTTGCTTTGAAGAAGTATTGTAGTGGTTGTATCCAATGCCATTTTTATCATAGGAAGATCTTTGTGAACCAAGAAGTTTTTCAAAATTTTCTTTTCCTTGAGTAAATCTTTCAATGCACAAAGTGAGATCATTTACCTTTTTCTTTAAAGATTCATAATCAATCAAATATTTTTCAAGAGAGGAAACCTTCTCACAAAGATTCTTGTTCTCTAAAACAAGTTTTTGAAAATTATTGTTTGAACAATCTTTTTCATTTTTCAAGGTTTCTAAAGACTCAAAAAGAGATTTATTTTCACAAATAAGTTTTGAATTTTCATCAAGCAAGGCTTGAGTTTTGTTTTTCAAATCTTTGTTTCTTTTAGAAACCTTTTAGCACTCATTGTACATTTCAATAAGCATAGTACTAGGATCATCATCACAAACATCATCAATGAGACTAGAAGAGTTAGAGGGTGAAGATTGTACCTCATTCTCCATTGCCAGGCAGCACATGTTTTCTTTCTCATCACCTTCACTTTCACTTGTATCATGAACCCATACACCAATAAGTCCCTTGCCTTTCTTCTTTTCTTTAAGGCTTCAAGCTTAGCTTCCAATGCTCTTTTTTCTTTTTCAATAGCCTTTGGACAATCGACTACAAGGTGTTCCATGCTATTGCATTCAAAGCATCTTGCTTTGAATAATGAAGAGTTTTATCCTCCTTTCTTAAATGGAGGTTTATTTCCCTTTTTGTTGAAGTCTTTCTTATAGAATCTTTTGAATTTTCTCATAACCAAGGCTATATCTTCATCGTCATCATGATCATCCTCATCGTTGGAAGAACTAGCTTGTTCTTCTTCATTAGCTATGAGAGCTATACTTCTTTTTCCTTTTTCTTCTTCTTCTTCCATTTCATTTAACCTTTTTACTTTTAATTCATAGGTGAGAAGAGAGCCTATGAGTTGTTCAATTGGGAGAGTTCTTAAATCCTTTGATTCCTCTACGGTAAGACATTTTGGTTGCCATGCCTTAGGGAGTGCTTCTCCTCTTGAGTATTCCTTTCCATAAGCCTTGAGTACATTTGTGATGTTTGTAAATCTAGTGAACATTTCACTGATACTTTCACTTTGCTTCATCACAAAGAGTTCATAATCTCTTACTAACAAATCCAACTTTGATTCTTTGACTTGGTTGGTTTCTTCATAAGTGACTTCCAATAGTTTCCACATGTCATGGGCCGAGTCATATCCATTTACTCTATTGTATTCATTAACATCCAATGCGCAACTTAGGATGTTCATGGCTTGGTAGTTTAAAGTCATTCTTCTTGAATCATATTCATTAAACTCTTCTACTTTCTTGATTCTTCCATTCTTTTGAGGAATAAAAGGTCCTTTCTCTACAATACTCCAAAGATCAAAATTAATAGAACAAATATATATTTTGATTCTAGATTCCAAAAAGTATAATTTGTACCATTGAAAAGAGGAGGTCGATTTGTAGAAGAGCCTTTTACATACCGCTTAAGGATATTAGCCATAGTAAAAGAAGATCTTACCGCTTAAGGATATTAGTTCTTTTTTAGAGAAGCCTTGCTCTGATATCAATTGAAAAACCTTAGGGGAGGGGGGTGAATAAGGTTTTTGGCTAATTTCTAAAAATCTTTTGTGTGATTAAAAGATAAACCTCTAATTTTGTTTGAGAAAGAATTCTAAAACTCTTTTTAATAAAATTCCCAACCAAACAAAATCTTATATTTAAGACAATAAACCAAAAAGCATAGAGTAAAGAGGCTCAACAATTTATAGTGGTTCACTCTTTTAAATAGCTACATCCACTACCTTGAGTCAACAACCAAAGATTTTTCAAATCCACTATAAACAAAGTATACAACAATCACAATTTTGAGGATCACCCACCAAGGGTTTTGCAAGCAACTCAATTTCCAACACAAATGCAACCAAAGGATACCCAAGGGATTTTTCAACACAAACCTTTGATATTAATAAAAGAGAGATGAGTAAAGAACAATGTTACCAAGTGAGCTTGAGAAGGAAATATACAACTCAATTGAATGCTTCTACAAGCTCCTCTTTACTTCTTCTTTGATGAAGATCAACAATGAAGCTCAAAAAGATGTTTTTGTGAGATAAAAAAATGTTTGAAGGAATGTACTTTGAGTCTCTTTAAAGTTCGTAAATGATCTCAATAAATATTTCACAAAACTTCTTACACTTTTAGCTGATCAAAAAATTAATATATATAGGAAAAAAAAAAGTAGCCGTTACTTTGTGTAACGCTAATATTTTTCACAGTAAAAAAGAAAAACCGGACGACCAATTTCTAAAAACAGATGTTCGATTTCCTTATACAAGAAAATCGGATGAGCCCTTTTTTGAAATATGACGACTGATTTTGAAACAAAAAGATTCGGATGCATCCTACAAAAATCGGACGATTGATTTTTCTAAAATTAGAAAATCGGACGACCAGTTTTTGAAAAAGATTTTACAGCCAGTATTTTACAAGAAAAGAGCTTTCCTTCTTATTTCAAAAACATGTATTCTTGATACTCTTTTAGAGATAAGAAAACTTTCAATGGCATCAAAAACTCCATCAAGAATACTTGGATTTCAAGAAAGGTTTATAGAAAGAAATTCATGCAAGGAGCTTCATACATGATCAACAATCAAAGATGAGAGTTAGGGAGTTTTAAAAAGAAATACCTTAGCACATCCCTAACTAAGACACAAGTCTTCAAGGTCTTCAATGGCTTGATCTTTTCTCCTTCATTTTGCCTTGATCACTAAGATCTTTTGCTTCTAAGAGTGTAGCCTTGGGGCTTCAAATATACTTCTTTTCTTCTATAGAAACTATGTTTAATACTCACACAAACATATGTTAATCATAATCATAATCATATGCAATAATGCCCTTAGGGCTGACAATGTTGAATTACCGAGTTGGGTCCTCATAACTAATCGGGCAATTCCTATCTCTAGGCGAAAGCTACCCTCCTCACTAACCTTTCGAAGAGAATCTCTTCTTTTCCTAACCAATTAAGAGACCTAAAAGTCCAATTTCATATCTCTAATCTATTGCCCCAATTAACCCCTAATTGGTTTCCCTAAAATGTTCTTCCTTTTTCAATTCCGAACATTCTTGCGATAAATCTAACTTCGCGACAATTAAATTGCAACAAAACAGAATTGGAACACAACTCAATTGAAAACAGACATCAATGTCAGTAAATTAATCCAAAATCACAGTAATTAAGAATTAGGGTTCAACCCTCATCCAAACATAAAAATCTAGCCACTAAACATTGTAACTAAACTAGAATTAACCATTGAAATTCAATAAAAAGAAAGGAAAAGAAAGCTTAAGAGAATATTGAAGCCAAAATCGTGATCTCAAACGTTACCCGAGCTCGTCTCTCGAATCACCCAATTGAAGCCTGAAATTGCGCCTTTGAATCTTTAATTCTTCATCGCCAAACCCTCAATTACCATTTTTCTACTGATTTTCTACCTAATTGAGGCTAAATTTGGGGGAATTTCTAATCTAGGTTTGCCCCTATTCACCTCTCTAATCCTTAATGGCGGAACTCCCTAATTATATGTGAAAAATTATATTAAATAAAGTTAACAACGCATTAAAACTGCTACAGCCAGGACCTACCACGTATGGTAGGTCGAGTCCTACCATCTGCTGTAGGATTCTGTCTCTTTTTCTTTTGTTGAGGCCGGGACTTACCATCCATAGTAGGGTAGCCTGCCGTCGCCGGTAGGATTCTGTCCATACTCTACTTTTGGCTCCAGGACCTACCACTGATGGTAGGTTAGCGTACCTTAGGTACTAGGTCTTCTTCATTAATGCCGTCAGTTTCGTTTTCTTCATTTTCACTCTGTTTTTATTCCTTTTCGTCGTTTTCTCTATTGGGAAGCACCTAAGACAACAGTAAAGGTATTAGTATAAAATATGCATTTTATATATTAAGAACATTGTAAAACTATAAAAATAACATATAGAAATGTAGACAAAATAGAGCATATCAAATACCCCCACACTTATCTGTTCTCACCCTCAAGCAACACAAACTAAACAGACAAAACAAAAGAGGTGAAAGTTTTTATCTAAGAAAGACGATACACAGAAAACAAGAAAGGCCGACCTAAGATAATTAAGATCATAGATTGGCCCACAAATCATGGTAGCAAAAATAACAGACAAACAAAACAAAACAAAACAAAAACAAAGAAAAACCAAGAATAAGGGCACTTAAATAGAACACTTTACTACTCAAATCCAAAGTTAAATCAAACGAGACAAAGGACTAGAATCACCAATTCCACCACATCTCACCAAAACTTTACAGATCAAAATCATGCGTGTGTGGATTGTTCAGGCCGCTTTTCATAGAAGATAATGAATATCAAGTAATTAACACAATGAAATACTTTAAAGACGAGGCACAACAAACTTATATTTTCTATCACTCATTCACTCTAAGTCCTATTCTGGGTCATCCCCGGATTAGGTAGGACTTTTTGGCTTGTAATATTAGGCTTGGGACATGTACAGGGTATCAAATGAAGGTAAAGGGAGAACAAAAACAATTGAGACATAATTAACGCAATCGAAAGGAAAGATGACAAGATAATAAAATAACCTTTTAGCTGCTTATCACTCTTCTCCCTCACCCTTGAACGTCCTACTTCATTCCATTAGCGTACACCACACCTAACAACATACTTCTTAAGATTCGCATGAATTCCCAAGTATAAGAGAGAGATACTCGATGTTTTTGAGAATTAACTCTAAAGATAAATACACACTCATCTTTTTCTTTGTTACCTGCAATCTTTTCGTTTTTTTTTTTTTTTTTGAATCAAACATCAATTTCTTTTCTCTTTTCAACAGCCACATGTACCGAAATATTGAAATACCCAAAATATCATTTTCATATATAGAGTTTTCTTTCTTCACTCCTTTACCCCACACTTATCTATTTTCCTCACTCAAAATGGTTAAAAAGATATTCTAAAGATTTGCTCCACAAATTGAGATTTTATGTAGTGTGAGTTTTAAAGAACAAAGAAAATAAGGGATTGAAAGTATTAGCATGAAGGCAAAAAAAAGGGAACTAGGGGTTGATTTTGTTTAAGGATTTGGCAAGAAAAGAACAAAATGTACAAGGAAGGTCTAAGATCATAATTTTTGAGACTACTCTAGACTAGAACTCTTTGCTTCCAAGGACAGAAAAACATAAAAATACAGGCAAAGACTCAAAAAAGATTCTCACTATGCTAATCTCCTAAGATTCCTAGGCTTCTATTATTAATCGATACTTACAAGTGCATGGAAACTATTGATTTTGTAAGAATATCAACTAAGTGTGGTTTCTAAGGTGATCAAGCAATATGCCTTTTCGACAAACCCAAAGGGTTTTGCAGTCATGTACTCTACTAAAAGTGACAAAACAAAATCTTTTTGGGTTTTTTCTAAGTATAAGAAAAGGGAAAAGAGATAAACTTTTTGAATTTTCAATTTTTCTGAATTTTTTGGGATTTTTCAAATAAGATACCAAAAGTTAAAAATCACAAGAAAGAAGGAAACGGAAAAGGAAAGAAAAGACATAAATACCCCTACACTTAAAACCACATTGTCCTTAATATGGGGGGCAAACCAACAAAAATAACAAACAAAATACACTCATGGGAAGGAATCCCACAAATATAAAGTTAGTAAGCATATTAGGAAGCATTCCCACAAAGACAAAACTAATAAAAAGGAACAAATAATGGCCAAAACGACTTAAACAACAGAAAAGACAAAACATGAAAGAAAACGAGAAGGCATAAAAGGAAAAGAAAAGGAATGAATGAACAGAAAAGAACAGAACACTCCCTATTCTGGACTAAAGTCCACATTGCCACCTCCGCCTGCTGTCCTGATCGGGTAAGAATCTCCAACACAGTCTGGCCAGCATCACTTCTTGGCAATCAATGGACGTCCTCTGATGTCCCAACTCATCCGCATAATAGCGAGTCGACTCCACTATCTCCGCCAGCTAGGTCCCGTGGATATCTTGGGTGACGTAGAGCTGCTCAAAAGCAGCCTGCATCTCAGTCTGGAACTCATCCATAGGGATTGTGAGAAGTGCATCATTGGCCGAGAGGACATAGGACTCATCGTCCTCGCTCTCATAATTGGGAGGCTATGAGGAAGACGCTCCAATGTCGGTTTGTGTGGTTTTCTTAAGTGATCAAAATCCGGCATAGTTACATTCCTCCAGCCGATTCTCCTCGACTGGAGCGATCTATACTTTTTGGCCTCATTCCAGGAATAGCCATAGTTGTTGAAGGTTGTGAATTTTATTATCTATGGCAGTCCTATTGATGATCGTCGTTCCCCTACAAAATTTACATTAAAAGTAGCAAACACTCTAGATAGAATTACAGGGTAAGGATACACACGTGTTTTTATGTTGTCACAACCGATGTTACATATCGTGTAGATCATCAAAGAAGCGATAGAAAAGGGGGATTGATTGTGAAGTTTACAAAGTATGTAGAGGTCAAGAATACGGACATCACTCGATCTGCCCCCTCTCTAAACTAGTGTATGCCCGAAGAAGTAAGTAAGGACACTAGGAAGGAGTGTGGGGAAATCACCCCCGTGAAAGATACAACGACGATCCATTGGACACAGCCGGATACCAAAGGGATCACGAGTCGCCTCGTAACTCTAGTCTGAGTCCTCGTCGATTGTTTATCGGTTCGAGTCCACAATGGCGGAGTTTCTCCTGTGTCGTATCCCAAGAACAGATCCGAGACAGTTCCTATCTAACATAATTCTAACTTCTTTGGCGGTGGAAATGATAGTTGGAAGATCTTTGGCCATTTTATGGAGCATGCTTGCATAAAATTCAGGAACAAGGTCGAGGTAAAAATATCCAAAAATATGTAAAAGAGGAACCTAACCCAACCTCCCAACAAAATGTTTCTAGTTCCAAATGTTCTATGACCGACTCATCAAACGACTCTTCGATAACAATTCTGAGCGTCTCCCTGTCGGTTACCCATTTTTGGGCTATTGGAGAAAGACGCTCCGGGAATGGAAGAATATCGAGGGTGGTGGGGTCGGGCATGGATCCTTCAACCCAAGCCCTTTTGGATTTTGAGGAAGAAGCGACGAATTTTTTCGAAGCCATAAGGGGAGTTTAGCAGAAGATACGAAGGAAGGGGGAGTAAGGGGAAACAGCACCACAGAAACGCAATCGACACAACACAGATATATGTAGAATTCAAAAATGCACAAGAAGAAATATTTCAACTGAAGATATATAACAGTAAATTCGAAGATGGAAGAAAGAAAAACTAGAGAACAGTAAAGTCAACACTAAAAACATAGCTTAAAGAAAGTAAAAATCACAAAAATGCCCACAATCAATGTAATAGGAAATTGAAAATAAACTAAACTAAAAGAAGGCAAAAGGTGTAAGAGGTATCCTGAGTTTGTTTGAAAAAGAACAAACTATCACCACCGGTCAAGCAAAGGCATTTTCTACCCCGAACGATACTTCGCTGGAGTTTTGTCGGAGTCACTGGAATTTCGTTAGAAAGTTCACCGGAAAATTCTTTATAGAATTTCTACAAAATTTTTGTTAGAGAAACAAAATAAAGTAAAATACAAGGTTAGTAAACAAAAGTGAACAAACGAAATAGAAAAGTGTAAATAGAAGAAAAGGAAAAAGAAGAGGGTGAAATGGGTTCAATAGCGAGTATAGGAAAAGAAAGAAAGAAATTGGAGGGTGAAAATGTTGATGGTGTGAGAAAGAATGGAAGGAGAAGAAGAAAAGAAAGAAGAATGGAAATGAGTGAAGAAAGGAAGAATAAGAAGAAGAGGATAAAAAATGAAGAAGAAGAAGAAGAAAGGAAGAAGAGAAGAGAGAGGGGAAAGGGAGTATAGAGAGTGAAGTTCGTCGAAGAAGTAGCCGAAGAATGGATAGTCGCCGGTTGTGGAGGAGAAGGCGAGAAAACCGAGAGTGAGACAAGGAAAGAAGAGAAATCGAGAGCGAAAGAGAAGAGAGAGAGAGAGAGAGGGGCAAAAATTAGGGATTTTGAGAGAGAATGGGGAAGAAATTGCCAAAATTCAGGGGGAAATTGGTTACTATTTCATGTTTAATCGGGTCAACCCGACCCGTTTACCTTAAAAATAACCGACCCTTAGCCTTAGTCCCACCATACCATGTCCGGTAAGTCGAGGCCTACCGTCCGCAGTAGGCTTCTGTCCCGCCAAGAAAAGTCATCACTGGACCTACCGCCCACAATAGGTTTCTGCCTGTGGAAAGCTTTGTGTTCCCTGACCCTACCGTCCGCAGTAGACTTCTACTTGGACGTTGATTTTTTTTCTTTCTGCGATTTTGAACCTTGTTTCATGCCTACCACATCATGGATTCAATTAAGCTTACAGTAAGTCTTTAGGCAAGCAGTCATCCTCTCCAGAATACCTTGTAACAACAAAAACAACAAATGATCAAAGCGAAAGAAAAACAAAAAATTCAACATATAAGTATATAATTACAACATTCAAAGGGTGTAAGGAGTGCTCCCCTTTTAGGTGCCAAAAGCACATCCCGGATTACATAAATTTGGGTGTTTCTTGGGTTTCTTTTCCTCAATGTGCTGAACCACCTATTTTATCATGCTAGCCATCATTTTTGGGAAAAGATGCTTCTCCTTCTCCTTAGGCTTCTTCGGTTTTTTGTCCCGTTTAGGGAAAGTTTCTTGCATAGTCAAAGATACTTCCTCATTTTGTCTTGACTACGTTCCCGAACAAGTGCCTCTGGGAATGGAACTTTTAGCTTGTACTCAGTGCTTGTCAGCTTCCCTTTGCTTTCATCTTCTTTCAGCTCTACTCCTTTAATTTCCCAAATATCAGATGATCATTTTTCCTCTTCACTACAGTCCCTTTCTTATACGATCATCACTTCCCTCTTCGTAGAAATTCCTCATCAACTTTCACCGAGATAGCATTTACATGCTCTCTCGGGTTCACTTCTGTATTTTTTGGAAGAGTCCCCAGAGTCCTTTCAGAGACAATCTTAACTAGCTGTCCGATTTGCTTTTCAAGGTTTTGGATAGAGGCTTCCTGATTCCTCTGAGCCATCTCTAAGGTGTTCATCCAGTTATCTATGGCACTAATAAACTTCACCATTAGGTCTTCCAAATTTTCCTTTGCCGGTGGAGGATGATTTTGTGGAGCCACATCATAAGCCAATAGCGGAGTAGGTCCCCTACTTTGAAAACCCGGGAGCTATTGTGGTCTTGCTTGTCCTTGACCATCCCAAGAGAAGTTGGGATTGTTCTCCATCCCAGATTATATATATTTGCATAGGGGTTGTTACTAGGTCAGTTCTCCCATACAAATTCGACTTGTTCCATTAGTCCTCCCATACTTGGGCATTCATGATTTGGATACCTATCACTGTAGAAATCGCAGAACATGATCATTTGATTGCCTTTGTTTGATGATGTAGTTGTCGGTTCCCATTTTCTGCTCTATCATGGCCTTTAATCTAGCTTCCATAGCAGAGATCGCATCCACATTATGTACTCAGCCGTCTTCGGCTTTGATTGGTACCCTCCCCAGGTATACCTGTTGAGGGGTCTTGTGATCCGTAGACCCTCCAGCTAAGGCATCTATTAACTTTCTCGCCCTAAAGGAAACTTCGTTGTAGAAACTCTAAATCTGGATCCTGAATCTAACCCATGGTGGGGACATTTTCGTAGGAGCTCTTTCCATCTTTCCCAAGCCTCATAGAGGCTTTCTCCGTCTATTTGTTGGAATGATAGGATCTCGTTCCTAAGTTTTGTCCTCTGTCTCGGAGGAAAGTACCTCCCCAAGAACTTTTTTGCCAATGAATCCCATGACCTGATAGACCTTGAAGACAGTGACTTGAGCCGTGATTTCGCCCTCCCCCTCAGAGAGAATGGGAAAAGACGAAGTCTGATGGCATCTTCGGACACTCCATTTATTTTAAAAGTATCGCACACTTCTAGGAATTTGCCGACATAAGCGTTCGGGTCCTCATCCAGAAGTCTGTCGAACTGGACGTTGTTTTGCAGCATCTGAATAATGTTTAGCTTTATCTCGAAGTTATTTGCTTCTACCTTTAGCCTTGCAATGCTCGACTACATCCAAGAGAGGGATAGTCTAGCATAGTCTGCCACTGTATACCCCGCCATTGGTAGTCGTAGATGCAGTATGAATAAGGGATTAATGAACTGTAGAACTGCCTGCTCTTCTCTCGTCTTCTCGACGGCTACTATTGCTCTAGTGCTTGCCATTTCGAACCGAAGGGTGAGGTAGGCAACCGCAGAGTACGTTTTGGCTCTGGATCAAAGGGTACTAATTTAGCCCTTTTCTTTCGAGGTATAAACTAGTACCAAACAACCTGCAACAGAAGGAAAACTTGACCAATTCCACGAAGACAAATTACACACAAAGATGTAGGCCAATATTAACTGAATACTTGCACAAACAAAGAATAATCCAAACAAAAAAAAAAGGAAAAACAAAAAGGAAAACTAACTAAAGCACTATAAAAATGATTTTACTTAAGTTGTTGTTCTCCGGCAATGGCGCCAAAAACTTGATGTTTAATAAATCAATTGGATGAACTACTAAACTAGAGAAATAGGCAAGTAGATCTATCACTGTAAGAATATAGCTACACCCGAGTGTCGAATCTCAATGAACGATAAAAGCTCAAGTGCTAATCGCTCTTTCTAATGTTTAGCCTAAAGAATAGGTTGAAAGAAATAATTAAAATCCTAAAAACAAGTTTACTGAACTAAAGAAGAAAAAAAAAGAGAGAGAAATCAAGTTTTTTAAAACTATTAAAGCAAGAGTTTGGATGTTGGAATCCCTCTAATCCTTGTTACTAGTTCAATTTGAAAACTTATAGAAAACGATGTGAATTACCGAGTTAGGTCCTCACAACTAATCGTGCAATCCCTATCTCTAGGCGAAAGCCACCCTCCTCACTAACCTTAGAGGAGAATCTCTTCTCTCCCTAACTAATTATGAGTACAGTATTACAGGTGATTAAGGGAACTAAAAGTGTAATTTTATATCTCTAATCTATTGCCCTAATTAACCCCCAATTGGTTGCCCTAGAATGTTCTTCCTTTTTCAATTACAAACAATTGCAACAAATCTAACTTTGCGATAATTAAATTGCAACAAAATACAATTGGAAGACAACTCAATTGAAAACAAACATCAATTTCAGTAAATTAATCCAAAATCATAGTAATCAAGAACTAAGGATCAACCCTCATCTAAACATAAAAATATAGCCAATAAACATTGTAATTAAACTAGAATTAACCATTGAAATTCAGTAAAAAGAAAGGAAAAGAAAGCTTAGGAAAAGATTGAAACAAAAATTGTGATCCCAAACATCGCCGAGCTCGTCTCCTGAATCACCTAATTGAAGCTCGAAATTGCGCCTTTGTATCTTCAATTCTTCATCTCTAAACCTCAATTACCATTTTTCTATTGATTTCATACCTAATTGAGGCCGAATTTGGGGAATTTTCTAACCTAGGCTCGCCCATATTCACCTCTCTAAGCCCTATTAGTAGAACTCACTAATTATATATGAAAAATTATATTAAATAGAGTTAAAAATGCATTAAAACTGCTACAGTCGGGACCTACCGTACACGGTAGGTCAAGCCCTACCATCTACGGTAGGGTTTTGTCTCTTTTTCTTTTGTTGAGGCTAGGAGTTGCCGTCGCCGGTAGGGGTAGCCTACCGTCGCCGGTAGAGTTCTGTCCATACTCTGCCTTTGGTTCTAGGACCTACTGTTGACGGTAGGTTGGCCTACCTCAGGCGGTAAGTCTTCTTTATTGATTCGTCGGCTTCATTTTCATCGTTTTCCTTTGTCTTTCAACTATTTTCGTTCATTTTTTTCGTTTTCTCTATTGGGAAATACAAGAATAAAGGATGTGAATATAAAATATGCATTCTATATATTAAAAACATCGTAAAGCAATAAAATAATATATAAAAATGTAGATAAAATAGCACATATCAATAACATACTACCTGCGGTAGGGTAACCTACCTTCAACGCTAAGTTGCTGCCCACTAGTTGCCAACTTTCCATCTTCTCCGTTTTTTCTCCATTTTTGATCGTTTTTCTCCGTTTCAACTTGTATTCATTAAGCTCTTCTTCGGGATGCATCTGAGTCAAAAAGAGAAGGAAATGAGGGTTTTGGTTATATTTTTGATATATTGAAAACGTCAAAAAATGACATGATTAACATATAAAAATAAATGCAATTAAACACATATTAGAGCTCCACATGGAGAAGATTCACAGCAAGGAGTTGAGAAAAATAGTGGAAAGAGAAGAGAAATAAGAGAAAGAATAATAAAAGGAGAGAGAGAGAGAGAGAGAGAGAGAGAGAGAGAGAGAGAGAGAGAGAGAGAGAGAGAGAGAGAGAGTGGCGATGGCAGTGGGAGGGCATCGAAGAGTGGCCGGCATTGGCTCTTCTTCTTCGGGGGAGGGGAGGGGAAGGGGAAGGAGGAAGGGTTCCCTCATTTTCTCAATCTAGGACTTTGTTAACGACAACTTTATAATCTGTAACGTAAAAAATCACCCACGATTATAAATAGCCGTCCTAACGCCATCGGTAATGTGAAAAATCACCGACGACTCTGAACACCTGCCCCTAACGCCGTCGATTATTTTTTTACTGACGGCACATTCCGTCGATAGTTGTTGTTACTTTTTGTGCAGTTATTTCCTCCTTTTTTTTGCTGTGATTTTGAAAATTCTGACGAAAAGGCCATAGTGTCGTTAGTATTAACCATCAATATTTACTGATGGAGACGAATTTGTCGGTGTTTACCGCTAGTAAAATTAATTTTTTTGGTAGTATATATATTATTTAGTAACATATTGATCATCAAAGTATCAAAAAGTAATCAGAAAATTTACAAGAGACACAAATCTTTTTCAACTTGAACTTTTCTAATTAGATAATGCAAAGGAAATTTAGAGGTAGAATCTTTCTATCTCAAGCAAGGCCAGAATTTCAAGATGTAACATGGCCCAGATATTTAAGATTGATAGCTGATGCATCTTAAACACATGACTTACATAAACACAAGCTTCAAAATGTATCATTCTTCAAATAAATTTTCATTTTAAACTCGCATTGAAAAAAATTTCATGGAAATACCAATAATTGGAAGCAAGGAATCTACACACAAACCTGCCAACCTTTTTTCCTTTTATATTAAAAAAGAAAGCAAAAAAACATTTAATTAAATTGGATTATTATTTAAGAATTAGGCTCAACTTTGACACCAATTTAAAATGAAAAGTTTTCACTCTTTTCACTCAAGGACCCTTTACCTTCTCTCACAAACAATTCACTTGTCATGAAATTACACACAAGAAATTGTAGAAACCTAAACCAAATGGGCATCAAACTTTTGAGATAGTTAAGAAAAAGAAATTGAAAATTACATGATGCTTAGATATGGAAAACATCGAATCTTATATTCAATCGAATTATTTGGACAAAGGAAATTGCAGAAACACAAATAAAAGGGGGAGTCTATGAGGAATCAAAATTCTCTTACTAAAAAAAGAAACGGGAACTTACATGTGACTAGTTTGTTTCTTGATTATTGATGTCATTTGAAACCCATAAGATTTCTTCTTGAAGCAATCAAATAAGGCTTCTCCGCTAAATGACTATATTCCACTCACCTACAATCAGAAGAAACCTTCAATCCAAGGATAAGATTTGACAGTCACAGAAGGACTAATCAAGCAAACAAGGAAATTTGAGGAGTCTAGAGACGACTTCTCTGTTCTTTCAATGGAGAAAATGAGAAGCACACGAAGAGCGCAAATTATACATTGCCACCAAGTGCACTTTGCAATGTGCACTCTGGATGTCCTTCCATTAAAAGGCAAATTGTAGTGTTTTATTGTATACACAATTCTTTTTACACGTTCACATGCACCTTTCAGTTTTAATATGTTGTTATAAGAAAACTGCATATGTTGCAGTGGGATTTTTTTTTTTTATGTTCTCCCCTGTTCTCTTGCTGATCAACTGGTAAATTTTTGTTGCTTCTGTTTGTTTTGTTTATTTTCTTTGTTTTTCTATTTGAGTAATCAATAGAAAAATGTGGAGTATTTGGAGGTGGAGTAGATGGAACTGGAATTAATGAAAATTTAGCTACGGTTATTTGTGTCGATATAGAGGGAAATATTGCAGAAGATGCTGAATGCCATGAGGGTGGGAGCTCAAGTAAGTAGTTGAGTTATGGTTGTTTTATGTTGAATTGTTATTTGGTATTTGATTTGTGCAACTGTTATTCTATAAAGATGTCATCGATGCACGAGCGATAGATAGAAGTTCCATATTTTTATTATTATTATAGTTCCATTTATTTATGTATATTGTTGCATAGGTTTATTACTATTGTTCCATGTGTGTTTAAATGTTGTTCCATGGGTGTGTGGTTGACCAACAAAATGTATATCTATTCATAAATAATGTTCTATTTATGTATAACTTTTGTTCCATTTATTCATGATTGTTGTTCCATTATTGTATTATTGTTGTTCCCTTGTGTTACAATGTTAAACGGCTTCCAATATATTTTTGGCTATATAGTGTGCTCCCCATTTTTTATTTTAATAATGTTATATTTTGTGTTTAGATATGATGGGTTAATGTTGTGTGGTTTTTGGTAGATGTTGATGTGTTTGCACAATGCTAAGTTAGAAGAAAGCTAGTTTCTTTAGGAGAGACATATGCTTTTATATAACGATCATGCCTATCAAATGGGGTTCAGTTCTCATAAAGGTAAAGAAAAGTACAAGCCTGGCACTAAAATCAAGAACATGAAACAATTTGTACGCAATATTTTTTCTAGTGCTGTTTTGATCTATTATTCCATTTTATATACCCTATTGTGCCCTTGTTCCTATGCTAACATTCCATTTTTTCTTGTGTGTTCTCTTTTTTGTTGTGTGAGGTCTTTAATTTTATATTATTTATGCTTTTGCGTTCCATATAATGTTTTTGTTTTTCAATTACTATTCAACTGATAATACCTTATTATTCCATTTTAACATATCTAATGTTCCATTAGGCATTTTTAATGTTTTCAACTGAATTATAATTCTTTGTAAGGGTAATTCTGTTTTGTTTGATATTATACTATAAGGATATTACGTATGTTCCATATCAAAATAATATATGTTCCATTGCGTTAAGAAAATCACTATCATATATATATATATATATATATTGCAATTTGGAGTGGAACATTGTTATGTGATTTTAATTAACAATTTTTTTTCATTTTTTCCAACATAAATAATATAGATCTTAATAGATCATCATCTACTTCAAAGACAAAAAAGGAAGAAAGAAGAAAAAGGAAATGCAAAAAGAAGTGCCACACAAAACAACTTATACTTAAATTAGGAACACCAGTTTTTACATTAAAAAAAAAAAAAACCAAAACATTTATATTTATATTTTCAGTTCTGATCATCATCTTTATATTCTTAATCGTGTTCTTCAACATCCACCGCTAGTGTGTTTCCAGTGCTTTGCCAGGAGTACCTGGCAAAATTTTGATGTGGGGAAAAACATTTTCCAAAGATTTATGACTGGTTTTTCAACTATGAAGGGGAAGGTTAAAGTTATAATCTTTACATCCTTTACATACACAATTGTATAACTGCAGTACCAATCATGTTCCACCTCAATATCTTTTCCTAGAAATGATAGATAAGCCTTGAAGAAGAGGCGAAACTTCCAAAAGAAAAGTTTTTTCTTTTGGACAAGGATGTCATACAATACTGTAAAAAGAGCCCTTCGGTTCTGGTGTGTGTATTGAAGCTATTCCTAGCTCCCCATTTGTAGCCATGTGTTCTAGGACGAGTCTTTGTATTTTACAAGACATACCACTGAGATCTATGAAGAGAAGGGTTTTAAAGATGAAAATGGTGCAAGATTGGTATTGTGGAGAAGTACAAGAAAGTTATATGTGAGGATATTTAGGGTCAAAATTAGTGTGTTTTATAGAGGGTTAATATGTTTTTTTTCTTGGTAAATAGAGGGTTAACATGTG
Organism: Catharanthus roseus; assembly: GCA_028651295.1. Classification (NCBI taxonomy): domain Eukaryota; kingdom Viridiplantae; phylum Streptophyta; class Magnoliopsida; order Gentianales; family Apocynaceae; genus Catharanthus; species Catharanthus roseus. Next base: position 107,879 of record JAPQWS010000102.1, read on the forward strand.
TAATTAATCATAAAAGTGATGATTGTTCAACATAATGTTGATTCAATTTGTATTAGAATTCCCGAAGAGACTGATAATTAGTAATTACACTGTAACTTTTATAGTTAACATAGAGAATTATAAAGTGTTTTCTTAGGTGAGGGGATTTTGTTAATGTAAACACATATTATGTTATTGTTCCATTTTATTGTGTGTAATGTTCCATTAATATTTTTTTACTGTTCCATTTGCTGTGTTATATTGTCGCATATTTCGTTTATTGATATGTTCAACATAATGTCAATCCAATTTGTATTGGAATTCACAAATTAATGTCATATTGCTAATTACACTGTAGTTGTCATTATTGTCATAGGGAACTGTAAAGTGTTTTCTTAGGGGGGATGTTTTTAATGTAAAAATATATTATGACATTGTTCCATTTTATTGTGTCTATTGTTCCATTATGATTTTGTTAATATTCCATTTGTTCTTTTACTGATATGTCCCATTGTAGAGTACACATTTTCTATTGTCTCAACAAAATAAAAAATGCCATACCATATAGTTTATATAGGCATTGAACTTGTTCAAATTTATGTCATTTTTCATTGATATGTTTGTTTCATTTTTTTAAATCTTTATAATATACATTCTAATAAAACTGCTACTCCAAAGATAAAAAGACAAAAAAAAAAAAGTCAAGCTGAAAAAACTTTTACTTCAAAATATGAGGGAAATAACCTGTACATTCCAATCAAAAAGTAGCTTTCTTTCATTTTTTTTCAGTTTTCATCTTGATTTTCATCATCTTCTTCTTCATCATCCCACAAATATATCTATGTCTCTGTCCAAGTACTCTAAATAAATTCTTGATGTGGGGAAAACAACATCCAAAGAACTAAGACTGGTTTTGAACCACGTAAGGTGGGTTATAGTATGTATTCTTTTATCTCTTATATTCACAGTCTTATAATTGTAAAAAAAAAAAAAATAATAATAATAAAACTCCGGGGTCACTTCATCTCCTAGCAATGAGAGCTAAGCTTTGAAGAGGAGGCTTAATTTCCAAAAGCAAATTTATTTCATTTGAAGAAAGATATCATATAACATAACAAAAAGACACCGTTTGTTTTTGTGGGTGTGTATGGTAGTTATTGCTAGGTCCCCTTTTTTCGCCATATAATGAAAGACTTGTCTTTGTACTTCTAAGGGCATAGCGTTGATATTCATGGAAGAGAGAGGATGTTAAGATGGAGATTTTCTAAGTAAGGGAGAGAGTGTAGAAGAGTATGTTGAGAGGACTTTTAGACTATTAAGAATTAATAGTGATCTTATTGGGAGTGTTAACAGGTGCAAGTAGTTGGAAAAGTGATCATATCTTGAATATTATGTCAAATTAACTGTATTGGAATTCGTACAGACGTCTAATTCATAATTACACTTGTAGCTTTTATGTTTTATCCTGCTGTACTAGAATTCTCGTATATGAGTGTTAGCACTTTTGTTTTATTCTACTATTCCATTTATATTATGTTAATATTCCATTTTTATATGATTAATGTTCCATTTTCATTGCAGCTACGATATGCAAGTTGTTTTTTTCTTTTATTTGAATTCATACAAACGTCTTAATAATTACACTTGCAGTTATTGTGTATATCCTAGTGTACTGAAATTTGCATGTAGGATCGTTGTTAAGGTTTTTTTTAACTCAATTATCCATTTAGATTATGTTAATGTTCCATTTTTATGTTATTAATATGCCTTTTTTCCATATTCTAGCAACAGATTCTTATGTTTTTGAGGTCTTCATAGTTGTTTTAGGTTGCCGAAAATGGAGTGTTGAACAGAGATGGAAGTTTTTGAAATGGAACCCTAATTAATGAGAGAGAGAGAGAGAGAGAGAGAGAGAGAGAGAGAGAGAGAGAGAGAGAGGAATTTGGGGTGTTTGAGAGATGGAACTGAAGTAGAATGATGGAAGTGTAGTTTGGGAAGTAAGGGGGGCATGCGTGTGGAATTCAACCACGAGTATGTGCGACTGGGCATGGAGTTGCGTACTTTGAAATCATTAAATGGAATGGCATCATTTTGGTGGTCAAGTGCACTGTGAGTGCAAGGTATAACGATTGCATGAAGAGTGCCCTTGCCCTCTTTCTCACTTTATTTATTTACTTTTATTTTTTCACGCTAAAAAAATGGCTCCAAAATTTAGCTCTTTCATCTTTTGTTTGCGAGAACATTTTATTATAATTAACAAGCATCACTAAAAAGTAATAACATTAGACATTAGTTTATAATTTCTTAAATATATGCTATTTTATTCACTCTACTTTAATACTATACCACATGTCATAATAATCTTTAATAATTACGTTTCCTAAAAAGTGTCAGAAAAACTGTCACTAAATATATATTTTGTTGTAGTGCCTTGTTTAGATTTATTTGTTGCTCTGATTAAAAGAATCAAATGGCGTCAAGAGAACCTGGATTCTTCATATTTATAGCTATAAAGAATGTTTTCACAGGATCGTAGGAGATTTTTTCCTCTCTTGTTTGTCTAGTTAAAATAATCTAATATGTTATAATAAATGCCATTTGCTTTTGCTTCTTTTCTGATTTGGGTGCTGTCTCTTCCGGTCGAAAGATAGGACAGGGTTTTCTTTTTCTTTTTACCTTCTTTTTTCCTTTATTGGGGTGTACATAGGATGGGAGGCTCGATGATCTCTCCAAAAGATGTTATTTTTGCGTAATAGATGAAAAAGTTATAGAGAGAACATCAATAGTGTATTCTTTAGATCACAATAAGGAATAGAAATCATATAAAATTCATTCATATATATTAAATTTTTTTAATCTAATTTATGAACGATTTAGAAATGAAATAGTATGAAAAGGGCAAGAAAAAAGCTACAAATTTCTACGTGACATGTACAATGTAAAAGGTAATTTTGATAAATGCATTTGTATTAGTCTTTTTAAGAGGAATTGATAGATAAACAATTAGAAGTATTACATGGGTTTTGGCTGAAATAGAAGAAAATTGGAGCATGGCTTATCCAAAAATGATGGTCTACTTTTTGCAAATTTTCAACAATATTTTCTCAAGATTTTGTCATGCAATTAATTTATTTCTTTTTTTGTAGAATATTTCTACATAATGTGTTAAGTACAATAAAGATAATCTAGAATGTGGAGGAATGCCTAAGGTGTTAGTATATGTCCTAAGACCAATTGAATCACATTTATGATTTATGAAGCATGTATTTTTGAATTGTATTTTATGCTCTTGGTCATCAAGTATGTGACTTGATAGTAAAACCCTTATAGCTAATAAAATACTATTCTTATTTGTTCCTAATTTATTACATCTTGTAAATTAGTGTGAAGTTGATTGATGGTCAAGTTTTACTGATCATGAATATGAGATATAAAATCAATTCATAAATACATATTGAGAATATTGTATTGGACATGACCCAAAGTGAAGAAGAAATATTGCATTAGTTTAAGTTATAAGTATTTCTTCTCAGCTTTATATTTGGTATCCTTTGACCTAATGTTTCTAATGTTTCTTGCATGGGGAGAAAATATATTTTGACATAGTCAAACATCACTTTTAATTGGTGATTATTATGACTATTGGTTGGCTTATTTTCTTGTCAAGGCTTGAATATTGGAGATTGTGAAAGGGATTTGTCCCTCTCTTTTTAGAGAGAGATATTCATGGGCCCCTTGATAAGGAAGACTGGAAAATATGCATGGCCATGCTCAAATAAGTATTAATAAGGTGTTATTAATATTATTTGTTGGAACAGTCTGTCTAGTCATCAAGTAAATGGTTAATTAAGTTTGATAAGGATGACTTTGTCCATGCCTTATACTTAATTAGGATATCGTGTGACAAAAAGACTAAATATTAAAACTGATGCTAGGTTATTATTGCTTTTACTTAACTTGGGTAAGCATAATGTCTTGCTAGAGGCCGCTTATGTTTTGTGAATAAATGTCTAGGACATTTTTCATTCACTGCCAACGTTAAGTGAACCTACAGGGTCACACACATAGACGATCTTGTGAGCATAATGTCCACGTTCAATGAATCTAGCTTGTCTCCAGATTTCTTGAACGTATACAAAAGGGGAATCAGATTTCATATTGTATTTTCTGGTAAGTTAATAAGTAATTAATTTCATTTAATTAGGAGTAGACTTCTTAATGTTTTGTTCAGTCTGCTTGAGCATCCCGTGCAATTCATTTATGGACTTTTCCATACTATGCATATTGAAGTTTATGAAAAACCGATCATAGTAAACTAGGGACAAATAAGAATAGTATTTTATTAGCTATAAGGGTTTTACTATCAAGTCACATACTTGATGACCAAGAGCATAAAATACAATTCAAAAATACATGCTTCATAAATCATAAATGTGATTCAATTGGTCTTAGGATATATACTAACAATCTCCCACTTGGCCTACTACCAATTTGACATGACTCTCAAACCCATTGACCTAGTATGACTCTCATGCTTAAGTTGTGGGAGTGGCTTTCTCAATGGATCTGCAACATTGTCATTGGTGTTTACTTTGCAAATTTTAACATCTCCCCGCTCAATAATTTCTCAAATGAGATGGAAACGCCTGCGAATATGTTTGGATCGTTGATGAGATCTAGGTTCCTTAGCTTGTGCAATGGCTCCTATATTATCACAATATAGGTCCACTGGGTTCACAATGCTAGGAATTACACCTAGTTCTGTGATGAACTTTTTGATCCAAACTGCCTCCTTGGCTGCATCAGAAGCAACTACATACTCAGCCTCTGTAGTAGAATCGGCCACGGTATCTTGCTTTGAACTCGTCCAGCTCACAGCACCTCCATTCAAACAAAATACAAATCCATATTGCGATCTAAAATCATCTACATCAGTCTGAAAGCTAGCATCCATGTAACCATTTACAACAAGCTCTCCTTCTTGACCTCCGTAGATCAAAAACATCTCTTTAGTCCTTCTTAAGTACTTGAGAATGTTTTTTACTGCAGTCCAATGCAGTTCACCAGGATTTGACTGGAATCTGCTAGTCATGCTTAATACATACGAGACATCTGGGCGAGTGCATAACATGGCGTACATGATAGATCCAATTGCGGAAGCGTAAGGAATCTTACTCATGCGTTCTGTATCCTCCCTTGTGGTAGGACTTTGAGACTTGCTGAGTTTAACGCCATGTGACATTGGCAAGAATCCTCTCTTAGAATCTTGCATACTAAACCTTTTCAGTACCTTGTCAATATATCCACTCTGACTTAGGCCAATTAGGTTTTTAGATCTATATCGATAGATCCTAATGCCTAGAATATAGGTTGCTTCGCCTAAGTCTTTCATTGAAAAACACTTCCCCAACCAAGTTTTTACTCTTTGCAAAGTCTGGATGTCATTCCCAATTAACAATATGTCATCGATATAGAGTACTAAGAAGACTACTGCATTTTCTGTAACCCTTTTATAGACACAAGGTTCATCATCATTCTTGATGAAATTGAATTCTTTAATTGCTTCATCAAAACGAAGATTCCAACTTCGAGATGCTTACTTCAAGCCATAAATGGATCTTTGAAGTTTACACACTTTACTAGAATTCGAAGGATGAATAAAACCTTCAGGTTGTGTCATATACACATTCTCCAGTAGATTTCCATTAAGAAAAGCAGTTTTAACATCCATTTTCCATATTTCATAATCATAATATGTTGCAATGCAAGTAGAATTCTAATTGACTTAAGCATTACAACTGGAGAAAATATTTCATCATAGTCTATACCATGAGTTCGTCTATAACCTTTTGCTACCAATCGTGCTTTGTAAGTGTGCACATTGCCATACATGTCAGTTTTCTTTTTGAAAACCCATTTACACCCTATGGTCTTGCAACCTTCAGGTGGATCAATCAAAGTCCAAACTTGATTATGATGCATGGATTTTATTTCTGATTCATAGCCTCTAGCGATTTGCTAGATTCAGGACTATGAATAGCATCTTGGTAGGAATTAGGTTCACCTTGATCAATAAGATCAACATTATGATCCTCAGTCACAAGAAATCCATATTTCTGTGGTATCTGAGGAATTCTACCAGACCTTCTTGGGCCTTGTGTCAAAGGTTCAGACTCAGTATGAATACGTGAGTCCAACTGAGTATCCATACTCGGTTCAGAAATGGTCTGCTGTCCTTGAGCTTCTTCAAGATGGATTCTACTCCTACTAACTCTTTTGGAAATGAATTCCCTTTCAAGGAAAATTCCGTTCCGAGCAACAAACACTTTGTTTTCAGATGGAAGATAAAAATAGTATCCTTTAGTTTCCTCAGGATATCCCACAAACAAACACTTATCAGATTTGGGTACTAGTTTTTCAGATAATGATCGCTTCACATAAGCATCACATCCCCAAAATTTGAGAAATGCTAAACTAGGTTGTTTCCCGGTTCATATTTTATATAGTGTCTTCTGAACAGCTTTAGATGGAACTTTATTTAATATGAATGCAACAGTTTCTAGAGCATAACCCCAAAAAAAAAAATTGGAAGATCTGTTTGACTCATCACAATCGAACCATATCCAATAGAGTTCGATTTCTGTGTTCCGACACACCATTCCATTGTGGTGTTCCTGGCGGAGTTAATTGTGATACTATCCCACAAATTTTTAGATGTCCGTCAAACTCTTGGCCTAAGTATTCACCACCTCGATCTGATCGAAGTAATTTGATACTCCTTCCAAGTTGATTATGTACTTCATTTTAAAATTCCTTAAACTTTTGAAAGGAATCAGATTTATGTTTCATTAGATAGATATAATCATATCTACTGAAATCATCTGTAAATGTATTGAAATACTGAAAACCTCCTCTAGCTTGTGTGTTCATTGGTCCACATACATCAGTATGTATAAGTTCCAATAAATCGGTAGCCCTTTCACTTTGTCCTGTAAATGGACTTTTAGTCATTTTGCCCAATAAACAAGAATCGCATTTTTCATAAGACTCAAGGTCGAATGAAGATAAAAGTCCATCTTGATGGAGTTTAGATATGCGTTTCTCATTTATGTGGCCCGAACGACAATGCCAGAAATAAGTTTGATTTAAATCATTAGATTTAAATTTCTTTGTATTTATGTTATAGATGGGCTTACTAATGGAATCGTGTAGGTTAAGAATGTAAAGTCCATTACATAAAGAGGCATCTCCATAGAAAATACCATTTTTATAAATAGAACTTTTACCATTCTTAGTATTAAACTCAAAACTATCTATCCAAACAAGAAACTAAAATTATATTCCTACTCATAGCAGGAACATAATAACAATCTTTAAGTTCAATTATAAGCACAGTAGGCAAAAGTAAATCAAATGTCCCTATAGCTACAGCAGCAACTTTTGCTCTATTTGCAACTCGCAGGTCCACCTCTCCTTTTGCCAAAGATCTACTCCTTTTGAGTCCCTGCACATTTACACAAATGTGAGCTCCACATTCGGTATCTAATACCCATGAAATAGGAGTAGACATATTAATTTCTATAACGAAAATACCTGAAGCGGCAGTCTCACTGGCCTTTTGCTTCTTCTTTTCTTCCAAGTAGAGCTTGCAATTCCTCTTCCAATGACCAGGTTCATTGAAGTGGAAGCAAGTCCCTTCTTTTGGTAGTTTAACCTTGGGCTTGGGCTTCTGCTTGCCTTTACCTTTTTTGGTCATATCCTTTCCCTTTCCCTTGTTCTTCTTGAACTGCCCCTTCTGAGCCATCAGAACATTAGGAGTAGACTTCCTAATATTTTGTTCAGCCTGCTTGAGCATCCCGTGCAATTCATTTATGGACTTTTCCATATTATGCATATTGAAGTTCATGACAAACTGATCATAGTCAGAAGTCAAAGAGGCCAAGTCATGACTTACAGGTGCTCCAAGTTTTTCAAGCTAATCAAAATACTCTTTCATGTTAAGGACATGAGCACTAACTGAAGTGCCAGGAGTCATTTTGCAGCTATTCAACACCTTAGTAATAAGATATTTCTCTTGACGTGCTTGCTCTTGGAACATTTCCTTGAGCTGTTTTATCATCTCATAAGCCTCAACTTCCTCGAATTGTTTTTGCAGCTCAGATTCCATTGTAGCCAACATGAGACATGTCACATCGTTAGAATCATCCTTGTGCTTACTATAAGCATCCTTTTCGACTTTAGGGGTGTTGTTAGCTGGTTGATTAGGGATAGGGTTCTCAAGTACATGTAACTTTTTTTCTTGTTTAAGGACAATCCTTAAATTTCGTGCCCAATCAAGAAAGTTAGTCCCACTAAGCTTATTCTTTTCAAGTACGGATCGCAACGAGGTGTTTGAATTGTTTGAGGCCATTATCTAAATAGAATTTGCAAAGTAAAATTAAATAAATGAAGTATTAATTTTTCCCTGAAATATTCAACACTTGATATAAATCATGGGTATAAAAATTCATTTTATTCTAATCATAAGTAAGCTTTGGCTTTACACCCATAATTAGAGAAAAATATATTAATGGGATTTACATCTATATGTACCGACAAAATCCCATATGATGCCCTAGGCTCAAAATCGTTTTGATAGCCTAGTTAAGCCAAACCATTCCAAGCATATGGAAATCACCATTTTCCATCTTCCCCTACTTAGGTAACCATTTATCTCCTGCTTTGGCAATGAGACAAAATGACGATCCAAGCATGGAGAAGTGCTTATGATCATGGGAGGCATTTTACGACTTAATTTTTACATGGTTTCAAAAACCTTCTTCCTTTTATTTGTATATTATTTCATAAAACATATATCCAAAAATAAAAGGAAATAAACTAAACATCACATGCATAATATATACATCGAATAAAACGTGTCATAGCATGACCCCAATCCTATATTGACTTCCACGAGCCTCATGCAAGTCAAAAGTCAATCTAGGTAAGTCTTCATCTCCATGAGCTTGCTTCCAACGTCTTGGCCTTCTAATCTTGTTACATAGGACAGAAAACATACATAGGAATAGGAAATAGAATTAACCTATTCTAGTAAAGCTTATATTACATCAATGAAAGTAACGACACGCAGGCCGTATTTAAAAACATACAACCCATTAACAAAATAAGCCAATCAGCTGAAGGGTCATGCTATGCACCATGCATCTAAAGATAGAAAGAAACATGCCAAAACAACATGCGGGTTCCGGGGGCGAAGCCCCCAGAAGAAAACGGCGGTCCCTAAAATCCTAACTCATTGAATGAGTTACTGCCGACATAAACCCTAAAATCACGCCGCTAGAAATTTTGTTTAATAGTTAAACATTAAATTATGTGATTCTGCATATTAGTTTAAAAATTAAATTGCATAGATTACAGTCTGTACGCCAAACAATTTGGCAGTAACAACATTCTGTTTATTTAATCGCATTAATAAGTAAAACAAAATATGATATATGCGAATCCTATAATTCAATTTACTCTGATTATTACACTAATCAGAAACCTTACTATAAGGCCGATTGAAAACAACACATGTAATCAAAGCGGTAATAGATAAAATCAGTAAAACTAGTATGTACGAGGCTCTGATACCACTTATGGAAACCGTAGGCAAAAACAAAATAAAATAAAACTACGGAAATCCACTAACAGGATCTGCACATACTAGAAAAACCTATTGGATAGAAATTACCTCAATGTTTTAATTATTCGATGTGGAGGCACTGCTGTTTACGCTTCGCTCTCTACTGGTATCCACGCGACGAACTCCTCTGCAAGTGATCGAGATGCTAGCCCTTCTGTGTCCTAAAAACTATTCAGAACTAATCCTGACTATCTGGTAATAGGTAGTATTTAGGAGAGAGGAGGCTAGATACTATATCGCCGTTCTAGGAGTTAGGGTTATGTTATGTTTTTCTATAATCAGATAAAAGGACGGCTGCTAAGAAAAGGTTAACATAACCTTTTATAGCTGTCAATATCAAAACCCTAACTGTCATCTAATGATAATTTAATCTTGTCCGTCTATTCCTATAATCATCCAATGGTTAGATGAGTAATAATAAGTAATTAATTTTATTTAATCAAATAAATGAAGAATTACAAAATTGAATTTGTAGATGCTTCTATAGATGTCCCATTAGGACGTAAGTCTTAACTAACTTTGTAAATCATGTCTAAAGCGTGATCGACCGTTTATTTATAAAGATTCTTGAACAAAATAATTAAATACTTGAAGTATTATTACTAAAGAGTTTACGATTGGCAAGCAAATCCTTGAAGTAAATATTTCAAGATTTTGTCTTGATTTACAAATCGAACATCCCAAAGATGGAAATTCTTTATCTATTCATAAAAGTTTTACATGGATATATTATATTTTACATCATTATCTAATTGTCATTTGATTATAAGATGGTAAACATCACATGGTTTATATATGAGAAGGTAATGAGTATATTTGGTCTTGAAGTACCATAGCTCTGCACAATTGGTGCATTATCTTCTTTATATGATTTTGGAAAAATATTATTATTGTCTTCAAATATTTTCCAAGATAATTAATCTCGGATTATGGAGAAAATCCAACTCCTGATGAGATGGATAAAGCAATAAGTTGCTTACTTATATGATCCACAGAAGATGTATTCTCAAACAAAAATGTTATGCATATGTGATATGATATATATTTATATAGCAGCCACAACCTCAACTATGTTGATAGTTCTAAATTGCTATGTGGATTGCTGAGAATGTGTGTGATCATTATTGATAATTAATTCCGAGATCTTCATATGGCATCCTTTAAGGACAAAATTACAACAATATTATTGGATGGTGAAATTTGAGGACTTGTTTAGAGAAATATGACATAAAATTCACCATTATTTCTTTATAAGTAAGGTGAAACTAGTTTGCAATAATTTTGATCAAATGTGATACATAGTCCTGAAGATTTATTCACTAAGACATATCATGTATTGATTTAATGATGATTTAAATAGGGAAGTATATAAAATATAAAGGAATAGTGTACTCTTTTTCCTTTACTAGACGTTTTTATCCCATATGATTTTTTCTCTAGAAGGTTTTAAGCATATTCTTTATGTTGTGCACATCCAAGGCGGAGTGTTATGAAATTAATGTATAATAATGAGTATCCAAATATATTTTCTGAAGAGAACTAAACTCCCAGAATAGTAATTCTATTTGAATTCATGATATCTCATTGATTTAGTTAGATTCTTTTATGATTCTGTAATCTCTTGTATATTGAGGCTATTAATGTATATATAATACTTGATTCTTGAGTTATACTTTTTCTCTCTTGTACTTTTCTCTTTCTATATCCTTCATCTTTATATTATATTATTATTCCGAGTAATTCATCGTGTTGCGTTCATCAAATTCATAACAATAACAACATAAATAATATCAATAATTTTTTTAAAAGTTTGCCTTTTTTTGTTGATTTTGCATGGGAACAAAAAAAATGCATGAAGTTTTGAATTTGGAAGCTATGTATGAAGACAAAAAAAAAATGCATAAAGAAGCTTTGCATAAGGCACAAAAAAAAAATTTGAAAATTGCATGAGAAAGCTATGATGGTAGCAAGGGATAGCCTTCCTGCGCTTGGCTTGGCACAAGTCATGGAAGGGCTGCATCTAGCTGGGCGCAAGTAAGGCATTTTTGCGTCTGGCCGACTTTTTCTAAAACAATTCATTTTTACACATTTTGGTGTGATTTTTACGTCAAAATTAATGTTTTCTTGCACAAAATCATCAAAATTGTCCATGTTTATCTTCAAGATATTAAAAATCTTCAAAAACTCAAGTTAATTTTAGAGAGAAGTGAGAGATAAGGAGATTAGAGAGAGAAAGTATTTGGGAGGATTTTTTATTTTTTCGCACGTTTGATTTATTCTCTTGCACGTCCTTTATCGATCTTCTTTCTTTTTACTTTTTATTTTTTATTTTTTATTTTTAGACAAGGATCTATCTTTTTCTCTCCAACTTTGGAGAGAAACAATTTGGGCATTCGGAAGGATGACAATTTTGTGATATATTTGGACTGTTTTTTACAAATTGTCAAGAAAACGGCTGGGCTTTTTTTTTTTTTGGTCTCCGAAATGCGATAACACGTCGTGTTCATTATTGCTAAAACTCGATTTAAAATTTTGATTAGCTTAGGTGGCTATATAATTTGCTTATGGGATGTGTTGTGTGCTTAGATAGCATATAATGCACATAGCGTGTGTGCGTTTTCAGTTCTTATAACGCACACTGGCACATCAGGTTTTCACAAGTATTAATTTTTTTTATGAAATGAATCAAAACTTATAACTTTTCTTTTCCAAAAACGAAGACAAAGTATTTTTATCATAATAATTTTATAAAGTATTTTGTTTATGGCACTTGGTGTTTATTTTATCATAATAATTTATAACCGATTTAAGTAAAAAGAATCTATATGTTACTTGGTGCTTATTTTATGATAATAATTTTTAATCGATTTAAGTAAAAAGAATTCATAAAAAGTACGTAGAAGTAACTAACTCGAAGAAATATCATTAATTATAAAAAGGAAAATATTACAACACTAGAAAAAAAAAAAGAAAAGAAAATTACAAATACTTGTATCGGGGTTAGTACAAGTTTTTTTATTATGTGCTGGCATATAGTATTTGCTACATCTTGGAGGAGAATCCGGGTTTTGACAGTCCATTTCTCCTCAAATCCGTGTACCTTGTTTCCGACCATGTTTATCGTTCACATTTGCAAGAAAGTATGTCAAACTATAAGGCTCTCTCTCCAAAAGTCCTCATGAGCAACTGGATAAAAGTTGTATTGATATGTTTGTTTGTAAATTGCTCGTGAGTATATGTTTGGCACTTATTTGTTAATACTTTTACCACTCTCTCTAAAATTGCAAAAGCATTTGAACAAGGCAATGTATTTCGTGCCATTTCTTGCAACTGCATGAATTTTCTCTCAATTTCAAGGTGTATACACAGTCGCCTCGACCATCAACACCTACGGGAGATGACCTTGTAAATAACATCTCGTATATTATACGGGTAACTCTATGCGCTCTTGATTTTTGTTCAATTTTTAGATACTTGGCAGAATTGGGAACTGCTGGACACAGTTTTTGTCCTTCTTGACGATATTGGTTGAAGTACCTAACCACTTTGCTGAATATCAATTCAACTAGGGCTTTCAATGGTAAGACCCTAGTATTTTTTAGTACACTATTCAATATTTCTGATATGTTTGTGGTCATCATTTCGTACCTATGGCAACCATCATGCACATGTGTCCATTTCTCCAACAGAATCTTAACTAAATAATTATACGCATCCACATTTCTACTTTTAATTTCATTCATTACTTCGTCAAATTTCCATCGCTTTGCCTGGGTTCCAGCCTGCCACCTTAAAATTTTTAAAAGTCTCTGCTCTTATAAGTTTTGTTGAAATTAGCACGAATATGGTGCAGAAAAAATCTACGGTCCGCAAATGGTGGTTGCCACATACTTTGATATAGTATAGCAGATAAAATCCCTTTATACTAATCAGAGATCAAACAAACATACCGGCCCATGACACCATTTTCACTTAACACTTTCAAGAACCAATTCCAACTTTTACAAGACTCTTTGTCAACAATTGCAAACTCTAGAGGGAACAAATTATTGTTCGCATTCCATGTGCTTGCAATTAATAATATACCCTTATATGATCTCCTAAGATAAGTGCTATCAACGAAAATAACCAGTCGACAATGTAAGAATTCTATTATACTAGGCTGGAAAGCCCAAAAAAGAAATTTGAAAACATAGTTGGGTGGAACGCTTGTCCTATGATGCAAACATTCATACACGGTTCCCTGATTAGAATCTTGCATTGCTTAGAGATACTTGGATAGAATACAAAAAGTGGTATCCCAGCTACTAAATATCCTCTCCACCTCTCTTGCAAGCATGCCAAGCCCTCTTACATGTACAACTAGCTTGGAGTAAGATGTAGACTTCTTGGATCAGGTTTTGTACAGGAATCTTGGGATCATTGGCAATAAGATGTGAGATTAGCTTCGAAATAAATTTTGCTGTCATTTTCGATACGTGTTGTGCCTAACTCGAGGAAGACAATTGTGCTCTTTGACGAATCTAGTTATCTGCCGACGACTATGTTTCGCTTTTTTGGAGATTCGGATATACCATTGGCAAAAACTTTCATCGATTATATGGTGACATTTTGTTGTCCACTCATGTCTCTTATTTCTAACAACTCTGAACTCTCGTCCCATCTGAATAGATCACTGTTGAAATGTACAAGTTGCTTGGCTTTTATCATAGAACCTTATTTTGTATTTAAGATCAGTCATTGTGTCATTCCAATCTAGCAATTCGATAGTTCCTGATTCGATAAGATCATCAATTTGCTCTCCAAACCCATATCTAGAAAAGCTTCAGATGATGTATAATCATATAGAGCGCTACTGAACCATTGACTACTTTGCCATTTATTCACTTTAACTGAGGATGGAGGGTTTAGGATAGTGTTATTGTCACCTTCATCATCATGATCAACATTGTCATCGTTAGATTCACTTGATACATCATCGTCGTCATTGTCCTCATCATGTTCTTGTACGTCTGGGTACAACATTGATGGTTCCTTGGCAACCATCTGGGTTACTACCGTAATATGTTGAGGATAATTTGAATGATCCTCATGCGCCAATCCATGAGTATGCTCAACCTCCAAAATTATTTGGGATTGCAACGGTTCATATTCAACTAAAACGTGAATACCTTCTTTGGATATATGGGGTGGAATTGTCCAAAGGTAAGTCATTTCAGCATCGTTGTTCATACTGTACAGAGTGAAAGTAAACATGTTATACTCTTCATAAAATGAAGACACCCTCATTGTTATTTGAGCATGCAATCCAAAATCTTGCAAAATGGAAACAGAAGTTTGTCAAGTATCAAATCCTTCACTAGTCATTTTAGGATGGCTTCTAAAACATTCTCATCATCTAAAAAGCCACCTGAGAAGCCTAAAAATAATTTGACAAATAACATAACTAACCCAAAGAATTGACAACTAAGCAAACGAAGAAGACGAGCTTCTGATCTGTACATACAAATATTAATCCTAGTCTCACAAATCAAACTCAATCATAATCTTAAATGTAATAACTGAGACAAGGTGTTACACTGCTCGAAGTCTATCAAGCTAATTTGATAGTAAAATTCCAAATTTTATATCAACAAATAATGCTTATTAACCACAACCAATTATTGCTGAAAAACTTTCAAATTGTTTCAAACAACCTTCGAAATTGAGAACCCAAGTTATTTTTACCCTTTAATTTATGCAATTTCTTCAAGATCAAAACCCAACTACTAACAAACAAAAGGGGTTTCAAGAATTTAAAATATGAACACAAATGACATGAATTAAAGTAAGAAAAATTGAAGCTCAAGTTAAATTGAAGCAGAAAACATAATTATCTTGCGATTAACATAAAATTTTTATTGTAATTTCATGCTTTTAATTGTTGTAAAGAGAATACCTTGTGGTTGTTGTGTACAAAGAGAGGGAATCTTGTGATTGTTGTGATTATTGTAGGAAGCAGAGGAAGAAGAAGTTGAAGAGAAGAATGTAATAAGAGGAAGAAAAATTAAAGTTGAGAAGAGAAGAAGGGAAGAAGAAGCTACAAAAAATTGCAGGAGAGAAAGAACGAAAACCTATAGAGGGAAGAGAAGAGAACGTACAGAAGGACTGATGTAATAATGTATATGATGTGCGCTTTCTACACAACAATATATACAATGTGTGTTATCTAAATAATATTGCATACCTTATATATTATCTGCCACATATTCCCACATTTGCGCCACTTCTTAATTATTGTCACATCATAAACTGAGACCTTAATTATAATTACACTCGCGTTATAGCCAATTCAGAGATAAAAAAAAAATAATGGGGCCATTTTCTTGAAAATTTTCAAAAACAGTCCTATTTGGGAAAAAACCAAGGATGAACCATCATCCCTTTTTCTCCTCCTCCCTCCTCAAACTCCGAAACTAATAAAATACAATCCCTTCCTTTCTCTCCACTTTTAGATTCCCAAACCAGGAAAGAAGGGGAAAATGCTGACTGGTCGAGAAAGCCTGAAAAGATTGATCGGAAAACGCCGCCGGTTTCTTCCCAACCGCCATTCAATCCTCTCCTTTCTGCTAGGCGAGGTACAGGTTCTGCCTTAAGGCAGTAATGTTCATCCATTTAATTTATTTTCTTAGGTAAAATTCTTCTGTTGTTTCTAGAAATCGTTGAGTTTGTGCGGAAAAGCAGAGAATGATGATTCTCCGGCGTCTGGAGAGTCTCTGGATTCAAATAGTAATACCGGTGGTTCAGAATGGGTTAATTGCCCAGTATGTGGAGGCAAAGTTCGTGGCAGCGATGAGGTTATCAATTCTCATTTAGGTACTCTTTCTATTTCTAAAATTACTTTTTAATGCTGATTAATGGAATATCTTACTCTTGTATGAGCTGCAACCGAGGCAGAAAAGTTCGATATTTTCTGTTTATATATCTGTATACATGTCTCTGTATGTATAGTTATGGTTTATGTTTTCAAGCTCAATTGTAGCCCTACATTGTCTTTAGCTCAAGTACGTATGGATTCAGACACGAAATATTCCTCATATATCTTATCTAGGTTGATTTACTTTCATTCTCTTGCATCTTATTACTGTTTGATGCAACCATGAATAAGGACACTTCCTATTAATATTTCTTCAGATGCATGCCTTGCTAGAGGAACTAAAGGCAAATTGATCCAGCGAACACTTTTCCAATTGAACTTCTATTCACATTCCGGAGTGAAAATTCACTCTGTTGAATCAGCTTGCAAAGAAATTACTGATACCATTGAGAGTGAAGCTGTTGATGTTGATATTTGTAATACCATTGAAGAATCAATTGATTCTAATGGTTATGAAGAAGGCAATAACAATAGTAGTTGTAATTGCAAATACCCCTTGCAATCAGTGGCTTTGAAAAGCCAAAAATTTGCAGTTTCAAAGGAGAACCAGGTACGTGATGATGGACTCATCAATCAAGTTGATTCAGCTTCATTGGCTTTTGAAGGAAAGATGTCTGAGCTTGATGTGGATGAACCTACAAGTGATGATGGCTTATCCAATATGTCTCTTGAAACATTTGTGGTTGGACGAAGGTTTGCTGATGATGCAGTGGTAAATCTTGGGGCGGAGATATTGCTATTGAGAGATCCTGAGAATGTTAAAGATCCAAATTCTATCAAGGTTTTTCCCCTTTTTCTTAACTTCTATTGCTTTCTTTCTTTCTTCCCTTTTTTTTTTGGTGTCTATCTACCAATAAGTAGTGCTTTGTCTCAGGTCCTTGTTGCAGATTCTAGATGTGGTGAAGTACTGGGTTTTTTACCTCGGGAGTTAGCTCAACATCTCTCTCCTCTGGTAGACAAGTTCCAGTTATGTTTTGAGGTATTTGAACACTCCATATGGAATTATAGTGCTTTGTTGTTCTGTTTCTCTGTGTGGCTATGACTTGTTATACTGCTTCATCTGTGGCTGGATTGTCAATCTGTTATTTTTTGTAAATTGGGCCTTTGAATTCTGTACGTCTATGTATCCTCAGGCCATTTTTATGTTGTCAAAGTCTTTTCTTTAGTTACATTTCAGAGGAGAAGGCTTGTCTCTGATGTAGGACTACAAATAATTGAGCTTTGTTGAGGGACCTAAAGTTTTGGATAGGAAGTTTGATTGTGATTTGTTTTATTCACATGAGAATTCCAAATGACCTCGAAGAAGAACAGATTCTGGTGCACAGTTTTTCTTTGTGAAACAATCTGCAGATCCTTATACCTCTATGCGTTTGGTTGTGGAGGAGAAACTATAAGTGCTCAAATGTTGTGAAACTGTTTGCATAAGCAACAAATGTTTTTAGCCTGCTCGCTTGCTTGCATTTTCATTGGTTTATGAACATTGAATTTCTTTCCTATTTCATTCTGTTGTCATCTTATTTTACTAACTCTGATCTGTGTTAAGATTAGATCAGGTAATTTCAAGGGGCACATGATTACATATACTTTTTGGTGTCTTTTAGATTCTTGAAGAATTATTTGGTGATCACTATTATTTAGTGCTCTTGAATATTTTTACAGGGCTGTATAACTTCTATTCCAAAGCATTTGCATGCAGTTATCCCCATCAAGATTTTTTGTCAAGAGAAATTATCACGATGTGATGATTTTCAAGGCTTAAAGTCTTTATGGAGACACGCTGTTGAATCAACAAAAACTTGTTTGCCTTACGTTACAAAATATCAGCGCAACTTTGTCCTGTTGATACAAGAGGTTTTAAGATGCCATTCAAATATTTTAACTGATGCTGAAAAGGCTTTTCTGGGTATGACAAAGCCTCTTTATAATTGATATTGTTTTTTAAGTTTAATCTCCCCTTCAGTTTCTAACAAGCATGTTCTTTTTTGCTATTTTTTGAAAACAGAAAGTTTTGCTTCTCTTTCAGATGATAGTCAAAAGCTCTTTGCTCGGCTTTATGCTCGAAAAGGTATTTCTTTGCATCTTTTCTGGTATGCCTGGTATCTTGTATTTGCGAATTTAATAACTGGAAAGGGTTTCATTAGCTCTAGCCTAGAGAGCTGGTATTATTTTTATGTCTACAAGTTTAAAGAAGTCTAAAACAAATGGAATGTTTTCTTACTTTGATCTAGAGTTTTAAATGAAGTTGCCATTTTATGCACAATTTAATTAAAAAATATGCACGCATAACGCAAATTAATCAGAGCGCTGAAATTTGTTTGCTTTATGTGTGATCTACTATATTATTGCTATGATGCTTGTTTGTATATCAATTGATTGAATTGTGTTGTTTTACAGGGTTGATAACCATGAATGTAAATGATAAAAGTATATAAATTGCTACTCTACGGTAAACTAAGCTATCAACGTCCCAATATGTATTAGATATTTTTTGTGGCCTTGTTATATTAAGAGTGCTAAAGAAGAAACATGTCATTTTGTATGAATCAGGACTCAGGAGGACTGATTTTCTTCTCTGTGCATGCATCTAGTTTAGTAGAATGTTAGAGGAATTACTTAATTCTTGTCATTTATGTGATTTTCTTCATCTCTTGAGGTACTCAACATTGTTTGGCATCATTTGCTAGATGTGTGGGTCAGTTTGGGGATATCTGCAGTAACTGAAGGGGCTATATTTTTAAGACTTCTAGACATGGTCAGCTTTGGTAGGCTTGAAAGGAGGAGTTGATCATTTTATTGGAAGCAACTTTTGTACAAGCAAAAGTCAAAATAATAAAAAGGGTTTAAATTCCATTTAGCGTGCCTGTATTGTCAGGCCTTGTGGCTTCATAGGTATCACATCCCTCCCCGTTCTTGCTAGGTTCCCAATCTCTCATCCATTGCCAAGACCAAACCAAAGGCTTACGTCCTCGCTAGGAGTGATGCAATAATATCATGCCTGCCCTTATAGGTGCGACTCATGAGTAGGGCTGCATCCATGGCTAACTACTTGGCTTTTGTCCTCACTATACCAAAATGGATACCTATCATAATTTGACAATTGGTACTTAGACCTATTCTTATATACCATTAATACTTGTACATATCCTATGAAGGATGGGGTAGCACAGTCTATCAATTGTCTATACATTTCAACAATAAATTGCGCTCTTTATGAGGGGTTAGCCAAAAACCCTTGGCTGGCTTTTTGTAAAATAACTAAATGCCCATAAAGTATTGTATATACCCAATTTCCCCTAAGTTTGTGTTGTTGAAACTTTTCCTCTTTAGTTACTTTTAAGTTATTCTTGTCAGACATATATTATGTTTAAATTTTCCACAAAGTATTTATTGGAACATAAAACACAGCATTACATATACACTGGACTGTTATAATAATGTTCCCATTCTCATGACTTGTTTTGCCTGTTTTGCTCATTCATGTAATATATAGGTTTTTTTAAAAAGAAGAAAATTCAGACTGTTTTCATCATAAAGTTGACAGTCTGCTGAGCATGCAAGAGCCTATTTCTGATTTTTGAGGGGTTGAGCATGGTGAAGCCTATGTTGCAATATAAACTTATCTTTGTCCTTGATACTGTTTGATATTTATTTGCAAACCATATTGGTTTGCTTGATTAATTTCTTCTTTGTTGGAGAGTTAGATTGTTGTCATTCCATAAAAAGATTTGTGAAATGCAAACTTTTAGCTCAATTGTGATTGCGGAATCCGATTGGTTCAGCTGATATATGACACTGAATAGATTTAGAGAAAAAAATATTTCTCTAATTGATTTCTTAGTTTGATTTATCTATGCACTCGGATGCGATGTGAGGTAATTTTGGGAGGTAATCCTGTAGTTGACTCTATGGCTTGAAGAATAAAGCTTTTCTGCCCCAGGACCATGGTTCCGACTATCTAACATTTCCTACCCTGAGATATTTGACTGCAAAGGGGCAATCTCAGAACTTACAGGTCAATAATCTCTGCCAACTTTTTTGATGGTTCAAGTTCTTCAATATCAGGATATGAGTTGAGAACTATTTAAGATCTTAATCTTGTCATGATGCAGCTGCCGGCTTTGTTTTTCCCCTTGAAGCAATGAATGAAATTCAAGAAGATGACTTAAAGGAGATCCTGAATACACTTAATGTTGTTGAGCTGCGGGAAATATTAAGTTCTCTGAATAATGAGGTTGGTAACATCTCGTGGTTAGACTATTATTCATCTCCTTGTACGGGCACATATTGTGTGAAATGAGTACAAGAAGCCCTATATTTTACACCACACAACTTATATTTCTATATGAATCAAACATTGGTTATTCACTTAGATGGAACTCTCAGTCCTTTCTAAAATGGTTTGGTTAATAAATGATAAGTATCTTAATTTACCTGCTTGGAATGTAGAGTTATGCAGCATAACACTTGCTAGTATACTATATCTAGTCTTTGTAGCTCTTGCTGCTTTGACAAGTCATACAAAATCTCTTCTTTTGTGTTGAGCTTATGACATGGTAAGCGACTTGTTCTGTAGTTCTATCTTATGTCCTTAATCAGTTTTTATATGTATGACCATTTTAGAAGTCCTAAAAGAACTCTAAGGCCTTGTTTGGTTCAGGGATTCTAGTGTGGAAAAGAAAACAGTTTTTCTTCAGAAAAGGTTTTCCTTTGTTTGGTAATGAGGGAAAATGAGAGAAAATGGTAAGGAAATTTAAATGAGGAAAATGGTAAGGAAAAGTTACTTATTAAATGTGGAAAATCTTATTCCAAGTGTGAGGAAAAAGAAAATGAAAAGGAAAATGTGAACCTCGTTTTGATATTTCTTACCTTCACACTCTTCAAAATTCATGCTTACTCTCTCTAGAATTCACAATACTTTCTCTCTAAAATTCATGTTCACTTTCTCTTTCTAGAATTCAAGACACTTTCTCTTTCTAAAATTTGCAACACTTTCTTTAAAATTCACGCTTACTTTCTTTCTCTAAAATTCATGCTCACTTTTTCTCTCTCTAGAATTCAAGACTCTCTCTCTGTAAAATTCACGACATTCTCACTATCTAAAATCTAAAATTTTGGATATTTTCTCTCTGTAAAATTTACGACACTTTCTTTATCTAAAATTCGTGCTCACTATCTCTTTCTAAAACTCACACTCACTTTCTCTCTCTAGAATTCACGACATTTTCTCTCTCTAAATTCACGACACTTTCTCTCTTTAGAATTCACGAAACTTTCTCTCTAAAAAATTTACGACACTTTCTCCTCTAAAATTTGCGACACTTTCTTTCTCTAAAATTAAGACACTTTCTCTCTCTAGAATTCACGACAATTTCTCTCTCTAAAATTCACGAGACTTTCTCTCTCTAATCCTTTCTCTCTCTAAAACTCACACTCACTTTCTCTCTCATAACATTAATTTCTAATATAAAATTAATATCGTACCGTGCTAGTAGTGTTTTGTTAATATTAGAAATAATCCTAAATATGTATATATATATATATATATATTTTGTAGTGTTATCCTTCTTTCTCTTAATTTTTCTCTTTCCATTCCCATCTTGAAATCCACAAACCAAACAAGAGAAATTGTATTTTCTTAGTATTTTTCGTTATCTTACAAAACAACATATGGATTTTAGTTTTCTAAGAATTTTATTTCCATTTTCTCTCTTTTCCTTTCCCACACCAAAATCCTTGAACCAAACTGGGCCTAAAGGAGCTCGCTGGTATGTGAATGGCATAGAACTAGTGATACAAATGCCTTTGACATACAACTTACATGGAGAGATTTGTTTTTAGGTTACTTTTACTTGCTGCCCTTTTACTAGTGATATAATTATGACGTGGTAAGCACCAAAACTGAATGAACTATGTATTTATTTTTGTTGTTCTGTACATTGATATTATGTCCTTGATCATTTACTGTATTTATGACAAGTTAGAAGACGGGAACCCCTAATGGACTCTAAAGGAGCTCACTTTCATGTGAATACCATAAAGTATGATAAAAATGTACTTTGGCATTTAACTTGTGTGGAGAGATTTGTTTATGGGTCACTTGCTACCCTGATAAATTGAAGCTGAGCTGATATTTTCACTAGTAGTCAGAATAGAGGTCTACTATTTGGTACTTTGTTTGATATTTTTTTTTTTTTTGAAGGGATTCGTTTGAATATTCCTAGTCATAAAAGTTTTAAGTGGCCAAAAATCATTAAAGAATATCAACTAATGTGATCTCTGTTGGATGCAGCCTCTGAAGGGGTTTGTGAATTTGAGCTTAAAAACTGATTACAAAGTTCGGAAAACCTTTGGAATATTTGAAGTCTTACTGCATTACTTCATGGATCTTTATTTTAGTCAATGTCCATGCTTATCCAGTTTAAGAAGTTTTAATTTATAGTAGAGACTCAAGAGTGGACTGGTAATTTATTATTTGGGTTACTTTGCTGCAATTTTGTAATTCGGAATACCGGTACCTCTTCTTAGTTTTAGGAAATTAAGGGTGCATTTGGATTGGATATAAGTTTGAAAAAAGTAGAGATTTTCTATTTGGAATTTGTAAAAGGTAGATGGTTTGTGAGAGAGGAGGTGGGGTCCAAAATAGAAAACTAAAAGGTTTTTGGATTTTAAATCCAATCCAAATGCACCGTAAAGCTTAGTGTATTTTTCTTTGTTTCTTAGAAATTTTTGGTGTCTTCTTTGTTTTGGTTTCTTATAATTTAAGTTTGTTAAAATCCCGAAAGGTACCTCAAGGGGAGATGATTGCCCAAGTCTTATAAGGGGTTCATTAATTGTTTAATTAGCTGATGTGAGATTTTCAACACACCCCCTCACACCCAAGGCTGATCATCTGGGTTTGGAGCGTGAAATTTTGCAAGAAATCATCTGCGGGTGGCCCAACAATTTGGCTCTAATACCATGTTCAAATTTTGGGCTTGTGCTTAACTCACCCCAAAATGTACTCAAAGGGGAGGATTACCTAAACCTTATAAGGGGTTCATTAATTCTTTAATTAGCTGATGTGGGATTCTCAACAAAGTTCTTTGGTTTGGTTAATGCAAGAGCCGTTCCTATATCCTTCTTAGGGGCAAATCTAGTTAGATTAGGAAAGGTTGCTACAGTCTTAAAATATTGTAATTCGTTTCCTCATTTCACTGAAGATTCTGCTTTTCTTAAAATTTATCTGCAAAGGTTTGTGCTATTGATACTGTCTGATGTGGTCTGACCTTAGGTGTGACGCCATCATATTGTGACTTTTCTACACATGAAGACAAAAGGTGGTAGCTTTGGAAAGGGAAAAATCATTGTTTAATGTTCTTGCATGTTACTTCTTTGTATATTGTGTTGTTTCCTATATATCTTGTTTACTAACAGGCTAAAACTCTTATACGTTATCGGCAACCTTTATTTTTCTTTCCCTGTTATTACACTGCTGCATTAATGATGAGTTTATATCTGATAAAGTGGAGCATTTTGGATGGGTCACCTTAGTTTTTGTTGATGCCATAGTTTATGTTCCAAAAGTAAATTTATTGGCTTCTGATGACTACACAGGAAAAGAATACTGCGTGGACAGATACGGGCCATACATTTTTGCATGAAGGTCTTTATGTATAATGGTTTCAAAAGATAACCTTATAATTCTAGCATAAGGCTTTATTATATAATTATTTATGGAAATGCTCAGTTTTAGTAATGATAGAATGAATGGAAGCCTAAGTTAAGGAAGTTGTCTCGCTTTTCCATGCATTCCGTTTCCTTCTTGCATAAGTTGCTAATCAATTTGTCTAAAAGATGAAGGAGTTTCTTAATTAAGTTTCAGAAATCTGTTCTCAGCAGATTTCTATATTTAGTACTTTATGAAGACAAATTTGGCCAAAAAATAAAAAATGCTATGCTTTTGAGGTGTTGAGAAGGCATGAATTTATAGGAGCTCTCCTTTTGTTACACATAACAATCTGTAACTTTACATATAAATTTCATCACCCGATGTCAAGAATGACCTTGCCCCTTGTTACCACCTTTCTAACTTTTTATTACCATCAAAGTCCACTGACTGTTAGTACCATGACTTGGCTTTTAACCTTAGGTTCTTGTCTCTCTAACCTAAAGCAATCTGTCACAGAAACTGTTGTGCAACACTATGACCAGATGTTATTCTTCCCCCTTTCAGATGCATATCCTAGAAAATCATAAACTGGAGAAGCTCTTCAAGAATATCCCAAATATAACCTGGTAATGGAAAATATCCTAGTTCTAGCAAAACTGGGTTTTCTATTTTTTCTGTCTGTGAATTGGAATAAACAAATGTAACTGCAATGCTCCCAGACTTTCTTTCACCTTAGAAGCTAACAAACTGGAGATGTGCATCTTTGTAAGTAGTTTAGGTTATTTCCTTTCGAAAGTGGCATTTATTGTAGACCAACACGTAAATGGTCTTTTCAACTCGTACCAAAGCTGCAGATTTTCTTTATACTTAGAGGATATGATCCTTATTCATTTCTTAAATGTATTATTTTCTGTTCATCAATGATGCAGTATTGATATTTAAATAATTATGTAACTTATTGGGACAAAGTAACCACTCATACTCAATATGCAGGTGCTAAATTTGTTGTTTTGAGGAACATTGAATTGATTCCTTTGTAAACCAAGGAACTACAGGGAAGAAAAGGAAGTAATTTGTAGTTTTAAGTGAATGAACTAATCAATGTGCAAGCCTTTCACATATATCTTTAGGGCCTATCTGATACCTGGTGATGATAAGTTTTCAAACGCTTTCTCATAAGATGAGGTGGTTGTTCACTTAGCATTATGATTCCAAAGGTTTCAAGAATCTGAACTATTTTGTCTTTGAAACACACGAAGTCCTGTTGGGATGTTGTGAAATTTATTTCCTTGTTCCTTCCTGAACTTCATCTCATGAAAGTGCATGCTATCTTGAGTGGTGGTTCTTTTTTGGATGGCAAAAAATTCTTTAATTTCATCCTTTCTTCCTTTTCATGAAAGTTACAGAATTTTCCATGGCCAACCGGGAAGAGACATAAAACATGCCGTCATGGTACCAAAAAGCAAGATCTAATTGGTTTGCTTATTTCTTCATATAAAAGTTTTGTATGGTAGGTTCAAATCTTATATTGGTTTTAGAGAATGAATACTTTGGTTTTAGTTCTTTTTCTCTGTATATTTTGACCTGCATTTTGTTGATCACGCAGCTCCAACCTACAAAGTTTGGTTCTGTTGAAAACTTCTACCTGCGTCCGCATAACTGCATTAGCTGAGTCTCTTATTTGGCGTGCTGAGGTACTTTTGTTTTATTTTGTTTTGTGTTTGTTTTGTTTTGTTTTGCTTTTTTTTTTTTTTTTTTTGGGTTATTTTTTAAAGTTTAGGAACTCCATTTAATGGATTTCCTCTATTTTTATCAATTGCTATTTTTATTTGTGCAGAGGCTTTTCTTCCTGAATGGGGAACAGGATTTGTCTTCATTTCTACTTGTTGATTTAGGAATTGTAAAGTATCCTACTTACAATTGTATACATTCAGAACAAATATTTAGAACTAGAAATGATCTTCTTTGTTATGAGGAGGTATGCGTGATTGTTGTGCATTTCAATCTTTTTTCTTTTTTTTTTTTCACTAAGAAAATGAAAACCTTTATTCCTCAGGCAATTGAAGTTGCACAAATTATGGATGAATCTCTTGATGAGAACAACACTGACTTGGTAATAAGATGCATAGAAGTCTCTGACATCCGGATTTATAATTTTTCAGTAGACCAATCATCAAGTTCAGGATCTGCAACTGCAGTTTTATCATGCTTTTCAGCTCCCTGGGTCTACTCCAAGGTGGTCTTATTAGGTGTTTCTTTCCTTGAGCATAAGCAGAGGTATGGCATTTGTCCTTGGTAGTCATCATAGAGACTGATCTTTCTTGATTCTTGTGTTTCCAGCTTTCCTTTTGTTCTGTGCCTGAGCTTGAATGTCCTCGTTTTACTGAACTTCTGTGTCTGAGGGCCTTGGCTAAACTTATACCATTCCCATTTAGATAATTATTTATTTTCTTATAGTGTGGTGATTGTTGGCAACTGAGTTGACCAGGCAAAAAGTACTTTTGAGGGAGCATAAAAGAAACATGTGAATTCACAGTTGAGAGCACAACATATTTCAAACCCAAAAAAGAATTGTTGCTTAACCATATGATACAAGTTGCTGTTATGGAGCAACATATTGGATACGTGAATTTGATATGTTTGCTTGAACTCATGGGGGAAGTCATATGTCCACACCTAGGGGGGCTAAAATTCAACTACAAAAATTTGGTGTATCTAACTATAAATTGATTTTTTTTATACTTAATAAGTTAGTTTTTATTGATGGGGGGGGTTCACGATAAAAAATATACTAATTTTTACACAAAATGAACATAAATTTATACATATATAAAGCGTAAATAAAAATTTATACATAAATTTTTGCGGGGAGGGGGCCAGGGCATATAGCTCTGCCACTGCTTGAATTGCTTACGTATGTGGATATCTGGGCAGAGCGGCATCTTAAGGTTGTGCCTTAAAATTGAAATTTATCTGCCACATTTAAACCAAGGTCATTGATGAATTGAAAAGATTAAATATGTCTTAGCTTAATTACAGCTAAATGATAAGAGACCTGAAATTAAATGTAAAGATTATCAGATCTGGATTTGTCTAGAGTGGTTGAGTGATTGGTGTTTCTTACTCTCCAAGAATTCATTGTGTTCTAGCGAGAAACACTTCTAACAGGCTCAAGTCGAGTGTATATGTACTATGAAAAATGTTGGAAATATATGGCTTTATTTGGATTGCATCTCTATCCATTTTTTTTTATTTATTTTATTTTTTTATTTATTTTATTTTTTTATATTACTTTATCACTCTAGGTCTCACATCTCTTGTCACAAACTATTTAACTTTCACGAATCCCAACAAGAAAAAACCTCACTTTTTCTGAACTAAAAGCCAATTCAAATAAAGCCTAAGATTTGGAAATGGACAAATTATATGGCAACAGCTCTATAATGCATAATGCCAGTAAGGAATTGTTAGTTCATTAAAAATATTTTCTTGAACAGCAATGGGTGTAATTCTTTGTGGACCAATAATTTTACCACAGATGAACTTGTTGGAGTTTGGAAGCGAAGAATCCAGTATTTGAACAACTTTTATTTTCTCTCTGCCAGGGGCATGGGAGGCAATGCAAAAACTACTGTGGTCAATCTTCCTTTTTTTTTTTTTAATTATTATTTTTGTTTTTTGTTTTCTTTTTTTTGGTTTTCGTCAGAGCTGCTTGCTGATGTAGCCTATAGCCTCTATTTATTCCTCAAGGCTTCATTATTGCAATGTGTCTAAACAATCCAAGATAAGCAAGGAGAAGCTTGTGTGTTGCCGTAAGGGAAAGTAAAGTTGGCCAGGAGAGTCTCCATGACCTAATGAACACCTGTCCCCCTAAACTGCACAACACGAGGGATTCCAACATTAGATCTCTTGAATTTAACTTTGCATCGTTCCTTGAACTCATCCATCATTTCAACCTAGGGCATGGAAGTCATTCAGAAATTTGCTATGTGCCCATTAGTCAACAAGCAGGATATTGTTTGCTAACAGTTCCGGCCATCTAAATAATTTTCCTTATTGCTATGGTTCGGTCCTAGTTGCATTGCTTACACATCCACAGACATAATTCTCCCCTTCACTTTCCTTGCAACTAAATGTCTCCTTCGGAATCTGATTGGACTATCATTCTCAGATATGCTGATTCAATCAATCTACTGAAGCGGCTTCTAATTAAATTCACTTCTGACCGAAGAAGGGGTTACTGGACCCTCAGGCTTTCTGTGGATTTGGAACATTTAGGACATATCAATGAGAGTCTTCAAGTTGCAGAGGATGGGTTGCTGGATCCATGGGTGCGTGCTGGTTCAAGAATGGCCCTGCAAAGGCGGGTTTTACGACTGGGGAAACCACCAAGGCGCTGGAAAACTCCTAGTTACTCCAAGTCTGTTAAGAGGAATATTCCAGAGGTAAATTTCACTAGTCTGTAGGGTAAGCATGTTTATGAAATATATGAGCTTTATGTTTTAACAGCAAGTGATGTTATGATACGAAACATAACTTCTCAGATAATTGGTTTTCCTTAATGATGATTTAGGTTCATATTCAAGGTAAACTAGTTTGTTCTAAAATTGGAATGAAGAGCATATTTTATAATGAAGACGGGGAACAATGTGGAGTGGAACAGTTTGCTCTACAATATTATGCTGGAGGAGGTGGTGGATGGCAAGGTGTTCATACAGAGAGTGGTATTTGGTTGACCATCTTTGGGCTCTTGATGTGGGATATTATATTTGCTGATGTGCCAAATGCCTTTTGCACGAAATTTCAGGTATATGATCAGCAAATTCATTATATTAGCTTTGAACAATTCTATTACTAGGCCAGGATTCTAGTATTTTATATGATTACCATTAATTGTAATTCTTTCCCGACTTGTGGTGAAATATTTCTTTCTTGATGTACGGTACCGTGTTTTATGTCCAACATGCTATTGATGTTAATTTTTCTTTCATTTGAAGAAGCTTTTGGATAGTGCCTTCAGGTTAGGATGAAAGGTAAATAATAGCACCCTTGTCCACAAATACCTGTCACTTTTTGACATTGTTCTTGTCCACAATTATCCATCAATTTGTGAAATCAAGAAGGGATTTATTTTTCAACTCTACCTGTAACTTCATTGATCCATGAAAAACAATTTATTGATTAGATATCAATTCTCAAGATGGTAATTTGATCTATTGACTCGTTAAGTTATTTGATCAATTTAATGATCCTTTTAATCTGACTGAAACTCTAAATAGTTATAGTCCTAAATGGACGGAGGCAGTACTGCATTATTTCTTTTCATTGGGTAAAATGTATTACCTGCTGACTTATCATGGGCATGGTGGGTACTAATACATATTGTTTAAACTTCAGGGGTTAAGTGGGATTTATTTTAATATAACCTTAGGTGGGATTTTTGTCATAGGAGCTTGTATGATTTATCTTCTAATGTATTCCAAGAAGGATTTATTGGTTTGAAGAAGGAAAAATGTCAAATGTGCTCAGTTTCCACTGGGATCAATTTCAAAACCAAATGTTTGAGAAAAGCCATCTAGTTTTGAAGCCACATGGGTTGGGTTAATCAGGCGAATGATTGCTTGTGCATTTCATTGTACATTGAAATATTTACTTGTTTTCAGCAAGTATAGTTGATAATCTAAGCTCATTACTCCTTCCATGTGTATTTAAGGACCAACTTCCAACGTGAGTATTTACTTACCTTGTCCTAGGCAATGTCAAAAGACTCCCAAATTTTTTTTTTCTTGTTTGGACCTTTTGTTATTCATATCTTAAATATGGTAAACTTCTAAAGGTATTCTATCCTTGGTACCTTTGAACTTTAATGAGAAGATTAATGATTTTCCCTTGTTTTCCTTTAACATTTCACCCGGTAACAGTCACAGTGAAATGGCAAAGAAAAAAGCTGAGGCTATCATGTATATAGAGGGATATGATTACTTCTTAGAGTATGTTTTATTGAACATTTTATATCCATTATTGTTGAGAATTCCACATGGCTAGTATTTGATAAATAACTACTCCTTATAAAGGCGTGGGCAGTCTTCATCTCTTGAGGTACCTTTTGGGATGAGTTAGGCTCAAGCCCAAATTTTAACATGGTATCAGAGCTATGATGTTGGTCCACCCGTAGATGATGTCCTGCAGAATGTCACGCTCCATACCCAAATGATTAGCTTGGACGTGATGCGGTGTGTTGAGAATCCCACATCGGCTAATTAAAGAATTAATGAACTTTTAATAAATTTTGGCAATCTTCCTCTTGAGGTACCTTTTGGGATGAGTTAGACCCAAGGCTAAATTCTAACTATTACTGGTGATCATTCGTAATAAATTTATTAAGTCACAACATAACTAGAATAGAATAAGGCCTCAATCATGCTCGCCAAAATCATTGCTTTGCATTTTTCCCCCTTTTTGTAGTGTGCCACAGAAGTTAATTCAAAAAAGGTTTTATTGTTTTGAATGTCATCCGGGAAGCAGTGAGAGCATTTAGACGTATTGTGTCAAGGATTTTAAGTTATAGCACGTGGAATTTAAACCCCCCCCACCCACCTACCCAAAAAAAAAAAAAATTTATGGACCATTTTTTCTTTAGCTCTCATTACATAAATTCTTGAAAGCTGTCCAGAAATGCAAGGATCTTTGAACTTGTTTTCATTTGAGAGACTATTCACACTGACGCATTATGTATCTAAAGTTTTCAACATAATTTCTTCCTGAATCTAGATTCAGAAAGTAGAAAATTGACACCTGAAATGGACGAAATAATGCTACTTTTTGTGTGTAACACAAGTATCTCCTTTCGGGCTTTTAATTCCAAATGGACTTACATCCATTGGTCAATACACCAACAATCTAGCTTGTCCATGGATTTTTGCTTATATCTGTCAGTTTCTACTTTTCTGTGTGTAGTTCATTTGCATTTTGTCTGCGACTCTGTATTCAGCATCATCTTCTCAGGGGGTTCTTCATATAATTGGATATCAATTTTAATTGCATGAAATGTGGAAGACATGATGAAAGCTTTTATGGTAGCTGCCACATATATGTTGCTTCTAGGTGAACAAATTCTCTGGCAAATAGACCTGATCAATACAGTCACTTCTGGTAGAAGTTTAATCCGTGAACAGCTGATGGATTTTGAGGCCGGTAAATGGGGATATTCTTCCAGCTAACGGATGCTTGAAAATTTGTTTCTGTGGATCTTTTAATTTTCTGAGAAACAACTCATATTGTGTGAAGCTTCAGTTAACATTTGATTCTTGTATGTTACAATTCATTGTGTTCTCATTAATGATGATTTCTCAAGGTCTGTGTTCTCTGCTATAAGTGTATTAACTCACGCAGTTGTTTCCTTTTTCAGACAGCTCCTATGGATCTGGAGACTGACAGCTTTTATTTAGTCAGAAAGAGCCTCATAGAAGAACATCTTAAAAAGATTGAGGATGGCATGGCAGAAGAGATTCTTATTACATCATGGGACTCACATGTAGGGACTGTCTGTCGGGGGGTTAACTGGAATAGACATTCCTTATCTGAGCTTCGTGCAGCTGTAACTTGCATTGGCGGTCTTTCTCTTTCAACAATTCTGAGACATTTAGCCCAAGATTATCGCAGCTGGTCTAGTGGAATGCCTGATCTACTCCTTTGGCGCTTCCATGATGATTACACAGGTGAAGCAAAGCTTGTGGAAGTGAAAGGCCCCAGAGATCGACTCTCTGAACAGCAGCGTGCATGGTTGCTATTTCTAATGGACTGCGGATTTAATGCAGAAGTGTGCAAAGTCGGTCCTGCTCCAGAAGGGCAATATATATTTGAATCCAGAAGCCCTCGTGATTATGGCAGTGTTATGATATCTTGTTACCCTAGGTAGAGAAAGAATAGACATTGTAATATTGTAATGTTAGAATTAGACAGAAGGACGAGTATATTAATACCCTTCGAGGCTCTGTATAACGAAAATTAGGGAAAACCATTAAATTTCAATGTAATTATTTTTATCGCACAACTCCATGGTGCGAATTTTATGAGTTCTATATTTCTTGTACTTTTCAGCATCATGAATTGTTTTTTATTACTATTTCTTCTTTTAGCTAATTAAAATATTTTATTCAAATAGAAATTGAAAAAGGTCACACAAATAGCATAGAAACGGAAACCTATCATATTCATACAAAGTAGACTTGACTTGTTATATCTTACATCCATCCAGGTGAACAATGCAAAGTGTACCCTGAACTTTATTACTAGGTTTATATTACTCACGCGCACAGGTTTTGTTTTTTTGGTACGCAAGTTCCAATTGTATTGCTGTGATGAGGTTCTATGGTTTGTGTCAGAATTTCAAAAAAAAGATTGAGGTTTTATAGAAATAAAATGCATATTTTGTCCTTTTTTTTTTATTTCTTTTCTTGTTGGGGTTTAGTGATTTGTTATGATGAGATTTTACGAATTATGTGTTATATTTTTCTTTTTTAGTTCATAGATTTGATACTTTGTTGTGATGAGATGTCATGAGACCTCTGTTAGATTTCTTGGTATTATGAAGGTATATATTACTATGAAGAATGTGGGGTGACAATTACAGAGTATTATAAAGAATCTTTTCTTATCTTGCCACATATCAAAATTTGATTGTATGAGTGAAATCTTTAATTTTTTATGAGTGAAATGGCATAGCTAATAAAATAAATATAAGTATTAAATTATTCTGAATTATAATCTTATATATAATATATTAAATTTTATAACTAAAGTTAATAACTTTTTTATAGTATACCACAATAGTATAGACTATACTTAAAATGTATTACTAGAGTATAAAATTATAATTTCTAACTATTGTTAAAAGTATATTATGTAGGTTAGAGAAATTAGTTACAAATAACCATGAACATTTTAGTTTTTTAATTTAGAACAATTAATTTTTATTTTCTCTTTTTATAATTATGAATTATTTTTGTTCTTTTGAAAATGGCTATGAATTTTTATTTTATTTTGTCTAATCATGAACCATTTTGTTCTTTTGAACATAGCATAAACTATTCTTGACCTCTTGAATATAGCTATCAATTCATGACTATATGTGAAAGATAAAAAATAGTTCACGACTATTTTCAGAAAAATAAAAATAGTTCATTATTAGAAAAGATAAAATAAAAGTTCATCGTTTTAAACAAAATATATAAAATAGTTCATAGTTAGAAAAAGATAAAATAATTATTTATGATTATAAACAAAAAATTAAAATAATTTATAATTATTTGTATCTAATTTTTCCGTAGGTTTAGTGTATACTATAGTTTATAACTATAATATATATAACTAAAGCTTATAGCTATTATTAAAAGTATTATTTATCGGTTTAGTATATAGTTAACATATAGAGTGTTTTAGAATTCTAATTTAAATCTCTCTCTATATGAATAACTAATATATCCCTTCCCCTCATCGGATTCTTAAAGTGCTAAGGAGCCGGTTTCCCTATTGGATTTTGGCTTAATCCCTTCGCACTCTTCATTCAGTCTTTTATCTTCTTTCCTTTCTTACTTGATATCCTTGATTCCTTTCCATTTCTCATTTATGCACTTACCTTTCTTGCTGATTTCTTTCCCCCACAACACCAGAAACCGTTGATTGGAACATCAATTCCCATTTTGATTGCACTGGCAGCCGTTCATGGCAGAAGCACAAGTTCCTGTCGGCAACGAAACTTGGGCAAGGAAGTCGTTCGCTGGTCTTTTTGCTACTACTACATCAGATTCGACCAATATTCTCACGCTGTAAGCAAATTACAGAATTGCGACGACAGATACAATCGTAATTTTGCATTTTGTGACGGAAATTTTTGGTTGCTAAACGGCCATCTAGAGTTTTGAGATTGAATTTTCGACAGCAATTTTAATTTAGGACTGCTTGTCGTGAAGCTCGGATCTGATAAAACCCAACCAAATTGCGATCTATTTGTTGCAAATTTTTGCGCAGAAAATATGGTTAAGATTTACTCGAAACTTATCAATCAAGTATTCTGGCATTCGAAAACATAAAGTAAAAATAAATAGAAAAGGGCTTTGAGTTATCACAGTCCAAAAGAAGCACCAGGATCCTACAACATATTACAGATGCTATTGTACGGATCTGGTGATCCGATAGTATTATTTATTATTACAAACTTCCCTATTTAATATTCTATATTCGTATGAAACAAGCTGAAAAATAGAACCTAGTCTATTACATCTATTTCTTCTTCATTGTCTAGAACAGAAAAATGGCGTCGTAACAAGCACAAACGAACCGAAGGAAATGTATGGTGACACAAAGGTCCTTCAAGATTCGGACGGCCGAATTGGACGAGGAGAGCAAGATTTGGACGACCGAATCGACAGTGAAAGAGGAGTGTCCCCTCAGAAAATCGGACAGGCCTCAAACAAAGCAGTTTCTCTCTCTCGGTTCTCTACTTCCCACTTATATCGCACTGAACAGTTAGACAGAAGTCGATGAGGTTCCGGCACACACGCGCGAGACGGAGCAGAAGTCCTGGAGAATAGTCACTCAACCGAAGAAGTTAGCTGTTAGAGAGAAGAGAAAGAATAAAGGAGGCTGCTCATCCAAGTAGGGCAACCAAGTGGAGAAAGAGAGATTTTATAGGCCGCCCGACATCTTGGCCAAGGAATTAAAAACCAGTCCACTTTAGTGAGGCCCGATCCTAGTGTTATCATTGGGAACATTTGGGCTGAAGAATATAAATAAAATGTGTGAAAAATGGGCCAAGAATGGTTTAGAGATACAAAAATGGAGCCACCGATTTATCTGGCAGAAAGAAACAATGGATGAAAGATAAAAAGTAGACAGCCGCAAATAAGAGAAGAAAAAGAAAGTATGGGTTCACTTCTGGCTCAGCTGGCTCTACTGCTCTCTTGTCTGGGCATCTCAACAACGGCAAAACTACAGGGGCAGGGACGTTGTCAGCAACTGTAGTTGGCGTCGGCAGTGCCCATGGCAGTCGAAGTTGTCGTGTGGCTTGGGTGGATAAGGTGAGCAGAACATAAAGAATAGAGGGCAGAAAAGAGAGAAA
The DNA here is from genome assembly GCA_028651295.1 of Catharanthus roseus. Taxonomy (NCBI): domain Eukaryota; kingdom Viridiplantae; phylum Streptophyta; class Magnoliopsida; order Gentianales; family Apocynaceae; genus Catharanthus; species Catharanthus roseus. The sequence continues at coordinate 143,226 of JAPQWS010000102.1, forward strand.
AAGGGAAAAGGGAAGAGAGAAGGGAGGGAAGAGGAAGAAGGAAGGAGGAGAGGAAGTGGGAAGAAGGCAAGAGGAAGAAGGAACGAAGGAGGTGGGGAGAGGGGTGTGGCAGTGGCTAAGTTAATAGAGAAGAGGGAATCGAAGGTCAGGAGAGGAGAAGAAAGAAGAAGAAAGAGAGGAATCAGGGAAGGTCTTTTATTTTAGGCTATAATTTACTTTAACTCCCCGATCGAATTGTGACCCAATACCGATCATTATTTTCAAATTGGTTGCGGCCAACAGATTTGGTCACTGATCGGTCGCAAACTTTAAAAAAATGGCACTGATCCGAATTTTGGTCGCTAATGTAGTCGCAAATTTTAGGGTTATAACATTTGGTCGCTATTCAGTCGCAACCTAAGAGACCAAAAATTCGGTCGCTATTCACTATTTTTTCTTGTAGTGTCAAGCCATTCACCTCGGTCGCTATTCACTATTTTTTCTTGTAGTGTCAAGCCATTCACCTCGTACAAGGGAGAGCCAACCATAATCTTTGAAGACAAAAAATATCAAGCTTGGCTGTCCCATTCAAACTTTGCTTAATTGGTAAATTTTCTCGTGGAAAAGCATCTATGACGATGCTTCAAAAGGAATTTAATACAACTGGTCTCAAAGGATCCTTTAATGTTCAGTGGCTTCATCCTAGGCAAGTTCTTAGACTCGACCTTGAGGAGGATTATATTTGTCTATGGCTCAAAGGTACTTGGAAGTTTCAAGGTTTTCCCATGAGGGTTTCAAATAGTCTATTGATTTTTATCTTGCAAGATAACTAAAAGTTTCCAGTAGAGAAAACAATCGATGTTTTCGGTTTATTATCAAAGTAATAATAGGAATATATACAACTTGTAAGCCTAATTCTAGGATACTAAGTAACTTATCGGAAAACTTCCTAATGAATACAACAATCATAGTCCTGATCTAGCAATAATTACATGGTAATAGAATAAAAAAATCAAGGAAAGAATCCTAGTATACAAGGAAAGAATATGTGTAAAGTGCTCAATCAATATCAATACTCCCCCTCAAGCTGTAGCATGAAGATCATGAATGCCCAAGTTACGAGATAGACCATGAAAATGAGACGGATGAAGGGCTTTGGTGAGAATATCAGTAGGTTGGAGATTACTGCCAATGTAACAAGGAGAGATAAAACTTGCTTGGAAAGCATCACAAACAAAATGACAGTCAATCTCTATGTGCTTAGTCCGTTCATTAAAGATAGGGTTAGAAGTAATATGAAGGGTAGACTGTCTGTTGCAATGAAGGAGAATGGGTCAAGGAATAGGGACCCGAAGATCCTGAACAAGGGGATAAAGCCACTTCAACTCGCATATAGTTACTACCATGTATAAGTGGGAAGTAGGAGAGCCACCCAAAGAAATAAAGTAACCAGTAATAGAACGCCGAGTCATGGGACAATTGGCCCAATTTGAGTCACAATATGCTGTTAAGATAAGAGGAGAATCAACACAAAGAAGAATACCCTGGCCAGGAGGGCCCTTAAGATACCGAACAACCCGAAAAGCAGCTAGCTAGTGCTCTTGCTGAGGTTTATGCATAAACTGGACCAAAGTATGGACGATAAAGGAAAGTTCAAGCCGAGTAAGAGTCAGATATATTAATTTTATCACAAGGCGATAGTAATGATCAGGCATGTAAAAAAGATCACCAGTATTGTGGCCAACTTATGATTTGGCTCTAAAGGAGTAGAAACCGGTTTTACACTAGAGAGGCCGGTTTTAGAAAGAATTTCGAGAACATACTTGTGTTGAGGTAAAGATATATTCCAGAAGAGTTTCAAGCAACCTAAATACCCCAAAAATATTTTAAAGGACCAAGATCTTTCATGTGAAAGCAGGAACTTAGATAATCTTTAAATTTGCAAATAGAAGAGAGAGAGGTCCCAGTGATCATCAAATCTTCCACAAAAATGATACGCATAAGAAAACATTATCAGCAGTATAAGTAAAAAGAGAATAGTCGGCATATGATTGAAAAAAACTACACTTACAGAGAGCAGCAGTCAATTTGGAAAACCAACAGCGGAGGGCCTGCCGAAGTCCATACAAGGATTTTATCAATTTACAAAATTGATGAGGAAAAGTGGGGCAAAATCCTGGTGGGGGCCACATGTAGACTTCTTCAGTTAGGTCACCATGCAAGAAAGCATTTTGGACGTCCATTTAATGGATAGGCCAATTTCGAACGGAAGCAATAGAGAGCAGAGATCGAACTGTAACCGTCTTTTCTACTGGAGCAAATGTGTCTGTAAAATAATACCTTTGCTTTGTGTATTTCCAAGTATGACTAAACGAGCCTTGTAGCTTTCGATGGTGTCGTACGCTTTGTATTTAATATGGTATACCCATTTGCTTCCAAGAGCCTGTTTCCCTGAAGGAGGCGGAACAAGATCCCATGTCTTATTCTTTTACAAAGCACCCATTTCAAGTTTCATTGCCTCGCACCAGTTTGGATCAGTAACTGCTTCAAAGAATTTGGTAGGTTTAGAGGTTGTAGTAACGACGGCTAAAAAATGCTTATGGGGTTCAGAAAATTTATTACTGCGATACCCCGTACCCCTCCGCTAGGTCAACTACGGCAGGGTAAGGTACCTGCGTGTCTCTCGGTACTAGACTTACAGAAACATATAGCTAGAATACAAGCGGGAAGAACTAGAACACGTCCCTCTAAACTAAACAGTGGAAGAAGAAAGTAAAATATAAACATAACTTTATAATAAGACTTCTCAAAACTTATACATAGGTTTAAGGCCGTGAGGGCCAAAATCTCATGGCTAGAGGAGGAAGATCCCAAGATTAAAAAATCCAGTGGGCCCATATAGGCTCAACTAGCCAAATTTGGTTAACGAGTCCCAAAAAAGGGAAAGCCATTTGAAAGACATGAGCAAAAGGTGCTCAGTGAGTTTACGTGCACGTGTGTTTTCGTGAGTATTCCTTATGGGTAAAATAATCTTTATAAAATGGTTGTCATGCCAGAAAAGAAATGCCTTCATAAATCTCTTGAATGCAAGTTATAAACTGCTTTGAAAGGTCTAGGAGCGACCGGGAAGTCTAAGCAAATCAAGACACATCGGTACTACCGCGACACCCGAGCTTTCAAAACCATGCACAAACAATAATAGGCTTAACGGACTGAATCCAGAACCTTAAACGGGGTCATCGGATACAAGCTCCAGCATCCCGTAGTCAATATAAGCAGAAAACCCAAAGCACACTGTACGAATATTCAATTTTCATAAACCACCGCACACACCACTTATACACAAAACAGGTAACGAGCCCTGGGATACCTATTAGGCCGCCCTGTACTACCCTAGCCTGTGAGCCCCTCCAGACTCAACCTGCTAGAAAGTAGTCTCACTGTAGAGCATGATACGGAGTCAAACGTAATACGGCATTGGGCCTAACCCTTCAACGGTACTACGCCCTCTGTTAACTGGATCCAGATCAAGAGTATATCTACGAAACATGTCGTTCGGAAAAGGCCCTCGTGTGAGGGACTCGCCACGCACAGTGCAATCCTCCCGACATATTGATCAAAATATATACAAAGCTCTTCAGGCTAGACTAGGGTTTTACTTGATATTTATAAAATCATAGGCCATCTCTCGGCCACACAAATATTTTCATGTATCGAAAAATCCCTATCCGCCCGGCGAAACCGCAAAACTCGTAGACATGACAAATATAACATGCATGCAATTCAAAGTATATGTTTATAAAATCTCAAAAAAACATTTGTGTATCCCAGATATTTTCAAAATCATGTATAGAATGAAAGTATGCGTATATGACCTTTGAATGTGTCCTTTAAACATAACATATTATTGGTTATAAAATAAGTTATGCTAAATTGTTTTTCAAAGATCATGATAAATATTTCTCAAAAGGAATTATTAACTATTTTCCCAAAAAAAATTATAGTAATATATGAATAAAACAATGGAGAAATATTCCTTAAAAAGAAATAGTAAATATTCTCGAAATCATAATATATGAATATTTTAGTCATCGTAAAAGTATTTTTTTTTAGAAATCTTTTAACTCATGCTAGTGTAAACTCAAAATAATATAAAAATACTTTTAAGAATAATCTCTATGTAATATAAATATTGTAATAATTTTAAATATATCTCAAAGCCTTATAAGAATATTTTAAATATCTTAAGTATTATTTTAAAAAGAAATAATAAATACTTTTAAGATAATTCCTCCAAATAATTTTAATGATAATATATAAACCAAATTATAGTGAAAATATTTCTTAAGAAAAGTAAGAATTAAAATCATGATGATATACAAATAATTTAAACAATGTAAGTGTATTCTAAAGAGCATTCTAAATACTATAGGGATAATTTTAAGATAATAATACAAAATAATCAAAAAATATTATAAGATTATATTTAAAATCTTCTCATAAGTTATTAGCAAGATTATTTCTTAAAAGGAAATAATAAATATTGTAAATGTAGAACATATTTGGCATTACTCATAATATACTACAGGTAAATATTTTATAAATTTTGTCAAGATCCAACAATGGAGAAATATACTTTCAAGAAAATAATTAAATTTCGTGTAAAAGGAAAAGGTTGGTGAGCTCACTTTAAGCTGCGAAACGAGTCAAAACTACAAATAATAGTATTCCAAACTTAATCAAATATCACCATAAAAATATAAACATACCCCGTGATGGCCCTAGTGTTCACCTAAACTTATTCTAAACCCAAAGGAACTCTAAAAACAACTCCAAAATAATTTCATAACAACTCCTTAAAAAAACATGGGTTCCCAAAATAAATCCATAACTATTAAACTTTACTGCTATTTATTTTAGAAAATATAACTTAATAATAAAAATAAAATAAAAACTCTCCCTAATAATAAAAAAACAAAAAAACTTACCGTAGTGAGAGGGAGAGAGAAAATCGAGAAAGAGAAGAGAGAAAGAAGAAGTGAAAAAAAAAAAGAGTAAGTAGGGAGAGAGGAGAGAGAGCAGCCAAAAAGAGAGAGAAGAGTGGAGAAGAGAGAATGAGAGAGAGAGATATGAGAAATCGGTCTCCTCTTCATCTCTTTATATAGCTATGTATGCATGGCCTTGTCACATGTGGTCAAGACACTGGCACTTACATGCCATGTGTCCACAAATCACCACCCACTTGGAACTACTAGTTCACAAAATTGAACTAACATCCTCCAAATTTCTAGACTTTTTACGTTAGCCTCAAATATTGAAAATGACTTAAAACTCATATTAAACTTAAAATCTCAATCTCTAACTTAAAGCGTTAAACACTATAATCCCAAAATATGCCCCAAAAAAAGTTTTTAACGAAAAATTCTTGCTTAGATTTTTTAAGAATTACAAAATGACCCCAAAACTTTCTATTCTCTATAAATAACCCCCAAAACTTTCATTTTGACCCTCCACAACTTACGTTAATTTTGAGGTACTTAGACAGGATGTTACATTCTACCCTCCTTAGAAAAATTTCGTCCTCGACATTTTTGGGTTCGCATACCTAGAATCTCCAGATATTTCCTATGTAGAAATTCTTCAGTTTTCCACTTCAATGCCGTGGTGCCTCCATAATACCTTGTATATCGGAATTCTCTTTCCGCGTAATTCGTTTATGCTTCGTTCCACATTTCCACTAGGCTTCTCTTTGTATGACAAGTCAGTTCGCAATTCCAACGAGTTGTTATTCAGAACATGCTCGGGCGATGGTCGATATTTCTTTAACTGGGAGACGTGGAACACATCATAAATACCCGTTAATTCTTCCTGTAACATCAGTCTGTATGCTACCTTACTAATCATGTGGTTTACTTCAAATAGTCCAATGTATCGGGGGCTTAACTTCCCTTTTCTTGGGTGTCTGGGTTCCCACAGTATGGTGTGAGTTTTAGAAAAACTCCATCTCCCACTTCAAATTCCAAGTCCCTCTGTCAATTGTCAGCGTAGCTCTTTTGTCGACTTTTAACCGCTCGGAGTCGTTCTTGAATTATTTTTACCAATTTTTGTGCCTCTTCTAACTATGGCATCTAGCTCTTCTGCTTCCAAATGGAGTGAATTCCAATGTCATCCCAATACAAAGGTGTTCTACACTTCTTCCCATATAGGGCTTCAAACTACGCCATTTTGATTGAGGAATGATAATTGTTGTTATAAGAAAACTCCGCCCAGACCAGGTTATCAATCAATTTGTTTCCAAACTCTAAAGCACACGTTCGCAACATATCTTCCAATGTTTGGATTGTTTCGGTCTGGGATGTGCGGCAGTGCTATAGCTTAGGTTAGTCCCTAATGCTTTGTGGAACTTAGGTCAAAATCTCGAAGTAAATCTCAGATCTCGGTCTGATGTAATGTCCATAGGTACTCCGTGAAATCTTATAATCTCCCCACATAAAGCTGGGCTAGCTTTTCCAGGGAGTATGTTATGTTGATAGTAATAAAATGTGCCACTTTCGTCAAACGACCAACTATGATCCAAATGGTGTTCTTGTATCCTTTTGTCAGTGAAAAAGTCCATTGTAATACACTCCTATTTCCATTCGGGGATAGGTAATGGCTATAAGAGTCCTGTGGACTTCTTGTGTTTTGCTTTCACCCTTTGACAAGTATGGCAAGCGGCCACATACTTTGCCACATCTCTCTTCATTTCGTTCCACCAAAACTTCCTCTTGAGGTCTTGATACATCTTGTTCTCACCAAGGTGTATGGAATACTTGCTTTTATGTGCTTCCTCCAATAACTTTCGTTTAATCTCTGCCTCATTCGGTACACATAGCCGATTTTGAAAATGAAAACTTCTTTCAATATCCAAGACTTGAAGTCATCTAATTTCTTTGCTGCAACTTGAGCTTTAAACCTTTGGAATTCTTCATTACTCTTTTGCGCTTCCTTGATCTCTTGTTGCAAGGTTGAAGTTTAGGTGAGGCTTGCTAACTTTATACTTCTACTCAAAGCATCAACTACCACGTTTGCTTTCCCAGGGTGATAGTTAATTGGGCATCGGTACTCTTCAACCAGTTCTATTTATCTTCGTTGCCTCATGTTTAGGTCCTTTTGGGAGAATAGAAGCTTTAAACTCTTGTGATCGATAAAGATCTTGTATTTAGCCCCATAGAGGTAATGTCGCCACTTCTTGAGTGCAAATACTATGATTGCTAGCTCCAAGTCATGTGTTGGGTAGTTTTTCTCATGGTTCTTCAACTTCCGGGAGATATATGCAACCATCTTCCTATCTTGCATCAGTACCGCTGCTAATCCTTCTCTATATGCATCAGTATATAAGGTAAACTATTTCTGCGGATCAGCTAAAGTTAGTACTGGTGCCGATATCAATCGATGCTTCAACTCCTGTAAACTTTTCTCACACTTCTCTGACTATTTAAACTTAATACCCTTTTGGGTTCACTGTGTTAAGGGTCCAGCAATCTTAGCGAAATCTTTAATAAATCGCCGGTAATATCCGGCTAGCCCCAAAAAGCTACGTACCTCTGTAGGGGATTTTTAGGTGGCTACAACGAGTTACAGCTTCCACTTTGGCTGGATTAACGGTTATGCCTTCACGTGTGACCACATGTCCCAGAAAATTCACCTTCTCCATCCAAAATTCACATTTACTGAACTTGGCATACAACTTGTATTCTCGTGGGGTTTGCTACAAACTTCGAAGGTGTTGCTCATGTGCCACAGCATCTGGTGAGTAAACCAAGATATCGTCGATGGAATCACCACGAATTGGTGTAAGTATGGGCGAAAAATTCTTTGCATCAAATCCGTGAATGTTGCTGGTGCATTGGTCCAACCAAAAGGCATCACTACAAACTCGTAGTGTCCATACCAAGTGTTAAAAGAGGTTATTGGGAAATCTTTTTCTTTTATCCACACTTGGTAATATCCTTATCTTAAATCCAACTTGGAATAACAACATGCTCCTCAAAGTTGATCAAACAATTCATCGATCAGGAAAAGAGGGTATTTATTTTTTTATAGTGACACCGTTCAACCCTCGGTAGTCGATGCACATTGTAAGGGTTCCATCTTTCTTTTTGACAAACAATACTGGTGTATCCCATGGTGATATGCTCAGTCGAATGTAGCCTTGCCGTAACAATTCTTGTAGTTGATCCTTTAACTCCTTCAGCTCCTCCTGAGCCATTTGATATAGCGTCCAGGATATTGTGCAGCACCGGGTACTAGTTTTATGCCGAAGTTTACTTCTCGTTTAGGTGGTAGAGTTGTTAATTCTGCAGGAAGAACATCCAAGAATTTCTTCACCACTGGGATGGTTTCCATTTGTACTTCTTCTCCCATTTTGTTTAGCAAGTATGCCGAATTTAGCATCCCTTCTTGATCAATTTCCTTGCTTTAATTCCGGAGATCAAATGGTTTTCCTTCTTGGTTTTATCTCCTTGAAATTCTAGGGTAGGCATATCTGGTCGGGTAAACTTAACCATTTTCTTTCGACAGTCTACCTGGGCGTAATGCTTAGGTAACCAATCCATTTCTAAAATATCTCATCAGACCCCTCAAAAGATAAGGTGATCAAATCTCCAGGTAATACCGCGCTCCCTATGCGAATCTCACAATCAGCGTACTTTTCTTCAATGACCCTACTCACTCCCATAAGTGTGCAAACAACCAATTTGTAGGACATGCTAACAGAGATTTTAGGGATATATTTTATGAAATGCATGCTCGCAAACAAATGCATAGCTCTTAGATAAATTAATACTTTAGCAGGGTGAGAGAAGATACATATAGTACCTTCAACTACTTTTGCTTCACCATACAAGGGTTTCCCATCCAGGGTGTAGAACTTATCTTTAACTTGCGATTGTTTTCTCGGGACACTGGCGCCTCCACGGCATTCGGTGGTCTTCCCACTTCATGTTCTGGGTGTTCCTGAGATTGTTGGCTGGCCACCAGGGCACTGTCTCGCAAAGTGTCTAGCCTTTCCACACTAAAAACATATTCCTGTCTTTTGATAGCATGCTTCCACTGTGTATCTCCTACGTCTACAGTAAGTACAAGTCAGACGAAGGTTTCTTGTCATATAGTTCTGGCAGTTCCTATTCCCCATTCGATTATCGTTTCGTGGTTTCTTTGGATATCCAAGCCTCCAACATCTCTGTCCAGGTCGTTTGTGGGACGGTGATGGAGTACCCGTCACCATTGCTCTCTGTCTCGCCATTTGATCAGCTATTTCAATTCTTGTGGCAGCTTCAACTGTAGCAGCGAAACTTATTGCTAGTAGAGGGACTAGTGCGCGTAGAAGTTCTGCTCGTAACCCCTTCACAAACTGGAATATCTTATGCTCTTCTGTGTCTATGAGATGCAGATAATACCTAACTAGACAATTAAACTTTGCAATGTACTGTGCCATTGTCATCCCTTTCTGCTTTAGCTGCTAGAACTCATCCTCACGATGTTCTCTTATCTAACGGGGGTATGTATTCTTGCTTAAATCCTCCTGAAATCATCCTATGTCCATAGTTGGTTTCTCAATACTCGGGGCTTCAAAAATCCTTAGCCACTAGTCTTTTGCTACTCCCATAAGCCGAAAAGTGGCAACAGTTACCTTCTTGGTGTCATCATACTGCAGAGTATCATAAATATCGTTCAACTATTCTAGAAATAATTCTGCCCTGGCATTCTGTTCAACTTCGCAATAGAATTCTGGGGGCCGAAATCATAAGAATCGTTCTAGGGCCTCGTCATTACCAGTGTTCTATGTTCGTTCCCCTCTTCAATTCGCCCCAACGTAGTTTCCAATAACTCAGTCATTTTTGTCATGAAATTTCCAATTATTTCATGACTGGTGGGCTCCGGATGGTGAGTTACTTCTCTCGCGGTATCTATCAGTTTGGGATGTGAATTTTATGACATAGCTTCGCTTCCATGACTTGGGGAATGTGGTCCTGACATCTTCCTAAGCCAAGGATAAATTCGAACCTAATAAAAACTTAGGAGTGCTAGCCTCGAGTTTGCAGATATAGCTTACATGTAGCATCCCCGTAATCAAAAGAGATATCAAAACTTAAAACAAATATAATCATATAGAAAACACACTTTATTAAGCATACCCACTCAGAAGATATTACTTAATACAGGGAAGATCTAATACAAACAGAACTACGAAGGCACAGTACACACAGAAAACATCTAGCTTATTTAGTACCTCCTGCTATTCAAACATCATGATCATAAAACATCCTGTCAAGATTTTAATCCTATCCTCCGCCGAGGTCCCATTTGCCGATCTACTTGTCGTTCATAACCAACGTTGTCAGGACATACCATGATGCTGTGCTTCAAGGGTCCCTCTCATATGTGCTACCTCAGCTGCAAACCTATCCGCTCTTGTAGTCTCTAACTGTCTGGCCTGATGGGATGAGTGAAAACGTCTGCTTGTCCTAGCTAACTCTGCTTGCAGAGTTGCAATCTGGCTCTCTGCAGCTTGAAGTCTCTACTCTAAACTAAGGCAGGGTATAGGAAAACATGACCTCGTGGTCTCACTAAGGGTGAAGAAACAGGCAGACTGGAGATCGAACCCTCGTACAAACTAGTAGGTGATGCAGGGATAACAGAGGTAGGCTCTATCAAAGGTTTCTCGGACGCTTCAGTTCTTAGTACATCATTTAACCATTCAACGGTATCCATTGTAGACCCTGTGGTAGGCTCAGTAGGATCCTCCTCTATATCCATCTCGGTGCCGGCTGGTCCATCTACAGTCTCGAAATCAGAATAAGAGATATCTACTATTGTCACCGAAGGTCGTTCCGGATTGATCACTCTAAGGGAATAAGAGGAAGAAGGTGTCGAGCCAGCTGATCCTTTAACTATGAGGCCGTCTAGGTAAATCCATCTAAGACCGGATCGTGACATCTTCTACCTATAAAATAAAAGCATAACATCAAAACTCTAAATAGAACACTACAAAATCTCCAAGCCCTAGATTCTAAGTGGTCAGCTCCAAAAGCTTATCTAGGATCTAGAGAACCTAGTATCGAACCTAGAGCTTTGATACCACCTGTAATACCCCGTACCCCTTCATTAGGTCAACTGCGGCAGGGTAAGATACTTGCGTGCCTCTCGGCACTGGACTTATAGAAACATATAGCTAGAATATGAGGGGAGAAACTAAAACGCGTCCCTCAAAACTAAACAACGGAAGAAGAAAGTAAAATACAATCATAACTTTATAATAAAACACTTCTGAAAACTTATACGTAGGTTTAAGGCCATGAGGGCCAAAATCTTCATGGATCAAAATTTCATGGCTAGAGGTGGAAGATCCCAAGATTAAAGAATCCAGTGGGCCCACATGGGCTCAACTAGCCAGCTGGTTACCGAGTCATCTGAAAAAGGGAAAAAACATTTAAAAGACATGATCGAAAGGTGCTCAGTGAGTTCACATGCACATGTGTTTTTATGAGTACTCCGTATGGGTAAAATAATCTTTTATAAAATGGTTATCATGCTAGAAAAGAAACACTTTCATAAAATCTCTTATATGCAAGTTATAAACTTTTTTGAAGGGAAGTTTGAAGGAATCAAGATACATTAGCACTACCGCGACACCCAAGCTTTCAAAACCATGCACAAATCACAATAGGCTCAATGGATTGCATCCAGAACCTTAAACGGGGTTATCGAAAACCAGTTCCGGCATCCCGTAGTTAATACCAGCCGAAAAACCAAAGCACACTATACGAACATTCGATTTTCATAAACCACCGCTCACACCACTTATACAAAAAACAGGTAACGAGTCCTAAGATACCTACTAGGCCACCCTGTACTACCCTAACCGGGGTGAGCCCCTCCAGACTGAACCTGCTAGAAAGTAGTCCCATCGTAGAACATGATACGGAGTCAAACGTAATACCGCCTTGGGCCTAACCCTCCAACGGTACTACGCCCTCTGTTAATTGGATCCAGATCAATAGTATACCTATGACGCATGTCGTTCGGAAGAGGCCCTCGTGCGGGGGACTAGCCACGAACAGTGCAATCCTCCCGACATGTTGATCAAAATATATACAAAGCTCCTTCGATCGGACTAGGGTTTTACTTGATTTTTATAAATCATAGGCCATCTCTCGGCCACACAAATATTTTTGTGTATCGAAAATCCCTATCCGCTGGACGAAACCGCAAAACCCGTAGACATGACAAATATAACATGCATGCAATTCAAAGCATGTCTTTATAAAATCTCATAAAAATATTTGTGTTTCCTAGATATGTTCAAAATCATGTACCCAATGAAAGTATGCGAATATGACCTTCGAATGTGACCTTTAAACAGAACATATTACCGGTTATAAAATAAGTTATACTAATTTATTTTTCAAAAATCATGATAAATATTTCTAAAAAGGAATTATATAACTACTTCAAAAAAAAATTAAAGTAATACATGAATAAAACAATGGAGAAATGTTCCTTAAAAAGAAATAGTAAATATTCTCGAAATCATAATATATGAATATTTTAGTCCTGGTAAAAATATTTCTTAGCAATCTTTTAACTCATGTTAGAGTAAACTCAAAATAATATAAAAATACTTTTAATAATAATCTCAAAGTAATATAAAAATAGTTTAATAATTTTAAACATATCTCAAAGCCTTATAAGAATATTTAAAATATTTTAAGTATTATTTTAGAAAGAAACAATTAATACTTTTAAGATAATTCCTCCAAATAATTTTAATGATAATATATAAACCAAATTATAGTGAAAATATTTCTGAAGAAAAGTAAGAATTAAAATCATGATGATATACAAATAATTTAAATACCGTAAGTATATTCTAAAGGACATTCTAAATACTATAAGGATAATTTTAAGATAATAATACAAAATAGTCACAAAATATTCTAAGATTATATTTAAAATATTCTCATAAGTTATTAGCAAGATTATTTCTTAAAAAGAAATAATAAATATTGTAAGTGTAGAACACATTTGGCATAACCCATAATATACCACCAGTAAATATTTTATAAACTTTGTCAAGATCTAACAATGGAGAAATATATGCTTTCAAGGAACAAAATTAAATTTCTTGTAACAGAAAAAGGTTGGTGAACTCACCTTGAGCTGCGAAATGAGTCAAACCTACAAATATTAGAATTCCAAATTTAATCAAATATCACAATAAAAATATAAACATGACCCAATGATGGCCCTAGGGTTCACCTAAACTTATTCTAAACCCAAAAGAACTCTAAAAATAACTCCAAAATAATTTAATAACAACTCCTTAAAAAATATGGGTTCCCAAAATAAATCCATAACTATTAAACTTTATTGTTATTTATTTTAGAAAATATAACCTAATAATAAAAATAATATAAAAACTCCCCCTAATAATAAAAAAAAAAAAACTTACCTTAGTGAGAGGGAGAGAGAAGCCCGAGAAAGAGAAGAGAGAAAGAAGAAGAGAAAAAAAAAGGGAAAGTGGGCAGAGAGGAGAGTGAGCTGCTGAGAAGAGCGGAAGAAAATGGGAGAAGAGAGAGAGAAGACTGGTGAGAAGAGAGAATGAGAGAGAGATGAGAAATTGGCCTCCTCTTCACCTTCTTATATAGCCAGTATGCATGTCTTTGTCACATGTGGTCAAGACACAAGGTACCTACATACCATGTGTCCACAAATCACCACCCACTTGGCACCCCTAGTTCACAAAATTGCACTAACATCCTCCAAATTTCTAGACTTTATACGTTGGCATCAAACCTTAAAAATGACTTAAAACTCATATTAAACGTAAAATCTCAATCTCCATCTTAAAGCGTTTAACACTAATGATCCGAAAATATGCCAAAAAAAGAGTTTTCAACGAAAAAATCTTTAGAAATTACCCAATGACCCCCAAACTTTCTATTCTCTATAAATAACCCCCAAAACTTTCGTTTTGACCCTCCACGACTTACGTTAATTTTAAGGTACTTAGACGGGATGTTACAATTACAATTCATAAAATGGACTGGTGGATAAGAGGACTTACCTGAGGATGTTAGAGCAGCGGGTGAAGCGAAGGAAGAAGAATAGGATGCCGAAGAGGGCCAGACCATATTGCAGTTATAATCAAGAAGGGGGCTAGAGATATCATGTACCGAGTGCTGCGTTGAGGTGCTGAAGCAGGGGAACTATGCGGCTGGCTAGTGTAAGAGAGTCTATTAGTTGCGGCCTAGACGGTGGATCAGGGAGCTATCTACGTGTAGGGTTGAAGAAGGCAGATGGGCCTGGGTCGCTGAAGGAGGGGCATGGGTTGGAGTGTCCTGGGTTGTAACCATGCAAGGAGATGAGAATGGATGGCTTCCGTCTTGGGCTGGGTCCGCATAAGGATAGGAGGAAGTGGGAGTTTTTTCTTTGGCTGAACTCCTCCTTGCTTCTTAGGTTATCTTGTCACTTGTGCTAGAGAAGGGTTAGAGGCCTGCCAAGGAATCTCCAAAATCTGGCAATGCATGGAAGGTAGGAGGAATACAATCTCGAGAATCAGAGAAATCATTTGCAAAAAGAAAGTGGCCTTCATTGAAGATTGCATCCGAGAAATTAGAAACCTATTTTCTTTTGGATAAAAAAATTGCCAACCTTTCTTACCAAACTGGTATCCCACAAAAACACATGTTTGACTCCGAGCCTGAATCTTATCTTTTGGTAGGAAATGATAATGAACAAATGTCAAACATCCAAAAGTCATCATGTGAGTTTATTGAGGAATTGTTCCAAGTAACATCTCAAAAGGGGGTTTTCATTTAATAATGCAGAGGGAGTGCGATTTATCAAATATCCTGTGGTGAGTACGCATTTCCCCACAAAACTTAATCGGTAAATTTGCTTGAAAGCTGAAAGTGCATATTTGTCTTTAATATTTTCTATATGTTAATTTCATCCTTTTTGGTGTTTTTGATATGTAAAATTATATATTTTAGCTAAATGTCTCTTATTCTTATCTTAGGTGCCCTCCAGAAGTGAAAACAATGAAAGGAAATGAAAACAAGACAAAATGGAGCGAAAACAAGACAAAATGGAGCAAAAACAACGAAAATGGAGTCGTCGGCAACATTTAGCAATACTACTTCGCGAGGTAGGCTGACCTACCGTCGCTAATAGGTGCCGAGGATCAAAAGCCTTTGGCAAAAAAGACCTACGCGGATAGTAGGCCTCGCCTTATCATCGGTGGTAGGGTATGCTGGCAAGAGGCGGTTGAGTCCAAAACAAACTCAATTTTCTTAATTTATTCTCCAATTTCAACTTGGTTTTCTTATATTTTTCACCTCTATATAAGGGGTCTTTTTGCAGCTATAGATATCAATATAAAAAATTAGATAGGATTAGATTCTTAGATAGATTAGTTTTAGATTTGTTATGTTAGATTAGATTAGTTAGGGTAGATTAGATTAAATACTCTTTAAATTCTAGCTTTTATACATTCAGTTAGTTAGTAAAGTTTCAAGATTTCTACAATTTAGTTTCTTAGATTCAAGATTTGAAGACTAGATTCAAGATTTCGATCTTCAACTTGGCGATTCAAAAGATGAGCTTAGACGACGTTCGAGATTCAGTTGCAGCTTCGATTTTCAATCCTAAGCTTTCTTTTCCTGTTCTTGTTATTGAATTTTATGTTAATTTACAGTTTTATTATAATGAATAGTGAGTAGTTCTTATTGTATGGTTTGGAGTTGAACCCTAGTTCTTGATTATGAAGGTTAAGTTGTCTTCCAATTGCATTTGTTTGTAATTTAATTGTCGCAAGATTGGAATATTCACAAGATTTTTTTGAATTGAAAAAGGAAAAAAAAATCTAGGGCAACCAATTGGGGGTTAATTGGGGCAATTGACTAGAGATACGATTTTGCGCTTTTAGGTATTTTAAATCACCTAATTATATTGCACTCATAATTTGTTAGGGAAAAATGATATTTTTCTATAAGGGTTAGTGAGTAGAGTAGTTTTCGTCCTAGAGATAGAGATTGCCCAATTTGAGTGATGATTTAACTTAATTAATTCAACATCACTTTCATTAAAGTTTTTCCAATTGAAATAGTAGCAAGGATTATGTGGATTCCACCAATCTAAACTCTTGTCTTTATAATTCTTCTAAAACGTTTTTTATTTTACTTTCTTTTAGTTGATTTACTTGTTTTTAGTTTTTATTTCTTTTTAATCAATCACCATCTTTTTAGATTAAATATTAAAAACACGATTAGTACTTGAACCTTCGTTCGTCTTTGAGAGATTCGATGCTCAGGTTGAATCTTACTTCTGCATTATTAGGTGCACTTACCTTGCATTGTAGTGATTAGGATTCCACCATAATTTTGTTACTTTGATTTTTCTACACATCAAAATCGTAAAGCACGAGCCACATTAAGTATATGGCGATGCTTACGTTCTACACATCTATTTTGTTAGGTGTACCCACAATTGTTGTTTGATGCAAAATGCTTTTAGTTGAAGATAATTCTAAAAACAGACAAACTCAGTCCCATTATCGGTTGGGATGGTTTTAACGGTCTTGTGGAATTGAGTTTGGACCATGGCAACAAAAGTTATTCAAAATTTTTGCAACTTCTTTTTTTTTTTTTTTTCAGCAAGCAAATAAATCCATACGGTTCGAGAGAAATCATCGAAAATGGTTAAAAAAAATACTTAGAACCATAGGTAGAAGTGACATTATAGGGTCCCCAAAGGCCACGAAGAATTAAATCAAATTTCTCAAAAGCAACATTTATACTGGAAGGAAAACTGTCCCTTGTTTGTTTAGCACGTAAACAAATATAGCACCTTTTATTTAATTGAGAACCATTTGATGGACAATATCCTAAATATATTTTTAACACAAGATGTGATGGATTACCCGAACGAGCATGCCATAGATCATAAGAGTCAGTAGACTTAACGGAACAAACAAATAGACTAGATATCTGCATCGGTCGATCAATATAAATCCCATTCCTCTGTTCACCCACTCCAATCAACGTCCTCGAGGTAGGGTCTTGTAACAGACAAACGCCACTAAACAAAGCAATAAAGTAAATACTGTCTATTTGTCCTAAAGATATCAAATTGCATTTAAGTTTGGGAATAAATAAAACATTTTAAAAGTAAAATTAGGTCCCAAATGCGTATCTCCCTGGTGAGAGGAAGTTGCTTCAGTCCGGTTAGGTACTCCAATGGTGTAAGGAGAGATAGGACGCAAATTCGTGAGTAAATCTTGTCTACCAATCATGTGACGGGAATATCTCGAATCTAAAATCCTCAAATTCTCTAGCTTACCAGAGAGTTTATCAGCATTGGATTGATTACTAAGCAAAGTGAGCAAATTATTCCATCGATCTGCAGAAAGGCTTGGAAAAGTTGATGTAATGACGACATGGGTTGAGCCACCATCGTCACTGCCGGCGCCATGAATTGCTGATGTGGCGAAGCTGAGATGGAGAGCAATAGTCCTGCTACTGCCGTGTCCTGCTACAGATCGACGCCCCTCGCCTCTGCCACAGTACGATTGTCCGGTACCTTTGCCATGCCCAGTGCCGCTGCTAGAACCAGAACCAGAACCTTCGCCAGTTTGGAAGTCTCCCACCAATTTGAATATCCAATGACTTGAAAACATGAGGCCACATCATGTCCTATTCTGTTGCAATGAGGGTAGAGTTTGGAAGAGTAATTTCCGATTTTGGGGGCTGCAAAAGACACTCCGCTGTTGCTATGATCGGCACCGATAGTAGCCATACCAGTTTTGTTCTTCTTTCAAGATCTGAGTAAGAACCTATTTATTCAGTAGAATGGGTTCTTGCTGGATTATTCCAGATTGGACGATGCCATACATGGCTTGGTAGTCCTTTTCCTCCTCTCGTTCTTTTGTGATGGCGCCGAAGTTACCACCACAATGTCCACCACTATTATAACCTGGCAATTGTTGATAGTTCTCCAATTCCTCCCAAATTTTCTTTAATTTGGAGTGGTATACGGATACAGAGTCACCACCTTGTAAGCAATTTGTTAAGGTAGCTTTGAGCTCATATTTCTGTGGCCTGTTTCCCACTAAAAATCATTCTCTAATGTCGGTACATAATTTATCTACTTGCTCTGAGTAGTTTATTGAGGTTCTCAAGGTCGGTTCAATTATATTGAGAATCCATGAGCCAACAAGGGAATTGACTTCCCACCATTCTTCTTTCTTGTCCGGATCATCTTGTGGAATTAGGATTAATCCGTCCAAAAATTTCAATTTCCATTTGATTGCAATGACATGCGAACTGCCTTGGCCCATTCATCATAATTATGTGATGAATTTTTGTCAGATAACTGAACTTACATAATAATCAGATGCGGTCCATCAGAACGAGCTACATAATACAGATCCTTTTTCATAGCACGATCAGTCACACGACTCTCTTCTTCCTAAGTGTCGGTTATTGTGCTACTATCTGCCTTATATTTACTCATTGTAAGATACAAGCTCTGATACTGTGAAAGTTTCCAGTAGGGAAAACAATCGATGTTTTCTGTTTATTATCAAAGTAATAATAGGAATATTTACAATTTGCAAGCCTAGATATTCTAGGGTACTAAGTAACTTACAAGAAAGTTTCCTAATGAATACAACAATCATAGTCCTAATCTAGGAATAATTACATGGTAATAGAATACAAAAATTAAGAAAAGAATCCTAGTACACAAGGAAAGAATATAATCTGCTCATTGAATCTCAATAGGAACCTTCTGTAATTCCGGCATGGATTGGCTTTGAGGGACTACCAATTCTTTTAAGAAAAACTCTCTCTTCTCCATTGCTAGCGCTATTGGTCAACCTTAAAGATGGATGAACCCGCTGCAAATTTAAACAGGCCTAGTGTTGCTCGTGTGCGTACCGAAATTAATTTGCTAAAGTCCTTGCCTGCCCGAGTTTCGCATGGAACACCCTTTGGAAAAAGATTTCGGCAGTCTGTGATATACGAGGAATTGCTGCCTTATTATTCTTGTTTTCGTCTTGGTCACTCGCTGCAAGCTTGCAAACAGAGAAGCAATGAAGACATTGATCGTCTTCTTGTTATTGCTGCCCCCACCACTCAACAATCAGTTGTGCCTTCTGGGCTAAAGCAGACTGATTCAAGGGATTTTCAAGTCGGCTTTCAAGCTGGCAAGAGATTTTCATGGCAACCAAAAGATACCTCTAAGTCTCCTTCAGCAACCCACCTTCACGCAGCAGAAGTACAGTGTACTAGAAAACAACAGCAGCCGCATCTGCAACTAGAAATGCAGTAGTAGCATCTACAACCAGAAATGTAGCAGCAGCAGCATCTACAACCAGAAATGCAGCAGCAACTTGGGAATCTGCCTGTGCATACCAACTGCTTGAACATTTCTACTGCGGCTAGCCCTCCTGCAGCGTTTTTAGCACCATCTTCTCGGGCACAACACAACCCACACCCTCTCCTTTCAACAGACATTGCCTCTTCCAGTAAACTCCCAGAGCAGTTTGGTTTGGAGCAGCAAAATCCAGTTGTTGATGTTCTGGGGGACAGAAATTAGCTCTCAAAAGTAGGCCAATGTAGGCCATCTTGTTCTTGGAAATGCCCAGCCCGTGAAAGATTGGGACCATGCAGCATGATGATATATGTATGGAAGGGTACTGCTTTCTTAATTTTTATTTTTTTTCTCCTCTTCAATTATCTTGCAGAGTTAGTCAAAATTGCAACCAAAATATCATGTCTATTTAGTTTGATGAAGATATATATTTATTTTTTGGTAAATATAATTAGTGTTCATAGAAAATTTACTATGGACAGTTTGGAAGCATGTTGGAAAATCAAATCTATCATACAAAGAAAATTAGGAAAAATAAATATATTACTCAAATTCATTGCTTCTTTCTTTTTTTTTTTTTTTTTACATTAATAGAATTTTTGAGGATGGCCATTTGTCACCAAATTATCCGTTTACAAAGTCTCTTAATAAATATTTTGGATGGAGGGCATGTTGAAAACTGTAGGCTTTATAGCCCATTTTCTTCCCAATATTTTTCATTTTCCAGCCCAATTATCTCTCCTCTTATACCCAATGATGTTCTGGGCCTCAACCTAAGTTGAATAGGCTGTTGGGCTGCCTCTGGGCCGTCTGCTTGACCTGCTGCCTTCTGGGCCGCCTCTTGCCTGCTTCTCGGCCGCCTTCTTGACCGAGTCCTGTAGGATGCCCGCGGCCCGGGTTGGCCACCTAGGTCGTCCGTTGGTGACCCGTGGTTCGATCGCTCAGCTCCCCTTTAATTCAATGCTGCCTCTTCGTTTCTGTAGTAGACTCTCGAACTCCTCCTCTCAGCCGTTTCTTATTCTCTCTCTGTGTGTCTTGGAGTCTTCAAGACTCCTGCTTTCTTCTTCTCCTTCTTCTTCGGCTCTGCCGCTGTTGATCTCTCTCTGTTCTCGTGCTTTTATGCTGTTAACCAGTCTTCTTCTCTATCACCATTGCTTGTCTGTTGGTGATGTTAGAGAGATAGCCGTGAGGAAAGAAAAGAGAGAGAGAGATAGAGGTTGTATATTGCCGGTGATTTCTTCCCGTTTGAGGCCCGTTTCTGTGGGTTATAACCCCGATCATCACCTTTCTTCATCATCGTCGCCTCGACGCGGCAGGGCCGCTGCTCGGCGTCCGATTCTGGTTTGATAACCCCTCGGTTTGTGCTCCTTAGTCATCTCTTTGATTTTCTGTTAGCCGGTTACGCCGGCGGTGGTGAGCAAACCATTCATTGTTTTATTTAGGTTATTTTTATACTAATGGGGTGTTATTTTGCAGATTATCCTTTTATTGTTCTTTGGATGATTTCTGTTCATTGAAAGATCAAATCTTTTTGTTTATTTCTTCCATTGTAATTTATTATTTGATGAATTTGTAATAGTAATAGTTATTGTAATAGTAATTAAGAGTGTTTTTCTCTAACAAGTGGTATCAGAGCCACGGTTTCCGGCACTCTGGCTTTGACGTCCAACCGCAACCTTCAGATTTGAGAAGTTTCTCAGAATCCGGCCAGTGAAGTTCCTTCTTCTCCTCTATGTTTTTTACAGTTTTCTTTTTAGTTTATTCGGCTTGCCGCCGATTTTCTATTTACTGTTTATCGGCTTGCCGCCGGCTTTATCTGGTTTATGTGTTTCGTCTTGTAGCCGATTTCTGGTATTGTTTCTGTTTCGGCTTGCCGCCGGTTCTGTTTCTGTTGGTTGTTATTGTGACGGCTTGCTACCGTTTTTGGTTACTATTACTGTGTTGCTATTACTTTCTATTTTTCCGTTTTCTGTTCTTTTCTATTGATTTGTTATTTCCAGTTTTATTGTTGTTTTTTTTAAAAAAAAAAAAAAACCAAAACCCAAGCCTGGCTTGAATCCAAGAGATATCAAGTATCTGTGTCTTGGAGGTTTTATTTCTGATTTCAAAAGTTTTTTTCTTCTTTCTGTCTTTTTCTGCTATATTCGGCTGTTCCTGTTCTTTTGGTTATTCTGTTTGTTTACTGTGTTGATTTGGATTTTTCTGTGCCTTTTTGTGTTACATTGTTTTGTAATCAAAACCAAAACTAATCAAACGAAATTAAAACAAACAACGTCGTTTTTCTTTGGAAGATCGTTCCTCTGTTTTTTAAAAAAAAGGATAATCTGGACAATTTTTATTCAAAGCTTTTTCAAATCTTTCATCTTTCTGAAACCACCAAATTACACCTATTTTCCCTTAAAACATGTCAGTTCCAAAAATTGAAACTGATAGGTTTGATGACAAATCTGATTTTGTAATGTGGCCAAGAAAAATGAAAACAGTTTTGGTACAAAACAAAATTGCTCCCGCTATTTGCAGCCCTGAAGAGTATCCGGAATCTTCGAAGGGTGAAATTCTCAAAGAAAAAATAGGTGACGCTCACAACTGTCTCACCTTGCATTTGACTGATAATGTTTTACGGGAAATTGATGAAAAAGACAATGCTTTTGAAATCTGGACAAAACTGGAAAAATTGTATTTGGGAAAATCTCTTTCAAATAAAATCTATTTAAAAGAACAACTTTTTGGTTTCAAAATGAGTGGAACAAAAGCACTTTCTGAAAATATCAATGATTTAAATAAAATCATTTTGGAGCTTCAAAACATCGGAGAGAAAATCTTTGATGAAAATGTTGCAGTCATTTTATTAAATGCCTTACCTGATTCTTTTAATGATGTCAAATCTGCCATTAAATATGGTAGAGATGATCTTTCCCTTTCTGATGTAAAAAATGCTTTAAAATCAAAAGATTTAGATTTGCAAAAAGAGAACAAGTCTCATGGTGAAAATCTTTTTGTAAGAGGAAGGATTGACCGGAGAGAACCTCCTAGTCATCATTTTAAAAGCCGTTCCAAATCACGAGAGAAAAGCAAGGTAAAATATTTTTACAGTGGAAAAGAAGGGCATATGAAAAACAAGTATTTTAAACGAATCAAAGACGAGAAACAACGTAAACATGGTAAATGAGGGAATAAAGTCGATAAAACCCACAGTTTTGACTCAATGGTAACTCTATGTTTTCTGAAGTTCTGTATGTTTCTCTTTCTCCTTCATGTACTGATGTTGTTGATTATTGGGTGCTTGATTCTGGTTGCTCATTTCACATGACACCTAATAAACACTGGTTTTCTGATTTCAAAACTCTAAACCAAGGAAGCATTTTTATGGGTAATAATCAGGTTTGTGATATAAAAGGCATTGTCAATATTTTTATAAAAATGCATGATGGCGTGACTAGAAAACTCACTGAGGTGAGATATGTTCCTGACTTGCGTCAGAATCTTATTTCCCTCAGTTATTTAGACTCTTTGGGTCTCTCTTTTAAATCCAAAAATGGCATTTTGCGTGTTTGCAAAGGAAACCTAGTCATGCTAAAAGGTTTTAAAAAGGAAATTTTATGCATCTTTCTTGGTAAAACAGTTTGCAACTCTACTGCCTTAGTTTCAAAAGCTGTCCCTGAGAAAACTATGTTGTGGCATCGAAGGATTGGCCACATTAGTGAAAAGGGACTTTATCATTTATAAAAACAACTTTTATGTGGTGATAAAATCGATTCCTTGGATTTTTGTGATCACTATGTTTTGGGAAAACAACACAAAATTAGTTTTTCAACCAGCACACATAAGTCATCTGCACCTCTTGATTATGTGCATTGTGATCTGTAGGGACCTGAAAAGGTTCCAACTTACGGTGGTAACGTTTATTTCCTTTCTATTGTTAATGATTTTTCTAGGCATGTATGGGTTTTTCTTTTAAAAACCAAAGATCAAATGTTTGATAAATTTTGTGAATGGAAACGTTTTACCGAAAATCATTCTCGAAATAAACTGAAAACTATCAGGACCGATAAGGTCTTGAATTTTGTAACCGGAAGTTTTCTGACTTATATGCATCACATGGCATTTTACACCATAGAATGGTTAGACATAACCCACAACAAAACGGAGTTGCCGAAAAGATGAACCGTACTATTATGGATAAGGTCCGTTGTCTGTTAGTATCTTCTGGTGTTCCAAAACCGTTCTGGGGTGAAGCTGTTAGTACAGCTGTATATCTCATCAATAGATCTCCATCCACTGCTATAAACTTTAGGACTTCTATAGAACTCTGGTTAGGGAAACCTCCTAATCTTTCCAACTTGAGGTTTTTCTGTTGTGCATCCTTCGCTCATCAAAAAGAGGGGAAACTAGATCCAAGGTCTAGGAAGGGGGTGTTTATAGGATATCCTAGTGGAGTAAAGAGTTATAGAGCATGGTTGAAGGGTGAACCAGGGGTGAAGGTTATCATCAGTAGGGATGTCATCTTCAATGAGTTAGAAATGCTCTGTCTTAAAGATAACACTATCACCACTAATCCTTCTTGTGATCCTTCTCCTAGTAGCATTCCGGTGGAGGTGGAGACTATCTCCGAACCCACTCTAGAGCCACCTCAGGAACCTGAAACAAATTCTGAGTCTTCTGCTCCTTCTAGTAGTACTCCTGTTCCTGAAGCTTCTGACCCTATTCTAGATGGTTCTGATGAGGAAGAGGAACATTCTGAGGCTCAAACCCAAGCTCTTAGGGATTATTAACTCGCTAGAGATCGAGTCCGTAGAGTACCTAAGGATCATCCTCGGTATGGTTACTCGTACATTGTATCATATGCTTTTGATGTTGCTTCCTATGTTGAAGAAAAAGAACCCTTATGTTTTTCTGAGGTTTTAAAAAGTCCCAATCGCGTTTTATGGTTACGTGCTATGGAAGAAGAAATGTTTTCTTTAAACAAAAACAAAACCTGGGTTCTTGTTCCAAAACCTTCAAAACAAAAACTTATTGATTATAAATGGATTTTCAAAATAAAGGAGTTTGAGTCTTCTAATGAACCTCCCAAGTTCAAGGCTAGACTTGTTGCAAAAGGTTTTTCACAAGGTGAGGGCATTGATTTCAATGAAAATTTTTCTCCTGTTGTTAAATATAAAACAATTAGGATTGTTCTTGCTCTTGTTGCTTTCTATGATCTTAATCTTGAACAGTTTGATGTGAAAACTGCCTTTTTACATGGTGACCTTGAAGAAACCATTTTTATGCATCAACCACCTGGTTTTGAAGTAAAGGGTAAGGAACATATGGCGTGTCTTTTGAAAAAGTCCCTATATGGACTTAAACAGTTGCCAAGGCAATGGTACAAGAGGTTTGATTCTTTCATGTCCAAAATTGGTATTTCAAAAAGTAACTACGATAGCTGTCTTTACTTTTCTGGTAATGATGTGAATTCTGCTATTTATCTGTTGCTGTATGTGGATGATATGTTGATAGCTTGTTGTCACAAAGCTAAGATTGATGAACTGAAGTCTCTTGCTAAAATCTGAGTTCGATATGAAAGACTTAGGTGTTGCATCCAAAATCCTTAGGATGAATATTTCTAGAGATGGGCCTGATCGTTCTCTCTTCTTATCCCAAGAGCATTTCCTTCAGAAAATCGTATCCAAATTTTCAATGTAACTTTGTAAACCCGTTACTACTCCCCTTGCTAGCCACTTTAAACTTTCCGACAAAACTTATCATAAAACTGAAAGTGAAAAGAGAGATATGCCCAATATCCCATACAGAATGGCCATAGGCTCTGTCATGTACTAAATAATATCTACCCGTCCTGACATTATTTTTTCCATAAGCCTTCTTAGCAGATTTATGTCAAATCCTGGAAGAGATCATTGGGCTACTCTCAATTGGCTATTACATTACCTAAACAGAACTGTGGATCGGGGTTTACACTACCATAATTGTTCTGATTTTGAATTGATTGGATTTGTTGATTCTGATTTTGCAGGTGACAAGGATGGTAGAAAGTCTACCACCTCTTACTTCTTTACCCTTGTGGGTAATTACATTTCGTGGAAATCTCAACTGCAGCCTGTAGTTGCCTTGTCAACTACTGAGGCTGAGTATATCGCAGCAACGGAAGCAATCAATGAAGCCATTTGGCTTCAAGGGTTATTGAGTGAATTGAATTTTTTAAATTCCAAAGTTATTATTTACACTGATAGTCAAAGTTGTTTACATTTGTGTAAAAATCCGGTCTATCACGAACGGACGAAATATATTGATGTCAAGTACCACTTTATTAGATAAAAGGTCTCTAGTGGTATTGTTGACATAGATAAGATTAGTACTGATAATAATCCTGCTGATTTTGGTACTAAAATTATAAACACTGATAAATCTATGTTTTGCAGGGACTTTCTTCATGTGCAAGCAGTTTGACTCAAACTGAGTATTCTTTCAGGGATGGAAAAATATTGTTCGAGGTGGAGATTGTAAGCTTTATAGCCCATTTTCTTCCCAATATTTTTCATTTTCCAGCCCATTATCTCTCCCCTTATACCCAATGATGTTTTGGGCCTCAACCCAAGTTGAATAGGCTGTTGGGTTGCCTCTGGGCAGTCTGCTTGACCTGCTACCTTCTGGGCCGCCTTCTTGACCGAGTCCTGTGGGATGCCCGTGGCCCGGGTTAGCCATCCGGGTCATCCATTGGTGACCCGCGGCTTGACCGCTCGGCTCCCCTTTAATTCAATGCTGCCTCTTCGTTTCTGCAGTAGACTCTCGAACTCCTCCTCTCAGCCGTTTCTTATTCTCTCTCTTCGGCTTTCTTCTCCTTCTCCTTCGGCTCTGCCACTGCTGATCTCTCTCTGTTCTGGTGCTTTTATGCTGTTAACCAGTCTTCTTCTTTGTCACCATTGCTTGTCTGTTGGTGAGGTTAGAGAGATAGCCGTGAGGAAAGAAAAGAGAGAGAGAGAGAGATAGAGGTTGTATATTGCTGGTGATTTCTTCCCGGTTAAGGCCCGTTTTTGAGGGTTATAACCCCGATCATCACCTTTCTTCATGATCGTCGCCTCGATGCGGCAACGCCGCTGCTCGGCGTCTGATTCTGGTTTGATAAACCCTCGGTTTGTGCTCCTCAATCATTTCTCTGATTTTCTGTTGGCCGGTTACGCCGGCGGTGGTGAGCAAACCGTTCATTGTTTTATTTGGATTATTTTTATACTAATCGAGTGTTATTTTGCAGATTATCCTTTTATTGTTCTTTGGTTGATTTTTGTTCTTTGAATGATCAAATCTTTCTGTTTATTTCTTCCGCTGTAATTTGTTATTTGATGAATTTGTAATAATAATAGTTATTGTAATAGTAATTAGGAATGTTTTTTTCCAACAAAAACTTTGTAGTCCTTTTGGTAAGATGGATGGAAAAGATTAAGAATGAATTTCAAGTAATATTAGAATCTTTAAAAATATAGAATGAATAAAATTTAATTTTCTAAGAATATAGATTGGGTCAAAATAAAAAAATGAAATGTTCATCTATCTATACTCATTCTCTCCCTCCCCCCTCCACCCCCCCCCCGCCCCCCCCAACCGACTTCCTCACCGGCGCTCCTCCACCCTTCTTCTTCCTCTCTCTCTCTCTCTCTCTCTCTCTCTCTCTCTCTCTCCTCCTTCATCTTCTTCTTCTTCTTCTCCTCAGCCCACACCGGTCCTCCTCTCTCTCGTCTTCACCTCCATTCCCACCCCAATCCCCATTACAAGTCTCCCACTGTTTTAGCCTTGGTCTGTTCTAGGCCATTAACTATTTCTTCCATCCCCTCATTGGATAACCTTCATTGCCAAATGAAACATACACAATATAATTTGGGTTCTTTGAATTCAGCCAATTGAAGATATTCAAGTTTTGATTTCCCCCAATTTCAGTAGGTTCTTGAACTAAGGGACCTAAAGGTACCATTTTTCTACCAGACAAGGAAGAAAGGTAATCAAGATACTTCCCTTCACTCTCTAGAGCTTTTAATTAGAACAATTTCATGAGAAAACCCAAAACTACTTACAATAGGAGAACCATTAGTGTCGGCTAAGTTGGGAATTGATATTTTTTTCACATCATGTTTCCTAAGAAATATTTTTGGAAAAGGGTATATTTATGATTAGTCTGAGATTGAAACCCACCCATATTTGTTCATATGAGATCCATAGGACTTTGATGCTACCACTGAAATAGAAATAAACCAAGGGTATTTATGTGACAAAGCTAATTAAGTAGCAAACTGAACTTGAAAACTCTCAAGCTTGCTTTTCTACGTGATGGGAATGATTTTATTTATTTCGATAAGGAGATCAAATGACCAAATTTTACAATATTACTTCTGATAAATGGAAAGTCTACAACTCTTTTAGGTATTGTTCTTTTATGAATTGTATTTCTGCTCTCTTACTTTGGTCATTTTTTAAAATATTATACACTTTATAATATCTTTATGACATCATCACTATTATTATAAATATATTTACTTTATTTTCTTTTTTCTCTTTATTATTTTTAATTTTATACTAATTTTAAATATCGAAGGTGACACGAAATAAAATTCTACCTTACAACTTTTTAATCATTTACTACTAGTCGGGTTTTTCGAATAATAACTTACTAAGTATAGTAGGGATTCCTTTTTACTTGGTAGAATCCCGTGCTTCACTTCTCTTCTCCTGATTAATCTTCCGTCTAGTTTCATCACAACTTCAAGATTTTGGTGAAGAATACTTGCAATATTTATTTGTTCCCACTATTCCCAATATCGAATATAGGCTTACCTTCAAGAAACCAAAGTGATAAACATGTGCTTGAAGTTTTCTGTAACATTAGAGCCCAGTCACCGTCATCTCCCCTTCTTCTTCAGAGCCGCGAAAGAATGTTATGTTCTTTGGCTTCTACTTCTATTCATTGTAAATGGGATTTTTCCTCCCAATTCTTCAACAAATCAACAAAATCAGCAAGATCCATATGCCAAAATAGATCAACTTGCAGGAAAATTATGTTTTAAAAAGAGGTTTTTCAAAGATCTCATTGTCTGCTTCTTCCGAAACTCTTCTTGGCTCTTAGTTGTTGTCGCGAGTGGCGAACTAGGACTAACAAATTTAGGGCTGAATAACACTAAAAATTTTGCTAGAATTTCGTTTATAAAATAAATGCATTCCAAATACAAACTCATTCAAATAATTCTATATTTACAAATAAAATAACAAAAAAAATAGGTAATCGTCCATTATCAATGAAGAATGATCACCCATCACTCACGAGAAATAATTATCCTAAACCATAAACTCTAAACTCATCACCCACCGATAAGTATCATGGCAAATAAAATAGCAAAAGAATACGTAACCGTCCATTACCAATGAGGAGTGATCACCCGCTAGTTACGAGTAATGATTACCCATCACTCACCTATGAAACCCAAGAAACAAAAGAACAATTAATTAGTACTTTATTATTTAGTTCAACAATTAAACCATCTTTCATTATTTTCACAAAAAAAGACCCTAGAAAACAAATATTTGAAAAAAAATTGAAAATAAAAATAAAAATTTGAAGAAAAAACTGTAATTAAAAATGTAAGTAAAAAACTTACTTTTTTTTTAAAGTTGAAGAACAGTTGCAGGAAAATTGGAGGGAGAGGCTGAGAGTGAGAAGCTACTGCCACTACGTCTACCTGTCGCATCGCCGACTACTGTTGTGCGCCGTCCCCACTGCCCACCGGCCACCATTGTCGCTGCACGTCGCCACCAAGCCGAGTCGAGAGTTGAGTGTCGAGAGATGGGAGGGAGTGAAGAGAGTCGAAGGGAGAGGGAGCAAATGTTTCTGTTCTGTCGACTTGTTGAGTAACTGAATTGTAGTTTTAGATTTTTTTTTTTATGTCAAGTAATCAAAGTTTTGAGGTTACTTTAGAAAAAAATTTCTGAGAGAATTTAAAAATAAAATATACATAACTTCTAAAGTTTTTCAAATTTCTTTTGGGGAGGGGGCTCGACCCACCCGAACCCCCGTATAGTGCTGCCACTGGTTGTCGCTACAGCTCTAATGCCACAACGACTCTGAAGCTGCCGACAACAGACAGATGAAGGGGTGGGCGTGGATGTTTCTGTTTCTCACAACTAAGCTCCGACACCGAATTTATGTTTTGCTCTCCAACCGAGAACACTCGTAATTGCTGGAATTGTTTGCTGCTGTTGCTGGATGCTTTTCTTTGTTGCTCATTAACGGCGTTAATGGTGGTTACCGGCGAGAGGAACGGTTCCTGATCACTTGGAGACCATTTTGCTGATTGCCGTCAGCTTTGGCAGTGAAGTTGCTCCCCCTCAAGGAAGTTGGCCCATTTTCTCAATTAAGAGTGGAGACGAGGCCTGTTTCCTTCTCAGCATCAGAACCTCTCCCGATTGGAATTCTTTATTGTGAGATAAAGCAATAAAAAATTTGATGACGAGAACTTCATACGAAATGACCAATATACACCCGATTAATCGTCTATCAGAGTAATTGGGATTTCAAAAAACCAAGAGAAGGACAAGAACGGACAAAATTTATTGAAGAGTTATTTTGATTCCTTCTTTACTTGAGTATCGGGAATATATTTTCACTAACGGGCATAATTTACGAGAAACATACTTCGAAACCGACCTTTTTATTTTTGGCTCCATCAATATCATTGCTGTTTATCGGGATTACATCATGATATCGGGATTTAAGAATATCGGATAAATAAACGATGGAAGCGCTGGTGTCAAGCTCGAACTAAATTATTGGCATCGCCACCGCTGCCAAAATCGCCGCCATGTTAGCTCCACGAAATCGTGAAATAGATTGGGCCTTCTCTACTCAACCCGACGACCTCCAGCTTTTTCTCCTTGCTTCCCGAACCTTTCTCGTCTGATTTTGATTGCCAATAATTTTCCAAATTGCTTTTGTCCTATATCATATATACCAACTCTGAGCATTATGCTTGCCATATTTCAAGTTGAAGAAATTTTGATACCATTGCTGCATTATGCTCTGACGCTTAAATTGGCTTTTGTTCAAAATAATGGTTTTCCTATCATTTTTGAGCTATAAAGATGAGATATTTTATTAAGTTGGAAAATCCCGATCTTAATAGGAGCGGGAGGATGCATCGGAGCTTAAAATTTTCAACGTGGAATTTTCAAATATGAAATTTTTATGATCGAGAAAAATTACTTGAGTCTCATTGTCAAAATTTGAGTTTTTGTTGGCATTCTACTTTCACATTCTGGATGAATTCAAGTTTCAGGAACCACCTCTAATTTTTACATTTACCATGGAGGACTTTATTTATCTTATTATCTATTACAAAAGGACTTATTCAAGATGTTTTCATAATCAATATTTCTTTTCAAGACTCTAATACAACTGAGGTATTCTTTCGGGATTTCAAGCCGTCGGAGTGGCTACCTTGCAAGAATTGTAATCTCATACGAATATAAGGTCATAAAGAATCCATAATGCTCCAAGATGCAAGAGCTATCAAATTAGATACTTGATCCTCCATTACAGTGGGGAATTATGTTCTATTATCATCACAGTGTTTAGGATTTGATTAACGCCACTAGTCATACATCAAGCTCTCGCAATTGAGAATATATCTATGCTTTATATTTTTATAATAATAGCAATGATTTTTCTTTGCATCTCAGGAACCAATAGTGTTACCTGATCAAATAAAATGTGAGATTAGGATTTGCAAATCCTTAAAGATTTGCTTTCAAGGGAGTACGAGATATATTACTGTGAAATCAAACATTAATGTTACATCTCTCTTAAGTGGCTAAAATTAAGGGAAATAAATTTCTTAATTTAACTCTCCCAATTATTTTATGCTTTCATATTTTGCAATTCATTTGCAAGCTCTAAAAATTATATTACTTTTACACTCCAAGTTTTTGAAGCACATTTAAGAAAAATAACTTCCTTTCAGGAACAACCCGAACCTTTATAGTAATAACCGTACCTTCTTGGAACCACCCGTATCTTTACAGGAACCACCCACATCACTAATTGAGTCTTAAGCTTGTACCACCGCTTGTGCTTCATTACTTGCGAGCCTCACACTTAATAAAATATGCAATTTGTTTAAAATTTAATATTTTGACCCTCAAACTACACTCTGATGCATAGTTATTTTGGAAGGAACTTGTAGAAAATTATATAATTTCATATATGCCAATCTTTTTGAAGGGGATATGATGGGAATGGGTTTACCCATCTCTATAAGGAGGCCAAATGGTACAATATTGAATCCCACATGGAAAGTCTACAATTCTTTTGGGGACTTACTCTCTATAAATTGATACCATCATTCACTTATAATGGATTCTCTTTGTTCTCTCACTTTGGTCCCCACTTGGGGTATCACATACTTTGGTGTATTATTATTATAAACATTTTTGCTTTATTTCCTTTCTTCTTTATTGTTTTTGGGTTTTATACTGACTTAAACATTAGAAGTGAAATGGGATAAAGCCCCACCTTATTTCTTCTTTGTGCAAGTTCAAGATTCCCCGATAGCAAGAATCTATCACTACATCAACTCAACCAATCTTGAGATTTGATTTCTTCTTATCATTATTTAGTACTCTAATGAGTGGAAAATTTTCAGCCATTTTGTATGCAAAAATTCAAAATATGATATGAATATCTAATGTGAAACAATTTTCTATCTAAAATTGGTCTCAAATTATTTTCAAAATTAAAGTTAAAGAATCATTATTTGAAACATTATCAAAAGAAATAAAAGCAAATTGTTACCAATTCCATATTAACGACATATTTGAGTGATATTTCGTGCTATATTTGCACCATAATATGGGAATTCAAAAATTTTAAAAGCAATGTTTTTTTGTTTAAATGCCAATTTTCATCGACCCAATGACATGTAATGCACAAAAATCTTCAGAAGTAACGGCTATCTAAGAATCACAAGTAAGCGAAAGTTTACTAGTAATAGATTAAAAAGTTGCAGCAAGTAAATTTTCTTCTTCCTTAAAAATGTTAAGAATATCCCTTCTTAGTGAAGTTCTAGGAAATCACTTATAAGCCGGTTGAAATGCAGCTTGTATTAATTTCATAAGTGGATGACTAGAAGGTAGGGATAAATGAAGTCTACTCCTTGACACCCACCTAACTGTTTTTCTTTTTACTAACTCAATATCATATTTAAAAGTTATCATTTCATTTCCGAAAGCACTAGAAGAAACTTTTTTTTGTCTAGTTAAATCTATAAAATGAGACGGATGACACTGTAGTCTATGCCTTTTAATTGTACCGGTACCACCAATGGTCTTATGTGTGAATTCCGTTTTACAAAGTTTATATCTAGCTTGATCATTTATCTTATCAAAAACCCTCCAAACAATAGAAGTTCTTTTTCTACTACTAGTAGATGCAATATCGGAGGGAGAAGACATCTCATTTTCTTCAATTTGTTATTCATTTTCATTATTAAAGTCAACGGTGTGGGAGGATGCATGTCTTGAATCCATAATAACAATAAAGTGAACAAATTTAATAACTAGATAAATCAAGTAAGTGTAAATTTTTTAAGGAAATAAGTATTCAAAAACTAAATAAACGAATTATAATAAATAAATTAAACAAATAATTATTTAAAACTAAATAAACACTAACAAATAAAGTAAGCAAATAAGTATTGGAAAACTAAATAAATAAATTATAGTAAATAAAGTAAACAAATAATCATATAAAACTAATAAACTACCAAAATAAAAATTAATAAACAAATTCATGTAAATTAACGTGTAAAGAAAGCAAACTATCAATGCTGAAGCAAGAAGTTCGAAGAAGAATTGAAGAAGCTTTGATTTTTTTCGAATTTTCTTTGATTCCTTCCTTCTCTGAATTTTGAACAAATGGAAAACCTCCAAAAATAATTTCAAAAGTGATCTTAAATTGATTCTTGAAAGATGAGAGAGTCTACAAATATATAAGGAGTTTAAGAAAGAGAGAAGAGAGAATGAATATTTTTTTGTGCGAGGAATTAATTGATTTAGGGGGTATTAATAGTAGAAAGAATTTTTTAAAAAAATTTGGTCGACTTAAAAAAAAAAATAATTATGACTGTTGGATTTGAAGGTCAAATTATTTGGTCCGTTTGATCTCAACGGTCAAACCGTCTAAACAATTAAGATCAAACGGACAGATCTTCTTGACTGTTGATCTTCAATGATTCACGATGCACTGGATCAAAACCCCCCAAAGGCTCTGAATTCTTTTATATTATTTTTTGCTGCTGGCCTATGGGCTGGACCTCAGTCCTGGTCCTGGGCCGTCCAAGGTGGTTAGTAGGTTGGTTCGGATTTCTCTATGGCCTGGGCTGACATGGACTGAATATGGGGCGATCCTGGCTTGGGTTGTAGTTCACAAATTAAAAGCCTAGCTCGAACTAGACCTCTTGAACAACTCCTTGTGGGTTGGGCCGAGCCTGGTGGTTCTTGGCCCAAATAGGTTGATCTGAGTGGGTTCATGGGCCAGCCCGGCCCACTAGCTATCCCTGGTTGTGATTGAGTGTTTTGACTTCAATCAATGGGATCTTGTCCTAGCATCTGATGGTATAAACCCATTAGGTGCAAGTGGGTTTATAAGATGAAAAGAGGTATAGATTGGAAGGATGCAAACCTATAAAGCTAGGTTGTTGCAAAGAGTTGTGGTCAGATAAATGAGGTGTCAATTATGAGAAAATCTTTGCACTAGTAGCCATACTTGAATCCATCAACATAGTCCTAGCCGTTGTGTGTCTATCATGACTTCAAAATATGAGAGATAGATGTCAAAGAATGTCTACCTAAAATGCATTCCTAGTACAGATGTCCTAATAGTGTCACCAGACGAGTTAATTGCCAGAGGCCAAGAAAATATGGTCGGCAAGCTTAAGTGATGTGAACCGGTTGGACATGCAAGAACATCAAGGAATTGTGACAAGAGCCAAGGCAAAACAACTAAAGAGTCACAAGGATCAAATTGATCAAGATAAGTTTCAAGGGTTGAATTTTGATGTCTAGGACTTTATGGGGCAATATGCTAAAGTTTTGAATAAGTTAGAAATTGAAAATTCACCTTGGTAGATGGTTGGAAGCCCTTTTGCCCAAACTGGAAAATTGCCTCATATTTTTTGCAATGTGTTGACTATTGCTATAGAATAGTCCAAATGCAAACCTTTGTTGTCTTATCAAGTGAATGTATATGTTATATCTATCATTTGGGCTTAAAATATGGGAGGGTTGGAGTATGCCTTTACGGGGTTTAAATTTGGGACTTAAATTTTGGGACTTAAATTTGTGGGGCTTAAATTTTGGGCTGAAAATATGAGAGGGAAAAGTTCCTAATTTTTCCCTCAAGTCTCAATAAATATGTAGTCTTCCATTTTGAAGAAGCTAATCAAGAAATATTTCAAGACAAAGGTTCTTCTCTTAGTATTCTTAGTTCTTAGCTTAGTCTTTTTTCTATCTTCTTCAAGGGTGAACTTCTTTGAAAGAAAAATCACTTTGAAGACTTGTTGAAAGTTTCAAGAGCTTCAAGGTTGATCATCAAAATTCCTTCATACTAGTTGCTACACTCTTGTAGAAAACTAGTCTTGAGGTCTTCTTCTTATTTCATTGAGGTCTAAGGTTCAAAATACCTTAGGTTGCTTGAACTTTAAAGAAAAGATTTTGTTTAAACCTTCTTGAGGTCTTGGATTTAATATATCCAAAGTTGCTAGACGTTTAACATTTTCAAGTCCTTTGAAAGACACTTTCTCTTTTCTACTTATTACACTTGTTTTATTTGTTCTCTTCCTCACTTCTTGGACGAAATTTTATACTCTTGAAGATTATTCCACATCATTAACAGTCCATCTATGGACTTAAGCAAGTATCTAAATCATGGAACATACGTTTTGATGAGAGTATAAAGTCTTTTGGTTTTATGCAAAACGTGGATGAATTGTGTGTCTACAAGAAATTGGATAGAGCTAATATGTCTTTTTTTATACTATATACAGATGATATCCTACTGACGGGAAATGATGTAGGAGTGTTTTCATCTGTATAAGTTTTAGTATGTTGTCAA
The DNA here is from genome assembly GCA_028651295.1 of Catharanthus roseus. Classification (NCBI taxonomy): domain Eukaryota; kingdom Viridiplantae; phylum Streptophyta; class Magnoliopsida; order Gentianales; family Apocynaceae; genus Catharanthus; species Catharanthus roseus. The sequence goes on from JAPQWS010000102.1 coordinate 178,765, forward strand.
TGAAGTTGAAGGACATGGGAAAAGTTAATTATGTTCTTAGTATCAAACTTTTTAGCAATAGAAAGAACATTATATCTTTGACAGGTCATATTATTGACAAGATTTCTATCAATGTTTAGCATGGTCATTGTGAGGGAATTTTTTGTTCCCTTCAGGCATGGTCTAATTTTATCTCCTAGAAATACGTCTTTCGACATATGAAGAGAAAGAGAGAGTAAGAAGGGTTCCTCACATTATTGCAAAAAAAAAATCTGATTAATTTTATACTCTGTGTAAGGTAAAAATATGCTTTGCTCTTGGCATACATAGCAGATATTAGTCAAACAAGGGGAAACGTACTGGCTAGCTGTAAAGCATATCCTCAGATACTTAAAAAGTATGAGAAATTATATGCCAGTTTAGAGAGCTAATAACTTAAGTTCTTTATGACTGTACGAACTCTGAATTCTAGACATATAAAGAAGAAAAGGAAATCCGCTAATGATTTACCTTTATATAGAGGAGCTCGTGCATGGGAAAGTGTCAAGCAACTTTCTATTTATAAAAACCTATCACGTAGCTTGAATGTCGCCACACAGGAAGGTCGTGCGACAACATAAGCTCCAAGTTTCACTGGGACAAGGTATTAGCATTGTTTTAGGTATACTGGAAGATGTCGAAGATTTTGTTTGACCATTGAGTGAAGATCATGAGCTGTATTATTGGAGTTCAATTAGGACATTACCTTAAGAAAGAGTTGAAGAAAAAGGAAAGATCAAAACCTAAGGGAAACAGGACTTTGTTGGTAATAAAACAAGAAGTCTTTTTGGAAACAAAGTTCTTGGTCAAAATCCTAATCAGAAAAGGATTGACATCTTAGGATCTATTGTTCAGCTTCAACATCTATAAACAGAGGAATGTAGTTGAAGGTTGGGGCTAGCCGTTTTACAATTCTCCGAAGGCATTCTGCAAGAGAGAAGATGGCAGTTCAGTTTGTGCAGTTATAAATTTCACACACTGTGATTCTCTATTGATGGTTGTTGTTCATCCTTCATAATCTAATGGAGTTCTTTTTTTTGAAAACTATAGCTTCTAGGGATAAAAGTTGTGCTGCGGTTCAACAGTATTGAAGACTTGAAAGGATTCAAGATCAAGCAGCTTATTCCAAAGGGGAGCCTTGAAGAGTTCAAGGGATTCAATTGTGCAGTGTGCAAAGGGAGTTTGCACTGATTCCAGTAGGGAGACACTAGATGTGTAAAAAAGCTAGGTATTTTCTTGTACTATGTTGACAGTTATTAGTGGATTGCTTTCTTGGCGTGGCCCCGCGGACTCTAGGCTTAGCCGAACTGCGTTACCAATTGCTGTATCTTGTGTGTTCGTTCAGTTTATTCCTTTTCACATAGTAAATCACACTACTCTTCACACAACAAAATTAGTCATAGTGCATGAATTGCCTTAGTACTAACTTACAATACGTATCAGAGCTTTTGACACCATTTATTGTGCTAGTTGTCTAGCAAGTGAAGATTGTGGGAAGTTAGTACTTGGGATATCATGACGACTAAGAAAGATGGATCTATTACAAGACCTCCTCTACTCGAAGGTACAAATTATGCCTGTTGGAAGATAAAGACACGAATTTTCATTCAATCCTTGGATAAAACTGCATGGGATGTAATTGCGTGTGAATAGAAACCTCCTACAACGACTGAGGAAGATGCTACAACTAAGTTGACCAAGGTAGTTGTGAAGCCCAGATCAGAATGGACTGATGATGAGAGAAAATTTGCTCAGGCTAATGCTAAGGCATTCAACACCATATTTACCGGTGTGGATGAGGAGCAATTCAAGTTGATCTCAACTTACACATCTGCAAAGAAGGCTTGAGAGACTTTGGAAACTATTCATGCAGGTATCAATGCTGTAAGAATTTCCAAATTATAGATGCTTACTACTCAATTTGAAGAATTAAGGATGCAAGAAGATGAAACAATTAGTGAGTTTAGTGGCAAGCTCAGAGACATTGCAAATAAAACTTATCAATTGGGTGAAGAGTTCTCTGAAGAGAAACTAGTGCGAAAGGCACTAGGATCCTTACCTGCACGATTTCTTCCTAAGGTTGCAACCATTGAAGAAGCAAAGGATGTAACAAAACTTCCTTTAAATGACCTTCTGGGTCCTTGAGCACATATGAGATGAATCTTAATATGGAATCCAAAGGTAAGGGTATTGTTCTAAAAGCTGAACTAACTCATCTGATATCACACCCTATTCTGAAAAAGAGGTGATGATGCTCACACCAAACTTTGGGAAGTTTCTTTATCGAACTGGAAAGACATCCAAGCCTCAAGGAAGATTCAAGAGTGATATTAGGGACATGAGAGCTCCTAATAAGTTTAAATATGAAGGTAGCATAATGAAAAGGAAGTTTGACATGGGTCAAAAGTGAAAAGGCATACAATGCAGAAGTGTGAAGGATATGATCACAGCTAGGTTGAATATGCCAACACCTTGAAGAAAAACAGATCCATGAACTCTACCCACAGTGATGATGATAAGAAACACGACACTGAAGATGATGAAGAGGACACTGATTTTAATGAAACCCTGGCATTCAATGTGATCATAGATTTGGGAGTACATCTATGCATAATGATCACCAAGATGACAGTAATAATGATTCCACTTACAGTGACAAAGAAGTGTCCTATGAGGAATTGCAAGATAAGTATAGCCTACTCTACACCAAGTGAGTTGGAACTTTGGAGTTACATCAAGACTTGAAGCATAGTCTTAAGAAGATTCAGGAACAAAAGGATGTTCTTGAAAGAAGAAACTATGAGCTGATGGCTCAGGTCGAGGATGCAATTGATAGAGTAAAGACGGCTGAAGGTAAAATAGCTATATGGAACACTGGAAAGGCTAAACTTGATGAAATAATCTGTGTGGGTGGACTAGCTGGAATGAAATTAGGACTTGGCTACACTGGCACAAATCTCAATTACACAAAAGGTACTCATGCCACACAACATGGAAGAAGTCACACAACATATGGCAAGTTGGAAGGAGTGTTTGTTAAAAATATCTTGAGTCTAGCTGAGAAGAGAAACTTGATTAAGAAATACAAAACTAGAAAGCCTCTACTTATGTGTGATTACTGCAAAATGATCGAGCATGTGTGACATCAATCCTACAGAAAGAATCAGAGACCTAAAACTAGGAAGAAAGCTTCACACACATGTTTTAACCAAAGGAGATGTCAAGATGCGTTTGAGTTGGATCAGAAAGGATGAGTTAGGATATAACATAACTCATTTGTCTCTGTTAGCAAATCTTGGGAGTGTGTGGTACCTTGAGAGCGGATACTCATACCACATGATTGGAAATAAAGAATACCTTACAAAATTTACAGTATGTAATAAAGGTAGTGTGACATTTAATGATGGTGTGAAAAACAAAGTAGTTGGTGTGGGCATACTGCATGTAGAAGTAATACCAAGATTATCCAGTGTGTTGCACCTGAAGGAATGAAAGCTAATCTGATAAGCATAAGTCAACTGTGTGATGATGATGATCTACTGGTGTATTTTGACCAAAGAAGATATTACGTTGTAACGACCGATGAAAAATGCATATTTAATAGAACAAGAATAGCTGACAATTGCTACCAGATGAATGCAATGAACGAACCTTTATGTCTGGTTGGAAAAATTGGAGAAGCTGAACTATGGCATAAACGACTTGGGCATGTGAAGTGTACGCCTTTACACAAACTTGGAAGCAACACGTTCTTAGAGGAATTCCTCAATTCAAAAAGGAGTGTAAGTTACTATGTGAAGAATGTCAGATTGGTAAACCAATCAAAGCCAAGCACATTCAAGTTAGAGACATCACCACATCACATACTTTGGAATTAATACACATCGATCTATTTAGACCTACACAGGTAGAAAGCATTAGTGGAAAAAGGTATGCTTTGGTATGTGTCGATGATTTTTCAAGATACACATGGATAGACTTTCTCAGAAACAAGTTAGATTCATTTCATTCATTCAGAATGATATGTATAAGTATTCAGACGGAGAAGAAGACAACTCTGAAAAAGACTAATGATTTCAGAGTGATCTCGGGAAAGAGTTTGTAAACAGTCAGTTTTTTGAGTTTTGTGAATCATATAGTATCAAACATGAATTCTCATCACCAAGGACACCACAACCAAATGGAGTGGTTGAGAGAAAGAAAAAAAAAAATTCAAGACATGATCCTTGTAATGCTAAATTCTAAGGGACTATCACATAGTTGGCGGGTAGAGGCAGGTAACACTGCTGTTCGCATCATTAATAGAGCATTTCTAAGGCCCTTGATGAACAAAACAACATTGAAATATGTAGGGGCAGAAAGCCTAAGCTAAGTTACTTACATGTGTTTGGAAGTAGATTCTATATCTTGAAGGACCAAGAGCCTCTAGGAAAATTCGATACCAGAAGTGATGAGGGAATATTTCTTGGATACTCCAAAAACAGTCATGCATACCGTGAATTAAATAAACGCACTGGTGTAGTCATGGAATCAGTAAATATAACTATTTTGTGGATATTGACACCTGGAAACTAAGTGTTAAAAATCAAGCTGTTAACGATGAAGAAAACACACATAAAGTAACAATGACTCAAGAAGATCAAAGTAATGTTGAAGGTTCCTCAAACTTGCCAATCAATAAGAGTGTGATTCACACCAAGGATAATGAGAAAGTAAGAAGAAAGGATATAAGACTTCTGAAGGATCATCCCACAAATGCTATCATTGGTGACATCATGGAAGTGCGAAGAACCATAAGCAAGAAAGAAGTAGACTACAATCAGATGGCTTTGATGATCAGCATGACATGACCTCTACACTTGAACCCAAGAATATTAAAGATGCTCTCACTGATGAGTATTGGGTGGAAGTAATGCAAGAAGAGTTACAGCAATTTGAGAGAAATATGTTTAGGGACTGGTCAAAAGACTAGAGAGTGTGAATATGATTAGTACCAAGTGGATATTCAGGAGCAAAACTGATGAGAAAAGTAACATCACAGGCAATAAGGCAAGGCTAGTTGTACAAGGATATACTCAAGTAGATGGACTAGATTTTGATGAAACATTTGCGCTAGTTGCCCGACTTGAATTTGTAAGACTGTTGGTCTCTATTGCATGTGCTAAGAACTTCACACTACAAAAAATGGATGTTAAGAGTGCTTCCTTGAATGGAATATTACAAGAAGAAGCATTTGTTGAACAACTAAAAGGCTTTGTGAATCCAAAGTATCTTGATCGTGTTTGTAAGCTGAAAATGGCTCTTTATGGGACAAAAGCAGGTTCTAAGAGCATGGTATGAAAGGCTCACTAACTATTTGCTCAATAAAGGATACATTAGAGGGAGTGTAGATAAAACTATGTTCATCAAAGCATGTGCACAACACTTGTTCATAGCACAGATATATGTTGATGACATAGTGCTTAGATCCACATCAAAGGAGCTCACTGAGTAATTCATCACATCTATGAGAACTAAATTTGAAATGAGTATAGTGGGTTCGTTTTTGGATTGCAAATCAGACAAATGAAGGAAGACATAATTCTCTCTCAAGCAAAATATGCTAAGAATCTAGTGAAGAAGTTTGGTTTGGAGAATGGAAAGACAGTAAGAACACCCATGAGTACCACACTCAAGATCAACAAGGATGAAATGGGAACCAGTTTGGATCAGCATGAGTAGAGAAACATGATCAATGGATTACTTAACAGCTAGTAGACCTGATATATCATACGGTGTCGGAGTATGTGCAAGATATGAAGCAGATCCTAAGGAATTACACAAGAAAGCAGTAAAAAGCATATTGAGATATGTGTATAGCACTACTGAGTATGAGTTGTTCTACAATAAGGACACCACAACTTATCTTGTTAGTTACCGTGATGCGGATAGGGCTTGAAACTACAATTATAGAAAAATTACTTCAGGAGGGTGCTTCTATATCATAAACAATCTGGTCTCTTGATATAGTAAGAAACAAAATTGTATCTCACTATCCACTGCAGATCCTGAGTACATTGCTGTAGGGAGCTGCATACGACTCCTTTGAATGAAATATATATTAAGTGACTATGGGATTACACAAAAGAAGCTAATCATGTACTCTAACAACACTAGTGCAATTAACAATACTAAAAATCTTGTACAACACAGTAAGACTAAGCACATTGACATAAGACATTATTTTATTCGTGAATTGGTTCAACAACATATTATGTGCTTGGAATATGTGTACACACATAAACAATTGGCTAACATCCTTACTAAGTCTCTAGATGCCTTGAGATTTGAAGTACTCAGACAGGCATTTGAGATCTTTGTGGTCAACTAGTGTGAGAGATGCCTATCTAAAAACGTTGTCATGTTAGGCAGGTACATGCAGTGTAAGCTCAAGGGATATTCTCAAATATCACACTCCGTACAATGCATTGAGAACAATCTTTGTCACACCATAAACATCAGCAACAAGCACATGTCTTCTCTCATAGATAAAACACCTTGGAAGTAGAGTCCATCATCAAGCCTAACACAAAAAAGACAGGATTTTCTCTCTCATTAATCAAATCATCAGAAGATTCCTATTTCACAAGACTTTCAAAGCAAACCTGTTTTGTCTCTATTCTCAAAGACTACTCTATGCTTCTTATGGTTTTATTCTCTTAAGTTCCTCTTTGCGGTACATTATCACCATCTTTGCATAGTCTCCATCATCACCAATCTGTACTGATCTTTCGCCAATGGTCTGTGAACAACTTATTAGACCTAGAAGAGCACTGGCCTTGGGACATTACGATCGGACAACAATGCCAAGATACGCCTCCCCCAGTTCATCAAGTACAACAACATCGTCGGCTACTTAGGACATTCTAGTGAACATGCCGATAACCTCCCTGTCCTTTAGAAAATATCTAGGTACTCCGGATGAATTTCTGTTCATGTGTAGGCTAAGACTTTCAGGCACTCAAATCTCTTTTGTGCTAAATCCTTTAATGCTACCTGCTTTATCTGTTTATGATTTTCGCTTGATGATACATTCAAATGTGCCTCGATATTTTCTGGAAAATACTGTATCTATGCCTGTTGTTGGAAATTTGGGAACTGAAATTATGTCCTTCTGAAGCACACCCTGCTCATCATTTTATTGATGAGTTTACTCTTTTTGCTGTCATGCCACCTTTTATTGTTGAGAGTTCTATAAATCATTCTGTTGAAGAAATAGATGAAGAGATTGAGGAACGGTCTGAAAAAGAGAGCTCTGGTTCAGACCTAAATAACGGGGGTAACCCCTGGCACTGGGTGAAGCCAGGGAAGAAAGAGGACCAGAGTAGCTCACAAGCTAGCCTCATCTTCTAAAACTAGTGCTAGAAAGGCACGAGCTGCTCTAAACAAACATTTTTACACTGAGACTGCTGAATTGAGGATGGTTTGAACTTATTGGGAAAACAATCATGGCTGAGAAAATAGTAAGTCAAGAGGTTCTGAAACAATACCAAGTGTTGGAGTTGTTATTGGGAATGACTTGTGTGGAGTTGGCACTATTTACAGAAAGATAAAATGAGAAGTTGGTTAAGGAGTTCTATGCCAATATGTTAGAAGACTTTGGCAACATTGAAAGTCCAGCTTATGGTCAAGTTTATGTGATGGGGCGTATCATTGAATTCTTTCCTTGACAATATTGCACACTACTTGAGCTACCCACACTTCAGTAATATTGAAGGAACAGGATTAGAGGAAGATTTTGATTTTTATGAGGTGATATAAGTCCTAATTGGACACTCAGGGGCTATCTTGCCAGAGATAAATACTTAAATTCAAATCTGTTGAAAATGTCATACTGATGTGTATAATTATCTATATTTTCTATATGTTAATTTCATCGTTTTTCGATGTTTTAATATGTAAAAGTGTATATTTTAATTTAATATCCCTTATTCTTATCTTAGATGCCTCCGGAAGAGAAAATGATGAAAGGAAATAGAAACGGTGAAAACGGAGCAAAAACGACAAAAATGGAACCGTAGGGAATGAAGAAGCTAACCTACCGCGCCAGACAGGCTAACCTATCGTCGGCAGTAGGTCCTTGACTCACAAGCATTGTCAAGACAGAACCGTACAGTGGACGGTAGGGCTCGATCTACCATCGGTGGTAGGTTCCGACAGGAAGGGTAGTCGAGTCCAATTCAAACTCTTTGTACTTTTCACCTCTAAATAAGGAGTTTTTCTGCAGCTATTTGTGAGGTACATATTAGGGTTCAAAATATGATTAGTTAGGTCCTAGATTAGGTAATTAGGTTTAGATTAGATTGAGCAATTCCTTAAATTTCGGCTTTTATACATTCAATTAGTTAAGCACTCTTTAGATTTCTACAATTTTGTTTCTTGGATTTCAAGAATTGAAGAACCAATTTGAAGATGTCAATCTTCAATATTGGCCACTCGAAAGACGAGCTTGGAAGACGTTTGAGACTTCAATTGCGGCTTCAAGTTCAATCCTAAGCTTTCTTTTACTTTCGTTATTGAATTTTAATATTGAATTTCAGTTTTTATATAATGAATAGTGAGTACTTCTTTATGTTTGGCTGAAAGTCGAATCCTAATTCTTGATTATGAAGTTTTTGGTTTAAATTCTTTAATTCGATGTTTGTTTTGAGTCTTTCGATTGTGCTTATTTGCAATTTAATTGTGGCGAGATAGATTAATCACAAGATTGTTCGGAATTGAAAAAAGGAAGAATGATCTAGGGCAACTAATTAGGGGTTAATTGGGACAATTGACTAGAGATATGATATTGCACTTTTAGGTCCCTTAAATCACCTAATTTTATTGTGTTCATAATTTGTTAGGGAGAAACGAGATTTTCCTCCAACGGTTAGTGAGTAGGATGGCTTTCACCTAGAGATAGGGATTGCCCGACTTGAGTGATGAGCCAACTTAATTAATTCAATATCGTTTTCATAAAAGTTTTTCTAATTGAATTAGTAACAAGGATTAGGGGTATGCCACCATCCAAACTCTTGCTTTATTTATTTTTAAAATCTAATTTTTTATTTCTTTTTTAGTTGGTTAATTAGTTTTAGTTTTCTCTTTTTATTTCATTTTCTTGACCATCTTTTCTTAGACCAAACATTAGAGATACAATTAGTACTTTCACATTTACCGTCCTCAAAAGATTCGATACTCGGGTTAAACTCATATCTTCAGTGTTAGATTCACTTTCCTTGTATTATGTGATTAGTAAATCCCGTTTTATATTTTTGAACAATCCACATATCATATACAGTGCTCTATTCAGAGTGTTTTGAGGATGCTGGTTGCCCACTATAAATGTCACAACTATCTTAAAGAAAATGGCTCATTTGCTCTCTGCCTTTGTCACCTGAAAGAGGATCAATCTATACACTGTTATTTTCAAGAACATCCTAAGACAGATGGACCAGAAGAAGGCTAGTGAGATTGCTTCTCCTCTCCTTGTTTGATTTCTGAACATGCTTGGCTGCAGGGACCTTTCTCTGCCTTCCGATTCCTGGGTGAGGGAACTCGACCCTCTTGTGATGCCAAAAATTACAGCTCCTGGTGTGGTGCCACCTTCGCTCACTTTATCAATATCGGGACACACTGGCCCAAGAAGGTCTACCCGGTAGCAGTCATCTAAAAAGAAGCAGCCCAGCACCAAGATGGCCTCACCCTCACCTCTTATTCCCAGTGTTGAATTTTCCAAGGTCACCACAAGCTTGGACCTTCTCAATCAACAACTCTCAACTGTGATGGCCTTCATTCTCCAAATGTAGCAAGGCCTCCAAAATCTCAAAGATAAGCTCCCTTGAGCATCATTTCAGATCAAAAGTGGGAGTAGTGCAGTAGTGAAGTTTTTTTTTTAAAAAAACTTATGAATTACTAAGGGTATTTTAAGAATGATAGACATAATTCCATCAACTATAATGATAGGACAAGGTTGTGTATTACTTGTAAGAAAACGTTCAGGATCTTCGTTGATCAAATCCCTAACTTCAATAGATTTTTGGACTTAACTCTAAGGCGATGTTTGCTTCAAGGATTTTGGTGAAGAGAATGAGAAAAGAGAAGGAAAATTTAATTTTTTAAAAAACTAAAAATTCTCACATTGTTTGTTAACTAAGGAAAATATTAAAGAAATAGGGTTTCTTTGTTTAGTTTTTGAATTTTGGGATGATAATGAAAAAGGAAAATAGCGTAAAATGTTATTGTCATTACGAATTATATAATATTATGAGCACATTACCGATATTAATTACTTTTAGATTGTAGAAATAATACTAAAGATCTTACTTATTTTTTAATTCATATACAATTTTTTTCTTCATATTTTTCTTCCAAGGTTGGCTCAACGGCTCGAATAGTAGTAAAATATTTAAAGTTAATTAATCATTTCAAGATATGACACTCAAGTTTCTCTTCATTGTTAACTTTTTCTCCACGATACAATTTATTGATCATAAAATTAAAATAAAAGATAAAAGAATACATTTGCTTAAATAAAAAGGATTCAAGGATAAAAATACATGAAAGATTTCTATTTCCTTAAATACATTTGTAATGAATTGAAGCTTTGTAACATTCATCAATTATGAATTATCTGCATCCTAACTTCCGTATATTTGAATGGTTGCTTGGGGGCGAGTTTTATGTCTCAATCCTAGTAATAGCTAGCTTTATGTAGGAATTTCTTGGCAAACTAGAAAACTTTTTGGATTGTCTTCAGCTTTAGACTTTTCATTTCGTGATTTTATGTGGTTTTAGAAACTTTACTGATCTCAATGATCCATAGTTGTTAATACATTACATCAGATTTTAAAAGAAAGAACGAGTAAACCCACTAAGCTTTGGTCAAGTTCATTGTGCTTCTGGTTGTAACTGGAAGTTAGCTTCTGTCTCTATTGTAGTTCATTTTCCTGTACATGTGTCATCTTATTTGCCATGAAAAAGACGACAAGTATTGATGTAAAGTGAAATTCATTCTTTGTACAGAAGGATTCGCCCTGAGATTCCACCACACCACCCAATTCTCAGTGGATTCTTAGTACACATGTAAATTATGGTGATTTTACAATCTCGTACATTGAAGGCCCAAGACTCAGTGCACACAAAAATCACTTCTATATATAAGATGCTGAAATTCCCATACTACTACTAATAGGATTTAAAATTTAGCTCTTAATACCAATTTTGTAACCCAAAACAAGTTGAGCTACGCCCCATGTGAACTAAAGAAGACTTCATTCTTGTCTTTCCAACCACGAATTGTCCAAATGTTGAAATTGAAGCATCAATAATATTAATATAAGACTTCTGTCAAAAATACAAATGCTTCTAAATTTATGTACACAAATTAATAATTCTCAAAACAAAGTAATTTTTTAATTAAAATATTCTATATATCCTTAATAGATAAGAAGAGAGATGGACCATAAAGGTGAAATAAATGCATGAAAAGATGCCAAAAGAAAGAAAAAAAATACAATAAATGCTAATTAAAAGGTGTAAAAGAACTAATATTTTTTAGTACCCTAAACACCCTAAAGTGACTTATATTTTCGAACCGAGGTAATATTATATATATATATATATATATCAAAACAATTATATTCGGATCAAATATTTACATTTAACTACAATCCAAGAACCAATAATTAACTATTGATCCAAAGCCCTTTAAAACAAATAAATAAACTAGTAATGGTTAGGACTGTTAATTGAGCTATATAGCTATCTAGGCCGGTTTTACTTAATTCGTGCTTGGTCAAAAGCGATTATCGTTGGGCTCAAGTTCGGCCCAGCATGAACGGGCTCATTATAAATGAGCCGGAATTTGATCCAAATATACTTGGTTGAGTTCGAGCATGGCACCAATTTCCCAGAAAGTTTTTTTTTACACAAAATTTCTCAAAACTTAATTTATTATAAAATGTAAATAATGATATTAATTATATAAATTTAAGTTACTAGATAATATATATATATATAAATGAATTGAGGGAACACCAAAACAAATTAGTGCATGGGTTGGTCACAAATAAGAATGACAAAAGCATCGTCGACTAGTGCTAGTGCAGGAAAGGGTACTGATCAGGAAGAAAAGTTAACAGAGTTATAGATTTCTATGAGGGGACTACTAAAACATTGTAGGGCATTATGGTTGAGCAATTTCACCATAGATACTTTGACCTTTCTTCGTCTGATCAGGAAAGGATACTTTGACCTACATTTCAATGTCTGATAATCAAGCAGCTCAAATTCGAATGATTGATGAAATTGTTCGCTTTGCTTCAGTTTTAGGTGAGAATTTTCATCAACCGCCCAGCCCACACAACTGATTAGGGTTTTAAAAATTATGTTTAAATGTTTCTAGATTGTTTTTTTCAAAACATTATTACTTGTATCATTTTAAAAATTGTTTAGCTCTTTAATATTAAAGGTCTGATTCAGTTTATATATATAAAGTTGACTTCATAACGTTTATCTTTTTTTCTTAATATTTATTTTTTATTGTATAGTTTTTGTTAATAAAATATGTCATGTTAGAGAGAGTCTTTTAGAAGATATTACAGACGATTCAAACGAGTGATGGACGCTCCATTGTGGCTTCTACATGTTAGTGATAAAAGAAATAACACTAATCTTGATGGAAGAATAATAAAAATGTTATACACGAATACAAGGGTTAGGCGTGGATATCTCGCTCTCTTTTAGGGGATTCAAGTCTTCTACCGTAAATAACAAAGTACTAAAACTGGTGTAGTAGAGAATAACACAGACTCGTCCCCTCCAGGATACAGCAATCCAACTTTGTTGTTTAGCTTGTGACAGTCTGCACAAAACGTTCAAGGTCAAATTACACTCATAGAACACCTTTCCCTAGCTATTATTCTCAAATGTGATATCATATAAAATATTTAAGACATGTATATTCTAAAAATTTAGATTTTGCTCATGTATATGTAAGCAATAATCTTAACCCTTCATATACAAAAAAACTTTTACAACTTTTAATGTCAAAACTACTAAAAGATAGTTACAACTCTCCATATGAAAATACACACAACATAATTATAACTCTTGGTATGAAAAAGTCATGCTATGAAATGACATGCCTTAACCGAAATATTAAAATATTACAACATTCCCCCACTTATTTTAATATCTAGGTATACATGTTTATGAAAAAGCGCACAAGAGAGTGAAAACTAACAAAAAGTGAACCAATATGCATAACGAACGTGTGCTCTGCATTGAACCTTCACTTAGTGGTACAACAATCTATATTCCAGAGTCAGCGTATGCTCAACATTGAACTTGACTGCTTAAGGGAAGAGAAAACTACTGCAAACACAATGTTAAAAATTTAAACTTATTTAGCCAACATATTACGGTCTTGTGCTCTCCTAGTTTTCATGAGTGTTTTTGAGAAAGTGGTCTAACTTTCACTTTAAAGCATTTTTGACTGCTTAAAAGCCCTATTCTCATAGAAAGTGGCCTAACTTTCACATTCATAGAGGTGAAATTCGTCAAGGGTGCTCCTACAATTATTACACCCTGCTCATAAAGAGCTACCGATTGTCATTAAGAGTTTAATAACTCAACCCTCCAACATTAGAGGATAATGTACCAGTCATCATTGGAATGGAAAAATATGGCACATTTAATTACTTTCATAGTATGATTCGTTTTTTTCTTTTGAACCCAATTATAGGATCTCTAGTCCTTGGGTTGGGTATCCTCATACGTGAATCATGAAACTTTAGGCTTCACTGCCATTTCCCTCGATATACTCTAAATCCTATCCCTTGCTAAGGCCTTGGTTAATAGATCAACAAGATTATCAAGAGACTTAATATACTCAATATTAACAACATCACTATTCAAATATGATCCAATAATTTTATATTTTTTTCCGTTATATTAACGGTTCTTTACTCTACCAATTTTAGCAGTGCTATCACAATAAATTAAGATAGATTAAATCGAATTTCTAAGTAATGGAATATTAAACAATAAATCTTTTACCCAATCAGCTTCCTAACATGCTGATGCTAGGGCAATGAGCTTAGTTTCCATAGTTGAATTGACTATTATAGTTTATTTTTTGGATTTCCAACATATAGCACCACCTCCTATAGAAAAAATATAACTATTGTAGAGTAAGACTCACTTGACATGGCATTCCAATCAGCATCACAGTATCCCTTAAGTACATCAGGATATTTTTTATAAAATAATCCGTGTGTCTTAGTACCAGACAAATATTTCATAATGTGTTCCGGAGTATGCTAATGTTGTCTACTTGGCTTACTAGTGAATTTGCTAAGTAATCCTACTACATATGCAATATCATGTCTTGTGTAATCAGTAGCATAATGTAAGCTCCCAATCAAACTGGAAAATTCCTTTTGATTAAAAATCTCATTATCATTCTCAACAGTAAATAAGTGAATACTGGAATCAAAAGGAGTAGCTACATGCTTGCAATCAATAAAGTTATGTTTCTTCAGTATTTTTTCAACGTAATGTGATTGATCAAGAAATATACTATCATTACAATTGGTAATATTCATGCCCAAAATAAAATTTGCCTCTCCCAAATCTTTCATGTCAAAATGACTAGCAAGAAATTTTTTGGCTTCTTGAATAACATGTATATTTAAGCCAAATATTAATATATCATCAACATAGAGGCAAGTAATCACATGAAAATTCTTAAAAGTTTATAATATATGCATTTATCACATTCATTAGTCTTAAAACCAATAGCAATGACCCCAAAATCAATCTTTTAAGCTATATTTTTTGCGCTGGTTTTAAGCCATAAAGGGATTTATTAAGCTTGCATACTTTGTTCTCTTGTCCAGTCTCTATGAACACATCTGATTGATCCATATAAATTTCTTCTTCTAAATCCCCATTGGAAAATGCAGTTTTCACATCCATTTGATTAATTTGTAAATCATATATCGCTAAAATAGCAATTAAAAATCTAATGAATATTACTCTTGTTACTAGAGAGAATGTATCAAAGAAGTCAAGATCTTCTTCCCATTTAAAACCTTTAGCAACTAGTTTTGCCTTATATTCATCAATAGTTCCATCAGGTTTTAACTTTTTCCTAAGAATCCATTTGCATCTAATAGTTTTACATCCTGGGGGTAAATCAACCAATTTCCAAGTTTGATTTCAAATTAGTGTTAGTCCATTTCATCATTCACAACCTCTTTCCAAAAAAGCAACACCATAAGAAAATAAAGCTTCTTTTGCATTTTTAGGATTCTCAACATTATAGACAAAATAGTCAGGACCAAAATCTTTCATCATTCTACGTCTTTTACTTCTTCTAGGTTCAGAAATGGTTTGAGAAGTATTATTTATATTTTCAAAATTAAAATCAGATGAGGTAGGATTTAAAAAAATCTTTTGTAATGCAGTTTGACCATTACTATTTCTAATTTTAAAAGAAAATTTTTCTTCATGGAAAATTGCACTATTAGATTAAAAAATAACATTATTTTCAAAATCAAGAAACCTATACATTATGTTGGACTTAGCATATCCAAGAGAAACACAAGCGATTGCTCTTACACCTAATTTAAGTATTTTGGGGTCAATTAATCTGACATAAGCCAAGCAGCCCCAAACTCTTACATATCCAAATTTGGCTTATATCCTTCCTATAATTCATATGGTATTAATTTTTTCTTTTTATATGGCACACGATTCAATACATGACAAGAAGATAAAATAGCTTCTCCATACAAATTTGAAGGTGCACAAGAATCAATTAACATTGCATTAGTTAATTCAATACGTGTTCTATTCTTTCGTTCAACCAGAACATTAGATGAAGGAGAATAGGGATGAGTAGTTTCATGAATTCATAAAGATTGAACATATGAGTTAAATCCAAAGGATTCATATTCTCCACCTTGATCACTTCTAATTCTCTTAATATTTTTCTGAAACTAATTTTCCACTTCAAGAAGGAATATTTTTCTAAAGCATATTCTTAAGTAAATACACATGTGTGAATTTAGAAAAATCATCAACAAAAGTGATTATATGTTTGCTTTCTCTAAGAGTAGGAATTCCTCTAAACTCACATAAGTGTGTGTGAATTAATTCAAGCAAATTAGTTTTTCTTTGAATAGTCTTGTGAGGCCCTTTAATGATCTTTGCTTTGCTACAAATTTCAAATTTCTCAAATTTATCATTCAATTTAAGAATTAATCCTAAGATACTCATCATGCCAACATATTTGAAATTAATATGACATAAAGGTGCATGCCAAAAGTTAATAGAAGAAAGCATATCAGTAGAAGTAGTAACTTTGTTAATATCAATATTCAATTTGAACATGTCATGACTAGCATATCCTTTACCAATGAAATTCCTCCTTTGGAAATTATATACTGATAAGACATTATGTCTCACTACAAGAGAAAGGGGCTTTACCGATAAACAATTTGGTCGGTAATTGGTCGCTAGTTTGAAATTACGTACCGCTTCTTGATCGATAAAGTTCAATCAGGTATTTGTTGGTCTAGGAGGAAATTTGACCGAAATTCCATTAGTCGGAAAAAGTTACCCATCGAACTTCTAGATTTACGAACCGATATTGTCGATCTTTGACCTTTTTTCGAATTAAATAAATTCAAATTTCGAAGATCTTACCAACCAATTTTCATGTTTACCGATTGAAAATTGGTCGGTAATTTTTTAACATACTGATAGAAATCCGACCAGCTTTTTGGTCGGTAATTTTTTTAATAAAAATAATATTTTTACCGCCCGATTCCACTAGTCGGTAATCGGCCGGTGAATATTTTAAAATATATTTAAAAATATTAGTAGAGAATATTACTGACCAAACTAAGTCGGTAAAGTTTGTTTTTTAAAAATAAAATTCTTTTAAATTTCTAATAATCCCCGTACAATTTACAAAAGTTCCAAATCAACATCATTCAAACCAAAATCATACTAAAACATTAAAAATTCACAAAAGCCCCAAAGTCATCATCAATTCTAACAGATTAACATACTAAAACAATATAATTCAACATCCATACTAAGTTAAACATCTAAATTGCATATAACAAACAAAGTATGAAACGTATAAAGTATAGAACATCTATAACTGTAGGGTACCAGATGATGGAGGATCGCTTGAAGGAGGGTCACAAAGTGCAGCACCAGACGGGACAGCCTCTATTGAGGGAATTGGAAAGAGTCTTGGAACCAGATAGGGGTGTACACCAACCTTCCTAGCAAAATTTTCCATATAACTGGAGAATTGGTTTTAAGTGTGCTCCATATAGCCCATCAATGTCTTCGTGGTCAGAACACAACATTCGGGGACAGATGCAGAAGAATCTTAAGGTGTCGATGACTAGCTGTTGCCAGCTTGGCTCCCCACTACGATGGCTGTAGACTGTAAGCCAAAACCTTAGATGTGGCCTTTGTTGATGTCCCCAGCAGCCTCGAAGATCAATGCATCGTCGCTCGCAACCAATGTCCCAATCTCAGCAGCCATGCGTTCTGCATTTGCCTTTAGTTCTAAGAATTTGGCATATAAAAAATAGAATACGTTATTGTTAAACAATTTGAGTATTTAAGCATACAATTTAAGAAAAATATTAACATACTTAGCAAAAACTTGTCCAAACGCAAGTTGATCCACTTCCCCTTATTTTCTCCCTTTCTTTGCTGATGGTGGAAGACGTACAAATTCGAAAATTTGAAATTATCACCCATTTTTTCCTTCTGCAAAATAAAGGAAAGAAACTAATATCAATTTAACATTTTATAGGACTTGACTTATAAGAAACTAATATGAATTTAACATTTTATAAGACTTCTAAGAAACTAATATCATTTTAAGAAACGAATATTATTTCATACTTTAACACCAAATAAAACTTATTTGAAACGAACATCATTACATAATTTAACACCAAATAGGACTTATTAGAAACAAACACCATTTCATAAGATGTATAAAAAACGAACATCATGTCATAACGAGAAACAATAAACATGATTTCATATATAAGTCTTATAAACAACGAGCATATGACTTATAAGAAACCAATATCATTTGAAGAAACGAACAGCATTTCATGACCTACCACCAAATAAGACTTATAACAAATGAACATCATTACATAATTTAACACAAAAAAAGACTTATAATAAATGAACATCATTTCATAAGATGTATAAAAAACGAACATCATGTCATGACAAGAAAAAACAAAAAGGATTTCATAAGACTTATAAAGACCGAGCATAAGACTTATAAAAAACGAACATCATTTCATAATTTAACACAAAATAAGACTTATAAGAAATGAACATCATTAAATAATTTAAAACCAAATAAGAGTTATAAGAAACGAACAACATTTCATAAGATGTATAAAAAACGAACATATGTCATAACCAGAAAAACAAACATGATTTCGTAAGACTTATAAACAACGAGCATAAGACTTATAAGAAACCAATATCATTGAAAGACACGAACATCAATTCATAATTTAACACCAAATAGGACTTATAAGAAACGAACATCAGTACATAATTTAACATAAAACAAGACTTATAAGAAACGATCATCATTTCATAAGATGTATTAAAAATGAACATCATTTCATTACGAGAAAAAACAAATAGGATTTTATAAGACTTATAAACAATGAGCATAAGACTTATAAGAAACCAACAACATTAAAGAAGCAAGTCTTGTAACATGCTTACCCACTCAATAAATGACAATGACCCTCCAGTGTGTTCATCGTAGCCCTGGCAACCACGTCCCTCAACCTGATTCCTCTGAGCTGTCTCCTGCTTCTTTTTGTACTTAGGGTCATTCCACTGTAATAAAGATCAGTATATAATTGCTCCATCATCCAATCAATGCCTCTTACCATCTTGACGAATTTCATATATGTTGTCCTTATAATGCTTGGATGCCCATGTATCAAATACATCACGTATCTGTTTATGATGGGCTGGGTCCCACTGAAATTTTTTCTGCACTTACAAGTCAGAAAGTGCTAATAGCTTTGTATGTAGTTAAAAAAATAATGTAAAATTTGTACATTAAAATACTTACATAAAACTCTCCAAACCACATATCTTTCACATCCGAAGGGACCTTGTCGTAACTGGCATAGGCCCCGACAAAATGCTGCTGCATAATGGCCAAAATAACCATGGCACAATCCAACTGCTTAAAGAAATCGTTTAGTAAAAAGCAATTTATGTAAGTTGTAAACAAAAAAAACAACTATTAAACATAACATAATAAAAACGTATTACCATTTGATAAGTTTTATTACTAAAATACTATATAGAAAATGTATAAACTAAGTATTATGGTGGTTTTTGTCATAACTTCCTTTTTTCTTTCTTTCTCTTTGTTGTTTTTGGTATATAAAATGACTGAAAAGTTGGCAAATGAATTAGAAGGCTTTGTCGATATTGAAAAGGAACATATATTATATACATTGCTTATTTTCCTAAGAAGAACGCCTTTAGATAAATTTTCCTAAAAGGAAGTTATGACAACATTAAACAACAAAGAGGAAGAAAGAAAAATGGAAGTTATAAAAAAGGCAAATAATAAGTTTTGATGCTTATTGACAAAAGTCCCATTTTACCTACCTAAGGTCGACACTATAACCCTGCGAGCATCAACTACTTGATGTATGGACGATGGGCAAGAAGATGATGATAGGCCAACAGAAGACGATTGGCAAGGGGTCGATGGAGTAGAAGTCTCTGCTGCTACTAGTGGCGTCCTACTATTCTTTTTCTTACCACGTACCATCGTACCCATATTTAAAAGATAAGAAGAATTGTTAGAATTTACTTAGAAGTATGACACTTATAGATGAATAATCTGAAATTAGAACTCATTACTCATCATTTCATCGTTTTAAGTGCTTAATGTGATTTATGGAATATTTAGAGTTTTAAGAGTTCTATGGTTAAAAGAATTATAAATACATCAAAAATATTTTTAGAGTTTAAGAGTTTAAAAGACTTTCTCTTTTCACATTCTAAGTATTACAAATACATCGAATGTTTAAACTTGTATATTATTGGTTTAAAGAATTCTCTACTTATTTGATTACTACACATATATCAAAATATCACTCCCAAAATATTGTTGGAATCCGTAGGCAAAAACAAAGTAAAATAAAACTACGGAAATCCACCAACAGGATCTGCACATAGTAGAAAAACTGATTGGATAGAAATTACCTCAATGTTTTGATTGTTTGTTGTGGAGGCGCTGCTTTGTACGCTTCGCCCTCTACTGGTATCCACGCGACGAACTCCTCTGCAAGCGATCGGGATGCTAGCCCCTTCTGTGTTCTGAAAACTATTCAGAACTGATCCTGACTATTTGGTAATCGGTCGTATTTCGGAGAGAGGAGGCTAGATACTCGCCGTTCTAGGGTTTAGGTTTTGTTTTTCTTTAATCAGATAAAGGACGGCCATCAAGAAAAGTTAACATGACCTTTTATAGCTGTCAATATCAAAACTCTAACTGTCATCTAATGACAGTTTAATCTCGTCCGTCTATTCCTATAATCATCCAACGGTTGGATGAGTAATATTCAGTAATTAATTTCATTTATTCGATTAAATAAAATTAATTACTTATTAACCTACCAGAAAATACAATATGGAATCTGATTCCCCTTTTGTATACGTTCAACGAATCTGGACACAATTTAGATTCATTGAACGTGGACATTATGCACACAAGATCGTCTATGCGTATGACCCTTAGGTTCACTTAACGTTGGCAGTGAATGAAAAATGTCCTAGACATTTATTCACAAAACAAGCGGCCTCTAGCAAGACATTATGCTTACCCAAGTTAAGTAAATGTAATAATAACCTAGCATCAGATTTAATATTTAGTCCTTTTGTCACACGATATCCTAATTAAGTATAAGGCATGGATCAAGTCATCCTTATAAAACTTAATTAACCATTTACTTGATCACCAGGCAGACTGTTCCAACAAATAATATTAATAACACCTTATTAATACTTATTTGAGCATGGCCATGCATATTTTCCAGTCTTCCTTATCAAGGGCCCCATGGATATCTCTCTCTAAAAAGAGAGGGACAAATCCCTTTCACTATCTCCAATATTCAAGCCATGACGAGAAAATAAGCCAACCAATAATCATAATGATCACCTAATTAAAAGTGATGTTTGACTATGTCAAAACATATTTTTCTCCCCATGCAAGAAACATTAGAAACATTAGGTCGAAGGACACCAAATATAAAATTGAGAAGAAATACTTATAACTTAAACCCATGCAATATTTCTTCTTCACTTTGGGTCATGTCCAATACAATATTCTCAATATGTATTTATGAATTGATTTTATATCTCCTATTCATGATCAGTAAAACTTGACCATCAATCAACTTCACACTAGTTTACAAGATGTAATAAACTAGGGACAAATAAGAATAGTATTTTATTAGCTATAAGGGTTTTACTATCAAGTCACATACTTGATGACCAAGAGCATAAAATACAATTAAAAAATACAAGCTTCATAAATCATAAATGTGAGTCAATTGGTCTTAGGGCATATACTAACAAATATGTTTTCATAACTTTCCAAAATTAATTACATAACTTAAGAGTTTAAGAAACAAAGAGTTTATAATTTAATTTTTGAAAACTTTTTGATAGAGTTTTCCCTGTAAAATGAACAAATCTTAGGCACAATAGCCACACAACAAATCAAGTAAACATAAATGGCCAACATAAATAAAATTACTAAGCTTATAAGAGTCCTCTCTATCCATAATATAAACAAATATTTATATATTTTAAGAGTTTGGGTTCCCCCATAATATAAATAAATATTTATATATTTTAAGAGTCTGGGCTCCCCCCATAAGGACAAAATTAATTCATAGAGTCACAAATTTAAGAGTGGAGGCTCCCCCTTAATAGCGACAAAAAAATATAATTGCATAATACATACCTCAATGAAGACATATAAAACGAACTAAGTCTTGAAAATGTGCTTGAAACAAAAATACAAAACCATTATTATTTAAAGGTTTTGTAAAAGTAGATACATAGTTTTGTTGCATAGTTTATAAGTAGAATTATTCCTACTTTGTAGTTTAGAACACTCTATTTGAGGAATTTCGAAATTATTCCTCAAGCAGTTCAATGTAAAGTGATTTTCTTTCTCTATAAGGAACAACAATGATTGTCTTTCTTAAAAAGAGTGTATAAAGATGACACTTATTCCTAACAAAAATAAAGCAAAAATTTCTCTCTTTGTAGTGAGAAATTAGTTACTTTTTATTTAAAAGAATTAAACTTCATTAGTATAGTTTTTTGGTTAGAAGTTAGGATATTAAATTTTATCAAAATAAAAGATGATCTTAGGTGTATATTTATATATATGAATGGATACTTCAAAGTAGGCACTTGAAAAAACAATTCTATATTTTGCTCAATAAATTAATAAATTATGTTACATGTAAAGTGACATCTTGTTTGTTGTTTATTTTTTATTCTTCTTGAAACTCTTGACCCTATATACAATTATAGAATTATTTATTTGAGAAAGTAATTTTAAATATCAATAAACTATTTTTATTTTAAATAATTAGCTATAAATATTTTCCTTTTACCATTCAACTATTTTCCTCCCAAAAAAAATTAATAGTAAAATAATTTTACCATTTAAAAATTGTTTTGAAAAAGAAAAGTTAAGAAATTAGAACTCTCCCTATTGAATTAGCTTCACCCTATGAGTTTTGACTTAAAGAAAAGAAATCAGTGAAAAGAATCATTCACAAAGTATATATATGCAAAAAAGAAAAAAATGGTGTAGTTCACATCTAGCATTAACTATGTCCAATAAATTACTTAAATATAATTCATGCTCTTTCTAACACTCCCTCATATATATTTTAGTTTTTCACCATTAGTATCACACTCACAAAGTCCCAAGAATGTCATATGTGATGATAATCATGAAACAATATTCAAAGTGGAATATTTACGAAACAATATTCAAAGTGGAACAAATATGAAACAATATTCAAAGTGGAATAATCATGAGACAATATTTAAACTAAAACAATAATCATATTTAAAAAAAAAAGCTTATTGGTACGATAAGTGGCGGACGAGTGGTGGCGAAGGGAGGGATGCTAGCGGACAGTGGCACTTCTTGTTGTGGAGAATAAGTAGAAGGAGTTAGAAAGAGGGGAGGAAGAGAAGAAAGACAAGGGAGGAAGAGAAGAAGGAGAAGAGAAGAGAAGAAGAAGGACTTATTGTCAGTGTGAAGGCAGCAAGACTGCAGCGACAGAAGGCGGCGACAGTAGTGACGGGAGGGTGAGGGTTTTGAACTATTATGGGGGGAGGGGGGGGGGGGGAGAAGGGGGGAGAAATGAAAGAGGATGATTGAAAGCCCTAACAACCTGGAATTATTTAGGAACGTAACGATCGAATACCGATCGCAGATTAGTCGGTAAATTTACTTGACCAATTACCGACCGATTCCATCTGTATCGCAAAATTAATTATAAAATAATTTATTTTTTAAAAAAATCTTTAAAACTTTGTGAACGACTTTAGTCGGTGAATTTATTTTGGTCAATGGCTGACTGATTCATTTAGTAACTTATTGACTGATTCTGCTTCTGTTGGTAATCAGTCGGTGATTTCGAAAATTATCAACCGACAAGCGTAAAATCAAATTTTCTTGTAGTATCTGTTTGAAACTTGCTTTATTGAGAAGGAAACTAGACATAAGATTTTTCCTTATAGAAGGCACATGCATGACAAACATGTCTATTCGTACCAGAATCTACCCACCAACCATCACTATTATCCACCATGAATACGTGTGTTAACATAGCTGTAAATTCTCTTTGGTAACCTTAATATGAGTTTGTGAATCACGTTTCCGGTGTCTACAATTTTGAGCAATATGTCCACTTTTGCCACAAACATTACAAGCATTTGATTTTGTATTCTCATGATGATGAGCACTATCCTTATTTTTTGTCCGAAATTTTTTGTTCTTCTTCCCAATCTTCTTTCTTGGGTTCAAGTATATATTTTGAGAATTATTAGACATATTATTGGAAGTGACAAGATTTACCTTAGTAGCTCCATTGGAATTTTGTAGAATGAATGCGTCTTGCCTTCTTGCCTCCTCCTCAACACGAATACGTATAATCAAATCTTCTAGAGTAATTTCTTTTTGTTAGTGACGTGGACACTTTTGAAATTCACTCCAAGAAGGTAGTAATTGTCTATAGTTCTTAACACGATCATGTTGTCACTAACCTTCACCCTTCTAATCTCATTTCATGTATAGTCATTTGGAAGTATTGTACTTGATAAATCATAGACTTTCCATCTACTATTTGAAAACGAAAAAATTAACTAGCAGTATATTTCTTAGCACCGGCTTATTCTGTGTCATATTTAAGTTACAAAGCCTTCCATATTTTCTTAGTAGTGCAGTAAGTATTCTCATGATAATCATAGAATTGATCGAAAACATAATTAAAAAAATAGTAACGATAATTATGCTCATCTATTTCATATTGTGCACATATCACCACCTGAGTTTCTTTTTCTTCTTCAGTCATGGCTTCAGTGTTTCCTTTGTTTGGTGACCTTTTCAGTAAGAACATAAGCCACCTTGAGAAGGTTAAGATAAAACAACACCTTTCCATTCCAACTCTTGCACCATGAAACTAGAAAGGCTTATTGAGATCACCTACTTGATTAGCAGCCTTGCCTTGTGGATTCTCCATCTTTTATCAAATCTCCTTAAAATTATTAACGCATAAAGAAATAAGACTATTCTTGATGAAAGAATAATAAAGATGTTACACAAGAATGCAAGGCTGAGGCGTGGATATCTTGCTCTATTTGAGGAGAATTGAGTCCTCTACGGTAAACAAAGTACTAAAACCGATGCAGTAGAGAATAACACCGACTCGTCCCCTCTAGATACAACAACCCAACGTTGTTGTTTAGCTTGTGACAATTTGCAAAAATAGTCCAAGCTCAAACTCTATTGATAGAACACCTTTCCCAAGCTATTATTCTCTCTCATAGAATGCAAAGTCATATAAAATATTTAAGATATGTGTATTCTAAAAAAATCATATTTTGCTCATGGATATGTAAGCAATAATCTTAACCCTTCATACACCAAAAAACCTTTATAACTTTTAATGTCAAAACCACTAAAAATAGTTACAACTCTACGTATGAAATTACACACAAAATAGTTATAATCCTTCTTATGAAAAAAATCATGCTATGAAATGACATGTCCTAAAAAAAATATTATAATGTTATAATAGTACGTACCAATTTTTCATTTTTATTAGTTCATTAAAGTTTTCTTATTAAATGAAATGATATATATACAGATGATACAACTGAAAATAAACCAAAAGGAATACTGGATATTGGATGTGGTATAAGAGGTACTTGCCGATATCTGGCAAAAAAATATGGTTTCCATAGTAAATGTATCACCTTAAGTCTTGTGGAAATCGAATGAGCCCAATCTCTTACTATTTCTCAAGAATTATAGGGAGAGGTATGTATTGCCCGCCCTCTAATTTTCTACCAATCCTATTCCGGTCCAAATTTTTTTCCATATATTTCAGTAAATGTCCAAAATGACATGGTTAGAATCGAAAATCTCTTATGTGGTGGTTTTGAAACTTGTATTTTCCCTCATAATTTTTTCATAGTCAATATGAAATTCAATCCGATTAGATGAACGAGGAAAACACACACAAAACTTACGGGTCCAAATATAATTGTAAATAGCAACAAATAAAATCCTTCAATCTTCTTCATGAACATATTGCAGGTTTCCGTTGAAGTTAGAGATGCACTAGACCTACCATTCCCATACATGGAATTTGATCTAGTTTGGTGTATGGAAACCACCGAATATATTGCAGACAAAGAAAAGGTCATTTTCCACTTCAAAATCCTCCACACAATTTTTTTAGGTTACATTTCACTCTGGTAAAATGACTGTGATGTTCAAATTAAGCCAATTTCATAATTGAATAAATATCATAGTTAGTCTTTAACAAATTTTTTATCTGTTGAATAAGGAATTTTATCTGATAGACAAAAATTTCTCAAGTCTAAATATGATAATTACTCTTCATAATTCGGTCTTACAAAAACTTTTATCAATTATTATGTCCTAGAATAATACAATGCTTCCCTTCAAAAAAAAAAAAAAAAAAAGAATAATACAAATGCAATAAAAAATAATCCTTTTTTCATGAATTTAAAGTGGCTATATTATTTTTTTGAAAGGATTTGTTTTAAGGATGTAAAGTACTATATTCTTGTTTATAATATTTGTTTTCTTAATAGCTATAATGATGGAAAAAATCTATAGGACTAACAAGTGAAATTGATCAAATGATCATTTATCTTTTATTTTCTAGATTTTTTTGGTTGCATATTTATTTTATTTTGAAAATGATGGAAAAAATCTATAGGACTAACAAGTGAAATTGATCAAATGATCATTTATCTTTTATTTTCTAGATTTTTTTGGTTGCATATTTATTTTATTTTGAAAAAATATTATTCATAAAAATATTAAACATGAATTTTATAAAAAAATATATAAAAGTTTTTTTTAAAAACAATATTATAGAAGATTCAAAACAGTTATTTCATTTACTCAACTTTTAACTACATTTGTTAACCAAGGTTTTTTTTTTTTTTTCTTTTTTTAAAGGGACATTTGTTAATCAAGCTTTTATTCCTTCATCAACCACTAATTTCACTCTTCTTCTTCTTCTTCTTATTATTATTATTATTACTTCTTCTTCTTCTTCTTCTTCTTCTTCTTCTTCTTCTTCTTCTTCTTCTTCTTATTATTATTATTATTGTTGTTGTTGTTGTTGTTGTTGTTGTTGTTGTTGTTGTTGTTGTTGTTGTTGTTGTTGTTGTTGTTATTAAGGTTATTATTATTAATACTATTATTACTATTATTATTATTACTAGTAGGTTATAAATTTCAGTAAAGTCTAGGTACAATATAGTAAGAATAAGAAGAAATATAAAGAACAATAATAGAGAGAAGAATAGAGACAGAGAGGAGCCTTAGAAATTTAGAAACTAATTGTCTTATTAATGTCTTCTACAAGGTCCTATTTATAGGCACCGAGTACAAGAGTTAAAAGAAATCCTAGAATGAATAAGCTTATCATTAAGGAGTTAGAGTCCATTAAGGATTGGGCCTTGGGAGTACTAGTTCTCTTCAATGAATGTATTTGGACATCAACTACGTATATATTAATTTCATAATGTTCCCCCTTGGATGTCCATAATATAAAGAACATGCCTCGTTTAAACCTTACCAGGGAAAAAAATCCTGTGGGAAAAACGTCTAGTGAAGGAAAAAAAGTATACACTGTTCTTTTATTTATAAAATCTACTCCGCATATTGAGAATATCTCTATAGATATTTTAGTCGATGCATGCCAATTTTATAGATCAATTTCTTAAATGTTGCAGTCGATAATACTTTAGTGAATAAATCAGTCAAATTGTCACATAACCAAATTTGTTGCACATCCATTTCACCATTTCTTTGAAGTTCATGAGTAAAGAAAAATTTTGGTGAAATATGCTTTGTCCTATCTCCTTTAATATATCCTCTCTTTAATTGTGCTATGCAAGCAGCATTACCCCCATATAGAATTGTTGGAATTTCTTTGTTGGAGGATAAATTACAATTATCTGGGATATAACAGAGCAATGATCTTAGCCCCATACATTCTCTACTTGTCTCATGGATAGCTATTCTCTCAGAATGATTAGAAGAAGTACCAGCTAGAGATTGTTTTGTGGAACGCCAAGATATAGTAGTATCACCATATATAAACAAATATCGAGTTCGAGAATGAGCTTTCTGTGGATCGGATAGATATCTAACATCAGCATATCTAATTAATTTCGGACTAGATTTATTTGAATAAAATAATCCAAGATCATTCGTCCCTTAGAGATATCGTATGACATGTTTTACTCTATTTCAATGTCGTCGAATTGTAGAAGAACTATATCTTGCTAGCAGATTTACAGAAAATGCAATATCATGTCGTGTATTATTTGCAAGATATAGTAGGACTCCTATTGTACTAAGATATGGTACTTCAGGATAAAGAAGTTCTTCATTATCTTCTTTTTGTCTAAAAGGATTTTTTTTTAGTATCTAAAGATTGAACGAATATGGCACTAGTCAAAGGATGTGCTTTGTCCATGTAAAATCTCTTTAAGATGTTTTCAACATATGTAGATTGATGAAAAAACATTCCATTTTCAAGACGTTCAATTTGTAAACCAAGGTAAAACTTAGTTTTTCCAAAATCTTTAATTTCAAACTTTTGCTTTAAGCAATCTCTCACATCTACAAGCTCTTCAGGAGTTGCAATAAAGTTAATATCATTTATATATATAGCAATAATAACGAAGCCTTTTTTAGTTTTCTTAATGAAAACATATGGACAAATGGGATCATTTTTTATATCTCTTTTTCAATAAATACTCGCTAAGGCGATTATACTACATACGACCAGATTGTTTCAATCTGCACAAAGTCTTGCATAATTGGAGTTATATGCTTCAGGCATAATAAATCTTTCAGGGACTTTTATGTAAATTTCATTGTCAAATTCTCCATACAAATAAGCAGTTACTACGTCAAGCAAACACATATCTACTTTCTCATGAACTGTTAAACTCACAAGATAACGAAATGTAATTGCATCGATCGTAGGAGAATATATTTCTTAATAATCAATTCCTAGTCTTCGCAAAAACCCTTGTGCTACAAGTCGTGCTTTATATCGCACAATCTCATTATTTTCATTGCGCTTTTGTACAAATACCCATTTAAAACCAATAAGTTATACTCCTTCTGGAGTTCGGACTACACGTCTAAAAATTTCACGACTTTTAAGGGAGTTCAATTCCGATTGAATTGCATCTTTCCATTTTGGCCAGTGTTTTCGATTCCAACATTCTTCAAATGATTTTAGTTGAAGATCCTCATTATTACTTAGAACATCGATTACTACACTATATGCAAAATCATTGTTTAGAATCATTTCTCTACGATTCCAATATGTTCTCATAGTAATAAAGTTGATTGAGTTCTATAAATTTTCACTATTTTCAATATTCGGATCTTCTTTCTCAGTTGTCTCTTGTTCCTTTTTATTCAATCCTTCAAGATGATCACTTTGATCATTTAATCCTCTTTTCTTACGAGGATTTTAATCTTTGGATCCAAGAGGTTGGACACGTTTTGGCGTGCATTGGACTCATTTGCTGTAGCATTTTCATTTTGTCCTACAGAGACTTCAACTTGAATAGGAGCATCTATAGCAAGAATATGTGATTTTCTTACTCTTGTAGACTCAGCAAAAGTATTTGGCAATTGATTTGCAATTTTCTACAAATGAATGATCTTTTGAACTTCAGGTTCACTTGCGCTTATGCGTAGATCAAAATGATCTAATGAAGATGTTACCCACCTAATTTATTGCCTTTGTTGCTTATTTTCTCCCCCTAATTAGGGGAAGTTTCTATCATCAAAATGACAATCTGTAAATCTTGCAGTAGATAAAATTTTCGTTAAAAGTTCAAGATACCTTATAATTGAGGAACATTTATAACTAACATATATCCCAATCTTCTTTGAGGACCCATAATGTGTTGATTTGGCACTATCGGAACATAAACAGCACAACCAAAGATTCTCAAATTGGAGATGTTAGTGTTAGCCCTAAGGGCATTATTACATATAATTTTGATTATGATTAACATATGTTTGTATGAGTATTAAGCATAGTTTCCATAGAACAAAAGAAGCATATCTGAAGTCTCACTACACTCTTAGAAGTAAAAGATCTTGGTGATCAAGGCAAAATGAAGGAGAAAAGATCAAGCCATTGAAGACCTTGAAGATTTGTGTCTTAGTTAGGGATGTGCTAAGGTATTTCTTTGTAGAACTTCCTAACTCTCATCTTTGATTGTTGATCATGTATGAAGCTCTTCGCATAAATATCTTTCTATAAATTCTTCTAGAAATTCAAGTATTCTTGATGGAGTTTTTGATGCCTTTGAAAGTTTTCTTATCTCTAGAAGAGGATCAAAAGTACATGTTTTCGAAATAGAAAGGAAAGCTCTTTTCTGTAAAGTACTTTTCAAAAACCGATCGTCCGATTTTTCTAGTTTTAGAAAAATCGGTCATTCGATTTTTGTAAGAAGTGTCCGAATCTTTCTGTTTCAAACTCGGACGTCCATTTTTAGAAACCAGTTGTCCGGTTTTTCTTTTTACAATGAAAAATATAACCGTTACACTGTGCAACAGTTACTTTTTCTCTCCTTCCTATATATATTGATTTTTTGATCAGCTGCAAAAGTAAGAAGTTTGGTGAAATATTTATTGAGATCATTTAAGAACCTTTAAAGAGCTTTAAAGTACAATCTTTCAAACAATTTTTCATCTCACAAAAACATCTTCTTGAGCTTCATTTGTGATCATCTATCAAAGAAGAAGTAAAGAGGAGCTTGTAGAAGCATTCAATTAAATTGTATCTTTCCTTCGCAAGCTCATTTGGTAATATTGTTCTTAACTCATCTCTCTTTTATTAACATCAAAGGTTTGTGTTGAAAAACCCCTTGGATTATCCTTTGATTGTATTTGTGTTGGTGGTTTAGGTTGCTTGCAAAACCGTTGGTGGGTGATCCTCAAAATTGTGATTGTTGTATACGTTTTATCATAGTGGATTTGAAAAATCCTTGGGTGTTGACTCAAGTTAGTAGATGTAGCTCTTTGAGAGAGTGAACCACTATAAATTATTGTGCCTCTTCATTCTATGATTCTTGCTTGATTGTCATAACTATAAGATTTTGTTTGGTTTGGAATTTTATTAAAAAGTGTTTTAGAATTTCTTTCTCAAACAAAATTGGAGGTTTATCTTTTAATTACACAAAAGAAATTTAAAAAATTAGCCAAAAACCTTATTTACCCCCCACTAAGGTTTTTTAATTGGTATCAGAGCGAGTCTTCTTTTTAAGGCTTAACATCCTAAGAAGCTAAAGATCCTTTTCAATATGGCTAGTATCTCAAATCTACCCTATGTAGAAGACTCTTTTGCAAATAGACCTCCTCTTTTCAATGGAATAAACTATACTTTTTGGAAATCAAGAATTAAAATATATTTGTTTATTAACTTTTATTTGTGGAGCATTGTAGAGAAAGGTCCTTACATTCCCAAAAAGGATGGAATAGTCAAGAAGGTTGAAGAATTTGATGAGCTCGAAGGAACATGACTCTAAACTTTCAAGCTATGAATATACTAATTTGTGACTTTGATGCAAATGAATACAATAGAGTGAGCGGATGCGATTCGGCTCATGAAATGTGGAAGTTACTTGAAGTAACTCACAAAGGCACCAATCAAGTAAAGGAGTCAAAGTTGGCCATGTTAGTGAGAGACTATGTGCTATTCATGATGAAACAAAATGAAAGTATTAGTGATATGTTCACAAGGTTCGCTAACATCACAAATGGCCTAAAGGCATATGGGAAAAAGAGTACTCAAGAGGAGAAGTGAATAGAAAGATTCTTAATGCACTCCCAAAAGCATGGCAACCAGAAACTCTTGCTATTGAGGAATTAAAAGATTTGAGACTACTTCCTATTGAAGAATTCATAGAATCACTACTCACCTATGAAATAAAAATAAAAAGGTTAAATGAAATGGAAGATGAAGACAAAAGAAGAAAAACCATAGCACTCAAAGCAAATAAGGATGAACAAATATACGCATCAAACAATGAAGATGAGATTGATGATGATGAGGACATGGCCTTGGTAATGGGGAAATTTAAAAGATTCTACAAGAAAGGCTTCAACAATAGAGGAAAGAAACCTCCATTCAAGAAAGGAGGACAAAGTTCATTACTCTTCAAGGCTAGGTGCTTTGAATGCAATAGCACCGATCATCTTGTAGCCAATTATCCGCCATTGAAAAAGATAAAAGAGCTTTAGAAGCAAAGCTTGAGGCATTAAAGAAAAAGAAGAAAGGCAAGGGCCTAATAGGAACTTGGGATCAAGACTCAAGTGAAAGTGAAGGAGAAGAAAAGGCCAACCTATGCTTCATGGCATTAGAAAATGAGGTACAATCTTCACCTTCTAACTCTTCTATTATCCTTGATGATAATTGTGATGTTGATCCTAGTTTAATGCTTATTGAAATGTATGATGAGTGCAAAAAGGTTACTAAACGAAGCAAAGATTTGGAAAGCAAAACTCAATTTTTGCTAGATGAGAATTCAAGACTCATTTGTGAAAATAAAACCATTCTTGAATCCTTGGAAGTTTTGAAGAAAGAAAAAGAGTGTTCAAATAATGACTTTCAAAAACTTGTTCTAGAAAACAAAAACCTTTGTAAAAAGATTTCCTCTCTGGAAAAATGTTTGATTAATAATGAAGTCTTAAAGAAAGAGGTGAATGATCTCACTTTGTGTATTGAAAGATTTACTCAAGGAAAAGAAAATTTTGAAAAACTTCTTGGCTCACAAAGATCCCCTTATGATAAAATTGGCATTGGATACAACCACTCTTATGCCTCTTCAAAGCAAACATATTTTGTCAAAGCTTCTTCATCTTTCTCCCATCCTTATTGTACCTATTATGTAAGAGTGGTCATAAGGCCACTAGATGTTTTGTGAAAAGAAGAGTTGAAATGGGAGTTAAAACTATTTGGAGAGTAAAATCTATTAACATTTATGGACCCAAAAGAATATGGGTACCAAAAGTCATCTCTTCTTCTCTTGTTATAGGAATATAAATCAAGCTCCAAGTGGTATTTAGATAGTGTATGCTCAAGACATATGACTGGAAATCCGTCCCTCATTGAATGAGCTAAGAGAAATCGAAGGTGGCTTTGTCACATTTGGTGATAAAAAGAAAGGAAAGATCATCGGTATAGGTAACATTGGATTTGGTTCATCTTCTTTAATTAAGGAAGTACTTTTAATTAATGGTTTGAAGTTCAATTTAATTGTATTAACCAATTGTGTGATAATGAATGCAAAGTTGTTTTTGAAAGTGACTCTTCTTGTATCATAAACAAGTTTGAGAACAAAACTATTTTTGTTGCAAAAAGGGCTGGAAATGTCTATGTTTTTTATCTTGAAGATCTTATGTCACAAAAACTAAAATGACTCTCGGTTCATGATGATGATGCATTCTTATGGCATAGAAGGCTTGGCCATGTTAGTATGGATTTGCTAAACCAACTTTCTTCTAAAGAAGTTATTAGAGGATTACCAAACTTACTTTTGAGAAAACCAAACTTTGTCATGCTTGCCAATTTGGAAAACAAATAAAATCCTCTTTTAAACTAAAGAAAATTATTTCAACTTCAAAACCTTTAGAACTCATTCATATGGATTTATTTGGACCTATGAGAACCACTAGTCTTACTGGTAAGAGGTATGCCTTTGTTATTGTGGATGATTTCTCTAGATTTACTTGGACTTTGTTTTTAAGTCAAAAAGATGAAGCCTTTCATGAGTTTGTTAAACTTTACAAAAGAGTTCAAACCTCCCTTGATTACAAATTGATTTCCATAAGAAGTGATAATGGGAGAGAATTTAACAACCAAGATTTTACAAAGCTTTGTGATGATTTTGGCATTTCACATAACTTTTCGGTAGACAAAACTCCTCAACAAAATGGAGTTGTGGAAAGGAAACATCGAACTTTACAAGAAATGGCAAGGTCAATGCCAAAATATTTTTGGGCCGAAGCCGTGAACACAGCTTGTTACGTGATGAATCATGTTCTCTTGTGACCTCTTTTAAATAAAACTCCTCTTGAACTTATTTTTAACAAAACTCCCTCCATTGGCTGCTTCAAAGTTTTTGGATGCAAATGCTTTATCTTAAACACCAAGGATAATCTTGGAAAATTTGATGAAAAATTCGATGAGGGAATTTTTCTTGGATACTCTTCAAACAAGAAAGCTTATAGAATTTTCAACAAAAGAACTTTATGTGTTGAAGAGTCCATTCATGTGAACTTTGATAAAACTAATCTTTTTGAAAAGAGAAATGATGATGACATAGATAACTCTTTGAGCCATGAACCTATTCACACTCAAGCTTGGGAAAATCATTCTAAAGAGGAAGAGAAAATTGAGGAAATACTAGAACAAGATCAACAAACTCAAGATATTCCTCAAGATGTGATATATCCCAAAGGGCGCTCAAAGGATGAAACATTGGCGATGTATCACAAGGGGTAAGAACAAAGAGGTACTTCATAGATAACTTTGCTTTATTATCTCAATTTGAGCCTAAATTTATTGATGATGCTTTATGTGATGGGTTTTGGATCATTGCTATGCAAGAGGAATTAAACCAATTTGAAAGAAACAAAGTTTGGACTTTAGTCCCAAGACCCCATGGTCACCCCACCATTTGGAACAAAATGGGCTTTTAGAAATAAACTAAATGAATCCGGAGATTTTCTTAGAAACAAAACTAGACTTGTAGCCCAAGGATTCAATCAAGAAGAGGGCATAGATTTTGATGAAACTTTTGCTCCAGTTGCTAAACTTGAATCTATTAGAATGCTTTTGGCTTTTGCATGTTTTAAAGAATTCAAGCTTTTTCAAATGAACGTTAAAAGTGCTTTTCTAAATGGTCATATTGAGGAGGAAGTTTATGTTGAACAACCTCCCGATTTTGTGCATGAAAAATTTCCAAATCATGTTTTCAAACTTTCAAAAGCTCTCTATGGCCTAAAACAAGCTCCAAGAGCTTGGTATAAAAAATTAAGTGGATTTCTCCTCTCAAACAATTTTTCAAGAGGTGTGGTGGATACTTCTCTTTTTACAAAAATGTCTTGTAACAATGATTTTCTTCTTGTCCATATTTATGTAGATGATATTATTTTTGGTGTTGCTAATGTTTCTTTGTGTGAAGAATTTGCCTCCCTTATGCAAAATGCAGAAATTGTTAGACATATATTTATTATTTTATTTATATATGTTGCCTATAAAGTAATCAAAGTAATCCTCAGAAAACTATCATATTTCAATTGAATAGAAAATCGAAATTTTCTTTTAATATAGCACAACCCACGCTACCCCAAATAATAGAACAGCAATACAATAAACAATGAACGAAAAGACGGATAGTAATATCTGCATACTTGTTTACTAAATAAAACCCTTCTTGTATTCCTATTATACACTTTATAATCGTATTCTACTAAAAAATCAGTAAAGATATCTCTCTTCCCCACAAATGAATTATTTTTGAATAATGAAATCCATAACATATATAACATATACATATAACATAATAGCATATACATATAAGAGGGGTAAGTGCTAAAAAATCGATTGTATCTTGTTATTGTTTCTGATTTTTATGTCTTTCTCTCATCGAAAAGATAAAACGCCGAATCCTTTTATTTTTCTGGTATTCAAACAGATTGGAATATGTAATATCATAATAATAGTAGAAAGTTTTTTCATGTTGTCAAAGAGTTGAACAATGAAAATAGATGGCGAGTGCCTGATCGAATTGATCAGGTAATGTAGGAACAAGGTTCAAGTCTGCCGGTCTGTTAGGATGCCTCAGCTGCATACATCACTGCACTTCCACTTTACACCTATCGTAATGATAAACGGCTCGTCTCGCCGTGACCTTCTCTTGAATTCTCAAAACTTCTGTCGCTCCATCCCCGCAGGGGCAGAGAACCCGTCGCTATCTCAGCTGTGCTACCGGAGGCTATGGGGAAGTCGAAATAGGAGAGCACTCATCTAGGGGTGGGCTTACTACTTAGATGCTTTCAACTGTTATCTGCTCCACACTTGGCTACCCTGCGACTACCGTGGGCACGATACTGGTACACCAGAGGTGCGTCCTTCCCTGTCCTCTCGTACTAGGGAAAGGTCCTCTCAATGCTCTAACACCCACACCAGATATGGAGCGAACTGTCTCACGACGTTCTGAACCCAACTCCTTTCTTTTGTCTTCCTTAATGACCAACACAAAATAACAATTAGATTTCTTACTAATGATAACTAGTCAATTTTTGTTTTGTTTTGCTACTTTGAATATCGCAATATCTTTCTCTCAATTATTATATTCCCGGCTGTGGACAATCGTTGAATTTGGTTTTCGAAATTTTGGATATTGGGGGATTCTTTTGTCTCCAAATTTGACTAAGAATTTGAAATGAGCATGATGGGAGAATTAAACTACTTCCTTAGACTACAAATCACGCAAAACAAAAGAAGGCATCTTTATCAACCAAGAGAAGTACACCAAAGAACTTCTCAAAAGATTTGAGATGAGCAATGCAAAAGGTATTAGCACTCCTATGAGGTCATTATTGAAGCTTTGACAAGGATGAAAAAGGTAAGAAGGTTGCTGAGAAAAGGTATAGAGGTATGATTGGTAGTTTTCTTTAATTAACAGCTAGTAGGCCGGATATTGTATTTGCGGTATGTTTGTGTGCTAGATTCCAAGCTTGCCCCAAAGAATCCCATTTAATAGCTTTAAAATGTATCTTGAGATATTTAATTTCATCATATGATTATGGCTTGTGGTACTCTAAACAATCTTGTTCTGATCTTATTGTCTACACCGATGCAGATTATGCTGGATGTAAGGTAGAAAGGAATAGTACAAATGGAAATTGCCAAGTTTTGAAAGGATGCTTAGTATCTTGGTACAGCAAGAAGCAATCGTGTGTATCCTTAACAACCGCCGAAGTGGAATATATTGCAGCCGGTTGTTGCTGTGCACAGGTACTTTGGATGAAACACACCTTGATTGATTTTGGTTCTTCTTTTAAAAATATACCTATTATGTGTGATAATACTAGTGCCATAAAAATTTCCATAAACCCTGTGCAACATTAAAAAACAAACCATATTGAAATCAAACATCACTTTATTAGAGATCATGTCGCTAAAGGTGATGTATTTTTAGAATATATTTGCATAGAGGATCAAATTGCCGATGTTTTTACAAAACCTCTCTCTGAAGAAAATTGTTGAGTATCGGTAGACTTCATGACTAATCTATGTTGTTTGAGTTATCAGTTTTCCTTTTATTTATCTTATTCTTACAGAAATTTTAAAAAAATCAGACTCCTCTTTTAAAAACCGGACGTTCGGTTTCAAAATCAGACTAAAGGATTTTGTACACAAAAAATTCCCAAGATATTCGGACGATAAAACCGGGAGACCTCAATAAAAATCGGACGTCCGATTTCTTATTTTCAACAAAACCGGATGACCGTTTTTTTAAAATCGGTCGACCGATTTCTTTAAAATCATTGGGACCTGCATTTTTAAAACTAGCGAATTCTCTCTTTTTTTCTTCTTTTCATTTCCACAACTCTCTCTCTCTCTCTCTCTCTCTCTCTCTCTCTCTCTCTCTCTCGACCGAGACTCATTTCTCTCATAAAACCCATCTGATTACTCAGTCCGATTTTCACACTTCTTCTCAAATCTTTCAAACTTCTCTCTTCCGCAAGCAAGGGACTCGATCGGTTTATGTTTTTTTCTCTCTCTCTCTCTCCCTATCCTCTCTATCAGAAATCTTCATATTTAAGTTCCTCTCTAACCCTAAATCGGGATTGCTTCAAAATGGTGAAAACTAAGAATGCCAACATTAGAAGAGGAGTAAATATTGAAGAAAGAGGGAGCAGTAGAGGAAGAGGAAAAGGGAAAAGGGTACCATATGGAATTAGGGCTCCAGATAGGTTCATCTCTGCACAAGAGGCTACAAACTATGAAGAATGGACAAGAAATCGAACAAAAATTGCTGCTGGACAGCGAGTGGATTTGAATGATATGCAAGGTATGGAAGCTATACCAAATCTCTTTGATGCTACTGGGTGGCACCATTGCTTACTGTTAATGAGCTATATTATACTGAAATGATTTATGAATTCTATGCCAATCTACATAAGGGTAGAGTTGAAAGAGTCGAAAACATACCTCATCAATGGGTATTGTCTAGAATTGGAGAAAAGAAATATTGCATTTGATGATAGGCTATTAAATACCATTCTAGAAACCCCTCAAGATGGGATGAGATTTTACACTAAGAATAAGAAATGCTTTGATCAAAATTTATATAGTGAAAGAAGGTTTGAAGAGATTTTCACTCACGAGGAAATTCTAAAAAACCACGATGATAGGACTGTGAATAAACTTGATGCCTATGGGAGATTACTATACCATATGATTTCTAATATCATTATTCCAAATGTTGGGCACAAGTCTTCCATCACAAATATGCACTCCCTAGTCATGCTTGCACTTCATGAATATAGGAGAATGAACTTCGGTTTCATGGCTATAGAACACATGCTAGCCACACAATTCTCTTCCACCAAGTGCTTATTGTATGGTTGCTTCATTACAAAATCTTTCAACATTTCGTGATCAATTTGGTTGGAGTTGGTGATCACATTGGCCCTGGTAAGATTTACAATCAGAATACCTTCAAGAGAATGGGGTTTGAAAAAAATGATGAAGGACTATTGACAAGAGGTGGACAACAAGGAAGTGATGATGATGAAGAGGATAATGGTGATGAAGAAGAGGGCAATGAGCCCGAAAGTATAGATAAAGAAGATACAAATGAAGAGGACATTCAAAGAGAAATAAGATCAAAGAAAAGGCAAGAACGAACGGAGGAAGGACAATCCTCAGTAGATACGGTTCAAATATTGGATAGGATTGCTGCAATGCAAGCACAACTAAATGAACGACTTGATGACCTCAATGACAAGATTATAAACATTCAAAACAGGGTTACGAGATTGGAGCAAGGAAGAAGAGATACAGATGAAGATAATTGAGGATTCCTTTTAAAGATCCCTATCCTTTCTTTTTTTTTTTTTTTTTTAAAAAAAACTCATTCTTCTTCTATTGTTTTTCCTATTAGCTCTTTATCAAACTCTATTATGGTTTTCTTTGTGACTTTTTTATGCTATGATGACTTGATATATGCTATGTTTTATTCTTTATGTTTGTGTTGTGTTATCTTGATGCTAACTTTTTATGGACTTCATGATGATACTTTAATGTTGAAAGTCCAATTGTAGCTTCCTTTTCTATGATCCCTTAAAAAACTCTCCCAAATATCTTTTTGATTTACGACAAAAGGGGGGGAAATATATGCAAGAACTAAGGGAGAGAAATAGTTGCAAGATGCTTATTGTGTTCTTATTGTGTCTCTTTCTTTTGGTTGGCTACATATCTTATGGGTAATATGCCTGGTTTGATGATTGTTTGATGTCATTCTTAGTGTGAAGCATGCTTTTAAGGTAAGCTTATTTTTCTATATTATGTTTCAAAACCTTGGCATATTTTCAAATTCATAGGGGGAGTTATCTCCCTTATGGTGTTTTGGTATGCTTTACTCTTACTGATGATCTTCTTGAAGCATCACCATACTTTAATACTTGCTCTTTTGTTCTTCTTGCATATGTATTTGTCATAATAAAAAAGGGGGAGATTGTTAGCCCTAAGGGTATTATTGCATATAATTTTGATTATGACTAACATATGTTTGTGTGAGTATTAAGCATAGTTTCCATAGAACAAAATAAGCATATCTGAAGTCTCAAGGCTACACTCTTTGAAGCAAAAGATCTTGGTGATCAAGGCAAAATGAAGGAGAAAATATCAAGCCATTGAACACCTTGAAGACTTGTGTCTTAGTTAGGGATGTGCTAAGGTATTTCTTTGTAGAACTCCCTAACTCTCATCTTTGATTGTTGATCATTATGAAGCTCTTTGCATAAATATCTTTCTATAAATTCTTCTAGAAATTTAAGTATTGTTGATAGAGTTTTTTATGCCTTTGAAACTTTTCTTATCTCTAAAAGAGTATCAAGAGTACATGTTTTTGAAATAGGAAGGAAAACTCTTTTTGTAAAATCTTTTTCAAAAACCGATCGTCCGATTTTTGTAGGAACCGTCCGAATCTCTCTGTTTCAAACTCGGATGTCCGTTTTTATAAGCCGATCGTTCGATTTTCCTTTTTACTGTGAAAAATATTACCGTTACACAGTGCAACGATTACTTTTTCTCTCCTTCCTATATATTGATTTTTTGATCAGCTGCAAAAGTAAGAAGTTTGGTAAAATATTTATTGAGATCATTTAAGAACCTTTAAAGAGCTTTAAAGTACAATCTTTCAAACAATTTTTTATCTCACAAAAATATTTCCTTGAGCTTCATTTGTGATCATCCAGCAAAGAAAAAGTAAAGAGGAGCTTGTAGAAGCATTCAATTGAGTTGTATCTTTCTTTCTCAAGCTCATTTGGTAATATTGTTCTTAACTCATCTCTCTTTTATTAACATCAAAGGTTTGTGTTGAAAAACCCCTTGGGTTATCCTTTGATTGTATTTGTGTTGGTAATTGAGGTTGCTTGCAAAACCCTTGGTGGGTGATCCTCAAAATTGTAATTGTTGTATGACTTTTATTATGGTAGATTTGGAAAATCCTTGGGTGTTGACTCAAGATAGTGGATGTAGCTCTTTGAGAGAGTGAACCACTATAAATCGTTTTGCCTCTTCATTCTACGTTTCTTGCTTGATTGTCATAACTATAAGATTTTGTTTGGTTTGGAATTTTATTAAAAAGTATTTTAGAATTCTTTCTCAAACAAAATTAGAGGTTTATCTTTTAATTACACAAAAGAATTTTCAAAAATTAGCCAAAAACCTTATTCACCCCCCTCTAAGGTTTTTCAGTTATGTTCAGACCTAAAAACTTATTGCAATGAAGAGTACTAGTTGCAGGAGCATATTCGAGGCATGGAAGGTAGAGAACGTTTTCTCTAATATATCTTCCTCAGTTTTTTATTTTCCACATAATTTCATTTGTAAAAAAATTTTAAACATAGCAGAATTATATTCATTAATTGATTTATAATCTTGGAACCTCAGGTGCAACTACTCATAACAAGCTTTAGGTAAACGAACATCTCCTGGTGTTCGAATCTTTCTTTTAAACTATTCAATAAAATCAGTGGATCTTTCACGGTTAGGTATTCAGCCTCCAGAGCTTCATAAAGATGGTGACGAAGGAAAATCATTGCCTTTGTACGATTTTGATTTGATTCTTTATTATTATTATTATTATTATTAATGGTGTCTTCCAGACTCATTGATTAAAGATGGATTTTAGCATTAAGAATCTATGACATAATTTTTTCTCAGATATCTGAAGCCAAAAACTTAAGCTTAGTAAGGTTTGACATAATTAAAATAAAAATCACAACCGTTACTTTAAATCTTCTAAGAATTGTTCTTCAATAATTTCTTCAAAATTTACACCTCAGACGAACATCAGGTAATACTAATCCAAGTTATCATGCTGATAACATATTATAAATTTAAGTAAAGTCTAGGCACAATATAGTAAGAATAAGAAGAAATACAAATAACAATAATTGAGAGAAGAAGAGAGACATAAAGGAGACTCAGAGTTTCAAAAACTGATTGTCTTATTAGTGTTTTGCATAAGATCCTATTCATAGACACCAAGTAAGGGAGTTAAGAGAAACCCTAGAATGAATAAGCTTGTCATTAGGTAGTCAGAGTCCATTAAGGGTTGGCCTTGAGAGTTCTAACTATTTTTAGAAAACGTATTTGGAGATTCACTACGTATATATTAATTTTAAAACATATTATTATTTGGACATACATACGTATACATTAATTTTATAAAATATTATTATAATTATTTTATTATTTTGATATGATGATGATGGTGGTGGAAACCTTTGTTTTGATAGCTTGTGAAGGAAATTGTTCGTGTAGTAGCTCCCGGTGGTACAATAATATTAACCGCTTGGTGCCACAGGGATCTATCCCCTGCTGAGCATCTATGAAACCCGATAAAGAAAAGTTGATAAAAAGATATGTGATTTAATATTCTTTCCACCATTCTGCTCTATGGCTGATTACATCAACTTGTTCAAATCTCGTGCTCTTCAGGTACGTAATTTGGTTTGATATTCTTTTTTCCTCTCTATACGGCAAGCGGATTTATAATTCACATTACACATTTAAATCACTGTTTATTACTATTTCTATCTGGTCGAAAGTATAAATTTTTTTCAACCTGTTTTGTTTATAAAATTTAAGAATCTTCAAATAATGTACTTTTTATATTAGTTTGATATTCTTTTTTCCTATCTATACGGCAAGCGGATTTATAATTCACATTGCACATTTAAATCACTGTTTATTACTATTTCTATCTGGTCGAAAGTATAAATTTTTTTCAACCTGTTTTGTTTATAAAATTTAAGAATCTTCAAATAATGTACTTTTTATATTAATAACGGTTAAGTCATATTAATACTTAAATTATTAATTTTTGACGATTAAGTATTTAAATCTAACTATAACTGACTTATCAAATTTAAAAAGTAATTATTATCAATTTATTGGGTGATTGTTGTTGACAAATTTTAAACCTTTTATATAAATATTTTGTATGCAGTGCAAAAATATTATAGTTTCAATATTGTATAAAAAACTTTGCTAGGACATCAAGGCGAATGACTGGTCCCATAACGCCAGCCCATTTAAGTTCGACTTTCACATTCAGGGGTTTGTTTTTGTTACTTTCTGGTGGTAAGCTGATGCAATTACCTTTTTGGATTTCACGATCAATGTCTTTTTCCATTTCAAATTCATATATATGAAGGATTTTTTTCTCTCTTAACCCTAAGGATGGAAGGCCGTGAAGGTAATTATGGCAGTGCAGAACATGATGAAGGCGCACAAGAAGGATCTGGTTAAACTCGACGTTTTTCCGTGCCGAAAACCAAAATAAATTTTTGGCATATTTTTCATAATACTAGTACTACAAAATTTCTATTAGTGATTTGAAGTTATATTATCATTTAGAGAGTGTCACATTGCTTTTAGGTGAGTTCTGAATTTAAAGACGTTAATCCTTTCTCTTTTGATTGAGTAGGGTTCCAACAAAAATTGTTAGGGTTGGTATTGATGTTCCATAGTTTACGTGTTAATATTCTATGCAAATAAGATTCATGCTTCATAGATTCTATATTATTTTTTCTCTAAATTCGATGATTATAAAGACAATAAAACTATTATTCTTCCTCATTTCCTCCAATAACGATTCTTCCTCCTTATCTCTTCTCGATAAAGTATATTTAGTGAAAAACAAAAAATATTCTCATGGACTATTACATATATAGTTATAGAATTATATTTATAGAAATATGGAACTCAAATCGCACAGAAGAAATAATTCTTACTCCTCATCTCCTCCATTAACTATTTTTCCATAATCCTACATAATATGCTGAAAAAAGATAAAAAAAAAATCATGTACAAACATAAGGAAATAACTAAAAATTACAGTCGTAGATGATAAACGATGAAAAGAGAATTGCTATTGCTATTGAAATTTGTTACTATCGCAAAAGTTGTTATTTAAAAAAAATATAATAAATAAATATGGTGAATGAAGAGGGAAAGAAGAAGACATGACTAAAGAAAAATGTGTATAATGAGGTGAAACCATATTATTTCTCTATTTAATTGGAAAAATATGGCTTTGTATCTATTTAATTAAAACGGGACTATTTTGTACATAGGAATATAATTTACGCCTTACCATCCAACAGCTCACCACTGAGCACTACTATGAACCACAAAAAATTAACATGGACAAGGCATAGGTACGTCTTTGCTCCAAATAAAATCAATATTGAAAAAATTAAATAAAAAAATTAGATCGGAATCGAATTAATAAGTCAAACGGAGAATCGATCACTTATTCGTTATGATTATTAATGAAAATAACTTTAGGAGAAAATCGGTCAAATTCCATCAAAATAGGCCATTTCGATTGGTTAGCCGTGAACCAGTTAAACCTAATTTTTATTTTATTTTATTTTTGCCTAAAAATACTTTATATCACTCTCAAACATCTTCTTCAGCCCCAAAGTCTGAATAATCTATCATCTCTTCTGCTACTGCTTTCTGATGCTAGCGTCCTATACCGCCAGCCGCCACGTCTACATCTTCAGCTTTGCCGCTCCGGCAAGCGGTCTTTCAAGGTGGAAAGCAGAATTGACAAGAGGACGAAGAAAGCTAGAAGAAGTTGTTGTCTTCCATTGATACTCCCTAACTAAGCTAGTGCAAAAAATAACCATTCTAAATGAAACGAGAGAGAGAGAGAGAGAGAGAGAGAGAGAGAGAGAGAGAGAGAGAGAGAGAGAGAGAGAGAGAGAGAGAGAGAGAGAGAGAGAGAGAGAGAGAGGGAGAGGGAGAGAGAGAATGGCATGAGAGGG
Organism: Catharanthus roseus; assembly: GCA_028651295.1. Lineage (NCBI taxonomy): Eukaryota > Viridiplantae > Streptophyta > Magnoliopsida > Gentianales > Apocynaceae > Catharanthus > Catharanthus roseus. The sequence goes on from JAPQWS010000102.1 coordinate 223,337, forward strand.
CGGTTGACTGCGGAAGTTGAAGAAAAAGGGAGGCTAGATGGGAGTGTAGGAGGCATTTGTTACTAGAAGTTTAGGGTTCCATTCTTTTGCGCTTAGACATTTTGTTGATGATATTTTGTTGTTCAAATTACAGAACTGGAGAATTGGCATGAGAGGGCGGTTGACTGCGGCAATTGAAGAAAAAGGAGGTTATGCGGGAGTGTAGGAGGCGTTTGTTACTAAAAGTTTAGGATTTCATTCTTTTGCTCTTAGACATTTTGTTGATGATATTTTGTTCTTCAAATTTCTCGATTTTTTGGGAATTAGGGAGTAATAAAAATATTTTGGGTAGACGAAGTAATAAGTATGTTTTTTTTAATGAATAAAAAAGATACTCAAGATTCTTTTTTTGTATTTATAATTTATCATTTTCTTTATTCTTTCTTTATCAATCTCATTTTCTTAATTTTTTTTCAAGGAATCATTTTCTTTATTCTTATTTATTCATTCTCCTATAACTTTATGCTGGTATATTATTAAATAAAAATATTAAATCTTCTTCAAATTAATCTATAAAAGTGGACTCTCTCTCTCTCTCTCTCTCTCTCTCTCTCTCTCTCTCCAATTCACATACATAATAAAATTTACACCTCTCATAAAAATTATTCTTTTATTGAATTAGATTGACATTCATAGTTTTTTAAAGGTACATGAATATCAAATTAAGGAACAATAATATATAGAAATGGAATTAGAGTTTTTTTGTTTAAGAATAAAAATATTTTTTATTATGGAATTTATAGATATATTTCTGTTTTTCTTAAAAATAATATATTTAAATTGAATAACCCGTTTTTAAGATAATTATATACCACTAATTTATATGAGATAATTATATGTAATTTTAAAAGTAATATAAAATTTTGTATTAGATAAATGCATTAGGTTGATGTAAATATAAATTCATTACTTGGTTGCATTTTTTAAAACCAAATACTTGGAAAACATTCGTGTGACTTTCCTCCTTAACATTATCCTATATCTCAAACAAAGTAAGAAATGTGTATGAATTCACATACCATGAATTTTGATTCCAAGCAATCACAATCTTATCAATTTCTTTTCCCGTCAATTAAATGAGGCCTTAAATTTTTATATTAAATTTTCGTAAAAATTGAATGATTTCTGAAACGAGACTTAGGTACTACCACTAAAATTTGACATTTGAAATCTCACCCTTCATATCCATACTATTGTGATGTAAACTGATAGACATGAGATATTCTTAAACTAGCTGTGAAACAAAATTGTCATTAACTTATTTGCCGGAAGAAAAATAAACATGAACAAATTGGGGAAAAAAAAGAATTAATCAAACATTTAAGGGACTCGAAGTGTTATTGGCATGGTATTAAGTTTGACCGTCAATTATTACTTATTTTCAAGAATTCTCATCCCTTTGATGACAAATAAAAGCCAAAAACCAATCAGATAGTTGAGCAAGTTTCGCAGCTGGAAGTAGATTACTTGGAAGCTTCCTTTCTACATGAGCAATAGCAGCATGAATTTCAAAAGCTGCAAAAGAAATATCAAAATTAAAATATAAAAATAAATAAATAAACAAGTGAATAAATAAAATAATATACCGTTCAATATTACCACATTTTAGTAAATATATCACTATTCAGCAGTGTAATAGTACACTTTTATTACAACATTTACATTATATAAGAGTTTTATTGAGAAATTGCATTGAATAAAAGATAATTATTTTTAAATTTCAAAAGATAAATTATAAGAAAAAATTATCATTAAAAAAAAATACTAAAAGGTATAAAAAATGTGCTAGAAGATTATGAGTGATCACAATTAATAATAAATAAATAAATATATATCACTAACCGAAGACGATTAGGAGTAGAAGAACACAATAACCAAACTTAGCCATTTCAGATGATTGTTGCTGTTGACTTGTGCGTTTTGACATGTTGCCTTGCCGATGTTATTATGGATCTAATTCTATAACCTTTAACTTCATCAACAAAGTATGGTTTCATTTATATATTCAGAAACTCAGAAGTTAAAGAAACGTCTCATTTAATAGACTTTAAATAGCATTCATTCTTTGAATGAAGTCTTCACCGTCAAATGAATGTAATTCATTATTTTCTTTAACCTGAAACTTATCTTAGAATAATATTGAATGTAATTAAGTCCGCTCAAGTTTTTTAGGTTTATTTTTTAAGTTGTTTCCATTATAAATTATTTATTTACTTATTTTATTTCTAAGATTAATAAAATACAATATACCAAACTCAAGTTTTAAAAGATGGTGGAGACAAATACCATTACCATAAGTATTGACATTTTATAGAGAGGTCTTTGTAAACGCCTTAATAGGTACATTTAGAGGCGTTCATCAATTAAAGGTGTTTAGTATTTACGCTTTGTATGTCATTGCCTCGAAAGACCATAGACATTTATAAAGGCTTTAAAGTACAAGTGCTTTTAAAATTCTATTTTCACGACGTTCATTGAAGTGAAACTTTAGACCTTATTAATGAAGTTTATTTGCAATTGCATACTTTGAAAACATTTTATTATTTTAAATGTTTAGAAGTGTTCCCAACCAGAGCCTCTTTTTTATTTTTTAATTTTAATAAACAAATTACCGATCAATATTTGGTGGGTAACTTTAAGAAATTCGGTCGGTAATTATTATCAATCGATAAAAAAATTCATCTCAAAAGTTACCGATTAATTTTCACTTACCGACTTTTACCGGTCGGTATGTGCCATTTAACCTGATTACCGACCCAATGGCCAATTGGTAATCTAATTTTTTTTTGTAATAATAATAATAATATATATTACCGACCAATATTTGGCCGGTAACTTTAAGAAATTCGGCCGGTAACTGCTACCGACCGACGAGAAAATCTGTCCCATAAGTTACTGACCAATTTTTAACTAACCAATGTTTATGGTCAGTAATCGGTCGGTAAGTTCCATTTACTGACTTATTACCAACCGAATGGCCGGTCGGTAATCTGAATTTTTTACATTGATATATATATATATAAAGTTCCCTAATCTAGAATAATTACAAATCACCGGGTACTACAAGAAAAATGACAAAAATGCGAGGATGGGAGAAATTAATCAAAGCTTAGTTACTTTTTGTTGAGGGAGAAATTAATCACTAACGGCGGCTTACTCTGTCGATGAATTCCAACGGCATATCGACGGTACTTCGTGTGGTGTTATTTCTTTTTACAAATCCAACAAAAAATTAGAGGGAAAGTTCGTGGCAAAAAGCGACGGCAAGGTACCAACTGTGTTCACCGTCGGTGTGTTAGTTTAGGGACGAGCTTTGCTACAACTTAATTGTCGTCGGTAATAAAATAAAGTTTCGAGGAGTTTACTGACGACCGTGTCAACTTTGTTGGTACATGATTATTTTGCCTACAATCTTACCGACGAATGTGTTTATCGATTAATAAAGTCAGAGATGCTCATATCGGGTAAACCCGTTCTCCTCTTTCACCATATCATTCCCTCCCTCTAAACCCTCCCTCACAACCCTCCCACCGGTCACCGATGAAGCTGACCCCTCCTTTGATGACTCTCTGACCCTCGACTTCTAACGACTCAGGTAATCTCTCTCTCTCTCTCTCTCTCTCTCTCTCTCTCTCTCTCTACTTTTTAATTTCATCATTTCCTCTTCTTATTTTCTTCTTCTTCTAGCTACCATCATGGTCTCCTTGCTGTTCCTACCGCCACCAGAAGTCCACCAGACTGTTGCTCACACCAGAAGTCTGACGAGTACATAGTGAGGTTGTTTTTATAGTTTTGTTCCGTTTGTTGTTACTAGGTAGAAAAATATAATAATGAACCTGATTTTCTAGAGCAGAAATATATATTATCTCATCAAATTTAATGAACATAATTTTTCTTATGTTTAGTTATTTATTGATGCATACTTTCAAAATTATAGAATATTTTCAGGTCTAATGGTTTTGTTAATTGTAAGCAAGGAGTATACTTAATCTATTTAAGATTTGTGGAAGCTAAGAGAGCCTGCTGGAAGCTCACAAAGTCACCAAACACAACAGCCGGTGCAGACTGAAACTGCTGGTTTTACTGTCCCACAGAAACCCGCACCTACTTTCTCCATAGTTGATAAAGCTTAATATGTTTGTCATGTCATTGCCGCGAAATATAATTCTTATGAGCTGATTCAAGAATCTAGTTTGATTTGTTTAGCAAATGTTAATAGTTTCATGATCCTTCAGGATTCAGTTTACAGAACTTGAAATTAAGGAAGAAATTCAATCTAATAAGATAGTTGTTCCAACTACTGTCCTGAAGTAGGTACATATCCAACTTGGACTTCAGGAAAGCCAACCTTGAGTGAAAATACTTATGATTCTAACATACATTACCCCTGGTATAAAATACTTGCATTATATCGTATGATAATTTGATTTATTTTACCTAACTCTTTGTTTGGATGAAGATAACCATGTCTATGTTGTTACTAGGATTAATTATCTTGTCTTGTTTGGGGTAGTTGCATTTTACATCTTATCCAAAGGAAAATATCAAAAAACACAACGATCCATAAATGCACTACAATAATCAAAATAACAAACACATCGTGATGTTCTTGCTTGTTTATGCTTTACTTTTTACCTGATCAAAATATTCCATATCAAATAACTAATGCTCATTGCTTAAAAATACTAATCAAGGGTGGTCTTTATTTTTCCTTTAGAGACTTGGTGCTCCTCTGTAAAACCCTTTTGGAAAATAATTTATAGGTACAATAGTTGCATTTGGTATCATATTATTCATATTTCTACTCATATGATAGAATAATAAGTTTAAGCTTAAGTTTAGAGGGGAGACCTAACTCTTTAAAGATTTACGGGGGAGCCCTAACTGTTTAAAGCTTTATAGGGGAGCCATGACTCTTAAAAGTTTTACGGGGGAGCCTTGACTCTTTAAAGCCTTAAAGGGGAGCCCTGACTCTTAAAAGTCTTACGGGGGAGTCCTAACTCTTTTAAAGATCTACGGGGAAGTCTTGACTCTTATCTATTTTATTGATGTGTGTTTGTTGCTTGTTTAAGTGGCCTGTGTGCCTGGAAACTGTCCATAATATTGAGGGTACTCTGCCAAAATTTTTCTAAACTTATAAAAAATTTAGAATTTTTATGTAATGGCTTAACTTTAAATTTTAAATAAAGCGAGAAGTTGAAACTTTTTAAATCTTTTAAGGGAAACTTTGTTAAGATTATAAACCCTAAATCCTAAAACCATAAACATTAAACCCTAAACCTTAACCGTACACCCTAAACCTTAAAATTCTAAATCCCTAAACCCTAAACGAGAAGTTGAAGCTTTTCAAATCTTTTAAGGGAAACATTGTTAATATTATAAACCCTAAACCCTAATTAAACCCTTAAACCTAAAGTTTGTCTAAGACTAAGATTATATAAGAGTTTTAAGTACGTCTAAAATTTAAAATTTATAATAATTTCATAGAAGTTATGGAACTAACAATTCTTTCTCCTAATTATTCTTAGAAGCTATGGAAAATGTACTAGATTGTACTTGGATATATAGAGAAAAAGGGCCCAGGATTAAAGGTCTTACAAGTCAATGCATTAGCGGAGTAGATTGTTTTATTCGTCAGTGTATTAAATCTAATAATGGACGTGAAAATACATTGGAATGTCCATGTTTGATGTGCAAAAACAAGAAGATTATACATTCCAAGATTGTGAAAGAACATATTTTGCTGTGGGGATTCGTGCCTTGTTATCATAATTGGACAACTCATGGTGAAAATCTCTGGCCATATGATGAGGAACGTATTCTTGAGGAACGTGCTACTTCACATCCGGTCTGATATTGGAGTAGAGAGTTCATGGTCATTGCCGAATAAAAATAACTCGTATTGTGAGATAATATTTGATGCAACCGGTCCGAACATTTTACCTCAGGATGAACCAACTACTCTTGAGGTGAAAAAGCTTTTTGACATTTTAAAAGCGGTGGAGATACTGTTGATTGATGGGGATGATAGACATTCAGGCATTCAGTTTTATATGCGTAGGATGACGTTCGTGCATTCATAAAGAAGTATTTGCCATAGGGCAATCATACGATCGAAGATTGGTACAAGATGGAAATTGATTTTTGGCTTAGAATTGCTCGTGCAAAGGATTGACGTTTGTTCTAATGGTTGTATGCTTTATTGAAAGGAGGACTCCAATAGAACATAATGTAAATTTTGTGTTAGTAATAGGTAAAAGTTATGTAGGAAGAAAAGAGGGAAGAAGAGGAAACTGGAGCCTAAGAGACCGGTGAAGACAATATTTTACTTTTCTTTAACTCCTAGATTACAAATATTGTATGCATCAAAAAGAACTGTCGAGCGCATGAGATGGCATGCAAAAAGCTAACAGGATTTGGATTTGATGAGTCATCCTAGAAATGGTGAAGCGTGGAAGCATTTTGATAAGATTTACTCTGACTTTTCGGTAGAACCGAGGAACGTGAGGCTTGGTTTGTATTATGATGAGTGTTCACCTTTTGGAATGGAGGGAAAGACATGCTCCTCGTGACCAGTAATGGTAATACCATATAACTTGTCACCTTGGATGTATATGAAATTAGAGGTAACATTCTTAATGATTCTCATCCCGGGTCCAAAAAATTCAAAAAGCAACTTGGATGTTTATCTGTAACCATTGATAGAAGAGTTAAATTAGTTGTGGGATGTTAGGACCCTTACTTATGACATTTTGAAGAAATAAAATTTCCAACTGAGGGTTGCACTTCTTTGGATGGTTAGTGACTTTTCGGCATATGGTATGTTGAGTAGTTGGAGTACTATAGAAGCGTTGGCTTGTCCATTTTGTATGGAATAGACACAATCCTTTTCGTTGCAAAATGGTAGAAAACAATCTTGGTTCGATTGCCATCGAGGTTTCTTGCCACTGAATCATCAATTCATACGAGATTTGAGGTCTTTTAGGAAAGATAAAGGTGTGGACTGCTAGTCGTCTCCACTACGATTTCTGGGATAGATCATATGGGATAGGGTCCAGGAGTTTCCAAAAATTATCGAAAAAGGAAAGGAAGTGTGTAAGAAATATGGTAGGGGAAAGGATCACAACTGGACAAGAAGGAGTATATTTTGGGATATTCCTTATTGGCGTACCCTCTTAGTCCGCCATAACATTGATGTGATGCACAACGAGAAGAATATGTTTGATAATATATTCAACACTGTGATGGATGTGAAAGGGAAGTCTAAGGATAATATCAAGGGTAAACAAGACCTACGTTTGTATTATAATCGACCAGACTTGTTGATGAAAAAGAGCAGTGAGGGTAAGTTTTCCAAGCCAATGGCATGGTACACCTTAACTAAAGAACAAAAGAAAATAGTGCTTGATTGGGTTAAAGAGTTACAATTGCGAGTCGGATATGCATATAACTTGGCGTCATGTGTTAATTATAAAGAAATGAAAATGACCGGCATGAAAAACTATGATTGTCATGTGTTAATGGAACGACTGATGCGCATCGCCTTTAGAAAGCTCCTTCTAGAGAAGATGTGGAGTTGCTTGGCCGAGTTGAGTCTATTCTACCGAGACTTGTGCGCACCGAAGATAGGTACGTCATATATGTGTAAATTAGAGGAAAGCATTCCCATTTTGATGTGTAAGTTAGAACACATTTTCCCTCCCAGTTTTCTTTTATATAATGGAACATTTGATGATGCATTTGCTATATGAGGCTAGGGTATGCGACCCTGTCTAATAAAAATGGATGTACCCATTTGAGAGGTAACCTACGTAACCATTAATTTATAATTCAATCAAAACTTGGATTTAATTATATTATGTAACTCATTTAATTATACTTTGATTTAACATTAATTTGGTACTTGCACCATATAAAAAAGACAATAAAAAATAAGGCAAGAGTTGAGGGATCCATTTGTAATGCTTACTTAATTGAGTAGGTTGCAATATTCTTCAGTTACTACTTTGAGGAAAGCGTTCCCACACTCCATAAAAGAGAGAACGACATGATAATGCCGGGGATCCTCTTCATGTGGGTGAGGTTTTATCAATATGCAATCAAGAAGGAAGAGACTTAGGTCAAATGAGAAAAAGATACTTGGAGAGCTGAGAAATCAGTGCAATGCAAAACTATATCCTCCTTAATTACGAGGAAGTGGTACCTTACTTTTAGTAAGTAAACCAGCATTTTTTAGTTAATACACTTTTTATAATATACATATACATTTAATAAGTTTTATATTTAATAAAATGCAGGAAATACGAATTGGAATTGCGAAATATCAATCTGAATATAACGGCTAATGAAATATAAGAGAAAATGACCGAGGGATTCGCAAAGTGGTTTAGAAATGAAGTAAGTTAGTTATATGAAATTATTCAAATCTAACTTGCATTTTAAGTTAACAAATCTAACGAACAAAACTGTTTTGGTGTATACCAATGCACAATCCGACCAAACAGTATAGTGAACTCTTAAGGAATCTATCTTAGGGCCCTAGTAATAAAGTGAAGACATATACCGGTTATATTGTTAATGGATTTTGGTTTCATACAAGAGATGGGGTGCAGAAGGAGGAACTTGTAATGACGATGTTTGTGTGAAACCGAATTATTATGGTGTTTTAGAAAAAATAATTGAGGCCGAGAAGGCTGGAACACAAATCTAAAGGGTCATATTATTTCACTTTGATTGGTTTGATTCTTTGGATTGAGGAACGTAGATCCATCCTCAATATAAAATTGTTGATTTGTACAAAGACCGGAGACACGGAGGATACGATCCTTTTGTATTAGCTCATCAAGCAGAGCATATTTCATTCTTTCATACCTTGGCTCTAAAAAACCACGAGTAATGGATGTTCCGGTCCAAAATGATGCATTCCAAGAGAACATAGACATTAGCGAGGGTTCAACAGTAGATGTACTGATTAAAGGTATTGGACCGCTCGTCCATGATTCTCGTTCGTCAGTGGAGTTAGACATAAATGTCAAAACATTTTTCGAGGAATTAAAAAATGATGAAACTGAAATTGAATGGGGTTCTGATGAAGATTTTGAGGATTGTTCCGACGATGATATCAATGAGGATTCCATGGATGAAAATGATGAGGATTCGATACATAGAACATTATATGCTTAATGTTTACACTTATATATGCTCATAACACTTATATATGTTTACAATTATATATGTTTATAACACTTATGTATTTTTATAATACTTTTAACTAATTTATCCACGTTCCTTATATTGCAGACACGATGCCTCGAGGACGGAAGAGAGCATTAGATGATAATGCTAGCCCGTTGACAGGTACAAAGTTGACAGTTACACCATCGATTAAGACACCGACTCCACGATGACGCAGGCCCTACTGACACCTGCTAGTATAGGAGCTCCTCTTCCTCTGTTGTCCACCAGTCAGACGACTCCATCATTGGCACTACCAATGATGCAAGACCCACCGATACCTACTAGCACGAGAGGTCCTCTTCCTCTACCATTTCTCAGTCAACCAACTCCATCACCAGCACCACCGATGATGCAGGACCCACCCATTACCTCACAGCCGTCTGCTTCAAAGTCGACACAGTCGGTTCCAGATATTGGTCCTTTGGCTTGGAGGTCTCCTCCTGGAGATTTTTGGGAGTTATTATATTTGCATGTAAACCAGTAAGTATCCATATATATACAATAACATTTATATTGTAATATAAATATGTACTAATGAAATTTGTGTAACAGACTACATCCCTCTTCGAGAGGTGCCGCCCACATCACAACTGTCTTCCAGGAGCGGTTCAAAGGGGCCTTACCACACTAGGTCTGAGATCCCACAGCCGGTTTGAGATATATGGTGGGGAGAGTTTCAGGTGAATATAGAAAACAAATAATAAAAGCCTTGTTATTGAAACGAATATTTTTAACCTAAAACAAATGGATAATAAATGAATATTCAATTTTAGACGAAATATAACAAAAGCCTTCTTATTCTTTTTTTCTTCTTTTGGTTTACAGTTGAAAACGACCTTTAAGTTCATTTTAAAACATCTATGACATACTTTATATATATAATCATGTCATTCTAACGTTATATATTATATTCTAAGCTTTTAAATTTTTAGAAACGATGTATATGGGATCTAACCTACTCCATGACCAGGATGAATATGGCATGGGAGTCGAAGTCAGAAGACCAATTAAGGGTTTCTTGGGCGACGCTAAGGGAAAGAACAAGAGGCCGTCGTGGATTGATGAGAGATACAATGCCAAGATGTAGAATCATTGGAATACCCCTACGTATAAAGCCTAGCCCAAACAAAATAAGAGGAACTGGACTCAAGGACAGGGATGATGGGAATCGGGAAGCACACAGGTGATTCCATATCATTCACAGAAACGATTGTGAAGTGGGTAAGAAGTTTATTTAATATTAGATTTCTCTTATCAATTAAACTAACTTATAAAAAATGTTAATCCTTTCGTTTGTGTGTTGCAGCAGAAGGATTTGACTGAGAGGTTCTCCCGGAGAAAGTACATAGAGGAGCTCCACAAGCATCAAAAGGGGGAGAAGAAGGGAGAGTACGTCGATTTTCGCTGGGCACGGTTTTGAGTAAGTTTTGTATCGATTATAACTTAAGTTTATATAATTTTTCATAACTTATAACCTTTAAGTTTATATAATGTTGAATTCAACTAACATTTTATATTGTAGGAGAAATTTTACGAGGTCCAAAGGAAGGCCAAGGATGATGCTGAGGCGTCGGGTACAGCTATGCCCGGTGATCTCTAGTTAATGGGCATTGTAGCTGGTGGGTTGAGCCGCGACCGTTTGTATGGAGTTGGTTTGGAGGCGGCTCACTTTATAACCAAGAACCGCCAAGCCTCAACTAGATTGGCACCGTATTGCTTGGATCACAAGCAGTGGATTATGCTGAGGGTTGAGGATGCTATTTTGAGAGTATCTGCTGTCTTCGGCAAGCAAATGCCGCGGCTATCGAGCATAATTAGTTGGCGTACACTCCATTCCCGCCGATGATGCCCCTCGTCCGAGCTATGATGAGTGTTAATACTTCCACGTCTACATCAATTGCAGCAGCAGTAGGGAACTTCGAGGTGCCGACACAAAATTCTACTACTCCCCTGCCCCCCTCCCTCCTCTATTCATGCTCCCGAACCTACCTCTCCTTTACTTGACGCTATGGATGGTGCTCTCCATCCTCTGGATATGCTACATAGGCTACAATTTGATATATGTTCATGTATTTTTATGTTTGATGGATGTTTAAATTTTTTACGTTTGATGGATGTTTATGTTTTTAACGTTTCATGGATGTTTTGATTGATTTATAGATTATATGTTTAGTTTAGGGATTTTTTTAGCTTTCATGGATGTTTTATATATAGTGCCGGTTGGTTTTTTGCATTTCAGGGAGCTTCGGCTCTGTTCTCAAATAATATAAAAAAATAAAATTGTTATTGATGGACCTACGAAAAATATTTAAATTTATTTTTTTCCAAAATTTTGTTAACGACCATGGTGTCATCGGTACACATTACCGATGACATGCAGAATCGTCGTTATGCCGTCAGTAAATCATGTTATCAATGATTTGCTCGTCAGTAATTCTTGTTACTGACAAAATTCAATCGACGGAGTGGTAGGCATCGGTATGCTGTCAGTTACATGAAAACACCGACAGGGGGCCGACGAGTTTGGCCGTTGGTGATCGGGTCGATTTTTGTAGTGTTTTTCGTCGATAACAAAAGTTTTCGATGTTGTATACGTCAGTAACCTTTCTTATCAGAAAAATTTTGACTCATCAGATGGAAATAAAAAATTTATTACGGACGACGTTTCCATCAGTAATTGTTACCGACAATGTTTTTGTCGATAATGGTTAGCGACGCTCTCAACGACGAAATGTACTTTTGTCGTTAAAGCCACCGATGGACTTTCTGACAGATTAGAATAAATTATTAAAAAAATTAAAAAACTTACCACAGAACGTATAGAAAACTCCGTGTAAAACAAGAAGAATCCCAAATAAGCAATGTCATATATAATAAATGTTCAATCTAAAACATTCAACCCTAAAATTTTAACAAAAACCTTAAATCTCAACAATATTAAACATAAATAATAGTCAAACATCATACATAACATATATAAAACATCCTCATATACATCATAAAACAAAATACATCAAACATCCTCAGACCTAGCAGCATGAGTAGAGGACGGGGGCGGTGGGAGGAGGGCATCATTAGTGTTTGGCTCGGGGGAACGAATAGAGGGAGAGAGAGTAAAGGAAGATTGAAGCAGCACCTCAAGGGCAGGGCCATCCGAGCCTGCAGCAGGTAAAATCAATGAACACGACGAGGGCACAACATACATAGTAGTTTTGATTTGGTCCAACAACAGTGGAGAATGTACACCAAATGATTATCCTCGTAATATTGCCTCATGTACTCGTCGAAAGCAGTGGATGCCCTTGAAACAGCTTTTTCTATCCTCCACAACATCTTTTGCTTAGCAACTGCATAGCCTGGCCCAAACGGAGCTAACCGTCTACAGGATGGTATTCGACTACAATCAGCTCTCAGATGAGCTGCCTCCGAACCAGCTCCATATTAATGCCTGCGGCTCATGCCACTTGTTGCTATGTACATAACGCGAAGATCAACAAACACAGCAGTGCCTATCGCCACAGCTTCCTCCTCGGTTTTCCTCTTTAGCTCGTGAAATCTCTCCTACAATATAAAATTTTAGTTAGATAATAATAAGTTATATAAAATATTATATACACTTTAAAACATTATATATACTTAAATTTTCACTAAATACCCAGAAAAGTGTGTAAACAAAACCCCTGTACTCCCTCTTCTTCTACCCTAAGCGATGATTGTGCAACTCCTCCAACTCCTTGCTCTTCGAGAACCTCTTAGCTAATTCCTCTTGTCGCAAAACAACAATACTTAACGTATTATTGTTAAAATTAATTAATCGAAACAAGTACTATTAATGAAATTTATTCCTACTTTGCAAGGGACTCGATGAAGGAAATGGACCCACCCGTGTGCTTCTCGAGTCCCTGTTCCCCCGTCCCTCGTTCCTGTTCTTCTTATTCTGCTAGAAAAGGGCTTTGAACCTCGGGTTGTTCCAATAATCTACCATCTCCTTCAATAGTCTCTCCCCAATCCACGGGGGCCCCTTCATTGGCCCCCTGAACGTCGCCCATAATATCCCTGAACCGAATGCTTGCCCTCCCATGCTTCTCGGACCTTTGACATGGGTAAGGCTGGGTCCTAAATACAATTTCTTTGCGACCATATGACTATGCATAAGATTGTATAAGAATATGATTTTAAAAAACTAAACAAATGTAAAAAAAAAAATTATAAAATTGGATTCATTCACCCGAAACTCTCCCACCACAAATCTCTAACATCCTGCAGGACCTGAGACCATGTAAAGTGTCTTCCCATGAATCTCCCTTGAAATACTGATGTGATGGCAATGGAGGCTCTCGAAGATGGATGTAATCTGTTACACAAAGATAGGTGTAGTATATATTTTAGCTTAATAACGACAAGTATATAGAATAAATTGAACTTATTGATCTACATTTAACTCCATTTGCTCCTGAGGGTCAGCAAGAGGCTTTTTCTATGCCGTAGGAACTAGCTCAGGAATCATAGAAGAAGGGGTCAGTTGTGTAGCGGAAGGAGTAGATGCAGTAGGAATTTCATAATTGAGAGTAGGCTATGTCTATGTTAGAGGAGGTGTGGAGGATTGAGACAGTGGCAAAGTCAAGAGAACTATTGAGGGAGTACTAGATGTTGGTGTTCCTGTTTGCTGGGCAGTTGCCAAGGGAGTGCTAGATGTCCCCGACACCTCTCAGGATGTGCTAGCATCCTCAGCATACTTTCTTTTTCCGTCCACGGGCCATCAAACTTGAGATATAATAAACATGAATGAATTAGTTAAAGTATAATAACATAAGTTTCATAACATAATTATAATCAATGTTGAAATGATTAAAAAGTTTCAACTTCTCCTTTGATCATTTTATGTTTTATGTTAATCCTAAGCCATAAAAATCTAAGTTTTTATTAAGATTAGAAAATTTTTTGCAGAGTTTCCCATGTACTATAGACATTTTCCAGGCACACAGGCCACTAAAACAAGTAACAAACACATACCAAACAGGAAATAAAAAGTCAGGGCTCCCCCGTAATACTATATATATAACTATTTATATATATAACTATATATATAACTTAAAAAGAGTCAAGGCTCCCGCATGAAACTATATATAAAAATTAAAGAGTCAGAGCTCCTCCGTAAAACTATATATAACTTAAATGAGTCAAGGCTCCCCTTTAAAACTATATATAACTTAAAAGAGTCAGGGGTCCCCTGTAAAATAATATATAAACTAAAACACATACCTTAACTATTATACGGAGAATATGCAACCAAACTCCTTACAAACAAAACTCTATATAAGAAAAAAAGAATAATATTAAATTGTAAACTTAAAATTAAACTAATTAACTTAAAGTCATTTAACTAGTTAGACTACTTAAACTAGTTTTAATATGATATATATCCTAACCGTGTATATGACGTAGAATATGCCGCCTAAATCGTCACAAACAAAACTATAAGAGAAAAGAAAAGAAAATAATATAGAATTTTAAACATAAACATAAGCAAATAACATAAGCTGATCATATAAGTAAAATAACATAAGTATAATCATATAAGTAAAAATAAACACAAGTATAATCATATAAGTATAATCACATAAGTATAACTAAAGTTAATCATACAATGTCTTATGTGTCGAAATCATCATTGGAACTATCATCGACATCCTCATCAGGATCATCATCGGCATCTTCATCGGAATCCCATTCTATTTCAGTTTCATCATTTTGTAATTCCTTGAAATATGTTTTGACGTTTATATCAACCTCTTCCGATGAACGAGACTCATGGATGAGAGGTCCTATGTCTTCAATCATCACACTATCGAAGCCTCGTCAAAGTCCACGTTCTCTTGGAATGCATCATCTTGGACTGGAACATCTATTACTTGGGGTCGAGATTTCATTACACTACCCAATGGATCCTCATTTTTTCGGAGCCAGGATATGGGAGAAATCACACTTTCTCTACTTGATGATCTAAAACAAAAAGGATCGCATCCTCCATATTTCTGGTCTTTTTGCAATTTCACAATTTTATATTGAGGACAAATCCTCATTCCTAGATCCGAAGAATCAAACCAATCACACATGAATAGCACAACCTTTTTGTTTCACAGAAAGACTATCATTACAAGTTTCTCCCTCCTCACCCCTATCTCTTGTGTGAAACTGAAACCCATTAACAATGTAACCGATGTACGTCTTAACTTTTCTAGAAGCACCCCAAGATAGATTTTTTAGGAGTTGCCTATATTGTTTTGTGTGATTCTGCATCTGTACACACCAAAACACATTTGTTAATTAGATTTGAATGATTTAAAAAAATTAATTTCAATTCTAAACCACTTTGTAAATCCCTATGCTTATTTCTGTTGAATTTCTTTCTCCATTATATTCGAATTGATATTTCTTAGTTCCAATTTTTATTTCATGCATATTATTAAATTTAAAGCTAACAGTATATATATCTGTGTGTGTGTGTGTGTGTGAATGTATGTATATGAAACATGTATTAAGTGAAAAACATTGGTGAACTTATTGGAGGTAAGGTTCCACTTCCTTGCAATTAAGGAGGAATAGTTCCTCACTGCTTTAAATTCTTGATCGTCCAAGTATCTTTTTTTTCGTTTCGCTGAATTTTCTTCCCTGTTGATTGCATATTGATAGAACCTTATCCTCATGTAGAGGATTCCCGACATCTTCATTTTGTCTAACTCTTTTATGGAGTGTAGGTACGCTTGCATCAAAGTAGTAGCTGAAGGATATGTCATCCTCCTCGATTAAGTAAGCATTGCATATTGATTCCTAGACTATTGCCTTAGTTTTTATTATCTTCTTTATATGGTGCAAGTACCTAATATATTGCAAGTATAAATGAATGGGTTATATCATTTAATTAAAATAACGTATAATTTAAGTGCATTTACATTTTTTACCTCTCGAATGGGTATATATACCTGTATTGGACAGGACAACATATCCTCACCTTGTACGGCAAATGAATCATCAAATGCTCCATGGCATTGAAAAAACTCTGTGGGAATATGCGTTCTAACTTACATATCAAAATGGGAATGCTTTACTCCAATTTATATATATGAGACTCACTTATCTTTGACGCACACAAGTCTCTATAGAAGAGACTCAACTCGGCCAAACAACTCCACACTTTCACCGAAAGAAGCTCTTTAAAGATGATGGGTATTAGTCATTCCACGAACACGTGACAATCATGACTTTTTATGCTGGTCATCTTCATGTCTTTATAATCAACACACCTTGCTAAGTTAGATGTATATCTATTTGGCAGTTGCAACTCTTTAACCCAATCAAGCACCATTTTCTTTTGTTCCTTAATCAAGTTAACATATCGTTGGCTTCGAACACTCATTCCCACTACTCTCTTCCATCAACAAGTCTAGTTTGTTGCAATAAAAACATAGGTCTGCTCTAGCCTTTACATTATCTTTTGACTAACCTTTCACATCCATAATAATGTTAAAGATATTATCAAACACATTCTTCTCATTGTGCATTATATCTATGTTATGACGGACTAAAAGGGACGCCAATAAGGAAGATCCCAAAATATACTCCTCCTTGTCCAGTTGTGATCCTTCCCCCTACTATCTTTCTTGCCGAATTCCTTTCCTGTTTCGGTGATCTTTGGAAAGCCTTGGACCCTTTTCCATATCCGACCGCCCGAAAGTCGTGGCGGCAGCGACTAGTGGTGTTTACCTCTACTCCTCCTGAAAGAGCTAGAATCTCGTCTAAATTGATGACCTGGTCGTAAGAAAAATCAATGATGATCGAACCAAGATTGTTTTCTCCCATTTTCTAATTGAAAATAATGTGTCTATTTCATGCAATATGGACAAGCCAACGCCCATGTTGTACTCAAAGCTCTCAACATGTCGTATGTCGGGAAATCATTAACTATCCAAAAAGGTGCGATATGCATTTGGAAATTCTAATTCTTTGATGTGTCATAAGTAAGGGTCCCAACATCTCATAAGTCATTTAATTCTTCTATCAATAGTTGCAAATAAATATTCAAGTTTAGATTTTTTGGACTTGGGATGAGAGTGGTAAAGAACATTACCTGCTTTTTCATACATATCCAAGGCGGTAAGTTATAAGGGGTTACCATTACTGGCCATGAAGAGTATGTCTTTCTCGCAATTCTAAAAGGTGAAAATCCATCTGTACAAAAGCCAAGTCTCGCATTCCTTTCTTTCTGTCAAAAAATTAGAGTAAATCCTATCAAAATGCTTCCAAGGTTCTTTTCCCTAGAATGACTCGTAACATCCAGCTCCTATGAGCTTTTAGAATGCCATCTCATATATTCGTCAGTTCTTTTCAATGCATGCAATCTAGGAGTTAGCGGAAAATAAAACACCGTCTTCACAGTCTCTTCGGCTCCCGTTTCTTCTTTTTCACTTTCTTCTTCGAACTACCCATTACTACCACAAAACTTACATTCAGTTCTATCAGAGTCCTCCTTCCAATAAAGCACAGAACCATTGGCTCACACATCAATCCTTTGCACGGGTAATTCTAAGCCGGATATCAATTTTCGTGTCGCGTACCAGTCTTTGACCATATGATTTCCTTGCGGTAGATGCTTATTTATGTTTGCACAAACATCATCATACGAATTTAAGTCCATTGGTTCTCAACTTAATGTACAATAAATTGAGTGCCCATCATCACTATCAACCAACGGTGTTTCCACAGCTTTTAACATGTCAAAACACTTTTTGTCTCAGGATTAGAAGGTTATTAATGATTCATTTCTTCTTAAGGGAAAAAGTTCGGACCACCTGCATCAAATATGACCTCACAATATGAGTTGATTTCAGTCGGCACTGACCGTGAAGTTTCTACCCCAATACTTGATCGGAATGTACCAGTAAATTCCACACAAAGACGTTCATCATCATGTGGCAACACTTTTCACTATAAGCTGTCCAATTATGATATAAAGGAACAAAACCCCACTTCAAAAGATGTTCCCTCAAAGCATTAGAAGCTATAAACTTCTTATTTTTACACTTTGCACACGGACACCTCATCTCATTTTGACTTCCATTATTCGTTGGAATACAACGACGAACAAAATAATCTACCCCGTTATTGAATTCACTTGTAAAACCTTTAACCCTCGGCCCTCTTTCTCTATACATCCAACTACGACACATTATATTTTCCCTAGCTTCTAAGAATAATTAAGAGAATGAATATTGTTAGTTGTTGTTATTCCAAATTACTATTATAATATCTTTAAATTTTAGACGTAAAACAAAATCTTATAATTCTTAGAAACATTGATTACAACTTCCAATCGTTTATAATCTTTAGAAACACATGAGAAGGAAAGTTAAGAAAAATCTTTCAAAAATTCGAATAAAAGGAATTTCTCTTAAAATGCTAAGTTTTTATTTTATGTTTTATTGTAAGTCATTACATAAAAATCTTAGTTTTTAATAAGATCAGAAATTTTTGTGCAGAGTTTCCCCTATATTATATGTTACACCCCCAACCCTGCCACTAGGTCGACTGCGGCTAAGTAGAGCATCTGCGTGCCTCTCGGCACTAATTTATAAGCTCCGCAATGAAACATAACCCTAGAACAACACTAATAGGTATACACACAAAGTACACAGAAAATTTAAGTAAATTAGATACTACGAATGCGCTCAGAACAGAAGATCTTACAAGAACTTCACATGATCGTTTTATTATAAAAACAAAAGTATCTTACATCAACAATTTTACACGACAACATCAAAAGAAACTTTAGAGATGGTTCGAGTCTAAAAAGATAAAACATAGACATATGCCTCTCTAGGAGATTTGATCCAAAAACTCCTGACCTAAAACTTCAGCGGTTTGCTGGGGCCCTGACCGTCCCGAGTTAATCTAAAAAGAAAACATCATATGGAAAAAACGTGAGCGTGAATGCTCAGTGAGTTCACATGTGTGTGTTGTAGTGATTTCTTTAAAACAATGACGATACTGTTTCACAAAACAGTTCATGTAATGTTATAAGAAAAATATTTCTTTTAATATTTTAACAAAACTTATGCTTGAACCTACATGAGGGTTTCGAGTGCAGCTGGGAAATCTAAGCGAATCAAGACACATCAGCGCAGCTTCTACGCCCCAAATTTAAAACAACACGTAATGCAATAGTGGGGCTCCATGGACAAAGTCCGGATCCCCAAAACAAGGCCATCGGAACCAAGTTCCGGCATCTCGTAGTTAATACCAGCCAAACACCATGCGAGGTCTCGATTACGAAACAACTGCACTCCCATATCACTGGTCAAAACAGGCTACAGAATCTTGGGGCACCTACATGGTCTGCCCTGGGACCAACCTCAGTTTCGAGCCTCTCCTGACTCTCCACTAGGTGGCCGAACCCCACCGTAGAGCATGATGTGGTGTCCACGTAGATCGATTGGACCACACCCTCCGCGGTCTACGTCTCTCTTCAAGTGGATCCACTCTCCCGAGTCTGAATCGTCCACGCTATCGAAAGAGGCCCTCGTACGGGGGACTAGCCACGTACAGTGCAATCCTCTGACGCTTCCAAACACAATATCGTAACCAGAATTGACACCCTGGTCGGAATGGGGTTTTTTTTCATATGTATTTGTAAACAGAAAGGCCATTTGTCTGGCCGTCAGAACAGAATCAGGTCATAAATATTTTTAGTAAAAATTCCCTCCCTTCAGTCACCACATGCTCATGTAAATTTCATAATTATGTCAATTCTAGATCCATATTCATGCATGTCGAAATACGTAACTTTTCAAGCTAGAACATTTTCCAACATATAAATATTTCCGAAAAAACTTGCGTACTACAAACTTCTTATGCACCATCGTAATAATGTGTTTTAAAAGAAACACCTATATGGAGCACCGCTCCTATGCATTTTTTTCCCAGGAAACACGTAACACATTGTGGAGAAAATCTCCAAAAACACGCTGAGAGATATTATTCCAAAAATAGCAATATTTTGTAATGGTTCGGAAAAAAAAAACATATTTATATGTCTTGTAATATTTGAGATAACATAATAAAATGGAGTTTGTGGACTGACCTGGATGCAAATCTGGTGCTAAGATCCTACAAAATAATAATATGAAAATACTTAATACCTGGGTACCAATAAAATAGCCTTATTCCTTAAATAATATCGAAATCCTACGAAATAAACTTAGGAGGCATATATATATATACACCTATATAATGATATATATCATAATTATTTAAAAGATCGAATATCTTGTACTCTTAAAAAAAATAAACTCTCCCAAGAAAACATAATTAACTATATACTATATACTAAATACCCATTTAAAACATTTAATCCTAAAATAAATAACTAACTTAAATTATATATTTATATGTATAATCTAACTAGAAATAAATCTCACTATATACTAATGCTTAGAAAAAAAACAATACACTTAAACTATATATACATATATAGATATTATAATGAAAATACAAAGGAAAGAAGAAAAAAATAATAATAAATAATTAAAAAAATACAAACTATCCTTAATGTTAATGGCTGCTCCAAATTGTTTCTATCAAAGAAAGAAGAAGAAAAGAAAAAAAATAACTAATAATATATCTATGTATATATGTTGCTGCCAAATTGCTAGTGGGAAACAAAAAAAAAAGGCATTACCCATATATACATATATATGGCGGTTAGGGGATGAAAAAAAAAAAAAGAAAAGAAAGGGGAAAGGGTTTGGGGTGGTGCCAGGTGGGTGTAGGAGGTGGCGGTAGGTTTCTTAATTGCAAAGGTTTGTGTTTGTTTTTTTTTTTTTTTTTTGGAAATCCTTACATGAAAATATCAAGTATTTAAATTTCTAAAATAAATACACTAGGTATGGAAAATAAAATCCACTTAAAGGCACTTATAAACCTTAATAATAAAACCGCAATATAATAAAATTTTATTCCTATTCCTAAGTATCCCCAAATTACCACTAAGTGCCAAAAACACTATATCCTACTAATATAGATCCAAACTCTATTTTCATTACGTCCGTAATTTTAAAGTCATGCTAGGTGCTTACGGGGTAGGGCGATACATTTTACCCTCCTTAAAAAAAATTTCGTCCTCGAAATTGAATAGTTACGTACCTATAAGCTCTGGATACTTTTTCTTCAAGTACTCCTTAGTTTCCCAGGTTGCCTCTTAAATCCCATGATGTCTCCATACCACTTTACACGTTGGAATCTGTCTCCCGCATAACTCTTTTACGTTTCATTCTATAATCTCAGTTGGTTTTTCTTCTTACGACAGATCGGCTTGTAATTCCAATTGGTCATCATTGAGAACATGATCAGGTGCAGGATGATACGTATTTAATTGTGATACATGGAACACATCATGTATACCTATCAGTTCATTTGGCAAGGCGAGCCGATATGCCACTTTACCAATCCTGTCAATAATTTCAAACGGTCCGATATATCGGGGGCTTAACTTTCCTCTCCTCGGATATCTCAGCTTTCCGCGATGTGGTGTAAATCTTAAGAAAACTCGATCTCCCACACTAAACTCCAGATCCCTTCTTCGATTGTCGGCATAGCTCTTCTGTCTACTTTTAGCTGTCCGAAGCCGATCTTGAATTATCCTAACTTGTTTCTGCATCTCTTCCAATTCTGGCATCAAGTTTCTTTGTCTCCAATGGAATTGAACGCCGACTTCATCCCAGTACAAAGGTGTTCTGCATCTCCTACCATACAACGCTTCAAATGGTGCCATTCCTATCGAAGAGTTGTAGCTACTATTATAAGCAAACTCGGCACAAGCAAGATTGTCAGTCAACTTATTTCCAAAGTCTAAGGCGCAAGCTCTTAACATATCCTCTAGGGTTTGAATTGTTCTTTCAGAGTGTCCATCGGTTTGGGGATGTGCTGTGGTGCTATAACTTAGATTTGTCCCATAGCTGCCTGGAACTTAGGCCAAAACCTTAAGGTAAACCTTGGGTCTCTATTGGATATAATATCAACGGGTACCCCATGAAGTCGAACAATCTCATCTACATAACCTGTGCCAACTTGTCCAGAGGGTATGTCATATTAATGGCAATAAAATGAGCCACTTTTGTTAAACGATCAATGACTACCCAGATAGCATCCTTATATCCCTTGGTCCGGGGCAATCCTGTGACAAAGTCCATTGTCACATGATCCCATTTCCATTCGAGAACAGGTAATAGCGGTTGTAGTAGTCCTGCTGACTTTTGATGTTCCGCCTTAACCCTTTGACATGTAAGACAGGCTGCTATATACTCCACAATTTCTCTCTTCATTCCATTCCACCAAAATTTTTGCTTTAAGTCTTTATACATCTTATTCTCTCCAGGATGCATTGAATACTTACTTCTGTGTGCTTCCTCTAGAATCTTACGCTTAAGTTCAGTATCATTGGGTACACACAACCGATTTCGAAAGTACAGGTTCCCATAAACTTCTAATGCTCGAAAATCTTCCAATTTCTTAGCTTCCACACGGTTTTTGAACTCCTGGAACTCCTTATTATTCTTTTGGGCGCTTCCAATATCCTATTGTAGGGTGGATGTTAAGCTAAGACTTGATATCGTTCCTTGTCTACTCAATGCATCTGCCACCACATTCGCCTTTCTTGGATGATACTTAATCGGGCATCGATATTCTTCCAGCAGTTCCATCCATCGACGTTGTCTCATGTTCAAGTCCTTTTGAGAAAACAGATACTTTAAGCTCTTATGGTCAGTGAATATCTCATACTTAGCCCTATACAAGTAATGTCGCCACTTCTTAAGTGCAAACACGATGGCTGCTAATTCCAAATTGTGTCTCGGATAATTCCGTTTATGATCCTTCAAGTTTCTTGAAATATATGCGACAAACTTCCTGTCTTGCACCAATACAGCTCCTAGACTTCCTCTTGAAGCATCTGTATACAATGAAAATTCCTTATTCAGATTGGGTAATATTAACACTGGTGTCGTCATCAGTCGGTTCTTCAATTCTTGAAAACTGCTCTCACACTTCTCCGTCCACTCAAATTTGGTTGCTTTTCTGGTTGATTGTGTTAGAGGTCTAGCAATCCTAGAAAAGTCTTTTATGAATCTCCCATAGTATCCTGCCATACCCAAGAAAATTCGTATATCGGTTGGTGTTTTGGGTTGTGTCCAATGGGTCACTGCTTCTACTTTCGCCGGATCCACCGAGATTCCTTCCTGGGTGATAACATGTCCTAGGAAAGTAACTTGACGCATCCAGATCTCACATTTACTAAACTTAGCATACAACTTATGCTCCCATAGGGTTTGCAACACTTTTCGAAGATGTTGTTCATGAGCTTCAGGGTTGGGTGAATAAAAAGGAATATCATCAATAAAAATCACCACAAACTTATCCAGGTAAGGACTAAAGACTCTATGCATCAAGTCCATAAATGTCGCAGGTGCATTAGTTAATTCAAACGGCATAACCGCAAATTCGTAATGCTCATATTGTGTGTTGAAAGTCATCATTGGAATATCCTTTTCTCTTATCCTAACTTGATAATACCCCTGTCTCAAGTCCAATTTGGAAAACATCCCGCTCCTCGGAGTTAGTCAAATAACTCATCAATGAGGGGTAGTGGGTATTTGTTCTTGACTGTTATACTATTCAATTCTCTGTAATCTATACACATCCTGAGGGTTCCATCCTTCTCCTTTACAAACAAAACTGGCGCACCCCAAGGAAATGTACTTGGACGAATGTATCCTTGCTGCAACCGTTCTTGTAGTTTCTTTTTCAACTCTTTCAGTTCCTCCTGTGCCATCCGATATGGAGTTTGAGATATTAGTTTAGCATAAGGTACCAATTCTATGCCGAACTCCACTTCTCGATCTGGGGATAGCGTCGTCAACTCTTCAGGAAAAACATCCACAAACTCCCTCACTACGGGTACTGTTTCTAATTTTACCTCCTCTTTAGGCTTGTTAAGTAAATATCCTAGGTACCCTTGACATCCTTTCTACAGTAACTTTCTGGCTTTCATGCCAGACAAAAAGAGATTCTCCCGTTATGTTCGCTTCTCTTGGAACACCAGGATTGGCATATTTGGTCGGCTAAACTTAACCAACTTTCGTCGACAATCTACTTGGGCGAAATGTTTAGACAACCAGTCCATTCTAAGTATCACGTCATATCCCTCCAAATTAAATCTCCAGATAAAACCACATTCTCGACACATATATCACAATCAGGGTACTTTATCTCAGTTATCTTATTCACGCCCATAGGAGTGCTAACTATCAACTGGTAATGCATGTTAATAGAAGGTATAGGAATATGTTTTATGAAATGCAAACTCACAAAAGAATGCGTAGCTCCAAGTCAATGAGTACTCTTGCTGGTTGAGAAAAGATTTGTATCATACCTTCAACTACTTCTGCCTCAGTATCTACGGGCAATCCATCCAGTGCATAAACTTTAGCTTTTACTTGTGGCTTATTATTCCTTCTTTCTGTTGCTCCTCTCATAACCGGGGGTCACCCTGCTCTTCTAGACGTCTCCGGAAGTACTTGTTACATCTCAGGGCACTGGTCCTTGGAATATCCTAGTTTTCCACACTTGAAACATAACCTTAACTTCCGATAACACATTTCAGCCACATGCACACTTCGTCCACAGTATGTACATACTCTGTGGGCTCCTCCAGGGGTTAGGTTTGGTCGGCCTTCATTTCCAGTCCTTTGTTCACCACGGGATCTCTTGAAATCTCTAGGTTTCCATGGTCCTTGTCCAGGACGTTTATAGAGAGTCGCCGCTGAACTAATGGCTGTTTTCCTCTGTATAACTGCTTGATCAGCCATCTCTGTTTGCGTGGCGGCTTCAACTGCGGCCTCGAATCCCATCGGTGGC
Source organism: Catharanthus roseus (assembly GCA_028651295.1). Taxonomy (NCBI): domain Eukaryota; kingdom Viridiplantae; phylum Streptophyta; class Magnoliopsida; order Gentianales; family Apocynaceae; genus Catharanthus; species Catharanthus roseus. Next base: position 248,579 of record JAPQWS010000102.1, read on the forward strand.
AAGGGAGCCAATGCCCGTTGCAGTTCAACCCTTAATCCTTTCACAAATTGTCACGTCTTATTTTCATCAGTATCTATCAACGTTAAGAAATACTTAGCCAACCTATTGAACTTTGTCGTATACTGGGCAACTGTCAGGTTACTCTGTCTCAATTGCTGAAACTCATCCTCTCGTTGCTCACGAACCCGACGAGGTATGTATTCCTTTTTGAATTCTTCTTGAAAATCGTTCCAAGTCCATAGTTGGTTCTTGAGTGGCCGAGCTTCGGAAGCTCGAAGCCACCAATCCTTTGCCATTCCTCATAGTCTAAAAGCTGCAAACGTTACCCTCAGGGCATCCTCGTACTTAAGGGTATCATAGATATCATTCAACTGCTCAAGGAACAGTTCAGCTTTAATTTCTTGCTCAACTTCTCCATAAAACTCCAGGGGTCGAAACTTGAGAAATCGTTCTAGTGCTTCATCTGCTCCAGTGGCCGGTACTCGTTCGTTTCTTCTTGTGGCCGGTATTATATGTAAAATTCTCAATTACCTTGTGCGTGGCTTGTTCTGGACGAGGTGTGGCCTCCCTTATAGGTTCAGACTGTCTGTTTTGAGAACTTTCCGACACAGCCTCGTCCGTATGGTTGGGAGATTGGGAACCTGACATGTTTCTAAAATCCAATAAGTTCTAACACTAATAAACATCTAAGATTACAGATACTCTACAACAAGTAAACATGAATTTATCCCAGGCACCAACATCAATGGGTACATATAAACATATGTATAACTCAAAATAAGGATTTTTAGTACAAGTAGCATGAAGATACAGTCGGATCATCTTGGTCCTACCACCCAAAAATATATGTCTGGGTTGCTATACATATCCAAAGCTCGAGGACCTCATACCTATGACCCTAAGCCTACTGCATCAAGTACCGACAAAAACACTACTCGCACCTATCAAAGTGACCAAATATTCACACTTACTTGTACTCTATCCAACACTTACTCCGCCTGAGGACACTGGCTATCAGAACATCCTGGTCGGGACACTAACTCGACACGGGCTCTATCCACTGAATCTCTAGTAATACCAAGGAACTGAGCGAAAAACCGCCTAAGCCAGTCCTGCTCGTCAATCAGCTCCATAATCTCTCTTGGGCCACGTATGTCTCTCGCGCCTGACCTAGCTCCGCCTCTAGCATAACGACCCTCGTCGTTGCCTGTCGATGTGCTTGGCGAGCTATATAGAACAGGGCATCTACTCGAGAAATCTCCTCTCTCAACTCCATAATCTGCTGTCCAGTGGCCTCCACCCGCTGCTCGCGCCACAAACAGTAGCCACAGATGTCATGCTCCCTGACCCCATCCCGAAGTAATGATGATAGTGCTGGAAAAGAAGATATACACTCCCCGAGTGGAATAGGGGTAGGGTATGCTACTACTGGCAAAGTATCTGCTACAAAGGTACCCATATCCCCAGTGGCCGCCGGTGCCATTTCTCTGGTTTGGGCGTCATCTCTGACTCTTACTGTGCTCACAAGGGTCCTCTTCTATTGATATTCGAAGCCCTGTTCCCGGTGCCACTGGTGCCATCTCTGGTCCTTCTACTGACTCATCATCGGAAAGGTCAATCACCGGAATTGGTTCCCTTTCTAGGACGATCTCCCTAAGGGAATATGAGGATGATGATGATGACGTAGTCCTACTAGACTCATCTACGAGGCTGCCCTCCTTGTATGTCCATCTATGAGAAGGATGTGCCATCTAGTACCTACAAAACAAAATCTTAAGGTCAGTACAAACCAATAAATCATATAGTTAACTTTAAAATTTAAGCAGTCGACTCTTATAGCTTGTCTAAAATCCAACGTTTCAAACCTAGCATCGAACCTAGATGCTCTGATACCACATGTGATGCCCCCAACCCTGCCACTAGGTCAACTATGGCTGAGTATGGCATCTGCGTGCCTCTCGGCACTAACTTATAAGCTCCACAATGAAACATAACCCTAGAACAACACTAATAGGTATACACACAAAGTGCACAGAAAATTTAAGTAAATTAGATACTACTAATGCGCTCAGAACACAAGATCTAAAAAAAAAACTTCACATGATCGTTTTATTATTAAAAAAAAAAAGTATCTTACATCAACTTTACACGACAATATAAAAAGAAACTTTACAGACGGTTCGAATCTAAAAAGATAAAACATAGACATATGCCCCTCTGGGAGATTTGATCCAAAAACTACTGGCCTAAAACTTCAGCGGTTTGCTGGGCCCCTGACCGTCCTGAGCTTATCTGAGAAGAAAACATGATATGGAAAAAACATAAGCGCAAACGCTCAGTGAGTCCACGTGTGTGCTGTAGTGATTTCTTTAAAACAATGACGATGTCGTTTCACCAAACAGTTCATGCAATGTTATAAGAAAAATATTTCTTTTAATATTTTAACAGAATTGATGCTTGAACCTACATGAGGGTTTCAAGCGCAGCTGGGAAGTCTGAGCGAATCAAGACCCATTAGCGCAACTTCTACGCCCCAAATTTAACAGAACATGTAATGCAATAGTGGGGCTCCACGGACAAAGTCCGGATCCCCAAAACAAGGCCATCAGAAGAAAGTTCCGGCATCTCGTAGTCAATACCAGCTAAACACCATACAAGCGCTCAATTACAAAACAACCGCACTCCCATATCACTAGTCAAAACAAGCTACAGACTCCTGGGGCACCTACCAAGTCTACCCTGGGACCAACCTCAGTTTCGAGCCCTTCCTGACTCTCCATTAGGCAGCCGAACCCCACCGCAGAGTATGATGCGGTGTCCACGTAGACTGATTGGGCCATACCCTCCGCGGTCTACGCCCCTCTTCAAGTGGATCCACTCTCCAGAGTCTGAATCGTCCACGCCATCGGAAGAGGCCCTCGTACGGGAGACTAGCCACGTACAGTGCAATCCTCTGACGCTTCTGAACACAAGATCGTAACCAGAATTGACACCCTGGTCGGAGTGGGTTTTTTCTTTTTTTCATATGTATTTGTAAACAGAAAGGCCATTTGTTTGGCCGTTAGAATAGAATCAGGTCATAAATATTTTTAGCAAAAATTCCCATCCGCCAGTCACCACATGCTCATGCAAATTTCATAATGTTGTCATTGCTAGATCCATATTCTTGCATGACGAAATACGTAGCTTTTCAATCTAGAACATTTTTCAACATATAAATATTTCCGAAAAAACCTGCGTTCAACAAACTTCTTATGCACCATCGTAATAATCTGTTTTAAAAGAAACACCTATATGGAGCACCGCTCCTATGCATTTCTTTTTCCTAGGAAACACGTAACACATTGTGGAGAACATCTCCAAAAACACGCTGAGAGATATCATTTTAAAAATAGCAATATTTTGTAATGGTTCCGAAAAAAACATATTTATACGTCTTTGTAATATTTGAGATAACATAATAAAATGGAGTTTGTGGACTCACTTGGATTCAAATTTGGTGCTAAGATCCTACAAAATAATAATATGAAAATACTTAATACCTAGGTACCAGTCAAATAGCCTTATTCCCTAAATAATATATATATATATATATACGCCTATATAATAATATATATAATAATTCTTTAAAAGTTCGAATATCCTATACTCTTAAAAAGAAATATACTCTCCCAAGAAATCATAATTAACTAATATACTATATACTAAAAATCCATTTAAAACATTAAATACTAAAATAAATAACTAACTTAAAATATATGTTTATATATATAATCTAACTAGAAATAAATCTCACCATATACTAATGCCTAAAAAAAACAATACACTTAAACTATATATACATATATCGATAGTATAATGAAAATACAAAGGAAAGAAGAAAATAATAATAATAATAAATAATAAAAGAAACATACGAACTAACCTTAATGTTAATGGCTGCTCCAAATTGTTTCTATAAAAGAAAGAAGAGGAAAAGAAAAAAAATAACTCCTAATATATCTATGTATATATGTTGCTGCCAAATTGCGAGTGGGAAAGAAAAAAAAAAGACATGACTAATATATACATATATATATATGGCAGTTAGGGGATGAAAAAAAAGAAAAGAAAAGGGAAAGGGGTTGGGGTGGTGCCAGGTGGGTATAGGAGGTGGCGGCCGGTTTCTTAATTGCAAAGGTTTTTTTTTTTTTTTTTTTGAAATCCTTACATGAAAATGTCAAGTATTTAAATTTCTAAAATAAATACACTAGGTATTAAAAATAAAATCCACTTAAAGGCACTTATAAACCTTAATAATAAAACCTCAATATAATAAAATTTTATTCCTATTCCTAAGTATCCCCAAAATACCACTAAGTACCAAAAACACTATATCCCACCAATATAGATCCAAACTCTATTTTTATTACGTCCATAATTTTAAAGTCATGCGAGGTGCTTACGAGGTAGGGCGTTACATTATAGACCTTTTCTATGCACACATACCACTCAAACAAGCAAAAAATACATACCAAACAAAAAAAGAAGAGTCAGAGCTCCCTCATAAAACTTTAAAGAGTCAGGGCTCCACCCGTAAAACTTTAAAGAATCATGGCTCCCCCGTAACAAAATGAAAGAGTCAAGTCTTCCCCTAAAACAAAATTTAAACTAATTAAACGCGTATCTCTACTGTGTATATGATAGAGAATATGCCACCATAATCCACATGAATAAAAATATAAGAAAAAAGAGAATAATGTGAAATTTTAAATATCATAGAACTATACGTTAGAGTCTTTTAAAAGGTTATTTGTAACTAAGTTTTAATAAGTGACGACAGTTAGGATTAGAACTTGTAATATACTTTTAAGAAAACGAAAAATGGGATTTGAGGAGTTAACTACATAAAATAGTGAACTTAAAGTAGTTCGCTAGTTTTAGTAAACTACGTAAACTTGAACTGCTTAAACTACTTAAACTTAAGATTCTAACCATTTACGAAAGAAGAAATCTAAAATGGACCAACTTAGATGAAAACATGAAATGGGAAAACTTGCTCTATTATGAGGCTTAAAAATAGTGTTTTCAACTCATACGTGCATTTTAGTGTTTCAAACAATAAATAATTTTGAAGCACAAGTTTTGAAGCCAATATTAAAGACATATTCTCTCCACTTTATTTAGCTTTCTTGTATATTTGGTATGGGCTTTATATTCACAAAAACTCACTTAATGGTTTCATTTTGAATAGGAAAACATTTTTTACCAAAAGTTAGAAGGAATATGCACGTTCATGTCCCTCTTAACCTTACCCTTATTTTTTAAATTTTTAACCCATTCTTGCTTTCCGCACTTGCAATTCTTGTCAAAATCCAAAAAGGATGTTCAAAAGACAAAGAAAAAATATACAAAAAAGAAAGAAAGCATAGTGATATGACCACGGACATGCATTACTGCCTGGAATATTCAAATCCGATAATTTGAGTTAGAAAGATAGTCGAAATGGAGGCAAGCTGGAATTTCTGTAATTTCTTAACTAAGTTTGGAAGAACTCCATTTTGGGGCTTTAAAATATTTCAAATCAACAAGTGACCTTCATGAATATTGTGGAACACTTCTTGAGGTTTCAAGAATGGTATAGCTCATTAATAGATGAGTTCATTTGAGTATCCTATGACCAGTCTTAATCCAGACATTCTACCTTGGACAAAAGATGATATATTCCGGTAAAATAGCCATACTTAGCTATGGAGTTCAATTTTTGTTCTTCAAGATGTAGTAGAGAGCTAAGAGAAAACTCTACAATTTGATGAAGACACCAAGAGTCATTTTGAATGTTTTAAAGGTCAAACAAATACAGTAACTGAGGAGATGCAAAATTGCACAAGTGTGGGCTACTAAAACAGAGCCTACCATTTGGAAGGTAGGGTGACCTCCCATCTACGGTAGCTCTCTGCCCAAAATTAATAGCAACAATATGAATTGCTCCATTTTGTTGTTTTTAGTCTAATTTTTGTTTTTCTTATTTCCTAGTCTTGTAATGACTTTATTAAGATTAATTAGGCCTTTTAAACATTTACAAGGGTAGGAGAGTAATTAACTTAATTAAATTCTAATTAAGTCTTTTCAACACTCATTATGTTTAGGGGAGGGTTTAGGGTTTTTCTTTAAATACCTCATTATACTTCCTTTGTAAGTATATTTTGATGAAATGATATTTTGAATAGAAAGGATTAATGTTAGTGTTCTAGGGTTCTTCAACCTTCTCTAGCTAAGTTCTCTGTGGGTTCTCTTCCTTAGTGAGTACTCAGTTGATGTTCATAGATTAAAGATCTATGAAAATCTAATTGATTATCTAAATTCATATTTCTTTGATTTTTACAATCTAGTAATCGTCATAGATTAGGTCTTCTCTGTATATGTTAATTAGGTGTTGGGTTTAATATACCCAATGTTGAATTGGCTTATAGGGAAAAGATGAATTTCATGAGTACATGAGGTCTTAGCTTTAATATAGCTATGCTTGCTTGAGGAAGAAATTGGTTAAGTCCTTTGAGTCAAAGGTCCTTAGTGTTTAATTTCAAGAATTGATCCATTGAAGATCCAATTCCATATCATTTCGTATCAGAGATACTTTTAACTCAGCTCAATTTTAATTTAATTTCTACAGAAAAATTTAAAAGAAAAAGGATGTATGATGATCATAGAAAAATCCATATAGATGATGCAAAATATGTACAAATAAATGATGTCAGAAGTATTTGATCATCAAGTGCTATTGTTTGTTCGAAAGTTTTGGTGGATGTGAACTCCTTTGAGTTGGGAATCATTAGAAATCAGTTTCACTAAATTTCGAGTTGATTTGGTTGATCAATTATATCAAAACTTTCAATTTGTCAAGAATTCTCGTATGCTAGAAATGAGTGGATTAATTCGATAATATCTTATCTTATACGAATTGAAATTGATAGAAATTTTGTGCTCATTTTCATCCTCTTTGGGTTATGGATCTGACTAAATTAATTTTACTCGACTTGGAGATATTAAGTTTTTAGTAACAGCGTGTTATTGTCCCCTAGTTTCTGGAAATTTTTCTAGTGCTCTTTCTTCCTTGATTAGCTTTATCTTATTTTGTTTCTTTTTGAATTTGACTTCTAATAGCTTTTTTATGTGTTCTTAGTCTTTGATGATGATCAATGCTGTTTATTATCTCATTTTCCATAGACAATTTTTTGAAACTCTTTACACTACAAATATTATATATAATTACTCTTTGAACTCTTTTATTTCCAACTAAGTGCATTAATTGTGATGCTTGCTTTGGTTGTTTCTTTTTGTTGATTTTGTAAGGGAGTTTGAAGGATCTAAAGGAACTTGTGAGTTGAGAGTTTAGAAAAAGGCAAGAGGGTGAGCTTATTAATACAAAAGCCATAAAGAGAGTTATACACGAGTGAGCCGAGTGATCATCCAAAGAGAGTAAACATTAAGGGAGTGATGGAGGTCTTTATTTGTTTTCTACCCTTCTTGTGCAGTTTTAAACAATAAAAAAAATGAAGTTAATTGGTCTAATCTATCATGGGAAAGGATAGAAGTAAAAACAATCGAGAGGATTATCATTCCAAGCTTGCAAGGGATAAGCATAACTTCTATCATAATGGTAGGTATGGAGTAAATGCTTATGATGAGAGGAACCACAGACATGGAAACTTCACTCCTAAAAGACATAATGGAGTTGGTAACTTCTCTTCTTATGCTAAATCTTTTAGGCATACTTCTTATGATAATTCTGGCGGTTATGTAAGAAATAAAGCTAAATATTATTATCATGAGCATAGTCCTTTTGATTGCTATGAAGGGTATTATGATAGTTATGCCTATAGTGATGATAGTTATGACTATAGTGATTATAATTATGGTAAAGAAGTTTACTATGAGAGCTTGTTTGATGAAAATATCCTAGAGAGGAAAAATAAAAGTGAGCACGTTGTCCATACTAAATGCAAAGTGCAAGATAGGCTTGCTAATCTTGTTGTTGATGGTGTTAGTTATGTTAATGTGGCTAGTATTTACCTTGTTGAAAAGTTGAATTTGCCTCTTCTTGAATATCCTAGTCTACATACGCCATTGGTGAAATGATAGTATTGAGATAAAAGGTACCATGAAAGTGTGGGTGTCTATTCCTATGGGATGTTATAAAGAGGATGTGTTATGTGATGTTGTACCCATGCAAGTGGGTCATTTGTTGTTTAGAAGTCCTTGTCTATATGATAGGAAAGCTATATACAATGGGGACAAGAATACTTTCAACTTCTCTAAGAATGGAAAGAGATTCACTCTTAATTTCTTGGCACCTTACCAAGTTTATGAAGAGCAAAAGAAATTGAAAGAAAAGATAAGAATGTTTGAGCATGAGAAAAAGGGAAAGAGCTTCATGAAAGCTGTAGGATGTGAGGATACACAACTTTCCAAGCCATCTCAAGGAGTTGCAAAGGTGGACACCTTGACACCATCAACGGTTGATGAACTTCCAAGAGCAATAGAGCATCCACATGCTACAATTGAAGATGAAGAAAGTGCAACAACACATGTTAAGGAAAAGACGTCTAATGTGGAACATTAATCTCATGAGAGAAAAGAATTGTGAGAAAGAAAAGTGCATTGAGATTAATGAAAAAGATAGAGTGGAAAAAGAGAGATTAGTTGAGGGATTATGTGTCTTTGATTCCACCTTTACTTAAATAAAAAGAGAATGAAAAGAGGAGTGTTTCAAAGAGAAAGAGCATGAGCTTGAGCAAAGTGAGAGTAGAAAAGAGCATGAGTGCTACATTGAAAAATAAGAGAGTATAGAAGAAAACAAAAGGAAAAAGTGGTAATTGCACTTGACTAGAGTAAGGTAGTGAGTAATTTTACTATCCAAACTAACACTATTCTTGCGAGTGATTCTTCATGAGTGCAGAATTTTTTGACACAAAACATTGACAATGAAAGGAGCTCAGACTACAAGATCTACAAGACAGTAAGGTTCTTTACTCCTACTTCTTACTTGTGTTTCTATCACTTTCCCAAGGAAACTAAATTGAATTCTTTTGCACTTATTTTTAGTAGGATTTCTCTTGAACATCCTTGCACTTGGACATCAATGCTTGGAAGGAACCATACCATGAAGAGTAAAGACTAAGGAGAGATAGTTGGAAAAGAACTATTTTAATGCCATGAAAATTTATCAATAAGCCATTTTCTTAAACTTCTCTTTTATCTCTTGATGTTTCTTATGAGAAATTAAAGTTGTATTTAGCATCTTACATTTCTCATGTGAGCATAATTGGAGATGTTTGTGCTATATTTTCTTGTGGTGGTCTCTTTCTCTTTGAGCCTTCTATTTCTAAGTGTGTTTCTTCTCACAATTCCTTGAAACAACAACTTGTGATTAATGATGTTAGTGATGCACCACCTTGTTTCTATTGTGAGTTGGTCCATGATGATTCTTTCTTCATTCAATCTAAACTTGTTAGCTTTGGGCTTGATTATGTTTAGTTGATGTTCTTCAAGACAAGTCTAAAGGAAACATGTTAAGCAATATGACTATTTTGTACTTTTCCTTGGTGATTTTTTGAGGAATGTCGTTGGTTTTATTTTTCCTAACCAACTTGTGCCCTTTGTAAGTGAGCAAATGGAATTTCGTTACAATAAACATGAGCTTTCAAGTGTTTTTGGATATTTGGAAACGGTGTTTGAAAAAACCCTTGGTTTCAAATTCTACCATTTACATTTTAAAGATTTCTTATTAAGAAATTTTGGAAACATAGTAGAAATCGGATTTGAAATGTTTAAAGCTATTCTTCTCAATTTTTGGAAGATAATTTGAGAAAGCTTTCTTTTGCAAAAGCTTTGAAAAATTTTATTGAAACACATGTTTCCTATCATTTACCTTTTAAGAAGTGGCGTAGGAATTTGATCATTTTACATGTTTGTTGTCAAAAGAACTTCTCTTGTGCTTCATTGTCAAATGCTGCTAATTTTAATTTGAAGTTGCATTTTCAATATCATTTTCCTTTTAAGACAAATAGAAATCACCTAAAAGAGAGATGGATCTGATATCATATGATGTGAACTCATCTTGATGGATGATTGAGTCATTTATTTCCCAGTGATCTTCTCTCTTGTACTTAAGGATTTGAGAAGAAACCCCTTTGGAAAACTTGATGAAAATCACCAAACCCTCCAATAGAAATTTTCTAATCTTTCATCTAGGAAGAAATCAACAAGAAATAATAAGCCCTCACCTATTTCCTACCTAAAAGAGACCTAACAACAAGCAACATTAGTTAGAAAACTAATACATTTAGAAGATTAGGAATTTATAGAAATGAAACAAAGAGCTCTTAAAAATCCATTCAAGAATATCTTGCTCAATCAAACTAGTTAAGCTACTCTAGCTAATGGAAGAAGAAGTAGCTAAAAGAAACCATGGGTAGAAAGGCTCTGTGGCTGCAAAATTCCCTCATATATTTATATTTCATTCAATGTTCAAGACAATTGTTACTAGAGATATTTATAGGTTCCCACATGTTTAACCCTAACTGTAGTTTTAGATAACATATCAAGGGGTATTTTAGACATAAACCCTTTAAATATAAGTCTAAAATCAAATAAAAATTGGAATAAAAGTCAAGAAATACAAAAGCCATTTTAGCTCGAAGCAGCCGCGGCCGGCTGCAAGGTTGCTTAAAGGATCTATTTTTGGCCAGAATGAGGCTGGGGTCGGCCTTTATGAATTCGTGGCTGGTTCCCTGCTGCCAAGGGGTTCTTGAGTTTTCTTCCATGATGGTCTTGAGCTCTTAGATTGATTTGTTGAGTTTCTTCATGAGTTGTTTCAGTATCGGGAGCCGTAAAACCTTTTGTAAGTCTTTCAATTTGAACCCGCAACTCATCATTTGAATTTCTTCATTCAAAATAGTATCTGTAATTATGAGATTCTTGATCGTGCTCATATCAACTTTATAGGCCAACACTTTACAAGCAGGCTTGTCATACCCACCTGTTCTTGAGCTATGGCAGCAGCACGAAAGGTCACCAGACGGTTTTGCATCCTATTCCTTTAGGAGGGTAAGTATAGATACCCTATTACCTTATTATTTTCATAAAAACAATCTTCATTATAACATTAGCATCTTTTTAGTTTGTTGGAGTTCAATGTAGCGGACATTTGATAGAATTTGATAGTCCAGTTGCATCTTGACGAGACATACGATAGCTAGAGTTGGATTCTGCAGCGCTTCCGAGATGTGTAGTTCAAGGAGTTTTCGGTGAGCGTAATTCTTTCACATTTACAATTTAAATTTTTTTTTCCTGAAATGTAACTTTTGTGAATGTGTAGAGGTATTTTTGTTGGAACCCTGTCCTCAATATGTTGGTGAGGGATGAATTTGAGGCTATAGATATTAATTGGTACAAATACCTAGTTTACGTTAACCTTAGGAAGCCCACTTGGATACCTTTCCCTATATATGATGTATTCATATCGATATGGACGATAGATAAGTATCAAGTAAAGTCTTAGATGACAAAGAAGAACAAGAATAAGGGATGAGGCAGCCGAGGTTCTGGGAAGCATACAGGTGGATCCAGATCATTCATTGAGTGGGACAGTGCAAAATTAATGAATATATATCTATGTATTTCACTTTTTCTTTATGAATTATAATATTTTTAATTAACCTTATATAATAATGTAATGTAATAGGCTTAGGGATGACTTCTGCAAATATAAGCTATACCAAAAGCTTCACGCATATATGGAAGGGCACGAGAAGGCTGACCAACTCGTCAACACTTAAAAAGATAGGTTGAGGGTAAGTTTTTTGTTTCAATTACTATTGTAGATAATCAATTTTTAACTTATTTACTTAATCAACGACTAACTAAAATATATATTTTTAGTCTTTTTTAAATTTAATAAAAAAAGGTCTTTTGGGCCATGAAAATTGGATCATTCAAGTTAGCCATCTAAATTGAGTTAGATTTGAATTATTTAAATAATATCCAAACTCATTTTAAATATAGCCCAATAAATGCGAGACCTAGCCATTGGCCCCAATTAAATTGAGCTCAAAGTCATTTTAAATTAAATCCATTAAATGATAGGTTAAATCTATTGGGCCTCAACAACGTTGATGGGTCTCTTGGTAGCCAAGTAACCCAAAATTTCATCACTGCCTATATAAGGGTCTTACCCAAGTTCGAGATATCATTCAAAAGACTCAAGCTTAATACAAGTGAAAAGCTCTCTCCAAAATCTCTTCCCAAAAGGCACTCCAAGAAAGGTCTTTCTCAAAATTCAATCATTTCTTCGCGGTGTTCCTCGCCTTCTTTGTTTAGAAGATTAAAGAGAGCAACAATAGCTTTGTATTCTTTCATGAGATTAACATAAGTTTCTTGTTCTTTAGAAGTGAGGAGGGCCCTTATGTTGTCCAAGAACTCTAACCAAATGGATCATACAAGATAGTTGTTGAAGATGGTCTAAGAATTGGTCCTATCAAGAACAAGTATTTGAAGTGTTACTGTGCATAAGATGGACGTGGCTAGCTTAAAGTGTCAACAACTTTAATGACTTTCATGTGACTACACGAGCATAAACTTCAAAGTTACTCCTACCTCGCATGAATATAGAATGTGTCAAGGAAACCACAAAAAATTGTACCATATAGTTAAAACTGCTAAAATACTTTAAGAAGTCCAAGTTTGTAAAAATTAATACTCTTGGCCTGCATGAGTTAAAACTGTGAATGGCTAAAAATCTCTTTTTCCCAAATTTTGAACTACGTTTGACTTGATTCTTAAGATTTCTTAAGATATGTGGGTAGCTTAGAAAAAAAAACATATGTTCAGTCACAATTTTAAACAATTCGGTGAACTTGGGACGCGATCGTTATTCTATCTTCCGAGAGAGGCGCTCTATACTTCACAGCTTCCTTGAACCTGAAATTGATCTATTTGTCGATGGATGACTTCTTAGTTAATGTTAGCCCTTTTGATAAGCGAAGATGAACAACTTCACCATGATGATGATCTAGTATTGAATAGCCTCCAATGTCTCTCAAATCAACACCTCGACTGTAAATGTCAAAAACATGTTTGTAGAAATACACCAGGCCTTACAAGATGCTTTCAAGATGTTGAAGTTGCGGTTGTGGGTAAAGAGTGATACGTACACGGTGTTGAAGATTTTCGCAAGCGTCAACTCTTCGAAGTGACTGGAGGCGTCTTACGCACACTCTCAATGCTCTAATGTAGAACTCGCTGGGGAACTTGAGTGTCATACTCCATTGAACCTCTATGTTGATTGTTCTTTAATCAAGTGACAGAATGCTGCCGAAGCAATTCGGAAAATGGTGATTTGAGTCAAGGAGGATCATGGACTTCTGAAGTTAATACTTATTCACAAAGCATTCATGGGATGTGTTGTCGTAAACTTCAAGAGAAGAAGTACTTCTAAAGTTGATGCTCATTAGCAAGTCTTGTATGCGATATGTTGTTGAAGTCTTTGGAAAGGAAAACCCTGTCTTTGGAGGAGTACTTCTGAAGTTGATACTCATTGACTAGCCCTTCATGCGATGCATCTTTGAAGTCTTTGGAAAGGGAAATCCATGCCTTTGTAGATGCTTTCTTTTGAAGCTGATATTCGTTGACACATTGACTAATCTCTTATTGGATATGTCACTAAAATATTTGGAAAGGAGAATTCGTACTTTTGAGACACTTTCTTTTTAAGTTGATATTCATTGACACGTTGACCAATCCTTCACGATGTGCTGTTGAAATCTTTGGCTTTGGAAATGCTTTCTTTTGAAGTCGATATTCGTTAACACGTTGACTAATCCTGCATATTGTGTCGTTGAAATATTTGGAAAGAAGAATTTATGCCTTTGGAGATACTTTCTTTTGAAGTTGATATTCATTGACACATTGACCAATACTTCATGCTATGTGTTGTTGAAATCTTTCAAAAGGAGATTCTATGCCACAAGAAAAGAAGTGCATTTGAAGTTTATACTCGTTAACAAATTCTTCATGAGAGGTATTGTTGATATCTTTGATGAGGGACTCCTATATTCGCCGGAGACTGATTCGTAGATTGCCGAAATTTTTATCGTTATGAATGATTACAAGATCTGGGCTCGATAAAGAATTTGAATACGAAAAAAAAGTACCATGCAGGTTGATATAAATATTAGCTTCGTGCAATTGTTGATTAGAAAAAACAAACAATCTTTCCTTTTAGAAACAAAAAAGGGAACGGACGAAAATCAAATTTGAGTTGATATTTCGATTGAGTTCAACTATGGCCGTGAAGACTATTTCTATTTTTGTGTTGCAACAATTGATTTCTGAATGCAAAGAAAAAAGGTCTTGTGAGCTAATACCCCAGAAGACAAACGGCATTAGATCCATGCCAAATTCGTGCATGTCCATGAATGAGGTGCAAATTTATTCTATATTAAAATTAAAAAAAAAAAAAGGGACATAGCTCATGAAATTTTCTTGGTGTCGCGAAGGCCACCTTCTGCTTTACTTAAGAAGTCTCCTTGGAGTTCTCTTCAATATTGTGCGAAGAAAAAGAACAAAGGAGCTCTCTATACATATACGGATATAGAAGTTTGAGAGGTAGGGATTGTTCCTATAACACAATAAAGATTTATGTTAAAATCTTATAAGGATTCAACTTTCAAATTTAATAAGAATTCAAGTCTCCTATAGAAGTTTGAGAGGTAGGGATTGTTCCTATAACACAATAAAGATTTATGTTAAAATCTTATAAGGATTCAACTTTCAAATTTATCTATGATGAGTCAAACAGATCTTCCAATTTCTTTTTGGGGTTATGCTCTAGAAAATGCTGCATTCATATTAAATAGAGTTCCATCTAAAGCTGTTCAAAAGACACCATATGAGATATGGACCGGGAAACAACCTATTTTAGCATTTCTCAAAATTTGGGGATATGATGCTTATGTGAAGCGATCATTATCTAAAAACTAGCACCCAAATCTGATAAGTGTCTGTTTGTGGGATATCCTAAGGATACTATTTTTATCTTCCATTTGAAAACAAAGTATTTGTTGCTCGTAACAGAATTTTCCTTGAAAGGGAATTCGTTTCCAAAAGAGTTAGTGGGAGTAGAATCTATCTTGAAGAAGCTCAAGGATAGCAGACCATTTCTGAACCGAGTATGTGCACTCAGTTGGACTCACGTATTCATACTGAGCCTGAACCTTTGACACAAGGCCCAAGAAGGTCTGGTAGGATTCTTCAGATACCACAGATATGGATTTCTTGTGACTGGGGATCATAATATTGATCTTATTGATCAAGGTGAACCTAATTCCTACCAAGATGCTATTCATAGTCCTGAATCTAGCAAATGGCTAGAGGCTATGAAATCAGAAATGCAATCCATGCATGATAATCAAGTTTGGACTTTGATTGATCCACCTGAAGGTTGCAAGACCATAGGGTGTAAATGGGTTTTCAAAAAGAAAACTGACATGGATGGCAATGTGCACACTTACAAAGCACGATTGGTAGCAAAAGGTTATAGACAAACTCATGATATAGACTATGATGAAACCTTTTCTCCAGTTGTAATGCTTAAGTCAATTAGAATTCTACTTGCCATTGCAGCATATTATGATTATGAAATATGGCAAATGGATGTTAAAACTGCTTTTCTTAATGGAAATCTACTGGAGGATGTGTATATGACACAACCTGAAGGTTTTATTCATCCTTTGAATTCTAGTAAAGTGTGTGAACTTCAAAGATCCATTTATGCATGAAGCAAGTATCTCGAAGTTGGAATCTTCGTTTTGATGAAGCAATTAAAGAATTCAATTTCATCAAGAATGATGATGAACCTTGTGTCTACAGAAGGGTTACAGAAAATGCAGTAGTCTTCTTAGTACTCTATGTCGATGACATTTTGTTAATTGGGAATGACATCCCCACTTTGCAAAGTGTAAAAACTTGGTTGGGGAAGTGTTTTTCAATGAAAGATTTAGGCGAAGCAGCCTATATTCTATGAGCTGGAAGAGTTCAAAGCAAGATACCGTGCCCGATTCTACTACAGAGGCTGAGTATGTGGCTATTTCTAATGCAGCCAAGGAGGCAGTTTGGATCAGAAAGTTCATCACAGAACTAGGTGTAATTCCTAGCATTGTGAACCCAGTGGACCTAAATTGTGATAATACAGGGGCCATTGCACAAGCTAAGGAACCTAGATCTCATCAACAACCCAAACATATTCTCAGGCTTCCATCTCATTCGAGAAATTATTAAGCGTGGAGATGTTAAAATTTGCAAAGTAGACACCAATGACAATGTCGCAGATCCATTGACAAAGCCACTCCCACAACTTAAGCATGAGAGTCATACTAGGTCAATGGGTTTGAAAGTCATGTCAAATTAGTGGTAGGGCAAGTGGGAGATTGTTAGTATATGCCCTAAGATAAATTGACTCACATTTATGATTTATGAAGCACGTATTTTTGAATTGTATTTTATGCTCTTGGTCATCAAGTATGTGACTTGATATTATAACCCTTATAGCTAATAAAATACTATTCTTATTTGTCCCTAGTTTATTACATCTTGTAAACTAGTGTGAAGTTGATTGATGGTCAAGTTTTACTGATCATGAATATGAGATATAAAATCAATTCATAAATACATATTGAGAATATTGTATTGGACATGACCCAAAGTGAAGAAGAAATATTGCATGGGTTTAAGTTATAAGTATTTCTTCTCAGTTTTATATTTGGTGTCCTTTGACCTAATGTTTCTAATGTTTCTTGCATGGGGAGAAAATATGTTTTGACATAGTCAAACATCACTTTTAATTAGGTGATTATTATGACTATTGGTTGGCTTATTTTTTTGTCATGGCTTGAATATTGGAGATAGTGAAAGGGATTTGTCCCTCTCCTATTAGAGAGAGATATCCATGGGCCCCTTGATAAGGAAGACTGGAAAATATGCATGGCCATGCTCAAATAAGTATTAATAAGGTGTTATTAATATTATTTGTTGGAACAGTCTGCCTGGTGATCAAGTAAATGGTTAATTAAGTTTTACAAGGATGACTTACTCCATGCCTTATACTTAATTAGGATATCGTATGACAAAAAGGACTAAATATTAAATGTGATGCTAGGTTATTATTGCATTTACTTAACTTGGGTAAGCATAATGTCTTGCTAGAGGCCGCTTATGTTTTGTGAATAAATGTGTTGGACATTTTTCATTCACTGCCAATGTTAAGTGAACCTACAGGGTCACACGCATAGACTATCTTGTGAGCATAATGTCCATGCTCAATAGATCTAGATTGTGTCCAGATTCGTTAAACGTATACAAATGGGGAATCAGATTCCATATTATCTTTCCTGGTAAGTTAATAAGTAATTAATTTTATTTAATCGAATAAATGAAATTAATTACATAATATTACTCATCCAACCGTTGGATGATTATAGGAATAGACAGACGAGATTAAACTGTCATTAGATGACAGTTAGGGTTTTGATATTGACAGCTATAAAAGGTTATGTTAACCTTTTCTTGGCAGCCGTCCTTTATCTGATTAAAGAAAAACAAAACCCTAAACCCTAGAACGGCGATTAAGTATCTAGCCTCCTCTCTCCGAAATACGACCGATTACCAGATAGTCAGGATCAGTTATGAATAGTTTTCAGAACACAGAAGGGGCTAGCATCCCAATCGCTTGCAGAGGAGTTCGTTGCGTGGATATCAGTGTAGGGCGAAGCGTAGAAAGCAGGGTCTCCACACCAAACAATCAAAACATTGAGGTAATTTCTATCCAATCGATTTTTCTAGTATGTACATATCCTGTTGGTGGATTTCCGTAGTTTTATTTTATTTTGTTTTTGCCTACAGATTCCAGCATCTTTCTAAAAAAAGGGTCATCCGATTTTTCCAAAGGAAAAGAAAAATTGGTTGCCCAATTCTTCTAGCTATAGAAAAATCGGTCGTCCGTTTTTGAAGGGATCATCCGATTTTTTTTGTGAAACAAAAACCAGTCTTCCTATTTTAAAAAGGGCTCATCCGATGTTTCTTTTACAAGGAAATCCGACGTCTTTTTTTATAAACCGGTCATCTAGTTTTCCATTTTTTACTGCTAAAATGTTACCATTACACAGACAATAACAATTATTTTGTCTTTCCTCTATAAATAGAGCATTTGATGTGCAGTAAATGCTAAGTTATTGAAAATATATTTGAGAGCATTTAAGAACTTTTAAAGAACTTTAAAGTAAATTCTTCAAAATATCTTCATCTCACAAAAATAAAAAGGAAAAATCTTCTTAGATCTTCATTGTTGATCATCCATCAAAAAAGAAGAAAAGAGGAGCTTGTAGAAACAATTATTGTGTTGTATCTTTCCCTTCTCAAGCTCATTTGGTAACATTATTCCTTACTCTTCTCATTCTTTTATTGTGTGGAAAAGGTTTGTGGAAAATCCTTTGGGTGATCCTTTGATAATTTATTGTATTGTTGTGTTGTGTAAACTTTGAGGTTTTTGAGGGTGATCCTCATTGTGTTTTGTATAAACAACTTTAAAAATAGTGGATTTGTGAAATCCTTGAGTTGAGTCTCAAGGTAGTAGATGTAACTCTTTGAGAGAGTGAACCACTATAAATATCTTGTCTCTCTTCCTTGTGTTTTATATTCCTTTCGTATGCTTACTATATAATCCTTGTTTTTTAAAGTGTTTTGTTTGGCTAGGAAGTTTATTAAAAGAGTTAATAAATTCTTCTTCAAACAAAATCGTAGGTTTTATTTCTAAAATTGTTTAAAATAGTGTTTTATTAGCCGAAAACCTTATTCACCCTCCTCTAAAGTTTTTCAATTGGTACCAGAGCTGGTCTTCTTTTTAAGGATTAACATCCTAAGAAGGAAAAGATCCTTTTCGAAATGGCTCGTATTTCAAACCTGCCCTATGTTGAAGGCTCTTCTACAAATAGGCCTCCTCTTTTTAATGGTACTAACTATACTTTTTGTAAGTCAAGAATTAGAATTTATATTTGCTCTATTAATTTTTATCTTTGGAGCATTGTAGAGAAAGAAGCTTATGTTCCTCAAAAAGATGGAAAAGTCAAGAAGGTTGAAGAATTTGATGAGCTTGACTAAAGGAAGATGACTCTAAACTTTCAAGCTATGAACATATTAAGTTGTTCCTTCGATGCTAATGAATACAATTGAGTGAGCGGATGCGATTCGGCTCATGAAATGTGGAAGTTAGTTGAAGTAACTCACGAAGGCACTAATCAAGTGAAGGAATAAAAGTTGGCTATGCTGGTGAGAGATTATGAGCTATTCATGATAAAACAAAATGAAATCATTAGTGAAATGTTCACAAGATTCACCAACATCACTAATGGCCTAAAGGCATATGGGAAAGAGTACACAAGGGGAGAAGTAAATAGAAAGATTCTTGATGCACTCCCAAAGACATGGCAACCAAAAACTCTTGCCATTGAGGAATCAAAAGATTTGAGACAACTTCCTATTGAAGAACTCATAGGATCTCTCATCACCTAAGAGATGAAAATAAAAAGAATAATGAAATGGAAGATAAAGACAAAGGAAGAAAAAGCATAGCACTCAAAGTGAATAAGGATGATCAAACATACTCATCAAACAATGAAGATGAGATTGATGATGATGATGAGGACATGGTCTTGGTAATGAGGAAATTTAAAAGATTCTACAAGAAAGGCTTCAACAAAAGAGGAAAGAAACCTCCATTCAAGAAAGGAGAACAAAGTTCATCACTCTTCAAGGCTAGGTGCTTTGAATATAATAGCATCGACCATCGTGTAGCCGATTGTCCCAAAGCCATCGAAAAAGAAAAAGGAGCTTTAGAAGCAAAGCTTGAGGCATTAAAGAAAAAGAAGAAAGGCAAGGGCCTACTAGGTGCTTGGGATCAAGACTCAAGCGAAAGTGAAGGAGAAGAAAAGGCCAACTTCTGCTTCATGGCATTAGAAAATGAGATACAATCTTCACCCTCAAATATATCTAATCTTGTTGATGATGATGATGACGATTTTCATTCTTTGCTCATTGAAATGTATTATGAATTGGAAAAGATCACCAAAAAGAACAAGGAGTTAAAAAAATAAGATTGATAACCTATCAAATGAAAATTTAAAACTTGTTTTGTGAAATCAAAACTCTCTTTTTAATCTCTAGAAGGTTTGAAAAAGGAAAAGGACTTCTCAAACTTAGAATTTCAAAAACTCGTCTTAGAAAACAAAAATATTTTTGAAAAAGTTATCTCTCTTGAGAAATCCATGCTAGATTATAATGATTTGAAGAAAAATGTGAGTGATCTCACCCTATGTATTGAAAAGTTTACAAAAGGAAAAGAAAAGTTTGAAAAGCTTCTTGGTTTTCAAAGATCACTTTTTTACAAAAATGGTATTGGATATAATCATACCAATACTTTTTCTAAACAAACATGTTTTGTAAAAGCTTCCTCATCCCTCTCACACCTTTGTTGCACTTATTATTAAAAGAGTGGTCATAAAGCCACAATTTTTTATAAGAATAAAAATTGAAAGGGGAGTAAAAACCATTTGGAAAATGAAATAAAATTCAACTAACATTCATGGACCCAAAAAGATATGGGTACCAAAAGTCATTTCTACTTCTTCTTTTGTAGAGCATAAATCAAGCTCAACTAAGTGGTATTTGGATAGCGGTTGCTCAAATCATATGACTGGGAACGCATCTTTATTAGTGAGCTTAAAGAAACCGAAAGTGGCTTTGTCACCTTTGGATATTAGAAGAAGGGAAGAATCATTAGTATATGTAACATTGGTAATGATTCTTCTTCTTTTATTAAGGATGTCCTTTTAATTGATAGTTTAAAGTTCAATTTGCTTAGTATTAGTCAATTGTGTGATAATGGGAAAAATGTTGTTTTCGAAAGTGATTTTTCTCCTATCATTGAGAAGCATGAAAATAAAACTGTTTTTGTTGCTAAAAGAGTTGGAAATGTCTATGTTTTTCATCTTGAAGATCTTATTTCCAAAAACTTGAAGTGTCTCTCGGTTCATGATGATGATGCATTTTTGTGGCATAAAAGGCTTGGTCATATTAGTATGGATTTATTGAACCAACTTCAAAAGAACTTGTTACAGGTTTACCAAAACTTTATTTTGAGAAAACTAAACTTTGTGATGCTTGCCAATTTGGAAAACAAATTAAGACCTCTTTTAAACCAAAGAAAACGATTTCAACTTCAAAACCCTTAGAACTCATTCACATGGATTTATTTGGACTAATGAGGACCACTAGTCTTGGTGGTAAGAGGTATGCTTTTATCATAATGGACGACTTCTCAAGATTTACTTGGACTTTGTTTTTTAGCCAAAAGGATGAGGCATTTCAAGAATTTTTCAAACTTTTCAAAAAGGTTCGAACCTTCCTTGATTGCAAATTAATCTCTATGAGAAGTGATAATTAGAGAGAATTTAACAATCAAGATTTTACAAAACTTTGTGATGATTTTGGCATAACACAATTTTTCGGCCGCTAAAACCCCACAACAAAATAGTGTTATGGAAAGGAAAAACTGTACATTACAAGAAATGGCAAGATCAATGCTTTGTGAAAACTCCCTTCCTAGATATTTTTTGGCCAAGGCCGTTAACACCGCATGCTACATTATGAATCGTGTTCTCTTGAGACCATTTTTAAAGAAAACTATTTTTGAACTCATTTTTAACAAAACCCGCTCAATTGTCTATTTCAAAGTTTTTGGATGCAAATGCTTTATTTTAAACACCAAGGAAATCTTGGGAAGTTTGATAGAAAATCTGATGAGGGAATTTTTCTTGGTTACTCTTCAAACAAAAAGGCCTATAGAATTTATAACAAAAGAACCTTGTGTGTTGATGAGTCTACTCATGTAAATGTTGATGAAACTAACATTTTTTACAAGAAAGATGATGATGACATAGATAACTCTTTAAACTACCAACCATTGTACACTCAAGCATTGGAAGACCATGCTAAGGAGGAAGAAGAGATTGAGGAAAAAAAAGAAAATGATCAAGAAGCTCAAAGTCTTCCTCAAGATGTGATATATCCAAAGGGACACTCCAAGGATGAAATCATTGGTGATGTATTAGAAAGGGTAAGAACAAGAAGGTGCTCTACTGATAACTTTGCCCTATTATCTCAAATTGGGCCTAAGTTTATTGATGATGCCTTGTGTGATGAGTTCTGGATTATTACTATGCAAGAGGAATTAAATCAATTTTAAAGAAACAAAGTTTGGACTTTAGTCCCAAGACCTCGCGATCACCCCACCAGTGGTACAAAATGGGTTTTTCGAAATAAACTAAATGAATCCGGAGAAGTTATTAGAAACAAAGCTAGACTAGTTGCCCACAGGATTCAATCAAGAAGAGGGCATAGATTTTGATGACACTTTTACTTCGGTTGCTAGATTTGAATCCATTAGGATGCTTTTAGCTTTTTCTTGTATTAAAGAATTCGAGCTTTCAAATGAATGTTAAGAGTGCTTTTCTAAATGGTGATATTGAGGAGGAAGTTTATGTTGAACAACTTCCCGATTTTGTGCATGAAAATTTTCCAAACTATGTTTACAAAGTTTCAAAAGCACTCTATCGTTTAAAACAAGCTCCAAGAGCTTGGTATGAAAAATTAAGTGGTTTTCTTCTTTCAAACAATCTTTCAAGAGGTGTGGTGGACACTAATCTTTTTACAAAAACCTCTTGTAATAATGATCTTCTTCTTGTCCAAATTTATGTTGATGATATTATTTTTGGTGCTACTAATGTTTCTTTATGTGAAGAATTTACCTTTCTTATGTAAAAAGAGTTTGAAATGAGCATGATGGGAGAATTGACCTACTCTCTTGGACTACAAATCCAGCAAACCAAGGAAGTCATCTTCATCAATCAAGAGAAGTACACTAAGTAACTTCTCAAGAGATTCGGGATGAGCGATGTAAAAGGTATTGGCACTCCAATGAGTTCGTCATTAAAGCTTGACAAGGATGACAAAGGTAAAAAGGTTGATAAAGAAAGGTGTAGAGGTATGATTCGTAGCTTGCTTTACTTAACGGCTAGTAGGCCGGATATTATGTTTGCAGTATGTTTGTGTGTTAGATTCCAAGCTTTCCCCAAAGAATCTCATTTAATAGTTGTTAAACGTATTTTGAGATAGTTGATTTCATCATATGATTATGGCTTATGGTACTCTAAACAATCTTGTTTTGGTCTTATTGCCTACATCGATGCAGATTATGCCGAATGTAAGGTAGAAAGGAAGAGTACAAGTGGAAATTGCCAATTCTTGGGAAGATGCTTAGTATCCTGGTGCAGCAAGAAGCAATCGTGCATATCCTTATCAAGTGCCAAAGCAGAATATATTGCAGCCGGTTGTCGTTATGCACAGGTACTTTGGATGAAACACACTTTGTTTGATTTTTGTTTTTCTTTTAAAAACATACTGATTTTGTGTGATAATACTAGTGTTATAAATCTTTCAATAAACCTGCGCAACATTCAAAAACAAAACATATTAAAATTAAACATTACTTCATTAGAGATCATGTTGCTAAAAGTGATGTATTTTTAGAGCATATTTTCACAGAGGATCAAATTGCTGATAATTTTACAAAACCCCTTTCTGAAGAACGCTTTTGTTATTTGAAAAATTGTTTGGTATTGGTATATTTCATGACTAATGTGTGTTCTTTGAGTTTTCATATTTCATCTTCTTCTTCATTCTCAAGCCTAGAAAACTAGACTAAAAAATTGGACGACAATTTAAAAAACCGAATGTCTGTTTTCCGTTTGAAAATGTCAAATTTTTCTTCACAAAAAACCGAGAGATTCAGACGACCATTTGAAAAACCAGACGTTCGTTTTCTATTTGAAAATTTCAAATTTTTTCTTCACAAAAACGCCGAGACATTCAGACGACCAAAACGGACAACTCCTAAAAAAATTGGACGTTCGATTTCTTGTTTTAAGAAAATCGGATGATCGCTTTCAGAAATCGATCGACTGATTCTTGTTAAAATGTCGGGTCTTGCATTTTTAAAACAAAAAATTCCTCATTCTTTCATTTCATTCTTACAACTCTCTCTCACTCTCTCGTCCGGAAACTCCCTCTCTAACAAAGCCCGACCATTTTCAAAGTCCAATTCTCACTTTTCTTCTCAAAATTTTCAAATTACTCTCCTCCTCAAGCAAGAAAACCGTTCAGTTTTCTTCCTCTCTCTCTAATCTCTCTATCTGAAACCTTCAATTTCAATCTTCAAACCCTAAGTTCAAAATCCTCCAAAATGGTGAAAACGAAGAATGCAAATATCAGTAGAAGTGAGAATGTTGAAGCAGGAGGAAGTAGCAAAGGATAAGGAAAAGGAAAAGGGGTGCCATCTGGAGTTAGGGCTCCAGACAGATTTATCTCTATGAGAGAAGCAACAAAATTTGAAGAATGGACAAGGAAAAGAAGAAAGATTGCTCCCGGCCACAGAGTGGACTTAAATGATATGGAAGGTATGGAAATTATTCCAAATCTTTTCAATAATATTGGTCGGGTATCTCTGCTCACTGTTGATGAACTATATTACCCTGAAATGATCAATGAGTTTTATGCAAAACCTTAATATGGGTAGAGTTGAGAAAGATGGAAATATAATCCATCAATGGGTACTTTCTAGAATTGGACGAAGGGACATTGCGTTTGATGATAGGTTGTTGAATAATATATTAGAAGCTCCTCAAGATGGTATAAGATTTTACACTAGGAATAAGAAATGTTTTGATCCTAATCTATACAGTGGAAGAAGATTTGAGGAGATATTCACTAAATGAGAAGTTCTCAAAAGCCATGATGATAGGAATGTGAACAAACTTGATTCCTATGGAAGATTACTTCATCACATGATTACAGACATCACCATTCCTAATGTTAGACGTAATTATCCGTCACAAATATGCATTCATTTGTCATGCTAGCACTTCACGAGCATAGGAGAATAAACTTTAGTTTTATGGCCATAGAACATATGCTAGCTACACAATCTTCATCAACCAAATGTTTGTCGTATTGTTGCTTATTTACGAAGATCTTTCATTATTTTATGCTCAGCTTGGTTGGAGTTGGTGATCACATTGGGCCAGGAAAGATATATAACCAGCATATATTCAAGAGAATGGGTTTTGAAGAAAATGAGGAAGGGCTATTCGTAAGAGGTGGAGAAAATGAAAATGACGAGGATGATGATGATGGGGAACAAGAGGAAATTAATGTGGATGAAGAAGAAAGTGACACAGAGCCAGAGGTAGAAACTCATAGAAGGGAAATAAGACAAAAGAAGAGGCAAGAAAAAATGGAAGAAGGTTCATCCTCAGTGGACATGGCTCAACTCATGGCTAGGATTATCACAATGCAATCACAACTCAATAGCCGACTTGACGATATAGATGGAAAGCTCCACAACCGACTTGATGACATCGATGAAAAGATTGTGGATATTCAAGACCGGGTTATGAGATTGGAGCGTGGAGGAAGAGATGAAGATGATTGAGGATATTCTCTAAAAACTTCTTATCTTTCCTTTGTTTTATTTTTTTTTTCTCAAACTTTATTATGGTTTTCTTGTGATATTTTCTTTGATCATGTTTGTCTATTTGGAACTTATGTCTTGTATATGCTATATTATGTTTTTCTTTGGTATTAATCTTTCTATATATTATCTTGATGATGTGTTATCACCATTAACATGGACTTAATGATGATACGTTAATGTTGAAAGTCCAATTGTACTTCCCTTTTCTATAATCCTTAAAAATTGTCCTAAGTGTCTTTTCAATTTATGACAAAAAGGGAGAGAAATATGTGCAAGAAGTGAAGGGGAAAAAATGCTATTAAGGTGCAAGATATGTGGGTATATGTTGTTTCTTTATATGATTATGGCAAGATAATGTGATTAATAGATATGCTATGTTTTTAAGGGGAGCTTATGTTCTAAACTATCTTTCAAACCCTTGGCATGTTTTCAAATTTATAGGGGGAGTTATCTCTCTCTTATGGTGTTTGATATGCTTTGCTCTTATTGATGATTTCCTTGAAGCATCACTATGTTTTATACTTGCTCTTTTGTTCTTTTGTTATCCTATTGCATATGTATTTGTATAATCAAAAAGGGGGAGATTGTTGGCCCTAAGGGCATTATTGCATATGATTTTGAT
The DNA here is from genome assembly GCA_028651295.1 of Catharanthus roseus. Classification (NCBI taxonomy): domain Eukaryota; kingdom Viridiplantae; phylum Streptophyta; class Magnoliopsida; order Gentianales; family Apocynaceae; genus Catharanthus; species Catharanthus roseus. The sequence goes on from JAPQWS010000102.1 coordinate 274,879, forward strand.
TATGACTAACATATTTTTGTGTGATGATTATCAAGCTTAGTTTCTATTGAACAAAAAGAACATTTTTGGATTCTCAAGGCTACACTACATAGAATCAAAAGATCTTGGTGATCAAGGCATTATGAAGAAAAAAAGTTCAAGTCATTGAGGACCTTGATGACTTACGTCTTAGTTAGGGATATGCTAAGGCACTTTATAAAACTCCCTAACTTTTATCTTTAATGTTTGATCAAGTATGGAAGCTCCTTGGAAAAATTATATTTTACAAACTATACTTGAAAAGCTTAAGTATTCTTGATAAAGTTTTTGATATTTTTAAATGTTTTCTTTTTCTAAAGAATATCAAGATTACATATTTTTGAAATGTGAAGGAAAGCTCTTTTTGTTAAGGAAAACTGGTTATCAAATCTTTCTCAAAAAAGGCTCATCCGATTTTAAAATCAGTCATCTGATTTCTCCAAAGGAAAAGAAAAATTGGTCGTCCTATTTTAAAATCAGTCGTCCGTTTTTTAAAAGGATCATCCGATTTTTTCGTGAAACAAAAACCGGTCTTCCTATTTAGAAAGGGCTCATCCGATTTTCCTTTTACAAAGAAATCCGATGTCCGTTTTTAGAAATTGGACATCCAATTTTCCATTTTTTACTATTATAATGTTACCGTTACACAGACAGTAACAGTTACTTTTTCTTTCCTCTATAAATAGAGCGTTTGATCTGTAGTAAATGCGAAGTTATTGAAAAATATATTTAAGATCATTTAAGAACTTTAAAGAGCTTTAAAGTACATTCTTCAAAATATCTTCATCTCACAAAAATAAAAATGAAAAATCTTCTTGGAGCTTTATTGTTGATCATCCATCAAAGAAGAAGAAAAGAGGAGATCATAGAAACAATTATTGTGTTGTATCTTTCCCTTATCAAGCTCATTTGGTAACATTATTCCTTATTCTTCTCATTCTTTTACTGTGAGAAAATGGTTTGTAGAAAATCCTTTGGGTGACTCTTTGATAATTTATTGTATTGTTGTGTTGTGCAAACTTTGAGGTTTTTGTGTAAAACCCTTGAAGGGTGATCCTCATTGTGTTTTGTGTAAACAACTTTAAAAATAGTGGATTTGTGAAATCCTTGAGTTGAGTTTCAAGGTAGTGGATGTAACTCTTTAAGAGAGTGAACCACTATAAATATCTTGTCTCTCTTCCTTGTGTTTTATATTCTTTTTGTATGCTTACTATATAATCCTTATTTTTTAAAGTGGTTTTGTTTGGCTAGGAACTTTATCAAAAAGAGTTATTAAATTCTTCTTCAAACAAAATGGTTGGTTTTATTTCTAAAATTGTTTAAAAAAGTGTTTTATTGCGAAAAATTTTATTCACTCCCCTAAGGTTTTTCAAAGATCACTCATTGATCTATGGTACAACAATCCATAAAGGAGAATATTATACAATGGCCTTTAATTCAATGGCATGCCCAACTCCATTGACCGGCCAAGAACAATATGCTTATACTTTAAGTAACAACTATCCGTTCCTTATTGTGAAGCATGACACAACACGTGGATTTCCTACTTAAAGTATGTGAACCTTATTGTGTATAATAAATAAGTAAATATATCCACAAAAGAATTATAAAGATCATTTCATTCATTCACAAATAATATACTATTGTGGACAGTTAAATTTTGATTAATTTATTTAATTAAAGACTAAATAAATTAAATATTTTTAGTCTTTATTATTTAAATTAAATTGATAAAGAAGTTATAAGGCCATCCAAAAGCCCAATGAATATGAGACTAATTGAATTGGGCCCCAATTAAATTGAACCCAATGTCTATTTGCTAAATCTATTAAATAATGGGTTAAATTCATCAGCCCTCATCAAATAACGAACTAGGCCAACCCAATAACAATGATGGGTCACTTGGTCGCCAAGTAACCCAAAGCCCCATCTCTACCTATAATAAAGAAGGGTCTTCCCCAAGGTTAAGAAAGCATTCGGATTGGAAGATTTAGAAAATCATTCGGATGATCTTTCAAAAGAGAATTCAGTAGAAGTATTCAAAAGGAGAATAAAAAAAGAGCCCCGCTTCAGTCAAACCTCCTAAAAGGCTCTTCCTAGAGGCTCTCCAACAAAGGTCTTCTTCGAATTATCAAGTGCTCTTCATCTTAAGAAGTCAAGAAAGCTTCAAAAGCTCTCAGGCCCTCAATTCAAAGTTCATCTGATTCAAGATCAAGCTTTCGAGCACACGATTCGTCATCAATGCTCATCCAATTTGAAATAAAATTCCCAAGCCCTATATTCCAAAAGTTCATCCGATTCAAGATCAAACTCTTAAGCCCTTGATCTATGATTAAAGTTCGTACGACCGACATTAAGATTCTAAGCCATCAAGTTCACAACCAAAATTTGTTCGACTCGAGATCAAGCTTTCAAACCCTTGAATAAACGTTTAGCTTAAGAGAAAAATTAGAGGATTTCTTCTGTAAATTATGAACTTCTCTAGAGATTGTTGTAACCACTGGATATATTAAATAAATTATATTATCGTTAATTTTTCTTATCTTTCAATTTAAAAACTTGAGATTTTGCTGTGTATAAATTTTGGCACGTCTAGTCGGACAATCCCTGTCTTCCATCTCTGTCCTCGAAATCCAACTCAATGAACCTCAAAACTTCAAGTATTAATTACATGGCTCCCAAAAATGACAACTCAAAATCTTTGTTCCAAGGTTGTTGATACCAAAGAAATTGTTGATGCTTCTGACATGCTTTCACAAACTTTAAGTGGTGGGATATTGACAAGGAGTAAGACAATAGCACTTCCTCAAAAAGAAGTCCAACATGCATTTGCTGCTCCAAACACAATATCTTTGTCAAAGCAAGATGATGAGACTTCAATTGCAAACTCTCTCCCTCAAAATTATCAGAAGGACTTGAGGTTTGATTCTTCTTCTATGGCGAAAGATTCAATTTCTTCTTCAAAGGTGACTGTCAAGGTGATTGGAACACTTAGCATTAAAGAACAAGTAGCAAATCTTACGATATTAGTTAAAATCCTTACAAAACTTTGGCAAGAGCATGAGTACTCGATTGCTTAATTAACGAATTATTGGGAAAAGGTGGTGAGACAAGTCAAGCTTCTCCAAAGAATCCAGAGATTCAAGATGAAATTGTCAACTTAAATCACAATATCCAAGTATCTTTTGATGGCTTGTTTTATGTTGATCAATTGAGGGACTTTATTGAAAACGCCATTAAAGAGAAGCATGAAGAGGATAGCAAATCATCAGCACTTATTCTAAACCCTACTCTTAAAGGTTCGTAACATGATAATGCCTATTGGCTATCAACCACAAAAATTTCAACAATTTGATGGGAAAGGAAACCCTGAGCAATATGTGGCTCATTTCTTCGAGACATGCAAATGCTGGGACCTACGAAGATCTTCTTGTTAAGCAATTTGTGCGATCTCTTAAAGGTAATGTATTCGATTGATATATATATATTGATTGGTATCTAAACCCTAAACCCTAAACCATTGATAGTTGGGGGAAAATCGAGCAAGAGTTTATGAATCGCTTCTATAGCACTTGCCAAGTTGTAAGCATGGTAGAATTGACAAAGTCTCGTCAATGTAAAGAAGAACCTGTGATCGATTATTTCAACCTGTGAAGAAATTTAAATATGAACTGTAGAGATCATCTAAGTGAATCATCTAGCATAGAGATATACATTCAAGGTATGCATTGGGGACTTCAATACATCCCCAGTGGAATCATGCCTAAATTATTTAAAGAACTTTCTACTCGTGCATATGACATGCAGTTGAGCATCGCCGAAAATGGAGGTGAAGCACCTATGCACGATCCAAATAAAGAAAAAGGATACGCAGGTTTCAAGTAAGGGAGAAAATCTTCCTTAATGAGTGGGATTTGAAAGTCACTCCAACAACTTTGAAATGATGAAAAAAAGAAGCTCCTTGACTGCATGAGCCTAAACTACAAAGTCACATTAACAAATCTATGTGATGAAATCAATGCTCCTTGACTGCATGAGTATAAACTGAAAGTTATCTCAATTAGCGATAGATGAAATTGATGCTCCTTGACTGCACGAGCCTAAACTGTAAGTTATCTCAAATAAAGAAAAGGATACGCAGGTTTCAATTAAGGGAGAAAATCTTCCTTAATGAGTGGGATTTGAAAGTCACTCCAACAACTTTGAAATAATGAAAAAAAGAAGCTCCTTGACTGCATGAGCCTAAACTACAAAGTCACATTAACAAATCCATGTGATGAAATCAATGCTCCTTGACTGCACGAGTATAAACTGAAAGTTATCTCAATTATCGATAGATGAAATTGATGCTCCTTGACTGCACGAGCATAAACTGTAAAGTCATCTCAAATCCAAATGATGAAAGTAGATGTTCCTTGACTCTACGAGTTTAAACTGAAAAGTCACTTCAACAAGTTAAAATGAAAGAAGATGCTCCATGACTGCACGAGCTTAAACTACAAAGTTATTCCATTAAGTGTAAAGCTGGAAAGGAAAAGACTCTCCTTGACTGCACGAGCCTCAACTACAAAGTTAATTCAAATCTAAGTGATGAAAAGAAGACGCTCCTTGACTGCATGAGTATAAACTACAAAGTTATTCCTGACCTGCATAAGTATAAGCCATGTTAAGGGAACCACCAAAAGTGTTGCATGTGGTTAAAACTGCTAAAACACTCTAACAAGTCCAAGTTGAAAAAATTTGATACTCCTAGCCCGCATGAGTATAAATTGTATAAAGGCACCATCAAAAGTGTAGCATCTATTTTAAAACTACTAAAACACTTTAATAAGTCCAAGTTGGTAAAAATAGATGCTCCGGCCTGCACAAGTTTAAAATGTGAACGGCTAAAAATCTCTTTTCCTGTACCTTGAACTATGTTTCACTTGATTCTTAAGATTTATTTAAGGTATGTAGGTAGCTTAGGAAAAAAATATAAGTTCAGTCATAACTCTTCAAAAAACAAACAAATTCATTTGGTTTGCACTTTGTTGCTAGTGCTCTTAATATTTAACTTGGATAACAATCTCTTTTTCCGCTATCTATTCTTCATAATGTGGAATAATGCTAGAAAGGTTTCGGTGAACTTAGGACGCGATCACTGTTCTTTCTTGTAAGAGAGATGCTCTATATCTCATAGTTTCCTTAAACTAAAAATTGATCAATTCATCAATGATGGCCTTCAAGTTGATGTCACTGCCCTTTTTTCTCCAGTGGTTCTACAGAAGATGAATAACTCCACCATGATAATGACCGAGTTTAGGCAAGCCTCCTATGTCTTTCAAATGAACATCTTGACGGCGATCGTTAAAAGCATGTTTGTAGAAGTACACAAATCCTGGCAAGCTGTTTTCAAGCTGTTGAAGTTGCCGTCTTTGTTAAAGACTGATTCTACACGATGTGTTAGATCTTTGCAATCATCAAATTATCGTAGCAACTCGAGGCGTGATGCACACAATCTCAATACTTTGACGTGGAACTTGTTGGGTAACTCAAGTGATGAGCACCAGTGAACCTCTCTGTTGACTGTTCTTTGATCGAGCGAAGGAAGTTTGTCAAAGCAATTCCAATAACAATGAGTTAGGTTGAGGAAGATGTAAGCCTTTTGAGATCGCGAACTTTTAAAGTTGATGCTCGTGTCAAATCATTTATTGGACGTGTCGTCGTTGTCTCTTATGAAGGAGTACTTTGGAAGTTGTATCATTGACGGATTGACGAATCCTTCACAATGTGTCACTAAAGTCTTTGGAAAGGAGATTCCATGTCTTTGGAGAAGAAGTGCTTTTGAAATTGACGAGTGTTAACTGATTCTTCATGACATAGGTGGTAATTGTCTTTGGCACGGGGCGAAGACTTCTTTGTAAGCCATTAAAATTTTTGTCATCTCTAATGGATAAGGGTGCCAACAGGCTAGATCAAGCTGCGGCTCATGGACTAGCTCGCTAAGCCAGCTTGTGATTCTAGCGGTCCCTAGCAGGTCCAAGCCGCGGGTCAAGTTCAGTCGACCCAACTCGAGTCACCTAATTAGACCGGACCAGGCGAGCTAGTCCCGAGCTGGTCCGGGCTTCGTGATTTTTTAAAATTTTTTTAAATAACTTAAGATTAAAAAAAACTTGAATATAAGTAAATAACATATAAATAAAATAAGTTACATAAATAATAAAATAACTTATATGAAATAAAGTTACACAATATTTACTTACTAATACATGAAAATAAATTATACATAAGATTTTTTTTCTATTAAGTAAGAAAACTTAAAATTTTGTATTAAGTTAGAAAACTTAAGATTTTTTTTTTTTAAATTTTAGAAAACTTGAGATATTTTTTTTTTGAAGTTTAGAAAACTTAGATTGTGCTATAAGTTTAGAATATTTGAATTATTTTTATTTATTTTATTTAAACTTAAGGTTTTTTACTAGGTTTAGAAAACTTAAATTAACTTTTTTAGGGGTTTAGAAAATTTAAAGTATTTTTTTAGGTTAGAAAACTTAAAGTATTTTTATTAAGGTTATAAACTTAAAAGTTAAAAAAAAATATTAGAGAAAGCCTCCTTGAAGTGGTGGGGTGTTTGGCATGGACCCCTATCATTTTATTAATAATAAAGTAAAAATTACATAGGAGGTGGACTTAGGGCCTAAACCTCCCAGAAGAAATTACAATTTAAAATTTAATAAATTAATTCTATACTACCTGACTAAATCCTAACCATTACAGTAAAAAAAATTATTACTATCCTAAGGCCTAGCTATTACAATTCAAATATAAAAATCCTATCTATTTGACCAGAGTTGGACTATATTGGATGTCTGCTTCATCTCCTTCTTCAGATTCTCCGAGGTATACTACATTCGTCTCAGTGATATTCAGCCCGGCAATCTTGTCTTGTTAAACATACCAATCGGCTAGACACATAATAGCCTCTGATGTGTTATGGGACATCCAATTCCTACTTTTATCGGTTGTACGATGACTATTGGAGAAGGCACTTTCAGAAGCCACAGTAGAGATAGAAGCAGTTATAATATCCCGAGCGATCCTAGATAGGAAAGGATATTGCGCCGAATTGGTCTTCCACCATCCAAGTATGTTGAAATCATCTGCACGATGCTGAACCCGAGAGACGTATTCATATGTAGACAACTCGGTTAGAGTTTTTCTCATAGATGATGAACTCCAGGCGGCGTAGAGATCACATATATCCATCATGTATTTAGATCTTCCTCCTTGACTTAGAGAAGATGGCATCTCTCCCATATTGTGAATGACTTGCACTTGCACTCGAGCTCCCTGTTTCACTTTCTCTGGAATATAGATCGAATAAGTTTTTAAAAGTTTGCGAAGTATCCTCTTTTATTTTGACGGCATTTATTTGAAAAGTAAAAAATGAATCAAAGCGAGTATCCGAACTTTAATAAAAAAATCAATTGAACATTCAAACCCCTCACTTTTAAAATGAGGATCTAAATCAAAGAACACAGTATATGAATGGAAATTTTCGTAATACTTTAAAAAACTTTTACGTATCAAACATCATAGGACCGTACATGGCATGTGGTCTAAATTCTCTAAAAATACTTGCAACTTTTATCATTGTAGGAAGCATGTGATGAGTAGTGAGGGTAGTATTATCCAAATAAAGTTCAGTCGCTTGCGCAAAAGTTTTTTGAAAAGAACAAATAACTACAGCTTCATAGAAATATTTGGATCAAGTAGTGGTCCATTATCTGCTAGTGTAAATTCAATAAATTGTTGCTTATAAGGAAAACAAGTTTGTAATATATCTAAAGTTGAGTTCCATCTTATAGTAACATCTGTATCAAAAACTCTTTAAGGTACTCTACAAAGTGATTTAAAATATTGTCTTCTGGGACCGGAAGATCTAAGAAACTTAATAATGTCGTTAATTGTATTTGTAACATGCTCAATATGTAAATAACTGTCTTGTACACAAAAATTCAAAATACAACATACATACCTAATATGAAATAACTTTCCATAAAAAGTTTTTCAAAATTGAAACTGAAGAAACATTATTTGAAGCGTTATAAAAAAATGGAAAATTTTTTATAATCAATTCTATAATCACGACATGTTTGAGTGATATTTCGTGCTATATTTGCACCAGCAGGTGAGAATTTAAAAGTTTTAAAACCACTTATTTTTTTGTTTAAATGCCAATTTTCATCGACCCAATGGTACGTAATGCACAAAAAATCTTCAGAAGTAATGATTGTCCAAGACTCACAAGCAAAAATTTACTAGGAATATATTCAAAAACTGTAGAAAGGGAGTTTTTTTCTTCCTGAAAATTCTTAAGAATTTCTCTCCTAAGTGAAGTTCTAGGAAATCCCTTATAAGCAAGTTAAGTGCAACTTGTACTAATCTCACAAATGAATGATTAGAAGGTAATGATAAAAGAAGTCTACCAATTGTCACCAACCTAACTATTTCTCGTTTTACTAACTCACTATCATATTTAAAAGTTGTCATTGCATTTCCGGAAGCGCTAGCTAAAAGTTTTATCTATGTAGTTAAATCTACAAAATGAGAAGGAGGAACACGATGTATATGTCTTTTAAGTGTACCGATGCCATCATTGGTCTTATATGCAAAATCCATTTTACAAAGTTTATATCTAACTTTACTATTATTTATCTTATCAAAAACACTCCAAACAAAAGATCTTTTTCTACTACTACTACTACCACCACTAGGTGCGGTATTGGAAGTCGGAGGCATTCATTTTCTTTATTTTTTTATTCATTTTCATTATCAAAGTCTATGGTGTGGAAAGAAGCATATCTTGAAAATGAATCCATAATAATAATTAATAATAAAGTGAACAAATTTAATAACTAAATAAATCAAGTAAACAAATGATTATTTAAAACTAAATAAAGAAATTCTAATAAATAATGTAAACAAATAAGTATTAAAAAATTAAATAAATATACTATAGTAAATAAAGTAAACAAATAATTATTTAAAACTAATAAAGTTCCAAAATATAATAAATAAACAAATTAACGTAATTTAAGGTAAAGAAAGAAAACTATCAATAATGAAGCTGGAAGTCCGAAGAAGAATTAAAGAAGCTTTGGTTTTTACCGAATTTTCTTTGATTCCTCTCTTCCTTCAAATTTTGAACAAATGGAAAACTTCCAAAAATATTCGATTATTGAGAGTTGATAGAGTTTAGAGAGATTAAAGAGTTTAAGAGAAGATTGAAGAGAATAAGTGATACTTGTTGTGAGGAATGAATTGGTTTAGAGGGGTATTTATAGTACGAAAAGAGAAAGTGGTCGATTTTAAAAAAAAAATAGACCGTTGGATCTAAAAGGTCAGATGATTTGGACCGTTAGATCTCAGTGGTCAAATGATAACCAACGGTCAAACCATGTGAACCGTTAAGATCAAACGGCCGATCATCTGGACTACAACGGTCAGCAAACCATGGGAAAAAAACCCCAATTGTTTAAATGTTTTTTTTTCTTTTTTTTGGCAGCTAGCTCGTGGGCTAGACAGCGATCCTACTCCTAGGCTGGGCCGATCCTGGGACTATTTCCTGGCTGGTCCAAATTTTCAACTGTCGAACTGATCTAGGCTTGGATCGCGGTTCACAAAATCAAAGCCCAGTACAGCCCGCTAGGTCGGAACGAGTCGGGCCGGACGGATTTGCAGGCCAGGCCATCCCAATGGCTATCTCCAGTGGGTCGCACTCGTTGTTGCACACACCTTGGGTTGAGAAGACTTTGAATCCAAAGAGTGTACCGTGGTTGACCGAAAAGAAAAAGAAAAAATTTAGTCTTGCACAAATTTATTTAATTAAAGACTAAATAAAATAAATATTTTTAGTTTTTATTATTTACGTTAAATTAATAAAGAAGTTGTTAGGCCATACGAAAGCCTAATAAATATGAGACTAATGGAATTGGACCCCAATTAAATTGAGCATAATGTCCTTCTTACTAAGTCATTAATGATCGGTTAGATCCATCGAGCCTCATCAAATAATGAACTGGGCCAACCTAATAACAATGATGGGTCACTTGGTGGCCAAAGAACCCAAAGCTCCATCTCCACCTATAAATAAGGATCTTCCCCAAGGTTGAGAGAGCATTCGGATTAGGATGATTCAAAAGATCATTTGGAATATCATTCAGAATGAGCATTTAGAAGAAGCAAAGGAGATTTAGAAGAGACCTCAACTTCAAGCAAAGCTCTCCAAAGGCTCTTCCCAGAGGCTCTCCAACAAAGATGTCTTTGAATCAGTAAGTGTTCTTCGTATTCTTCGTCTAAAGAAGTGAAAAAAGCTTCAAAAGCTTTCACGCCCTCGATTCATCATCAAAGTTTGTCTGATTCGAGATCAAGCTTTCAAGCCCTTGATTCATTATCAAAGTTCATCCAATTCAAGTTAACGCTCTAAAGCCCTCTATTCACAAACTTCATCTGGTTCGAGATCATGCTCTTAAGCCATCGATTCATCAGTCAATTCGTGTAACTTGACATGAAATTCCAAGCCATCGAGTTCACAACCAAAGTTTTTTTAACCCGAGATCAAGCTTTCAAGCCCTCGAATCAAGGTTTTGCTAAAGAGAAAAATCGGAGGATTCTCTTACAAGTTAGGAACTTCTCCAGAGATTGTTATAACCATTTCAGATATTAAATAAATCACATTATCTCTAGTTTTTCTTGTCTTTTAATTTACAGACTTGAGATTTTGTTATGTACAACTATTACATTGAATAAGAGCTTTTTTTAGCATACTTCCCCAACAAACTCTCACTTGTATAATAAAGACTAATCTAGTCTGTATTTCCCTACCCCTTAAGCATCTAAGTTTTTCTAGAACACCTTCTCTGCTAAAGGCTTGGTGAAGGGATTCACCAGATACCTTTTCTGAAAGGATTTGCTCTATCATTATCTCGTTCCTTTCATTGAACTCTCAAATAGGATGGTATTTTCTTTCGTTGTGCTTGCCTTTCTTGTGGTTTCTCAGCTCCTTGCACTTTACAATCCCCCGCTGTTATCACAGAATGTAACTATCAGCTTGTCCATGTTAGGCACTACTCCAAGTTCCAAAAGGAACTTCTAGAGCTAGACTACCTCCTCGGACTCTTCTGAATCTGCTATATACTCTGCTTTTATGGTAGAATCAGCAATATAAGCTTGCTTGATACTCCTCCATGAAATCATCTGTCCATACAAAGTGAAAACATATCGAGTAGTAGCTTTTCTTTCATCTTTATCTGCCTAGATATCATAGTTCGTATAGTCAAACAGGACTAAGTTATCGGCTCTATAAACTAGCATATAATCTCTCGTACTCTTAAGGTACTTAATAATATGCTTTACAACTTGCCAATAAGCTACCTCTGGGTTTGATTGATGTCTGTTAACTATGCCAACAATAAAACAGATATCAGGTCTCGTACAAAGCATAGCATATATGAGACTTCCAACTGCCGAAGTGTATGGAATCCTACTCATTCTATCTTTTTCTTTTTTTTTTCTTAGGACATATCTTAGAAGACAAAGATAGATTATGCCTGAAGGGACTCAAAGCTCCCTTACTATTATCCATGCTAAACCTTGACAAGATCTTTTCAATATATGTAGCTTGGGAAAGTCCTAATATTTCTGCTTTCTATCTCTAAAAAGCTTAATACTGAGAACATAACTTGCTTCTCCCAAGTCCTTCATACTGAATTGACAAGACAACCAAATCTTTATAGATGACAACATTCCTACATCATTTCCGATCAGTAGGATATCAGATGCTCATCCAAGATAGGCCCTTGGGCTCATTGAGATTGGAGAAATGGGGCTCAATGTGAATCTTTCGTAATGGAAAAGATGACCAAAAGGCTATTAGGGTTAATGTATCCTAACCATAGGTGCCATAAATAGGAGTCGCTAGAACATTTCTTTCTCTTTTTACTTTGTTCTGTTCCAATGTTATTTAATTCATTTGAGACAGGATGTACATAATATAAATCTCCATATACACTGACTGGACAAATAAACTTTCAACCCTAACTGATGAAAACATCATACTGGAAAACAACTAAATATACATCCCTAAATATTTGGGATACAAAAATCAAGTTTTGCCTAAAATTAGGCACATATAAAACATTCTTCAAATAAATTATTTTCTCAAACCCAAAACTCAAAATGACATCCCCCATGCAATAGCCATATGTGATCTCCAGTGTAACCTATAGACCGTGCTTACCTTAACTGAGTCTCCTTGTCTTTTTGAACCCCTGCAAAGTGTTACAAACATAATTAGTGGCTCTAGAATATAATATCGCAGATCCAATCATCATAATGGACTCAAGGTAAAGAATAGTACCTGCAGTAGCCTTAGCAGCTAGTTTAGGACAGTCTTGTTTCTAGTGGCCCGGCTACCACACAAACACTTGGTGCAGTGTTGGATTAAAGGGCATCCCTTTTACTGGTTCCCATGACATCTAACTGTCTCTGGTTCCTTTTCCTTCTTGAACTTCTCAGTATGAACATGAGTTCTAGAAGAGAAACTTTTAGGGATAAGGGCTACAGATGAAAATCTGCTAGGTCTATACTTCTCTTTCAAAATTATATCAAGTTCATACGCAGTAGATATATACTCATACACCATGAATAGAGATAATTCCTCATGGAAGCTAACATTCTGTATCCAACCCTGTAATCAATATCCTTCCATTCTTGAGTAGCTTTGCGCTCTTTTCAATAGATTTTTCCCCAATCTTTGGATAGGGGTCCATCAAGACTTACTCGTACACAACAGATTTGAGTACTATGTCCAAATTCCTCTTCCAGTCGATATTATTTAGGGCGATTAGCTTATTCTCTTTTCTCTTTGAGAAAAACCGCCAAAGGACTGAAGAAACCACCACTCGACATTAATTTAAAATGTAAGGAATGAAAATAAAATCAATTTGGAATAAAGTATTTAAATACACATAGTATTTCATGTATAGAAATAGAAATACTATTCTTTTCATATTATCTTGGACGGAATATAACCCCTAACTTATGGTCCATAATATGGTGACTTAGCATGTTGATCTATGTAGTGATAAGAAAACATCTTATGACCATGTTTGGCTCTTAATGTAAACATCAGAGCTTCTATAGGAAGATTAATGCACTTTAAATCGAGTGTATAACCATTACCTGACCATTCACCTATAGTCCATAACTCTAGGATAGCACCAACTATAGGTTGGCCTCTTCCTTATACGAAGTACGGAAAATATAGTATTAGTACCTCCAACTATAGACTAGTCAATACTAACACATACATATACACAGCTTTAGTCTTGAGTTCAACTTGTAATATTTAAGTTTCAGAAGACTACCATATAGGAAGTTACGCCCAGGGTGACACAAAAAAATCTGCGATTAGTTACTTGAACAAGAAATAGAAGCCATGGGAGTATTGGAGTCCCTCTCTCACTTAATATTTTATTTTGAAAAGGGTTTTTGTCAAAATGTTCCATTTATAAAACCTTTTAGAAACTTAGTAACATAAAATAGTTTTAATTTTCCAACTTTTTATCCTTTAAAGAAACTTGTTACCTTTCTTTAAAAAGTGTTTATTAAGAAAAACATTTTGACTAAATTTTATCCGTTTGAGTTGAACTTCCTTTTTTGTAAGCACATATATGAAAACCAAGGAAGAAAAAAGGACTAAAATAACAGGTTACATTATTTTTTTCCCTTAAACCTATGTGACCAACAAAAAAACCGGATAAAAGCATAGAGAACACAAAAACGGATCCTCGATCTAGCTTTTTTTTCCAGCAATCCACCATCCAAAAATGAAAAAAAGCAGTACACTAACAAGGGAAAAAAACTTGCACAAGCCTATACCTCCACTCGAGAGGTGTACATCGATTTCTAGTGGAAAAGGCTGAAATTAAATGAAATAAAAAACTAATAGCCACCTGAACCTCTAAACATGAGGCATATATGAAATCTAATCCCAGGAGATGGTGTAAAATGGTGAAAACAGCTCCAAAATAGTTTATTAAAATTAAAAATTGAAAAAAATAACAAACGGTAAAAAAAGCCACTTTCTGGTTTTTTAACTTATAAACTAGCATGCTCCTAAGGTGAATTCGCGCTAATACCACATGAAGGTTAGAAAAGGTAGCCAAAGACAATTCAAAGCCCAAAAAATAGAACCTTACCCTTGGAGCGTGCCTTAACCGATTTTCATCCAGCAATTGATTACTCGACCTCTTCTTGCACATTGCTCAGTTCTGCTTCGTCTCTAAATGGGAAAGTCGATGGTGGTTGTTGAGCAAGCCTCCTAATTATTCTCATCAAACACACAGGCTTGGTAGGCCTTCTAGACTATCCTCTCAAGCACACAAAATTCTTTAGGGAAAGAGAAACTGAAAGAAAAGAAGAAAAGAGAATTGGTTTTGAGAAAAACTTGAAGACTTGTGCTTTTCTTTTTCTCAAGTATTTTGGATAAAAATGGGAGGAGAGAGGTTGTTACTTTCGTGATGGTTGGAGAAAAAATCTGAAGAAAGAAGTCTTGTGTGTTAGGCGATCAACAAGTATGAGTTTTAGATAAGTTTATACTCAAAATGAGATCTATATTCTCTCAATCCAACTAAGAATCCAGAAGTCTAATTTAGCACATCGGCAGCCATCCTAAGGCTAAAGAAACCTTAGGCTTTCAGATAAGGTCTATTATGGGCCTTAGACTAATCTATTCAACTCAGAACTAGTCCGATTCTCTTTATTTAAGTTATTTCTTGGCTTCTCCTAATTAAAAGACTTAATTAAAAAACTCAATTACCACCAACCAAATAAGTAATTAAGCCTTTAGGCTTCTTATTTAATTAAATAGCTGGGTCAATTTACTTAATAAATACCCAGGGTCATATTAATTAAATAATCCTTATTTCTTCTTTGGTCCTTTTATTCTTGCGTTCTAACAATTAAGCTACCTAGCTTTTATGAGTTACTCTAGGGACCAAATACTAAAATTTTCTGGGCTACTAAAATGACGAAAATACACTTTCTATAGAATAGCAGTATTTCTTATTTTAAATATCCCATTTATCACTATATGGAGACATTGACCACAAAACAATACTTTGTAATCAAGTCTTTACCCTACAAGGTGCAATAACGAGTATACCCTTCTATGCAACATCCTTCATTGAGTATAGGTTGAGTGTACTAACTCCTTCCTTAATGACATCTACTATCTTTAGATGTCTAGTCCAATAATCAATGACTCCTCAGGATGTTTTCTGCTTAGCTCAGGAAGAGACCTTTAAGCAAACATCCCGAGACATTATTTCAGGCCTGGATCTTATCAATTATTCCGGACATTCACAGGAGGGTGATTCCCATAGAAGTTATTATAAGATTCCATCTTGACTAACTAATTCCAACTATCCAATGTTCAAGGATTATGGATCTCATGAATAGAAGTCTCACATATGGCACATCTAAGCAGAATGAGCTTAGCTGCGCTAAATCGTAAACTTATACTCTAACCGTAGAGAGTACTCTTCTACACTGTAGCTATAATATATTGGGTTTCTTTTCCTTTATAGTACTTTTTAGAAAAAACCTCTATCACGGGGTCCAGTTCTATATGCTTCGAGCATACTTGTATAATAATCATTAGAAGACCACTCTTTGATATAAGATACGATCATCCACAAAGGAGACTATCATAAGGTGACCTTTAATTCAATTGCAAGTCTAACTCCTTTGACCGGCCAAGAACAATATTACTTGTACGTTTAGTAACAGCAATCTGCACCATACTGTGAAGCACGACCCGACACGTGGATTGCCTACTTAAAGTACGTGGACCTTATGTCTGTATAATATATAAGTAAATGTATCTACAAAATAATCATAAAGATCATTTTATTTATTCCAAGTAATATAATATTACATCAAATAAGAGTTTTTAAGCATATTACCCAACATGAAGTAGCTCCACGAATCCAAAGCTAGGAGCTCCTGGCTATCATATGCAAGGAGCAAGAAAGGAAGTGCCAAAACATGGCATTTGATGCCATTATTTCTCTACATTCGATGTTGGATATCCTCTGTCTCTATTTTAGGAAGAAAGCTGCATAAAACCAAGGCTGGACATTGCTTAGATTTAGACATAGTTAATTTGCTTTTGTTTTATTTTATGCTTGAATTTCCTAAACCTAGTAGTAATTAAGTTGCATTATGACCATTTTACCCCCTAAGATGTTTCTTAATTGCTAGGTTAGACTAAGATTGGATATAGCCTTTAAATACATCTCATTCTCTCATTTGTAACCAGTGAATGATTAATATATCAATGATGAGAGTCTTCTCCCAATTTCAAACTTTTTTCTTAACTTCTACTAAGGTTTGATCTTCCTTAGATAGATTTTAATTGATAAACTTAGATCAAGATGATTCATGGGAGTCTAATTCATCATCAATTCCTAATTGTTCAACTAATGATCATACTATTATGATTTGTTACAAGAACTAGGTGTCTTTTATTTGTTAGATAGATAATATGTTTAGCATATCCATTATTGATTTAGCTTGATAGGGGAAACGTTAATTCTACTCTTCAAGAGGTTCCACCTTTAATAGAATTAGGGGTTCTTGTTGGGGAATTGGCTAAGCCCTTCTTAGAGGCAAAGAACATGTGTCAATTGTGAAGATTCATCCAATTGAAGTACAATTCATATCAAGAAAGAAGAGGAGGAGCATGCTCAGAGTGGCACCCCTATGCCCACCGTCTATGAAATGATGTATGAGGTCGGTATGGGGCTGAACAAGAGGTACACTTATGGGTTCGACGCTTTAGAGCCAACCTGTTTGAGGGTTGAGGCTTGAGGTACAGCTAGAGGCCTCCCTCTCCTTCTGGATAATTTTCCATCGTAGATTGCGGAGGTCAGAAGCTAGATCATTGCTGAGAAAATGTAAGAAGTGGGCTGAGAATGGGAGAGAAAGATAGCCTATAAACCGCACCACATGGTAAGTGGGCGGCCTGACATATCACCGATATGAGCTATCATCCTAAAGACATGCCACTCATCGATCTCTAGCCGCCTCTAAAATAGCTAATGCCCGGTAAGACGAGCGGTCATGGCAACGAGGAGGCTATAGAAGAGGGTGTAGTCTAGTTGGGTGGCGAGGGCGGATCAGGATAGTAATCAGCTTTCCCTTCCTGCTTAGATATTATTAGTTAGATACATTTACTTTACATTTGTATTGTTTTAGTTTATTGTAGTACATATTCAAATTCAATAAGTATTATTATATATTTGACTTTCATTATTTTGCAACTGTGGTAAATATTAGTGCTATACATTTTTTTGTTGGGTTTTTTATTCTTAGGGTCTTTTTTTAATTTTATGCTTTAATATTTAAAAGAAAAAGTTTTCTATGACCAACTAGTGACTGCATGTCGGTCGCAACCATAAAATAAAAAAAATAAAATAAAACCCTTTGAGATTGACTTACCATTGAGCTATTAGTCGCAGAGGTTTTCATGGGACGATAGGTTCTATGCCAAAAGCTTGTGACCGAATTGGGTCGGTCATAACCTGATCGCATAATTCTCGGACTTGGAGCTTGCAGCCCGCGGTGGCAACAAAAGTTTGCAACCACACTTTCGGTCATATATCTGTTCGCGATTAATTATCGCGATCGCTTTTATTGGTTGCAAGTTAATCGCAAAGCTATTATTTGCGACGAACCTGCGACCCATTTGCTGTTGCATAGTATTTTTTAATTTTTTTTGTAGTGGGATAGGTTAAAAGGGGAAAATGGGAGGGGAGAACTTTTTCAGAGAGAAAAAGGAAAAAAATGAGAGTAACTAAGGACAGAACATGGGAACATGGTGTTATTAGAGTTTCATTTGGTTAGGGTTAACTAGTTAAACATTTTTGCACCTAATAGAAAAAATGAAAATTCCTAGAAATTAAGGATAGAGAGTTAGATGCTTTAGAGAAAGAGAAAGGGTAAGTTGTGATGCCCCCAACCCTGCCACTAGGTCAACTGCGGCTGAGTAGGGCATCTGCGTGCCTCTTGGCACTAAATTATAAGTTCCACAATAAAATACAACCCTAGAACAACCTTAACGAGTATACACACAAAGTACGTGGAATACTTAAGTAATTAGATACTACTAGTGCGCTCAGAATACAAGATCTTAAAAACCCTCACAAGATCTTTTTATTATAAAAACAAAGTATCTTACATCAACAACTTTACATGACAACATAAAAAGAAACTTTACAGACGGTTCGAGTCTAAAAAGATAAAACTTTAGTGGCTTGCTGGGCCCTTGACCGTCCCGAGCTAATCTGAGAAGAAAACATGATATGGAAAAATGTGAATGCGAACGCTCAATGAGTCCTCGTGTGTGGGTGCTGTAGTGATTTCTTTAAAACAATGACAATGTGTTGTTTCACGAAACAGTTCCTGCAATGTTATAAGAAAACATTTCTTTTATTATTTTAACAAAATTGATGCTTGAATCTACATGAGGGTTTCGAGCGCAGCTGGGAAGTCTGAGCGAATCAAGACACATCAGCGCAGCTTCTACGCCCTAAATTTTAAAAGAACATGTAATGCACAATGGGGCTCCACGGACAAAGTCCGAATCCCCAAAACGAGGCCATCAGATCTAAGTTCTGGCATCTCGCAGTTAATACCAGCCAAACACCATACGAACGCTCGATTACAAAACAACCGCACTCCCATATCACTGGTCAAAACAAGCTACAGACTCTTGGGGCACCTACCAGGTCTGCCCTGGGGCCAACTTCAGTTCCGAGGCCCTCCTGACTCTCCACTAGGCGACCGTCCTACCGCAGAGCATGATGCAATGTCTACGTAAATAGCGGTTGGGCCACATCCTCAAGGTACTATGCCCCTCTTCAAGTGGATCCATCCTCAGAGTTAAAAACCCGTTCACGTCAGGTGAAGAGGCCCTAGTATGGGGGACTAGCCACGTACAATGCAATCCGCTAAGCGTCCGTTCACTTGATTTTCAACAAACTTTAACCCTGTGAGAATGAGGTTTTCATATGTATTTAAAAACCGAAGGGCCATTTGCTCGGCCGCCGGAACAGATTCAAGTCATAAACATTACAAGGTAGTAAAAATCCTCATCCGCCAATCATTCACATGCTTATGCAAATTTCACAATTATGCTAATGCCAGATCTATATTCATGCATGTCAAAATACATAACTTTTCAAGCTAGAACATTTTCCAACATATAAATATTTTCAGGAAAACCTGTATACGACAAACTTCTTATTCACCACCGTAATAATCTGTTTTAAAATAACACCTATATGGAGCACCGCTCCTATGTACTTTTCTAGGGAATACTAACACATTGTGAAGAACGTCTCCAAAACACACTGAGTGATATCGTTCCAAAAATAGCAACATTTGTGATGGTTCGGAAAAAAAAACATATTTATACGTCTTGTAATATTTGAAATAACATAATAAAATGGAGTTTGTGGACTCACTTGGATGTATATCTGGTGCTAAGATCCTACAAAATAATAATACAAAAATACTTAATACCTGGGTACCGATCAAATGACCCTAGTTCCTAAATAATATCAAACTCCTTCGAACTAGACTTAGGAGGTATTTATATATATATATATATTATACCAATATAATGATATATATACATATATAATAATTATTTAAAAGATCGAAAATCCTATACTCTTAAAAAAAATATACTCTCCCAAGAAACCATAATTAACTATATATTGAAAATCCATTTAAAATATTTAAATAAAAAAAAAAAAAGAAATAAGCCTATACTATATATATATATATATATATCTTAACTAACAACCAAATAATGACAAAACAAAAAAAGAAAAAAAAAGAAACTCACTAACCTCAAATGGCAAATGGCTACCCACCAACTTAAGGAAAAAAAAACAAAAAAGAAAACTCCTAATATAAGTATATAGAGATGCCGAGAAAACTAAGGGGAAAAAAAAAACCCATGATATATATATATATATATATATGTTAAAGGCGGCTAAGGGCTGAAAAAAGAAAAGAAAAGAAAAGAGAAGAAAATGAATTGTGGTGGTGACAGCTAGGTATAGGAGGTGGGGGCAAATTCTTAATTCCTAAGTTTTTTTTTTTTTTTTTTTTTTTGAAAACCTTATATGAAAATGTTAAGTATTTAAATTTCTAAAATACGCACACTAGGTATTAAGAATAAAATCCACTTAAAGGCACTCATAAACCCTAATAATAATACCTCAATATAATAAATTTGTACTCTCATTCCTAAATATCTCCAAAATACCACGAAGTGTCAAAAACACTATATTCCACCATATCATATTCAAACTCTATTTCATAACGTTCGTATTTTTAAAGTCATGCTAAATGCTTATGGGGTAGGGCGTTACATTCTACCCTCAAAAGAAATTTCGTCCTTGAAATTGAATAGTTATGTACCTATAAGCTCTGGATACTTTTTCTTCAAGTACTCCTCAGTTTCCCATGTTGCCTCTTCAATCCCATGATGTCTCTATACCACTTTACACATTGGAATCTGTCTCCTGCGTAACTCTTTTACACTTCGTTCTATAATCTCAGTTGGTTTTCTTCATATGATAGATCGACTTGTAATTCCAATTGGTCAACATTGAGAACATGATCAGGTGCAGGATGATACTTCTTTAATTGTGATACATGAAACATCATGTATACCCATCAGTTCATTTGGCAAGGCGAGTCGATATGCCACTTTACCAACCCTGTCCATAATTTCAAACGGTCCGATATATCTGGGGCTTAACTTTTCCCTCCTCAGATATTCCAGCTTTCTACAATGTGGTGTAAGTTTTAAGAAAACTCGATCTCCCACACTAAACTCTAGATCCCTTCTTCGATTGTCGTCATAGCTCTTCTGTCAACTTTTAGCTATCCGAAGCCGATCTTGAATTATCCTAACTTGTTTCTGCATCTCCTCCAATTCTGGCATCAAGTTTCTTTGTCTCCGATGGGATCGAACGCCGACTTCATCCTAGTACAAAAGTGTTCTGCATCTCCTACCATATAATGCTTCAAACGGTGCCATTCCTATCGAAGAGTGGTAGCTATTATTATAAGCAAACTCGGCTCAAGCAAGATTGTCAGCCCACTTATTTCCAAAGTCTAAGGCGCAAGCTCTTAACATATCCTCTAGGGTTTGAATTGTTCTTTCAAACTGTCCATCGGTTTGGGGATGTGCTAATGGTGCTATAACTTAGATTGGTCCCCATAGCTACCAGGAACATAGGCCAAAACTTTGAGGTAAGCCTTGGGTCTCTATCGGATACAATATCAACGGGACCCCACGAAGTCGAACAATCTCATCTTCATAAATCTGTGCCAACTTGTCCAAAGGGTATATCATATTAATGTCAATAAAATGAGCCACTTTTGTTAAACGATCAACGATTACCCAAATAGCATCCTTATATCCCTTGGTCCGGGCCAATCCTGTGACAAAGTCCATTGTCACATGATCCCATTTCCATTCGGGAACAGGTAGCAGTTGTAGTAGTCCTGCTGACTTTTGATGTTCCGCCTTGACCCTTTGACATGTAAGATAGGCTGCTACATAGTCCGCAATTTCTCTCTTCATTCCATTCCACCAAAACTTTTACGTTAAGTCTTTATACATCTTATTCTCTCCAGGATGCATTGAATACTTACTTCTGTGGGCTTCCTCTAGAATCATACGCTTGAGTTCAGTACTCTTGCTGGTTGAGAAAAGATTTGTATTATACCTTCAACTACTTATGCTTTTGTGTCTACGGGCAATCCATCCAATGCATAAACTTTAGCCTTTACTTGTGGCTTATTATTCCTTCCTTCCATTGCTCCTCTCATAACCGAGGGTCAGCCTGCTTTTCTAGACATCTCCGGAAGTACTTGTTGTATCTCAGGGCACTGGTCTCTAACATGCCTTGGTTTTCCACACCGGTAACATAGCCTTGACTTTTGATAATACATTTCAGCCACATGTCCACTTCGTCCACAGTATGTGCATACTCTATGGGCTCATCCAGGGGTTAAGGTTGGTTAGCCTTCATTTCTAGTCTGTTGTTCACCACAGGATCTTTTGAAATCTCTAGCCTTCCATGGTCCTTGTCCAGGATGTTTACATGGAGTCGCCGCTGAACCAATAGCTGTTTTCTTCTGTATAACCACCTGATCAGCCATTTCCGTTTGTGTGGCGGCTTCAACTGCGGCCGTGAATCCCATCGGTGGCAAGGGAGCCAATGCCCGTTGCAGTTCAACCCTTAATCTTTTCACAAATTGTCGCGTCTTATTTTCATTAGTATCTATCACCCTTAAGCAATACTTAGCCAACCTATTGAACTTTGACGTATACTGGGCAACTGCCAGGTTACCCTGTGTCAATTGCTGAAACTCATCCTCTCGTTGCTCACAAACCCAACGAGATATGTATTCCTTTTTAAATTCTTCTTGAAAATCATTCCAGGTCTATGGTTGGTTCTTGAGTATCCGAGCTTCGAAAGCTCTAAGCCACCAATCCTTTGCCATTCCTCGTAGTCTAAAAACTGCAAACGTTATCCTCAGGGTATCCTCGTACTTAAGGGTATCATAGATATCATTCAACTGCTCAAGGAACAGTTCAGCTTTGATTTCTTGCTCAACTTCTCCATAGAACTCCGGGGGTCGAAACTTGAGAAATCGTTCTAGTGCTTCATCTGCTCCAATGGCCGATACTCATTTGTTTCTTCTTGTGGCCATTGAAGTTTCTAACAATTCTGTCATCTTGATCATAAAATTCTCAATTACCTTGTGCGTGGCTTGTTCTGGACGAGGTGTGGCCTCTCTTATAGGTTCAGACTGTCTATTTTGAGAACTTTCCGACACAGCCTCATCCGTGTGGTTGGGGGATTGTGAATTCTAAAAACTAAAAAGTTCCAACACTAATAAACATCTAAGGTTACACAGATACTCTACAACAAGTAAACATGAATTTATCCCAGGCACCAACATCAATGCGTACAAATAAACATGTATATATATAACTCAAAATAAAGATTTTTAGTACAAGTAGCGTCAAGATACAGTCAGATCATCCTTATCCTACCACCCAAAAAACACATGGCCGGGTTGCTATACATATCCAAAACCCGAGGACCTCATACCTATGACCCTAAGCCTACTGCATCAAGTACCGACAAAATCACTACTCGCACCTATCCAAGTGACCAAATATACAAATCTACCTATAACTCTATGCAACACCTACTCTGCCTGAGAACACTGGTAACTAGAACATCCTGGTCGGGACTCCAACTCATCACGTGCTTTATCCACTGAATCTGAATCTCTAGTAGTACCTAGGAACTAGGTGATAAACTGCCTAAGCTAGTCCCACTCGTCAATCAGCTCCAAAATCTCTCTCTCTCTCTCGGGCTGCATAGGCCTCCTGCATCTGGGTTAACTCCCTCTCTAACATGGCGGCCCTCGTCGTCTCCTGTCGACGTGCCTGACGTGCCGCGTAAAATAAGACGTCCATTCGAGAGATCTCCTCTCTCAACGCTACAACCTGCTGACTAGCGGCTTTAGCCCATTGCTCACGCCACAGGCAATAACCACAAATAGGTGACACTGACAATGGGGAACCACCCACTGTGAAGGTGCCCATACCCTCAGCATCTGCTGGTGCCACTCTCTCTGGCTCGGGCATCATCTCTGAGTTTGACGTGGGCTCACTAGGGTCCTCTTCTATCGATGTTCCAAGTCCTATTCCCGGTGCCACTGGTGCCATCTCTGGACCTTCTACTGACTCATCATCGGAAAGGTCAATCATCGAAATGGGTTCCCTTTCTAGGACGATCTCCCTAAGGGAATATGAGGATGATGATGATGATGACGTAGTCCTGCTAGGCTCATCTACGAGGGTGCCCTCCTTGTATGTCCATCTATGAGAAGGGTGTGCCATCTAGTACATATAAAACAAAATCTTAGGGTCAGTACTAACCAATAAATCATATGGTTAACTTTAAAATTTAAACAGTTGACTCTTATAGCTTGTCTAAAATCCAACGTTTCAAACCTAGTATCGAACCTAGATGCTCCGATACCACCTGTGATGCCCCCAACCCTGCCACTATGTCAACTGCGGCTGAGTAGGGCATTTGCGTGCCTCTCGGTACTAAATTATAAGTTCTACAATAAAACATAACCCTAGAACAATACTAACGGGTATATACACAAAGTACGCGGAATACTTAAGTAAATTAGATACTACTAGTACGCTCAGAATACAAGATCTTAAAAAACTTCACATGATCGTTTTATTATAAAAACAAAAGTATCTTACATGAACAGCTTTACATGACAACATAAAAAGAAATTTTACAGACAGTTCGAGTCTAAAAAGATAAAACATAGACATATGCCCCTCTGAGAGATTTGATCCAAAAACTCCTGGCCTAAAACTTCAGTGGCTTGCTGGGCCCCTGACCGTCCCGAGCTAATCTGAGAAGAAAACATGATATGGAAAAACGTGAGCGAACGCTTAGTGAGTCCACGTGTGTGGGTGCTGTAGTGATTTCTTTAAAACAATGACGATGCTGTTGTTTCACAAAACAGTTCATGCAATGTTATAAGAAAACATTTCTTTTATTATTTTAACAAAACTGATGCTTGAATCTACATGAGGGTTTCGAGCACAGTTGAGAAGTCTGAACGAATCAAGACACATCAGCGCTGCTTCCACGCCCGAAATTTTAAAAGAACATGTAATGCAACAATGGGGCTCCACGGACAAAGTCCGGATCCCCAAAACGAGGCCATCGAAACCAACTTCCGGCATCTCGTAGTCAATACCAGCCAAACACCATACGAGCGCTCGATTACAAAACAATCGTACTCCCATATCACTTGTCAAAACAGGCTACAGATTCCTGGGGCACCTACCAGGTCTGCCCTGGGGCCAACCTCAGTTTTGAGCCCCTCCTGACTCTCCACTAGGCGACCATCCCACCGCAGAGCATGATGTGATGTCCACGTAAATACCAGTTGGGCCACACCCTCAAGGTACTACGCCCCTCTTCAAATGGATCCACCCTTAAAGTCAAAAACCCGTTCACGTCATCGGAAGAAACCCTAGTACGGGGGACTAGCCACGTACAGTACAATCCGCTAACGTGTCCGTTCACATGATTTTCAACAAACTTTAACCCTGGTCGGAATGAGGTTTTCATATGTATTTACAAACTGAAGGGCCATTTGCCCAGCTGCCGGAACAGATTCAAGTCATAAACATTACAGAGTAGTAAAAATTCACATCCGCTAGTCATCACATGTTTATGCAAATTTCACAATTATGTCAATGCCAGATCTATATTCATGCATGTCAAAATACGTAACTTTTCAAGCTAGAACATTTTCCAACATATAAATATTTTCAGAAAAACCTTCGTACGACAAACTTCTTATGCACCACCGTAATAATCTGTTTTAATAGAAAACCTATATGGAGCGCCGTTCCTATGTATTTTTCTAGGGAGCACGTAACACATTGTGGAGAACATCTCTAAAAACACAATGAGTGATATCGTTCCAAAAATAGCAACATTTGTGATGGTTCGGGAAAAAAAACATAATTATACGTTTTGTAAAATTTGAAATAACATAATAAAATGGAGTTTGTGGACTCACGTGGATATAGATCTGGTGCTAAGATCTTATAAAATAATAATACAAAAATATTTACTACGTGGGTACCGATCAAATAGCCCCAGTTCCTAAATAATATCAAACTCCTACGAACTAGACTTAGGAGGTATATATATATATATATATACCTATATAATGATATATATATATATAATAATTCTTTAAAAGATTGAAAATCCTATACTCTTAAAAAAATATACTCTCCCAAGAAACCATAATTAACTATATACTATATACTAAAAATTCATTTAAAATATTTAAATCCAAAAAAAATAAAAAATAAGCCTATACTATATATGTATATATATATATATATCTTAACTAACAAGAAAATAATGACAAAACAAAAAAAGAAACTCACTAACCTCAAATGGCAAATGGCTGCCCACCAACTTAAGGGAAAAAAACAAAAAAGAAAACTCGTAATATAAGTATATAGAGATGCCAAGAAAACTAAGGGGAAAAAAAAAAAGATAACCCATGATATATATAGATATGTTAAAGGCGACTAAGGGCTAAAAAAGAAAAGAAAAGAGAAGAAAATGAATTGTGGTGGTGACAAGTAGGTGTAGGAGGTGGCGGCAAATTCTTAATTGCTAAGTTTTTTTTTTTTTTTTTGGGAAAACCTTATATGAAAATGTTAAGTATTTAAATTTCTAAAATACGCACACTAGGTATTAAAAATAAAATTCACTTAAAGGCACTCATAAACCTTAATAATAAAACCTCAATGTAATAAAATTTTGCTCTCATTCCTAAATATCTCCAAAATACCACGAAGTGTCAAAAACACTATATTCCACCATATCAGATTCAAACTCTATTTTTATAATGTTCGTATTTTTAAAGTCATGTTACGTGCTTATGTGGTAGGACTTTACATAAGCTATGTATTTCAGTATATATTTACTAGCTTAACAATCCGTGTTATGCATAAGGATGCATTTTCATTTGAAAAGATTATTATTATTTAAATAAAAGGAAAATTTAGGCAAATGGTTGTATTATAGAATATTTATAAAACAAAATATAAAATAAATAGTTTTATAAAAAATATAAAAGTATATGATATTATGT
Source organism: Catharanthus roseus (assembly GCA_028651295.1). Taxonomy (NCBI): domain Eukaryota; kingdom Viridiplantae; phylum Streptophyta; class Magnoliopsida; order Gentianales; family Apocynaceae; genus Catharanthus; species Catharanthus roseus. The sequence continues at coordinate 301,771 of JAPQWS010000102.1, forward strand.
AAGATGAAAAATGAAATACTTATATTCAGTTTTAATGAATTTAAACGTGGATATTATTAGACATAAATTATGTCATTGTTGTGCGTTATATTTTTATATTTTTTGCATACATTAATTAATTTAGTAAGACTAGTTTTACCCATCACTCCCCTTGAAATGAAATGTTTTCTAGGTGCAATGATAAGGATATTAAAAGTCTCTCAAGTAAGGTTAATGGCCAAGGAGAAAGCACAAAAGGATTTTAGTTGATGATTTCATTATATCTTTTTTCTTTTTCTTCTTTTTTAAGTTTTATTTCCTTTATTCCTTTTTTCAAAAATAATTTACTTGGCACCTTCAATTCATGAAGGTTCTTTGCAAATATATTTTCCAAAAAAAAAAAAAAAAGAAAATACGGTGTTAGATCTCCTTTCATGGTAGGTATTTAATTTTGTTTTAATTGTATTGAAATTTGAAGATTTGTGATGGAAAAACCAGTACTCCATTGGGTAGTTTTTTTTTTTTAGTGATTCACTTTTTTTTTTTCCTTTTCTAACTTCTATATCATTTTCTTGAAAAAAAAATTGGTGTGTTTTGTTATTTAGTGTTGCGCATGATCACTGGTTACTAAAGTCAAGTAGTTCACCTTTTTCATATTTATATGACTAATTCATTACAATCATTAATGGACAAGTTATGATTTTGTACGGCCACCACCAAGATTTCTCGGACATTAGATCAAACTAAGAATTAATTAAGAAAGTCATAGGAAGATAATTATAGAAATTTTCAACTAACATCAAACACTAAAAATATCCTTATTTAGTTAAACTGAATAGCTCCTTAAGATTCTAAAAGTGAATGCAATTTAATTTGATGTCAATATTTCATATGACTGAACTTATTCCACCAATAAAAAAAAAAAAAAGAAAAGAAAAGTGTTACACAGGAACAAAACATTTACCTGCTTACTAACGTATCTAAGTTAGTATTTGTGGTATGTGGCTATCCTTGTAATCTGCATCATAATTTTACTTAAATTTCTGTAAATGACAAATTACTATTGTTTTGGCTGAATAAAAATACATCACAATTAATAGTGATAAACATGAAAAGAAGACAAAGGAACACAAATTTTGATTCTAACCTGTAACCAGAACAGAGAAAGAAAAAAAAAAACTTGTACAAAAATCAATTTATCACATATTCTTAATATTCCAGAAAAGAGAAAGGAAACCACTGATACTGAGATCGATGGATCTGAAGGAGATAACTAATGTCCATGCACTTCGATCAAGAAATTAATTTTAAAACTAAGTTCAATGATCAGATGAGACCCAACAAATGGATTCTAATACCTCCAGAGACTTTCTTGGAGGCATAGGCACTGCACTACACTGCACAGTATTCCATCTTCATCCTGGAGCGGAAATTTCGGACGATAGACTCCTTAAATTTTTTCAAATGATCCAAGGGATCGTATGTAGTTATAGTCAGTTTTTCTTAGCTTATGAAATTAAATTTGAATACAATCAGAGATAAACTTTTTACCTCTTACTTTTCAAAGAAAAAAGTTTTTACCTCTTAATTTACCCCTAAATGGTCTCTTTTGCCTCTTAACCTGTTAAAATCTTAGTATAGTGATCATTTATATATTATAAGTCTCACGTAGCATAATGCTTATAGGTTGATATTATTAAAAAACAAACTCTTCTTCTTGGATTATGAAATTAAATGTCGATACAAACATAATCTGATTTTTTCTTTGATCTCTGTCCTATACACATACCTGCGAATTTACCAAACTCACTTTTGTCGAATGAAAATTAAACTGAATTTCTAACATAACACACTCTTTTCTTGGATTATGAAATTAAATTTGGATAAAAACATAATCTGATTTCCCTTTCCCCTCCCCTGCCCATTAACATTTACCATGCTAATTTTTTTACTAGTTATAACCTGTACTTGAAATATGGGATAAATATTTATAAATTATTAATACTATATTAAGAATAAAATTAAAATTTTATAACTATAAATAGTTTTAATATAGCAAAATAGATCTAATATGTGCCACTAATTTATTAAAACAATCAAACTGTCATAGCATTTGTAATTAGAACATGAGAGATTTTAAATAAATGTACATATCATGAGCATAAATATACATAAATCTATTCATCCGATGATTCTCCTTCACTCCAATATTTTCTCCTTTCAAAAGAAATGATCGACTTCCCCTGTTAAAGAAAAATACATAAAAATAATAAATTTTTATTTGATGAAATGTTTATAAATAATATTCAAATTTTATATTTATAACTTCTAACACATTTTGTTTGGATGTAAGTCGAGATTTTGATGACTATTCCTAATTGCTCTTTTGCATTAAAAAATTGTATAAAAATAAATTAATTTCAATATAATATAACGTAATATTTTATAAATAATATTTAAACTTTAAATTTATTCTCTAACACAAAATTTTTTAAGAGGCAACTCAGAAAGTTTTATGGCCTATCTGATTTAATGATTTTTTCTTCATAAATGTCTATATCTATATTGCCAGGGCCGACTCGGGGAGTTTTATTGAACTTTCTTTTTTACTCCGATGTATTAAAAAATTATATTAAGTATTTATTAATTATAAAAAGTATCGTCTCATGCTAGAGCACTGGATAAATATTATGAATTATAATAAGTATACTAACATAAAGATTATAATTAATTATATAATGCATAGGATGATCGAATTAAATATTGTATTTATTTCATATGGAAAAAACTCTTAAACTTTAATCAATTTTAATAAAAATAGCTGGTAAAAAAATTAGTTACAAAAGTTGGGAACTTATCTTTTTGAAGATCCATTTATTTCCCATCTCATCACAAAATTAAAAAGCAAATATATACATATATATATATATATATATTTCTTTAATACACTTTTAAGAATTATAGTCTCACGTGTCAATATGACCATGGAATTATCTTTATTTTTCTCTCTTTCTATATAACTAAACTAATTTTGTGTACTTTAATTTTATTCAGACATCTCTTGTTACTATATCAGAATCAGGTGATTCATTGTAGGTTTTCGTATAAAACATATTTTTTAGGAGAAATTAAAAGATTATTAAAACCTCTCATAATAATATTAAAGGTCTATTTGTAAATGTCTCATTACTAAATGTGTGCATTTAGAAAATATAAAGTAAAGAATATAGCCTTACTCATATTTAGCATATAAGATTTGTATCTCTTTAATCTTCCTTATTTCGAAAATAAAAATGCACATATTTTTTTGTCTCAAATATAGCATTTTTTTTAATAAGTTCAATCGACCTTTTAAGTGGAATTCGATTGATTTTCGTTTTGCCAGATTAAATTTTTATTTGAAAATTTAATTTTTCTTTGGTTTTAATTAATAGTAAATTATTTGTAAGGTTAAAATAAAAAATATTTGTAAATATTCAAATATATGATTTTAACCACTCCTATAATATTGTGGTCGATGATTTGCTTATATATGTAATCTTTTGAGAGTATTTCAACATTTTTCGAGACTTTGTTGCTCATATTATTCTTTAAAGTAAAAATGAGATATGTGAACCAATTTATTGGGTTAAAGGATTAGACCTCTTCAAATGTGAATGTACTTTTTGAAAGATTTTTTGCAATATATGTATTATAAATTTGATAAACTTTTAATAATTATAATCTCCCACATCAATACAAATATGATCATTGAAAACTTTTAGTACTTCCCTCATTTCATATATGCTCAGATCAACTCTTCGTATCATTTTCTTAATAATATATTTTTTTATTAAGGTTTGTTTTTTTATATATTTATCTTTTTTAATATAATTTATTACTAAAATATACTAAATTAAGAAGTGGTACAAAAAGTATTACACAAAATAGTGCAGACAACCCAAACCGTTTCGCATATAGTATAAGGTAATATTGGCTTTGTTAACGTTTCATTAATATAAAATACTTTCTTTTATTAAAATATTTTTTTTAATATCCCTATTTATTTAAACTCCTTCCGAATAATCTTCACCTATCATTCTGTTCAAATTATATCCTCTCCTTGAGCACAAGATACATATTTATAAATTATCAAAAGTATATTCAAATAAATTTATAACTTTTTATAGAACGAATGTGATTGTCAAATTAGGGCATTATATATGAAAGAAAATCGTTTTTTTTTTTTCAATTTCTTTTAGAAAGAACTTAAGGAAAATCAGCGAAAAGGTTAAAAATCTATTTTTTTTAAGAAAGATGACAAAAAATTCATGTACAATCATAAAAAACAGTACCAACTATATATAATAAAGCAAAGTACTCAAAAATAGTTTTTTGTTATGGAGTTTGAACCAATACACGCCTAATTCCTCCTCTTTCCCATCCAAAAAAGAAAGATGAGAGAAAGAAGTTAAGAATAGATTTTCTAAAAATAAAATTTGTATTCTTCAATCCCTAATATATCATAAAAACCAATAGAAAGTAAAAAAAAGAATTATTACTTAGTGTAGGAAAAATTGGAGAAATAAAAGTTTGAATATTGTTAAGATCACAAAAAAGATACCCGCAACACAATGCAAATCACAAAGTTTAAATTATTTTTATGTTCAAAATGTCAACATTTTTAAGCGAAAAAATAAATATATTTATGAGATATGCCGTACTGATATAGATATGAAAAAATGACTATAAATATTTTCGAACTATTTTTTTAAAAAAATATACATATATTCTTTTTTTTTTTATAATCTTACTCTATTATCTTTCGTGACTTAGACATGATTAGAAAAGACAAGTGACTCAAAAAGAAAACAATTTGTAGTAAATTCCTTATCTTACATGAAAAACTGAAATAACTATCTAGATTAATTTACATATGCAGTTCATGTATTGGCTTTTGGACTGAAAGTTGTTTATTACAAATTTTACCCTTCTTATAGGTGAGCAAGTGTGAGTCGCATATTTTCTCCGTCAATAATGAGTCGCATATTTTCTCCGTCGTCTGAGGTCACTTGTTGATATATTCAATTAGACGAAAATAACACCGCCGTCTGAGGTCGCTTGTTGATATATTCAATTAGACGAAAATAACGTAAGATTGTGAAAATTTGAAATAACCAACAATATTTATATTTTAAGAATCGAAAATAGTTTGAGAACAAGTAATTATTGCTAGTTTCCTTATAGATATTCATTACCTATAATTTTTCAAAATCTTTACCACTAAATAAAAATGAATAAAATAAATTTAAATTATATTAATAAACTCAAATAAACATTCCTTTAATAAAGTAGAGGATTTTACTTATTTTGTGCAACATCAAACAAAATATTAACATTTTACTAACATGAGCTCAAAAAGGGCTTTTTCAATAAAATAATTATTATATTTATTTATATATAATAGGAGATAAATTTTCTCAATCTCTCCAAACTAAATAAAAATATAATTTGATATTAGTAACGTAAAAAAACTCCTATAAAATTCCATTACAAAATGAAATATTAAACTTGTGATATAGCTTGTATATGAGATTTTTAAAATGGTCTACGTTTATAGATTTTTATTTGTATTAGGAAAGATATTACTTAGAATCATATAATACATCATCTGTTACATTTTTTAGAATAATTTTTCTAATAGTAACTTTCTCGAAGATGTATTAGATGATCCCGAACAGAAAAATATTATAATTTTTGTTCTTAAAGAATTATACATATGTGTGTGTAAAAATCCGGCCCAAAAGGATTTAAAATTTAGTGTGATTTATTATTGGGCTTACAATGAAAGGTTTATAAGATCCTTTAGTTAGACTTTTGAGAGAACACAACATAAATTTTAAGGATAGTTTGAAAGATTTGTGAATTGTGGGAGCTAGTACCATTAGTAAAAAATAGGGGAGTCTAAAGATAAAAGCATAAGAAGTTAGGTTTGAACTTATGATAGATTGAACTATGATTAAATTTTTTTAGACTCAGCTACTGAAGGGAATAGTTGCAATGACATTTGGAGATTTAGAGTTCAATATTTGGGATTCAAATTGCGATTTAAGGTGAGTTTTTATTATTTTATATCGATCTATGGACATTCCTCCTATTTCTCATTAAGAAATTTTCATTGTTTAAAAGATATTAGAATTTATAACGTTTTTCGAATATAAATTTTTTGTTGGAATTTTTACTTTCAGGGTTATTTAGGGTTATTTGTTGATCAATTAGGTATGTAATTCAAGATTTTGGCAATGATTAAGTGTTATAGTTGGGGCTTTAAGGTAAGATTATGTACCTTCCTGTATTGTAGAATAAAAGCCGTGGATTTGTTGGAAATTTGTAGATGATATATGTGTCAGATGTTTTAGTTATCAAAGATGGAGTGAGCATCATGAGTTATGTTTTTCTTTTTTCCTTAAAAAGAATTTAATATCCTTCGGACACAGTCATCGACTTACAGGTATGAAGTAGCTCGAGCGAAGCGAGAGGAAAGGAGCAAAAAGCTGCGCTACCTTAACCTTTGCCACTAGTGCCCCACTTGCCTTTGAAGACTCTCGTACTGTTCTCAAATAAGCAGCTTGAGACAGAGCTCTTTTCTTTTCATCCTTTCTCCTCTTTCGAAATCAAAATGCACATGAATAGGGCTTATAATCTGACTTGACTCAGAGCTAGCTTTCCCGTGAAGAGTTAGTCCAATCCTATTGAAGGTGGGAATGATTGGACAAATAGGCTTCAGGTCAACAGATGTCAATCGGTTCCACTGATTTGATTTTTGAAATATTCCCTTTACGTGAGTTTACAAAAGGAAGTTTGAAGTGTAAATTTTGATTAAGGTTACAAAATATGGACAGTTGATTGGTTACACTGGCCGTTCTTTTCTTTATGCAAATGGCTGAAATTTTCTTTTGTTAGAAGAATGGATCTTATACACATGAATATTCTTGGTCAATTTGCCGGCTTGAAACGTTGGGTTTAAAACCATGCATGCTTCCGTAAGATTTGAATTTCATTTTAGTTTTTGGATGGACAAGTCAGCATGACACTCAATTGAATCAATGATTTTGATGTCTGTTGTACCATGAACATTTTGTACAAAGTTTCCTGAAATGTGCATTTTTTTTATTACCTAAGAGTATTGATATTATAGTTACTTTTGCACCATAGTATGGAAAAGATGTTTTATTTCTGTCGATATCTGAAGTCAATTATAGTTTAATGAAGTTTTGATTTTGAGTTCATGGGTATAGTAAATATCTTTAGTAGGGACGTGTCTGTAATTTTTTATCTGGTTTAATTGGGGGGTACAATACTCAATATTTGTCTAGTCCTTCTTAACGGGTACAATAATTACAAGCTGATATTAGTTTGTCAGTGTCTAAAGTCTTCTGAAATGATTGATTTTAATCTTTGTTTATATAAGAATAGAGTTTACTTACGATTTAAAATTTAATTTATTGTATTAGTTTATGAAAGTGAATTTAAGTATATTGCAAGTACTTTATGTTAGACTATTTTTACTCTTTTGCTTCCCTCATGGGAATTTATCTATGTACCCAAATGAATTTTTCTAATTTGTTTGAATAAAATTTTTACCAATTTTAAGCATTTTTATGCATTTTTAAACATGTAAGCCTCAAGTCACTCTTTGTACATGAACAAATTTCACATGGAAAATAGTTTGTCAATTTGATATGAGGCGTTCTTTATAAAATATTTGACATTTTCTTTAGAATATTTAATTTTGTAATAGTTGAAAGTATTAAAATGTTTTGAGTAATTTTCTTATGTAATTTCCCTTTGAAAATAGAGAATTTTGTTTACGTTTTTACTGCATACTTAGAGTTTTAACAAGAAAAATTATTTAGAACTATGTTTAAATGAAAGGAAAAGATAGGTTTTGAAAGGTTTTATGATGCTCACCCTAGGTTGGTACATACTCTTTACTAACATAAATGAAAGGAAAAGAATGGTTTTGAAAGGTTTTATGATGCTCACCCCATGTTGGTACATACTCTTTACTGGGCTAGTGTAGCTCACTCTTTACTTTTTGCAGATGGCTTAGAGATACTTTTTGTTGAAGCTTTTGGAACATTATGTGTTCAGTGGGTGTTGGAGTGAGTAATTATTGTGTAATGTTTGAACAAAGTTATTTTGGAGGTTCCTACAAGATAAATCTGTTAGGAGATATTGTTTTGGAGACTCTCTTTTCATATGGTGAATATTATATATATTACATTTTTAGATTACCCTAAGATTTATTAATTTTGTTTTTTTTATGGGAAAAAAATGACTTATATATTATTAATATAAAAAAGAATAGCATGAGCTACATGAGAAGGTATATTCCTGGTCCATGCCAGGGGTATAGCGGTATTAAGAGCAATCTTTGCTAGTAGATGAGTTGGGCTATTCCCAGGTTCACAAACATGTGAAAAGGAAGTGGAAATAGGACATACAATATCAAGGAAATAAGTTACGAAAGCCCCCAACTCAGAAATATCTTCCTTGTGAGAATTGAGGCACTTAACGGCCCTTAGAGAATCACTTTCTACAGTCAATAGGCCAGAGATAGAGGACCCAGTCTCATATTCCTCAATAATGCCAAGCAGTTCACCATAGTCCATTGTAAATTGACCCAAATGAGGGATAGTTTTTGCAAGGAGAGGTATACCTAAATGGTTATGTACCAGGATCCCAATACCTAGGCGCGTAGTTGAGGAAGGTTATCATGGAGACTTGCATATTTAGCAACATCGTGGAGGGTTTGGGAGGCAGAAGGGGTCCACAAGAACAACGGCCTTCAAAATAGTGCTTATTACAGTCATACCATATCAGCCAGCAGTATGCTTCAAACGCACAATATCCTTGCTTTCAAATTGAAGAAAGACAGATTATAGAAAATCTTTGAAGCTCGAAGTTGGGATTTTCCTCCATTTGTTCCCAAGTAATAATAGATTCTAAGCAGTTTTTTAGAAAACACAGTCAACCAAAATATTTCTGTCATCTTCATTATGAAGTTCGCACTGCATACAATACCATTAGCTACACCTCTTCGTGAAAGATTTGTACATGTGGGGAGAATGTTCTGGGTAGCTCGCCAAAGGAACATCCAAAATTTTGGCTGAACCCGAAGCTTATGTATGGAATTCCACAGGAAGGTATCAAGAGAATAATTTGAAGTTTCCTCAGTCTATCAGAAAGATCGGAGATAGTTTATTCCTATTTTGTATCCTGACTTAACAGTGTAAATCCATTGGCCATAAAATGCCATATAAGTTTGTCTCTAGGCCAAGCTGGATTTAATGGGATTTGAAGTATGGCCTCAGCTTCATGGTGAAGGAAGAAATGCCAGACTCTGTCTTTCAACTAGCAGTATTGATTAAAATCAATGAGGTCTACCACATTCCATTCAGGTCCTCTGGAGAGGAAATAAGGGGATAGAGATAAACCATTAAGGAAGGGAATCCACTTATCCTGCAAAATCTTGGTGGAGAAGCCATTTCCTATTCGGGATCGCAGCCCTAAGGAAAGGAGTTTTCTACCTTCAAGGAGACTCTTCTAGAGATAAGATGACCTCCGGCCGAGCAATGCATGTAAGAAGTTTACAGAGGGGAAGCATTTAGCCTGAAATCATGTAGCCACCATAAAAAAAGGAGTAGAAATAATACGCCAACATTACTTGACAAGAAAAGCAAGATTAAACTGTTCAAAATCTTTAAAACCCATGCCCCATACTTTAGGGTTACAAAAGGTCATCCCAAGATTTCCAGCACATTTTTTTATTTCCCTCAGACCCACCCCAGAAGAACTGGAGAACTATGGAGTTTAGGGATCGGATACTATTAACAGGCAAAAGAAAACAGGACATAGAATAAGTCCGAATGTCTTGAAAAACAGTTTTTATGAGAATTTCTTTACTAGCTTGAGTTAAAACCTTTCCCTTCCAACCATTTAATTTTTTCCAAACTTTATCTTTAACAAATTGGAAAGCATGTTTCTTAGACCTCCCAATGAGACTTGGCAATCCTAAATAGATACCACAATTTTCAGAGGGTGTAATCCCAAGAATTGAGGATATAGAGTTTTGCAAATCAAAAGGGATAGATTCATTAAAGAAAACAGAAGATTTGTTTGAAAATTTATTTCTTGACCAGATACAAAAGTATAGTCTCGAAGTACTTTTTTTATAATCTCAGCTTGTTGAACATCTGCTTTACAAAAAATGATACTATCATCTACAAATAAAAGGTGAGAAATAGAGGGGCATTTAGCATTAAAACTTATACCCAAAAAAGCCCTTATCTCTCAGTGTACCGACTCATGGATGAGAGACCCTCAACACAAATAATTAACAAATACGGGGAGAGAAGATCACCTTGACGGATGCCTCGTGTGGGGCAAAACAAGCAGAAGGAATACCATTTATAAGGATAGAGAAGCGAACAGATCGGATACAACACATAATAAAAGAAACTAAACATGAAGGGAAATGCATGCAATGCATAATATATTCTAAAAAATTCTACTCTACTCTATCAAAGGCTTTGCTTAAGTCTAGCTTAAGGGTAAAGTGAGTAGAGCCATTTATTTTACCGTGATGCATAGAGTGAAAAGCTTCAAATGCCACAATGACATTATTAGTGATGAGTCTTTTTTCAACAAAAGCACTTTGGCTATCATGGATAACAGAAGGTATATTGGGCTTAAGCCTGTTGACAATAATCTAAGAAATGAGTTTGTAAATGACATTGCAAATCCCTACGGGTTTGTAATCTTTTACCATAGTAGGATATTTGGTCTTAGGAATAAGGGAAATGTTTGTATCATTAATAGCACTAATATCCTTACCATCATTTAAGATCCCAAGAACCATGCTGATTACCTTAGGACCTAATATATTCCAGTATTTGTGTAGAAAACAAGTTTGCAATCCATCCTGTCCAAACGCTTTGCTACCTTTCATCTCCTTTAAAGTTTTGATAACATCATCTGACATGTATTGCCGCTCTAAAGAGTGGATTTCAGCCTCACTCAGCACTTTATCAATCATGCCATCCTGCAAAGTACAAGAAGAATTATTTGATGTATAAACGGATTGAAAGTATTGAAGAATAACATTCTCGATTCCTGCTCCATCTGTGATAGTGGTTCCATTGGAATCTATGATGGATTGAAAAGAGTTACGCCTATGCCTCTGAGACGCTTTCCGGTGGAAATAGGTAGTGTTCCTGTCTCCTTCCAGAAGTCAATCCGCTCTTGAACGAGTCTTCCAATACTCCTCCCCGAGGGTGAGGAATCTTTCTAAAACACATTCTAACTTAGCCTCTTCATGGACTGATCAATCGACATGCGCCCTTAGGTCGTTAAGCTTTTGTCTCACTTTTTTCATGTTAGAAGCGAGATTGCCATGCTTTTTCTTACTGCGTTCAAAGAGATGGTCCAAAATAGAACAAAAATTTGATTGGACTACATCTACTAAGGGAAAGGGGTCAGGAATCCAAAGTTTATCAAAAAATTCGAAACACTCTTCATCTTCAATGCAATGCGGCTCAAAGTGTTTTGGTCTAGGTTTCCCGCAATAAGATTGTTAGAGATAGGTGATAATTGGAAAACAAGAGCAAGATGATCAGAATGACTACTAGAGGTGTTGGAAACCGTACAGAAAGGGAAATATGCAAAAAATAAGCAGAGGCAAGACCTCTATCCAATCTAGAACGTATGGAATCACTTGAGGTCTTTTGCCCTTTCCATGTGAATTTTGGGCCTCTATGGCCCAAATCAAACAGCCCTGTAATGGTCAAAACATCCTGAAAATTATCTAGCTACCAAGAATTTCTATCCCTTCCTGTTTTTTAATGAGGAAAAAGGATCTCATTAAAGTCCACTGCAATAAGCCATGCCAAACTAGACATAAAATGTAAGCGTTTTAAAACATCCCAGGAGTGCTTCTTAAGTTCAGGCTTGGGATTGCATAAAAGCCTGTAAAATAGAAAGTAAAAGAATTAGTTAAAGAAATAGAAAAATCAATATGACAAATAGAATAACCAAGCAAAGAAACAGAAGTATCATTATTTCAAAAAATACCAAGGCCATCTGAGAGGCTAATTCTGTCTACAAAAAAACCACAGTCAAATCCTAAAGAAATTATAACATTGTCCATTTTATTTTTAAGGCATTTCGTTTGAGAAAGGAAAATAATAAAAGGTTTTGTAGCCTGAATAAGACTGCCAAGAACTTGAATTTCTCGAGGACTGTTAAGTCCCCAGTAATTCAAACATAGTAAACTCATTGATCTCGATGGGGATTATTATCATCAGCCGCCACTGTTGGTGAGGAAAGAGGTGAAAAAACAACGCTTTTAGAGTACTTCAAAACTTGGCCCGCAGAGCGTAACTAACTTCCAAACATCTGATTGGGGAACGGGGCAACGAATCTTTAAGAGTCACAGGTACCGGGTAATCTCCGCTTAAGAGAAAGGAAAGCTGCTATCTTATTAACGATGGATGTAAGAGGCTCTTTGGGCACTAAAGGAGTAGAGGAACCCATCTGACGAACTTGCTGCTTTAGTTTTGAGGGATTCTTGATCAGCCTTGTGGGATATTCAACAGTGTTTGCCAGTGAAACATGGGTCGGCGAATGAGAATGTGCAAATACACTTGCATTGAGACTTGGAGACTTGTGTTCCAATAACTTACCAAAACATAAGTTAGTACATTTATATTGCATGTAATCCCAAACGGAGGGAATCCAACCTGCAACAACATGAAGACCTAGGTTTATGGAAGTAGCATCTTCATCAGAAGGGAAAATAAAATAGTCAAGCAAGACTTGAGGCAAATCAGGTTCAAAAGGTAAAATATCATACTTGTTAACAGAAGGAAAATAAATGCAATCAAGAGTAGGACAAAATGTGTGCACATCAGAAGTATGATCGCTTGCGAAGAGAATGTAACTATCAATTTGAGACTCCAGAGATAATTCATTCTCTAACTCATCTAAATTAAGCAAAAGAAATTCAGACCCTAAATCTTGAGAAAGATATCAGATTGGACATGAGAGGTCCTATCATAATCATCAACATTACTAAGGAGTGAAAAAAGTTTAGGATTTTCCAAAACGAGAGTAGAGCTCTCGGATGCTTTTACCACATTAATATCAATTAGACTAGGGATGTCATATTCCTCATTTTTGTCTGTGAAAAAATAAAGTCCTTTATTCCCTAAAAGCATGTCCAACATAGAATTAACTTTTACTGAATCAAAATTAAAGACAGCATTATCAAATTGGGTATCAAAGATAGAAAAAGCATAAACCTCATTATTGGATTGGATAGAAGAAGTAAAATCATGATCGAAGTCTTGGTTCAAATTAAAAATAAAAATAGAGGGCCCATTAACGAGGGGCTCAAGGGACTGCTTCACCGGGTCAAGTCCAACATAAAAAAGCAGGTTGAAATAATTATAATTAAGGGAATAAATGGGGTTGTTTCTCAGTTGAGCTTTTTCCTCAAAAAAAGGGGTTTGTAAAGGAAGAGAGAGGGGAGTGGTTACAGAGGAGCTCATGTGGGAGGAGAGGGATGTGAGAGTCTTGCTCGGTGGATTCTTCGGACTCAGTAGCGTCAAGAAGGGGAAGGGGACTATATTTGGTAGCGACAGCAGTGGCAAGCTCTTGATAGCGACGGCGAGGGTTTGGGGTGGGGTTTAGATTGTGGGGATGAGGAGAAATTGAGTTTGGATTTTGGGAATTGTTCGGAGGGAGGGTTGAGACGGGTTTACAGGTGGCCAAGAGGGGAAAAAGAGGCGTTGGTTTACAGGCGGTTAGTGTTCAAGGTCGGTGCTAATGACTAAGATGAGGTAGTAGTGAAGTAGTGGTGTTGCATGTTTGGTAGGAGCTAGTAGGGCTGTAATCGGGTTAAAATCTTCAAGGTACTTTCAAATTTAGACCCTTATATAGTAAAACTTAGACTTAGATCTATATTCTCCAGATATAAAATTTTTTGATTTAGACCCGACTCTTCAAGTTTCAGAGTAGGGAAAATTTCTTGATTTAGACCCGACTCTCCAAGTTCCAGAGTAGGGTCTGGATAATACTTGTACCTGTATGACATTTTTAAATTTTTTTCCTATTAAACAGAAATATATAAAACAATATATAATTTTAAAATAAAAATTTTTACATGATTAACATAATCTCCTCAACATAAAAATTTTAACAGTACTAAAAGAGAAACAACAAAAACTGTTAAAAATTTATTTATATTATTTACTTGTACTATTGTATAATTATATTAAAAAATTATTTGTTAAAAATATGTTGTAAAATTATTTATATTATAGCAAAAAACAGAAGAAAGCAAAATAAAACACAAACAACATGAACCATAATTGACCATACTCCAGCTAGGGATATGCATCCGTTGGGTTTTTCCTTTTTTTCTTTTTTTTTTCACTAATGCCTTTCGGACAAAGATTGCTACATAACCTTTTCTTCGATTTCCCAATGTTATTACATGACGGTTTGGGCTAAACTTGCGTTAATTTTACAAATTTTTCTGAACTTTAGGTAACTTGACAAATTTTGGACTGTAATCTATAAAGGAATATATTAAAAAATTTATAAATTATATATTAATATAATAATATATATAAATATATATTATTTTATTAATATAGTTATACAAGTATATAGATCTGGTCTCATTATACTTTGTACAGACCCATATAACAGACCCGTTCGCGATTATAAAATTTAAACCTTACTCGTTAAAAAGGAAAAAAGGTATAAGTCCGCCAAAGTACGAGTAGGACCGTCCCGTTTACAGTCCTGGAGGGAGCGACAGAAGAATAAGGGGTGGGTGATATCCTATGCTTTCTGGTTTTTTGCAGGTGAGCAGAGGAGGAGGAGGAAGTGGGTAGGAGGAGTTTAATAGAGAAGGGGGATGATGCTGCAATTTCTGAGGAGTTAGGGAAAAGATTTCAGCGAAATAGGCCAGACACAGGTTCCAGCAAGCAGTCAAAAGGTGAGGGGGGGAACAAAACTACAGTCTGGGTTAAACTTGAGTGTCGGAAGTAAGGGGGGATGAGGGATGATGTGAGACCCATGAATCAAAAGCAGGGGAGACAGTAAATCATACCAAAGCAGGTGAATACCATGAAACATCAAGTAAAAGGAATCACAAAAAAAACAAAGAATAGATATCAAAGGAGTGTAAGGGGGTAGTAATGTGGTGTACCTGGGTAGGAGCAAATGAGCAATGTTGTTCATTACTTGAGTCAATTTGCATAGTTAAGTTTGATGCTGAAATGTACTTTGCCTTAGGGCCAATAACAAAGGTGGTACTACCTTGCAAGATGACTTCTTAATTGATACTGTGATAATTGGTGGGGATTGACCTTTGTCTGAGACATTATCTGAGAGTAAGGCGTCATAGGAGATTTTTCACGATTTAAGGAATTAGCAGGAAGATGGGTGGAATGGTGCATTGGATAGACTGGTGGCACGTTGTGAATTAGGTGTGGCACTGAGTGCCGAGAAAGATATGCTGCCATATTTGCTCCCAGTATTGATGACAGGTGGTGAATTGTTGTTAAAGCAGAAGAAGCAACAGAGGACAGGTTTTCCTTATAGACTGGTGTTGGAGTACCTTTTTCGGTTGAACCCAAGTTGGGTTTGTAAGGGAAATTCTCCAATTTAGAGTTAGCAGCTTCTGGAAATGTAGCATTTTTTGCCTCACATTGAGGGTAACGGTGTCCAATCTTGCCACAGTAA
Source organism: Catharanthus roseus (assembly GCA_028651295.1). Classification (NCBI taxonomy): domain Eukaryota; kingdom Viridiplantae; phylum Streptophyta; class Magnoliopsida; order Gentianales; family Apocynaceae; genus Catharanthus; species Catharanthus roseus. The sequence continues at coordinate 317,548 of JAPQWS010000102.1, forward strand.
TAGCAGAAAGTGGGAAAACATTCATACTAGACCTTTGCTTGGATTAGTCCCTCCCCCGGTATATGAATCATAATGCATCTTCTGAGTGGTTTGTAAATGTGAAGCATAGCCCGTATTCGAAAGAGCTGTCCAATTCCGTCAGCCGTGTTACATATTTCAAATCTTTGGCTGTCCTCAAGAATGGATGCCAGTCTGCTTCCGATTTTCGGAGTTTAACACCAGGCAGGAAGATCATACACACGGAACTAAATGTGAGTACGGTAAAAGATCGCCAGAGGATTAGGCGATTCTCTAGTCCAGTATTGCATAAGGATCCGTTTGTTATCAAAATTCCAAGGTTCCTCTTTTAGTACATAATTTTTGTGTGCCTGGAATGGAACATGATCTGGAGGACATTGTCTTGCAGAAGATGTGGGACAAAGGGGTTATTTTAACATCTCCATGGCCTTAATATCGCATTCTTGAATCCAATTGTATTACTTTCACCTCCACCATAAATGATGGCAAAGACGCTGCAATTTGAGGTTTCTTCTCAGGATTCCACCTTGGTGTTTGTGAGACCAACATAAAAGGATTCTTCTTTATTAGGAGAAAAAGAATCAAGCTGTTTGGTAGTATCGTCATCCATGATCGGTAGGGAGGAATCCCCACAGGTGAGGGAAACAAAGGAAAATACAGAATAAGAATAATGATCAAACTTGACGGTGAAGAAATGCCGATAAAGTTCTAGTGGCGGCGAGAAAAGGAAAGAATACTCCTACTAGAGTAGGAGAAGTAACTAGTATACCTAGAGAGAAACTCTCATGAGAAAGAGGAGGGTAAGTATTAATTCTGTTTCGTTTGAGGTTTGGTGTCCTTCAGGTTTCTCAAGGATACTGTCTTGTCACTTGCTCGGATCCGAGGTGTGACAATATCTGTGTGTAGGATAACCGTAAAAATTATTATTAATCTTTTATTAAATCGAATTGTTATCATATTGTACAAATTTTAAACTTTTTATTTTCATTTGTTCTTAAAAATATCGTAAAGTTTTACCCTACATAAAATGATATAATAATCAATTTAGAAATTTTTTTAATTAAAAAATTTAATCACTTAAGTATGTTTTCTAAAGAATAAAAAAAAATTAATTAGTTGTACATTGAATTAGTTTAGTTGAGAGAAAGCTGAAATCTAGAAATTCAAATGGACATGATGGTAATCTCATTTCGCTTAGTTATTTACAATCTAAAAAAAATAAAATTTTGTTTAATTTATATAAACTATTACTGAATAAAAAATAATTTTTAAAATTAAATGCGAAAACCAAAATTAGCATTAAGAACTAAGTTTTTCTTTTAACCAAAAAAAAATTGAAAACATATTATTTTAAAGTAAAAAGGAATTACAATTGTCAATAATCATGTATAGTGTAGTAAAAAAAGAAATAGAAAAGACTCAATGGCATCTAATAACACTTGATTTTACTGGTATAATGGATTTCCCTTTTCCGTATTTAAATATGGTAATTGGCCGAGAAAAGTGATGGACATGGTTCATATTGGGAATTTTTAAGCGTCACAAAAATAAATAACTTAGGTAAATAAAGATATTTTTAAATTTTTCTGTGAGTAGTAATAATACACAAATTGATATTTGTTATGAATTAAATAATTTTTATAGATGTTTATGAGCGATATAATATCTTATTTAAATTCTATCTGATGAAGGGATAGATATTCTGAAGATATAAAAATCGTAAAAATATATATATTTTCTAGAGATAGATATTATGAAAAGATAGATGATAGTATTTTAATTGTCTCTCACTTATAATAGAATCTATCTTCCTTATTCATCTCTCTCTTGTATCTTCGGAACCCTATAAATAGGGCCTTTTACCTTCAGTTGTATACACATCTCAAAGAGAAATCAATAAAAGTTCTCTTATTCTCTCTACTCTTCTCTATATCCTTTTCTTCTCTAGTTATTCATCTAGTTATTCTAGATATTTTTTTTATCTTTATTCTCTCTTCTTTATCCTTTATATTTTATAATGATCATTCTATTATACCAACAAAGCTTCGCCAATAAGTTTCACAACACGTTATCAGAGATGTATTTCTTTTACTAATATATCTATTATAAAAACTTGAGCTTTTAGCTCATGATATTTTTAGAAAAAAATTTATACTTTTATTTTGTAATTATTTATGCAAATACATCTGAATATATATAGTGGGTTTTGACGATACCATTAAATAAATATATTTTGATGCAAATGTCTTGAAGGCACAAACTATAGCATCAAATCCATCTGTATTATGAACCTCTAGAAGTCGATTATTATACAATTTTAGATCAACTATGCAACCACCAGAAGATAGTTATTATACAAACACCGTTTATGTTTCATTATACTTGTGGCTAAAAGCTTTATATTTATCAGTAGCATACTTCTATCACATTTATAATTCCTCCTAAATCAAAATCTATAGAGAAACTGCAAAGAAGACGATCCATTGCTTCCGAATCGCTGCATCCAGCTCCTACTAATCAACTTTTCGGATACCAATCTCAAGTCGCTGTCTGAAGCTTTGAAGCAAGAGGATATTTTAGTAATTAAAAACTTTGAGTTAAAATTAGAAGAAGAAGAAGGCGGGACCTACGTAAATATACTTAATATACACTAGATAACAGCCCGTCGAGTGCTATATCATAGGCACATTAGTAACGGAGATAATTATAAGCAAATACATATAAAATAACACATTAGCTCGAATATTCGAGTTAGAGATGAAAATGACCGCCCTTCAGCTATCAGTGTATTGCCTTCCCTTAAAGAAATTGAATTGAGTAAGTGACCCCGTCCCCTAAGCGCCTTTTCACTGCTCATGGTCTGAGGGAAATGGCTAGGCGATCATATCATGCCATTAAAAAACTTGTATATGTATAGAGAGATCCCCTAGATATACAGATAAAATAGGATAGACATACATTCCATTGATTCTTAGTTTTTGGGCTAAAAAAACCGCTTTGACTTGACCCACCATAGGTTGGGTTTGAGAGCTGTGTGATGGGTGACTATCCAGCACAGTTTAGAGAGCACTGTACTATTCCAGTGGCGGCATTCTCTAAGTTGGAGAACATTCCTCCCTAAAAAGCTCACTTCACTGTGAAAGTCAAGAAAGAAAAGAGAACCTTTCTCTAACTGACTGTATGTGTTACTCAACATGTAAAGGAGAGCGTAAGGAAATCCAATCCCGTGAGAGGCACGAAGCTTAAAAGGTCTTATTTTACCTTCTGGAACCAGGGCTCCTACTCCTACTCCTTCAACTCTTGAATCCTCCTTGGTCCTTCTTTCACTGGTTCGATAGGACCAGGAGCTAGCTATAAAATAAGGGATAAGAATGTGATTTTACTTAGCTAGAAGGCCAATATCCATCATTATCCTAAAGAATCAAGCTTTTGCTTCTGGCTCCCAGCCCTTACTTTAGCCGAAAGTTCCGGGGTTCTCTCTTGGCTCCATTTCTTGACTTTCTGGATGGAATGCTTTTGTTCATGAATCGAATTCCTCTTGCCTCTGGAGGCGAAAGTGGTGTCAGCTCGTCAAAGCGCCCACTTGAACTTTCTTATCACACTAGCTAAACTTCATTGAAGCTACTGTCTAGCTTAGTTTATGGCTGGCCAACTGCTTTACTTCCAAACTCGCTCTCATGGAAAATTTCTATTAATATTGAACGTTAGAAACATCTCAAAAGGCAAAAGAACAAGCAGAACCACAGAACTATCCTATTTTCGACTGCATGCTTGCAGAGAGAGAATTAGGTGGGTTCAGTTAAAAGCGTTTAGCGCCTGTCAGTGATGAAATTAGTGTTCCGTATACTAAGTTACAAGACAAGAATTAATCAATCATCGCACAGAAGTCTTGTTTTGTGAGTGAGTAAAGAAGCGTTGGCTGGAGCTTCGGATTACTTGCTAACACCAGGGAAAGCTCAGACAAGGTAGGCAAAAAAGGACTTACAATATATTATTCTAGCACCATCTCAGTTTCCCTTCTTTCTTTATGGTTTTCTTTGTTCTACCTACCTTTCCTGGGCCGAGGTATACCAATGATCTTGCCCTAGCTAGATTCCATTCAAATCATGAGAAATGCCAATCCTTGCATTCTTGTCTGGTGCGAATGCTCGTTTTGTTCGCATCGCCCCAGGGAACCCCTTATAACCCGCTAACTAGAAGTGCTTCGAAAGGCGCTGGCTACCTTCTTACTGACAGCACAACTACATGCTGGCACTCAATTGGTAGAGCTGGCATGTCATTTTCATTCTTTGAATCGATTCACTCGTCTTTTTCTTGTTAGATTTTTTTCTTCGTCGGATGGAATGAATCAAATCAATAACCTTATTGATTGATTCAGGGCACAACGAAGCCAAATTCGATCAAGGGGGCTTTACTTTTCCTGACGTTGAGTTGGTTAAACCGGGACGAGAGTCAGAAGTTGTTCCATCTCAAGGGATCCGACAGAGCCTCTACGCTTTCTTCTTTTGCTATAGCTACAGGGTCTTGACTGAAAGTATGCCATCGGTCAACTCTCTTGACCTGAGACTAGGTTGGGAAAGTTTAGTGATCGAGGAGAAGAGTCTGTAGTCATCTATCTCACGGCTCTCAAACCCAACCTGTGGTGGATCCAGGGAGACAAAGTCAAAGCGCTTGATCCTTTGGAAGTAAGAAAGAAAGACTTTGAGTATGGATATCATCGGAAGACTTTCAATAATTCAGCAAGAAATACAGAGGGTCTAAAGCTGGAAAGTCACTGAAAAGCGGGGAAAGTTCTTCAAGGGCATGGGGCGAAATGGCACTCTTAATTATTTTGTCATTTTGTTTTTGTGGGAGGTGTGGAAAGAGCAACTGTGAGGAGCGGAAAAACCATAAAAAAATGATGATTGTTCGTGGAGGTTTCTATAGAAAGACCCTTTAGTTCTAGCAAACATAATTACAAGTACCTGGGAGCATCTCGATGGAATGCACAAAACAAAAAGCCCAAGAGGAATTCGATTCATGAACGAAGGCATTCCATCCAGAAAGTCAAGAAATGGAGCCAAGAAAGTACCTTCCCAAGTAAATGCAAACCTACTATGTTGGCCTGAAGCCTGTTTGTCCAATCATTCTCTCCTTCACTAGCATTGGACTAACTCGCCACGGGAAAGCTAGCCTTGAGGCAAGTCAGATTATAATCCCTATACATGTGCATTCGATTTTGAAAGAGGAGAGAGGATGAAAAGAAAAATATTATTGGTGGTGTGATAGAGAAAATATTCTACCCTTATCATATCTCAAATATGCTCTGCAGTAGCAATATCAAGAAAGATGTTTCTGAATATTTTAGGAAATTAGTCTCACATCCTCATTAGACAAAATGGAAAGTGAGTCATTGATAATAGTGGCAGACCAATTGATTTTATGTCACTCCTGAAGTGAATGCATTAAACTTATAATTTATTTATAAAGTAGATTTTGGTGTGACCACAATTATAGCTTGAATATTATTTATAATTATCCCAGTTACATTATAAACTCTCAATGAATGGATTCCACCAGAGTGAAAATTAGTGAGAAAGACAAAGATGATACATTGCAACACTTTGTAAATTAGTTATAGATGTGAGTGCTTTCGTACTTGAAGTACGCCTTAAAAATTGTTGTTAAGCATCGTCTAAGAAGAGATATGAAAGTGTCGTTTACTTCCTGAAATGAAGCTACTGATATTAGTGATGCTACTAATAATGACATCAAAATGATACATGCAAATGATGTCAAATTATTAAAAAAATATCCAAATGATTTTTCCTTGGTATATATTATGGTTTTTAGATTTTTTTCAACGTAGAGATTATTTTATTTGTATTCCTTATATTAAAAGTTTATTATTTTGTATCATATATAATGGTGAGATAAAATAAGAATGGTGCATGAGGATATGCATTGAATAAATGTCCAAAGGTATATATGGTAGTGCAAAGTTTCAGAAGAACGGATTGTTTAAAACTCCAGAAGACTTAGCTAATTAAAAGGATCTAGAAGAGCTAGTGTATCTTTACACAGAATGCTAAATTTACAATGCATTCTTCTCGATAATGTCCCGTAGAATGTTATTTTTAGTCTCGATGATATTTTCTATCACCTTGAGACAATTAAGAAATATGCATCACTATTAATGTTCTATAAAATAAATAGTATCATTTATTTGTATTGCACCAAATAAATAAATTTGAGATACAATTGTTTAATATACCAGATGTTTATTGAATTAAACAATTTATTATCTGTATGACTGGTTTGACCATCCTAGATCATTAAAATACGAATAATATATAAATTCTTATGGAACCAGAAGTTTCATGAATTTCATGTGCTACTTACTTTAAATACATATATGAATATCACCATTACTATTTTAGGGTTGAATGTGCTACTTTAGGATGAAAGTAAAATTATTAGTCGATGCATCGATAAGATAGTAGTGTGAATATTATTAACTCGTAACCTGCAGTTTACGATGTCTTAATGAGCTCATACTTTAAATTTTTCCAAAAGCACAATTTGTCCTAATTATACTGATTGTGATATATATCTATTGATTTTAGTATTGAACATCCTGAAGAGTATGTTCATACACTAAATGGTCCTGTAGATCAATATGAGTTATTATAAATGTAGTAGCACCAGCTTCGTATTTTTGCCAATAAATTAGAAATATACTCATCTTTGTTATTGGTTTAGGTCAGAAACCAAGTATTGCCATCTATGAATTAAATGTGTGCTATACACTACTCCACCAAAAGGTAGATGGACTTAAATATGTTGGGTAAAGAAGATCAAAAGAGATATTTATTATTTGTTGATTTTGAATATCCCAACGTTGAGAGAAGAAAACATGTAGTCGGACAAAATATTAATTACTTTGTATCTCTAATAAGTTTTGTACTAGAAGTTCAAACGCACATAGCCAGACATGTTTTCTGAACAACATCTGACCAATAATGCTCATAATATATTTGATGTCCCTGAAAGACAACCTACCACTATGAAAGTATTTGAGACATAATCTAAACGTGGTAGGTAAGTCAACTCCATGAATATGAACTCCTCACATATGAAAGGAGCAAATGTTTAGATGGTCATACTATAAAGTCGAGGAAATAAAATTTCAGAAGAATTTTCCAAACATGACCGATGTATTATTTCCAAAAGAAATTTAGGTACTTGAAAATGGTGATATTGAGATCATGATATAGAATGAATGGAATTGCAAAACTACAAGAATAGTTATGTACATTGTGGTATTGAATTAGAATAATTCAAAGTCTGCAGACTGATAATAGAGTTCAAGTGAGAATTATAAAAGTTAGTCCGGACAATTAATAAACACACATAAAGTGTACATAATTTATAGAAGGAATTATATACTAGAAGTGCAATCCCAAAACAATAATTTTGAATATATACTTTTGATATGCGAACTACGAGTATTGATTATAACTCCTCATAAATGCCTAGTATTCATAATAGCGCATGAGGCAATTGATTCACGTTTATCTTTGTTATCATTTGATAACATATATATGAAGTCCCCGATGGACTTCATATGCTTGAAGTATATAAGTAAATTGTTCTAGAATAACATAATGTAATGAGTCTTAGTGAATCATCATTGAAAATTATGATGAAAAGATCGAGTATGTCCATGTATGAGGATACATTTACTCGTGTTGGTTAATTATACTTGCCATATATATTATTTTATAAGTAGGATATTTTTATTATGCAATTTGTTGATTAACACTTTGATGAACTAGTTTCCCCACATTAGGGGGAGAAAATCAGCAATAGAAGATGATATCTTATGAGAATATCATCTACCCACAAGAATAAGTGAATTAGAAGTTCACAAGATTTTGTCATTTGTAAATAATTGCTAATCAAGTATTTTAATAATTTTTCCAAATTTATAAGAGTTTCTAATATATACTATTATTTTGGTAGATGTCCAAAAAGAACCATAAATCTCATAAGTTTGAATGACACTCGAAGCATGATATACCTCTTGATTATAAAGATATATCTCCTAAAAAAGACAAGGATTATATCAGAAAAACAAAGACAAGTATGATGATCAAGGGTTTTGAGTCAAGCTTTTGTCTTGATTCATAAATTGAAAATTATGAAAATGTTCTACATGGACATGGCACATCATTTTTATTCCAAGTCATTGAGTCATTAGATATTGATGAAGATCTTTAGTAAAAGATGAACATAATTTGGTCCTGAAGCACCATAATTTTGCACATCTATAGTTGATGAATATACTTGTTTCAATACAAGTCGATGGTTATTATAGTTCTTGTCTAACCAATGACTTTGTAATATATATTGAACTTATCGTTTGATATTTCCTTCCAATGATTATCACGAAATTTGAGAAAATCCAACTCCTGTAGAGATGTATATATATTCTATTGATTATTTATATGCTCCACACAAATAAAGTCATGCATTGGCATATACTATGATAGTCTAGAGACATATATATCAACCACTTCTCTAACTTGTGTGTACGAAATAATTAATTTAGAATGGGTGTGATAAAAATGAATACATTATGATATTCGAGATATTTATACATCCTCATAGATGAAATTCGAATTATATTGTTGGAGATAATTCTAAAGTTTGAGGATATACAAAGGGAGATAAGACAAATATATCTATTCCTGAGCTCTAGGAGAGGTACATAAATGATATGCAAACAAATTAAAATATGTATGTTTAGAAATCTCAAGTGATTATCTCATCAGGCGGAGTAATGTTTAACATAGAGAATAGTGTACTCTTTTTCCTTTACTAGAGTCTCTTTTTTATAAAGTTTTAACGAGGCATGTTCTCTATGTAATAGACATCCATGGGGGAGTGTTATGAATTAAATAATATTTGTGGATATCCATAAGAAATAATAATATTTGATATAAAGTCTATCTTCTAAAGAGATAGATATTCTGAAGATATAGAATCCTGAGAAGATAGATATTCTGTAGAGATAGATATTATGAAGAGATAGATGATAGAATTTTAATTATATCTCACTTATAATATAATCTATCTTCCTTATTCATCTCTATCTCTTATATCCCCTGAGCCTTATAAATAGGGGGATTTACCTTCAGTTGTAAACACACCTTAAAGAGAAATCAATAAAAGTTCTCATATTTTCTCTCTACTCTTCTCTATCTCCTTTTCTTCTCTATTTATCATCGAGTTATTCTAGATATTTTTTCCCTTTATTCTCTCCTCTTTATCCTTTATATTTTATATCGATCATTCTATTGTGCTGACAACACTACATTAACAAGTTTCATAACAATATGTATGAAATAAGATCTTAATACTTATTAATTATTAGTAGGAAAAGTTGATTTTGAATTTAATTCCAACTAGGAGAGAAAGTATCCATGTGTGTTAAATGCTCTAGTATACTGTGGCAGACATACTGACCAAATTCGAGGTTAGCTTGCTTGAACAAAATTGTTTGGGGATGGCTTTCCTTCTTGTATATCTTTTGCGCTTTTCAACATACCATGGCTAATGATATATATATATATATATATATATTTCCTTTTATTCTAAAGAAAAAAATACCCCCATTCTATTGTTTGACATACTTTAGTGAATCAAGATAATATTAAATGAAAATTTTCTATATACGATCTGATGAATTCTAACACAAATTAATATCCTCAAATAAGAAGAGATTAGTCATTCATCTATGAATCCCATAAACACAAAACTATTATCATTGATCAAACCTATTCCATTTTATTCTATTACATCAATGGAATGGTGGAGAATGAAGAAGTATAATTCACTTGGAAAACTCAACCTTGAACCACATTTCCATCTATATGCTCTTTAGATAACTTCTTCAATATTCCATAGATCTTGCACTTCAATACCATAAATGGAGTAAAGCCTCATTGGGGTAGAGGAGCCAATATTCTGCCCCAACAATTCACCCACATTATGCATTTAATTCAGACAAAAATATGCACAATGATGGGGGCAGCCCATTAGACTATTTCATTTGGGCTTGATATAGCTTAATTGTCTATATTTATATATGTTATTTTCGTCGTTTTATGATGTTTTTAATGTGTAAAATATATATTTTAGACTAATACCTTTTATTCTTGTCTTAGATGCCTTCCGAAAGAGAAAACGATGAAAGGAAAAAAACGGTTGAAAACATAGCGAAAACGATGATAACAGAGCTGACGACGTCAACGAAGAAGACCTACTGCCTGAGGTAGGCCAACCTACCGTCGATGGTAGGTCCGAAGATCACAAGCGGAGCCAAAAAAGAACCTTATCGGTGATGGTACCATCGGCAGTAGATCCCGACGTCAAGAATATTTTTGTAGGTAGAGCCCTACCACGGACGGTAGAGCTCGACCTAGCGTCGGCGGTAAGTCCCGACTGAGGGGCAGTTTTAATCCGTCTCAAACTCTGTTTTGCTCTAATTTTCATCTATTTAAGAGGTTGCTCAACAATTAAAAGAGAGCAACAATTAGGAATAGTTAGTAGATAATTAGGGATAGATTTAGGTTATATAATTGTTCAATTCTTGCATTCAATTAGTTAAGTAGTTATTAGATTTTTTGCAATTCAATTCTTGGAGATCAAGATTTGAAGATCCAATTCTAAGATTTCGAGCTTCAATTAGGCGATTCGAGAAATGAGCTCAGGAGACTTTCTAGACTTTGATGGCTGCTCTAATTTTAATCCTAAGCTTTCTTTCCTTTACTTTGTTATTGAATTAATGTTTAATTCAAGTTTTATTATAATGAATAGTGACTAATTCTTTACGTTTAGATGAGGGTTGAAGCCTAGTTCATGATTATGAAATTCTTGGTTTGATTTATTGATTTCGATGTTTGTTTTGACTTCATTTATTCTCCAATTGGGCTTGTTCGCAATTTAATTATTGCAAGATTAGATTAACCGCAAGATTGTTTGGAATTGAAAAAGGAAGAACTATCTAGGGCAACCAATTTGGGATTAATTGGGGTAGTTGACTAGAGATACGATTCTACACTCTTAGGCCCTTGACATCACCTAATTTTACTGCACTCATAGTTTGTTAGGGAGAAAAGCAATTTTCCTCTAAAGGTTAGTGACTAGCACCTAGAGATAGGGATTTCTTGATTTATAATATAACCCAACTTAATTAATTCAACATCATTTTCTTCAAAGTTTTCCAATAGAATTAGTAACAAAGATTAGGGGGATTCCAGCATCCAAACTCTTGTTTAATAAAGTTTTTTAAAGCTTAATTTTATTACTTTCTTTAGTTGTTAAACCATTTTCATCTTTTTAGATTAATTACTCTCTAAAACCAATTTTTATTTAGAATAAGCATTAGATGCGATTAGTACTAAAGCTTTTACCATCCTCGAGAGATTCAACAGTCGGGTATAACTTGTTTATTATAGTGATAGGTCCACTTGCCTTTTGCTTAGTTTAGTAGTGCATCCCGTAGGTTTAAAACTAAAACCCATTTAAAACCTTAGAATCTTAAAAAAATCAATCTAACTAACAAAAAAAATGAAAAAAAGACATGCAAAACACTAACCTTAATTTAGAAGACTACTATGGCTTCCAAACAAAACAAAACTAAAAAAAAATGACCTTTATGGCATATATATATATATATATATAAGGGTGGCAAGCGGTTAGTGAACAAAAAGAGGAAAAAAAAAAAAAAGAAAAACTAGGTGGTGACGGGTGGCGGCTTGAGGTGGTGATAGAAAACTTAATCAGTAATTTTTTTCTTTACTCATTACTTTACACCTTATATGGGAATGTCAAATATTTAAATTTCTAAAATGCGCATGCCAGATATACTAAAAAAAATCCCACTTAAAGACACTTATAAATCCTACTATTAAAAGCTTAATGTAGTAAAGTTTTACTCTCATTCCTAAGTATCTACAAAATACCACTAAGTGTAAAAAACACTATACTCCACTACATCAGACCCCAAACCCTACTTTCATAACACCCACAATTTTAGAGTCATACAAGGTGCTTACTGGGTAGGGCGTTACATCCTCTTAGATGAAATTCCAATTATGTTGTTGGATGATTATAAAGTTTAAAGATTTACTAAAGGAGATAAGGTATGCATATGTGTCCATGATCTCCAGAAGAGATGCGATAATGATGTGTTGCTAATTCAATATTATGATAATTTGGAAGATTTGTTCACTAAGACATTACCGAGAATAACACTTGAGATCATTCATGAACAACACTCGACTATTCTATTGTGCAAACAACGTTGCACCAACAAGTTTCATAATAAATTCATAATTACCTCTTATTTTATTATAATTTTTTGCATAGGGAGAAAAAAGTAGAAGACGTCCACTTAATGCTGATTGGGCACCAAGTGGCATGTAATTATCGCATTATTTTCATGTATATACTAGTTGCGACCCCGTGTTTGAAGCACGGGTTGGTATTTATAAATTATACATGTTATATTAAGAAAATATAATATGTTACATTGTGAACATATTCAATATAAAACTGAAATATTATATTCATAAATAGTTGAATATATAGTAAAAAAGATAAAATAAATGACACTTACTAAAAAATTTAAATTTAATAATATTTGTGAATTCAAATATATATGAGAAAATTTTATTCGATATGCAGAAAAGTTTATAAGGAGGTACTTTCCTCTGAGGGGAACAACGCAATTAAGGAATGAGATTCTCTCATTTTGACAAATAGACGGAGAATGCCTCTACGAGGCAAATGATGAAAGAATTATTAAGAAAGTGCCCCTATCATAGGTTAGATTTGGGGACACAAATTCAAAGTTTTATAATGGAGTTTCTTTTTGTGCTAGACAATTAATAGATACCTCAGCTGGAGGGCCAATAGATAATAAAACTCCCTAACAAGTATATGATTTAATAGAACAAATAGCAATGAACAGTTATACTTGGGAAGGCCAAAGAGGAAAGGTAAAAACGGCTAGGGTACACAATATAGATTCAATATCGGCATGGAAGCAAGACTAATGGCGGTTATTGAGCATAAAATAGGAAACCTGGCCTGTACATTAACAAATAAGAATAATCAAGCGGTAATGTTTTTGTGATATTCATAATAGGGGGCATTCCAATCAAGATCACCCAAGTATAAGAGGACAGGTAGAGCAAGTAAAGTTTGTGCATGGGAATAGACAAAATAATCCCTACTCAAACACATAGAATTCAGGATGAAGAAACCACCCCAATTTATCTTGGGATATCAAGAAAAACAAAGAAAAAATCAACCTCTGGGTTTTCATAATAGAGGTCCTCCACCGCCTTTACCCTATGAAGCGGGTCAACAAAATCATCCTCCACCAAATAAGACAAATTTGGAGGACTTAGTGGTAAAATTTATGGTTGCAACAAAAAGTAGAATGAATACCATTAAGCAGCTCAAGGGAATCAAGAGGCCTCTATTAGAAACTTAGAGAAGCAAATTGGGCAATTAGTTAAAATTGTATCCGAAACAACTCTGGGAACTCTCCCAAGTAATACAGAAGTAAATCCGAGAGAGCATGTCCATGCTATCTTAACCAATAAGGAGATTCCAAATAAAAAGGGATTGTCATGGAAGAAGAAAGTTCAGCCCTTGCAATCAAGACGGAAACACTACCCCAAAAGTTAGAAGATACAAGGAGTTCTCTTTTCCTTGCATTATTGCTAGTACTAAAGTAGATAGGCCTTTAGCCGACTTAGGCACAAGTATTAATGTTATTTCTTCATCTACATGTGAGCATCTAGTTTTGGGTACCCCAAAACCTGTTAAAATATCTAAAAATCTAGCAGATATAAGTGTTAGAAATCCTAAAGGGGTAATTGAGGATGTGTTGACCGAAGTCAAGGATTTAGTCTTCCCCGTTGACTTTGTAGTTTTGGACTTGAAGGAAGACATTGATTTCCATGTTATTTTAGGTCGCCCTTTCTTACGTACGTCTAGGGCATTCATAGATATGGAAAAAGGGAAGTTAATTCTAAGGGTCGAAGGAAACGAGATAATATTCCAATTTCCTTTGCGTCCGAACTCCCCATCCAAAACTAAGAATACTTTATACATTGTAGCTTCTAAAACTAACAAAGTATTCTCGACTGTGTAGGAAACCAGTAGAAAGGAAAACAAAGAAAAGCTAAGAAGAAAACATAAGAAATGGAGGCAACCCGCTTCCAATCAAAAAAGTTTCCAGATGGAATGGGTGCTGGTACGGAATGACTTAAAAAAATTTTGGATTACCGTGATTCGGGAGGTACAAATAGCACCTATGAAAAGGAGAGTACTCTTTGTAATTGTAAATTGTAAATTCTATTTGTAAGTTTTTGTATTTCATCGTTTCGTTTTGTTTTTCCACTTTAATCGTTTGTTAATGTTGTAAGCAGGTTTTAGGAGAAAAAGTGATGACCTAAAGGCCTACAAGAAGTTAAGATAAGTTTATAAGGTAGGTGGCTTGAATGGGGTTTTAAAATTGCATAAAACAAAGAAAATGGAGGTTTGATAGCACCCTACCACAGATGGTAGTGTGCACTATCATTGCCGGCACGTCATAGGCGAAGTAGGACGTCCTTCAGCTACCGTGAATGGTAGATCTCGCCCTACCGTCGGTGGTAGGATTCATGTAAGTTAGGATTGGGTTTTTCCAAGGTAAAAAGGGTTCAGGTCGACCCAATTTTTTGCTCCAAATTGCAGTTTTGGAATGTTTTTACTGCACTTTTTTTGCCCCTCAACTACTAAAACCTATACAAATTTTATTTTCCCCCTTCCTCTTCTCTCCAAACCTCCATAACCTCTCCATACCTCTCCAACATCCTCAAGCATTCCCTCCATCTTTCTCCACAAATTCCTGCGAACTCCTCCCTCCTCCGGTGAGAAGAACTGTGGCAGCACTCCCTCTCTCTCTTGGTTAGTATTTCTTCTCTCTCTCTCTCTCTCTCTCTCTCTCTCTCTCTCTCTCTCTCTCTCTCTCACTTCTACTCTTCCTTCTCCTTCTAAAACCCTTCTTAACTTCTTTTCTTCTCAACATTCTAAACCACAATAAACCACATAATCTTCTTCTTCTTCTTCTTCTTCTATCTTCTTCTTCTTCTTCTTCTTCTTCTTCTTCTTCTTCTTCTTCTTCTTCTTCTTCTTCTTCTTCTTACAATTTCATGTCTTCTTGTTAATCTTTGTTACCTACTAACTTAGTTTTGTGTTCCATTGTGTTTTCTAACAAAATTTTACAGAAAAAGTCTAAGAAAAAATTTTTTCACGACAAGAATTCTGGCGAACGGTGGTGGCATTCTGAGAGAGACATAGAAAAGAGCAAAATTTCATAGAAAATAGTTGTTTTCTCAAACAACTACAGGCTTACTCTAAACTTTGCTCCCTTCTTGCCTATGCTTTAGTTTAATTTTGGACTTATGCTTTTGTTTTGTTAGAAATATTGTTGTACTTTGTTATACAGTTTTAAGCACACTATTAAACCCACGAGCTACGTAGAACACTATTATAACACGGGCTACGTTAGTGTTTTGATTATTGTGTGTTCTCTGTGTTCTTATAATTGTTTGTGTTAGCGCTTTTTGGTGTTGTGTCGTGTTGTCCCTTTTGTTTTTCCTATTTTCCCTTTTCTTTCTACTCTCCCTATAGCTCCCAAGAAAGCTGTAGCTTCTTCTTCAAAATCCAAATCAAAAAGGGCTAGAGTTGAAGGAACCTCGCCTAACCCTACTCCTAATGTTCTTCTTTTTCCTGAGACGTCTTTTGGATTTTTCCCCGGAATGGCTCGCCGATAAGGCCTCTCTTAATATGATCATTGAAAAATATTTTGGGTAAAGAGGTCATAGAAAATTTTAGGCATGAAAATCTTTTTAGAGGGTTGGGTTGGGTTCCTCTTCTTCGTCTCTGGCGACTATTATCCCGACCTTGTCCGAGAATTCTACGTAAACATGCTTCATAAAATGGACAAGGATCTTCCTACCATCATCTCTCATGTCAAAGGAGTTAGGGTCGTTCCAGAAGGGACTGTTTGGCATCCATTCTTGGGATTCTGGCCAGTAGGAACACAGTCACCATGGATTCCAATAGGAGATCTATAGATGAGGATCCATACTGGAATTTCGATGCGGCTTGTAGCCGTTTTAATATCTAGCATCGGGCTCTCGATCATCGTCAAATCATCCATGGGGGCGATTTCCCATCCCTATTTCCACGGGCCCTCGCCTATTTCTTTGGCCACACTCTTGGTAAAAAGGGGCAGATTTAGTGAAGTTCGTATTGTTAATATGTACTTATTAGATAAACTCCATAAAAAATCCCCCCTTTTTCTCTCATCTTTGGTAATCCATATGATGCGCAACATGAGTTATGATACTACTAAAAAGCATGTCTTTCGTGATCTGTAATATTATCTCGAGTATTTTTTTCTTTCAATGTCAGTTTTGCAAAAGAACGACAATTATCAACTGGGCCACAAAAAGTGAGTCAATTCACAACATTCAACAACTGTGGATACTGATGGGACGAGAAGAAAAAGGAGTGGATTCTCCAGCCAAAGAAGATAGGTTGCAGGACTGCTCTGCTGGTGGTTTTTTACCAGTAAAAAAAATCACTCGATCTGGCATCGGAGCATCATCCTCACAACTAGTTGAGGATGATGATGAGGCCAAAGCCTCAGATGATGAGGAAGATAAGGTCGGTACCCAGAACACGATCCCGATGGATGCATTCCAAATAGAGATGAGGACTGCCTTTGAGCAACTCCAAATCAATCAAGAAGTCCAAGGGATGCAGTTGACGGAAATAGTAGAGTTCACTCGCCGTTCTGTAGACGGTTAGCACATCAGAGGACATCAATTGATTGCCAAGAAGTGATGCCAGCCTATTTATGCCTGATCAAGGTAGCAATGGAGGAGGCGACACGAACTTTGGTCCATAATAGGGAGTTTTTCTTTCTTCTCTTCTATTTTCTATTCTTTTGTTTTTATTTCTTGTCTTTTTACATTTTTTTTCTTTGTTTTTATGTTATTTGTTTCAGTTTATTTATTTTTGTGTGGGGATGGCTTTCCAATATGCTTTTATCGCTTTATATCTGCGAGATTGCTTCCCTGTATGTTTTGTTTTCTTGTTTCATTTAGTATACCCTCACATTGAGGACAATGTTATTTTAAGTGTGGGGATAATTTGTGCTTTTAAGTTTTGTTTCTGTTAGTCTCTTTTTCGTTTTTGTCTTCGTATAAGTTTTTTTCTATTAGTCTCTTACTCTAAAAAAAAATAAAATAATTTAAAAATCCCAAAATATTGTACCTTCTTTTCTTTTCACTTTCTTATTTAAAAATCTAAAAAAATTTATTTTCATCACTTTTGATGGAGTTTACAACTAGGAAATTCTTTAGTTTTTTCGAAAAAGGCAAAATACTCAATTACTTTGAAAACCATATTTACTAAAGTTTTACTTGATCAATGATTTCATGCACTTGTGAATGTTGTTAAGAATCTTGAGTAATTAGTATTATGATAATAATTTTTTAACTTTTCCTGTAATTTCATAATATGTCTATCTTTAAAAGCAAAGAAGGCTATTCTAGGATGGTCCCGGAGATGATGGTCTTAGGCCTTCTTTGGATCGATTGAGTCTTTCTTATCTTTTATCCTATGAAATTAATCCCTAATTCCCTTTTTTGTGACTTCATGCCAAGGGTTATACTCCCTTCTTTTTCTTTGTTCCTTTAACCTCACTATATATGGAACCTCGAGTCATGACCTAATGGTTAGTATAGACTTTTGGCTGTTTTGGCCATCTTAAGTGAAAGAAACAAATAAGTGTGGGGGAAAAAGTGGAAAAGAAAGAAAGAAAGAAACAAAAGCCTTAATGTATCAAGAGAAATGGTATTTTTGGGTATTTTAATGTATTCGTTAATTTTGGTTTGAAAAGAGAGAAAGAAATGTAAATATTGATGCTTTAAAAGAAAAAATTGGAAAAAAGATAAAAAGCCAAAAAATGAAAACTTGGCAGAAAAACGAAGAAACATATTTGTGCCTTATTTTATAGAAAAATCTAGAAAAACGCAAGCATCATCTCTGTCTAAATTACTTTGGTTATTATTGAAAATCTTGAGAAAAATATGTTGTTAGATGGGTAGTTATCAAAGAAGAATGAAGTTGTACAAAGATGAGTGAAAAAGGTGAAAACGGCGGCTTGAAAGTGTTCTTTTATTTCATTATTTTATCCTTTTCGATTGCGTTAGCTCTATCTCGTTTCTTTTTGTCTCCTTTTACCTTCGTTTATAACCTACTTATGTCCCTAACCTAACATTACAAGCCACAAAGTCCTACCTAATCCAAGGACGACCTAAAATAGACTTTAAAGTTGATAATTGATAGATAAAGTATGAGTTGTATGCATTGTCTTTGAGAATATTTCTTATTTCTATTCACTTAAAATTCCTCTTATTATTTGAAAGATGGCATGATCAAAATCACACTTACACATCTTTGATTGGTAATGATTTCTGGTGGTTTATGGTTAACTAAGTAATTTTGTCATTTGTCTATTTTTTATGTATCTTTATAATTGGATGTTGATGTACTCTATTGAAGTGGTATTATTCTTTTATTTTCCTAAGTTTAGTTTTGTTTTGTTTTAGTATTTGTTTTTTTTTTAAAGGCTTGTTTCGGAATATAAATGCTTAAAATCATTTTTGAGTTAAATATTTTATTCGGCTTAAATCATTTTCATTTTTAGCATAAAAAGTCTTTATATCCTTTGTTTTCTGTATAGTTTGTGTTGCTTGAGGTCAAGCAACAAATAAGTGTGGGGATATGTAATAAGTGCATAATTGTCTATATTTTCTATAAGTTAATTTCATTGTTTTCGATGTTTTTAATATGTAAAAGAATATATTTTAGCTAAATACCTCTTATTCTTGTCTTAGGTACCCTCTAGAAGTAGAAACGATGAAAATAAAACAAAAACGAAGCAAAAACGACGAAAACGGAAGCCATCAGAAAAGAGACAGCATTAACCGCGGATGGCAGGATAACCTACCATCGACGGTAGGTGACGAGGATGGCAGGAAAGTTGAAACCCGAGACCTACCGCAGACGGTAGGGTTCGTCCTATCGTAGGCAGTAGATAGGCTGGCAAGGAAGGTTCCAATCCTTTTCCAACTCGATTCTCTTGATTTCTACTCCAACTCTAGCTTGGATTTCTTGTATTTTTACCTCTATATATAGGGCTTTTATGCAACCATTTAAAAAGGATAATATATACAATTTAAAGTAGTTTAGAATATATTAGATACACAATTTTAGGTTAGATTTTAGATTAGGAGTAGATTAGTTAGATTAGATAAACACTCTTTTAAAATTCTAGCTTTTATATTTTCTTTAGTTATAGAATTTCATCTTTTGTGCAAGATTTACTTTCTTGGATTCAAGAATTGAAGATGTTGATTCAAAATTTTGATCTTCAACTTGGTGACTCGAGAGACGATCTTAGGGATTCAGCTTCGGCTTCAAGACTTAATCCTAAGCTTTCTTTTTATTTTTCATGTTATTGAATTAGTTAAATTTCAGTTTTATTGATATGAATAGTGAGAAGATTTTCTTGTTTGAATTTGGGGTTGAACCATAGCTCTTGTTTATGAAGTTCTTGGTTTGATTTCTTGATTTCAATGCTTGTTTAATTTAAGTTGTCTTCAATTGCTTTTGTTTGTTAATTTAATTATCGTGAGATTAGATTATTCGCAAGGTTGTTTGGAATTGAAAAAGGAAAAACAATCTTGGGCATCCAATTGGGGGTTAGTTAAGGCAATTGACTAGATATACGATATTGTACTTTTAGGTCTTTTAAATCACCTAATTTTATTGTACTCATAATTTGTTAGGGAGAAAAGAGATTTTCCACTAAGGGTTAGTGAGTAGGGTGGCTTTCGTCCTAGAGACAGGGATTGCTCGGCTTTTGAGTGATGACCCAACTTAATTTGATGTGAATCGGTTAGACATGCAAGAACATCAAGGAGTTGTGACAAGAGCGAAGGCAAGACAACTAAAGAGTCACAAGGATCAAATTGAGCAAGAGAAGTTTCAAGGCTTAAATTTTGATGTCCAAGACTTTATGGGGATTAAATTTTGATGTCCAGGACTTCATGTGGCAATATCCTAATATTTGAATAAGTTAGAAATTGAAAATTTACCTTGGTAGATAGTTGGAATCCCTTTTTGCCCAAGCCGAAAAATTGCCTCCTACTTTTGGCAATGTGTTGACTAGTACTCTAGAATAGTCCAAATGCAATTAAAACACCTCTATTGTCTTATCAAGTGTATGTATAGGTTATATCTATCCTTTGGGCTGAAAATATGAGAGGGAAAAATTCCTATTTTCTCTCTCAAGTCTCTATAAATATGTAGTCTTCCATTTTGAAGAAAAAAATCAAGAAATTTTTCAAGACAAAGGTTCTTCTCTTAGTATTCTTAGTTCTTAGCTTAGTTTTTCTATCTTCTTCAAGGGTGAACTTCCTTGAAAGAAAAAAAATCACTTTGAAGACTTGTTGAAAGTTCCAAGAGCTTCAAGGTTGATCATAAAAAAAAAAAAAAAATTCCTTCATACTAGTTACAACACTCTTGTAGAAAACTAGTCTTGAGGTCTTCTTCTTGTTTCATTGAGGTCTAAGGTTCAAAATACCTTAGGTTGCTTGAACTTTGAAGAAAAGATTTTGTTTAAACCTTCTTGAGGTCTTGGATTTGATATATCCAAGGTTGCTTGAAGTTTAACATTTTCAAGTCCTTTCAAAGGCACTTTCTTCTACTTATTACACTTGTTTTGTTTGTTCTCTCCCTCACTTCTTGGACAAAATTTTATGCTCTTGAAGATCATTCCACATCATTTGGTATCAGAGCCACCTTCAAGTAAGTGTTTTTGAGATATCTTACATACAAAAAAAAAAAAAAAATACAAGACAAAGAGAAAAGAGACAAGATTGCTGGAAAATGGTATCACAAAAATAGAATGCTTGAACGACCTGGAATATGACTAGAACTTTGCAATATTTTTACATGGAGTTATACTAAATTGACCTGGGAAACAAATGGAACAAGTTTCATCTAATTTGGACTTCATTTGATATCTCAAAATAGTCAAAACTTGAAGGTGTACCTGGCTTTTCCGCAGACAAAAAAAGTACTGAAATGATCTGAGCATATCTTCCTTTTTACTAATCCTTTTTCTTTGATTCTTGAGCCTAAACTCAAGAAGTTTGAGTGAGGATTCTTTCTAGACAAACCTAATCCAATTTAGACTTGTGGTTAAATACCAGTTTTCAAAACAAGCCGAGTATGTCATCTACTCTACTTGCTGGAAACTTTTGTTGTGTATTCTTTTGTGTTCTTGAAGTGTCCTAGCTTTGTGTTTGTATTTGTGGTCGAATTTATTTCCTTTTTCAGTACTTATTTCTTCATTTGGTCAATCTACCATTATTGACTCAAATGCTCTTGGAAATGTTGTTGAACTTCCTTAAAATGAATGGATGACTCAATATCATTTTCCTTGCTTCTCATATTTCTCAACTAGTTTTTGTTTGTGATTTTTTTTATTTTGGTTGTTTTAAACTTGAGTAGAGGTGTTAAATCTTTGTTAAGAACCCATAGAACTCTTTGAGACTTGAACCTTTAGAAAAAGGCAAGAGTTGTGAGAATATCCTCAAAAAGGCCAAAGAGAGTTAAACAAGAGAGTTTTGTGAGGTAAACACTACCAAGATGTCAACCCAAGCTCAAGCACCAACTCCTTTTTGGAGAAGAGTCTAGCAACTCCCAACATGATGACCCTTTGAGGCTCATAATGCAAGAGTTACAATCCCTAAGAGATGAGATGTGGGATATTAGAAGGGATGTCACTAATCTCTCTAATCAACAAAGGGAGGTTAGTCCTCATGGTAGTCTCAATGTTACTACCCCAAGGAGCAATGGACCACTCAATTGCTCTAGGACAACCGAGTTCCACCAACCTCCACATTTTGATGAAGAACTTCATCCACCTCCTTACGGTGGTAGAAGAGGCGGTTTTGGAGGAAGAGGCATGCCTAGACACTTTGAAGAAGTTCCAAGGCCACAAGCTAGGCATGGAGAGCCATTATATGATGATCATGAACATGTTCCATTTGTTGCAAACCGTGGAAGAGACCAAGGTGACCAAACCTTGGACCGAATAAAGTGGAAGCTCTCTAGTTTTAAAGGTGAGAATGACCCTAACATTTTCTTAGATTGGGAGAGGCAAGTAGAAAACATGTTTATGTTGAAAAATTGTAATGAGTTCTTAAAAGCTAGACTTGTAATAGCCGAATTTTCCGGCTATGCTTTACATTGGTGGGAAAGGGTAGTAAACCAAAGAGTTAGAAGTGGTAGACCACCGGTTGATACTTGGAGAGAGTTAAAAGCCTTGATGAGGGAAAGATATGTGCCCGAGCACTACTATAGAGAGCTTCATTATAAGCTCATGACTTTAAAACAAGGTGCAAAAAGTGTAGAAGAGTATAGACAAGAGCTTGAGCTCTACATCTTGAGGTTGAACTTGGAAGAAGACAAGGATGCTTCAATGGCTAGGTTTCTTAGTGGTCTCAATAGGGAGATAGCCAACCAACTTGAGTTGTATCCACATACAACTTATGAAGACATGTGCCACCTTGCCAACAAGATCGAATCACAAAGGAAAATGAGTGGGATGATGCGATCCTCATTTCCCAACCAAAGACAAGTTGCAACAACAAAACCACCTACTTCCAACTTCAAGCCATGGCCAAAAAAAAGGAAGAGGCTCCTAGAGGTACTTTCCAACCTCCAACCAAACCAAAGATGGAAGAGAGAGGTAAAATCATTTCTAACCCTCCAAAGTGCTTTAAATGTAATGGTGTAGGACATTATGCAAGTAGTTGTCCGACAAAGAGAGCTTTGATCTTTAGGGAGGATTTGAATGGTTGGATTGAGAAGGAGGAGGATGAAAGTAGCGAATGTGTTGAGGGTGAAGAAAATGGTGAGGATGATGAACATGTTGATTTGAATCCTTTAGGAAGTGATGACGATGTCTTGAGCTTAGTTACCATAAGAGCACTAAGCGCTCAAACTTTTGATGATAACATGATTGAACAAAGAGAAAACATCTTCCATTCTAAATGTAAAGTTGAGGGAAGGATTGCCAACCTTATCATTGATAGTGGTAGTTGTGTAAATGTGGCTAGTGCTTATCTTGTTGAGAAGTTGAAACTACCTACTACAAAACATGATAAACCCTACAAACTCCATTGGCTAAATGATAGTGGAGAAATTAAAGTGTTGAGACAAGTAGTGGTACCAATAGAAATGGGAGCTTACAAAGATGAGATACTATGTGATGTGGTGCCCATGCAAGCATGCCATCTTCTCTTGGGAAGACCTTGGCAATTCGATAGAAAGTCCCTCCACAATGGGGAGAAGAATACTTATTCTTTTGTGAAGGATGGAAGAACATTCACTATGAATCCTCTTACACCTCAACAAGTGAGAGATGAACAAAAAAAGATGAGGGAGAAAGAGAGGGCCGAAAGTGAGCTCAAAAGGAAAAAAATTGGGGAGGGAAAGAGAGTTGAGGAAAAAAGAAAAGAGTGAAGAAAGAGTGATGAAAAAACAAGAGTGAAAAGAAAAAAGAGTGACAAAAAAAAAGAGAGTGAGATGAAAGAAAAGAATTGTTTCTTTGCAAAACCTAGTGAGGTGATTGAAGCAATTGAAAGAAAAGAAGTGGTATTGCTCTTGTATTGTAGGGAATCTTTTACTTCATCTAAAGAACACTCACCCTCTTTTTTCAAGTGAAATTTTGCAGGTTATTGAAGATTACAAAGACGTATTTCCCGATGAGATGCCCGGAGGTCTTCCACCAATTAGAGGAATCGAACACCAAATCGATTTTGTCCCCCGGGGCGGTCTTGCCAAACCGACCGGCCTATAGGAGTCCACCGGAAGAGACTAAGGAGCTAAAAAAGGCAAGTTGAGGATCTAATTTCAAAAGGGTATGTGCGTGAGTCCATGAGTCCTTGTGCGGTTCCGGTTTTGCTTGTTCCAAAAAAAAAGATGGTACATGGAGAATGTGTATAGATTGTAGAGCCATAAACAACATTACTATTAAGTATAGGCATCCCATACCTAGACTTGATGATTTACTTGATGAGTTGCATGGTTCTAATCTTTTCTCTAAAATTGACTTGAAATCCGGATACCATCAAATTAGGATGAGAGAAGGGGATGAGTGGAAAACCGCTTTTAAGACTAACTTTGGTTTGTATGAATGGATGGTTATGCCCTTTGGATTAACTAATGCTCCTAGTACATTTATGAGATTAATGAATCATGTGTTGAGGAATTTTATTGGGAAATTTGTTGTTGTATACTTTGATGATATTTTTGGTCTATAGCAAGACATATGAAATGCATGTTGAACATCTTAGGGAAGTACTAAATGTCTTGAGAATTGAAAAACTTTTTGCTAACCTTGACAAATGTGAGTTTTGTTTGGAGAAAGTTACATTTCTAGGTTATGTGGTAAGCTCACAAGGACTTCAAGTAGATGAAGGTAAGGTCCAAGCAATTAAGGAATGGCCAACACCAAGAAACGCATCG
This sequence comes from Catharanthus roseus, assembly GCA_028651295.1. Lineage (NCBI taxonomy): Eukaryota > Viridiplantae > Streptophyta > Magnoliopsida > Gentianales > Apocynaceae > Catharanthus > Catharanthus roseus. The sequence continues at coordinate 342,292 of JAPQWS010000102.1, forward strand.
GAAGTGAGAAGTTTCCATGGCCTAGCAAGTTTCTATAGGCGGTTCATCAAAAAATTTCAGCACACTTGCTAGCCCTTTGACCGATGTGATCAAGAAAACCGAAGGATTTAAGTGGGAAACAAAACAAGAACAAGCATTTCAATTGTTGAAGGAAAAGTTGTGTAGTGCACCCCTTTTCGTCACTACCAAACTTTGAGAAAACTTTTGAGGTGGAGTGTGATGCATCCGGCATTGGTATAGGTGGTGTACTTATGCAAGATGGAAAGCCCTTAGCCTATTTTAGTGAAAAACTTAATGGGGCAGCCGTGAGGTACTCAACTTATGACAAGGAGCTTTATGCTTTAATAAGAACATTAAAGCATTGGCAACACTACCTATGGCCAAAGGAGTTTGTTGTGCACACCGATCATGAGGCTTTGAAGTTTCTCAAGGGCCAACATAAACTCAATAAGAGACATGCAAGATGGATGGAGTTCATTGAAACATTTCCACATGTCATCCATTACAAGAAAGGTAAGGAGAATGTGGTGGCCGATGCTCTATCTAGAAGGTATACTCTCTTATCCACCCTTCAAACAAAAATTTCGGGTTTTGAAATGCTTAAAGAAATGTATTCTAGTGATCATTACTTTAAGGAAATTTTTGAGAAATGCTTGTTAGCACCTTTTGGAAAATATTTTTTGCATGAAGAATTTCTTTATTGTGAAGGTAGATTGTGCATACCATCTTGTTCTACTAGAATTCTACTTGTCAAAGAAGCACATTGTGGGGGTTTAATGGGACATTTTGGTGTCACTAAAACCTATGAAATTCTTCATGAACATTTTTTTTGGCCACATTTAAAAAGAGATGTAGAAAGATTTGTGGGAAGTTGTATTGAATGTAAGAAAGCTAAATCTAGAACTCTTCCATATGGACTTTACACACCATTAGAAGTTCCTAAAGAACCTTGGGTTGATATTTCTATGGATTTTATTCTTGGTTTACCTAGGACCTCTAAAGGTATGGATTCTATTTTTGTTGTTGTGGATAGGTTATCTAAAATGGCACACTTTATTCCTTGTAGAAAATCCGATGATGCTAGTCATGTAGCTAGCTTGTTCTTTACTTGGATAGTTAGATTCCATGGAATTCCAAGGTCTATTGTGTCGGATAGGGATACCAAATTCTTGAGCCATTTTTGGAGAGTTCTTTGGAAGAAGCTTGGTATTAACTTGCTTTATTCTACAGCTTGCCATCCACAAACGGATGGACAAACCGAGGTGGTAAATAGAACAATTGGCCAACTTCTAAGGGCTACTTTGAAGAAGAAATTGAGGCAATGGGAGGAGTGTTTGCCACACATTGAATTTGCTTATAATAGGGCACCTCACTCTACTACTTCTCATTCTCCATTTCAAGTTGTTTATGGTTTTAACCCTCTAACTCCCTTTGATTTGGTTCCTTTGCCTATAGATCAAGCATTAAGCAAGGATGCAAGCAAGAAGGCTGATTTTGTGAAAGCAATTCATGCAAAGGTCCATGAAGACATTGTCAACTCCAACAAAAAGCTTGTAGAGAAAAGAAATGTAGGAAGAAGAAAAGTGGTATTCAAACCCGGTGATTGGGTTTGGGTGCATTTTAGAAAGGAAAGATTTCCCCAACAAAGAAAGTCTAAGCTTGATGATAGGGGAGGGATGGGCCATTTCAAATCCTTGAGAAAATTAATGACAATGCCTATAAAGTTGATCTTCCGGGACATTATAATGTTAGTGCCACTTTTAATGTTTCCGATCTCTCTTTATTTGATATAGTTGATGGAGATTCGAGGACGAATCCTTTTCAAGAGGGGGAGGATGATGTGAATCGGTTAGACATGCAAGAACATCAAGGAGTTGTGAAAAGAGCGAAGCCAAGACAACTAAAGAGTCACAAGGATCAAATTGAGCAAGAGAAGTTTCAAGGCTTAAATTTTGATGTCCAAGACTTTATGGGGATTAAATTTTGATGTCCAAGACTTTATGGGGCAATATCCTAATTTTTGAATAAGTTAGAAATTGAAAATTTACCTTGGTAGATAGTTGGAATCCCTTTTTGCCCAAGCTGAAAAATTGCCTCCTACTTTTGGCAATGTGTTGACTAGTACTCTAGAATAGTCCAAATGCAATTAAAACACCTCTATTGTCTTATCAAGTGTATGTATAGGTTATATCTATCCTTTGGGATGAAAATATGAGAGGGAAAAATTCTTATTTTCTCTCTCAAGTCTCTATAAATATGTAGTCTTCCATTTTGAAGAAAAAAATCAAGAAATTTTTCAAGACAAAGGTTCTTCTCTTAGTATTCTTAGTTCTTAGCTTAGTTTTTTTATCTTCTTCAAGGGTGAACTTCCTTGAAAGAAAAAAATCACTTTGAAGACTTGTTGAAAGTTCCAAGAGCTTCAAGGTTGATCATAAAAAAAAAAAAAAAAATTCCTTCATACTAGTTACTATACTCTTGTAGAAAACTAGTCTTGAGGTCTTTTTCTTGTTTCATTGAGGTCTATGGTTCAAAATACCTTAGGTTTCTTGAACTTTGAAGAAAAGATTTTGTTTAAACCTTCTTGAGGTCTTGGATTTGATATATCCAAGGTTGCTTGAAGTTTAACATTTTCAAGTCCTTTCAAAGGCACTTTCTTCTACTTATTACACTTGTTTTGTTTGTTCTCTCCCTCACTTCTTGGACAAAATTTTATGCTCTTGAAGATCATTCCACATCATAATTAATTCAACATTGTTTTCCTTAAAGTCTTTTTCAATTGAGCTAGTAACAAGGGTTAAGGGGATTCCACCAAGCCAGACTCTTGTTTTTATTAATATTTTAAGAATTGTTTTTATTATTGTTTTCTTTTAATTGCTTTTATTGTTTTTAAGTTTTCTCAACGGCCATCTTTTTATTCGACTAAACACTAGAGACAGGATCAGTACTTGAACCTCCGTCCGTCCCTGAGAGGTTCAACACTCGGGTTAAAAGTCATCTCTACCTTGTTAGGTCCGCTTGCCTTTCATCGTAGTAAATAGGACCATATCCTGTTTATTGCTTTGATTTCAAACACAACACATAACATTCAACACAAGATAGTTAGCAATGTCAGTATACCAAGGGGAATTATCAACAATAGCATGGCAGAAAAGAGGTTGTTTGTTTGGAAAGGTGTCCTTCATGCTTCCTTCATCCAAGGGTCCTAAGCCATGATTCTCCAATCTTCGAGAGATGATTTGCAGCTAGATTCTCAGCTCCCTTTTTGTCCTTAATCTCCAAATCCAACTCCTGCAACAAAAGTACCCATTTGATTAGTCTAGGCTTTGCATCATTCTTAGTTAACAAATACTTAAGATCAGACTGGTCAGTGTATACAATGACTTTAGATAAAATGAGATAGGGACGGAATTTATCAAATGCAAATACTATGGCAAGCAATTCCTTCTCTGTAGTTGTGTAATTTTCTTGAGCGTCCATCAAGGTCTTACTTGCATAGTAAATAGGATGAAAGTACTTACCTATTCTCTAGCCTAAAACTACCCCAATAGCAAAGTCACTAGTATCACACATTAGTTCAAAAGGAGTGACCAATCTGTAGAAACTAAGATAGGAGAATTGGTTAGTTTTTCCTTGAGCAATGTGAAGCATTCAAACAGGCATCTTTGGAATCAAAAGGAGCATCTTTCTCAAGCAATGTTGTAAGGGGTTTTGTAATCTTTGAAAAATCCTTTACAAAACTCCTTTACAAAACACCTATAAAACCAGCATGCCAACGCCTCACAGAATTCACAAAATAAGGGGGAGGTAACATTTCAATTGTTTCAATTTTAGCCCTATCAACCTCAATGCCTATTTCATAAATTTTATGCCCTAGGACTATTCCTTCCCTAACCATGAAATGGCATTTCTTCCAATTCAAAACTAAGTGAGTTTTCTCACATCTTTTCAAAACTTTTTCAGGTTGATTTAAGCATGCATCAAAAGAATCTCCAAAAATAGAAACATCATCCTGAAAACTTGCATAATTTCCCCACAAAACCCTCAAAAGTAGCAATCATGCAACACTTAAAAGTAGTAAAAGCATTACATAGTCCGAAAGATATATGCTTGTAAGCAAATATACCATACAGGTAGGTAGAGGTAATCTTCTCCTGGTCCTCTATAGAGATAGGAATCTTAAAGTAGCCGAAAAAACCATTGAGGAAGCAATAGTATGAATGGCCTGCCAACCGCTTGAACATCTAATTGATGAACGAAAGAGAGTACTGATCCTTTTGGGTGGCTTCATTTAACTTCCTGTAATCAATGCACACCCTCCATACAGTGGTGACTCTTATCGATTCTTTTTATTTGGGACCATTGTCATGCTCCCTTTCTTTAGTGCCACCTATATCGAGCTCATCTAAAAAGGATATATGATCCCAGCATCTAGGAGCTTGATAACTTCTTTCTTCACAACCTCTTGCATGTTTGGGTTCAACTGTCTCTGGGGTTGAACCACTGGTTTGAAATCCTCTTCCAAGAAAATCTTGTGAGTGCAGAAAGAGTGACTAATTCCTTAGATGTCAGCTATTTTCCAGACAATAGCTTTCTTATACTTCTCCCAATATTCTTAGCAATGACCTTTTCTGTGGCCTACTTAACTCGAAGGAGATAATCACTGGAAAATTTGAGTTCTCCCCTAAAAAGGCATACTCCAAGTGCTCTGGTAGTGGTTTTAACTCCAATTCTCAAGGTTCCTCAAGTGAAGGCCGAGGAGGTTCCTTTAAGTCTTCTTTACTTGCATATTTTTTCTCTATCTCTGTTTCATCTAGCTTTTCCACCATTGCTTGAACCTCTTCAGAATCAACCTTTCTTTGATCATCTTGCTAGATAGCTATGAGAAGGACATTATCTTTAACAAATTCCTGCATATGAATAGAGGTATAAGGATCAAGAATATCAATCATGAAACAAGAATCATCATGATCAAAAGACTTACACATAGCATCCAAAATCCAAAAGAACTACCTTTTCGTCCCCTAACCTAAGGGTTAACTTCCCTTCCCCAACATTAAATTAAAGCTTTGGCGGTAGCAAGGAAGGGACGACTAAGGATGAGAGGTACTTCGATGTTCCCACTCATATCCATGACCACAAAATCTACAAGAAAAACTAAATTCTCTACTTGAACAAGCACATCTTCAATAACACCCCTTGGATATTTAACAAATCTATCAACTAGTTGTATACTCATCCTAGTAGGTTGGGGCTCTTGTACTCCTAACGTTTGGAAAAATTCAAAAGGAACAAGATTTCTGCTAGCCTCCAAATCAGTTAAAGCTCTAGGAATAGGTAATCCTTCTAAAGTATAAGCAATAGTAAAACTCCTTGGATCCTTTAGCTTTTCTGAGAGCTTCTCTCTTGGGTTCAGGATAGCAGAGTACTCCTCGTTCATCAACACTGAAGAGATGTCTTCTACTTCTTTATACTGGAGATGGCCACCTTCAAGAACTTTGCGTACTTGGGCATCTACATCAAAACATCGAGCAAAGGTAAGTTAATTTTACTTGTTTAAAAACCTCTAGAAACTTATTTAAGTATATAACATGTCAATTTGATCATTTTTATTGTTTTAATATGTAAAAGTACATATTTTAGATAAATACTTATTATTCTTGTCTTAGGTACCCTTCGGAAGTGGAAACGATTAAAAGGAAACAAAAACAAACGAAAACAGAAGTCGTCGACAAAAATACAGCACCTACTGCGTAAGGTAGGCTGACCTACTGTCGCTGGTAGGTGCCTAGGATCAAAGGGAACGGTTAGACAAAGACCTACCTCTCAGCGATAGAGGGTGCTGCGAAGGGGCGGTTGGAGCCAATTTAAACTCGATTTTCTTGATTTCTTCTCAACTTTTGATATGGTTTTCTTTTAGTCTTCACCTCTACATAAGGGGGTTTATTTGCAGCTATTGTAAGAAGTTTTTAGATACAATTAGATAGGTAGATATATAATTTAGGATTAGTTTTAGATAGATAAGTACAGATTTTAGATTAGGAGTAGATTAATTAGGTTAGTTTAAAAACTCTTTAAATTCTAGCTTTTATATTTTCTTTAGTTAATAGAATTTCAAGAATTCTGCAAGATTTAGTTTCTTTGATTCAAGAATTGAAGACTTTGATTAAAGATTTCGATCTACGACTTGGTGACTCGAAAGACGATCTTAGAAGACGTTCAGGATTCAATTGCGGATTTGATTTTCAATCCTAAGCTTTGTTTTACTTTTCTTGTTATTGAATTTTATTAATTTACAATTTTGTTATAATGAATAGTGAGTAGTTTTTTATTGTTTGGTTTGGGGTTGAATCCTAATTCTTGATTATAAAGTTCTAGGTTCAATTTCTTGATTTCGATGTTTGTTTTAATTTAAGTTGTTCTCCAATTGTGTTTGTTTGTAATTTAATTTTCGCAAGATTAGATTATTCTCAAGATTGTTTGGGATTAAAAAAGGAAGAACAATCTAGGGAAACCAATTGGGGATTAACTGGAGTAATTGACTAGAGGTAGGATTTTTCACTTTTAGTTCTTATTACATCACCTAAATTTATTGCACTCATAATTTCTTAAGGAGAAAAATATTTTCCTCTGAGGGTTAGTGAGTAGGGTGGCTTTCATCCTAGGATAGGGATTGCCCAATTTAAGTGATTACCCAACTTAATTAATTCAATATCGTTTTCATTAAAGTTTTTCCAATTGAATTAGTAACAAGGATTTAGGGGATTCCACCAACCCAAACTCTTGTCTTTATAATTCTTTTAAAATCATTTCTATTTGCTTTCTTTTAATTGATTTACTTGCTTTCTAGACATTAGAAATACAATTAGTACTTGAACCTTCGTTCATCTCTAAGTGATTCGACACTCGGGTTGAAACTCATCTCTATTTTGTTAGGTCCACTTGTCTTGCATTGTAGTAATAAGGATCACATCCCATTTTATATTTTTCGAACCCACATCAAGTAATTGGTGCTGTTGCTGGGGACGACAAGTGTAAGGAATATCATTTTGTTAATGCTTTAGTCATCATTTTTGTTTTTTTATTTTGCTTTGTTCCGTACTATTGTTGTACTTGGGTGTTTCTGGTATGGATATTGTGTATTTCGTTCATTACTTTTGGAGCCTATGATTAATTACTCATTCAATTGTTGGTTTCAGGCTTTGGAGAGTAGGACACTGATGTCAACCATACCATGGAATACTGATGGGCATCAATGTTAGAACAAAGAGTGCAGAACATAGTCTTTCAGTCTCAATATACACATTATCAATCGACCATGTTCCAAGAAAACTGTCAAGGATACAATATGTATTCTAACCAGTATACTACGGAATGGAGGATATAGTCAAATGCTTATTGGGAAAACGATAGTCAATATTCGACATACAATACATTCCACCGGTACACCTATCACCCCACGACCTAATCTAGAAGATCTCGTTTCAAGGTATGTAGATTCGGCAAACATCACGATGAAAAAAATGGAAGCAGTCTAGAGAAGCCAAGGGCCTCCACAACATGGATAATCAAATTGAACTCTTAGCAAAGATGATCGTTGAAAGATCATTTAGTAATATACCTAGTAATACGGTCCTTTTGTAGGATGTAGAAGAACAAGTAATAATGGTTCCCATGTTTATGGATGACGATGATGAAACTGCTCAAGAACCAAAGGAGTCCACATCCCAAGGATTTCCAGAACCTCTACCGAACACAAGTGAAGTGGAAGAAAGTAAGAAAGATGAGTGCTCACCAGAGAATAAAAAACGAGTTTGAGAAGAGTGAGCCAGAAAAGGAAAATGAGAAGTTTGCAAAATGTCAAGAGGATCATAAAGAAGGGAGACAAGAAACGGAGATAGACGATATTGACAAGAGTGAGGGAGTAAACCCCTTACTCATGAAACTAACTTTGTTTTTGTTGATGATTCGTTATGTATGCAAGACTCATGCAAGCGACTCAAGGAGAACAATAAGGATAGAAACCTCTCTTGGAGTTCAAGGGAAATTTCAAGAAAGCTAAAAGAGACGAATTCTTATGCTATGAAAAAGCGCGAATAAGTTTTTCTTCGACCTAACCCTCATTAATCTTCTATTTTCCTTTAAAGAGTTGAAATTGTTTGAAATTTATTGCATCCTTTTGAAACTCAATTTTAAAATTTTGATTTCTCGTCTTAATGGGGTTTCAAATTCTTTCACTTCCATTACAAGGAGTCTCTTTTTCTTTTCCTTCTTTTATTTTTTGTTCTTCTTATTATCTTTCTTTTTTTTTATGTTTTCTTGTTTTATTTCATGTTTTATTTTCTACTCTTTATTTGTTTTTCTGTTCTTTTATTTGCTTTAGTTTTATTTTTCTTGTGTGGGGAAGGCTTCCGGAAATGCTTTAATCGCTTTACATCTGCAGGATTACTTCCCTTGTATGTGTCTGTTTTTGTTTTCTTTCAGTCTAACCTCCACATTGAGCATAATATGATTTTAAGTGTGGAGGGTATTTTTGTTCATTCAAGTTTTTTTTTTCCCCTGTTAGTCTCTTTTAATCTTTTTCTTTATTTAAATTTTTTCTATTAGCCTCTTTTTCGTTTTTTGTTCTTTTAAAAGTTTTTTCTATTAGTCTCTTATTCTAAAAATTCCAAAAAAATCAAGAAAATTTAAAAATCCCAAAAATATTTTACTTTCTTTTCTTTTTACTTTCTTATTTAAAAATATAAAAATATTTTATTTTCATCACTTTTGATAGAGTTTACAACTGAAAATTTCCTTAGGTTTTTCGAAAAAGGAAAATTACTTAATTACTTCGAAAACCATATTTACTAAGTTTCTTACATAATCAATGGGTTTTATGCACTTGTGAATGTTGTTTGAGTAATAGAAGTTTAGGAATCTTGGGTTATTAGCATTATGATAATAATTTTTTTGAATATTGCCTACAATTTCATGATTTGTCTATCTTTAAAAGTAAAAAAGTCTAGTCTAGGATGGTCCTGGAGATGATGGTCTTAGGCCTTCTTTGAATCAATTGTGCCTTTCTTATCATATATCCTTTATGAAATCAATCCCTAGTTCTCTTTCTGTACCTTCATGCCAAAGGTTATACCCCCTTCGTTTTTGTTCTTTTAACCTCACTATGTAGAACCTCAATTCATGAGCTAATGGTTAGTGTAGACTTTTGGTCATTTTGGGTGGGCCTTGATTTGTGAGCTATTGGTTAGTATAGACTTTTGGCCGGCTTGAGTGAAAGAAATGAATAAGTGTGGGGGAAAAAGGGGTGAAGAAAAAAAGAAAGAAAAACCCTATTGTATAAAGAAAAAGGGTATTTTTTGGTACTTTCATATGTCCGGTGTTTTGGCTATTGAAAAGAGAGAAAGAAAGGAAAATATTGATGCTTGAAAAGAAAAAAATTGAGAAAAAGAGAAAAAGCTAGAAAAATGAAAAAATGACAGAAAAATGAAGAAAAAAATATTTGCCTTTAGTTTTATAGAAAAATCTTGAGAAAAATTCAAGCATCTATCTCTCTTCCTTTTTATTATTTTTGAAAAATCTTGAGAAATATATGTTGTTAGATGGGGTGTTTACCAAAGAAGAATGAAGAAAAGTGTACAAAGATAAGTGAGAAAAGTGAAACGGTGGCTAAGAATTGTTCCTTTTATTTCGATATCTTATCCTTTCAGTGGTGTTAGCACTATTTCGTTTGTTTTTCTCTCTTTTTTACCTTCGTCTGTAACGTACTTATGTCCCTAGCCTAACATTATGAGCCAAAAAGTCCTACCTCATCCGGGAACAACATAAGATAGACTTTATTGTGGCTAACTGATAGAAAAAGTATGAATTTTGTGCATTGTCTTTGAAAATATTTCTTGATGCTAATCACTTAATATTCCTCTTTTTCTATGAAAGATAGCATGACCAAAATTACGCACACACCCTTCGATTGGTAATGATTTTTAGTAACTTATGGTGACCTTAGTGATTTTATAGTTGTCTATTTTTTTTTATTATCTTTGGAGTTGGTCACAGAAACACTTTATTGAAGTGGTCTTATTTTTTTATTTTTCTAAGTTTTTTTTTTTATTATTGATAAGTTTTTGTTTTTGTCTTTGTTGAGTTTGTTTTGGTTATTTTGAGCTACCAATGCATGTAATCGTTTTTAAGGTTTTAACTGTTTTATATTCAGGCTTCTGGAGTTCTCGTGTTTTATCTTTCTATTATTAAAGTTTTTATCCTCCGTTCGAATTTGTTTAGTTTGTGATGCTTGAAGGCAAGCAACAGATAAGTGTAGAGGTATTTGATAAGTGCATATTTATCTGTATTTTTCATATGTTAATTTCATTGTTTTCGGTGTTTCTAATATGTAAAAGTATATATTTTAGCTAAACACTTCTTATTCTTGTCTTACGTACCCTCTGGAAGTGGAAGCAATGAAAAGGAAAAAAACGGAGCAAAAACGACGAAAACAGAAGCTGTCGGCAAAAATATAGTACCAACTGCGTGGAGGTAGGCTAACCTACTATCACGGGTAGCTGCCGAGGATCAAAGGGAATGGTTAGACAGAGACGTACTGCGAACGGTAGGCCTTGCCCTACCATCCACAGTAAGGGGTGCTGGCAAGGGGCGCATTGGCGCATTAGAGTCCAATTCAAACTCAATTTTCTTGATTTCTTCTCAATTTTGATATGGTTTTCTTATATTCTTCACCTCTATATATGGGGGTTTACTTGAAGCTATTGTAAGAAGTTTTTAGATATAATTAGATAGGTAGATATACAATTTAGGATTAGTTTTAGATAGATTAGTATAGATTTTAGATTAGGAGTAGATTAATTAGATAGATTAGTTTAAACACTCTTTAAATTCCACCTTTTATATTTTCTTTAGTTAATAGAATTTCAAGACTTCTACAAGATTTAGTTTCTTGGATTCAAGAATTGAAGACTTTGATTAAAGATATCGATCTTCAACTTGGTGACTCAAAAGACGATCTTAGAAGATGTTTGGGATTCAATTGCAACTTTGATTTTCAATCCTAAGCTTTCTTTTCCTTTTCTTGTTATTGAATTTTATTAATTTACAGTTTTGTTATAATGAATAGTGAGTATTTTTTATCGTTTGCTTTGAGGTTGAACCATGATTCTTGATTATAAAGTTCTTGGTTTAATTTCTTGACTTTGATGTTTATTTCAATTTAAGTTGTTCTCCAATGCATTTTTTGGTATTTTAATTATCGCGAGATTATATTATTCGCAAGGTTGTTTGGAATTGAAAAATGAAGAACAATCTAGGCAACCAATTGGGGTTTAATTGGGGCAATTGACTAGAGATACGATTTTGCACTTTTATGTCTTTTTAAATCAACCTAAGTTTATTGCACTCATAATTTGTTAGGGAGAAAAGAGATTTTCCTATAAGAGTTAGTGAGTAGGGTGGCTTTCGTCCTAGGGGAAAGGATTGCCCGATTTAAGTGATGACCCAACATAATTAATTCAACATCATTTTCATTGAAGTCTTTTTCAATTAATAAGTAATGAGGATTAGAGGGATTCTTTTAAAATCGTTTCTATTTGCCTTCTTTTAATTGATTTACTTGTTTTATTTCTTTTTAATTAACGACATTATCTTTCTTTTCCAACTAGACATTAGAAATACGATTAGTACTTGAACCTTCGTTCATCCCTGAGAGATTCGACACTTGGGTTGAAACTCATCTCTACTTTGTTAGGTCCACTTGCCTTGCATTATAGTAATAAGGATCATATCCCGTTTTATATTTTTAAAAACCCACATCAATTACCATATGCTCATTCTGCTTAGCCTTCAGGATTCTCGGTGGGACCGGAATAGGTGGCTTGTAGGCTGGAGGAGATGGCTTCTTTACTTCCTTCATGTCTTGCTATTTCTCCTCTCCCTTTGTGGAAGTAGATTCGTCCAGTACTTCTTCAGGCTCTTTCTCTTTTTTGACAACCATAGGAGGTGTACCCACTAACTCTCTTCCACTTCTCAATGTGACAGCTTTTGCATGCTGCCTTGGATTTTTCTCCTAGTGTCACTTGGTAATGTGCCAAGGGGCCTCTCTGAAATCATCTATGCAAGCTGGTCAATTTGATTCTCAAAGTTGTGGATGAATGCTTCTTGATTCCTTTGAGAAGCTTCCATACTTTGCATCCTAGTATCCGCAGAAGTTATATATTTATTGATAACATCTTCCAAATTGGACGTTGCGTGTGGTGGATTCATCAGTGGAGCATTATAGGGTAGAGGTTAAGTAGGACCTCTACTCTGAAACTCTAGAGGTTGTGGCTGCATTTGTTGTCGTTGTCCTCCGCAAGAAAAATTCGGGTGCTTTCGCCAACCCCGATTATATGGATATGAGTAGGGCTTATTCCTCTATATGTTTCTTGCATATAATCAACCTGCTCCATAGGGGTACCCATGCTAGCGTACTCATGATTGGGATATCCACCATTGCAAAAATCACATTGTAAAACTTGTTGAGTAGTGGGCTGAGATGAAACTAGATTCAAATTGCCCATTTTCTTATCTATCTTTGCTGCTAACCTATAGATGTATCTATCAACTGTCTTGCTCATATATTGACCCCATTGTGGAAAGCTTGAACTTGAATGTTGAGGTCAAGTCTGCGATGTGGACACTTCCTTAGGAGATCTTTCCCCATCTACCTTTTTGAATGATAGAATGTCATTTATAAGCTTAGCAGTATGACCGGGGGGAAATATCTGCCCAGGAACTTCTTTGCAAGTGTCTACCATGATATAATAGAACCTCCCGATGAGGTTTTAACTAGGACTTCACTTTGTCTCTAAGAGTGAATGGAAACATATAAAGTCTAACTGCATTTTTGGAGATTCCATTAATCTTGTAGGTGTCGTATATCTCCAAGAAGTTGCCGATATGCGCATTCGAATCCTCTTCAAGCAGCCTATCAAACTGAATGTTGTTCTGCAATATTTGTATAACATCAGGCTTGATCTCAAAATTTTGCACATGAATTGCCAGCCTCATTATACTCGGTTGTACCCCAGTGATGGATGGTCAAGCAGAATCAGGCATAGTCATTTCTGCCGTTGGTAGAGGTAGATTAATAGTAAGGATAGGTGGTATATCCTGTTGTTTTCCTCTCTTTTATCCACTGGAATGTTCTCGTTTCTCACCGTTTCAAATCGAAGGGTGGGGCCGAAACTCCATAGTGTGCGCTCGATTTCTGGATTGTAAGCAACTAATTCACCCTGTTGAATTCGGGGCATAAACTAGCTGAATAAAACCTGAAACAGAAAAGAACAAGAACAAAAAAATCACCACAAATAGAATATAATGCCAAATAATAGAGAGATAAAACACCAATAGAAACACAAAAGAATAAACAAAAACAAGAAAACAAAAACGATTAAATAAAAAAAATGGTGTTCTTTAAGTTACCGTCCCCGGCAACGAGGCCAAAAACTTGTTTTAAAATGGACTACTCTAAATACCCTAAAAAGCAAGTGCACATATCAAAGCAGTAAGGAGAAACTTCTGGGTTGTCGAACTCTCAGGACGGAAAAGCTAAAATACTAACCGTATTCCTAAGGTCTAATCACTAAAGATGGTTTAAAGAGATTTTCAAAACAAATTTAAGTTAAACTATGGCCCCGTCCTCTATTGCTTATGTTTTTTTTAAACAACTAAAAATAAGTGCTTATAAAAAAGTTATTTTAAAATAAATTAATATAACAACTTTATTTGTAACAATATCAATAAGTAGAAGCAATTCTAAAAAAGCACCCCCAGAGTAGCTTTTCAAAAATAGCTTTTTTCAGGTTTCTTAAACGAAAAGCATATATAATAAGCAATCAAGAACGGCTTCAAAATAGTTTACAGCTTAAAATGAGTTAAAAGCTGATGATTTAGACAATGGAGAAAAGGGCCTATGAAAAGAATAAAGAGTTAATGACTCGATTAAGAATGAATGTTTATAAAAAAGGTTTGAATGGTAGAATTGCCTAACTATGTCCGCTACTTGATTTGTAAAATAAATAAATAAATGAAAGGAAGGATTGGGTCTCAAGCTATTCTCGGGTAATCCCTATATAGGTGAAAACCGTTCTACCCGCTAATCCTCAAAGGAGAATCTCTTCTCACGCTGACCAATTATGGGTGCAATTTGATTGAGTGATTAATGACCTAAAAGCGCAACCCGCATCTCTACGTGATTACTAACTTCTAAGGTTCAATTAGTTGCCTTTGGTGAGTGTTCCTTTTTCAATTTCCACAAAACTTGCGATAAAAGTGATCTCGCGATAGTTACACAAGCAATTAAGCCTAAAAGAACAACAAACCCCATAAAATCAAACATCAATTTCATAAAACTTAATTCAATTCAAGCAATAAACATCATCCAAATTTAGGGTTCATCTCTCATTCAAACATATAAAATTAGCTACCGTTCATAATTCTAAAATCAAATCTAATATTAGAAATCATTAAATTAAACAAGAGAAAGAAAGGCTTATGATTTAATTGAAGTTCCACAGCTTCATCTATCCGAGCTTGTCTCTTGATTTCACCTGAAGAATCACGAAGTTGCCTCATTGGAAAGTCTTCGATCTTCAATCCTCAACCTTATCTAGGGTTTAATTTAAAGAATCTAACTAATAATAGTTAAGTTTAGAGAAGAATGCAGGTGAAAAATGTTCAGTATTTTCGCCCCTAAACTTCTCTTCCAAACCTAAATCATAGAATAATGAAAAAGAGGGTGAAATATTAAATTTAAAACTCCTAAAAAAAACATTACATTCAGTGCAGTTGGGACTTATTGCAAGCGGTAGATTTTTGTCCAAAGATCCACTTGAGCTTCAAGACCTCTTGTCAACAGTAGGGAGAGCCTACCGTTGCTGGTAAGCTTCTATCCAAAAGTATTGTCTGTGCCAAACATATATTGTCCGCGGTAGGGTAGCCTACCATCGGCAGTAGGCTACTGTCTTCAATGTTTGCAGCTTTGTCTTCTCTATTTTTGCTCTATTTTTGCCTATTTTGCTTCCGTTTTCACTTGTATTTTTCTTTTCTTCTTCGGGAAGCACCTAAGTGAAAAGGAAGAGAAAATGAATTAAGCTATGCATTTTATATACTAAATACTTCTCAAAACAGCATAATTAACATATCAACATAATGATACTTAAGCACTACTGACCACCCATCATTCTTCTGTCACACTCTCTGTCCCTTTTTCTATTTTTTGTCCCTCGTTCTTAATGCCATAGCCATTTGGAATCCCTCTCTTTTTTGTCCTACCACTGTCACTGACCGCCTCTCTCTCTCTCTCTCTCTCTCTCTCTCTCTCTCTCTCTCTCTCTCCAATTTCTCATAAGCATGGCTAGTTGCAATCCTTCTTCTCTTTCCTCTCTCCTTTTGTCCAATTGCAACTAACCACTCTCTCTCTCTCTCTCTCTCTCTCTCTCTCTCTCTCTCTCTCTCTCTCTCTCTCTCTCTTCCAATAGCCATGATCGATGGTAATCCTTCTCTCTCTCTCTTTCTTCTATCCTCACCTAGACGCCGATCGATCACATGCCCTCCTTCACTTTTTTCCCTAACACCTCTCCCTAAGCAACGAGAAATTAAGTCAAATACTCTATGCTCATCTCTTAAGATTAACCAAAAGCTTATCAAAATAGTATATGATTATTTATATGCATCTTTTCTTTGAAATTCTATTATTGATCTCTATCTCTTTTTTTTATTTTTTTGTGCCGGGTGGAGGGGTTGATTGGGTTTTCATACATAAATATATATATATATATATATATAGAGAGAGAGAGAGAGAGAGAGAGAGAGAAAGAGAGAGAGAGAATGTAGTTCTAGGGGATCATGGAAAACGATCCACTTGATCTTGCTTTTTTATGTATTATTTATATTACTGTAATACAAAAAAATGGTAAACTTCTAGCCAGATCTTAATTCTTCCTATGTACTTTCTGCATATAGGTTTATAATCATATATAGAAATGTTTAAAATAATTAATATGAATGTACGAAGCAATTAAAAAAATGTGTTTCCTTCATGTTATCCATAGACAAAATGCTAAGTTGCACTATCGTCATCTTACCCTAACACTATGTATAAAAAACATTCAAAGTCTCTTTGGTAAAAGTGAAAGAATGCAGAATTTGAATATAGCAATGATATTTACCACCAAAAAAAAAAAAAGAATATCACAATGAAAAAAAATGATTGAAATAGTAATAGGAGATTGTGAAATGAGTGATTTTTAATCTAGGGATGAAATAGGCAAAACAGGTAAAGACCAAGAAATCAAGATGAGTGCACGTGATTGGACATACTCACCATCACCGAATTACATGACACGGTACGTCCTTGAGTGTAATTATAACAATTCGAAAATTCGAAAAACGTTTCAGGATAAATAACTAAAATAAAATGTTTAGGGTATAAAGAGAAAACCGTAAGATGTTTCAGGACATTTATAACTAATTTTCTCTAAAGATATTATTTGAAATATATGATTAGTAAATTTTACAAACTTTGATTTACGTGAATTCAGAAGTCCTATTTCATCGGCCCAAATCGTCCGTATCACTTCATTTACCATCATCTGTCTCATTCATACTTCGGTATATTTTATTAATAAAATCTAACAAATAAAAAATAAATCTTAAAAATATATATTATAAAAGTAAATGGGACAAAGGATGCATTGTACAAAAAAAGTGATACGGAAGATTTTAAGTGCTATTCGAGTTGAATTTGAAAATTAGAAAGATGAATCGGCTATATGATTAATATTTCTATCAGTCTTGTTATTATTAATTATAAATTATGCACATGTCGTTAATTGATTTGTTTATATTATTAATTTTAAATATATTTATTTAATGGGTAATAATAAATCAATGGCAATAATTTAAATCCAAGGTAAATTCTTTATAATCTCCCAACTACCTTTATTAAGTGTTTTTTACTTTTCTCCTCATTTTTTTCGGGGGGAAAAAAACTCGCGTTGAATTCTCTCCTTTTTCATACTTACGGCATGCTCTTTCGTCTTTTCATTTTTTATTGGTATTATATCTTGAACCTGTTAAATCTCGTTGCTTGATGCCGGATAAAAGCAAGTGAGCATACACTTATCTTTAAACACCATTGCAAAAAGCATCCACATGAAGAGAATTGCAAGAACAAAATTGACGAAACTCAATCATGCCTATCGGAATTGCTGAAGCCGACAACTTGATTAAAAATCCGCAAACCGTTAGACATGGCAAAGCCACATACACAAAGCCCGGGTAGAAATTGCTTATTAATGCTTGAAAGCTATCAATATACCCATCTCTTTCTAAAGCCATTCAAGAAGTGCCTGCAGCTGAGCCGCAGAGATACTTGAGCTCTGCATTTAGAGCTTCTGCAATCCCTGTACCTCCGAAGTCAAGTGATCTTCTTCATCTGACTGAATTTACTAAGCCCTAATACCCTAAATAAATTCTGAGCGGGTGAATTTGAATGCTACCCATTAACAAAATAAAATTCAACTAAATTAGAGAGATTTAAAGGTTGGAAGTGACAGCAGATATGCAATTTGTTAAGGAAAAAGATATAATTCCGATGACGGATAGAGCGTGTAGACTGTGTATAGAAAAAGAAGAAATTGGGCGTTTGATTTTTTTTCTTTTTTGGGTTCTCTAAGGTTGCATATGGTTACTAGAATTGTATTGGAATTAGAATTGGAATTCTATAGAATTAGAATTATATAGAATTCTAAGAATTGTAACTTCAATTCCTTTGTTTTATAAAATTCTAGAATTGTTGTGTAATTCATTTTCTAATTCTAACTCTTTTGTTTGAAGCCAAAAAAATTATGGAATCAGAATTCAAAATATAAATATATATTTACATAAAATGTATATATGTATAAGAGTGGTGTGTGTATGATTTTTAGAGAGAGAAAGTGAGTCAAAATTCTAGAGAGAGAAAATGACGTGAATTCTAAAGAAAGAAAGTGGGTGTGAATTCTACAGAGAAAAGTGTAGTGAATTTAAAGAGAGAAAGTATCATGAATTTTTATAGAAAGAAGTATTGTGAATTTTTAGATGGAGAAAATGTCGTAAATTTTAGAGAGAGAAAGTGATATGAATTTCTAGAGAGAGAAAGTGTTACAAATTTTTAGAGGGAGAAAGTATTATGATTTTTAGGGAGAAAGTGTCGTGAATTTTTAGAGAGAAAGTGTCGCAAATTCTGGAGAGAGAAGGTGTCGTGAAATTTTAGAGAGTAGTGAATTTTAAAGAGAGAAAGTGTCACGAATTTTCGGAGAGAGAAGTATTGCGTATTTTTAGATAGAAAAAGTGTCGTAAATTTTAGAGAAAGAAAGTGACATGAATATCTAGAGGGAGAAAGTGTCACAAATTTTTAGAGAGAGAAAGTGTCGTGATTTTTAGAGAGAAAATGTCATGAATTTTAAATAGATAAAGTGTCGTGAATTTTTAGAGAGAGAAAGTGTCACAAATTCTAGAGAGAGAAAGTGTTGTGAAATTTTAGAGAGAGAAAGTGTCGTGAATTTTAAAGAGATAAAATGTTGTTAATTTTAGATAGAGAATGTGCCATGAATTCTAGATAGAGAAAGTGTCGTAAATTTTAGAGATAAAAGGTACCGTGAATATTTAGAGAGAGAAGGTGTCGTGAATTTAAGAGAGAGAAACTGTCGTTAATTTTTAGAGAGAGAAAATGTCGAGAGAAAATGTCGTGAATTTTAAAAGGAGAAAGTGTCGTGAATTTTAAAGAGAGAAAGTGTTGTGAATTTCAGAGAGTGAAGGTGTTGTAATTTTTAGAGAGAGAAACTGTCGTGAATTTTAGAGAGAAGGTATCTAGAATTTTAAAGAGAGAAAGTATCGTGAATTCTAGAGAGAGAAAGTGTCGAGAATTTTAGTGAGAGAAAGTGTTGTGAATTCTATAAAGAGAAAGTATCATGAATTCTAGAGAGAGAAAGTGTTTTGAATTTTAGAGAGAGAAAGCGTCGTGATTTTTAGAGAGCGAAAGTGCCGTGAGTTTTACTGACAGAAAGTGCCGTGAATTTTAGTGAGAAGTGTCGTGAATTTTAGAGAGAAAAAGTGTCATGAATTTTTGTGAGAGAAAGCGTGTACAAAATATGAATATAAATTATATAATTAATAATGAAAGTGATGAATATGAAAAACTTATAGAATTGAAATTATATTTCTTAGGTTTTGATTTGGAATTGAAATGGGTGGATCGAAATTAATGGTTCAATTAAACAAAAGAATTAAAATTGAAATTCCAAATTTGATTCTAAGCGCCTAATTTTATGACCCAAACGCACCCTAAAGCATATTAGCCGTGGATTTAAAATTTAGGCGTTGAATATATCAATGGTGTTATTTAATTAATAGAGTATTGTTAAGTATCAATAAGAAATACAAATAAAAGAAAAAGTTGTAAGAAAGCATACTTTTTCTTGAAGGAAAAAGGAAATTATATCAAGGAGAATCGGCTCGTTGTAAAAGAAAATTTGTAAAAGAACTTAATATATAATGATAGATCTTTAGACTTCTTCTAAAAAGTCCAATTTGTTCATCCATACTTCGGCATAATTTCTACTAATATTTATTACCAAATATTCTTGATAATTTCTCAATAAGGTATAACAATCTCGCATACAATACAACAATGTTGCTTGCACTCTTTATATAAGTTGTTTTGAGTCAATAGGTACTCTGGAATCAAGTCATACTATCTCAAGTTTTGACAATGGTACCAGCCAATTTACTTTTCTAATTAACTAAATGAGGAAATTAAGGAAATTTATTTAGCAAATTCACAATCAAACAATGCATGCTTGTTATCTTCATCCTAGTATCCACAATGAACCCAAATGAGTCTTGTCATATAAACTTCTTCTCTATAGATTTCTCCCTCGGTAGGAAGAATATCTGAATTAGCTCTCCAAAGAAAGAGTTATAGTTTCGGTCGGACCGGAAATTTATGGATGTAATTCCAAAACTTAGATTCTTGATGTCTGCTAGAGGGAGCTTCAGCAAAAGGAGAGCTTTTGACAAAATCCATACTTACCTTATATCCCGATTTGCCTGTGCACATACCATTCATAGTATAGTTCCAAATCACTTTATCTTCAGGCCATGCAAGGTAGAGAGGGATTTAAAGAATCGCCTCAACTTCATGATGGAGGATTAAGTGCTGAACTCTGTCTTCTCTCCAGCAACATAAATTAACATCAATGAGATCAACAACCTTTCTTTCCCCTCCTCTATAGCTGAAGAGGAGAGATATAATCCGACCACATATCTGTAGAGAGGCCATTGCAAATGCATATCCTAGATCGAGAGATAGAAGATTGTGGCCTTCCAAGAGACTTCGCTAGAGATAGGAAGGCCTACCACCCAAAGAAGCAACCAATAAATTTCCATGAGGGTAATATTTAGCTTGGAGACATTGTGCCATCAAAGATGATGGAGATAAAAAGATATGACAATATTGTTTGGCGAGAAGTGCAAAATTAAAACCTTCAAAATCCCGAAAACCCATCCCACCCTGATTTTTAGGTTTGCGAAGTTCAGCCCAAGATTTCTAGCAGAGCTTTTTATTACTCTCGAGCTCCTCATAAAAATTGCAAAACCATATAACTTAAAGATCTAATAATGTAATTAGGTAAAAGGAAACAAGATATGGCATAGATAGGAATAGCTTGAACTACATTTTTAATAAGGACAACTTTATCTACCAATGAATGGACTTTTACTTTCGAACCATTCAATTTTTTCCAGACTTTATCTTTAACAAACTAGAAATTTTCCTTTCTAGACCTACCAATAACACAAGGCGACCCAAGATAGGTCCAAACACTGTCACTTTTTGGTATAACTAAAGTTACAACTATAGAATCCTACAAAGACAGTGGAACAAGCTTATAAAAAAAGAGTAATGATTTTTGGAAATTAAGCTCCTGACCTAAGATGGCGGCTCAGTCCTTCCGAACTTTGTGAATTACTTATGTGTGTTCAATACTAGCTTTGCAAAAGATGATACTATCATTAGCAAAGAAGAGATGGGTGATAAAGGGCGTATTATGACGAAAGCGTAGCCCTGAAAAAAGAGCCTGCCTTTTTGCAAACCGAATCATGGAAGAGAGCCCTTCCGCACATATAATGAATACATAAGGAGAAAAGGGATCACCTTTGTGGCTACCCTTGGTAAGGGTAAAGGAAAGAGAAGGGGAGCCATTAATAAGAATAGAAAAAGACACAGAACGGATACATCTCAAAATCAAGGACACTAAATTAGGGGAAAATCTCATGGCAAGCATAATGGATTCAAGATAGTTCCATTCAACTCTTTCAAAAGCTTTCCTGAGATCCAGTTTTAAGGCAAAGTGATTATGACCATTAAATTTCCCTAAACTCATAGAATGAAAATCTTCATAAACAATGATGATATAATCAATAATGAGTCTTATCATTAACAAACGCTTGACTATCATGAAAAATAGAAGATATATGAGGTTTCAACCAATTCACAATGGTTTTAGATATTAACTTATAAATGACATTGCAAAGCATAATAGGTCTATAATCTTTTACAAGGGAGGGATTCTTGATTTTTGGAATAAGAGAGATATTAGTATGGCTAATATCATCACTGTTATTAAGAACACCAAGAACCATTCTAATTACCTTGTTACCCATAATACTCTAATATTTGTAGAGGAAGCAGGCTTGCAGTCCATCAGGTCCCGGGCTTTTCTTCCTTTCATCTGTTTCAAGGCTTGAGACATCTCTTCCTGGGTAAAAGGCTAGCCTGGTGATAGGCGCTCTTCTTTTGAAAAGGTTAAATCAATTGTGCCTTCTGCAAAACATGTGATGAGTTGTTAGAGGAATAAATGGATTTAAAATAACAGTCTGTGATCACAGCTCCATTACTTGAGATTGAAGTAATAGAGTTCCGTTTATGATGTTGAGATGTCTTTCTATGAAAATAGGTAGTGCGCTTATCTCCTTCTGTAAGCCAATCTTCTCTTAATCTTGTCTTCCAGAAATCTTCTTATTTCAAAAGGAGCTGGTCAAGTACTAACTCCAATTCTGCCTCCTCAGTCGCAGACAAGGTTGGGACAAGATATTATTTAGCTTCTACCTAATTTGCTTAATCTTGAGTGGCAAATTCCTATACTTTTTCTTACTCTATTCCAGAAGGTGATCCAAAATAGATTTCGAACAGAACCAGCAGAAGGGTGAGATCAAGAATCTAAAGCTTGTCAAAAAAATCTAAACATTCTTTTTTTTTTATCAAGTGAGGCTCAAAACGCTTGGCTTAGATATTCTACCAACAAAATTGACAGAAGCATTTGAGAGAAAAATATGAAGAGTTAGATTATTAGAATTGTTTACCGAATTGGTAAGCACTTTGCAAGAAGGAAAAATTTGAGCAAAAGAGACAGAAGCTAGTCCTATGTCAAAGCGAGCTCTAATACAGTCACTGAGTTCATTATGGCCCTTCCAGGTGAACTAAGGTCCTTCAAAACCTAAATCAGAAAGCGCTCTATCAGAAAGAGCAGCTCTAAAGTTATCAATCTACCAATCAGTTCTTGCCCTCCTTGTTTTCTCATATAAAGAAAGAACTTCATTAAAATCTCCTGCAACAAGCCAAGGTAGATGAAAAAGAGTTTGTAAGAGGCATAAGAGATCCCAGGAGAACTTACGAAGTTCAGGCTTAGGATTCCCAAAAAAATCAGTAAAACGAAAAGGCAAAGAATTAGGGAATTTAATAGAAACATCAATATGACCCACAGAGTAACCTAACAAAGACATGCAAACATCATTATTCCAAAAAACACCAAGACCTCCAGAAAGGCTAATTCTATTTGCAAGAAAACCACAATCACAACCCAAAGAAATTCTAATAAATTCCATCTCATTTTTCAAACATTTGGTCTCAAACAAAAAACAATAAAAGGTTTAACGGACTTAATAAGATGGCTAAGAGGTCTAATTGCTTGAGGGATGCCAAGTCCCCGAAAACTCCAAACTAAGATACTCATTGATCTCGGCGGGGCTTAGCGACAGTAGCCACCGCTGGTCCATAATAGAGTTAGACTTTGAGGTCCTTGCTTTTTGAAGACAGAAACTTCATCAGCTTCAGATGATCTCTTCAAATGGAGGGAGCCACCATTACCTATCATGTTCTCGATATGTGCAAAAGATGTCCTAGATGGGGAATTCAGTCTAGAACTTGCAAAACGGGCCCTCCTCTTGAAGGTAGAAAGCTTTATTATTGTTTGGAGTTGCACATGTATCCATCGAAGCATTTCCAGGTTGTTTCACATTTGAGTCATTACATCCAGTGGCATCATGCAACTTTATTTCAAAGAGATTGTATTAGTGAGATCAGGTTCAGAATAAATTAGATCAAGCAAGCCATGGGCAAGGGTATAGAATTCAAATAATAAGAATAAGAAGAGGAGGCAATAATTCTAGAGATAAAATCAGCTTCAACAATGGGTAAAGAAGAATCAAAAAAATTTTCAAATCATAAATCATTAATAAGGGTTAAATCATGCTGAACATTAGAAATTAACTCATGATTAATTAAAGGAAAAAGCCTAGAGCCAGAGAGCTGTGAGAAAATTCTGTAGATGACAGGTTAAGAGTGGAATGTTGATGTTTCCTAAAGTGCTTGTCTAATGATTGTTTAAGGTGTTAAACAAAGGAAGTGTGTGAGAGCCAAGACTCGGCTGGGAAAGTGAGAGAATTTGTGGCTTGGCCTAGAATATTTGCAATGGATTTAGGGAGAGAGAATTGAGTGGGTAGATCCGGGTCAAGATATAGAGGTGTGGGCATAAAGAATGAAAGGGCTGCTAAAGGAGTACCTAGCGCAGTGAGAATTAGATAGGAAGAAGGGAAGGTTTGGGCCTTTCGTAATGTACTGATCTAGGCTTTGGTGCGGGTTTGGCTCTCCTTAAATTATAAGCAAGTGGCATCATGGGTTGAGTTCTAAAAATGCAGCCAGATGAAAAGTTGAAATGGCCTAAAGCATGTGACACTACTAGAAAAATGACTTTCCGCAATGACAATATTTCGTTGTAAATAATATATTTTTTCATCATAATACGTCATTTGCGACAAGTTTGTGATGAAAAAGTGAGCATCATTAATGCAAGTATCACAATCTTCGTTGGGATTAAATTATCTGTTGGAAATAATATTTACTACGGAAATATTGACTTTTGACTATGATTTTTTTCCATCGCAAAAAGTAACAAATCCAACATGATTATTTGCAATGACATTATTTACTATAGGAAGTGCATCGCATAAGATCTTTTGCTATGAAATAAGGTCATCGTAAATACTATTTTAACACGTTGCAAAAATTAATTTAAAATTATTTTTCATTAATTATTATTATTTAAACTTAATTTTCATTTTCTATCAAAAAATTATTTTTCATTAATTACTATTTGTAATGAACTTCTAGCATCGCAAAATACTCAAATAAAATTTAAAATCTTGAAATATGTTTTGTTTCATTGCCTTGAATCCATCTAAATAGACAACTGTATAATGTATTATTAAGTATTCAACCAAAAAAAAGATAGTATCAAGTCTATAAAGAAGTTCAAAATTCATCATAAGTACTATAGTCCCTTTACAAAAAAAGTCTCCTAAGATTCTTTCTGAAGAGAGCTAGTAAAAGTATCATATGAGAAGGGGAACACGACTCAGCCATTCACCTCAAACCATGACACCATACTTGCTGCAAATATTCTACAACATGAAACTTGAAAAATAAAACCAACTCGATCAGCATATAAAGGAACTTAGATAGCTCAATTTTTTTTTAATTTACCTAAAATAGAACGAGTGAATTGAAGAGAACCCAACTTTGATTCGATTAACAATTTTTCTAATCAGAACCAAACTTCGATCTAAGAACATCATCAAAGAAACTAACAATAGAAAATTTAAAAGAATAGCAAACTATAGTAAGATGAACTAGGAAAATAATGTTCAACACAAGTGGTGTGACAACAAACATGACAAAGTCTAAGAAAATAACTAACAATGGAATGCTCTGACCTTCCCAAGATATATTGAATATTTGATAATAGTATTACTGCACATTGCAAACCCTACCACAAAATATAGAGAACATTAACCTAACGCATAATGGTCACATGCTTGGCGTAATCCTTGAAGTATATTAAAGTCCTATTTTTCATAAACATTTGTGAGATATATCCATCAATCGCAATGCCTAATTTGACATAAACAGTATATGAAAAGTCCTTGAAGTATTCTTTATTTTCATAAATCCATCAATACAATACCTATTTGAGACCAAGAAAAACAAAGAAAGAGCAGTTAAGAGAATTCGCATAAACTACATTTGAGCTTATATTTTGTTTAGTTTGAAAGATTCAATAGAGATTGGAGAATAATTGAAGCTAGACCATGTGTTTTACAAACATCTTCAAACCCAAATTACAAATTAACATTATTCTAATCCACCAATCAAAACCAACAAAGTATAGTTGTTTCCAGCTGTAAAAGCACATAAACTACCTTAAATACAACTAATAACACCTTTAAGTCTGGACCCTCCTTCAACATTGCCCAGAAATGGAAAAAAAAACTGAGTATCAACTAGGGAAAACAAGCAACTATGACTTGTAGAGGTAACTAGTGAAATAAGATTCATAGAAGGAACTCAATTGCCTTCATATTTCAGCAGGAGAGGGGAACAACAACACGAACATAAAGAAACCAACTGCATTTTGATGATCTATAACAATCAAGGAGACGGTTCTTGTTTTTGTCTTTGGCTAAACAGAAAAAAGACCACCATGAATCAGCAGTCAAAATTGAAATAAAGTACTAATACAAGCAGCAAAAGTTAGACACTAAAATATCCATAATTAAACAAGTTATTCAAACCAGAAAAAATCAATCTCAATATTTTTTAAAATTAAAATCAGCAACTTACGAAACAACATATCAATCTGAATTTGGGTCCAAGAAATGATGTCGAGCATCTTCAGTGCAATTGTCACCAAGGCTACCTTCAAAACCTCATGCATATGTTCCATGTGCAATAGAATTATCCATGTCATGCTAATTTAATAATGAAAACATCAAGAACTTAGAGTATGAATTTTTTTCACTAGAAAATAAACCGTCACAAATTAATAGTGAGAAAATTGTACCCTTGTGGATTGTTCACCTTGGCCTTGAGTGAACGTCACTCATCAAGTCTGCGAAAGATGAATTCACCGATGTGCGTGCTTCAACTCATGTTTCCATCTTTAGTGTCTCTTTAAATTCTTCTTGTTCATCTGCACGCAATTCTTCCTTTATAATTTGAATAATTAGTTGAAGAACATCTTGTGGGATACTTTCTATAGTTACATATGTTGATGAATTTGTTTGTTCATGTTTGGTATGTGAGATTCTTCCTACACAACGTGTATAAACCATGGTTATCTGCTCCCATAAGTTCTTTAAAGATTTATTCCTTTGTCACTTCAGTACGATCTTCCTCAGGGACTTGAGCACTGCGGTCCTTAATAAGGAGTTGAAAATTATTAACTATCCAATAAAATGATATTTAAAATTAATGCTCACACAAAAAATAAATTTTAAATAAAAATTCCATACAAACTAATATGAAAACTTACTAAAATTGTCATTGTTTCCTCATCAAGAATAACTCCATCTTTTGGTATACAAAACTTCGAAAATACATCAAGTCGTGATGCAGGAAGTCCTTGACTTTCCAGCTACAACAGTAATTAGCTTCCTTTTAAAAAAAAGGAGAAATCTTTTTATTTGAATAACTATACTCCTAACTTCAATTACCTCATTCTTGATTACTCTAATACCCTTTCGGGTAGTCCTGTGTGGAAATCACGCATTTGCTCTATTTTTCTTGTTTCGTTCAGATGTATGCTATACAAAAATGAACATTAGTATGAAAGGATTATAGGAAATTTGTAGACAAAAGAATAATTAAAAAAACTACGAACGCTCCAACACGATTGACACATACCAGAAAAACCAATTGGAAAGAAAACTACCTCAATATTTTGATGCCGCTAGGTGTAGAGGCACTGTTGTTTATGCTTCGCCCTCTATCGGTATCTACGTGACGACCTCCTGTGCAAACGATCAGGATGCTAGCCCCTCAACATTCTGAAAACTATTTAGAACGAACCCTAACTATTTGATAATATTTGGAATTTTGGAGAGAGAGAGAGAGAGAGAGAGGCAAGACAAAGTTCTCGTCGTTCTAGGGTTAAAGCCTTTTCGTTTTTTGAATCAGAGTTTGATGGCATCGGAAAAGGTTAACATAACCTTTTATAGTTGTCAATATCAGAACCCTAATTGTCATCTAATGACAATTTTAATCTCGTCCGTCTATTCCTATAATCATCCAACAGTTGGATGAATGAGTTAATAAGTAATTAATTTTATTTATTTGATAAATAAATTAGTTACTTATTAACTTACCAAATAAATACAACACTGAATCTGATCCCTTTTTTGTATACGTTCAACAAATCTGAACACGATCTAGATTCATTAAACGTGGACATCATGCTCACAAGATCATCTATGCGTGTAACCCTATAGGTTCACTTAACGTTGGCAATGAATAAAATGTCCTACACATTTATCCACAAAACATAATTGGCCTCTAGCAAGACATTATGGTTACCCAAGTTAAGTAAAAGATATGATAACCTAACATCAGTTTTAATATTTAGTCCTTTTGTCATACGATATCCTAATTAAGTAAGACGCATGGACCGAGTCATCCTTATAAAATTTAATTATTAACCAATTACTAGATCACCAGACAGACTATTTCGATAAATAATATTAATAACACCTTATTAATACTTATTTGAGCATGGCCATATGTATTTTCTAGTCTTCTTTATCAAGGGGCCTATGGATATGTCTCTCTAATAAGAGAGGGATAAATCTCTTTCACTATCTCTAATATTCAAGTAATGACAAGAAAATAGCCCAACCAATAGTCATAATAAACACCTGATTAAAACTGATATTTGACTATGTCAAAACATATTTTCTCCTCATGCAAGAAGCATTAGAAACATTAGGTCAAAGGACACCAAACATAAAACTAAGAAAAAATACTTATGTCTTAAACCCATGCAATATTTCTTCTTCACTTTGGGTCATGTCAAATACAATATTCCTAATATGTATTTATGAATTGATTTTATATCTCATATTCATGATCAGTAAAACTTGATCATCAATCAACTTTATACTAGTTTAATAATATAAGATGTAATAAAATTAGGGACAAACAAGAATAGTATTTTATTAGGAAGAAAAATGTTACTATCAAGTCACATACTTGATGACCAAGAGCATAAAATACAATTCAAAATACATGCCTCATAAATAACCAATATAAATGTAAGTCAATTGGTCTAGGGCATATAACTAATACTTAACAAGGGCTTGCCATTGAGTATCATCAAGTCGTGCATCTGAGCATTGTAGAAGAGCCTCATCATTTTCCTTATTTGGCAAAAAATGTTTCCTTTTCATCCGAAATTTGAAATCCCTCCATTTATCTTGGATTACCTCTATGATGTCATCCTCTGCAGTCTCAGGAAAAGTAGTATTATCCTAGAATTTGGTTAAAGTTTAGTAAATAGTTCAAGAAGATCAATATATATAGGGAGAGAGAGAGAGAGAGAGAATTTTGTGCGTAAAAGATATCTACCCTAACTTCTTTCCATATTGAATCCATTATACTACTCGTTATATCATCATTTTGGATAATTCAGTGGAAATCTAATGCCATTTCTTGCTATGGTTCCAAGGGCATTGTGCACCATTCTAGAATCTTTTCCAACAATATATCCCTCTTCTACATTAGCTTCTAATAGCTTACCAGTTCCCCATATGGCAGGCATAAGGGATTGACCACGACCTGACTTCTTTTTGGAAGCATTGGAAAAGGTTCCACTTTGACTTGCTGTAAAAATAGAAGTTTATAAAATCTACAATTTACTTGTAATTTTAAAGCTCAATTTACTATCTTTTGATAAAGAATAAAAATTACATCTTTTATTAATATGTACCTATATGAGAGCTAGGTTGTCCAACTACTTGTGATGGCCCAATTATTGTATGAGGGCTCTATATTGGTGTTTGGATAACAATATCAGCAATTTCATAGTTGATAGAGGTTGAATTTGGGTTTGTATATGAGCCACTGTTTGTGATTGTCCTTGTGTTGGTGGCTATAAAGATGGTTGTAGATTTGGGTTTGGTGGTAAACTTGAAGGACGTACTAGTTGAGGCACTGGCACCGACTGTAACCAAGAGGAGTTTGCTTGAGGCTGTTCAGGTGGAGATGTGTTTCGAAGTGCCATATTTTGTCTTAATACTTCATCAGGATCATCTATGGTGAACCTCCTTCTAATAAGGTCACCTAAGTTTAGCCCACCACGTAATTTCTTTTGCCTTTCATTTCACTAAAAAAAAAAAAAAAAGAAGACCAGAAAACAATAAATAAACAGTAATAAAAACTGCAAATAGTTAATAAAACAGTAATAGAAACATAAAACAAACAACCAAATAGAAGAAAGAAGTAAAGTTGCAGGATACATATTACTCTATCTTCAGCAACATTTGCTTTATGGTACAAGGAAAATGTTAATATGAAATACCCTTACTACATCCAACTGACAACCACATAGGAGAAAGCAAGAAAGTGACATGGGAATTTATTTCTTAACATATAATACCTAACTGAACGAGGTTTATTATCTTGCACACTAGCAAAGCTAATTGTACTTGCTCTCGAAGCCACTTCTAAAAGTGAAATTATGCATTTCAAATGAAATTTAGTAAGCAACCAAAAACCTGATTAAAGAGGAAATATAATTACAGAATTACCTTGTCATATAAAAGTCTATATACTTAAAAAACTAGCAAATATATAAAAATAAATTACTATGTAAATCAATTAAAACAATTGCAATAATATAAATATTTTAAACCAAATATATTGAATACTAAAACTCACAAAAGAACCACATATTCATTCTTCCTCATTTATTTGATCCTCTGCACAAGCTACATTTATTTGTACATCAACTAAAATTGGTTCAACTCCTTGTCTAACCCAACCAACATCTTCATTGCGAGCAAGGGGTAAATTATCTAGTGATTGAGTTGCGCACGTTTTCGGATAAGAAAACCTTGAGTAAACACTAAAACTTATCCCTGATATTCATCTTTACACAAAAATTCTAATATGGATTAATAGGGTCAGCCACATGCCAAACTTGCTCAACTTTTGTAGACAAAATGAAAGGCTCATCTGCCAAACTATTTCCATCGTATAGTAAGCGTTTGAAGTTCACCAAGGTAAAGTTGAATTCATCTTGCATAAAGCCTCTTTCAATATCAACCCCATCACATTTGAAGATGATATATTGCATATAATTGTGAATATTGTATCTTCAAGATATCTTATAAGACTCCATAAGATGTTACATAACCTACATGAGGATTATTATCGCGTGCACTAGCAAAGCTAACTGTACTTGCTCTCAATATGACCCCACTATTTTGTATTGTTCTTCGCACTTCATACCTCTTGGTAGGGAATTGAAGATCATTAATAACACATACTTTGTGTCTCTTAGCATATGGAAATGGTCCATTAGCTAATATTTTGATCTCTTTGGATAATTCTTCACTTGATGTGCTTTGTATGTTTGTAATCTAAATTCATGATTTAAAATATAAGATTAACTCATGCAAATTGAATAGAAAAAATCTATTTTCGTAATACATAAGTTATATGTATGCTTACATAATTTTTGAACCATTCATAAAATGTTTCAATATGAATATAGTTTCTTCCAGCACCAGGATATTCCCTTCCTAACATGGACAAGTTTGTGCTACTCAAAAGAAAACAATATTAATCCAGAATAATTTGTTCTTAAAATTTAACAAAAGGAAATAAAAGCATTAATGCCAAATTTAATAAGGTGATGACTTACTCTCTATAAGGAGTAATTGCATCTGTATTTGTAAGCACATATCTATGTGACTGAACCCATGTAACACGATCTAAGGTGCACCTCTCATCTTTTCCTACAACACGTCCTATAGTTATACTTCTATCATCTTTTCTTGGAAGATGATTTGCCTTACTCTTAACATCATTTAAGTACCTTGAACAAAAATTCATACCTTCCTCCATCAAGTAACCTCTGGCAATGGAGCCCTCTGGAGGTGCCCAATTTCTTACATATTTCTTGAGGGTATGCAAATACCTATAATTAAATATGATTACAATTGGCAAGCAAAAAAGGAAAACAAAAAAGAAGAGGGTAGGAGGGAAGCTAGGTGTACATCTCAATTGGATACATCCATCAAAATTGAATTGAACCTCCGAGTAGAGCATCTTTAACTAAATGGATGGGAAGACGTTCCGTGATATCCAAAAGAGCAGAAGGGAAAATTTCTTCAAGATGACATAATGTATGAGCAATTCGGTCTTGAATCTACTCTAGTTGGCTTTTAGTATTCATCTTGGAGAAAATTTGACGAAAAAAGTTAGGACAATTCAATAAGAGCCTGAACAACATGCTTAGGCAATATTTGACAAACAATAATGGGCAACAATTGGTGCATTAAGATATGGTTGTCGTGACTTTTAAGCCCAAAAATGCTTCGATCACCTTGACATGCTTTGACATGTTTGAAGCATACCCATTTGGAACCTTCAACCTCTTTCAATACCTTGCAAAATATATCTTTTTTTTATTTATTCATAGTATAAGGAGTTGGGGGAAGCACCGCTTTTGAACCAGTTACTTTTTTAGGATGTAAAGGCCTCCTAATACGCATCTCTTCAAGGTCACAACGAGTATATATATTATCCTTCGACTTCTTTGTATTCATACAAGTAAAAACAATATTATCAACAACATTCTTCTCAATATGCATGGGATCAAGACAATGATGCAAGAAGTTTTGCTCCCAATATTTTAATTCGAAAAGAATGCTCTTTTTCTTCCAATTGTGTTCTTTGCTATGAGGATCTTATCTCTAACTAATTCTTCTTGATAATAAATCGTCTTTCTTGTACTCTATTAAAACACCATGAGAATAAAATTGATGCATAATCTGAGTCCCAGACAACCGAACAAGTCTAGGACAATATTCTACTTTTTCATTGAAGGAAACTTTATCTCTTCGTAGTCTATGACTTGAAGGCAAGGAAAGTCAATGGCCCTATAGGAAAACTTCCTTCCATGTTTCAACCACCAAGAATCGGTCTCTTTACCACAACACAGACAAGCTTTTTCTCCCTTTGTACTTTATCCTGAGAACATTGCTTATGTTGGAAAATTGCTTACAGTCCACATTAATGATGCTCGTAAAATGAAACATTTCATTTCTTAATGCATCATATGTTTGAGCTCCATTGTGCCATAAATCATTTAGTTCCTCGATTAAAGCTTACATGTAAACATCAATTCTATTCCCAGGCCCTTTGGGGCCACCAATCAAAATGGACAACAACAAAAATAGTTGGGTCATAGATAACAAAGGAGGAAGATTGTGAGGGACCGGAATAACCCAATACGTACTGTGTTATACTCATTATACGAAATGGATTAAGCCCGTCATAGACAAGCCCAAGTCTAACATTTCCAGAATCCCTAGAAAAGTTACTCCAGTTCTTGTCAAACTCTTTCCATGCTACTGAGTCAGCCTGATGTCTAAACATACCATCATTTAGTCGTCCATCAGCATACCATCTCATGAGTGAAGCAGTTTTGGAGGACACAAAATATTTTTGCAATCTCAGCTTCAATGGAGAATATCTCATTTGCTTTTTAAATATCCTTTTCCCTCCCTCTTTATATCGATAAACATCACAAATGGCACACTTATCATACTTTTCATCTTCACCTCTAAATACCATACAATTATTAGGAAATGCATCATATGTTGTGTATGAAAATCCTAATTCATCCACCAACTTTTTAGCTTCATAGAATGAGATAGGAAGTTTTACATGTGGAAAGGCCTCTTTCAAAAACTCAAGGAGCATGATAATAGATGTATCAGTCCATCCATTAGTTACCTTAAGAAATGAACAAGCCTTGCCTTGTTGGGTATAGCAGTCGATGTCAAGGCGTCCCCGATTACGAGTTGACGACGTTGTTAACTACTAAAATTGAAATAGTGTTTTACACGGACCTCAGAGTTGTGCCAGAACATCTGTTCTCGTAACCCCGGATGAGAGATTTTTAAGAATGGGCTCTCATCCTAGGATGATGAAGTGGCTTAAAGTTGTATGTTGGGACACTTAACTCCTTCAACAAAGAAATCAAAAGCGAGGACGGAATACAAGACTTAGTTGATTTCTGAGTAAGTAGCTAAAGCAAGACTATTTCGAAGCAGCCTATTCACTATGAGATAGTTCCTCTCCAAAGAGAATAAGATATCGAGCTGATAGATATGAGTTAAGAGAAATGGACGACGATAAGTAGATACATAATTTATTTCGAGTGTGATCAAAATTAAATTCACTCCTTCAATCTAGGTCATAAAAACATAAAGGCATGAATTGTGCAAGAAGTGAAGGAGAATTAGACTGACGGGGGAGGGGGGGAGGGTGTGACAAGAATAAAAATGTAATAAAAATATATCTTAGTTTCTGCTACACATCCATCATACAACTCGAATTCTGCATCTTTCAAAAGTTTAAAAAAAAAAAAAAAAAATTTGTCACTTCATTGCTCCACTTAAATCCCCAAAATTATCATTATTTTCATTTTGGCGACAACTATCGATTCCTATTGCATTTTAAACCATCTCTACCATCTCATCTCTTCCTTCCATTTCAAACACGTGGACTTCATCTTGTATTGCATTTAATGGTATGTATGAGTCACCTTGATAAATCCAATTCTTATAGACTTCTTGAAACCCATCTAGTATACATGTGTAAATACATCATCGCGGCTCATGAAAAAATGATTTTTACACTTTTTGCATGGACAACATATTTTTGAATTAGAAAATTTGTTTTGATAAGCAAACTTTAAGAATTTTTCGATTCCAACAACATATTTAATAAACCTTCTATATAATGAATCCACCCAACTCTTTTCAACAAGCATATTAGCACTTGATATCTTATTGTTATAACATATTAGAATTCTGGTCAAAGACTATGTAAACAAAATTTTCAATAAGAACAATGATATTGCAATTCTTTTCCTTCTATATATGAATGTGTGCCAAGTTATGGTGATTGGTAATTTGATACTCAAATGAGCATGTAATATTACTGTCTTTCGATGAAGAATGAAATCAGACAGATTATTAAAGAATTTTACTTTTTAGTGATTATAGCTCCATCAAGTGGATACATAATTTTTTACTAAACCACACTTTTTTATTCCTACCATTATTTCATTAGTCATCTAGACCATAGAAAGTTGTCCCTTATCTTGACACAAAAAAAGTCATAAAATATGAATTACCACGTGAAGAAAAGAGGGAAAATCAAGACATGAACAAAGTGAAATACTATACATTATAAATTTTAATGATTAGTAAATTTAAACTATTATTGACTTTTTAGTATATATTTAACATTCTACAAAGTTTTTAGGAAGAAGAAATATAGCAGAAATCAAATCAAATATCAAATTTTGAATTACGCCCTAAAATTTTGACACTAGATATCAACTCAAAACTGAACCTAGTTTTTAATTTCCTTTTTTATGACCTTAGAAAACCTTGGGACAAATTTCTTGGGTTCAAACATTTGTATGCATTGGATAATCAAGATCCCATTTTAGTCTCAAGTGTTGAGAAAACCTTGATTCTAAAGCTCAAGACAGCAACCGATGAAGAGTTTGTTGAATATTTATTTATTTTTTTTTTTTTTTTATTTTTTTTTTTTTTGAGTTGATAAGGCAAGGTTGTGGCTAAGGAAATTTTGGGGGTATAAAAATTTTGGGGATATAAAACATTATGCATATAAAGACTTAAGAGTCTTCTCCTTTTAGATGGTCTAGATGATTTTTAGGGTAATGAGACAAGCTATATACATAATGAAAAATTGACACCATTTTTTCTTCTTTTCAGATGATGAATGAATAAAAGAAATGGTTTGGGTTTTGCCGATAAGAATTAGGATAATTGTTGGTCCTAAAAAATTAAACAGTTTTTGTTTGGCTCCAAAATGATAGCCCCACATTATCTTATGGTTCACATTATCTTATGGTTCGTTTTGGATGGAATGTTATAAAAGGATGACATTGAGACTAAATCTTTAAATTTAAGGACTATTAATGGATTTTTTTAAATGTCAGGAATTAATTGGAAAATTCCAGTAAATCTTGGGACGAAACTGACATTTATCAACAAAATGAAAAATGAAAAAGAATGGAAAGATTACAGCCCATTGGGTTGGAAAATAAACTTCTTGTAATGTTTATGAATATAAATGAAACAAATTGTTGTATCAGTAATTTCTTAACAGCTTAGTAGCCATGTTATCACAAATTAATTGAAACTAACCAGAATTTTTTAACATAATTTTTTATATAGAAGTAAGATAGATGCTATGCATTTGTGCATATAATTCTATATATTTTAATGATCATTTGAGTGAAAGCACAAGCTGTGCAGCTTCACATACTTCTTGGAAACCCATTATAACATATTTCCTTGAGAGAGAGAGAAAATAGGAAATACTAACTAGAATAAAACATGAGTTTCCTCAAATGAAATGATGTAGGGGGAGATTACGCAAAGGAAAAATACTCTTGAAACATGTAAGAGAATGAATCTTTCCCTCTTGGAACAGTTGGAGCTAGACTTTTGAGTAAAGGATCACAAAACCTCATTTTAAGAAGCAAAGAGAAACTTATTTTAGAATATTTTTGCCAAACTAAAATTCAACAGTAAGTTAGCAGTAAAAGAAAAAGAATTATCACAAGTGGGCTGCTGCAAGAAAGTTGAGCAGCTAACAAAGAAGATAGAAATTAAAAATCTAATTGAAAACCACAAAAATCGAACTATCTGACATGGGTTCTTATTAATAGTTGTCCAACAACCACCTAATTCTAACTGCAATGGACATTCAGAAAGAATTCAAAAAGGTTTAAAGTCAAGAATAATACCTTATTTAAAACAGATAAACTAATTAATCCCATAAACCAAGAAAAGGAGAAACAAAAACTGAAGTATTCAGGATTTTTCTTCCTAAACTGAAGGAAGCGTACTGCTAAACCGTAATATTTCAGCTTAGGACATGAGAACAACAACACATATAAGCAAACAAAGATAATTGCCAACCAAGCCAAGTCTAGGTCATAAATTGCAGATAGAATAGAACTTATGAATTACAGATAACTTTTGTAGAATCTGCTGCAATTTTGAGGAACCATAACCATCATAATGCACCAATTTCATATAACTTAGGAATACAAACTATGTTTTGCGAGATAAATAGAGAATCAAATGCCATTGTGATTTTTGATATAGTTGTACCATTTGTAATGTTCAATGCAGAAAGAATTCTTGTAAATTTAAGAAGTTAGCTGAATTGTTCATTAGATGTGTAGAATGAAAGAGTTGAAAACAATACAACATTGTGATCAGTGTATAGTGGCATATATATATATATATATGAGATCCACCGCCATGCTTCACATATCTATAAGATCTTTCATTTGAATAATCACCATGTAAAACTCATTTATTTTTATCATTCTTATGAATCAAAGACATGAAAAGAATATCACTATCTATACTCGAAGCTTTTTCTGCACTGCTTCAGTCTTTTCTCTTAACATTCATGATTAATAATTCAAAGATACTCCATAATCTTAACATTCATCAGTATGTAAATTAATTTAGTATACAAAAATTAAAAGGTATATACCTTAGGACGATTTAAGATCAATGAAAATTTCCAATTAAAGAAGAATTTTGAAACCCACAATTCCTTGAAAACCCTCAATTCGCACCACTCTGTGTTCTTCGTCGGATCTAAAACTTCGAAGGAGATGGTCAGATGGGTGCTTATGTAGAAATCAAAAATGAAATTTCTTTCTTTTATTCCAGAAAAAAAAAAGAAGTTTCTAGCTCTATGTCAAAAACTTTTGCAAAGAATTGGAAGAAATTGGACTATTGATGAAGAACATAACCGTAGGTAATTAGCTTTTTGCCTTGGCTTCGCTTCGGCCAAAACCAAAGCGAATGAAGAAGAGAACCAGAGCCAATGCTAGATTTTCCTTTCGCAGTTGAATGATTGGGAGAAAGGGGGCAGCGTTCAGCTAGAAGATTTTTTTGAGTTTCCGCCAAAAATTTCACTTCTAAATGGTTTAAGCGGTAAAGGAGACGATTTCAGAAAAATGTTTATACTATGATTTCTTTTTAGGAAGTGAAACAACATCTAAAATAGTATATTAATAATTGCTCAAAAAATTCAGAACAAAAAAAAAGATTGCTAAAAGAAATTAGTAAATTAATATCTTTTATTCAATTAAAAACATCATGAGTATTAAAATTTATTTTATTGTATAAGATTTTGTGCAGTTAATACTTTTGCAACAAAATTTTAATAGTTGCAATGGCAAAAATTCATTATAAATAGTAATTTAATTTCGGTGCAAAATAATTTTTTTTACCATGAAAATTTAGCTTGTAATAATATTTAAAAATTTTGACTCCATAAATATATTTGTGATAAAAAAATTTCGTCGTAAAAATATAAATTTGCATTGTAATTAAAATTAACATTTTCGATATTTTTTATCGTTCTAAATACTAAATTTTCATTGTAAGAGTACGAATTATACTAATATATGCGAAGAGTATTTTTTTCATCAAAAATACTTACCTACAACATAATTATACCATCGCATAAATTTTGGTCAAAACAAGTCACATTTCTAGTAGTGTGACTCCATTGAGGGTGAGTAAACAGAAATAGAATGATTGTGAGAAGTGGGTATTGCTAGAGGTGTGAAATTGGAAAGAGGAAACAATGATAACTTGTCGGCAGTAGGGGGCGGGATGGCGCGGCAGTAGTTGAGAAATTTAATGGCGGCACAACAACGATTTCCACTGTGCAAGATAACGGACAAGGTTCAAACATTGAAGAACGAACAGGAGTTGAGTAAGAGTTATGTTTTGTTGAGATTGAATATGATACTTGAACTTAGGGAAGAGGATGAGCATAAGAGAAAGTATCTTAAATTTCCAAATTAAAATTAAAAGTAGCAGATGGAAAATTTTGTACACAAGCAATTTCATCCTGTACACTAAAGGATGAGCAAAGATTAGGAGTTGGGGGCGCAGTTAACATGCAAAAGGGGAAAAGGGGCACACATACAAATACAAAAAAGAATAAATTAGGAATTAAAAGGAACATAAGATCTAAAACAATGCAAGAGACAAAAAAAAACTATTTACAGCTTTCGAAACCGAATTTTCAGTTTAAATTCTTGTAAAAGTTAAGCAGAGTACTTGAATTTGTGATGATACTCTTGGCGGGATCGGTTGTAACAGAGCAAGTAACCGTCATTTGCCGTTGATTGCCAAAACTTTGTTCTCCTTTTCAATTGGTTTTCATTGATTAATGTCGTATACTTGATTGGTTGTGCACGATTCTGAATTGAGTTGAGCGGAGAAGTCATTTGCATATGAGGGAGCAGCAACCATTTGTTTTCGAATTGGGGAAAGATTTACCCCTTTTGTATCATTGCAGAGGTTGAAATAGTCTCCAACCAGTGCCAGACTACTTTCCTCATGTGACATACTGCTAATTGTGTGGCCTTGCCCTGCTCTTCTAAAGTAGGTGATTGTGTAAAAAAAGCACCATCTGCAAATGTCAGAGAAGGATGGCCTTGTTTAAAATTTGGACACTCTTTTCTGCAGCCAATTGATCATCATGCGGGAACGAAGGTTCTGTGATCTTCAAAGCAGTTCTCCGATTCATAGTAGTGACTATGGTAGTAGAGCTCATCTCCCTGGATGTATGGGAAATGAATCCAGTAGAATTAGTGTGCACCAGCTTTTAATGATAAAAATACTCTAGATCGGATTTATCAGAAACTCCTAGAGAATCAGGGTATGGAAAATTTTCTCTTGATAATCATGTATGGTCGGGAGAAATTTTTAGAACATTATAGTGAGTAAAAGTGTGTATGATCTATCCACAAAATAGCAAAATGCAGGGAGTCGTTTATATTGGATATCGGCTTTCACTTTGCCCAAACCTTGTATTTGAACCAAAATGCACCTTCGAAGAGGTTTTTGAACTCATAACAATGCCCGGATCTTAAAGAATTGTCCTACTTTAGCCCTTTTGTTCATGCAGATCTCCAATATTATACTGTCTTCAAGAACAAAAGCAATTCTCCGAACAATTTCCGGGGTATAGCACCACAGGGGCGTTGGAATCCGAAGGCAAAAACAAAAACAGAACCTATGAAATACCACCAAAAGGATCTGCATATACTAATTTAACTGATTAGATAGAAGAATACCTTCTAGTGAGAACAAAGTCGATCTGCATAGGCACTGCTGTTTCCAAGCTTCTCCCTCTCTTGTATCCACACGACGGACACCTTTGTGAGCAATTGGGATGCTATCCCCTCAAGTGCAGAAATTGTTCTAAACAATTAAATCTATTTTTAGTAAACTTTGGTAAAGATAAAATAGCTAACCATCCAAACTTGGCCAGCATGGCCTATAAATAGATGAGAAACATAACCACATGACATAGGACAACTAATAAGAAGGAAGAGATTTGGTGGTTACCAACTACCGATGTTCTGCCATTATATGGAGTAGTTGTTACTTCTATGGCTATGTCTTCCAATTAGTGGAGTGGTGGAAACTTCCATGGTAACAACCTGGTAGTAACCAACTACCCATGTTCTGCCATGGTGTGGGTAGTTGTAACTTCCGTCACTCACAACTGTCTATGCAATCTCATAATCATCCAATTGTTTGATAAATACTATGAATAATAAAGTGAAATTATGTATTTTATTTATCAGATAAAATAAAATAATTACTTCATAACTTACAAAAGATAACTTGTCAGTGAATTTGGATAGTTTTAGGATTCCTTTGTATATGTTCAATGAGTTTGGGCACATTCTAGGTTCATTGAATATGGACATAATACTCACAAAATTCGTGTATACATGTGAACCTATAGGTTCACTTAACATTGGTAGTGGGCCAAAAATAACGTTCTACACATTATCCACAAATCATGTGACCTCTAGTAAGACATTATAATTACTCAAGTTAAGCAAAATGATGATACGATTTACCTAAAATTAATTTTAATACTTAGTCCTTTTGTCACACAATATCCTGATTAAGCATAAAGCATGGACTGAGTCATCATTATATAACTTAATTAACTATTTACTTGATTACCAAGTATTCTATTTTGTCATAATATTAATAACCCTTTATTAATATATATATATATATATATTTGAGCATGACTATGCGTAATTCTACAATCTTCCCCTTCAAGGGGCCCACAAATATCTCTCCCTAATAAGAAATGGACAAATCACTTTCACTATCTCTCATATTCAAGCCATAACAAAAACAATGCCCAACCACTAGACATAATTATCACTCGGTTAAAACTGATGTTTGACTATTCAAAATAAAGTTCTCGTAATGCAAGAAATAATATAGATATAAGGTCAAAGGAAACAAAAAATAAAACTGAGAAGAAAAGACTTAAACCCATGTAGTATTTCCTCTTCTTTTCAGGTCATGGCCAATGCATTATTCTCAATATGTATTTATGATCTGATTTTATATCTCATATACATAACTAGTAAAACTTTATCATCAATCAGACTTCATACTAGTTTTTCTTCAATAGTACAAGATAAGATAAAACTAGGGACAAACAAGAATAGAATTTTATCAACAAAAAGGGTTTTACGATCAAGTCACATACTTGATGACCAAAAGCCTAAAACACACTTCAAAATGCATGCCTCATATAAATCAAATGCAATGTAAGTCAATTTATCTAAGACATATAACTAACAATCTTCCACTTGCCCTAGTTCCAATTAGACATGACTCTCAAACCCAGTGACCTAGTATGACCCTCATGCTTTAGTTGTGGGAGTGGCTTTGTCAATGGATCTGCAATATTATCATTGGTATCTACTTTGCAGATTTTCACATCTTTACGTTTAATAATTTCTTTAATGAGATGGAAACGTCTGAGAATATGTTTGGATCGTTGATGACATCTAGTTTCGTTAACTTGTGCAATGGCTCAGTATTATCACAATAAAGGTCCACTGGGTTCACAATGCTAGGAATTACTCCTAGTTCAATAATAAACTTTCTCATCCAAACTGCCACTTTTACTGCATTAAAAGCACCCACATACTTAGCCTTTGGAGTAGAATCGGCTACTATTCTTGCTTTGAATGCTTCCAGCTCACAACACCTCCATTCAAACAAAACAAAGAATCAGATTGCTCTCCGTAGATCAAAACCATATCTTTAGTCCTTCTTAAGTACTTGAGAATGTTCTTGACAGCAGTCCAATGTGGCTCACCGAGGTCTAACTAGTATCTGCTAGTCATGCTCAATGTATATGAGACATCATGTCGAATGCATAACATGGCATACACGATAGACCCAACTACGGAAGCATATGGTATCTGGTTCATGCGCCCTCGATCCTCCTTTGTAGAAGGACTTTTGAGATTTGCTAAGTTTAATGCCATGTAACATTAGCAAGAATCATCTTTTAGAATATTGCATACTAAATTTTTTCAATACATTGCCAATATATCCACTCTGGCTTAGGCCAATTAGCCTTTTAGATCTATCTCCATAGATTATAATGCCTAGAATATAACCTGCTTCACCTAAGTCTTTAATTGAGAAACGCTTCCCCAACCGGGGTTTTTATATTTTCCAAAGTGGGGATGTTATTCCCAATTAGAAAGAAGTCATCAACATATAGTACTAAGAAAATTACGGCATTTCCAGTTACCCATTTGTATACACAAAGCTCATCTTTTAATGAAATTGAATTCTTTAATTACTTAATCCAAACAAAGATTCAAACTTCGAGATGCTTGCTTCAACCTATAAATTGATCTTTGAAGCTTACACACCTTTCAGAACTCGAAGGATGAATAAAACCCTCAGGTTGTGTCATATACACATCCTCAAGAAGATTTCCATTAAGAAATGCAATTTTAACTTCCATTTGTCATATTTCATAGTTTGCTACAATGGTAAGAAGAATTCTAAACGACTAAAGCATGACAACTGGAGAAATGGTTTCATCATAGTCGATATCATGAGTTTATCTATATCCTTTTGCTACCAGTCGTACCTTATATGTGTGAACATTACCATCCATGTCAGTTTCTTTTTGAAAACCCATTTACACCCCATGGTCTTACAACCTTCAAGTGGATCAATCAAAGTCCATACTTGCATATTATGCATGAATTGAATCTCAAATTTCATTGCCTCTATCAATTTCCTAGATTCAGGATTGTGAATAGCATCTTGGTAAGAGTAAGTTCATTTTGATCGAGATTATGATCATCAGTCACAAGAAATCCATATCTCTGTGGGACTTGATGAATCCTACTAGACCGTCTTGAGCCTTGTGTCAAGGGTTTGGGCTTAGTATAAACACTTGAGTCCAATTGAGTTTCCAAACTTAGTTTAGAAACAATTTGTGGTTCTCAAATTTCTTCAAGATAAATATTACTCCCAATAACTCTTCTGGAAATAAATTCCCTTTCGAGAAAATTTCTATTTCGAGCAACAAACACTTTGTTTTCTGATAGAAGAGAGAAATAATATCGTTTTGTTTCCTTAGGATATCCCACAAACAAATACTTATCATATTTGTGTGCAAGTTTATCACATAATAATTGCTTTGCATAAGCTTCGCATCCCTAAATTTTGAGAAATGACAAATTAGGTCATTTCTTAGTCCATATCTAATATAGTATCTTCTGAACAGCTGTAGATGGAACTCTATTGAATACGAATGCAGTAGTCTCTAAAGCATAGCCAATAAAAGAAATTGGAAGATCTGTTTGACTCATCATTGATCGAACCATATCTAATAGGGTCTGAGATCTCCTTTCAGATACACCATTCCAATGTGGTGTTCCTGGTAGAGTTAATTGTGAGACTATCCCGCAATTTTTGAAATGTCGTCAAACTCTTGGCCTAGGTATTCACCACCTCGATATGATCGAAGTATTTTGATACTCTTTCTAAGTTGATTCTGTACTTGATTTTGAAAATCTTTAAACTTTTGAAAGGAATCAAATATGTGTTTCATTAGATAGGCATAGCCATATCTATTGAAATCATCTATGAATGTAATAAAGTACTAAAAACCTCCTCTAAAATAAATCATTAGCTCTTTCCCTCTGTCCTATAAATGGGTTTTTAGTCATTTTCCCTAATAGACAAGAATCGCATGTTTCTTAAGACTCAAAGTCAAATGAACTTAAAAGCCCATCTTGATGGAGTTTAGATATACCCTTATCATTTATGTGGACTAAACGACAATGCCAGAAGTAAGTTGATTTAAATTTCTTCATATTTATGTTATAGATTGGCCTATTATTGGGATCATTTAGGTTAAGAGTATAAAGTCCATTGAGTAATGAGGCATCTCTAGAGAAAATACCATTCTTAAAAATGGAGCATTTATTATTCTTAATAATAAATTCAAAACCATCAATATCCAAACAAGAAACTGAAATGATGTTCCTACTTATAGCAGTAACATAAAAACAATCCTTCAACTCAATAATAAGTCCATTGGGCAAAAGTAAATCAAATGTCCCTATAGCTATTGTAGCAACTTTTGCTCCATTTGCAACTTGAAGGTCCACTTCTCTTTTGTCAAACATCTACTCCTTTTGAACCCCTGCACGTTTGCACAAATGTGAGCTCCACATCTAGTATCTAATACCCATGAAGTAGGAGTAGACATATTAATTTCTATTACAAAAATATCTGAAACGACAGTCTTACTGTACTTTTGCTTCTTCTTTTCTTCTAAGTAAAGCTTGTTGTTCCTCTTCTAATGACCTGGTTTATTGCAATGGAAGCAAGCCCCTTCCTTTGGTAGCTTAGCTTCAGTTTCTTTTACCTTTACTCTTCTCAGTTTTAGGCACTCCCTTTCCCTTGTTCTTCTTGAACTTCCCTTTTTTAACCATCAAAACATTATGAGCAGATTTCCTAATATTTTGCTCAGCCTGCTTGAGCATCTTGTGCAATTCATTTACGGACTTTTCCATATTGTGCATGTTAAAGTTCATGACAAACTGATCATATTCAGATGTGAAAAAGGCCAAGATCATATCATTGGCCAGGTCATGACTAACC
The DNA here is from genome assembly GCA_028651295.1 of Catharanthus roseus. Lineage (NCBI taxonomy): Eukaryota > Viridiplantae > Streptophyta > Magnoliopsida > Gentianales > Apocynaceae > Catharanthus > Catharanthus roseus. The sequence continues at coordinate 386,833 of JAPQWS010000102.1, forward strand.
GGTGCCCAAGTCTTTCAAATAGGTCAAAATAGCGCTTCATTTTAAGGATATGAGAACTAACTGAGGTGCCTAGGGCTATTTTATAGCTATTTAATGCCTTAGTGGTGAGATACCTTTCTTGACGTGCTTGCTCTTGGAACATTTCCTTGAGTTGTTTCATTATCTCATAAGCCTCAACTTCCTCAAATTGCTTTTGCAAGTCATGGTTCATCGTGGCCAACATAAGACATGCCACGTCATTAGAGTCATCTTTATGCTTACTATAAGCATATTTTTCGACTCTAGGGACGTTATTAGTTGGTCCATTGGGGATTGGATTCTCAAGAACATATAGTCTTTTTTTCTTTATTTAAGGACAATTTGTAAATTTTGTACCTAATCAAGGAAGTTAGTCCCACTAAGCTTATCCTTTTCAAGTACAGATCGCAAAGAGGTGTTTGAATTATTTGAAGTCATTATCTACATAAAATTTGCAAAGTAAATATTTAAATGATACATAAACCTCCACTAAAAATTCTTAACACTTGATATAGATACTGGGTATATATTATCCATTTTATATTAATCATACGTAAGCTTTGGCTTATTATCTATAATTAAGTAAAATAGATTAATGGGATTGACATCTCTATGTCCCAGCAAAACCCTGTATAATGCCCTATGCTCAAAACCATTTTGATAATCTAGTTGAGTCAAACCATTCCAAGCATATGGAAATCTCCATGTTCCATCTTTCCCTACTCAGGTAACCACTTATCCCATGATTGGCAATGAGACAATACGATGATCCAAGCATTGAGAAGAGAAGTGCTTAAGATTATGGGAGGCATTGTATGACTTAATCTTTGTATAGTTTCAAAAGCAGTTTTTCTCATTTTTAAATTAGTTTGGCAAGTATATAAAGATATATACTAAGCATCACATGCATACCAAAAAGCATAAATCAAAACTTGACATAACATGGCTCTAATCCTGTATTGACTCCCAAGAGCCTCATGGAAGTCAAGGTTAATCTAGGTAAGTCTTCATCTCCGTGAGCTTGCCTCTGCAATCTTGACCTTCTTGCCTTGTTACATAGGATGTAGTCTCCAAAAACAAGAATAGGAAATAAGAAACGTATTCTAGTAAAGCTTTTACAATAATGAAAATGACACGAGGCCGTATTTAAAACTTTACAACCCAAAAACATAAATAAGCCATGCAAAACACTTAAGGTATAGGGCAATGCTATGCACCATGGATCGAAAATATATATAGAAACTTGACAAAAATAAAAGAATAACAACAGATATTAGGGACAATTCTCCATAAGCAAAATAGGTCTCGTTGGTTGACAACGAGAGGAGTCATGGGAGAGCATCTTTGCGGGGTTTTACGGGGCAGCTACATTGAAAAGAAAAACAATTTTTTTCTTTTTACTCACTAAATGAGTTACTACTTCAAAACCCAAATTATAATTTCTCCAGAAATCATGTTTAACAATTAAACAATAAATTTCAATTATGTATTATAGTTTAACGATTTAAACTACAATCTCATTCATACTGTTGACATTAAACATGATTGAAACATTAAAAACATTTGTTTTATTTAATCAAATTAAACATAATAGAATTTAACAGAATATTTAATTAACTCCACATGAAACAAACACATTTTGATTGGAGCATTAGAAAAACTTTCATACCACAAATCAAATAAGCAAAATCAAAAACCTTATTATGAAACCAAATGTGAAAACAACACACGCAATCAAAGCGGCAAAATATATAATCTAGAAAAATAGTATATACAAGGCTCAGATACCATTGTTGGAATCCGTAGGCCAAAAAAAAGCCTACAAAGTACCGCCAATAGGATCCGCAGATACTAATCTAACTGATTGGATAGTTATTGAGAACAAAGACAATTTGTGTAGGCACAGTTGTTACCAAGCTTTGCCCTCTACTGGTATCCACGCGACGAACACCTTCGTGAGAAATTGGGATGCTCAAGTCCAGAAATTGTCCTAAACAATTAACTATATTTTTTGAAAACTTTAGTAGAGGTAAAATGGCTAACATCAAAACTTGGCCAACATAGCCTATAAATAGATGAGAAGCATAACTGCATGACCTAGGATAACCAATAAGAAGGAAGAGACATGGTGGTTGCCAATTACCTATGTTCTGCCATGTATGGGACAGTTGTAACTTCCATGGCCATGTCTTCCAAGAAGTGGAGTGGTGAAAACTTCCATGGTAACTAACTGGTGGTTACCAACTACTAATATTCTACCATGGTGTGGGTAGTTGTAACTTTCGTTCACTCTCAACTGTCCATGCCGTCTCATAATCATCCAACTGTTGGATAAATATTATGAATAATAAAGTGAAATAATGTATTTTATTTATCAGATAAAATAAAATAAAATAATTACTTCCTAACTTACCAAAGATAACTTATCAGTGAATCTAGACAGTTCCATGATTCCTTTGTATATGTGCAATGAGCCTGGGCACATTCTAGGTTCATTAAATATGGTCATAGCACTTAAAAAATTCCTCAATGCGTGCAACTTTGTAGGTTCACTTAACATTGACAGTGGATCAAAAATAATGTTCTAAACATTATCCATAAATCATAAGTGGCCCCTAGCAAGACATTGTAATTACTAGGTTAAGCAAAATAATGATACAATTTTACCTAAAATCAATTTTAATACTTAGTCCTTTTGTACATGATATCCTAATTAAACTTAAGGCATGGACTGAGTCATCCTTATATTACTTAATTAACCATTTACTTGATTACCAGGTAGGTTGTTTTGTCAATAATATTAATAACCTCTTGTTAATATGTATTTGAGCATGGCCAAATCCCTTTTACTATCTCTCATATTCAAGCCATGACAAAAACCATGCCAAAAAAATAGACATAATTATTACTTCAGTTAAAAGTGATGTTTGACTATGTCAAAATATATTCTCGTCATGCGAGAAATAATAGAGACATAAGGTCAAAAGACACCAAATATAAAATTGGGAAGAAAATACTAATGATTGAAACGCACGTAGTATTTCTTCTTCTTTTCGTGTCATGTCTAATACATTATTATAAATATGTATCTATGATCTAATTTTATATCTCCTATCCAAGATTAGTAACATCTAATCATCAATCAGACTTCATACTAGTTTTTCTTCAATAGTACAAGATAAGATAAAACTAGGGACAAACAAGAATAGTATTTTATTCGCAAAAGGGTTTTACTATCAAGTCACATACTTGACGACCAAAAGCCTAAAATACAATTCAAAATATATGTCTCATAGTAATGAAATACAATGTGAGTCAATTGATCTTAGGCATATAGCTAACAAGGCAGGCTAGAAATATGATATTTGAAACAAGTGCAATCAAAGATCTAGGGGGTGATGAAGTATCAGGGTTCCATGGGTTTATTATGAGAAGTTGTTTGTCAAAGTTCCAGAGACCTTCATATAAAACCCAATCTCGAATTTCAACAGTGTTGAAAATTAGTTGAAAAATATTATCTTTCAGAACATGCAATTTGAAGGAATCAGCTGCACATTTGCATGGTTTTGACACAACAATTCTGAACTCATAGGCATTAATGTAGCCACGTCGATAAACTACCATGTAAACATTGCATTTACAAGAATCAATGCCCCGATCAACCTCATTCATAGATAGAGTGACACACTGGGTTTCATCTACAGTAAGTGAAAAAGAGTCTATGATATTGGAAATTCATTTGCAATGGATACAATGGCATTCAAAAGATTTAAAGAGAAGGGAAGCAAATGGTAAAAGATCAGGAATTCATTGTGTAATCAAGAGAGATGGTGGCAATGAACAAAATTGTGTAGAGTTTAGGGTAGAAGAAACCTAGATGACTAGGCAGAGAACTATTCACCGAGGGAGACTCTCATCCCCGAGAGATATTCCTACAATGATGTAGATATTTTTTCCACTCAAAGATTCGATATTTAGTACTTCTATTCATTAACAAATCAAATTACTCAAATAGTTTTAATCAAACAAATTTTAAAAATTAAAAATTCTAATAAAATAGCGTTATTTTGTGACATTAAAAAGAAACAGTTATATTTAATTTTTTCCTTAAAAGGATTTTCTAATCATATAAAACATTATTTATTCATTACAAGCATAGTAGGGTTTCCTTTTTAATTTTTAAAAATTTTTTTAGGGTTAATTCCAAAAAACTACCAACGTGTTATGTAGTTTTATCAATTAAGTATCTTATGTTTTGCAACTGAGAATTGAGGGTCAATTTGCTTCCTCCGTCAGATTATTTAGCCAGAAATATTCAAATGACTATTGCGCACTTAACCTTAATATGAAAATCCAAATTTACCCTTTGATTTAACATATTTAGGCTGTGCTTGGTAGCTGGTACATAGAATTAGAATTCTATAGAATTTTAAGAATTATAATTCCAAATCTTTTTTGGTAAAACTATAGAATTGTTTGGAATTTTTTTTAATTCTAATTCTTGTGCTTGGATGTTCAAAAATTATAGAATTAGAATTTAAAATATAAATATATATTTAGTCAAAATGTGTATATGTATATAGTGAGAGAAAATTGAGAGTGTGAGTGTGTGTATGATTTTCAAAGAGAGAAAGTGAGCATAATCTTTAAAAGGAGAAAATGAGCGTGATTCTAGAGAGAGAAAGTAAGCATTATTTAGAGAGAGAAAATGAGCGTGAATTCTAGAGCGAGAAGGTAAGCGTGAATTTTAAAGAGAGAAACTTTAAGTGTCATAACCTCTAGAGATAGAAGATATCATAAGTTTTAGTAGAGAAAGTACTGTAAGTTTTAAAAAGAAAAGTGTCGTGAATTTCTTGTAATTGTAGTTCTTATGTTTTGATTTGGATATTTGTGGATTTTGTAGAATTAAAAATAGAGTTTAATTCTAACTCCATAATTAATTATTCAACAAAACAAAATAATTAAAATTGGAATTTCAATTCTAAGCCCCAATTAAAATGTTTTCTTCTATTATTATTTTTCTTTTTTCTGCTTCGCGATTCCTCCTTGACGCTAACTGCAATTCTCCCCCTACCATCGGTCCACCATTTTACCACTTTTTTTCTTTTTACGAAACCATTTCTACCAGTGAACAATTCATTTTTTTTTAGGAATACAAATGGCAGCCTGATTCGTGTTAAATATATGTTCTTAAATTATTTCTGAATTACTTTTTCTCTATTTTGGATTGAAATATTGGAAAATTTACTAACATAAGGCCATTTTTCACTAACAAAAAACTCCAGAGTAACAAACTGCCAATTCGGGTTGATAGAATTTCCACCAGTAATATAACCAGTATTACTATCTCAAAAAGCCTCTCTTTATCACCAGTAAATTATATATTTTAAGAAAAAAAATATAATTTTTTTACGAAATTAAAGAAAAATACCTCATCGGAAAGAGGATATTGAGGGGCTAAAGACTGGAAAAAGGATTAAATAGCGACTTTTTTTTCATTGATGCAAATCCTCTTTCATTAATCCTTTTCATTTTCGTTTTTTAATAAGTTAATCATTTTCCTTCTCAAACTCTTCCCAATCCAACCTTCTCAGGAACCATTAACCTACACATGGAGACCCACGATACACATGCCCACTGCAAATAATGGAAAAATTCTACGACTCACTATCCTATTTTCTTCAAATTCAATCTATTCTCTATGATCCTTTCAATCTCATCAAGATTTCCTCCATTTCCCCTTGCTGCCAGACATTTGAATATGGAGACACTCTGGTCCTAAATATTCGTTTAGTTAATAAAAAAATTAGTGAGTTGGAACTAGTCGGAACTTTCTTGGCGGATCTCTCTCTCTCTCTCTCTCTCTCTCTCTCTCTCTCTCTCTCTCTCTCAGAGCGTTGTTGCAGCGTAAGACGCTACCAAATCATTGGTGTTTCTCATTTTTTGACAGGGTTACACGGTAGATTCTAGAAATATCAAATATATGCAAAAACGGTAAAGATTAATTTCTCTTCGGAAGAAATTAATCGTCAAAAAGACGATACTGTCCCTCGTGCAAATAAGAGGTAAGTGAGCCGATTTCAGCGGAAAGTCAGCTTGCTTTCTATTTCTTCTTTCATTCTATTACATCATGTAAGAGAACATTGATTAAACATTTTTTTTTTTAAATAAGAGTATAAAAAGAATGAAGAATACCAATGATTTTGCAAACTATAGCTTCCAAAAACAAATCGGATTATGGTATGCTCTCATCAAATACTCAGTTCCAACTTGAGAACGAATTATAATGGAGGAAAATCACATTTTCGAATTAGGAGGCTAGCTGATGTTGAAGGATGGTAGCGGCGAGAAAGGCAAGCTAAGGGAAGGAAGCGATGATGCTGAAGAACTCCAAGAACCAAGAGGCTGAGAAACAGAGCAAGTACTCCTTATAAGCATAGGTAAATACTTCAACAACATTGATGAGTTTTTTTATTCATATCAGACGTGTGCAAAAAGTAAGGGTTTTAGCGTTACTAAAAAATCTGGTTCGAAAGGAACTGGTCCTTTCAAAAAATATCAAACACTTGTGATAGATGTAGAAAAGCTAGCACTTATAAGCCGTCAAAGAGAATAGAATATGTTGCTCATATTTGTGCAATTTTGAGAGATAATGGAATGTGACAAGTCTCAAAAGTTGTGGAACAACACAATCATGAATTACACTCGTCTATGTCCAGGTTTATACTTCCTCATAGAAGTCTAAGTTCTAATCTGAAGAGGAAACTAGAAATGCACGACACAACTGGATTAAGGCCTAGCAAGAGTGTGAGGATTTTGGAGGTATAAGCTGTAGGACCGGACAAATTAGGATGTCTACCTAGAGATTGCAGGAACTATGTTTAGAAGATGAGAAGGTTGAACATTGAAGCTAGGGATACTGATTGTAAAAATAGAATGTTCATTAGAATGCATCAAAAGAATAGTGATTTCTTCCATTTGATTCGCATGGATGATGAAGGTAGACTAGATAGTGTTTTTTGGATGCATCCTCGAAGTAAAGTAGCTTATGAAGAGTTCAATGATGTGGTATATGTTCAACGTATCTTATTAACAGATACAAGGTGTTGTTCGTGACTATTGTTGGAGTCAACTATCATGGCCAATCCACATTGTTTGGTTCAGCACTCCTATCTCACGAGGGCATGGAGACATATATTTGGTTTTTCAGTACCTGGTTTGCAACAATGGAGGGTCAAGTGCCTGTTGCAATTATGATAGATCAATGTGAGAACATGGGGAATACAATTAAGGAAGTTATGCCAACAACAATTCAACGGTACTACATTTGGCATATAATGTGCAAGCTTCAAGATAAATTTAAGGGTTTAATGGAGCAGTTTCGCGTGGCAAGAAAGGAGTTCAGATCTCTTATTTATGACAGTTTGACGAATGTTTGAGAATAACTAAAATCAGTTTGTTTGCTAAGTATAGACTTGAAACAAATTAGTGGTTGATTAAGCTATACAGAGCGAGAGAACACTGGGTTCCCGTGTACTTGAATCACATGCTTTGGGCAGGGATGTTATCAACTCAGAGAAGTAAAAGTATGCACTCCTTTTTTTATGGATATCTCCATTCAACTAGCACTAATAAACAGTTTGTAGAGCAATATCAGATTGCAATAAGGCATAAGGGGGAGAAAGAAGTGTATGCTGATTACAAATTGAGCAACATTTTGGTTAGAGCGATCACCTTCTTAAATTGGGAGAAGCAGTTCCGAGATGCATACACTAACGAGCTGTTTGAAAATTTTCAAGCTCAAATTAAGAAGATGTTGTATTGTAATCAATTGGTCGGAGATGATAATGAGGAGATTGGAGTTGAGGAAGAGAATCTGGTCAGAGAAGAGTTTGAGAAGTTCAGGATATTAGAGACTGCTTTGGTGAATAACTTGTTTATGAAGGAGTTTGTGTACACTGTTTTGTACAGGGAGGAGGGATGTATTTTGAAGTGCAATTGCAGACTGTTTGAGTGCAGTGAGTTGTTGTGTGCTCACATATTAAAGGTATCTTCAATTAATAGAGTGAATAGATTTCTTGAAAGATATGTACTTCGAAGATGGAGGAAAGATGTACAACGTAAGTAGTCGAGGATTTTCTTTGATGAAGGATATCCCATTGAAAAGATCAAAGATGTCGAGAAAGCTTTTAATTAAACTGTAGACTTAGGAATTGCAACCCCTGAGAGACCGGCGAGATAAGGCAGGCTATTGAAAGCACCAAAGAGGAGTTATTGAATGGCAATGCATTTGATTGCATGGACAATAGTGGTCCTGGGTGGCAGTTCCTCGGAGTAGGGAGGAAAGGGAAATTCGGGATTTTCGGGTGGTCGTCTCTCGGGGAAGATCTCGGGAAAATCATTTAAGGTCTAACAATGAAGTTGTTGTCCGCAAAAATTCTAAGAGGGGAGCTCCTACTGTGAATACTAATTTTGAGCGATGAGAAGATAGGATAATGAATTCTAGCAAGAATTCTAGGCGCACCAGAAGAGGTGGCGAGCATGTATATTTTTATCATTTGAAATGCTTTCTTTCGGATTTGTTGCTATCACAAGCTAACTCGAGATGTGTTGTATGCTCGTATCAGGTTTCTAATGTTGAAGCTCAAGTTCTAGTTCCTTCTCTTACTACTCTAAGGACTCAAATGGCATTTGAAGAGGAAAATGAAGTGACTGTTGATTTGAGTTTAGGACTATGCGTTGTACTAAATTCAGAACTCATATTGTAACAATATTTTACGAACTGATATATTTTATGATAGTTCATTGAATGGATACATTTGATAGACGAAGTTAATAAATTGTAAACCATGATTGAGGTATGGTAATGTCCGAGTTGTATGTCTCTTTTCACTCTAGCCGAGCTGCAATCAAATAGAGTTACTAAATTATAAATTGTCACTTATTTTTTCTGGAATTATAAATCGTCACTTGTTACATTAATAATACCATGCTTTCATTTTGTAACTTGGACCTGAGCATTAACGTTTGGGGACCTAGCTGACCGACCTACATGGGTCTTTTTCTTGGCACCGAACTCGCCTAACTGTTGACTCTTTTTACGCACGAAACGAATGTCCTTAAATTAATTTATGCACTTATAGTTGTTATATTCAGGGAAAAACGCACTTATACTTGTTACATTATCAATACCATGCTTATTTTCCGTAACTTGGATCTTAATATTAATGTTTGGGGACCTAGTTGACCGACCTACTTGTATGGCTATTCTTTTCCATCGGGCCAAGCATCCCTAGGTATATGACTATTTATTGTATAAAACCATTGTCGAGTTGTATGGCTCTTTTCCATCTAGCCGAGCTATACTTATATTGAGTTACGCACTTATACTTTTTATATATCAATACTATGCTTGCTTTTCGTAACTTGGATCTGAACATTAATATTTGGGGACCGAGCTTGCCTAGTTGTGCGACCGAGTTATATGGCTATTATCTCTCTGGCCAAGCTGCCTTTATATGGCTCTTTTCCTTGCGGATAATTTTCCTTATATCTCACCTTCCCCAATTTCTTTTGTATATTTCGCTAACTAACTCCAAATCGAGTGGGTCACAGAGGTAGCATTCTATGTCTATTACTTTTTCCATGCATATTACTTTTGGCATATCCGGGTTTCAAGTAAAGAAAATCAACAGTTTATAGAATAAAAATCAACATTCAACGTATGAATTACTGAATAAAAATCCAAAAATACATTAACCATCCTGAACACCAAGTATTTTAAACAATATGATGAAAAGAAATACTAAATAGACGGAAATCGATATCATCCACTTCTTTTGTTGTTGGTGTCTAATGTTCTGCAAGCAGAAATCTAGATGGAACTCCATCCGTTTGATCATGTCTTCAATATGATTCTTTATTCTTTCGTGATCGACCTTAATTTTACCCTCCATTTGAACAAGCTTAAGTTGATTATGAACCATATTTGAAGGATTATTATCAACAAAAGTGCAGGCCTCATCTAGCCACTTGAGAAACCCACATGATCTCTCAGATCCCTATGAGAAAGGAGATTACGAGTAAATGAGTTATATTTCTGTAGTTATGATTAAGGTAAATGGCATAAATTTAACAGTTTCGTCACCTTGAAATTGCCAAATCCGATGAACTTTCTTCCTCTTGTGTTTGTTGTCTTTAAAGTCAATATTGGAGCTAGAAACCCACACCAGCATTTCATGGAGGAAGGGACTGTGAGTTAAGATGCGGAATTTGCTATAGATGAAGATGAACTTTGGGAATCTTTGATCATGTCCATTTCTCTTTTTCTTTGATGGAGTGGATAGAGTATTCGGACAAGAACAGAGAAGTGTCAAGGGGAGCAAAGTAGAGCCGGAGTAAATGAAGCAGAGTTTTAATGCAGTAAAACTTGGATAACTATAGTTTAGATTTAAGTTAACCACAGTTCAGGTCTTTTGTAACTATAGTTTAGGGTTTATTTAATTACTCAAGTAAAAATAAAAAGATGATGAACATAATCACAATCCTACATTATAAATAAATTAAAATAATAATATGATCAATGATATTTACAATAACTTGATATATACAATACATATATATAGTATAATGTTTTATTTGAGTTAATTTGATATTTCATAATGTTTGACTGCTACAGGACACGACATGCTTTAACTCGTCATGAAGTTTTTCCGATTCGAATAAAAATGTTACAAATGATTAACATAATACATATATAATCTTTCCTTTCACTATTACAACCAAGTATTATGAATGTCATTACCATGTCTGATGATGTTTATTAATTATTATTACTATTTATCTATGATATATACTAAATGAGTTATTAATAATTATACATCATATTTTTATTTATTTATATTGATAATAACTTACTTTTGTTTTAAAAAACTAATTATTTTAAGTCATTTGACATAATAATATGATTATATTTATCACAAAAATAATTTTTTTTCATCTAGAAACTAGAATTTCTACTATTTTCTGTATATTAAACTTCTAAACACTATAATTTCAATGACTTGAACAATTTCTATATTTTATCAAATAACTTACTTTTGTTTTAAAGAACTTATTATGTTACATCATTGGATATAATAATATGATTATTATTCTAAAAATAAATTGTTTATCGTCTAGAAACTAGAATTTCTACTATTTTCTATATATTGCACTTCTAGCATTATAATTTTAATGACTTAAATAATTTCCATATTTTATCAAATAACTTACTTTTGTTTTAAAGAACTTATTATTTTACGTCATTTGATATAATAATATGATTATATTATTCACAAAAATAAATTATTTTTCATCTAGAAGCTAGAATTTCAACTATTTTCTATATATTGCACTTCTACCACTATAAATTAAATGTCTTGAACAATTCTATATCTTAGCGAATAACTTACTTTTGATTTAAGAACTTATTATTTTACGTCATTTAATGTAATAATATGATTATATTATTCACAAAAATAAATTGTTTAAACTCTAGAAACAAGAATTTCTACTATTTTATATATATTTCACTTCTAGCATTATAATTTCAATGACTTGAATAATGTCTATATTTTATCAAATAACTTACTTTTTTTATAAAGACTTATTATTTTAAATCATTTGATATAATAATATTATTATATTATTCACAAAAATAAATTATTTTTCGTCTAGAAACTAGAATGTCTACTAATTTCTATAAATTGCATTTCTAACACCATAATTTCAATGACTTGAGTAATGTCTATATTTTATCAAACAACTTATTTTTCTTTTAAAGAACTTATTACCTTACGTCATTTTATATAATAATATGATTATATTATTCACAAAAATAAATTTTTTATTGTCTAGAAACTAGAATTTCTATTATTTTTTATATATTGCAGTTCTAGCACTATAAATTTAATGACTTGAATAATTTATATATATCATAAAATAACTTACTTTTTTTCTAAAGAACTTATTATTTTACGTCATTTGATATAATAATATGATTACTATTCTCAAAATAATTTCTTTATCGTCTAGAAACTAGAATTCATACCATTTTCTATATAATGCACTCAAACACTATAATTTCAATAACTTAAATAATTTCTATGTTTTATCAGATAACTTACCTTTTTTTTAAGAACGTATTATTTTATGTCATTTGATATAATAATATGATTATATTATTCAAAAGAATTAATTGTTTTCATCTAATACTAGAATTTTTACTATTTTCTATACATTGCAATTTTAGTACTATAATTTTAATAACTTGAATAGTTACTATATTTTATCAAATAACTTACTTTTGATTTAAATAACTTATTAATTTACGTCATTTTATATAAAAAATATGATTCTATTATTTAAAAAATAAATTGTTTCGCCTAGATCTAGAATTTCTACTATTTTCTATATACTGCATTTCTAAAACTATAATTTTAATGACTTGAATAATTTCTATACTTTATCAAATAACTTACTTTTGCTTTAAAGAACTTATTTTTTTACGTCATTTGATATAATAATATTAATATATTATTCACAAACATAAATTGTTTTTCGTCTAGAAACTAGAATTTCTACTATATATTTCATTTGTAGTACTATAATTTTAATGACTTGAATAATTTCTATACTTTATAAAATAACTTACTTTTGTTTTAAAGAACTTATTGTTTTACGTCATTTATATAATTATATGATTAAATTGTTCACAAAAAAAAAAAATCGTCTAGAAACTAGAATTTCTACTATTTTCTATTTAATGAATTTCTAGTACTATAATTTCAATAACTTGAAGAATTTCTATATATTATTAAATAACATACTTTTGTTTTAAAGAACTTACTATTTTACGTCATTTGATATAGTAGTATGATTATATTACACAAAAATAAAATTTTTATCGCCTACAAACTAGAAGTTCTACTGTTTTCTATTTAATGCACTTCCAGCACACTATAATTTCAATTACTTGAATAATTTCTATATTTTATCAAATAACTTAAATTTTAAAGAACTTATTATTTTACGTCATTTGATATAATAATATGATTATATTATTTAAAAAAATAAATTGTTTATCGTCTAGAAAATAGAATTTCTACTATTTTCTATATATCGCATTTGTAGCACTATAATTTTAATGACTTGAATAATTTATTTATTTTATGAAATAACTTTCTTTTGATTTAAATAACTTATTATTTTACGCCATTTGATGTAATAATGTGATTATATTATTCACAAAGATAAATAGTTTTTTTTCTATTTTCTTATATATTGTAATTCTAACAGAATAATTTCAATATTAGAATAATTTCTATCATTTATCAAATAACTTTTTTTTGTTTTAAAGAAATTTTAATTTCACATCATTTGATATAATAATATTATTATATTATTCAGAAAAATAAATTGATTTTGGTTTAGAAACTAGAATTTCTAATATGTTCTATATATTGTACTTCTAACACTAAAATTTTGATGACTTGAATAATTTCTGTATTTTATCAAATAACTTACTTTTGTTTTAAAGAAATTTCTATTTTACATCAGTTGATATTATAATATTGTTATATTATTTACAAAAACAAATTGATTTTCGTCTAGAAACTAGAATTTCTAAAATTTTCTATATATTGCACTTCTACCATTATAACTTTAATGAATTGAATAATTTTTATCTTTTATCAAATAACTTACTTTTTTTTAAAGCACTTATTATTTTACGTCATTTGATATAATGATATGATTATATTATTCACAAAAATAAATTATTTTTCATTAGCAAACTAGCATTTATACTATTTTCAATATATTGCACTTCTAGCACTATGATTTCAATGACTTGAATAATTTCTGTATTTTATCAAATTACTTACTTTTGATTCAACAAAACTTATTATTTTACGTCATTTGATATAATAATATGAGTATATTATCAACAACAATAAATTCTTTATCGTCTAGACTACTTTCTATATATTGCACTTCTAGCACTATAATTTAATGACTTGAATAATTTCTATTTTTCATCAAATAATTGTTTTCTTTTAATTTAAAGAACTTATTATTTTACTTAATTTAAAGGATAAGGTGATCAAATCTCCAGGTGATATCACGCTCCCTATGTAAATCTCATAATCGGGGTATGTATTCTTGTTTAAATTCCTCTTGAAAGTCATCCCATATCCATAATTAGTTTCTCAATACTCAGGCTTTGGAAGTCCTTAACCACCAGTATTTCGCTGCTCCCCTAAGTCAAAAAGTGGTGAAGGTTACCTTCCTGGCACCATCATATTGCAGTGTATCATAAATATCGTTTAACTGTTCTAAAAATAGCTCTACCTTGGCTTCTTGTTCTACTTCGCAATGGAATTCCGGGGGCCGAAATCGGAGGACTTGTTCCAGGGCCTCGTCACTGCTAGTATTCTGTGCCCATTCTCCTCTTCGGTTTGCCAATGTAACTTGTAGCAACTCAGTCATTTTTGTCATGAAATTTCCTATTATTTCATGACTTGCAATATTTGTTGGTCCGTGAGATGAGCTTTCTGGCATAGCTTGGTTTTCGTGATTTGGGGAGTGTGGTCCTGACATCTTCCTAAACCAAGGATAAGTTCGATCTAATGAAAAATTAGGAGTGCTAACCTTGAGTTTGAAGTTATAGCTTATACGTAACATCCCATACTTAAAAGAAATATCAAAACTTAAAACAATCTATAATCATAAAGAAATCATACTTCATTAACCTATCTACTCAAAAGACAGAAGTTGATAGTGAAAATCCAACACAAGTCGAGCTAAAAAGTTTCCACCAAATACAAAGACATCAAGCTTATTTGGTACCTACTACCCAAATATCAAGATCATAAAACGTCCTATCAAAAGTTTAACCTTGTCGGGGAAAACGACTACTAAATCCTCTTCGGCGAGCCTTGGTCGCTTTCGAGGTCTCTTACCGACCTATTCGCCGATCCTACCCAACATCGTCGAGTCATAACCTACTGTTGAGCCTCAAGGGTTCCTCTCATCAATGTTGTCTTAGCTGTCAACCTACCCCCAGTCTCTAACTGTCTAACCAGACAGGATGAGTAAAACTACCAGATCTCCAAGACATAGGGGCAAAGCAATCAACTCTTAAAACTCATCTAGGATTTAGAGAACCTAGTGTCGAACCTAGAGCTCTGATACCACCTGTGATACTTCGTACCCCTCCATTAGGTCAACTGCGATTGGGTAAGGTATCTGTGTGCCTTTCAGCACTGGACTTAACAAAGAAAACATCAGGAAAGAACCAAAACACATCCCTCTAAACTATGCAGTGGAAGAAGAAAGAAAGATATGAATATAATTTTATAACTAAAGCTTCTCAAACTTATACATAGGTTTAAGGCCGTGAGGCCACAATCTTCATAGATCAAAGCCTTCTGGCTACAGGTGGAAGCCTCCCATAATATTGTATCCAGTGGGCTCAACTAGCCAGATCGGGTTACCAAGTCATCTACAAAAAGGGAGAAAACATTTGAAAGGCATGAACGATGGACGTCCAGTGAGGTCACTTGCACATATGTTTTTCGTGAGTTTTCCAATATTGGTAAAATACTTTTTATAAAACGATTTGACATGCCAGAAAAGAAGTAATTTCATAAAAATAGCTTGTATGCAAGATATAAACTCTTTGAAGGGTTTGGGCGCAGCTGAAAAGTTTGAGCAAATCAAGACACATCGAAGTTGGCGCGACACCCGAACTTTTAGAATCATGCATGCAATATGATAGGCTCAACGGACAAAGTCCGGATCCTTAAACGGGGTCATCAGAACAAGTTCAGGCATCTCGTAGTTAATACCAGCCTGAACTCCAAAGCATAGTGTACGAACGTTCAATATTTCAACCTCACACAATATATACGTAAACAGGTAACGAGCCCTGGCATACCTACTAGGCTGCCCTGTGCTACCCTAGCAGGTGGACCTCCTGACCCAACCTGCTAGAAAATAGCATTACCGCAGAGCATGATACGGAGTTAAACGCAATACTGCCTTGGGGCTAACCCTCCAACGGTACTATGCCCTCTGTCAATTGGATCCAGATCAAGAGTAACACTCCCAAGCATGTCGTTCGGAAGAGGCCCTCGTACGGGGGATTAGTCACGCACAGTGCAAGTCCTCTCGACATATTGATAAAAAATGTATACCAAGCCCCTTTTTGCCAGATTAGGGTTTTAATTTATTTTTACAAAATTATAGGCCATCTCTCAGCCACACAAAACTTTTCAGATATCGAAAAATCCCTATCCGCTGGGTAAAACTCGTAGCCATGACAAATGTATATGTAACTTTGAAATGTAAGCTTTAATACATATTACCTAATATAAAATAGGTTATGCCATTATGCTTATCAAAATCATGATAAATATCTCTCAAAGAAAACTTATTAAACACCTCCACAATTTAAAGTAAAGAAAGAATAAAGCTGTAGAGAAATATTCATTAAAAAGACAAAGTAAACATCTTTGAGCTCACATTTAAAATAAAAGTATTCAAAATACTTTTAAAACAAAGCCTTGATAAGAATATTTAGAAAATTTGTAAAGTATGATTTTCAAAAAGAAATAATAAATATTTTAGAGATGGTTTTGAATCTCAAAAACCCCTTCGAATAAGAAGATTCAAGATATTTTTCCAAAAAGAAATAATAAACACTTTAAAGAAAATAATTTCCTCAAAGTAATTTTAATACACAATACTTCCAAGAGAATTTTAAAATGTTTAAAAATATTATTTTCAAAATGAAGTAAATATTTTGAAAATAATCTCTCAGATTGATTTTAAAATTCAAACCTTTAAGAGAATTTAAAATATATATAAATATTATTTCCGATAATAAATAATAAAATATTTTGAACATAATTTTCCAAAAATAACTTTTGAATTCAAAACCTTTAAGAGAAATTTTAAAAGTAGTTAAAAATATTATTTCAAAAGAGAAATAATAAATATTTTGAGAATAATCTAAAAGTAGTTAAAATTATTATTTCAAAAGAGAAATAATAAATATTATGAGAATAATTTAAAATAATCTTAAAACTCAAATCCTTTAAGAAAATTTGAAGTATAAAAAAAAAAAAAAGAAAAATATTATTTCCAAAAGAAATAATAAATATTTTGAAAAGAATTTCTCAAAACCTTTAAGAGAGTTTAAAATATTATTTCCAAAAACAAATAATAAATATTTTTAAAAGTAATTTCCTAAAATAATCTTAAAACTTAAAACCCAAAATAAAAGGGTTGTAAAAATATTTCAAATAAAGCATCATTAAAAATATGTCACGAACTTAAAACATATTATAGTGCCATAAGAGAATATTTAAAGTAAATATATTTCAAAAACTTTTCACATTTTTAGCATAACTCGTAGTATATCACCGGTAAATATATTTTGTGCATCTTATCAAGAACCAAAGGTAGAGAAGTATGATTTTCAAGAAAAAAAACATAATTAAGTTTCTTTTAAAAGAAAATTGTTGGTAAAAATTTTTTTGGGTTCGTGCAAATACAAATAGCAGAATGCCCCACAAGCCCAAAACACAAAATTAAAATTCCATCACCTTGCGCCGCGGAATGAGTTAAACCTACAAAGAATATCATTTCAAACTTAATCAAATAGCTCTATAAAAATATAAATATAACCCCATGATGACCCTAGGGTGTATCTGAATTTATTTTAAACCCAAAGGAATTCTAAAAACAACTCTCCAAAATAATTTCATAATAATTCCTAAAAAATATGGGTTCTTAAAATAAATCTATAATTATTAAATCTTAATGTTATCTATCTTTTAAAATATAACCTAATAATAAAATAAAAATTGCTACATATAACTATATCTATATGTATGTTACCTTGAGAAAATGAGGGAGAGATAGCCGACAGAAAGAGAAGGGAAAAAAGAAAAAAGAAAGAAAAGAGAGAGAGAGAGAGAGAGAGAGATGAGGAATTGGCCATCCTAACACTTCATATATATAGCCAAGTATGAATGGTGGTGCCTTGTGTGGTTAAGACATATGGTACTCATTTGCTATGTGCCCACAATTTAACATCCCACTTGGCACCACTAACTCTTATAATTGCTCTAAAGTCCTCCAAATTTCTAAATTTTCTACGTTGGCCCCAAACCTTAAAAATGACTTAAAATTATATTAAATTTAAAATCTCAATCTCTAACTTAAAGCATTAAACACTAATAATTATAAAATACGCTCAAAAAGTTTTCCGAGGAAAAGTTCTTTCTTAAATTTTCTAAAAATTACCAAATGACCCCAAAACTTTCTATTCTTTATAAATTAACCCCAAAGCTTACCGAGACTTATGTTAACTTTGAGGTGCTTAGACGGGATGTTACAAACTTAATTTTTTTAAAAGAACTTATTATTTTACATCATCTCATATAATAATATGCTTATAATATTCAGAAAGATAATTTTTTTTTGTCCAGAAACTAGAATTTCTAATATTTTTTGTGTATTGCATTTTAGCACTATAATTTCAATGACTTGAATAATTTCTATCTTTAATCAAATAACTTATTTTTGTTTTAAAATTTTATTATTTTATGTCATTTGATATAATAATATGATTACATTACTCACAAATATAAATTCTTTTCGTCTAGAAACTAACATTTCTACAATTTTCTATATATTGCACTTCTAGCAGTATAATTTTAAAAACTTGAATAATTTCCATATTCCATCAAATAACTTACTTTTGTTTTAAAAACTTATTATTTTACGCTATTTGATATAATAACATGATTATATTATTCTCAAAATTATTTGTCTTTTGTCTAGAAACCTGAATTTCTACTATTATCTATATACTGCACTTCTAGCATCGTAATTTCAATGACTTGAATAATTTCTATATTTCATCAAATAACTTACTATTGTTTTAATGAACTTATTATTTTGCGGCATTCTATATAGTAATATGATTATATTATTCAAAAAAATAAATTTTTTTTTTGTCTAGAAACCAGAATTTCTACTATTTTCTATATATTGCATTTTTAGAAATATAATTTCAATGACTTGAATAATTTCCACCTTTTATCAAATATTTTTTTTATAAAGAACTTATTATTTTACGTCATTTGATATAATAGTAATATTACATTACTCACAAAAATAAATTTTTATTGTCTAGAAACTAGAATTTCTACTATTTTCTACATATTGCACTTCAAGCACTATATTTTCAATGACTTGAATAATTTCTATATTACATCAAATAACTTGCTTTTGTTTAAAAAACTAATTATTTTACGCCATTTAATATAATAATATGATTATATTTTTTTCAAAATTAATTATTTTTTTGTCTAGAAACTAGAATTTCTACTATTCTCTATATATTGCACTTCTAGCACTATAATTTCAATGACTTGAATAATTTCTATATTTCATAAAATAACTTATGTTTTTCAAGACCTTTTTATTTTATTTAATTTGATATAATAATATGATTACATTACTCACAAAAATAAATTTTTAATCGTCCAGAAACTAGAATTTCTACTATTTTCTTTATATTACACTTCAAGCACTATAATTTCATTGACTTGAATAATTTCTATAATTAGTCAAATAACATAGTATTGTTTTAAAGAACTTACTATTTTACGCCATTTGATATAATAACATTATTGTATTATTCAGAAAAAACAAATTGTTCTTCGTATAGAAACTAGAATTTCTACTATTTTCTTTATATTGTACTTCTAGCATTATAATTTCAGTAACTTGAATAATTTCTATATTTCATCAAATAACTTACTTTATTTTAAAGAACTTATTATTTTTGGTGATTTGATATACTAATATGATTATATTATTCAGAAAAGTAAAATTTTTTTCGTCTAGAAAATAGAATTTGTACTATTTTTTATATATTGTATTTCTAGCGCTATAATTTCAATTACTTGAATAATTTCTATTTTTTATCAAATAACTTACTTTTGTTTTAAATAACTTATTACTTTACGTCATTTGATATAATAATATGATTACACTATTCAGAAATATAAATTTTTTTAACATCTAGAAACTTGAATTTCTACTATTTTGTATATATTGCACTTCTAGCAGTATAATTTCAAAAACTGGAATAATTTCTATATTATATCAAATAACTTACTTTTGTTTAAAAAACTAATTATGTTACGACATTTGATATAATTATATGATTATATTATTTTCAAAATTAATTTTTTTCGTCTAGAAACTAGAATTTCTACTATTCTCTATATATTGCACTTCTAGCACTATAATTTCAATTGCTTGAATAATTTCTATATTTTATCAAATAACTTACTTTTTTTTAAAAATAACTTATTATTTAACGTCATTTAACATAATAATATGATTATATTATCCACCAAAATAAATTGTATAATGCACTTCTAGCAACATAATTTCAATGACATTAATAATTTCTATATTTTATCAAATAACATACTTTTGTTTTAAAAACTTATTATTTTACGCCATTTGACATAATAATATGAATATATTATCATATAATTGACTTTTTTTTTTTTAAAAAACTTATTATTTTACATCATTTGAATAATAATATGATTATATTATCCACAAAAATAAATCGTTTTTCGTCTTGAACTAGAATTTCTACTATTTTCTATATAATGCACTTTTGGTGCACTATAATTTAATGACTTAAATAATTTCTATTTTTTATCAAATAACTTACTTTTTTTAAAAACTTATATTTTTCGTCACTTTAAATAATACTTTGATTATATTATCTACAAAAATAAATTGTTTTTCTTCTTAACACTAGAATTTCTGCTATTTTCTACATTTCTACTATTTTCTATTTTAAGAACATAGCAATTTTGGATAATTTCTATACCTATTATTATACGTCATTTGACATAATAATATTATTATATTTTTTATGCCCATGACTCTAAAAATTGCCGGCGTTACGAATGTAGAGTTTGGGGTCTGGTGTAGTGGAGTAAAATATTTTTGGCACTTAGTGATATTTTTGTAGATACTTAGGAATACGAGTAAAACTTTATTACGTTAAGCTTTTACTAGTGCAGTTTATAAGTGTCTTTAAGTGGGATTTTTTTAGAATACCGAATATGCGCATTTTAGAAATTTAAATACTTGACATTCCTATATAAGGTCTAAAGTAGTGAATTTAATAATAAGATATTGAACCTAAGACAAAAAAAAAATTCTTACTATTAAGGTTTACTGCCACCTCAACTCCCCACCTGTCACCATTTTGTTTCTTTTTCTTTTGTTACACCGCCACCACCTCTCTATTTATACCATAAAGTCTTTTTTTTTAGCTTTGTTTGGCAGCCATAATCAAGTTAGTGCTTTTTTTTTCCTTTACATTTTTAGTTGGTGTATTTTAGCTTCTGTTAGAAATAGGTTTAATGCATGTTCTTAAAATTAGGTATTTTTGGAGTTTTAGTTAGTTTTGAATCTTTTTTTAAGTTAACGTTAGGGAATATAATAATTGGATTGAACAAGTGACGTATTTAGGAGTAAGGTTTAATTGTGGTTTCTTAAGAGAGTATATTTTTTAAGGGTATAGGATTTTCGATCGTTTTAAAGAATTACTATATGTATATATATACATCCTAAGTTCATTCCGTAGGATCTCTATATTATTTAGGGAATAGGATTATTTGATTGGTGCTTAGTTAAGTATTAAGTATTTTTATGATTATATTTGTAGGATCGTAACATGAGTTCTGCGCTCAGGTGACTCCACAAACCCCATTTTATTATTTTGTTTCAAATGTTTACTGTTTTAAGAACGATATAACTTAGCATGCTTATTAATTGGAGATGTTCTCCATAATGTGTTACTATGTTCTTGAGAAAAGCATAGGAGCGGTGCTCCGTTTTTAAAACAAAGTATTATGGTTTGAAAAAGAGTTATTACTGTTGTAAAAAGAATTAGTATCGTACACAGGTTTTCTGGAAATTTTTCTTTGGATTGGAAATGCTCTAGTATTAAAGAGTTACATAGTTTGACATGCATGAATATGGACCTATCATATTTGTAAAATCTGCATAAACATGTATTGACTGGCAAATGGGGATTTTTTTTTGCTATTTTAAAATATTTATGACTTGAATTTGTTTGGAAGGCCGAGCAAGTGGCCTTTTGGTTTGTAAATATATATATATATATATATATATGAAAATCCCATTCCGACCAAGGATAAAGTTTTGTTTATGATCATGTGTTCGGAAGCATGAGAGGATTGCACTGTACATGGCTAGTCCCTCGTACTAGGGCCTCTTCCAATGATGTGGACGGTTTTCAGACTTTGGAGGGTGGATTCACTTGAAAGAGGGGGCACAGTACTGTGAAGGGTTTGGCCCAATCGGTATTACGTCAAACATTGCACCATGCTCTGCTATGGAACGACCGCTTTGTGACTTACATTTATGATTTATTAAGCATGTATTTTGAATTGTATTTTATGCTCTTGGTCATCAAGTATGTGACTTGATAGTAAAACCCTTACTGCTAACAAAATACTATTCTTGTTTGTCCATAGTTTTATTACATCTTGTATTATTAAACTAGTATGAAGTTGACTGATGATCAAGTTTTGCTAATCATGTATATGAGATATAAAATCAATTCATAAATACATATTGAGAATATTGTATTGGACATGACCCAAAGTGAAAAAGAAATATTGCATGGGTTTGAGTCATAAATATTTCTTCTCAGTTTTATATTTGGTGTCCTTTGACTTAATGTTTCTAATGATTCTTGTATGGGGAGGAAAATATGTTTTGACATACTCAAACATCACTTTTAATCAGGTGATTATTATGACTATTGGTTGGGTTATTTTCTTGTCATGGCTTGAATATTGGAGATAGTGAAAGGGATTTGTCCCTTTCTTATTAGAGAGAGATATTCATGAGCCTCTTGATAAGGAAGACTGGAAAATACGTTTGGCCATGCTCAAATAAGTATTAATAAGGTGTTATTAATATTATTTGTTGGAATAGTCTGCCTGGTGATCAAGTAAATGGTTAATTAAGTTTTATAAGGATGACTCATTCCATGTCTTATACTTAATTAGGATATCGTGTGACAAAATGACTAAATATTAGAATTGATGCTAGGTTATCATTGCTTTTACTTAACTTGGGTAAGCATAATGTCTTACGAGAGGTCACTTATGTTTTGTGAATAAATATCTAGGACATTTTTCATTCACTGTCAATGTTAAGTAAACCTATAGGGTCAGACGCATAGACGATCTTGTGAGCACGATGTCCACGTTCAATGAATCTAGATCGTGTCCAGATTCGTTGAATGTATACAAAAGGGGAATCAGATTCCGTATTGTATTTTTTGGTAAGTTAATAAGTAACTAATTTTATTTATCTGATAAATGAAATTAATTACTTAATATTATTCATCCAACTGTTGGATGATTATAGGAATAGACGGACAAGATTAAAACTGTCATCAGATGACAATTAGGGTTTGATATTTACAGCTATAAAAAGGTTACGTTAGCCTTTTCTTTGTAGCAGTCATCATCTAATTAAAAACAAAAGGCTTTAACCCTAGTACGGTGATAATAGTATCTAGCCCCCCTCTCTCAAAAAATTCCACATATTACCAGATAGTCGTTTTTTGTTCTGAACAGTTTTCAGAATATAGAAGGGGCTAGCATCCCGAACGCTTGCAGAGGAGATCGTTGCATGGATACCAGTAGAGGGCGGAGCGTAAATAACAGCGCCTCCACACCTAGCGGCTTCAAACATTAAGGTAGTTTTCTATCTAATTGTTTTTCTACTATGTGCTGGTCCTGTTGGTGGATTTTCTTAGGTTTTTTTTTTTTTTTTGTCTATGAATTCCAACAGAGTCAAGAGGGACTTGAAATTAAAGTTGGTCTCAGGGCAGACCTGGTAGGTGCCCCAGGATCTGTAGCTTGGTTTTATGTGAATGGAGAGTGCGGTGGTTATGGAATCGAGCTCTCGTAAGATATTTGGCTGGTATTGACTATGAGATGCCAAAACTTGTTTCTGATAACCTCGTTACGGGTTCCGGACTTTGTCCGTGGAGCCCGGCGTTTTTATTACATGATCTTTCGAATTCGGTTGTAGAAGTTGCACTGATATGTCTTGATTCGCTTAGACTTCTCAGTTGCGTTCTGACCCCTCATATAGGTTCAAGTGTTGGTACTTAAGATAACAAAGGAAAATGTTTCTTACAATCTTGCATGAATTGTTTTCATAGAACTACCTCTTTATTTTCCTAAGAATATTACCAAAGCACACACACATGTGGACTCACTGAGCATTCATGCTCACGTCTTTCCGTATCATGTTTTGTTTTTAGTTGACTCAGGATGAACCGAGGCACAGTAAGCCGCTGAAGTAGTATACATCGAGTTTTTGAGATCGCGTCATTCCCGGAAATGACATGTGTTTTTGTTTTTATTTTTCTTATGCTCGAGTCGTTTGTAAAGTTCTTCTTTTTACTTCTTCGTGTGGATTTGTTTGTATAACGTATTTTCAACCATGTATTAGAATGATCATAAGGAATTTTCTTGAACCTTATGTTTCAGGCGTTCTATTAGTATTCAGCTTACTTATTTGTTTTTCCGCTATGTATTCTATTATATGCTTCTAAGTGTTACCCATGGTTTGCTTTAGTTTTTGGACTTGTAGTTTAGTACTAAGAGGTAAGCTGATACCCTACTCAGCCGCACTTAACTTAGTGGAGGGTTAGGGGTATCAAATATTATTCACAAATATAAACTTTTTATCGTAAAGAAACAAGAATTTCTACTACTATCCATATATTGCACTTCTATCACCATAATTTCAATGACTTGAATAATTTGTATATTTTATGAAATAACTTATTTTTGTTTTACAAATTTATTATTTAACGTCATTTGATATAATACTGTGATTAATATTATTCATAAAATTAAATTTTTTTAATATTGAAACTAGAATTTCTACTACTTTCTCTATAATGCACTTTTGGCGCACTATAATTTCAATGACTTGAATAATTTCCATATTTTATCTAATAACTTACTTTTGTTTTAAAAAACTTATTATTTTTTGTCCTTTGATATAATACTATGATTGTATTATTCATAAAAAAAAAAAAATTGTATTTTGTCTTGAAGAATTTTTACTGTTTTCTATATATTGCATTTCTAGAGCACTATAATTTCAATGACTGTAATAATTTCTACATTTTATCAAATAAATTACTTTTGTTTTATGTAACTTATTATTTTACGTCATTTGATATAATAATATGATTATAGTCTTTAAAAAAAAATTCCTTATCGTTGAGAAGCTTGAATTTCAACTATTTTCTATCTATTGCACTTCTTGCACTATAATTTCAATGACTTGAATAATTTATATATTTCATCAAATAACATACTTTTTGTTTTGAAGAACTTATTATTTTATTCCATTTGATAGAATAATATGATTATATAATTCATAAAAATAAATTGTTCTTCGTCTAGAAACTAGACTTTCTACAATTTTTTATATACTATGTTTTTAGCAATATAATTGAAAATGACTTGAATAATTTCCATCTTTTATTAAATAACTTACTTTTGTTTTAAAGATCTTGTTATTTTACGTCATTTGATATAATAAAATGATTACATTACTCACAAAAAATAAATTTTTTATCGTCTAGAAACAAGAATTTCCACTATTTTCTTATATATTGCACTTCTAGCACTATAATTACAATGACTTGAATAATTTCAATCTTTTATAAAATAACTTACTTTGGCTTCAAAGAACTTATTATTTTACGTCATTTGATATACTAGTAATATCACATTACTCACAAAAATAAATTTTTTATCATCTAGAAACTAAAATTTCTACTAGTTTCTATATATTACACTCCAAACACTATAATTCCAATGACTTAAAATAATCTCTACGTCACATCAAATAACTTACTTTTGTTTAAAAAACTAATTATTGTACGTCATTTAATATAATAATATGATTACATTATATGCAAAATTAATTATTCTTTGTTTAGAAACTAGAATTTCTACAATTCTCTATATATTGTGCTTCTATCACTATAATTTCAAAGACTTGAATAATTTTTATATTTCACCAAATAACATACCTTTTTCTTAAAGAACTTATTATTTTACACCATTTGATATAATAATATTTATATTCTTTTGAAAAATAAAATTTTCCACCTAGAAACTAGATTTTCTATTATTTTTTATATATTGCATTTCTAACACTATAATTTCAATTAATTGAATGATTTCTATCTTTTATCAAATAACTTACTTTTGTTTAAAGGAACTTATTATTTTATGTCATTTGATATAATAATATGATTACATTACTCACAAATATAAATTTATTATCGTCTAGAAACTAGAATTTCTAATATTTTCTATATATTGCATTTCTAACACTATAATTTCAATGACTTGAACAATTTCTATATTTCATCAAATAACTTACTTTTTTTTAAAGAATTATTATTTTACGTCATTTGATATAATAATATGATTGTATTATTCACAAAAATAAATTGTATTTCATCTTGAAAGTAGAATTTCTACTGTTTTTGATATATTGCACTTCTAGAGCACTCTAATTTCAATGAATTGAATAATTTCTATATTTCATCAAATAACTTACTATTGTTTTAACGAACTTATTATTTTACGCGATTCTATTTAATAATATGATTATATTATTCAGAAAAATAAATTATTTTTCGACTAGAAATTAAAATTTCTACTATTTTTTATGTATTGCATTTTTTGCGATATAATTTCAATAACTTGAATAATTTCCATCTTGTATCAAATAACTTACATTTATTTTAAAGTACTTATCATTTTATGTCATTTGATATAATAATACGATTACATTACTTACAAAAAATAAATTTTTTATCATCTAGAAACAAGAATTTCTACTATTTTCTTATATATTGCACTTCTAACACTATAATTTCAATGACTTGAATAATTTCTATATTACATCAACTAACTTACTTTTGTTTAAAAAACTTATTATTTTACGCTTGATATGATAATATGATTATATTATTCTCAGAATTAATTGTTTCTATCTACAAACTATAATTTCTACTATTCTCTATATATTACACTTCTAAAACAATAATTTCAATGAATTGAATAATTTCTATATTTTATAAAGCAACTTACTTTTGTTTTAACGAACTTATTGTTCTATGTCATATGATATAATAATATGATTATATTATCCACAAAAATAAATTGTTGTTCGTCTTGAAACTAGAATTTCTACTATTTTCTTAATATTGCACTTCTAGAGCAGTAAAATTTCAATGACTTAAATAATTTCGATATTTTATCAAATAACTTACTTTTGTTTTAAAGTACTTATTATTTTATTTCATTTGATATAATAATATGATTGTATTATTTAAAAAAATAAATTGTATTTCGTTTTGAAAATAGAATTTTTTTACTATTTTCTATATATTGCATTTCTAGAGCACTATAATTTCAATGACTGTAGTAATTTCTACATTTTATAAAATAAATTACTTTTGTTTTATAAAACTTATTATTTTACGTTATTTGATATAATAATATGATTATATTATTCACAAAAATAAACTTTTTATCGTCAAGAAACTTGAATTTATACTATTCTCTATATATCGCGCTTCTAGCACTATAATTTCAATGACTTGAACAATTTCTATATTTCACCAAATAACTTACCTTTTTCTTAAAGAACGTATTATTTTACGCCATTTCATATAATAATATGATTATATTATTCTGAAAAGTAAATTTTTTTCGTCGAGTAACTAGAATTTCTACTATTTATGTATTGAATATCTAGTGCCATAATTTCAATAACTTGACTAATTTCAATCTTTTATCAAATGACTTACTTTTGTTTTAAAGAACTAATTATTTTACGTCATTTGATATAATAATATGATTACATTACTCATGAATATAAATTTATTATCGTCTAGAAACTAGAATTTCTACTATTTTCTATATATTGCACTTCTAGAACTATAATTACAATGACTTGAATAATTTCTATATTTCATCAAATAACTTACTTTTCTTAAAAGAACTTATTATTTTACGCCATTTGATATAATAATATGTTTATATTATTCAGAAAAATAAATATTTTTCGTCTAGAAATAAGAATTTCTACTCTTTTTTATATATTGCATTTCCAGCACTATAATTTCAATGACTTGAATAACTTAAATATTTTATCAAATAATTTACTTTTGTTTTAAAGAATTTATTATTTTTGTCATTTGATATAATAATATGATTGTATTATTCACAAAAATAAATTGTATTTCGTCTTGAAAGTAGAATTTTTGTTGTTTTCTATATATTACATTTCTAGAGTACTGTAATTTCAATGACTTGAATAATTTCTATATTTCATAGAATAAGTTACTTTTTGTAAAAGAAATTATTTTTTTACGCCATTTGATATAATAATATACTTATATTATTCAGGAATATAAATTTTTTCGTCTAGAAATTAGAATTTCTACTATTTTTAATATATTGCATTTCTAGCACTATAATTTCAATGACTTGAATAATTTATATCTTTTATCAAATAACTTACTTTTTTTTTAAAGAACTTATTATTTTACGCCATTTGATATAATAATATGATTATATAATTCAGAAAAAATATTGTTCTTCGTCTAGAAACTAGAATATTGCAGTTCTAGCAATATAAATTCAATGACTTGAATAATTTATATCTTTTATCAAATAACTTACTTTTTCTTTAAAGAACTTATTATTTTACGTCATTTGATATAATAGTAATATTACATTACTCTCAAAAATGAAATTTTTATCGTCTAGAAACTAGAATTTCTACTATTTTATATAGATTGCACTCCAAGCACTCTAATTTCAATGACTTGAATAATTTTTGTTTTACATCAAAGAACTCACTTTTGTTTAAAAAACTATTATTTTACGCCATTCAATAAAATAATATGATTATATATTCTAAAATTTAATTATTTTTTGTCTAGAAACTAGAATTTTGCTATTCTCTATATATTGCACTTCTATCACTATAATTTTAATGACATGAATAATTTCTATATTTTACCAAATAACTTACCTTTTCCTTAAAGAACTTATTATTTTACGCCATTTTATATAATATATGATTATATTATTCTGAAAAATAAATTTTTTCGTCTAGAAACTAGAATTTCTACTATTTTTAATATATTACATTTCTAGCATTATAATTTCAATGACTTTAATGATTTCTATCTTTTATCAAATAACTTACTTTTGTCTCAAAGACTTATTATTTTACATCATTTGATATAATAATATGATTACATTACTCACAAAAAATAACTTTTTTATCGTCTAGAAACAAGAATTTCCACTATTTTCTTATATATTGCACTTCTAGCATTATAATTTCAATGACTTGAATAATTTCAATCTTTTATATAATAACGTACTTTGGCTTCAAAGTACTTATTATTTTACGCCATTTGATATAATAATATGTTTATATTATTCAGAAAAACAAATTTTTTTCGTCTAATTCTACTATTTTTTATATATTGCATTTCTAGCACTATAATTTCAATGACTTGAATAATTTATATATTTTATCAAATAACTTACTTTTGTTTTATAGAACTCACTATTTTACGTCATTTGATATAATAATATAATTATATTATTCACAAAAATAATTTTTTTATCATCTAGAAACTAGAGTTTCTACTATTTTCTATATATATTGCACTTCTAACACTATAATTACAATTTTTACTTAAAAATAATTTCTATATTTCATCAAATAACTTACTTTTTTTTTTTTTAAAGAACTTATTTTTTTACGCCCTTTGATATAATAATATGTTTATATTATTCATAAATATAAATTTTTTTCGTGTAGAAACGAGAATTTCTACTGTTTTTTATATATTGCATTACTAGCACTATAATTTCAATGACTTGAACAATTTCTATCTTTTATCAAATAACTTAATTTTGTTTCTAAGAACTTATTATTTCGCGTCATTTGATATAATAATATGATTGCATTACTCACAAATGTTTTTATCACCTAGAAACTACCATTTCTAGTATTTTCTATATATTTCACTTCTAGCAGTATAATTTCAAAAACTTGAATAATTTCTATATTACATCAAGTAACTTACTTTTGTTTAAAAAACTTATTATTTTACACCATTTGATATTATAGTATGAATATATTATCTCAAAATTAATTGATTTTTGTCTAGAAACTAGAATTTCTACTATTTTCTATATATTGCATTTCTAGCACTATAATTTTAATTGCTTGAAATAATTTCTATATTTTATCATATAACTAACTTTTATTTTTACAAAACTTATTATTTTACATCATTTGATATAATAGTATGATTATATTACGCAAAAAAATAGATTGTTTTCGTGTTGAAACTTAAATTTCTACTATTTTTTATATAATTCACTTTTAGCGCACTATAAGTTCAATGAATTGAATAATTTGTATATTTTATCAAATAACTTACTTTTCTTTTTAAGAGATTATTATTTTACGTCATTTGATATAATAATATGATTGTATTATTCAAAAAAATATATTGTCTTTTCGTCTAGAAACTAGAATTTCTACTTTTTTCTATATATTGCACTTTTAGTACTATAATTTCAATGTTTTGAAGAATTTCTATATTACATGAAATAACATACTTTTGTTTTAAAGATCTTATTATTTTATGCCATTTGAATAATAATATGATTATATTATTCAATAAATAATTTTTTTCGTCTAGAAACTAGAATTTCTACTACTTTCTATATATTGCACTTCTAGCACTATAATTTCAATGACTTGGATAATTTATATACATTATCTAATAACTTACTTTTGTTTTAAACAACTTATTATTGTACATCATTTGACATAATAATATTATTAAATTATTCACAAATATAAAGTTTTTATCGTAAAGAAACAAGAATTTTACAATTATCTATATATTGCACTTCAAGCACCATAATTTCAATGATTTGAATAATTTGTATATTTTCTGAAATAATTTATTTTTGTTTTAAAAAACTTATTATTTAACGTAATTTGATATAATACTGTGATTAAATTATTCAGAAAATAAATTTTTTTCGTCTAGAAACTATAATTTCTACTATTTTCCATATATTGCACTTTTATCACAATAATTTCAATGACTTGAATTTATGTATCTCATCAAATAACATACTCTTGTTATAAAGATCTTATTAATTTACATCATTTTATATAATGATATAATCACATTACTCATTAAAATACACTTTTTAGGATCTAGAAACTAATTTTTCTACTATTTTATATATATATAGCACTTCTAGCACCTATAATTTCAATGACTTAAATAATTTCTATATCATATAACTGACTTTTGTTTTTAAACACTTATTATTTTACCTCATTTGGCATATTAATAGCATTATATTATCTACAAAAATAAATTTGTTTTCGTCTTGAAACTTGAATTTCTACTATTTTCTATATAATGCACTTATAGAGCACTATAATTTAAATGATTTGAATAATTTCTATAATTTATCAAATATCTTACTTTTCTTTCAAAGAACTTATTATTTTACATCATTTTATATAATCATATGATTATATTATTCACAAAATAATTTTTTTATCTTCTAGAAACTAGAATTTCTACTATTTTCTATATATTACACTGCTAGCACTATAATTTCAATGACTTGAAGAATTTCTATATTTCATCAAATAACATACATTTGTTTTAAAGATCTTATTATTTTACACTATATGATATAATAATATGATTATATTATTCAAAAAAATAAATTTTTTTCCGTCTAGAAACTAGAATTTCTACTACTTTTTATATATTGTGCTTCTAGCACTATAATTTCAATGACTTAGATAATTTCTATACTTTATAAAATAACTTACTTTCATTTTATATAACTTATTATTATACGTCATTTGACGTAATAATATGATTATATTATTCACAAATATAAATTTGTTATCATAAAGAAACTAGAATTTCTACTATTATCCATATATTACAATTCTAGCACAATAATTTCAATAACTTGAATAATTTCTATGTGTTATCAAATAACTAACTTTTGTTCTAAAAAACTTATTACTTAAAGTCATTTGATATAATAATATGACTATATTATTCAGAAAAATGAACTGTTTTTTGTCTGGAAACTAGAATTTCTACTATTTTCTCTATAATGCACTTCTATCTTTATAATTTCAATGACTTGAATAATTTTTGTACTTTATCAAATAACTTACTTTTATTTCAAATAAGTTATTCTTTTATGTCATTTAATATAATAATATGATTAGATTATTCACAAAAATAATTTTTTTGTCGTCTAGAAACTAGAATTTCCATTATGATATATATATTGCACTTCTAGCAGTACAATTTCAATGACTTGAATAATTTATATATTTCATCAAATAACTTACTTTTGTTTTCAAGAACTTATAATTTTACGCTATTTGATATACTAATATGATTATATTATCCTCAAAATTTATATATATTTTGTCTAGAACCTAGAATTTCTACTATTTTCTATATATTGCACTTCTAACATTATAACTCCAATAACTTGAATAATTTCTGTATTTTATCAAATAACTTACTTTTGTTTTAAAAAACTTATTATTTTACATTATTCTACCATTTTATATATATTGCACTTTTAACAATATAATTTCAATAATTTGAATAATTTCTATGTTTCATCAAATAACCTACTTTGTTTTAAAGAAATTAATATTTTACGTCATTTGATATTATATGATTATATTATTTACAAAGATAAATTGTTTTTCATCTAAAAACAAGAATTTATACTATTTTTTATATGTTGCACTTTTAGCACCATAATATCAATGACTTGAATAATTTCTGCACTTTATCAAATAATTTACTTTTGTTTAAAATAACTTATTATTTTACATCATTTACTATAATAATATGATTATATTATTCACAAAAATAAATTTTTTATTTTCTAGAAACTAGAATTTCTACTATTTTCTATATCGTGCAGAAACAAGAATTTCCACTATATTTGATAAATTGCACTTCTTGCACAATAATTTCAATAACTTAAATAATTCTCATATTTTATCAAATAACTTACTTTTGTTTTAAAAAAACTAATATTTCGCATAATTTGATATAATAATATGGAAACATTATTCAGAAAAAAATTTGTTTTTCCTCTAGAAACTAGAATGTCTACGATGATCAATTATTGCACTTCCAGCACTATAATTTCAATGATTTGAATAATTTCCATATTTCATCAAATAACTTATTTTTTTAAAAACAAACTTTTTAACTTACGCCATTTGATATAATAATATGATTATATTATTCTCAAAATTAAATTATTTTTTGTCTAGAAACTAGAATTTCTACTATATTATATATGTTGCACTTCTAGCCCTATAATTCAATGACTTGAATAATTTCTATATTTTATTAAATACCTTAATTTTGTTTTAAATAAATTATTATTTTCAGTCATTTTTAATAATAATAATACGATTATATTATCCCCAAAAATAAATTGTTTTTCGTCTTGAAACTAGAATTTTTACTATTTTATATACATTGCACTTCTGGCACTATAATTTCAATGATTTGAATAATTTTAAAACTTTATCAAATAACTTACTTTTTTTTTAAAGAACTTATTATTTTACGTCATTTGATATAATAATATGAATATATTATTCATAAAAATTAATATTTTGTCGTCTAGAAACAAGAATTATTACTATTTTTATATAATGCACTTCCAGCACCATAATTTTAGTGACTTGAATAATTTCTATATTTGATCAAATACCTCACTTTTATTTTAAAAACTTATTATTTTACGTCATTTGATATAATCATATGATCATATTACACACAAAACTAAATTTTGTATCCTCTAGAAACTAGAATTTTTACTATTTTCTATATATTGCACTTCTAGCACTACAGTTTCAATGACTTGAATAATTTCTATATTTCATCAAATAACGTACTTTTGTTTTAAAGATCTTACTATTTTACGACATGTGATTATATTATTCATAAAAATAAATTTTTTCGTCTAGAAACTAGAATTTCTACTACTTTGTATATATTGCACTTCTAGAACTATAGTTTCAATCACTTGGATAATCTCTATACTTTGTAATATAACTTACTTTTGTTTTATAGAACATATTATTATACATCACTTGACATAAATGTATGATTATATTATTCACAAATATAATTTTTTATTGTAAAGAAACTAAAATTTCTACTATTATCTATATATTGCACTTCTACTACCATAATTTCAATGACTTGAATAATTTCTATATTTTATCAAATAACTTACTTTTGTTCTAAAAAACTTATTATTTAACGTCATTTGATATAATAATATGATTATATTATTTAGGAAAATGAATTATTCTTTGTCTAGAAACTAGAATTTCTACTATTTTATCTATATTGCACTTCATACTCGGTAATGTTGCTGGTAGTAGGGAAAAGGAAAGTAAAGCAACTATAGCTGGATCATAAGAGACAGGGACAACTACTAGAGAAAATGAACCGGAAATTAAAGAAGGAAGTCAATCAGTTCTTTAGAAGAGCACTAGTCACATCCTTTCTTCTATCTCCTCCTTGCTCCGAACCTTATTCAAAGTATCGAGAAAAAGGAGTGGAACAACTACCTTCCCAATCTATCAGGACTCTACCTGTTCATGTACCTTAATCTTTGGAGGCCCGTTTACTTATGTTTTCTCATATGAATCTTTTGTCTCCAGCTATTGGGGATCCCATTTTCGTACCAACTCAAGATATGCTTATGGGACTCTATGTATTAACGAGCGGAAATAGTAGAGGTATTTGTGTAAATAGATACAATCCGGGTAATTGCAGAAACTATCTCTTTTCTTTGGGTTTAGTGGTAGAGTTTGGATAACCATCTCCTAACCTTCTAGCTTCTTCTAATGATTCTATAGGAAAGCGGAAAACTCGTTAAAGAAAGGTGGCTAGCTATTGTGATCAAATCTAAGGATGAAATTCCCCCTTCCAACCTAAAAGGAAATCAGAGCTTTTTTTCATCTCTTTCTTTTTCTATTTGATACGAACCTACCTAGTATCTCGCTTCAGTCTTCTTTGTTCTGATATTTTCTCCTCTGTTTTGGTTTTGAGTGTTCTTTCTGGGGGAGGGCACTCACTTCCTCTTCCGGCTCCCTCCGGGCCGTCAAGCTCGTCCTCTTTGTTCTTGACCCTTGTGTAACCATAGATCAGATTACTTCTGATCTACCTATCTACATCTGGACATGGTACATGCCTGAAGTCGATTTGTCGATGTTCAAGTATGGTATCATGTTTCGGGTGATAGATGTGGTTGGGTGTCTCCTTAACAGTCGAATAAAGTGTTAAAAACCACCGACATGTCAAGATCCAAATTCGTTCGCCATCTTCCTTCGATTCCTTCTTTTTAGGCCTATCCAACCTTCTTGCTTTTATCCCATTGACCGGTTTAGTAAGGCCCAGACCCCTATTCCTATTCCTATTCCAGATAGCTTCAGTTGAAAGCTTCTTCGCGACATCCCTGCTTCCTTCTTTATTTCTCTTGCCTATTTCCTCTTCCTTAGAGTCCTTTATTGATTTTGAGGCGGGAATGAATCGGATAGCTTGCCTTAGTATAGGGTCCGTACTCTAACTCCTATTCCCTTGCTCTTGCCCCGGTCTTTCTCTAATTCAAATAATAGGGAAGTGGCGTCTTCAGTCACACTTGAATCTTTCCATGATAATGCAAACACAAGAAGGAACAAGCGCGACGTTCCCACTGGTAGTACAAAAAAAGCCTTGGTTTAAAGCTTTAGTACCTATGGGGTGTTGATACTTAGAAAGTTTGAAAGATAGAGCGCATCTGATTCACTTATAAAATCGCGATACAGTCAATAGTGAAGGTATCGAAACTGAGTTTGAAAGGTCTGAAGGTGATTGATGGGCTAAGAATGAAAACAAAAGGCTAGGCCACGATGCCATTAGATAGGCTTTGCCGAAAGAGTGACCCCTAAAACTTCCTCGCTCTGTTTAGGATGCGAGATGGAAGGTAACCTCTTAGGAACGTGCCCCTATCGCTGGAATCGACCGGGTGCAAGAAGCCCCAAGAAGCATCAAACATTTCCGATGAGATCCATGGAGCAATTCTTAGATAGCGAGCACTAGCTCCCAGTGCGACTTCATAAACAGCAATCAGAGATAAGATTGAAAAGAATTAAAGGCACGTAGTGTTCATTATAGCGGTTCCTTCTGATCCTAGAAAACGTCCAAAAAATAGAAAATAAGGGGCAGAATTATATCCCGTGTATTTAAACTTTTTATGTCTTCTTTTTCATAATTTCATAGCTACATTAGCTGCAGTTCCATTCCTTTGGATGCCTTCGACATCCTCGGAACGGGGGGCTGCAGTACACCCTTTCGGGCGGGTACGCCCTTACGGGCGTGTACGATCCTATTATCAAATAAAAGCTGCAGTAGCTGCAACTAGTTGGTACCATTGCTTCGGATCAGAAATGCGGCAGCAGAGAAGGGAATCACTATTGTCTTTCTAATCTTTCTAAAGGAAGGACGGGATATTCCTTAGAATGGAAAGCCTTCTTATGCCTTATTAGCGAGAGTTTTGACTGAGCCTTAACTTAACTGCCCTCCAGTAGCTTCCTTAGCTGCAGTAGCTACAGTAGCTGCAAGCTTCGCAGAAGCAAAAGGGGCTCCAAACCTCATTTTAAATTCCATCTAAAGCTAAGGGTGGTGGACCAAAGCAGAGCTTGGCCCTCGTCCGCGCTATTCCTCCGATTCAGATGTTGTTAAGTGCGCCGGGGGGGTGTCTATATCACCGGGTCCTATCTTTACAGCAACAATTAGTATAAGACCACATTCGGTCGAGTCGAGTACTTTGTGTCCGCCTGCTTAGCTACCACATTCACGCATGCCCCAAGACAGACTAAAAATAGTAAACTGAACCTAAAGGAGCATGAGTCATATA
Organism: Catharanthus roseus; assembly: GCA_028651295.1. NCBI lineage: Eukaryota > Viridiplantae > Streptophyta > Magnoliopsida > Gentianales > Apocynaceae > Catharanthus > Catharanthus roseus. Next base: position 424,137 of record JAPQWS010000102.1, read on the forward strand.
TTCTGTGGAACGCCATTCTTGCCAAGGTTGTATGTCTTTTTCAACCTACTCAAGTCAAACTAGCTCTCTCTCTACGGGTTTTCAAGAGCCGAAGCCCCTGCCTCTTTCCCTGAGACTGGTGCCTATTCCCATGAGAAGGAGGACACACAAGAAAAGTGTGTTTTCCTACGATCCTCTTGCTTGAACGGCTTGATTGAGTACCTTACTGGAAAACAAACCGCCTTTTTCCTGGTGGAAGAAATCGATGAAACGAAAGCTTTAAAGGAACGTAGTGATAGGACACAAAGCGATTAATAGAGTGAGAAGTAACATTTATCTTTTCTTTCCTCAGAGCAGAAGTACCATTTGAATCCCCATTGCCAGGTACAGTTTCATCTCTATCATCCAAATCCCCAGCTCCATCTCTATTTCTTTAGGCCAATCACGATCTTATACTAAGAACAAGAGATCTTTGCCCCTCATTCTTCGAGAATCCGAAAGCAAGATCTTTTCCACTTCTTGCTGAAGACACATTCTCCCGAATTGGAAGAGTTGATTTGCCACTTAGACCTTTGGGAAGTGGTAGTGAAGTTGAGTGCGGGAGCTGTTTTCAACGAAGCAAGGAGTTCGTACCTGTCGAAGGTAGGCCCTTGCTTTTCATGTCTGATATTTACCTTAGCAATATTATAGAAAGCTTTAGCATTCCTCCACTGAGAAGCGGTGAAGTGCGCCACAACTCCAGTAGAAATAGAGTCCAGTCCCACATCGCCCGTCTCTCTTCTAGGGACCTTCCTCACTTCGCCAAGAAAAAAGAACACTTCTTACTGTGGGAAAGGCGTGCTTGATGGTTTTATTTGAATTCAATAAAGTTTTTACACGGCCAACCCAAAACAATTAGGATACACACTTCCGGTATATCAATAGTACTATTGATGGGAGAGAGACATATGTGGATTAGTACAATTATTGCCATATTCAGGATTCCAGATGACACTAGGGAAGTCCCTTCAACCAATAAAGGGAGGGTGGGACTCCGCCTCAGAAAAACATCCATATGACCGAGCAGGAGAACATGAAGCTTGAATTACTCTTTTTCACGAAGGTGCCATCTTTTTTAATGTAATCCCTCATAGCGGTTAGTGACAAAGACCAATGCTCACCGAGTTGAAGTAGCAGTAGTGTTAGTAGTAGGTAGGGCAGGAGGCGAAACTCTGCCTCACTTCGATCACCTTGGGTTACAGGATTTCTTTTTTCCCTTATCTTACGATGTGTGATGCTGTACCTAGTCGTTTAAATCAGACCTCTATTTCAGCACAACGAGAAGGAGTTTACTATGGTTAGGCAGTGAGCCAAAGTTCTCGATCTGTAGATCTCAATAGTTTAGCTTTTCCTGGTTGATATACAGGAAGTGTGTATCATAATTGTTTTGGGTTGGCCGTGTAAGGTTTCTAAGGTCCCCAATAAAAAAAAAAAAAAAGAGAGTCAATTTGCCTCTCCTCTGGGTAGCAACATTCTACCTTGACTTGTCCCAATCCTCTTTCTGGGGATGATATAAAAAAGGAGAAAAATGTTTCCTACACGACGCAGACTGCCTAAAACATGTCAACCTCTTCGCCTTACCGTGTTGAACCGGGTCTGGTTGTGCCCTTCTGTCCTTCCTCCAGAAAGAGAAAGTCTTCTGATTGGAGAAAATTTCCACCCCCTCTTGTTTCGCCTATCCTTTCACTCTCCAGGGATTCCGTACAGCTAGACAATCGCGGTTCGAGCTCTTTAAAACAGAGCTTCAGGTAGGCATATCCGTATCAAAGAGTATTTTCGGGGTTTTGGAGTTCGCGAAGAGGTTTAGGGAAGGTGATATAGATATGTCATCGTTCTCTATTAAGCGGATATGGTTCAACTTAACGTTGACCCTTCCTCATTCCCGTCCGGCATTGTACTCTTATGAGGATTGCTGGATTTGGGTTTCGCGCTTCTTCAAGACCTATCCTATCCAGGAGGCATGGTCGACCATCGATAGGAATGGAAAAGTTTTAGGGTACTTTTGTTATAAGGAAGACTCTCAGGCAGCAAGCCGGAGCGCAAGTTGTTTAAGAATCAGAACAAGATGAGTGGAAAATGGGCATGCTTTCTCTTGGATATCTTTACTAGATATTCTGCTTGAAAATGGATTTTTATCGGCTTAGCCCGCCCGCCTACCAATCAAAGAGGCTGAAAGTCACTATCCCTATACCACTGTTATTCCTCTCCTATCTCTCTTCTGGTCTGGCTTCCTAAACCACTTGGTCCCATTCTATGCGCATCTCGGAGTCAACCTTCGTATATCATTCGACTTTCTTTTCTTTCTGGGAGAGCCAATAGAGAACTAGCTGTCTGTCAGTGATCATCAACTATGGGAAGGAGAACCATTCCTATTTAAGAGATTTTGCGGTGAGGCCAACCATCTTTTCATGATTCGGCGCATTTAGCATCGTAGAATAGAGAATTTTGAATAGTTACCCCCCCTTGGTTCCTTAGAAAGATAGCTTCAAAGCCTCTACACCGGCCTTCTCATGCACTAGGTGCACCCGGTCAATTCCAGCGATGGGGGCGTGTTCCTAAGAGGTTACCTTCCATCTCGCATCCTAAACAGAGCGAGGAAGTTTTAGGGGTCACTCTTTCGGCAGAGCCTATCTAACGGCATCGTGGCCTACAGAAATGACTCAGAGGGAACGCGGTTAAGGTACAACGACTTGACCGGGGCGAGCTAGTTCCTTTCTTTTGCCAAGCAACGAGAATCGACTCTTTCAAAATCACCTACACCCCTGCCTTTAGATAGTTTAGATAGTAGGGACAAAAATGAATAAAAAGGCGAAACTTTCTGCTACCCGTGCCTTTGTTACGATCTTTCTTCTCTTACGAGATTTCGAACAGATCACTCCTAAATGAAGCAGTCATCTTATTTGGTTGGGCAAGATTCCAAATCCCTCCTCCTCTCTCCCTCTACCAGCAGCTAGGGACCAGCTACCGGAGCAAGCAGACAAGCAGACCCCTGTGGGCAAAAGTGTTCAGCATCTCCGCTGGTGATCCAAGCGATTCAATCGATCCAGCTCTGGTAACAAAGCAGTGGGCAAGAGACCATCCATACCTCTAAGCCCGAGACTTTTTCTTATCATACAAAACTCGCCATAACTGGATTAGGTGGCAGTCCCGAGAGTTAAGGAGAGCTTTAGCTTTGAACATATGAGGTAAAAACTAGATTGCACTCGATTGCGTTGAAACAAAGAAATTGGTCAAGTCTGGCTTTCAACTAATCTCTTTTCTTTCCACCAAGGCTAGCTGCCCTCAGTCCCTTGTTCTCATTCAAGTCTCTATCTAATCTTCTTCCTAGCTGCTATTGAATCCCCAGCCTAATAATATAAAGAGGAAAAAAACTTGGCACGAAACTATAAATAAAATACTTGACTCTTATGATGAATATGCTAATAGGGTTTGCATTGGTGACTATATGCGAGATAAGAGTATTTTCACGGAAATGAGTTGGAATACGCTTCACAAGCAAAGGCTGCTCATTATTTGAACTGGGCGAATTTTCTAAAAAGATGGAAAGGGGCAAAAGTTCAGTCTCTTCCCATGAATTGGTGAATTAGACAGTATTTCTTTGCACAAAATCAAATCAATCTTCATAAATTTCATTGTAAAGGTGAAATACTTAATACAAATAAAAATATGGGAGAGATAAAAAAGATGCAGGGTCATTTATCTGCTTGGCTAGTCAAGCATGGGCTAATTCCTAGATCTTTGGGCTTTGATTACCAAGGAATAGAGACTTTATGCTCCAACTCCCTCAAGAGGCGGTTCCTCATGTCACCCTGATGAAATCAGATCTAATCTTAATGCAGGCACGTCATATCTCGTTGAATCAGTCTTTTTCGCCACACTGGGGCTATGGGATTCGAACCCAATTACGATATTTTTTTTATACAGAAGTATGCCCACCAAACGAGAGTTTTCACGGGATGGAAGAATTTCCTTTTAAATGAAATTTCAATAGGCAATACATCGAAGATAGGTAATTATTTACAGACAAATCGGATCGGAAAGACAAATAAAGAAATTTCAGAAATAGGGGCTCCTCTTCTCATCCCGGAAAGAATTTCTGCTCTCCTTCTTCACTCCCCATAGGCCTAAGCTAAATAGAATTAGAGTATGCCACACCTTCCTTTCCTTGCCTTACTCTCTATTTGAAAAGTGGTAGGTTTTTTTCAACTTCAACGCAAGAATCAACTGCTCCCTCAGCCCAGGGTCTGGCCCATCTTACTAGGTCACTCTTCCTCACTCGCTTTTTGACTTGTCTTTTGAGTATTCAATTTAGAAACTATTATGAATATGAAGCTCCGCTATGTGATTTTTACTACTTATTTCTTTCTTTTCTCTCTTGCTATTAGCAGTGTTCTATCGAGAGGAAATCTTTGAGTCGGGTTTCACCCCAAGCAGTCCAACGTACTATCCTGTTGACTGCTTCTTCTCTTGTCTTTAACGAGTAACTCTAACTCTTTCTTATTTTACTATCTATACTATTACTACTACTATTATAATATAACGAGAGACTGCCCAAAATTCATACCTCTATGGTAGTACGGTAACATAATAGTCTATTTAAGGAAACTATAAGTGAATATCAAGATAAAAAGCTTAGACGATGACCTGTTTGAAGGTCAACTTACGTTCCTTGAGTGGTCGATCTTATGATCGTGGGTTCGTGTTCATTATTGTCGCAGGTATTATCTTACGGCTTTGTCGTCTGAGGTAACAATAGACGATTTTTCAAGGCGCCGATTGTGAATCACAATTGGAAGGTGACTCGGAGTGATCCATCACTCCTTCGTTTCAGCCTCTTTTGGAGTATTTATGACTCTCGTGGAATGAATCCTGCTCCTTTGAATGAGAAGAGTCTAGACCTTTGAAAATAACTTTTTTTCCCTGATGAGAAAGAGAGGTGACTTGAGAGTCGGGTTCCTAAGAAATGCCCAAAAAGAGAAGAGAAGGTCCTCTTCCGCACAAGAGAACTCCCCCCGAATAGAGAACTTGTCATGCTCGCTTTCCGGTGCTTCCTGAAGCTGATAGTAAGCTTTTCAATGACTTAAATAATTTCTATACTTTATCAAATAACATACTTTTATTTCAAAGAACTTATTATTTTACGTCATTTAATATAATAATATGATTATGTTCTTCACAGAAATAAATTTTTTATCGTCTAGAAATTAGGATTTTACCATGTTCTATATACTGCACTTCTAGCACTATAATTTCAATGACTCGAATAATTTCTATATTTCATTAAATAACTTACTTTTGCTTTAAAAAACTTATTATTTTACGCCATTTGATACAATACTATGATTATGTTATTCTAAAAATATATTATTTTTTTGTCAAGAAACTAGAATTTCTACTATTTTCAGTATATTGCACTTCCAGCATTATAATTTTAATGACTTGAATAATTTCTATATTTTATCAAATAACTTACTTTTGTTTTAAAAAAACTTATTGTTTTACGTCATTTGATATAATAATATAATTACATTACTCACAGAAATAATTTTTTTTATGATCTAGAAACTGAATATTCTACTAATTTTATATATATTGCTCTTTTAGCTCTATAATTTCTATAACTTGAATAATTTTCTATGATTTTTCAAATAACCAACTTTTATTTTAAAGAGAGCTTATTATTTTACGTCACATGATATAATAATATGATTATATTACTCACAAAAATAATTTTTTTTTTTGTCTAGAAACTAGAATTTCTACTTTTTTTTTATTTATATATATTTCACTTCTAGCACCATGATATCAATGACTTGAATAATTTCTATATTTTATCAAATAACTTACTTTTGTTTTAAAAAAACTTATTATTTTACGTGATTTGATATAATAATATAATTACATTACTCACAAAAGTAATTTTTTTATGATCTAGAAACTAGATGTTCTACTAATTATATATATATATTGAACTTTTCACACTATAATTTTAATAACTTGAATAATTTCTATATTTTATCAAATAACCAACCTTTGTTTTAAAGAGCTTATTATTTTATGTCATTTGATATAATAATATGATTATATTATTCAAAAAATAAATTTTTTTCGTCTAGAAACTAGAATTTCTACTATTTTTATATATTTCACTTCTAGTCCCATAATATCAATGACTTGAATAATTTCTATCTGTTATCAAATAATTTACTTTTTGTTTTAAAAAACTTATTATTTTACGTCATTTAATATAATAATATAATTACATTACTCGCAAAAATAATTTTTTTATGATCTAGAAACTAAATATTCTACTAATTTTATATATATTGCTCTTTTAGCACTATAATTTCAATAACTTGAATAATTTCTATGCTTTATCATATAATCAACTTTTGTTTTAAAGAGCTTATTATTTTTCGTCATTTGATATAATAATATGATTATATTATTCACAAAAATATATTTTTTTGCCTAGAAACTATAATTTTTACTATTTTTTATATATTTCACTTCTAGCGCCATAATATCAATCACTTGAATAATTTCTATACTTTATCAAATAACTTACTTTTGTTTCAAATAATTTAATTAATTTACATTATTTGATATGATAATATGATTATGTTATTCACAACAATAAATTTTTTATTGTGCAGAAACAAGAATTTCTACTATATTTGATAAATTGCACTTCTTGCACTATTATTTAAATGACTTGAATAGTTCCTATATTTTATCAAATAAATTACTTTTGTTTTAAAAAACTTATTATTTCAGGTCATTTTGATATGATAATATGGCTACATTATTCAGAAAAATAAATTATTTTTCGTCTAGAAACTAGAATTTCTACTACGTTTTATTTATTGCACTTCTAGCACTATAATTTCAATGACTTGAATAATTACCATACCTAATCAAATAACTTACTTTTTTTTTTAAAAAGAAACTTATTATTTTACAGCATTTGACATAATAATATGATTATATTATCTAGAAAAATAAATTGTTTTTCATCTTGAAATTAGAATTTCTACTACTTTCTATATAATTCTAGAGCACTATACTTTCAATGACTTGAATAATTTCTATATTTTATCCTATAACTTAATTTTGTTTTAAAGAACTTATTATTTACATCATTTGATATAATAATATGATTATATTATTCACAAAAATAAATTTTTATCATCTAAAAACTAGAATTTCTACTATGTTATATATATATTGCATATCTAACACTATAATTTCAATGACTTGAATAATTTCAATACTTTATCAAATAACTTACTTTTGTTTCAAAGAACTTATTGTTTTACGTCATTTGATATAATAATATGAATATATTATTCATAAAAATGAATTTTTTATCGTCTAGAAACTAGAATTATTACTATTTTTTATATAATGCACTTCAAGCAAAATAATTTCAATGACTTGAATAATTTCTATATTTTATCAAATAACTTACTTTTGTTTTAAAGAACTTATTATTTTACGTCATTTGATAAAATAATATGATAATATTATTCACAAAAATAAATTTTTTATCTTCTAAAATTTCAACTATTTTCTATATATTGCACTTCTAGCATTATAATTTCAATGACTTTAAGAATTTCTATATTTCATCAAATAACATACTTTTGTTTTAAAGATCTTATTATTTTTCGCCATTTGATATAATAATTTGAATATATTATTCAAAAAAATAAATTTTTTTCGTCTAGAAACTAGAATGTCTACTACTTTCTATACATTGTACTTCTAGCACTATTATCTCAATTACTTGGATAATTTCTATACTTTATTAAATAACTTACGTTTTTCTAAATAATTTATTATTATACATCATTTGACATAATAATATGATTATATTATTAACAAATATAAACATTTTATCGTAAAAAAACTAGAATTTCTACTATTATCTATATTTTGTACTTCTAGCACTATAATTTAAATGACTTGAATAACTTCTATATTTTATCAAATAACTTAGTTTTCTTTTAAAAAACTTATTATTTAACGTCATTTGACATAATATTACGAATATATTATTCACAAAAATAAATTTTTTATCTTCTTGAAACTAGAATTTCTACTATTTTTTATATAATGCACTTCTAGCACCATAATTTCAATGACTTGAACAATTTATATATTTTATCAAATAACTTACATTTATTTAAACTTATTAGTTTACGTCATTTGACATAATAATGACTATACTGTCCACAAAAAATTTTTTTTTTCTTTTTGAAACTAGAATTTCTACTATTTTCCATATAATACACTTCTAGAGCACTATAATTTCAAGAACTTGAATAATTTCTATATTTTTTCCAATAGCTTAATTATTTTTAAAGATTTTATTATTTACGTCATTTGATATAATAATATGATTTTATTATTCACAAAAATAAATTTTTATCGTCTAGAAACTAGAATTTCTACTATTACATATATATTGCACTTCTAGTACTATAATAAACCTGGATCCCCCGTAAAAAAGATCCTTCTAACATGGATGCTTACATGGTGACTATACCCGGACCTAATTGGTATCAGAGCCATATGGGTATGGGATATATGTGATTCATAGTTTAACATGAAAAATTATTAAATTCAAATGAATTTGTTAAGAAAAGATAAGAAAACAATTAAAAATAGTCATAAACAAGAAATGGATATTCCTCAAAATCTAGAAGAACTTAATAAATGGACAATTCCTAAAATTGAATTAAGAACTGTATATCAGTTAGGAACTTTTGAAAAATTATGTTTAAAACAAGTAGTAAAAACTACTGAAGAATCCGTCTCATTAGATGATGAAGAAACTGAAATTAGATTATTAAATCAACATGACACAAATCGTTATAAAGACATATATAAATTTATGCATATTGGATTAGTTCAAATTGCATTTAAACCTTTAACATTAGAAGGTTTACCAGAAAGTTTTATTGCATGTCTAAGAGATGCTAGGAATTTAAATTGGAAACAATCACTAATAGGTGTTATTCAATCAAGTTTGGCACATGGCCCTATTTATTTTAATGTATATCCTAATTTATCACTATCCTTAAGTGATATAAATATACTTGATGCATTAACATTAAATGTTAAAACACATGGATATAACTATGCTTCTGGCTCGGAATTAATTTGTATTTGCTATAGAATATATTATAAACCATTATTTACATTGAATCCTAATTATAAATTAATGGATAAACAGATTAATGAAACTGTTTTGATCGAAACAAACTTTAATAGGTCAAAAATTTCTACTTGAAGAATTATTAAATGGGATGAAATCTCTATGCCTCAGCAATGGAAACTTGAAAAGACTGGTCATATACAGTCTAAAACCGAACATAATATTGATCATATTGAGCAAACTCCAGAAGGAATTGTTTATATACAGATGGATAATATACCATCAAAATTGGGTAATATCCCAAGATCTTTATCTACTAGATCTTATTCTGATCATTCTTTTATTTCACCTCTCATAGAAGAAAGGGATAATATTCCCTACAGAGTTTCTACTTCACAAGTAAGTGAACGTGATGAGAATAATCATCATGTAGAAAAATTGTTTAAAAATAAAGAAAATATTGTCAAAGGTGTTTATAACACTAAAGATACGGAAATTACCGAATCTGAAATGAATTTTTCATTATGAATAAAACTAAAATAGATTTTAGCCCTGGATCTTTGGCCAGGCAAAAAGTTAAAACAGAATTTTATTTACCAAGATGGGAACCATTTAGAAAGTGATTTTTCCCTAATTTTGATGCTGAATTAAGAAATCATATTTCTAATGAATTTTATAGATTTTTGTCTTATCATAATATTTTATTTCCTTTTGTTCCGTGGTTTATGTCTAATTATATTGAACCTTATATTTCTGTGTTAGAAAGAGATTATAAGCTTTTAAATGGTAATATCATAAAAGGAATATTTCCTCCTCAACAATCATTTTATATGGAAAAAGAAAATAATATAGTAAGTTTTACAGCATTTCAAAATTATTTGAAGATGATACATTAACTATTAAAACAAATAAATAAGATAATAGAACAATAGAATTATACAAATATTTATTTAAATGTTTTAGGAGAACAGATTATATCTCTTCATAAGAGAATAGATATATTAATACAAAAACTAGAAAAATCTGATATAAATGCCTTGGGTAAGAAAGAGCTTATAACAACCCCAACACTCCAACCTCCACCTGAAATAAAAAATTATAAATTTAAACAGTTAAAAATAAATACCTTAGAAAATGAATTTTCAAATAAAATAGAAGAAACTAAGGATTATAAATCAGTTATAAATGATGAAATTAATAAATTAAATAAATTTGCTGATAGACCAACACAAAGGATACATTATTATAATAGACCATCTCCTGTAGATATTCTACATGAAGAACAGGAATACATAGGTAATAATAGTTATAATGGAAAATGCATTTATGAATGGAATTTAGATGGTTATACAGAAAAATAAATTTATAATTTGGCTCATAGAATGTTGATGTATAGTACTATAAGTAAAACAATTGATAATACTGATAGTAATATAGCAAAAATGATAGTTGTAGGATTTACTGGACAGTTAAAAGGCTGGTGGGATAATTATTTATCTCCACAAAATAAAGAAGAAATTTTTAAAAATATAAAACAAGAAGGAAATCAAATAACTGAAAATTCAGTTTATACATTAATAGTTACCATACTAGAACATTTTACTGGTAGAATATCGGATAATAGTGAAAATATTCGTACCTTATTACAAAATTTAAGATATAAGATACTATCTGATTTTAGATGGTATAAAGATGCTTTTCTTAATAGAGTAATGGAATTACCAGAAAGTAATAGTACACATTGGAAGTTAAATTCATAGATGGACTACCTAATTTATTTGCAGAAAGAGTAAAGAAAACTCTTAGAAAAGATAGAATGGCCATTCCCTATGAAAATTATACTTATGGGAATTTGATAGGCACTTGTGTACAAGAGGGTATAGCCCTATGTAATGAAATTAAATTAAATCAACAAATTAAAAGACAAAGATTAACAGAAAGAAGACAACTAGGTCAATTTCGTAACCAATTTGGGATGGAAATTCCATCAGAAAGAAAATTTATAAGAAACTATAGAAAAGATAATAATTATTTAAAAAGACAAAAGAGAAAATATTCTCAAGAAAAATTAAATAAAAAATTAAAAAGAAAAACTAATAGATTAGAAAAAAGAAAAGATAAAAATAATATTGTGTGTTATAAATGTAAGCAAATAGGACATTATGCTAATAAGTGTAAAATGAAGAAGAAGATTAATAGTTTAGTTATTATTCAAGAAATAAAAGATTCTTTAGAAAAATTATTTTTAGAATCAGAGGATTCTGAAAGCATTAGTTCAGAATCAGAAATAGATCAGATACTTCTGATGATTCTGATAATTGTGATAATTCTCCATGCTGCATTCCTTGAAAAAAGGAAATTAGTTCTGGAAAAGATGATAATGAAAATGATTATTATAAAATCATATCTCAATTTAGAGAATCAGATATAAATGTTTTAAGTAATAATAGTATATTAGAATTTTTAAAATTAATAAAAGATCAAGAATTAAGGTAAAAAATAATTGAACAAATAGATGATCTTCCATTTACTAGTAATAATAAAGAGGAATTGGAACTGATAATAAATAATAATCCTTATACGATGTCAGAAGTTTATAAAATGATGAAAGAAAAGAATAATCATTCTAAAAAATCACCTAGTACAATAAATGATTTATATGAAGAGATTAATACTCTTAAAAATGAACTCAAATTATTAAAACAATTTAATAAAAATCTAGACACTAGAATTTCTAATCTAGAAATAAATAGAGAAACTACTTTAATAAAACAAAATACATTTGATGATATAAATAATATTGGGGAAGAAAATTTTCTTTCTGTCCTAGATATAATAACATCTTTTAAGTTTTATGTTAGAATAACATTATTAATAAATCATGATGAAATAATGGAATTAACTGCATTAATAGACACCTGTTATACAAGAAGGTATAATTCCCACTAAATATTTCGAAAAAACTACTCATAGTCTAAGACATGCTGGTGGTCAGAAATTACAAATTAATTTTAAACTACCACGAGTATATATTTGTAATAACAAAGTTTGCATTCCTGAAAGTTTTTTATTAGCAAAAAATATAACTAACCAAGTTATACTTGGAACTCCTTTTATAAAAAAGATTTTTCCTATTACTCATATTGGTACAGATTGTATCATAGGAACATATGAAAAAACTCCGGTATCTTTTCAATTTATAACAGAACCAAATACTAGATTTGTTAATGAAATAAAAGATTTTATTCTTAGAAAACATAATCAAATTAATTTTCTTAATTTTGAAATAAATTCTTTAAATATTGAATAAGCTTTACAAAATCCTAAATTACAGGATAAGATAAAGAAAATTCAAAATAATATTTCAATAGAAATTTGTAATGAACATCCAAATGCTTTTTGGAATAGAAAAAAACATATTGTTAGTCTTCCATATATGGATAATTTTGATGAAAGTAATATACCAACAAAGGCAAGACCTTGTCAAATGAATTCAAAATACTTAGAATTATGTAAAGAAGAAATAATTTCCTTATTAAGAAAAGAATTAATTAAAGAGTCTAATTCTCCTTGGTCATGTATAGGATTTTATGTTAATAAACATAGTGAAATAGAAAGAGGGGTACCAAGATTGGTAATTAATCATAAACCCCTAAATAAAGTACTAAAATGGATTAGACATCCAATACCTAATAAAAAAGACTTATTAGATAGATTATACGATGCAATATTATTTTCTAAATTTGATTTGAAATCAGGATATGGGCAGATTCAAATTGCTGAAAATGACCAATATAAAACAGCTTTTAATGTTCCAATAGGACATTTTGAATGGAAAGTCATGCCATTTGGATTAAAGAATGCACCTTCAGAATTTCAAAAAATAATGAATGATATTTTTATTCCTTATAGTGAATTTATAATAGTCTATATAGATGATATTTTAGTATTTTCTAAAAATATTCAACAACATTTTGAACATTTAGACATATTTAAAAAATTGGTTATACAAAATGGCTTAGTCATTTCCAAACCAAAAATAATTTTATTTCAGACTAATATAAGATTTTTAGGTCATAATATTGAAAAAGGAAAAATAATTCCTATTAATAGAAGTATAGATTTTGCTTCAAAATTTCCAGATGAAATTTTAGAGAAATCTCAGTTACAAAGGTTTTTAGGAGTTTAAATTATATTTTACCCTATTATAAAAATTTAGCATATGATACAGCTATTTTATATGATAGATTAAAAAATAATCCTAAACCCTGGACAGAACAACATACTAAAATAGTCCAGAAGATAAAAGAAAAAATAAAAACACTACCTTGCTTAATATTAGCTAATCCTAATTGGGAAAAAATTATTGAAACAGATGCTTCAGAAATAGGTTATGACGGAATTTTAAAACAAATTTGTCCTGATGATAAAAAGGAAAGATTGATTAGATATCATTCTGAGAAATGGACTGATAGTCAGAAAAATTATGCAACTATTGCTAAAGAAATTCTTGCAATAGTAAAATGTATTTTAAAATTTCAAGATGATTTATACAATCAAAAGTTTATAGTAAAAACTGATTGTCAAGCGGCAAAATTTATGTTTAATAAAGATTTTAAGCATAACGTTTCTAAACAAATGTTTGCACGATGGCAGGCTCATTTAGCCCCATTTGATTTTGAAATCATATATAAAAAAGGTGAAGAAAATAATCTTCCTGATTTTCTAACTCGTGAATTTTTACAGCATGATACCGCGGGGAAAAGATAGTCATTTCCGAGGACGTGGTGGAAGAGGTAATACCTCTTACAATCAAGGAAGAAATGTCCTTGTCCAAATGGGCAATAAAAAGCTAATAGCTGAAATATTGCTAATCAGGATGCCTCATTATATGAGGAATTTAAAAAATTTATTGCTGATAAAAAGAAACAGTAGGGTGAAAACTTCCTCTTCCGGATCATATTCCCAGATTATAACAGAAGAGGATAATATGGCCTCATATCATACAAACACTCACAAAGAAATCATATTTCTTTTGGAAAATAAAGATCTTCAATGGAAGAATGATCCATGGATACTCATAAATAGGTATCTCGACACAGCATCATATGATGCCACATCATATAAACAAAGACCCTATTATGAGAGTATACTTAAAGTAAACTCATGTGACATTACACATTTTTATCCTAATACAAAAGTTACTAATATTTATAATTTTAGTAAAATTATAATTAAACGGATTATATCTGTTGAAGAATGGGGATTATCTCCTCTTAAAGAGAAGGAATTTATACTTTCCGACTCTAAATTATCATTTAAACATAATTATTGGGATTATATCGATGCCTTTCATAAAGCATTTTTGTATGAAAATCCTAATAGGAAACATACATGGTTAATAAAGATTTGTGGGGATGTTTATAACAATCCCATACCAAATTGGTTCATACAATGGTGGAATATTTATGGCACCTCGGGAAAAATACTCCCGGATAGATTTAAACCATTATATGGTGAATGGGTGAATATTTCCCCAAAGATAGCTGATTATATCGCTTCAAATCAATATACAGAGGAAATAGCCTCAATGATATTCTTTATTGAATTCTCAATACCATGGGTGTAGAAATGGACACCAGAAGTGGGTTATACCCAACAAAATTTACCATGCCTCAAAAGGGTTACTCATAGTAGGTTTTGGGACAGATTGATTAAAATCAACCCAGATACAAATCAAATTCATGGACAAAATATACTAGATGAAATCCATATGAAGAATGATAAATATCACACAATGAAAGAAAAAGGAGAAATAAAGGAGATAAGTCCTTTTCATTATATTGCAACAAAATTAAAATTACAAAAGGAAGTCATAACCAAAGAAGATTTAATCCGATCTTATATGGAGGAATTGAAGAAAGATCTGGTCAAAAATCTGATCGAAGATAATAAATCAGACGTGTCAATGACAGGCTCTTCAAATGAAGACTGTTTAGCAGGAGAATCTCAAGATCCTAATATGGAAGAGATATCAGAAGAAGACATTGACCAAATGGCCAGAGATATTGAAGAACAAGCAAGAAAAGAAAATTTTCAAAAAATTGTATAATATGACAAAATTCTGAAATGTTCTCATAGGGACCACTTTCATACTGTAATAGCAATTATTGTACTCTCATAGGGACCACTTCAATAATGTAATAATAGTAGCACTATTCGGATTTAAAATCCGAAGGTAAACTAGAAAAGATAAATTAGATAAAGTTCAGCCCTCTTGATGGTTATAAATAGGATGGAAACTCATCCAAGAGGCAGGACCAAGATAGCTTGAGATAGCATAAAAACTCTCTCTCTCCACTTGTAAAATCTTATTTCTTGTATAAATAAAGAAATTGAAGTTTCAAGATTATCATCCCTGGTAAGTTTCCTTATTAAAGTTTCCTTATTATAAGTTTTCTTATTATATTTTAATATTATTAGATTTAGCCTAATGGCAGGCTAAATCCATTCATGTTAAGCTATGAAATCACATGTATCGTCATAACTATATTGTGAAGATCCTGTTTTGTCTGGTTTCATAGTTTTATGTAAGCATTCAAGGTTTGGGTTAGGAGATCTAGAACTGGCCACAATTACTAAAAGATGAGGGTTAGCCTGTTTAAAAGTCGTTGGAAGGCATACTAAGGCGTTGATCCTGGTTTCATCTTTATTTAATTGTGTTGACGGATCTGGATCCCCTGTAAAAAAGATCCTTCTAACCTGGATGCTTACATGGTGACTATACCCGGACTATATAATTATGATTATATTATTCACAAAAATAAATTTTTTATTCGCTAGAAACTATAATTTCTACTATTTCTATATATTGCACTTTTAGCACTATAATATCAATGACTTGAAGAATTTCTATATTTCATCATATAACAAACTTTTATGTTAAAGATCTTATTAGTTTACGCCATTTGATATAATAATATGATTATACTATTCATAAAAATAATTTTTTTTTTTGTTTAGACACAAGAATTTATCTACTTTCTATATATAGCAGTTCTAGCACTATAATTTCAATGATTTGGATAGTTTTTATACTTTTTTAAATAACTTTTGTTTTATAGAACTTATTATTATACGTCATTTGACTTAATAATACGATTATATTATTCATAAATATAATTTTTTTATCGTAAAGAACTAGAATTTCTACTTTTATCTATATATTGCACTTCTAGCACCATAATTTCAATGACTTGAATAATTTCTATATTTTATCAAATAACTTACTTTTGTTTTAAAAACTTATTGTTTACCATTATTTGATATATAATATGATTATATTATTTAGAAAAATGAATTGTTTTTCGTCTAGAAATTAGAATTTCTACTATTTTCTCTATATTGCACTTCTAGCTCTATAATTTCAATGACTTGAATAATTTCTATACTTTATCAAATAACTTACTTTGTTTTAAAGAACTTATTATGATTCTAATTTTTATCCCCTAATTTGGACAACACAAGAAATAGATAAAGAATCAAGTATAGCAAATATTAAGAGAAGTTTCATGGACATATATTCGATCTTAATTTCATATATTTATTTAAATAAAAATCACTAAGACAATGATATTATGTTCTTCAGAAAACAATTCACTTACATGCTCCAGACATGTCTGTCGAGTCCTTCAAGGATTTGAAATAAATTCTTAGAGTTTAGTACGCTATTATGTAAAGTCGATCCACCACCATAAATTTTATTCTTCGTATCAATATTGCCAGGAACTTTACGAAGAATCTTATATTATAACTTATACAAGTTTTCACTTTATCTATTAATTCTGATTCTTATGGGAGTACGCTTCAGGTGTATAATTCCTTCAAGAAATACATGTGCACTTCAAATTTACTTAATAATTGTCCGGACTTTTCATAATTTCCATGCGAACTTTTATATTATATTTTGGTCAAATATCTCTAACATATTATAATCTCGAGTCTGCAGACGTTGATTCAAGATCCTCATTCTAATATATAACATGCACATAAATATTGTCGACGTTTTATGCTATTTTATATTTCCATATTTTATATTATAACATGATACAATGAGATCTCATAATTATTATGACTTCAGATACTTGAATTTCTTCTGAAAACAATAATAGAGTCATGTCATGAAAAAGTCTGCTAGAATTTTCATCTCCTCGACCTAATCACATAGGACCATCTTAAATTTATTGCTCATTTACATATGCAGATATTTTATTGGAACAAATTTATTCTACCCACATTTTAGTAGTGGTAGACTGTCCTTCAAGGGCATTAAAAAATTGGAGCATTCTATGTCGGATTTTCTTTTATCAATAAATATGTTTGGCTATTAATCCTTTGAACTTGTTGTTCAAATTATCTTTATATGAGGATCAAAGAGACACATAACTTAGTCTTTATCCAACTATATAATTTTCTTCTATTTTGAATACCCATCTTAAATATATTGTGGTGGAATAGTATATTTCTATAGTGCACATTTAATGCTAAGAGGCGAAATATTTGGGTCCTCACGATGAACTAATTACAATGAGGAGAACAAAAATAATATGTTGAAAAAATACGAATAAGTACTACTACAAAATATACATAAATCAATTTGAAGGCACTTATGATTTTATAAAACCATTTACTAAGTCTATAAACATGTTCTACAGGAACGTTCAATCTTTGTGCTAATAATGCAACATCATCAATAATATTAGGACAAATTATGTTAATAGGAGAATCTAAAAATATGAGCTCATTATCAAAATTGCAAAGTTCAACTCGCAAGTCAGCAAATATTCGTGAACATGGATCGATGCATCAACAATATATTCATCACAAAGCATATTCAACCCTAATATATTGATGGTACCCATAAAATTATATTTCCTTGAAAAATATTTTAGTACATATAAAATTTGTGATCAGAAACTTCTGGTTCCAAAAAAATATAATCACAAATTCTTTATGATAATTCGTATTTTAATGATTCAGGATGGTCTAACTGGTCATGCCAATATTTGATATTTTTGAATAAGTAAACTTCAGGTTTACTCAATGATGTATTAAATTGCATCAACTTTGGAGAATTACAAATTACGATGGGAGAGCATGATAGTGTATGTAATTCACGTTTATTCTATAATTCATAATAATAAAATATAATTATCATGTGACCTCCTAGGTCAATTTACTCCTCCAGAGTCTTTAAATAATTAGTTCTTCTAAAATTTTCTATTAACTAACTCTTTTAAGTCTTTGATAAATATGCTCTTCTAGAGCTTTAATTAAAATCTTCTACATATTTAGCTCTTTTGGAAATTGTAGCATATTAGCTCTCTTGAAGCCTTTTATTGATTAGCTATTGTGAAACTTTAATTTTAATCTATTAGCTCTTCTGGAGCTTTACTCTTTTCAAGTTTTAATTTATACTACCGTTCATTCTCCCAATATATAACTTTTTTGCTATTCTTGAACATATAATAAATAAAGAGGCATATATATAATATGCAAAAACTCATAAAATCACAAACAAAAAGTAATTTTTTTTCTCAAGGAATTGACTACATTAACAAGTGTATATATCAATAGACATGATTAACATATAAGATCAATAATAGCCTAACATATCAGATATTTAAAATTTTGTTTGACTTAGTACAAGTACGATACAAACATCAATAATAGCATAACATATCAGATATTTAAAATTTTGTTTGACTTAGTACAAGTAAGATACAAACTCTCTATTATATTAGATCAACTCATTATTATCACTTCTAGTAATAATTTAGATAGTAGGTTCATGAGTCATAATAAATATAATCATGAATATAACATATTATAGAAATAAAATTTCTAATTGCATTTGCTCCAGGGAATGACATTAAATTATCCATCAAAAGGTGATCAATACCCTTGAGATCTTCTCTCTCAATGTTGCTACTACATGAGCATATTTGAGATAGGTAAAATAGAATATTATCTCTATATTATTTTAATTGAGAAAAAATCTAAATCAAATATAATATTGCATACCGATAGATTGATCAAAATATTGTAGCCACAGATATACCCAATGATGATAATAGACATTGACATAATGACCATATTTTGGTGATTGTGCCTATCTTAGATTTTGTCAAAATATTTCTTAATAAATTATTGAGTCTTCAAGCCCTCCTAAATTAATGAGGAAAGAAATCCTTATAATCCTGATTTCTCTTTTAATTGCATCTTCAGGACTTAAATAGATTTATACAAAAATGTATGGAAAAATATTTGATCTTCCATGATATCAAGTCATATATAAAAATAAACATAATACAAAGAAAAAATTCGATTTTTCTTACATCAAGAAGCTTCAAGAATCTTTTTACCTTTAGCGAATTTTGGAAAATCACCTTAGTCTCGTTCTTCAAACAATCGTGTATTCCATGCAATCGTGTTGATAACGTGTTATAAATTTGATGATTGCTACATAACGAATTGCTCGGAATAATAATATAATATAAAGAGGAAGAATATAGAGAAAGAAAAGTATAAGAGAGAGAAAAGTATAACTCAAAAATCAAATCTAATCATTTTGTTAATCTCTTCTCATATAGTCATATGGTCTATTTAAATGCTCAAGATACCACAAATTACATATTTCTAAAATGATCTAGTTGAATCAATGGAGATCTCGTGAATCTAAATATGATTAGTATTTTGAGAGTTTAGTAACGTATTTGGATATCAATTATGTATAAATTAGTTTCATAATAATGTGGTCCAAATTATCCCTCCATTAATTGACAATTTAAAAAGAAAAATCATTTGATTGATAATTTCTCAAACTTAAATGTACTTATTTGTCGTTAATAAAAAAAGAAGATACAATAATAAGTGGAGCCACTTATTAAAAAAATTGATAAGTGGACAAGAGGTGTGTGGTACAATAACATAACTCCTTCACCTAGATTTCTTTAACTGACATATCAAGTAAGATGTTTTAAAGTCGAATTATCTAAGATTCCTCCGATTCTAATACAGAATTAAAAAAAAAAAAAGGAGGATCCGCTGTTGACTTCCAATTATTATGTCCAAATAACGTGAAACTATACAGTCACAGCAAGGCTAGTCGCGTCTGTGGACTTTTCGATATATAAAAAAAAAAAAAAAGGTGGACCCTTTAACATTTATAAATTGTTCCTCAAATTAACTCTTGTGGACCTCTTTTTCAGTCACTGCCAGGTGACGCTAAGATTAAGTATCAAATAAAAAACAGTGTAATTAGGACGTCATTAAATTTTTTGGCTGATTTTTACAATCTTTTTGGATAAAACGAGAAAATACTTTATTGTAAGAAATATGATATAAAGGTTAAAAGAGAATTGGGAAAAACCTCGAGGGGGAGCGTTTCAAGCCTCTCTGCCTCCCCGTAGATTTAATAATTCGAAGGTAATTTCAGTTAATTGTAATTTAGTCAGATGAGGATATATGTGTTTTTGAAATGAACAAAATGGATTCTCTTAAAGTAATTAATTAGCTCACATTTGTAGTTGTATGCAGATCAAAATTCAATCTTTATACGGGCCCTTTTATATCAATCTGAAGCTTGGCTGCTTTAGATCAGGATCTCAAGAGGCGGATTGAAATGAGAAGTGTTTCTTGATTTTTTTTTTTTCCAGGTGGGTTTGTCTAATTCATGACTCTTTACATAGTATGTATGATGGAAAAGTGTTTATGTGTCGTGATTCTTTCTTTCTTTCTTTTTTTAAAATTTTTTATTTCAACCTGAATCTTGGCTTTTCTGGGATTATTTTTTGTTTATAATTTTGTAGAATTAAATTTGATTTTCTTTGATTGCCAACATTTCAATGTTTTTGAACATGCAGTCAGCTAATTCGTGGAAATCATTTATAAGAATGAAATACTGTGGAAATTTCACATGGGTTTTTTTATGGTTCGTCTATTCTAATGACCACAATTTTGATCTGTATTTGTAGAGAGGCTTGAAATTCTAAGTGAGTTAGAAAACAAAAGAAAATGGGGGTAATGTCAAGAAAGGTTGTACCTGCATGTGGTAATCTCTGTTTCTTTTGTCCTTCAATGAGGGCAAGGTCAAGACAGCCAGTTAAAAGATACAAGAAGCTCCTTGCTGATATTTTTCCCCGATCACAGGTGAATTTTCTTCCTGGCATCTCAATTTCAAACAATGCCATTTTATCAGATGATGTCAGAAGTTGCAAGTGTATGTAGTGTAGAAAGTTCAGTTCTCCAAAGATAAGTTGGCATTTATCAAATTGCACTATAGACAGAGTTCTTCTCGTGCTTTGATCAGTGTAGCAAAGAAATCTAGTTTGCACTTGACTCCAAATTACTTTTTTAAATTACATATTGGAGTAAATATGTTTATTTAGTCTGTTATCTTTGTCTTCTAAATTTGTTATGTTTAGGAGAGTTTCTTGTACTTACAAGGCTCTTTTGAGGTATTTGAGTTAGCTGGTTGTTTGCAACCATTTTTTGCAGGATGCTGAACCAAATGATCGTAAAATTGGGAAACTTTGTGAATATGCTTTGAGAAATCCTTTAAGGATACCTAAGGCAAGGTGTTTTAATTTCTGTCTTTCACTTTGTACATATTATTTCCAGACATCGGGTAAGAATTCATGGACTGCCTTACTTTCAAGCATCTGCAATGCATTTCATAATCCATCTTTTATTTATTTATTTATCATTTGTTTTGGATGAATGTTATCCATTTTCATTTGGTATATACATATATATATATATATATATGGTTTCCCTTTGAAGATGAGCACGTAAACAATGTTAACTGGTATACCAGATGTTATATTGATTTGAATTAAGTTTTCTAGATCAATGGTGGTCTGGTCATTTTCTATTCAAGTGTTAAAAAAATTTTCTTTTGTGTTTTTCTTTTCTTGTTATTGTCTGCACACAATGTGGAAAATCTTCACAAGCTTCCAACTGTTTTTACACATGATTAATTCTCGTCATGAGCTCTGGTCCATCTCCTAAACAATATACCTAACAGCATGCAGGATTTTAAGTAATCTTAAAAGGCATTTCCACTTTGTCCGATCTCATCCTTTGTTTCTCATTGTCAGATTTGCTCACACTTTAAATGATGTCATACTTGCCACTTCACTACGTGATCGAGTATTATATTGAATATCTTTTCTTTAGGATCTTGAAATGATATGGTTAATTTCGAGCTTAGTTGTAACTTTGAACTTCTATCTGATTCTGTGTTGCTTTCCACTTTATGGGTTCCAGATTACTGAATACTTGGAACAGAGGTTTTACAAGGATTTGCGAAATGAACACTTTGGTTCTGTGAGGGTGGTTATATTGATTTACAGGAAACTGCTATCCTCATGTAAGGAACAGATGTAAGTTTTCATTTTACGAATAATTTGATAGCACACATTTGCATTTGGTCTCAATTTCATATAGTCTTATTAGTCTGTCATCTACTTCTATTTATATTTTTTTCCCCGGTTCTTTTATGAGTGAAGTGTGTCATTTCATCTAAGATAGTTGGTAGGTAGGTTAGTGAATTGTAGTAAATGCCATCCATATATGTGTAAATGTATAGCGGTGACTAAAATTCAGTTTTGGCCGGAAGGAATGCTGCTTACTAAAAGACCTAACTTTCTTGAAATTTTCTGATTCTCTTTCTAAGGAATATAACGAGCAAAATATTTTGCATTTGATGTTCATTTCCTTTTACGGTCTTGTTTTTAAGTATTTTGTTAGACGAGAATATACATATGGGAGATTTGTTCTATAACTTTTTGGAATGTTCATGTGTCATTTATTGCCATAGTTATTCTGGATGCTGTGGGTCCAAGAGCTGTTACTGTAGGTCTACTAGAATATTTAGCTTGAAACTTATCATTTCACAATCAAGAAAGCCTATGCTTAAAACTATTTGCTCTATAAAATTAAGTTTGCTTAGGATAAAGAGCTTTTAAAAAATCTGCAATCTTTTGATGTTCTTGTGTATTCAGTTAGGAGAATTGCATTTTTTCATGCAAGCATATCAAAATATTCGTAGGGCGACTATAGAAAATGACTTATCAACAATTTCCAGTTTATATTGGCTTGAGAGTAAGTTATGACTATGGAGTAAGTTGGTAACAATTTGTCACTGGAAGGACGCAATTAGTCTTCTTTTACTTAAACCAATGAGACTGGAGAACAGATGAATATGGATGAAATATATTAATTTGTAAACATGAACCTACAAATGCAGGAAGGGTCCATGTAGCTTTTGCTTTTGATTATTAGGATGCAACATCTTTTACTTCTTTGAAAAGCATTTCACTGGAGGGGCAATTTTATCACGCAATTGGCTAATGGAAAAGATGTGGTACTCACTTGACAGTACCAAACTAAAGGGTCTTTATTGGAATTAACATTTTTGTTTATTAGGATGCACCATCTTTTACATTCTTTTAAAACAGTACCGTTGCTATTCCGGAACCTTGAGTAGTGTAAGAAGTCTAGATAATTGCTGTTGAATAATGTCAATTTTAATCAAATATCATGCGTCTCCTCATCCAAGACTACAGGTTTCTACTTTTTCTCCAGTAGCATGCTCTTGGCATTTGTGTTCAATTATTCTTTTTCATTATGAAATTTATCTGAGTATTACAAAATGAAAAAAATGAGAGGAAAAAGTAAGTTGCAGGCTTTTTTGTATTTCTTATTAAAAAATATTCCATTTGAAAAATGTTATGAGTTTGGTAACTGTTGCAGGCCACTGTTTGCTAGTAGTTTATTGGGAATTATTCGTACACTTCTGGAACAATCACGATTCAACGAAATGATGGTTCTTGGGTGTACTACCCTTGTTGACTTCATGAATAGCCAGGTAGGTATCTGATAATCGAGTTGTGGAAATCAACCCTTACATGGAATTTTGAAACATAGACAATACCAGTCTTCTGACACTATACAATATTAATGAGAAAAATGTTTCTAATAACTGGGAACATTGTCTCCAACATGTGGTGTGGATTCTTTTACAATTTCCCATTGCATGCTTACTTATATGTAATGGGTATTGGTGAGAGTTATACCTTTGGCTTACTAAGGTACCACTAGAAAAATCCAACATATTATGCCTATCTATTGTCCTTTTCTCTCTAAATAAAGGGACTGATAAAACTAATCATATAGCTTCATGCATTGTCAAATAGGTCCTAGAGGATCGATGTATGGCATTGCAGAATATTTATGCGTCAATTAAGTGACAGTGACCTTTTTTCCCTGAATGATGCAGATTGATAATACATATATGTTCAACTTGGAAGGCCTCATCCCTAAACTGTGTGAACTTGCTCAAGAAGTTGGGAACGATGATCAAGCATTACGCTTGAGGTCTGCTGGGAT
Source organism: Catharanthus roseus (assembly GCA_028651295.1). Lineage (NCBI taxonomy): Eukaryota > Viridiplantae > Streptophyta > Magnoliopsida > Gentianales > Apocynaceae > Catharanthus > Catharanthus roseus. The sequence goes on from JAPQWS010000102.1 coordinate 448,771, forward strand.
GCAAGCTCTGGCAATCTTGGTAGACTATCATTTATCCTTAGTTTCACTTATATTCTGTTATATATATTGCATTTGGGGGACAGTGAAGGAAACACCTTTGCATGCTTAAAAATTATAATCCTGGTTCACAACCTCCAGCTTAGCTCCTGTTAGTGTGGCCATAACTATTTAGACCACAGCAGGTGGCATGGTTTCACATTCTCCTGTGGTGTATAATACCTGAAAGGAATCTTCATCTCTCTTCATATCAACCAAAAACAAGATGAGGCTTGATATGTTGAGAAGGATGTATATGTAATTGTTGATGCTTTAGTAATTCATAATCTAAAACCACAGTTTCAAGGATATATACAATCGAGAATCTCGGTGGGGAAGAGGCTTTCTGCATTTTCCTCATTCACGGGGACATCAGTTTAGTTTCGCCAATGTTCCCGGTCAGTTGGTTAGATGAATCTGTGATTGTATTTCATGTATATTAGAATGATATGTCCAGGTTATTGGAGTATGGATATGAAAATAATGACCTCTAGTTCTCTGTGGTGGCCAATCCCCCACCAAAAGGAAAAAGAAGATGATTGATGTGTTAAACATCTTTAGGAACTTTGAATAACAGCCTGTCTAAGAGAAAATTGGTTGAAGAACCTGCTAAGGGGACTGTTGTTGAATGTGTTGATTTGAAGCTTCTGTTGCTGCGTACTGCTTGAAACAAATTGGTAACTGCTACATGGGCTCCGTTGTTCCTGAACATTGAGTAACAATACTCTATTTTTAAATGGAAAATAGCTTACTTGCAAGGTATTTACTTTTTGGGAAATAACAATGAAGACCTTGAAACATCTGAAACACCCATCCTTCCATCATTCCGGGACTCGACCTCCAAAACTGCCAGAAATGTCTCCTGCCTACATTTTTCAAGCATAATATGTTGTTGTTCATATGGCTGAATTTTAAGTGTTTGTAGTTGTTAATACTTGATTTCTTATAGAAAAGATCTCTGTAAATATAAAATTTTATCCTTCCTTATTGGCTATTTATTTATGATGCTCTCTAATGGAATCTTATGAATAGGTGCGCTTTATGGGTGAGAATTCCCATATCTCAATGGACTTTGACCATGTAAGATACTTGTCGAGTCGAACTTTATAGCTTCTAATGAAATATATCATCCCCTTGTTGCAACTTCTTAAGGTCAATTCTTGTTTCCGTTTTTCCTTATTTTTAATTTCTTTTTTTCTAGTTTCACTCTTTAAGTTTTGTCAATCAAGCCCTTGGAGATTTTGAATCATGACTTGGTGGTCAACAAGGGAAACTTTTTTTGTACGCACCGTAACCTAATGATCAAAGTATTCCATTCAAATGGGATGGTTAAAGAAACCTTTGATGTATTGCAATGAAAAGCTTCAACCACCTTCTCCTCCCCCCCCCAAAAGATTTAGTTGAGATGCAGGGCCAAATAAACATGAGTTACACTTACAAATAATTTTCCCTTTTTTCTTCTTTTACTTCCATACTAAAGTACTTCTTCGTGTATAGATTATAACAGTGACTTTGGAGAATTATATAGAACTCGGAACCAACTTAGAAAATTGCAAAGTAAAGAATGGAGATTCTGAGCCCTCAGAACATTGGGTACAAGGAGTACTCAAAGCAGAAAATCATGGGTCATCCTTTCCTGATATTAGCCAAAAAGTTTCTTCTTTACCAGATCTTATTAATTCCAAAATGGAAATGGTTGCTGCAGTGTAAGGTTCCATAACATTTTGAAGTCAAATTAGTTTTTAGCTATGTACTATGTTTTTACAGCCTTTTCTATTTCTGATTTTTGACAGTGAAGCAGCCAAGAATCCTTCGTACTGGTCCAGGATTTGCTTGGCTAATATGGCCCGACTGGCAAAGGAAGCAACAACTGTGCGGCGAGTACTGGAACCTCTATTTCATTGTTTTGACTCTGAAAAGTATTGGTCACCTGAGAGAGGAGTTGCCTTTTCAGTGTTGGCCTATATGCAGTCCCTGTTGGAGGAATCAGGTTATTTTATTGAGCTTACTACCTCACATTTTGCATGAAATGAAATTATGTGTATTAATCTGGGACAGTTTTATTTTTTTCTTTGAAAACTCATGGGACAACTTGTGTATCAGGCGAGAACTCCCATCTCTTGTTGTCTATCTTGGTTAAGCACTTGGATCATAAGAATGTCGTCAAGCAGTCGGAAATGCAGACTGACATTGTTGAAGTTGCTTCAGAACTTGCAAAAAATGCGAAGCAGCAGGCATCAGTTGCAATTATTGGTGCTATAAATGATCTAGTTAAACATCTAAGGAAATGCATGGTACATTTGGATGAAGCATCAAGTCCAAAAGATTGTTCTGATGAGAGGAAGCAAAACCTCCAGCTCGCATTAGAAAATTGCATTTCTCAGTTATCAAATAAGGTTAGTGAGGGCCCACATTGTGACCTTGGTGGTACAAGTACTATCCTAACGAATAAATTCCAATTTTGGTATAGAGATATAACGCAGCTGAATATTCACATTATTCATATTTTCCCTTCATTTAAAGTAATTAAAACTCTTTATGTTTTTCAATTGGTTATCTGATTTTATTCCCTTTGTTCCCATATTGCCCGTCTCTTAATGCATTTTGTTTCTGAGTTCTCCTAGCATGTTTTGGTTGTTTTGAGTATGTAGCATTTAGGACTCTAAATGCCTTCGGTCTTGCTGAATATACACAATGCACCTACCACTCAGCCACATAGATGTAAAGTATGATGCTTAATTCAGGACTTCTGGATCATAAAGTAGATTCCTCTTCTGTTAATTTCTGGGATTCACAAGGTTCAGAAAGTGTTAAAATATCAGCCTCTATACTATCTGAATATATGTTTTTCATGCTCGGCTCGGACTTGTTTGAGCTGATTGACAGACATCATATTGTAAAGGATATCTAAACGATATTCCCTCTGCCCAAAATCTAATGTCTCGTTTTGACTTGCCTAAAGAATTAAGAATAGTGGTTTGACCATAAGTAAGCTACCGTAGTATCTCTATCGAGTAAAGAGGTCAGGGAAGGACCCGTGTGTTTGTGCAGCTTGAGAGTTCAGGGAGAAAATACATTTATTTTAGAATTGGAAATTCATTTGTGGAGAAACTAAATAGAAATATGGACATTCAGATTTAGACAGGGGGAGTAGTTTTTAGAATTTTATTGTTGTGGTTACTTTCAACGACAATGAGAATAAGCATGATGTGTACTGGGTTTTCATGTGTCATAAACAGGTTGCTGATTCTGGACCCATCCTTGATATGATGGGTGTGGTGCTAGAGAACATTCCTACGGCTACTGCAGCTGCTAGAGCAACAATCTATGCTGTCCATCAAACTGCAAAAATTGCCTCTTCGCTTCCTAACAAGTCATATTATAAGAAAGTAAGACATTACCTTGCCACTGGTCAATATATCATACAAATGACTATGGATGATAACAACATGCTAATGTTTTCTTCAGGCCTTCCCTGATGCGCTGTTTCATCAGTTGCTCTTGGCCATGGCACATCCAGACCACGAAACGCGAGCTGGAGCACACCATATTTTCTCCACTGTGCTTATGCCATCCCTTAATAATATATGGTTAATCAGGGACAGGAACTTTTCCCAAGCTCTTTCTGGGCAATCACCAATGAAATCACAGAAGATGAGAATCCGAAGTTTCTCCCTATTGGATAAAAGTGATAATCGATCTGAACTTTCAGATGGAGAAACAAGGGAGGAGGAAAATCAGTTCAGGGATTCTTATGAGGATCAGTCTGTTACATGCCCATCAAACAGCTTCAAAGGAGCTAATCTGGAAGGGAAAAAGGTATGTACTGCAATTAGACCCGTATTGGTCATCATCATATTCTCATATCAAGGATAGGGAGAAAATTAATCTTCAACTGTTGCTTTTAACTTTTTTTGATCTAAATGTAAATGTAGTATAGATCAAAAGAGATTTATGTACAAATAATCGCAGGCATACCCGCGGCAATCCACAAGGAACAAAGTAATCATAAGATACATAACACGCCCGTTATACCCATGACAATCAAAATGGACCAAAATACATCATAAGGTCAAGTCAAAATATGGGGATACAAGGCATAGACAACCTTGTATACCTGTATTTTGATCTTGTTTACAATATGTATACAATCAGGATCATAAATCGCGGAAATGACTTTGTTCCTAAATCTCAATATGCTTTTAACTTTAATATCTCTAATTCTTGGATTTTGCAGGAGCTCTCTTCCCTTCGATTGAGTAGTCACCAAGTGAGTCTCCTTCTTTCATCTCTCTGGGTTCAGGCCACATTGCCAGAAAATACTCCTGCAAACTTTCAAGCTATGGCACATACGTATTCTGTTGCTCTACTTTTCAGCCGATCTAAAGTAAGATTCTCTTCATGCAGAGTTAGGTGTTCACTGCCAGTTTCATGCTTCTCCTATTGTTACTTTCATATCCAGTGAATTATCTTTTTCTTTCAAGTTGGTATCCAAATAATAACTGAGGTTTCTGAGTTCAGTAAGCTATAAAAATATTATTCCATTGATAGTCCATAAACAGAACTTCAAATGTGCAGAATTATCTAAATTTTTGTGATGTTTGTAGAATTTGTATCAGTGCATCATTTGCAATTGGATTTACCTTTGGTTCATTGATGTAACCTATAATATATAGTTGAACAGAAACTTAGGTTATATTTGGATTGTTTCTCAATCCGAAAATTTTTCCACCTTTTTCATTACGAGTGCCATTTTTCCTCTCAAAAAAGTCATACATATACCCCACAAAATAACTTACTTTTCTTAGTTCAATTATAATCCAAGTAGAGCCTTATATGGCCAAGTTTTAAGTGGGCCATGAATCAACTAAAGTTTCATACTATCCTACCAAATCAGCCGTTTAGCTGCATTTATTTTTCTAATAATGTTTTTCCCTTTTCTTTTTGGAATAGAGGAATTACTTACCACTTGCTGATTCCCTTGCAACCACAGAGGAGGATTCTACTCTCTCTCTCTCTCTCTCTCTCTCTCTCTCTCTCTCTCTCTCTTGTGTGGGCTCACTTAACCAGTGGAAAGGCCATGCAATTCTTTGTCTTAGAGGTTTGAACTTCCACATGTGATATCCAATCTCTATCATCATTGTTTTCTTACTAAATTAACCACCTTCTTCTGCCCTGGTTTGTTGCATTCTCATCTCTATAACGTAAAACTAGAGAGATTAGATTGTTTCTTACTTTTCCAAGAAATTAGATTGCCACCAAATAAAACATAATAACCAGAACTTGAGCATCTATCTGAAGAAAAGAGGGAGGAAGAATAGCGCAAGAGAAGGGAAAGATAGGCAACGCCTAAACAAAGATATAACTCTCAAATACTTAATAATTCACGGCTGAAAAAGTAAGCTAGTACAAAATATTTATGGTGTAAAGAATCCCTAATAACCAAATCCTAGTGGAATTAGAATTTCTTCTAAAGATATAAGACTCTTTACTTTCCTAAGATAATAAGGACTCCCAAAAAGACTCCAAGACTAACAACAAATTAAATAAGCACTCTAAGGACTAATTTCCTGCACATTCTAGCAATTAACTAAATGATCAAAATACCCTTGACTTCTAAAAGTACGAAATAAATAAATTAATGGGCTGCTGATTCTTCTAATCACCATGGACACATTCCTTCAGATGGAAATTTCTTCTTCTTTGCACAAGAATGGTTTAGTTTATGTCTAGGTTTCCAAATGCTATACTTCTTATCTAGCTATAGGATACCGTCCCTATCAAAACGTCAATACCTGCTAGGATCTTATAATGGCTCCCCCTTTCTAGGAAGAAGTTTAACATTGAGATCCATTAGTGTCCACAGGTTTAGAATCAAGCATCCCAGTTTCTTTAAGAATATCCAGAGCATATTTCATCTGCAAAATGCGTACACCATGTTTTTGGACTAAGCTATTTCAATCCAAGAAAATACTTTAGTTTGCCCAAATCCTAAGTCGGAAAATGCTGGTTCAAGTGGTGCTTTAATTTTTCTATACCCCTTGAATCGTTTCCTGTGATAATGATATGATCAACATAAGCAACAAGGTAAATATACAAGTTACTCTGCTGAAAGAATATTGAATGATCTGCCTCACTACGAACCATGCCAAATTGGCAGACAGTTGTGTTAAATCGAGCAAACCAAGCACGCGGAGATTGTTTAAGATCATAGAGAGAACGTTGAAGTCGACAAACTTTTCCAGACTCCCCCTGAGCAATAAACCCTGGTGGTTGCTCCATATAGAAAGATTTGAGTATATCCTCTAGCCACCAATCGAGCTCTCAATTTATCAATCTGACCGTCTGGACCAACCCTGGTGGAGAAAACCCATCGACAACCAACCATAGGCTTTCCTGAGGGGTAAAGAAATAAGCTTCAATGTGCCAGAGGAATGAAGAGCCTCCATCTTGTCCATCATGACCTTCATCCATTCAGGATGAGATAATTGCTCCTAAACAATCTTATGGGTAGAAACATAGGACAAGACACAAGCCTTATGTGATGGAGAAAGCCAATGATAACTAAACAATTATGTGAGGAAAAGGCCCCTAAACATTTGAGTGAATTAGATATAAGGGAGATGAAGCACATTTATTCACTCTAGATGGATAGGATGCTCGAGAATGTTTCACGAGTGGACAAGATTCACATTCCAAAGAATTTAATTTAGTGAGACTAGGGACTAATTGACGTAATTTAGAAAATTTATGATGACCATACCAACTAAGAAGAAGATGTGAAGAATCACTAATTCAAGGACAAGCTGCCGGAGAAGTTGGAGGAACAAGAAGGTAGATAGAGTCTTGTGATTCACGTCCGGTGCCAATCGTGTGCCCAATGCTCTGGTACTGCACCACAACATTACCAGAAGAAGTGACATAACAATTTAAAGATTGAATTAGTTGATGGATGGAAATCAAATTGAAAGGGCAATTTGGTATTTAAAGAACAGAAGATAATGTCATAGAACGAAAAGGTGTAGCAGTGCTAATATACCTATGGCTGTGGTTGCACCCATGTCCAAAAATGACGGTAAATTTTTACATGAAGTAAGACTGGTGATTGAGAGATCAAGGCAATGGAGGTTTCGGTATGTGCCATAGAAGTGGTTACTTTACTGAATGCCCAGAACTTCTAAAATGCTTCAATTATTTATTTATTTATTTTTTGTAAGAATGCTATTGGATGCAATTGTTGGATGAAAAATCTGATTTGAGAAGGAATAACCTTTGACCGGAATGAACGTCGACCACAAAATAGATCGGAATGAACTTCGGCCGTCAATAAAAGTAGATTGAGCACAAATAGACTAGAATGGACTTTGGTCTTTAAATTGAAAAGAAGATCTGAACAAACCGGAATGAACTTCGGTGTGAAGTGACTTAAACAAATTGGAATGGACTTCAGTGTGGAGTGACTTGAATATATTGTCTCTCCCCTAGCTCTGATACCATGTAGAAAGTAAAACTTGAGAGAGAAAGAAGAGAGAAAGACAGAGCAGAGGTTTGAAAAAGTTTGAGTGAGTACAATGCCTCTCAAGCCTTGTATGTTTATAGTTAAAACATGGTGTATTTACAATCAATCAATCAATCAATCAATCAAGCTATAAATTTGGGATCAAATCGATCTCCCTAATCAAGCTATACAATCAAACACAGAATGAGCTAATCAATCAAGCAACATTATTTAACCTATCAACATTATTAAACATATAGGATGACTTTCATTAGCTATTGCTATCAGTTATATCATAGCCATACTAGTGAAATAGAAGTACATTTTTAGGTCTCAATTTATATTACTGCCCTTTGGTATTATCATGTCGAGTAAGGTTAATGCTGGACAAAATCATTGCAGTTAGGTTTATTATTGTTCTTATTATAATTTGGAGTCCTGGTCTGATTTAGTTTCCATATAGTTAATTTCTTAAAGAACATGAATCCTTAGGAAGTTAGGAAAGTAGGATTACTCTCTATATATCTCTCTTATTCAGCATTTTAAAGGCAATTTTACATCTTTTACATTAATATGAGATAACCTTTGGCTTTGTGTTCTTCTTTAAGAACCTAGGGTTAGCTAAAGTAGACCCTAAACTAGGTCGTTGGGTTTTCCTAAAAAAAACCTTAGCTTCGATATGAATCGGACGGCCTACCCTTCTTCCTATGTTTCCGCTGTCATCAATCGGTATTAGAGCGAAGGATCCTTGATGTGGCAACAGAGTTTGAAGAGGATTGAGGTACAATTGAAACAAATAGCTGCACAACTTGATGAACTCATTGATGGAGAGGTAAATCAAGATGGCAACAATCATCCAGACATGTAGTCATAGGGAAAATCATCAAAACGAATACTATGATCCAGATATACCAGAAGGTATTCATGGAGAAGATCTTTCTTTTCAAAGATGGAAAATAGGGAGATTAATTGGAGTTTCCCACCAATATTTGATAATTATCCTGACAAGGAGGTTATCGATCAATTATCTCCCTTCCTTTCTATTCTCCATCTTTTGACAGGGAGGATATTGCTCAAAATATCAATGGTGTTAATTCCAAGGAAAACTTCAAAGGTGACAAATTTCCCGTTCAAACTTGTTCAGCACTACATGGTGAATTTTTTCTGGTTAAAGAAACAACCATTTTACTTTGGATGAATGTCAAAAGGCAGAACAATGGATTTCTTTATGCAAAACCAGATTTTTACACCCTTATGGAGAAGTTCTTGAACAGCAAAACTAAAACCTTACTGCAGGGAGCTTGTTTTTCTGATCTAAGTTGTAATTATCCTATTTGATAAGCATCTTAAGCCTTGGACTATTCTTGAGGTTGGATTATTCTCTATATAACTCTCTTATTGAACATTGTTAAGGCAGTCTTACATCTTTTTCATTAATATGAGACAGCCTTTGGCTTTGCTTTCTTCTTTAAGAACCTAGGGTTAGCTAAAATAGCCCCTAAACAAGGTTCTGCATCGGTTTTTCTCAAACAACCTTAGCTTCGATATGAACCGAAGGCCTCTCCCTATGCTTCCGGCGTCATCAAAAGTATTTGAAATGCACCCTCCATTAGGAAAAGAATGTCCAATCTGAGGCTTAGGTTCTTCAGTGGACTTCATTGCAATTTGCAAAGGGGATCTGATTAGAGAAAGGATTGCAGTCTATTGTTGTCTGATAGTAGTTAATCCAGGTGATTGTCAGAGTCTTATTGAGGTCAGTGATATTGATGTTGTTGCTCAATTGATGATCAGATGATAGGATTGAATTTCGATATACAGAACTGTTGAACAAACACAGTAGTGGAATCAAGATGAGTTCAAGGCTTGCCTGTCTCTGTATAGTTAAATGGGGTTAGTGAGAGTTTTGGGGAGAAGATACTGTTTGAAGCTTGTGCTTGACGGTAGAAGCTAAGTCAGAGCTCAATTATATGGAGGAGTGAGTAAAATAAAAAATAGGTTCGAAACTTACGAGATAATAGATTATTATTTGGTTTATCGCTGCAGAATGAAATTATTAGGTGACCAACTTATACAGAAGATTTAATAGTTCTGGTTCAGTCCAAGCAAGGAGAGGGTAAAAAATGAATTTAACTTAAAGGGGAATTATGTGTTGCACATACAGCTGCCGACGGGCAAAAGGGATTCAGCAGATTACTGATGAATGTTTGATAGTCCTGATACGGGTAATTGCAGTCTGGTGCCATTATAAGTTTACTTGTTTTTTTTTTTTTTTAATATATATCTTTTTCTTCTATCCTTTCGTTTTCCTTATTTTTTTTTTTGAAAACGTTTACCTATAGTACATACACAGATAAATATCTGCACAATTAATGTCTCGGGAAGTGATCACTAGTTTTGTTTAATGCAGAACTCCAGTCACATGGCACTAGTTCGATGTTTCCAGTTAGCCTTTTCTCTTAGGAGTATCTCTCTGGATAAGGAAGGTAAGTCAGTTTTATTTTCAAGTGCTACCAAAATTAATAAAAATCTTTAATAGCTAAACAATTGTACTTTTTCTCTTCTGAATCCGAAGTACTGGCTTCTGGCATATCATTGCTGTGGTATGTTTGTAGTGAAATATTGCTTTGTCATATTTCCTTCCTCTCCTTTTCTTTGTTTTTTGGGTTGGCTAGAGTCGAGAGTGATTAATATCATTAAAAGAAATGGCTCTCCACTTTCCTGATTAATGACTCGAAGTATAAATTTTCCCCAATAGTATTTCATATAAAAAAGCAAAAGAATCTTCGGCTTTTCTTATGTCTCTACTTCTCAAAGTTATGATGGAAAGAGATACTTTTGGAAGCTGAAATCAAATGGTGACTTTGATATGTCATGCAATAATTGAAGGGCCCGAGTCAAAACCGCAGAACTAAGCTTACTACTATGTTTTTGACATTTATACTCATAAAAAATAAAGACAGCCTTATGTTTAATGGAAATGTAAGAGAAAGCGATTGCTCAGGACATCCAACACAATTTGATCTATTAAGTGCCTATTTGGAGAAGCATTCGCAAAGTTCAAACTGATATTCAACAGGAATTTTATCAAAAAGAAAACAAAGGAAAAAAGGAAAAAGAAATGTGGTTCTGAAGCCTTTTGCAAAAGAAGCGCTTCAGCTTTAGCATTTCCAATCTTGTGTTCCATGATTAGGAAAAGTCCCATGATAAGCATGTTGTGTTACTAAATTACATGTCTCTTTTCTTTAAATCTCCACATGTTTTGTGCGTGATTTAATTAATAAATATAAATATCAACATTTTGCATCTTTTTATCATAATCATGTTTATTTTTAGAATTGCAAAACCGTTATCCTTCCGCTGATAGTGATAAATTTATATTATTCTTATAAAATATCTCACTTATTCTAATATTGAATATCTCTTTTTCTATGTAAAGTTGTACTCAATATTAGACAGGGAACATTTGTTTTTAGAGAAATCGGCTATATATACGCATGAACTATTTTTTCTTTTCGCTTTTTGTCCAAAAGCTTTTACTTTATCTTTTCTTATACAAGAATTTCGGGCTTGCAGTTTTTACATGATTATTGAATCCCACAGCGGAGCTTGCCAAAAAAAAAAAAAAAATCACATTAATAGCCATGCCTTTGTTTTCAAGGGCATTATCCATGATTCTTTTCACCGGATTTCACCCTGAGACTCAATAATTGTCGAAATTGCTAATGTGAAAATAGTTCATGTGTAATACAAGATAAAATAGAAGTCTTTGGAACAAAAATGAAAAACAAAAATAGTTTATTGGTATATATAGCCAATTTCTCTTATTTTTATGTTTGAGTAAAATATAAGAAATTTGATAAATACAGCATATGAAAAGCACAACCAATATACTTTTTTAAAATTTTTTTTTATTAATTTAACTTTGAGGGGTTCTGGCGGGCATCCCCCGATATTATTAGATCTTAGATCTGAAAAAGAGAATACATGGGGCAGTGCTTAATTATATATGGTTAACCGAAGAGTGAGTAATATTGATGCAAATAATTATACATTATGGATGTATTAGGCATTTCTTAATATCTGGATTATAAGTTTATAAAATTATGAATGCTACAATCATGATTAGTTAGATAATATATGGGAACCAATGCCCCAAACAGACCCTAACTTGACTATGATAAAGAGAAGGTTTTTTAGACTGAATTTATTAATGGTAGAAGGTGAAGGTTTTCCAGATTAATAAGTATATTTTATGCTTTCAATAAACATTTATAATCTATTATTGAAGAATACGAAATGTGGATTCCTATAGTTCTACTCCGAATCTCTCCATGTTTATATGAAGGAAAGACTTCATCCCCTTCTATGTCTCTGTTTTCATATTGAAACAAATACTTTTTCTTGACATGCCTAAGGATGTCTAAGTTTACTCCACTGACCACAGAAACAGCTCATGCATCAAAGAATTCTCTCTGTTATTCTTTTTCCTTTTTCTTTGCAAATAATGTTTAGAAGAACAATAGCTACTGCTGTCTAACACAAGAAAAGGAGATGTAAAACAAAATAATACCTTCTGATGTTTCACATGATATCCATTTTTTGGGGAACAGTAATATATGTCCATCTACTGGCGGGCCTGAGATAAATTATATTAAAGGGAAATATAAGTTCCTTATGAATTTGTTAATTTTTATATTTCCTTGTGATACTTCTTGGTGGTGATGGTCAAGGACATACTGTTATCAAGCTCTGAATTGTGAAAATCAATATTTGCAGTTAATAGAAATATCAGCGATATGGCAAATTCTGACCGCTAAGTAGAGAATGCTCCACTTTGTTATTCTTCTCTCTGTGTATATTTTTGTGTTGTTCTATTGCTAAGTTTACATGATATCTTCTTCTTCATCAACCTTTTTCTTCCTTGATTTTCATCTGATGCATATGCTACTTGCTTGACTGAAGGTGGTCTGAAACCAACTCGGAGGAGATCTCTTTTTACCTTAGCTTCGTATATGCTTTTATTCGGGGCCAAGGCAGGCAATTTGCCGGATCTGATTCCTGCTGTTAAATCATCATTGACGGATGAAACAGTAAACATTTTAAACTTAGAAGCTCTAGCTCAATTTGTTCCTCTTGTATATTGGTTCTTTCCTTCAAATTGCAATAGAACTCAATATTACTCTTAATATCTTTTGTTCCTGTACATTTTGTCAATGTGCTGAATGTACTTGTTGATGTATCTGATTTTTAGGCCGACCCGTACCTCAAATTAATTGAGGATATTAGGCTGCAGGCTCTTTCTACAACACCTAGTATTGCAACCCAAGGATATGGATCACCTGAAGATGAAGATGCTGCTTTGAAATCCTTGTCAGTGATTGATTCAGACAACAAGCAACTAAAAGAACTTGTAGTATCTCTTTTCATGACAAAATATGCAAAATTATCAGAGGTAATCTTCATCGTTTGATCACTCTATTTGGTATGTATTGTTTTAAATACCTTTCTTATGGGAGTGCCAAAGGGTCAATAATCATGGACCTAATAGAGTTGCTGATTACAGTGAACTTTTGTGCATAACTCACTTTGTTGTGTCTCTATGTCATCTTCTCCGTCTTTCTTCCTTTCTGTAAAGTGTTTAACATTCTAGTATGATGTTGTTTGGAGTGATGTATAACCGAACTCTTCTGCAAAATTCGAAGCTATTTGACTACTATTTGTTTGAATGCAAAGACAGTTACAGAAGCACCTGATATACAAAATTCTCTGGTGGAGAAAGTAATATTTGATGATAATAGGACTACTGGGTAAATTCCGAAATAGTTATGCAGAAGGATTATGTTGGCCAGCTTAAGTTACACTGAAGCAAATTTCTTGACAGTTGAAGTATCCTACGGATGGTCATTCCTATTATAGTAACACTAAAGAATAATCCCTATGGGATCCCAGACTGACCTGACCATTTCTCTCCCTTTTCTTGTTGTTTGAAACTGTTGAAGAAACTTTTACAAGTTCAATTTTTCCTCATGGTTTCTGTTAATTATATTTTAGTGCCACAAGATCTATTCCAAATCTGGGAAGTTGTAATGAGCTAGTGCTTTGGATGTTTAAATTTGTATGTGAGTTTACCTGCTAAAGATGGAGAGTGCCACTTAACTTGTATTTACTGATAGATGAAAATTTCCTGGTCTAACAAGGGGTGAGTTTTATATTTTGTTGAGACTGTTGCTTATTTTTCTTATTCTTTTCACATTGCTTTGGAGTTAGAAATTGATCCAAAAAGCTCTGCTGATCACTCAACTCAATGTGTAATTTTCCAGGATGACTTGTCAAAGATTAAGGAGCAACTTCAACAGGGATTTTCACCTGATGATGTGTTTCCATTGGGTATTCCATTATTCATGGAGACCCCATGCCCATCCTCTCCACTTGCTCGTCTAGAGTTTCAGTCATTTGATGAGGTTATGTTTCAACATCATCTTCCAGCAATTTATTAAGATTATCCTCCCGTCTGACTGACACTGTCTTATTCTTTTTGTCCCTCAGATTTTTGAAGCATCTCGTTTAATTGATGAAGAATCATTTCCTGATCCAAGTGGAAGTCAATCAGATCGTAAAACATCTCTATCCATCAATTCGCTGGACATTCTTAGTGTTAACCAACTCTTGGATTCGGTAAGCAATTTATTTTCATTTTTTATTTATAGGTCTTAAACCAGGTACTTGACCTTATCCTTAGCCAGCATGATGGAGTTCTTTTTATTGACTACACAAAACTTCTTTTATTTTATTTCATTTTAGGAATTTACTTCTTAAAGCATAGTTAAACTGCGCGACAACTTGATTGTTGAATTTGTTAAAATTACAAGCCTTGTGCTTATATATTGAAAACACTATGATTGGTGAAGGTTTTGGTTTTTTTTTTTTTTGATAAGTTGATTTGTGTTTTCCAATGTATTTTTATTGAGAGTAACACTATGTTTAAGTAAGGTAATGTTTTGATAAGTTGATTTGTAATCTCTCAGTCAATGCCCGATCACATAAAATGACTGGATGTTAACTTTACATCATGTCAATTTGCTAGGCCTTTTTTGCTTATCCTTTTTTCATTTTTTTATTATTTTTTTAAGGTGGCATGTTCTCGATTGCTGGAGTGTTTTTTAAACTCCTAAGAAAGTACTTAAAAAGTTAAAAATTTAATACAACATTTTCATTTTTAACTACATCAATAAGCAAAAGCATTTCTAAAACTCACCTACATGGTTGGTCGCTTTTCAAAATAGCACTTTTCAGCTTTTTTCTACAAAAGTGGGAACAGTTAAATAATAGTTTATGGCTTAAAATAAGTTAAAAAGAAACTTATTGCAATGGTGAATAGAACCAAGATATCATTAAGCTTCTCTAGAGCCTGGCTATACATTGGAAAGTAATGGGCTTTGGCACATGTATTTTCTTGGAGTCACGTTTCCAGGAGTGTTCCACAGTTTATGAAGAAGACTCGGTTAGCTCTAATTGCTTAAAAGGGACATTTTCTAGGCCAAATATGGAGCCTTTTACTTGCTTCTGTTTTAAAACTTAGGAGTGATGTGTTTGACCATGCGAAACTTACACTTTAACATTGAATAATCTTTTATTTCTTCTATTTATATTTTTATAGCATATAATTTTAAAACTATTCTATGCTGTTGAAGGATGACATGGGAAGTATATATGTCCATAACAGGTCTTAGAAACAGCCCGGCAAGTTGCAAGCTTCCCACCTTCCTCTGCACCAACATCATATGATCAAGTAAAGAATCAGTGTGAGGCTCTTGTAACAGGTAAACAACAGAAAATGCTTGCGCTTCAAAGTTTCAAGTTGCAACAAGAAGCGAAGGAGATTCTTTTCACGAAAGAAAATGGAACAGGAGACTCGTTTTTATCCAACGCGGTTAGAAAGTCCCCTCTTTCTCTCTTTCTTTGTTTTGTGCTTTATCTTAGTGTTTAGCTGAGGCATTGTCTCCTCTAGCATCTGCAATCTTGTCTATTATTGAATTGAATGGTGCTAATCATTCTTTACTTGTATTTCCGTGTGAAACAATCTATTGTAGTTTGATAACCAAGAAAATGATAAATACTGTCTTGGCTGTTCTAGGTATTTGATTCCTCAAGAGACGTACAATCGCAAAATACAGAACCAACTCAGAGTTGGAATCACCTGTTTCATTGTCCGCGGGAACTCGAACAAGAACACTCCTTCAGACTACCACCCTCGAGCCCATATGACAAATTCTTGAAAGCAGCAGGGTGCTGAATCATTTCGACAAATCATGTACATTATCTAAATTCTCACAATGATTAAGCATGTTTACGACCTTTTTTTTTCATTCTTTACTCCAATGTAATTTAGTTCTGTTGTGTGCATTTGTAAGAAAAATAATAGGGGTCTTCTACTGCTGGTAATTATGTGAAATGTGCAGGGGGAATATAGCTATAGCCATTTTCGGACGATTCTATAGAGGTGTTGGTTAGAGGAATGAGTGGTTGTTAACTTGTAATTCAGCTTTGGACCATGAAATATGTGTAATTGTATATTCACATGGGAAATGATATGCAGCATTGCCCTTTTTGTTTTATAGAATTCCAAATTAAGGTGATTGGGTTTGACTCTTTAGTTATGTTTCGTTGGAAGTTCATCACTTTACACGTTATAATCAAATCTGTTTATGAAAAACGTACTCCCTCCCTCCCTCCTGTCTCAAAATCTGTTTAAGAAAATTAGTTATATTACTAAAATTTACTTTGATTTCTCTTTATTTAGCCAAAAAAAAAAAAGAATTTTCTTTTATAATATCCTTTAATATTAAATAAAGAGAAATTGGTAAAAAATGTCCATGTATAATTTAGGTTTTGACATGTGGGACATTATGTATTTCATTAGTAATTTTTGTCCAAATAACTTTCTATGAGGGCAAAAAATACCTTTATATGACAATTATTGATGGTCTTTGGCCAATTTATGTCACGTGATACTTGAACGTCATTTTTTAAATTGCTCAGACACTACTTTAAGCGCAAACCAACAACAATTGGAATGTATAGAAAATAACACGACTCAAGAATCGATATGAATAATTGTCACGTTATTTTGATCCATTTCAAGTATCGGTTAGCACTTAGATGAGTGGTTAGATAATTTCACCATTACTAAAAATGATATTTGAGTTTCACGTGAAAGAAATCGGTTAAAAATCACCAATAACCGTCGAATAAAGGCATTTTTGCCCCTCATGAAAATTTATCTAGTAGAAGTGGCTAATGTAAAAATTTATTGCACAGAAGTGGCTAATGAAATAAATAATATCCTCAAATGAAAAAATCTAAATTATACGGAAGCATTTTTGGTCAATTTCTCTTAAATAAATTTGCCATTTCGTCTTGGAATTATACAAGTCTATTTGTGAAGAAGTTATAATAATTTTCAAAGTTATACTCCCCTCGTCCCACAAAGATAGTTTTGTTTTCTTTTTTCATCCTCATTTACTTTTACGAATGGTAATTAATTTCTTAACTTCCTTTTATGCCCTTTATTATTCTACCTCTTAATTGCTATACTTTTCAAGAAATATTAATAAAATATATACAATCCTACTACTTATATTTGTAGTTTCAATACAAAAAGTCAGGTACATTTAAGAAGGGTAAAACATAGAAATCAAAATAAAATTTATTAATCTAACTAATTTTATCAATTTATATGAGAATTGAAATCTCTCTCTCTCTCTCTCTCTCTCTCTCTCTCTCTCTCTCTCTCTCTCTCTCTCTCTCTCTCTCTCTCTCCATGTGTGTATGTATATATATACACACATATATACACATATATAGGTATATATGTATGTATATATATGCATATATATATATATATCTATATATATGTATGTATATATACGTATATATGTATATATTATATATATCTTATATTATGAATAATATTTATTAGTTGATTTCCATCACATATAACTCCCACTACTCCATATATTTTATCTCATTCAGCTCTCTTTACCCCCACTACTCTATGTAACCTATGTAACTCTTCACATTTGTAGGTTATTATTATGTAACCTCCATTATAAAGTAATAATCCTTAAGCCTATAAATAGAGGCTTAGGTGAAAGATGAAGGATGAATGTTAAAGAAATGAAAAGGCTCTTACATATTTGTCTGGTTTTTATAATCATTTTCTCTATATCTCTGTTATATAGTATTGGTATAGTTGTTGATTACTTGATATAATACTACTAATCATTATAGAATTTTTATAACACGTTATCAACATGAAATTCTGCCAATTGAAAGACATCTTTTGAGTAAGTTGGGTAAGTTCATTCGATTATTTTATATCTATGGTTGTTTATTTTATATTTATTGCTGACCTTGCAAAACTCGAGTTTGTAACTCTTAATATTATTAGAAATGACTACTTGTCATAGGTACTAGATGTAGAAATTCATCTAGATATAAATAGACTTGGAGAAACCATCGAAGAAACAAAAATACTACAAACCACTAGAAGTAGAAAAGTAGTGACAAGACTAACCACCAAAAGTGGAAAAGTAAAACCACCAGAAGTGGGATAATAGTGATGAAAAGGATAGATACAAAAAAAAGTGAATAAGTGTTATTTTTACGACATGAATTACAATTAGTCCTGTACTCAAAACATCTTGTTATTAATCTCTATCAATAATCTATCTATGAAAAAAACAGAAAAGAATATAGAGATTAATTTTTGTTAGATACGATGTTGGTTTTGAGCGTCGTCACATGCACAATGGTCTTACTGGTTTTACTTCTTTGGATGTTGTTGATTTTCTTGTCAATCACCCTTAAGGGTGATGCTAGTCACTTGTAGTGTTGGAAATATCCAAGAGTAGTTTTATTTTTATGTTACTACTTTAATGTAATAATTTTTATTTAATTTTTTTCAATATAATGTTCTTATTAATTTTACCTTTAATATTCCTGGTAACTTACACTATTATATTAAAGAGAAAGAAAAAAAAACCTCATTTGGAGTTTTTCTTATCTCATAATGAAAGAAATCTATGCTAGTACTATTTCTGGTAGAAAAAAATTAATTGAAGGTTTCGGAAGAGCAAATGTAATTCTTCCAAGAGGAACAAAATTTTGCATCGAAAATGCATTATTTTCTTTAAAGTCTCAAAGGAATTTGTTAAGTTTTAAAGATATTCGCCGAAATGGACATTATACTGAGACAAATATTGAAGGTAATATTGAATGAACATTACAAGTATAATTTCTGGGATAAAATTGTATTAGAAAAAAGTACATTCTTATCCCTCGGGGTTGTATTACAACATATTACTGGAGTAGAAATATATGCAATAGTAAATCAAAAGTTTACTAGTTATAGTGATTTTGTTGTTTGGCATGACCAGTTTGACCATCCCGGATCATTAAAATACAAAGAATGTTAAGAAATTCATGCAATATTATGGAATCAAAAGTTTCCTAATTCTATGAATTCCATATGCTACTTAATTTTCATGCAATTTATTCTATAAATATCACCAGTACTACTTTAGGGTTGAATGTATTACTTTGGGATAAATGCAAAAATTACTAATCGATGTATCGACAAGATAGTGGTGTGTATATTGTTGAATCGTAAACTTGCATTTTACGATATCTTAATGAGCTCAGATTTTAAATTCGCTCAAAGAATCAATTTGTCCTAATTATACTGGATGTAAGATGTACATATTGAGATGTACAAGTGTATCATTTTGATTTATTATAAATGTAATAGTACTTATTTTGTATTTCTGCAAATAGATAATTATAGATATTCCTCTTTGTTATTGGTTTACGGTCATAAACCAAATAGTTTCCCTCTACAAATTTGATGTTCGCTATTAATTTTCATTAGTCTACCAAAAGGTAAATAGAAGTATATACGTTGGATGCGAATCTCAAAGAGAGAGATTCATATTCTTTTTGGAATATGTCTTCTCAATATTAATAGGAGCAAAGATATAGTCGAATGAAATTATTAATTCTTTGTGTCTCTAATAATTTTTGAACCAGAGATTTAAAAGATCATAGCCATGCATGTTTTTTACAAACATTTGCTCAACAACGTACCTAATATATTTTGATGTCCCTGAAGGAAAATCTACCACAATCAATGTATTTGAGACACAACTGAAACGTGGTAGATAAGTCGATTTCATGAATATAAATTCCTCTGATATGAAAGGAGAAAATGTTTAGATGGTCATATTAAAAATTGAGGAAGTAAAATTCCAGAAGAATTTTCTAAACATGACCAATATATTATTCCAGAAGAAATTCAGGTACCTAAAGATGGTGATATTATGAGACCTCACATAATATGTTATGATTATGAATGAATGGAATCGCAAAAGTACAATAGTATTTATGCGCATAATGTTATTGAATTATATTAATGTTTTCAACGTCTGCAGACTCAAGAAAATATAGAGTTTGAACGAAAAGTATAAAAGTTAGTCCGAACATAACAAGAACACATGAAGTGTACATAGTTCCTAGAAGGAATTATACACCTGTAGTGTAATCCCAGAAGGATCGTTATGAATATTTATTTATGATATGCGAACTTTGAAATG
The DNA here is from genome assembly GCA_028651295.1 of Catharanthus roseus. NCBI lineage: Eukaryota > Viridiplantae > Streptophyta > Magnoliopsida > Gentianales > Apocynaceae > Catharanthus > Catharanthus roseus. The sequence goes on from JAPQWS010000102.1 coordinate 468,955, forward strand.
AGTACTGATTATGACTTGTCTAATACTCTTTGCAAAATCCTGACATGATTTACGAAGAAATATTAGTGGAGAATATGATTACTTTCATAATAGCGCACAGAGACATTTGATATATATTTGTCAATGTTGTCATTTGATAATATGATGTCCAGATGGACTTAATATGCCTGAAGTACATAAGTAAATCATTCTAGAAGAACATAACTTAATTACCTTAGTAAATCATTGATGTGAACTGATTAGACGTGGAAGAACTTCAAGGAGTTGTGACAAGAGCTAAGGCAAAACAACTAAAGAGTCACAAGGATCAAATTGAGTAAGAGAAGTTTCAAGGCTTAAATTTTGATGTCCAATACTTTATGGGGTAGTATCCTAAAGTTTTGAATAAGTTAGAAATTGAAAATTCACTTTGGTAGATGGTTGGACGCCCTTTTGCCCAAGCTGGAAAATTGATTCCTATTTTTGGCAATGTGTTGACTAGTGCTTTAGAATAGTCCAAATGCAATTAAAATACCTCTATTGTCTTATCAAGTATATGTATAGGTTATATCTATCATTTGGGCTAAAAATATGAAAGGAAAAAATTCCTATTTTCTCTCTCAAGTCTCTATAAATATGTAGTATTCTATTTTGAAGAAGCTAATCAAGAAATTTTTCAAGACAAAAGTTCTTCTCTTAGTATTCTTATTTCTTAGCTTAGTTTTTCTATCTTCTTCAAAGGTGAACTTCCTTGAAAGAAAATCACTTTGAAGACTGGTTGAAAGTTCCAAAAGCTTCAAGGTTGATCATCAAAATTCCTTCACACTAGTTACTACACTCTTGTAGGAAACTAGCCTTGAGGTCTTTTTCTTGTTTCATTGAGATCTAAGGTTCAAAATACCTTAGATTGCTTGAACTTTGAAGAAAATATTTTGTTTAAACCTTCTTGAGGTCTTGGATTTAATATATCCAAGGTGGTTTAGAAGTTTACATTTTCAAGTCCTTTCAAAGGCATTTTCTCTCTTCTACTTGTTACACTTGTTTTATTTGTTCTCTCCCTAACTTCTTGGATGAAATTTTATGCCCTTGAATATCATTCCACATCATTTGGTATCAGAGCCACCTAAGTGTTTTTGAGATATCTTACATACAAAAGACAAGAGAAACGAGACAAAATTGCTCGAAAATGGCATCACAAAAATAGAGTGCTCGAACGACTTGGAATATAACTAGAACTTGCAATATTTTTACATGGAGTTATGCTACATTGACTTGGGAAGCAAATGAAATTAGTCTTATCTAATTTGGACTTCATTTGTTATCTCAAAATAGTCAAAACTTGAAGGTGCACCTGGCTTTTCCGCATATCTGAGCATATCTTCTATTTTACTAATCTTTTTTCTTTTATTCTTGAGCCTAAACTCAAGAATTTTGAGTGAAGATTCTTTCTAGACAAACCTCATTCAATTTAGACTTGTGGTTCAATGCCAGTTTTCAAAACAAAACCAAGTATGTCATCTACTCTTCTTGTTGGAAACTTTTGTTGTGTATTCTTTTGTGTTCTTGAAGTAGCCTAGCTTTGTGTTTGTATTTGTGGCCGAATTTTTTTCCTTTTTTAGTAATTATTTCTTCATTTGGTCAATCTACCATTATTGACTCAAATGCTCTTGGAAATGTTGTTGAACTTCCTTAAAATGAATGGATGAGTCAATATCATTTTCCTTGCTTCTCATATTTCTCAACTAGTTTTTGTTTGTGATTTTTTTTTTATTTTGGTTGTTTTAAACTTGAATAGAGGTGTTAAATCTTTGTTAAGAACTCATAGAACTCTTTGAGACTTAAACCTTTAGAAAAAGGCAAGAGTTGTGAGAATAACCTCAAAAAAAGCCAAAGAGAGTTAAACAAGAGAGTTTTGTGAGGTAAACACTATCAAGATGTCAACCCAAGATCAAGCAACAACTCATTTTGGAGAAGAGTCTAGCAACTCCCAACATAATGACCCTTTGAGGCTCATAATGCAAGAGTTACAATCTATAAGAGATGAGATGAGGGATATTAGAAGGGATGTCACTAATCTCTCTAATCAACAAAGGGAGGTTAGTCCTCATGGTAGTCTCAATGCTACTACCCCAAGGACCAATGGACCATTCAATTGCTCTAGGACAACCGAGTTCCACCAACCTTCACATTTTGATGAAGAACTTCATCCACCTCCTTAAGGTGGTAGAAGAGGCGGTTTAGGAGGAAGAGGCATGCCTAGATACTTTGAAGAAGTTCCAAGACCACAAGCTAGGCATGGAGAGCCATTATATGATGATCATGAACATGTTCCATTTGTTACCAACCATGGAAGAGACCAAGGTGACCAAACCTTGGACCGAATGAAGTGGAAGCTCCCTAGTTTTAAGGGTGAGAATGACACTAACATTTTCTTAGATTGGGAGAGGCAAGTAGTAAACATGTTTATGTTGAAAAATTGTAATGAGTTCTTAAAAGCTAGACTTGTAATAGCCAAATTTTCCAGCTATGCTTTACATTGGTGGGAAAGGGTAGTAAACCAAAAAGTTAGAAGTGGTAGACCACCGATTGATACTTGGAGAGAGTTAAAAGCTTTGATGAGAGAAAGATTTGTGCCCGAGCACTACTATAGAGAGCTTCATTATAAGCTCATGACTTTAAAACAAGGTGCAAAATGTTGGAATCCGTAGGCAAAAACAAAGTAAAATAAAACTACGGAAATCCACCAACAGGATCTGCACATACTAGAAAAACCGATTGGATAGAAATTACCTCAATGTTTTGATTGTTCGTTGTGGAGGCGCTGCTTTGTACGCTTCGCCCTCTACTGGTATCCACGCGACGAACTCCTCTGCAAGCGATCGGGATGCTAGCCCCTTCTGTGTTCTGAAAACTGTTCAGAACTGATCCTGACTATCTGGTAATCGGTCGTATTTCGGAGAGAGGAGACGAGATATCGTATCCCTCGTTCTAGGGTTTAGGGTTTTGTTTTTCTTTATTCGAGAAAAGGACGGCTACCAAGAAAAGGTTAACATAACCTTTTATAGCCGTCAATATCAAAACCCCTAACCGTCATCTAATGACAGCTTTAATCTCGTCCGTCTATTCCTATAATCATCCAACGGTTGGATGAGTAATATTAAGTAATTTATTTCATTTATTATATTAAATAAAATTAATTACTTATTAACCTACCGTAAAAATACAATATGGAATCGATTCCCCTTTTGTATACGTTCAACGAATCTGACACAATCTAGATACATTGAACGTGGACATTATGCTCACAAGATCGTCTATGCGTGTGACCTGTAGGTTCACTTAACGTTGGCGAGTGAATGAAAAATGTCCTAGACATTTATTCACAAAACATAAGCGGCCTCTAGCAAGACATTATGCTTACCCAAGTTAAGTAAATGTAATAATAACCTAGCATCAGATTTAATATTTAGTCTTTTTGTCACACGATATCCTAATTAAGTATAAGGCATGAATCAAGTCATCCTTATAAAACTTAATTAACCATTTACTTGATCACCAGGCAGACTGTTCCAACAAATAATATTAATAACACCTTATTAATACTTATTTGAGCATGGCCATGCATATTTTCCAGTCTTCCTTATCAAGGGGCCCATGGATATCTCTCTCTAAAAAGAGAGGGACAAATCCCTTTCACTATCTCCAATATTCAAGCCATGACGAGAAAATAAGCCAAGCAATAATCATAATGATCACCTAATTAAAAGTGATGTTTGACTATATCAAAACATATTTTTCTCCCCATGCAAGAAACATTAGAAACATTAGGTCGAAGGACACCAAATATAAAACTGAGAAGAAATACTTATAACTTAAACCCATGCAATATTTCTTCTTCACTTTGGGTCATGTCCAATACAATATTCTCAATATGTATTTATGAATTGATTTTATATCTCATATTCATGATCAGTAAAACTTGACCATCAATCAACTTCACACTAGTTTACAATATGTAATATACTAGGGACAAATAAGAATAGTATTTTATTAGCCATAATGGTTTTACTATCAAGTCACATACTTGATGACCAAGAGCATAAAATACAATTCAAAAATACATGCTTCATAAATCATAAATGTGAGTCAATTGGTCTTAGGGCATATACTAACACAAAAAGTGTAGAAGAGTATAGACAAGAGCTTGAGCTCTACATCTTGAGGTTGAACTTGGAAAAATATAAGGATGCTCAATGGCTAGGTTCCTTAGTGGTCTCAATTGGGAGATAGCTAACCAACTTGAGTTGCATCCACATACAACTTATGAAGACATGTGCCACCTTGCCAACAAGATTGAATCCCAAAGGAAAAGAAGTAGGATGATGCAATCCTCATTTCCCAACCAAAGACAAGTTGCAACAACAAAACCACCTACTTCTAACTTCAAGCCATGGTAAAAAAAGGAGGAGGCTCTTAGAGGTATTTTCCAACCTCCAACCAAACCAAAGATGGAAGAGAGAGGTAAAATCATTTTTAACCCTCCAAAGTGCTTTAAATGTAATGGTGTAGGACACTATGCAAGTAGTGGTCCGACAAAGAGAGCTTTGATCTTTAGGGAGGATTTGAATGGTGGATTGAGGAGGAGGATGAAAGTAGCGAATGTGTTGAGGGTAAAGAAAATGGTAAGGAGGATGAACATGTTGATTTTAGTCCTTTAGAAAATGATGACGATGTCTTGAGTTTAGTTAGCATAAGAGCACTAAGTGCTCAAGCTTTTGATGATAACATGATTGAACAAAGAGAAAACATTTTCCATTATAAATGTAAAGTTGAGGGAAGGATTGCCAACCTTATCATTGATAGTGGTAGTTGTGTAAATATAGCTAGTGCTTATCTTGTTGAGAAGTTGAAACTACCTACTACAAAACATGATAAACCCTACAAACTCCATTGGCTAAATGATAGTGGAGAAATTAAAGTGTTGAGACAAGTAGATATACCAATAGAAATGGGAGCTTACAAAGATGAGATACTATGTGATGTGGTGCCCATGCAAGCATGCCATCTCCTCTTGGGAAGACCTTGGCAATTTGATAGAAAGTCCCTCCACAATGGGGAGAAAAATACTTATTCTTTTGTGAAGGATGGAAGAACATTCACTATGAATCTTCTTACACCTCAACAAGTAAGAGATGAACAAAAAAAGATGAGGGAGAAAGAGAGGGCCGAAAGTGAGCTCAAAAGAAAAAAAATCGAGGAGGGAAAGAGAGTTGAGGAAAAAGAAGAGATTGAAGAAAGAGTGATGAAAAACAAGAGTGAAAAGAAAAAGAGTGACCAAAAAATAAGAGAGTGAGATGAAAGAAAAGAATTGTTTCTTTGCAAAACCTAGTGAGGTGATTGGAGCAATTGAAAGAAAAGAAGTGGTGTTGCTCTTGTATTGTAGGGAATCTTTTACTTCATCTAAAGAACACTCACCCTCTTTTTCAAGTGAAATTTTACAGGTTATTGAAGATTACAAAGATGTATTTCCCGATGAGATGCCCGAAGGTCTTCCACCAATTAGAGGAATCGAACGCCAAATTGATTTTGTCCCTGGGGCGTTCTTGCCAAACTGACCGACCTATAGGAGTCCACCAGAAGAGACTAAGGAGCTAAAAAGGCAAGTTGAGGATCTAATTTCAAAAGGGTATGTACGTGAGTCCATGAGTCCTTGTGCGGTTCCAGTTTTACTTGTTCCAAAAAAAGATGGTACATGGAGAACGTGTATAGATTGTAGAGCCATAAACAAAACTACTATTAAGTATAGGCATCCCATACCTAGACTTGATGAGTTGCATGGTTCTAATCTTTCCTCTGAAATTGACTTGAAATCCGGATACCATCAAATTAGGATAAGAGAAGGGGATGAGTGGAAAACTGCTTTTAAGACTAACTTTGGTTTGTATGAATGGATGGTTATGCCCTTTGGATTAACTAACGCTCCTAATACATTTATGAGATTAATGAATCATGTGTTGAGGAATTTTATTGGGAAATTTGTTGTTGTATACTTTGATGACATTTTGATCTATAGCAAGACATATGAAATGCATGTTCAACATCTTAGGGAAGTGCTAAATGTCTTGAGAATTGCATGTTCAACAGTTTAGTTTATGTTGCTTGAGGGCAAGCAATGGATAGGTATGGGGGGATTTGACATTTGCATAATTGGTTATATTTCTATACGTTAGTTTAATTGTTTTTTGATGTTTTAATATGTAAAAAATGTATATTTTAGCTTAATATCCTTTATTCTTGTCTTAGGTACCCTCCGAAAGATAAAACGATGAAATGAAATGAAAACAGAGCGAAAACGACGAAAACGGAGCAGTCGACAACAATGAACTGACCTATCTCATGAGGTAGGCCAACCTATTGTCGGCGGTAGGTCCGTGTATAACAAATTAACAGCAAAACAGAACCCTACCGTTAACGTTAGGGCTCAACATACCGTTGGCGATAGGTCCCAGCTCGCAAGGGGGTTTGATTAAATTCAAACTGTGTTTTCTTGTAATTTTTGTTGGAATTCGTAGACAAAAAAATAAAAATAACAACTATGAAAATCCGCCAACAGGATCCACACATACTAAACAAACCGATTGTATAGAAAACTACCTTAATGTTTGAAGCTGCTAGGTGTGGAGGCGATGTTGTTTATGCTTCGCCCTCTACTTGTTGGAATCCGTAGGGAAAAACGAATAAAATAAAACTACGGAAATCCACCAACAGGATCTGCACATACTAGAAAAAATCGATTGGATAGAAATTACCTCAATGTTCTTAATTGTTCGGTGTGGAGGCGCTGCTGTTTACGCTTCACCCTCTACTGGTATCCACGCGACGAACTCCTCTGTAAGCGATCGGGAAGCTAACCCCTTCTGTGTTTTGAAAATTGTTTAGAACTAATCCTGACTATCTGGTAATAGGTCGAATTTCAGAGAGAGGGAGGTAGATACTATATCGCCGTTCCAGGGTTTAGGGTTTTGTTTTTTTTTTTTAATCAGATAAAGACGACTACAGAGAAAAGGTTAATATAGCCTTTTATAGCTGTCAATATCAAAACCCTAATTGTCATCTAATGACAGTTTAATCTCATCCTTCTATTCCTATAATCATCCAACGGTTGGATGAGTAATATTTAATAATTAATTTCATTTATTCGATAAATAAAATTAGTTACTTATTAACTTACCAGAAAATACAACGTGGAATCTGATTCCCCTTTTGTATATGTTCAACGAATCTGGACACAATCTAGATTCATTGGATGTGGACATTATGTTCACAAGATCGTCCATGCATGTGACCCTGTAGGTTCACTTAACGTTGGCAGTGAATGAAAAATGTGCTAGACATTTATTCACAAAACATAAGCGGCCTCTAGCAAGACATTATGCTTACCCAAGTTAAGTAAAAGCAATAATTACCTAGCATCAGATTTAATATTTCGTCCTTTTGTCACACGATATTCTAATTAAGTATAAGGCATGGATCGAGTCATCCTTAGAAAACTTAATTAACCATTTACTTGATCACCAGATAGACTGTTCCAACAAATAATATTAATAACACCTTATTAATACTTATTTGAGCATGGCTATGCATATTTTCCAGTCTTCCTTATCAAGGGGCCCATGGATATCTCTCTCTAAAAAGAGAGGGACAAATCCCTTTCACTATCTCCAATATTCAAGCCATGACAAGAAAATAAGCCAACCAATAGTCATAATAATCACCTAATTAAAAGTGACGTTTGACTATGTCAAAACATATTTTCTCCCCATGCAAGAAGGATTAGAAACATTAGGTCAAAGGACACCAAATATAAAATTGAGAAGAAATACTTATAGCTTAAACCCATGTAATATTTCTTCTTCACTTTTGGTCATGTCCAATACAATACTCTCAATATGTATTTATGAATTGATTTTATATCTCATATTCATGATTAGTAAAACTTGACCATCAATCAACTTCACACTAGTTTAATAATACAAGATGTAATAAAACTAGGGACAAATAAGAATAGTATTTTATTAGCTATAAGGGTTTTACTATAAGGTCACATACTTGATGACCAAGAGCATAAAATACAATTCAAAATACATGCTTCATAAATCATAAATGTGAGTTAATTGGTCTTAGGGCATATACTAACACTACTGGTGTCCATGCAACAACCTCCTCTGCAAGAGATCGGGATGCTAGCCTCTTCGGCATTCTGTTAAGTTTAGATTAAAGGCCAACTCTGCAAATACGCATATATATATATATACAGAGTAGGACCTAGAATAGCGGTAATTAGGAGTAGTAATAGATAACTAGATTTAGTTTAGATTAAACAATTCTTCGATTTTCAATTTTAATACATTCAATTAGTTAAACAAATTTTAGATTTATGCAATTTTACTTCTTGGATTTCAAGAATATAGAACGAATTTCAAGATTTTGATCTTCAACTTGGTGACTCGAAAGACGAGCTCGGGAGACCTTCGAGACTTAGATTGTGCCTTCAGTTTCAATCCTAAGCTTTCATTTCTCTTATTATTACTAAATTTTTAATGTTGAATTTTAGTTTTTATATAATGAATAGTGTAGTTCTTTATGTTTGGATGAGGGCTGAACCCTAATTCTTGATTATGAATTTCTTGGTTTAATTTTTCGAATTCGATATTTGTTTTGATTTAAGATATCTTCCAATTGTGATTGTTTGTAATTTAATTGTCACGAAATTAGATTAATCGTAAGATTGTTCAGATTTGAAGAAGGAAGAACGATCTAGGGCAACCAATTGGGGGTTAATGGTGCAATTGACTAGAGATGTGATTTTGCACTTTTAGGTCCTTTAAATCACCTAATCTTACTGTACTCATAATTTGTTAGGGAGAAAAGAGATTTTCCTCTAAGGGTTAGTGAGTAGTGTGGCTTTCGCCTAGAGATAGGGATTTCCAATTTGAGTGATGACCCAACTTCATTAATTCAATATTGTTTTCATGAAAGTTTTTCCGATTGAATTAGTAACAAGGATTAGGGGGATTTCACCATCCAAACTCTTGCGTTATTGGTTTTTAATATCTTAAGTTTTCATTGCTTTCTTAGTTGCTTAGTTGTTTTCATTTTTTCTTTTATTGTTTCATTTTCAAAATCATTCTTTTATTAGACTAAACATTAGAGACGCGGTTAGTAACTTAAGCCTTTACCATCCTTGAGAGATTTGACACACGAGTTGAACTCACCTCTGGAGTGTTAGGTCCGCTTGCCTTACATTGTAGTGATTAGGAACCCTTGGTTTCAAAAATCATGCGCCATAAGACCGTCCCCATCAGCTTCTTTAACTAGCAAATTTCTAATTGAACCATAAGGAATGCAAAAATTTCCTTCTCTAATAAGAAATCCATCTTTTGCAGAAAACTTATCGCAAGAAGTAATCAAGCATGAATCAAACACACTACAAAAGTCATCATCACTAGCATACAATTCTTTCAACATTTCATATCAAAGCAAATGAGAATGTAAAGAAGTGAAAAGAGTATACCTCCTCGAAAGAGCATCCATCTAGAGTTTTTCTTTCCCTTCTTGTAGTGGATGATATAAGGAGAGGTCTTTATGAATTCTATCCACTGCACATGCCTCTTTGATATAAAATCAACAAAATATTGTTCCACAATTTGCATAGGAACAACTAGAGAATTGAGAAAAATGGTTGAAGCTTCAATTGAGGAATTTCGGATTTAGTTGGAAGGTTTGGAAGACTTTACAAGACTTCCAAGACACATTAAAATCATAAGCAGCTTAAAGGAAGAAAACTATAAGCTCACGTCCATCATAGACAACAAAAGGAGCAATGAAGGGAGGAAAAACAGAGCACCCTACTATCCCTGGTAAGTCTTGGCAATCACAAAACAATACGGTCAATTTAGTTAGTCTTGGGTTGATTTGTGGTTTCTTTATTTTCAAGTTTGTAATTAACTTTATTAAAAAGATAATTAGGTCTTTTAAGTACTCATTAGGTTTAGAAGAGTAGTTAGTTTTTTTTAATAAATATCCTATTATGCCTCATTTGTAAACAAGTTCGATTATAGGAATTAGTGAGTTTATCCTTAGGGTTCTTAGGCTTTGAGACTTTCTCATAAACTTGATATAGGGTTTGATCATCCCTTGGATTGATTTTACTTGAACACATGGATTGGGATGATCCAAGGGTTCACAATTTCATCACAATTCCTAATTCTATGATAATTATATACTTGTGAATTATTCTGTAAATTTTTTCTTCTTCAATTGATCTAATTGGGTAAGAGGTATCCAAACCGTTTGTTTGATTAGAACTTAAGGGAAAGATCCTCTTTCATATCAATTTTACTCTTAGTTTGAGGTGAATTATGGGTGGATATTGTTGAAGAAGATCAAGACATATTGAAGGCAAGGTCCTTGGGTGATGGATATGAAGATTTGGTTTCATTGAAGATCCTAAATCATATTATTTGGTATCAGAGCTACCTTCAAGTAAGTTCAATTTGTGTTTAATTTCTACAAAAAAATTCAAAAAAAAAAAAAGAAGAAAGAAATATGGTGATCTAAGAAAAATACATGAAGATCATGCAAAATTTGGATAGAAAAATGATGCAAGAAAAAGTTTCTTGAATTTGATGTTTAATTGTTTTTATTGTGCAAAAATATGTGATAGATCTAATCTTATATGAGTTGGGATCTTTTGAATTAAGTTTTACTCAATTTGGAGTTGATTTGATTGGTTGATTCGATCAAAATTTGGGAAGTGTCCAAAAACCAGATATGTTTGGAACGTGTGGATTAAATCGATCTGTTCTTGTGTTATACAGATCCAATTTAATAAAAATTTGTGCTTAAACTCATCCTCTTTAAGTAAGGAATCTATTGAAATTTTCTGGACTCGATTTGGATCTATACTTGCATTATTATTGCTACTTTTATGACTGAGTGTCAGTGACCTCTGTTTTCTGGAAATTTTGGTTCTTGTACTCTTTCTTCTTTGTTTAGCTTAATTTCATTTTGATTCATTGTTTTTGGATTCTAATTGCTTCTTTAAGTGTTTTTCCATTATTTGTGGTGATCAATTGATATTGTTGGTTCTAATTGCTCTTGGATAATTTTTGAAAACTTTTGTACACAAAGTGTTTGTTGAAATTTCTCTTGAACTTCTTTTAATACCTCAACTAAGTGTTTAATTGAAGTGTATCTTTGGGTTATTAATTTTGGTGGTTTTAGTGGAGGAAGTTTGAAGGCTCAAAGAACTCTTGTGAGGTGAGAGTTTGGAAAAAGGCAGGAGGGTGAGCCTATTTATATAAAAGGCATATAGAGAGTATACACGAGTGAAAAGAGTGTTCATCACAAGAGTGCAAACACTAAAGGATTGATGGGAGGTCCTATTCTTCGTTTCTAATCCTTTTTGTGCGGGTTTAACAAGATTAAAATGTATCATATCACAAAGGATTACATGGCAAGGGAGTATGTAGAGACTACATCTTATTGACAAATGATGGAAGCCATGAGAAAACAAGAAGATTATTTCCACGCTATGTATGATGGAAGGGATAAGCATAATTTCTATTGTGCTGGTGTCAATGGAGTCAATGCTTATGGCGCGAAAAACCGTGGTGGTGCATAATTCATTTCTTAGGGACATGATGGTTATGGTAACTTCACTCCTTGATGATCAATTAGAGTTGATAACTCTTCTTTTATGTTAATCTTATGGTCATACTTCTTATGATGATTATAAGGGTCATGGAAGAGTTAATGATAAATATGATGAGCATAGTCCTTATGATTGTAATGATAGATACTATGTTAGACATGATCAATATGAGCGTAGCTATGATAGAGAAGTGCATGGTGAAAATATGTATGGAAATTATGAATATAATGATAGTTATAGCTATTGAGGGTGTGGTTGTTAAAAAAGTTCTCAAACTTTGGAAACTACATCTAGACCTCTTAGTTACAACAATTTGAAATTACCTCTTTTATGCGGAACTTTTGGCCCTTACGATTATGTAGCATGGGAGTGAGAAGTTGAATCTTTGTTCTATTCCTACGGAGTATGTGAAGAAGAAAAGTTCTAATTAGTGCTAAAATCTTTCTCTTATTTTGCCAATGAATGGTGGGATCATAATTGTGATTATAGAAGGAGAATGGGATTGAAACAAATAAGATGTGGAGCTTCATGAATCAAGAATTGAGGATTAAACGTGGAGTTGAAAACCATGAAGGACAAGGACAAGCTCAAGCAAAGGTAAAATTCATGGAACCATCAAAGAATGAAGAGTCTCCAAAGGTCAAAGAGCTTTCACAAGCTAAACTTGAAGTTGAAGAGAGTGTTGATCCCCATGTTGAGGAAGAAGCACTTAAGGAGGAACTTTGTGATTTCATGAATGGAAAGAATAATGAAGAAGAAGATTATATTGAAATCAAAGAAAAAGAAAGAGTGAAGGAAAAAGAGAGATTCTTTGAGAGATTATATACCTTTGATTCCATCTCTATCATTTCAAAAGAGAGTAAACATTTACAATGTTCAAAGAGAAAGAGAGTGAGCTGGAGAAAGTAAGAGAGTAAAAGAAAATGAGTGTTTCATTGAAACACAAGAGAGTGAGAAAGAAGAGCAAAGAATTAAAGAGATAGTTGTACTTGAAAAGAGAGAGGAAGTGAATTTCTATGCTAATAGAACTAACTCTTTCTTTGCTAATGAATCCTTATGTATGCAGAATTTTAAAGATTCAAGCAAGAATGGAGGAAAGCTTGCTTACAAGTCCATTAAGACCATAAACTTCTTTCCTTTCAATTCCTACTTGTACTTTGAGATTAATTTTAAGGAAATTAAGTAGTTTTCACTTGTTTTTGTTGAAAATGGATATCAATTTTAGTTTCTTGACTCTCTTGGAACTTTGTTAAGAAAGAAAAACCCATAGAGTTTAATTTTATTTCTTGTTCAATTCCTATAGTTGATGAATACCAGTTAAAATTGCTAATTATGCTTCTTGTGTGCTAGGAGTTGAAGACAAAGGAAGGAGCATGGAGAAGGAGATTGACACTATTCTTAAAGACTTATTAATAAGCCCATTTCTTAACCCTTCTCTTTCATTTCATGAAGTTTCTTTTGAGGAATTAATGTCTCTGTTGGTTTCTTATACTTTTCATGTGGACATACTTGGTGATATATGTGTTATTTATTTTGATGGAGATTTCTTTCTTCTTGTCCCTTCTATGTCAAAGTTCCTTTCTTCTTATGTCTCTCATTAGGATCTATTGATGAGTAGTGGTATTATATTCGATCCTTCTTGTTATGGCTTTTGTATGTCAGATGATACTTCCCTTGTTAATTCTAACATTTTTTGTTTTAAGCTTGATGTGTTTATTTGACGTTTAACATGATGAGTGTTTAGGAAAGTTTATTGAGGATGTTGATTATGAGTGTCATTTCCTTGATACTTTCATGAAGAATCTTGATGGAGTTATTCCTTTAAACTAATGTTTTCACCTACTGAGTGGTCTATTTGAGCTTTTTTACAATAAGCATAAGCTTTCAAGTGTTGTTAATTCTTTGAACTTGTTGTTTGAAAACCCCTTTGGATTCAAATTCTACCATTTACATTTTAAGGATCCCTTGTTAAAAGATTTTGGAAACACGTTAGAAGTAGGATTTGAAAAGTAAAAACAAAGGATTATTGGCTTTCGAAAGCTATTTTGAAAAAGATTTCTGTTGGACAAATTTGGAAAGGTTTTGTTAACAATTATCCTTACTTTCATAAACCTTTTAGACATTGGAGTTGGATGTTGATCATTTTAATTATTTATTTACAAAAGAACTATCCTTGTGCTTCATTTCACGATCATTTATTTGATGGAACTTTATTGTATCATTTGCCTTTGAAATAGTTTTTTAGAAGGAATGATTTTTAAAAGGGAAGGAAATGAATCATGGATTTTTGCAAACCTTGTATCTACTTTTCCTTATCTCAATAGTTGCATGGTGGAACTTTTGAAACATAAAGTTTGTGCTTTATTGTCTAATGCTTCTAATTTCAATTTGAATGTACATTTTCAATATCATCTACCCTTCAAGGATTTTTATTTTGATTTTGCTTTGGACAATTGACAAGAAAGTTGTTTATTAACACTTTTGTTTCCAATTTCCTTCTTAGAAGTCTTAAGAAATCACCTTATGTTTGGAGCATTCAAAATCCTTACAACTTCTTGTTTCAACATTTGAAATAATCACACACCTTGAGCTCTCCATTTCATCATCTTCTGAAAGAAGAGATATTTCAAAATCATGACCTTCTTGATTTACTTTTGGAGTTTAGAAATGGTGAAAGCTTCTACTTTCATTTACTTTTTAAGGATGTTGGTAGTAGTTCTTTCTTGAAAGAAATATCAAAGAAGTTGTTCCTAATAAGTTTCATTTCAAATGTTCATTCTAAAACTCTTGATGGATCACTTCTTCAAAACTTCTTGTCTTGGTTGTTGAAACCATTTAAGAAATTGAGCTTTACTTTTCATTGTCCTTTTATAGAAGTTTTGAAAATTCATGTAGTGAAGTTTGATTTACAAGATTATTATTGTTTTACTTTTGTTATCATTGAGAAAGATCTTGTAAGTTATTGGTGTTATGTGCTTAAGAGTTTGTTAGAATATCATGTCTTGAACTTCTTTGTTTACATCTCTTTTGTTTATCATAAACCTTTTAAAGAAGTTCTTGAATCCTTGCTTGTTTTGTTATTTAGATGCTCATTAGATTTAATTTTTTAGCTCCTAGGAATGCTTATATTGTTGGATCCTTTCTAATGTTGCCCACCTTTATAGATATTTGAAGGAAAAGATTCGAGGACGAATCCTTTTAAGAGAGGGGGTATGATATGAAATCGACAAAGGATTGCTCAACAATTTACGTATGAGAAACTAGAGAATTGAAGAAAGTATGGTTAAAGCTTCAATTGAGGAATTTCTGATTTAATTGGAAGGTTTGGAAGAGTTTAGAGGACTTCCAACACACATTAAAATCATAAGAACCTCAATAGAAGTAAACTAGAAGCTCACGACCATCATAGACGATGAAAGAAGCAATGAAGAAAGGAAGAACAAAGCCGACCGATGACGGTAGGCTCCCACCCTACCGTCCCCAGTAGGTCTCGGCCATCACAACACAATTTGGTCAATTTGCTTAGTCTCTGGCTGATTTGTGGTTTCTTTATTTCCAAGTTTGTATTTAGCTTTATTAAAAAGATAATTAGGTCTTTTAAGTACTCATTAGGTTTAGGAGACTAGTTAGGGTTTTTCTATAAATATCCTATTATGACTCCTTTGTAAACAGTTGGTTTATATGAAATTGGTGAGATTGTTCTTAGGGTTCTTAGGCTTTGAGGCATTCTATTCATATAGGATTTGATCATCCATTGGATTGATTTTACTTAAAAACTTTGATAGGGATGATCTAAGGGTTCACAATCTGATCGCAATTCCTAATTCTATGGTAGTTACATCCTTGTGATTTGTGCTAGAAATTAGGTCTTCTTCAATTGCCTTAATTAGGTAAGAGGGTATCTAATCCCTTTGTTTAATTAGTAATTGAGAGAAAGATCCTCTTTCATATGCATTTAACTCTTAATTTCGGGTGAATTATGGCTTGATGTTGTTGAAGAAGATTAAGTCCTATTGAAGGCAAGGTCCTTAGGGGATGGATATGAAGATTTGGTTTCTTTGAAGATCCTAAATCATATCACTCTTATTGATCTTTTGTTGACCTTTCAAATACTTCAAAGATTCATGGTCGGGATGAATGACAAACTCCTTTGGCACATTTGTGAAACTTCGTACTTCGATGGCGCTTTTGGACTTGGCCAATCTTCTATTGCCTTCACCTTTTCAATATCTATTTACAAATCCTTAGAACTAACAACATAATCAAGAAAGATAATTATTTCCATGCAAAACTCACATTTTCTCAAATTGGCATACAATTGTTGTCTCCAAAGTACAAAACCTACTTGCCTAATATAATGGAAAGATCCTCATGTCTTTGTATAAATCAAGATATCATCAAAATACACAACCATAAATTTTCTAATGATCATGCAAGACATGATGCATCTATCTCATAAATGTGCTAGGTGCATTAGTGAGTTCAAAAGGCATGACTAACCACTTCTAAAGTCTAAACTTGGCCATGAAAGCAGTTTTCCACTCCCTCTTTCATTCGGATATGGTGATAACCCGATTTCAAATCAATTTTAAAGAAAATCATGGAACCATGGAATTCCTAAGTAAATCATCTAGTTTAACTATATTTAATGGTGATGTTGTGAATGGCCTTACATTCTACACATATGCGCCAACTACCATCCTTTTTAGGGACTAGAAATACCGGTATGACACATGGGCTAAGGCTCTTTTAGATATGCCCCTTAGCAAGTAGCTCTTGCTCTTGTCTTTGAAGTTCTTTGGTCTCCATGGGTGAACTCCTATAAGCGGGATGGTTTGTGCTGTCAATTTTAATAAATGGGGTAAACTAATACACCAGAGTAACATGCAAGTGGATCTATCACTGTAGTAATTGGGATACACCCGAGTTGTCAAATCTCAAAGAACGGTAAAGGCTCAAGTACTAAACATTTCTTCTAGTGTTTAGCCTAAAATGGATTGCTTTGAAGAAAAATAAACTAAAATGCTAAAAATGACGATTATTAAATAAAACAGGCAAGATAAGAAATTCAAGTGTTTAAAACTATTAAAGTGAGAGTTTGGATGTTAGAATCCCCCTAATCCTTGATACTAGTTCAATTAGAAAGACTTACAGAAAACGATGTTGAATTACCGAGTTGGGTCATCACAACTAGTCGAGCAATCCCAATCTCTAGGCTAAAGCCACCCTACTCATTAATCCTTAGAGGAGAATCTCTTATCTCCTTAACCAATTATTTAGTGTAGTAATTAACAGGTGATTTAGAGACCTAAAAATGAAATTTCAAATCGCTAATCTATTTCCCCAATTAAACCCCAATTGGTTGCCCTACAATGTTCTTCATTTTTCTATTCCGAACACTCTTGCAATGAATTTAACTTCGCGACTATTAAATTGCAACAAAACACAATTGGAAGATAACTCAATTGAAAACAAACATAAATTTCTGTAAATTAATCCAAGATCATAATAATCAAGAATTAGGGTTCAACCTTCATCCAAACATAAAAACCTAGCTACTAAATATTGTATTAAAACTAAAACTAATGATTGAAGTTCAGTAAGAACAAAGGAAAATAAAGCTTAGGAGAAGATTGAAGCCGAAATCGCGCTCCAAAACATCGGCCGAGCTCGTCTCTCGAGTTGCCCAATTGAAGCCCGAAAATACGCCTTTGAATATTCAATTCTTGATCTTTAAATACAATTTTTATACTAATTTCCTACCTAATTGAGGCTGAATTTGAGGGAATTTTCTAACCTTGGTATGCTCCTATTCACCTTCCTAAGCCCTAATGGCGGAACTCTCTATCATGAATGAAAAAAATTACATTTGAAAGCTAAGAAAACGCATTACTCTACCACAGCTGGGACCTATCGCGTATGGTAGGTCGAGGCCTACTGTCCGCGGTAAGGTTCTGTCCTCTTTATTTTTCTTGTGGCCGAGACCTACCGTCGAAGATAGGGGTAGCCTACCGTCATCGGTAAACTTCTATTTTCTTCTTTGTTTTAGCTCCAGGACCTACCGCCGATGGTAGGTTGGCCTACCTCAGGTAGTAGGTCCTCTTAATTTATGCCATCGGCTTCGTTTTCATTGTTTTTGCTCCATTTTCAACAATTTTTGTTCCTTTTTATTGTTTTCTCCATTGCGAAGCACCTAAGATAAGAATAAAGGGTATTAGTATGGAATATACCTTTTATATATTAAAAACATCGTAAATGATGCAAAGAACACATATAAATACTACAAAATGCATATCAGTTTGGTAACACGACTCCGGACACAAAGTCAATTTGATGCTCTATGCCTCTTGACCACTGTATTCTTCTAGGCACCTTGATATGGATCTTTATGTGCAATGGATCAAATCTTCAATTCATCACCCCAAGGACCTTTGCCTTCAAGAAGGACTTGATTATCACACTTAAATCAAGCACCTTTAGCTCATCCCAAACTAAGAATTTATGATTGTGATGAGTAATCTTTCCCCAATATACCAAGCAAACAATTGGGATGATTACCCACTACCTAATTGGGCTCTTTAGAGAATATCTAGTCTAAGACAAATAAAAGATTGTAAATATCATAAAAAAGGAACTATGACCAATCGTAGAACTCTTGGATCATCCTAATCCAAGTGATTCAAATAAAATCTAACTAAGGAAGATCACACCCTAGATAGAAGTTTGAAAGAGGCTTAAAAGCTCAAGAACCCTAGAAAAATTACTCTCAAACATCATATCGTCGTCATTCATTAGCTAATTACAAAGGAGGGTTAATGAGGTATTTATAGAAAAAACCCTAGCTACTTTCCTAAAGGTAATTAGTTTTTGAAAGACCTAAATAACCTTTAGTAAAGTTTTTTACAAAACTTGGGACTAGAGAAACCAAGAATTAATCTAAAAATTAATTAAAGTGACTCATATTTGTAATGTTGACTGGACCCAGCCGGGTCTAGTCGGGAAGATAACTCAGTCTTGCCACTCAATCTTCAAAACGTTCCATTTAGCCCTAGACCTACCAGGCACAGTAGCGTGGGAGCCTACCATCACCGGTAAGCTCTAGTTTCTGGCCTTCCTTGCTTCTTTCATCATCTATGATGGTTTGGATCTTCTAGTTTGATCCTGTTGAGCTTCTTATGAATATAATGAGTCTTTGAGATGTTGTAAGCTCTTCCAAGCCTTTAATTTGAACTAAAAACTCCTCATTTGAATCTTTCATCCATGATTTCTTCAATCTTCTAGTGCAATTGTTGTTCCTCCGGAAATTGTTGAATGATCCTTTGTGGATTTTATATCATACCCCTCTCTAAAAAAGGATTCATCCTCAAATCCATTCCCTCAAATATCCATAACAAGGCGGGCAACATTAGAATGGATTTCAACAAGACAAGCATTGGTAATATTTAAACAAATAAAATCCAAATGCCCTCTAAACAACAAAATAAGTAAGGACTCTAGAACTTCTTTGAAGGCTCTATGATAAGCAAAGGTTGTGTAGACAAATAAGTCAAAGCAAAGCATCTCCAAAAAGGACATTATATTAACTGGGATGATCAAGAAGTCAAAGACTTTTTTCAAGGACTATTCATTAGAGTAAGAGCAAGGAAGATCAAGGATTATGGTGATTTCTTGACTAAAGGAATGGTTCTATTTGTTTAAAAAGCAATGAAGGCTGGATTAAAGAGCAAGAATGAAGCCTTATAAGATGGTGATAAACCTCCCAAGTTGCTCATGATTCATGTCCTAAGCAAGCAGCGACCAATGAAGCAAGTCGGAGGTGCAAAAGTTGAAGAAATGCTGAAAACAGGATGGTGCAAAAGTTGAAGAAATTCTGAAAGCAGGAGGAATTATCAACGGTAGACCTTGTACCTACTGTCAATGGTAGGCTTTTAGATGGAATTCTCAACAGAGCCAACAACCTACTACCGACAGTAAGGTACCTACCGGTGATGGTAGAGTACCTACTGTCGACAGTAGTGTATTAGTTTCAGCCAATGCAATTTTTGAATGATTTTTTATGTGTTAAATCTATTTCAAGCTATTAATTAAGGTCATAAATGGTCTTTTAGTGATCTAAGACCATGGTCAAAGAAGGGTTAAGCCCTAAACACTATAAATATCTCATTATTGGCTATCTTGTACTAACTTGAATTTTGGATGAAAATTCAGAGAATTCCCATGTGGGTTGCCAGGGCTCTTCAAACCATTTTAGCTTAGATTTCTAAGGGTTTCCTTCCTTCGTAAACAATTTATGACCTTAGTTGTGGGTCTATAGAATTCAATTGATCATCATCAATTCCTTTTTTGATTAATTCTAGAAGTTCTTGTTTCTAGAGTTGATTGATCTGGGTCTTCTCGTTTGTGTAGCTTTGGTATTAGGGCCTTTGTGATGTGAATCTTCAATTTACTGTTGATTTGATTCAACACCTTCCCAGATCACCTCCTTTGAAAAAGAACCTGCATTGAGGATTTTGTAGTTTTAACACTCCAATTGAAAACCTATGAGGATCTAAGCCACATAAACCCAATATTAAGAGGCAAACTCCTTCCCAATTTGATGGAGAACCTTGAGGAAACTAAGGCCTCAAAACCCAACTATACAAACTAGAAGATCTAGATTTAATCAATATTAAGAACAAGAACTCTAAGAATCAATCAAAGAAGGAATTAGATGATCAATTGATTTCCATAGATTCCACTGTAGCAATCAATTGTTCACAAACCTAAGAATGTAAACCCTTAGAAGCTAAGCTAAGGTAGGTTGAAGAACCCTAGAATCCTTTGGAGAATCTCTCTCAACTTTAAGCAAAATTTATCATTGTTTTACAAATGAGCCTATAAATGAGTATTTATAGTGTAAAGCTTAAACCTAAGTTATCTATAGATTAAGAGCTCTAAAATACCCATTAGACCTTTAATTATTAAAGTTCAAACAATAAAAACCCGCCTAAACATTGCACAGGTCCAAGCAACCGGACCTTACCGGCGATAGTAAGTTATGCCCTACCGTACGCGGTAGGGTGTTGTCTTCTAAGCTCAATCCATCCAGAAATATACCACGGATGGTAGGTTCAGGGTGTACCATCGGCGGTAGGTCCAATGCTTCATAACACTTGGTCTTTTTCACGTCCAATTTTCTCCCATGATTAATCCTTGCTTATGGTATAGATTGTGAGCAACTAGGAAGGATCTCCTTGATTCTTAAAGCCTTCAATCTTGTTCTTCATGGCTTGTTCCATGTATACAATCATGCCTTTGGCCAAACTTCCATCCCTAGCTTTTGATCTTCTTCGCCCTTGCTCTAGTGAGTGATCCACACATCAACTCATTAGCTTCTTGGCTCTTCCTATTCGTATCACTTTGTTTCCCTAAGGTTCTTTTTACCAAATTAAAAAAGTATTATCCCTCCAATTATGGGGTTTATGGTGTTCTCCATAGGTTTTATAGTGGAGTATGTTGATTTCAAATCTTCAATAGAAGTACTTCAATGCATGGAGGTGATCCTTTGCAAGTGATTGAATCAATCAAGCCTCTAACTGAATTCACATCTAATTGGTTTCAGAGAAATATCCAATTAAAGGCCAAATTATGTTTATTTTGTTTAAAATTCCCTAAAAAAAAAAAGAGATACGTCATGATCTATGAAGAGACAATGAAGATCATGGAAAATTCGTACAAAAAAAGCAAGTCAGAAATATCGAATGAGAAAGATTCCTAAGTGCGAAATGGTTTGCAAACTTTCTGATGTATCTAATATCCTATGAGTTGGGGATCATTTTAAATAAGTTTTACTCAATTTTGGAGTTCATTTGATTGATCAAATCTATTGAAAACTGAAAAGTGTTTTGTCATCTCAGTTGCAGAAAAAGTGTGAATTAATTTGAGTATATCTTACGTTATATTTAGTCCATTACATCTAAAATTTTTCTTAAATTCATCCCCTTTGAGTGGAGAATCTTTCTAAACTTGTTTGACTTGATTTGGATTAATACTTGCAGAGTTATTACCGTTTTGGCTATAGGATCATCCCCAGATTTTTGGAAGTTATTCTTAGTACTTTTTATTTCTTTTTTTTTAGCTTAGTTTATTTTTATTTATTTTGCATTTTATTTCTAATTTCTTTCTTACGTGTTCCTCATCTTTTCTTGATGATCATCCCCTTTGAGTGGAGAATCTTTCTAAACTTGTTTGACTTGATTTCGATTAACACTTGCAGAGTTATTGCCGTTTTGGCTATTGGATCATCCCCTGGTGTGATGCCCCCAACCCTGCCACTAGGTCAACTGCGGCTGAGTAGGGCATCTGCGTGCCTCTCGGCACTAAATTATAAGCTCCATAATAAAACAAAACCCTAGAACAACACTAACAGGTATACACAATGTACGCGGAATACTTAAGTAAATTAGATATTATTGGTGCGCTCAAAACACAGGATAAAAAACACTTCTCATTTCCGTTTTATAATAAACACGAAAGTAATCTTCATCAACCATTTACATAAAAACATAAAAAGAAACTCTACAGACGATTCGAGTCTAAAAAGATAAAACATAAATCTATGCCCTTCCCGGGAGTTTGATCCAAAAACTCCTGGCCTAAAACTTCAGTGGCTCGCGGGACCCCTGACCGTTCCAAGTTAATCTGAGAAGAAAACATGATAGGGAAAAACGTGAGCGCGAACGCTCAGTGAGTCCACGTGTGTGTGTGTGTGCGATAGTGATTTCTTTAAAACCATGACGATGTCATTTTACAAAACAATTCATGCAATGTTATAAGAAAAATATTTCCTTTGCTATTTTAACAAAACTGATGCCTGAACCTACATGAGGGTTTCGAGCGCAGCCGGGGAAGTCTGAGCGAATCAAGACACATCAGCGCAGCTCTATGCCCCAATTTTAAAAGAACATGTAATGCAACAGTGGGGCTCCACAAACAAAGTCCGGATCCCCAAAACGAGGCCATCGGAACTAAGTTCTGGCATCTCGTATTCAAATACCAGCCAAACAACATACGAGCGCTCGATTACAAACAACCACACTCCCAGAACACTGGTCAAAACAGGATACAGATCCCTGGGGCACCTACCAGATCTGCCCTGGAACCAACCTCGGTGTCGAGCCCCTCCTGACTCTCCACTAGGCGGTCGAACCCCACCGTAGAGCATGATGCGGTGTCCACGTAGACCGATTGGGCCACACCCTCCGCGGTCTACGCCCCTCTTAAAGTGGATCCACTCTCAGAGTCAAAAACCCGTCCACATTATCGGAAGAGGCCCTAGTACGGGGGACTAGCCACGTACAGTGCAATCCGCTAATGCGTCCATTCACTTGATTATCAATAAACTTTAATCTTGGTCGGAATGAGGTTTTCGTATGTATTTACCAATCAATGGGCCATAATAACAGATTCAAGTCATAAACATTTCAGAATACAGAAGAAAATCCTCATCCGCCAGTCATCACATGCTTATGCAATTTCATAATTATGCCAATGCCAAATCTATATTCATGCGTATCATGTACGTAACTTTTCGAGCTAAAACATTTTTCAATATATAAATATTTCTGGAAAAAAACCTGCATACAACAAACTTCTTATGCACCACCGTAATAGTCTGTTTTAAAAGAGACACCTATTTGGAGCACTGCTCCTATGCATTTTTCTACGAAACACGTAACATATTAGGGAGAACATCTCCAAAAAAATGTGCTGAGAAATATCGTTCCAAAAACAGCAAAATTTTGTAAAGGTTAAAAAAAAAATATTTATATGTCTTGTACTATTTGAAATAAAATGGAGTTTATGGACTCACCTGGATGTAGATCTGGTGCTAAGATCCTACAAAATAATAATGCAAAAATACTTAATACTTGGGTATCGATCAAATAATCATATTCCCTAAATAATATCGAAATCTTATGAAATGAACTTTAGGATGTATAATAATACATATACTTATATAATTCTTTAAAAAGATCGAAAAATCCTATACTCAAAAAAAAATATATATATATACTCTCCCAAGAAACCAGAATTAACTATGTACTTTATACTAAAAATCCATTTAAAATATTGAAATCTTAAAATAAATAACTAGCTTAAAAATATATAATCTAACTAGAAATAGATCTCACTATATATTAAGGCCTAGAAAATAAACAATACACCTAAACTATATATATACTAATGAAAATGCCAATAACAATAAAAGAAAGGCACATGCCAAACTAACCTATAAATTGTTGCCTCAGCTTGTTCTTGTCGCCAACCAAAGTTAAAAGAAAAAAAACATACATGCTATATATGTATATATATATATATATATAATGGCTTGAGGTGATTAGGAGGAAAAGAAAAAAGAAAAAAAATGGGAGTTGTGAGGCGGCTAAGGGGGAAAGAAAAGGGAGAAATTGGTGGGGTGACGGGTATGTCGTGAGGTGGCTGCAATTCTTCATAATTCAGTTTTGTTTTTTTTTTTAATTCCTATATGAAAATGCCAAGTATTTAAATTTCTAAAATAAATATACTAGGTATTAAAAATAAAAATCCACTTAAAGGCATTTATAAATCTTAATAATAAAACCTCAATAAGATAATAAAATTTTATTCCTATTCTTAAATATCCCCAAAATACTACTAAGTGCCGAAAACACTATATCCCACCATATAGATCAAAACTCTATTTTCATCACGTTCTTAATTTTAAAGTCATGCTAGGTGCTTACGAGGTAGGGCGTTACATTCTACCCTCCTTAAAAAATTTTCGTCCTCAAAATTGAATAGTTACGTACCTATAAGCTCTGGATACTTTTTCTTCAAGTACTCCTCAATTTCCCAGGTTTCCTCTTCGATCCCATGATGTCTCCATACCACTTTACACATTGGAATCTGTCTCCCGCGTAACTCTTTTACGCTTCGTTCTATAATCTCAGTTGGTTTTTCTTCATATGACAGATTAGATTGTAATTCCAATTGGTCATCATTGAGAACATGATCAGGTGCAGGGTGATACTTCCTTAATTGTGATACATGGAACACATCTTGTATACCTATCAGTTCATTTGGTAAGGCGAGTCGGTATGCTACTTTACCAATCCTGTCAATAATTTCAAACGGTCCGATATATCGGGGGCTTAACTTTCCTCTCCTCGGATATCGCAGCTTTCCGCGATGTGGTGTAAGTTTTAAGAAAACTCGATCTCTTACATTAAACTCCAGATCCCTTCTTCGATTGTCGGCATAGCTCTTCTGTCTACTTTTAGCTGTTCGAAGCTGGTCTTGAATTATCTTAACTTGTTTCTGCATCTCTTCCAATTCTGGCATCAAGTTTCTTTGCCTCCAATGGGATCAAACTCCGAATTCATCCCAGTACAAAGGTGTTCTGCATCTCCTACCATACAATGCTTCAAATGGTGCCATTCCTATCGAAGAGTGGTAGCTATTATTATAAGCAAACTCAGCACAAGCAAGATTGTCAACCCACTTATTTCCAAAGTCTAAGGCGCAAGCCCTTAACATATCCTCTAGAGTTTGAATTGTTCTTTCAGACTGTCCATCGGTTTGGGGATGTGCTGAGGTGCTATAACTTAGATTGGTCCCCATAGCTGCCTGGAACTTAGGCCAAAACCTTGAGGTAAACCTTGGGTCTCTATCGGATACAATATCAACGGGTACTCCATGTAGTCGAATAATCTCATCCACATAAATCTATGCCAACTTGTCCAAAGGGTATGACATATTAATGGCAATAAAATGAGCCACTTTTGTTAAACGATCAACGATTACCCAGATAGCATCCTTATAACCCTTGGTCCGGGGCAATCCTGTGACAAAGTCCATTGTCACATGATCCCATTTCCATTCAGGAACAGGTAACGGTTGTAGTAGTCCCGCTGACTTTTGATGTTCCGCCTTAACCCTTTGACATGTAAGACAGGCCGCTACATACTCCGCGATTTCTCTCTTCATTCCGTTCCACCAAAACTTTTGCTTTAAGTATTTATACATCTTATTCTCTCTAGGATGCATTAAATACTTACTTCTGTGGGCTTCCTCTAGAATCTTGCGCTTAAGTTCAGTATCATTGGGTACACATAACCGATTCCGAAAGTACAGGCTCTCATTAGCTTCTAATGTTAAAAAATCTTCCAATCCCTTAGCTTCCACACGGTTCTTGAACTCTTGGAACTCCTTATTACTCTTTTGGGCACTTCTAATATCCTCTTGTAGGGTGGATGTTAAGCTAAGACTTGATATCTTTGCTTTTCTACTCAATGCATCCGCCACCACATTCGCCTTTCCTGGATGATAGTTAATCGGACATCGATAATCTTCCAGCAGTTCCATCCATCGACGTTGTCTCATGTTCAAGTCCTTTTGAGAAAACAGATACTTTAAACTCTTATGATCAGTAAATATCTCATACTTAGCCCTAGACAAGTAGTGTCGCCACTTCTTAAGTGCAAACACGATGGCTGCTAATTCCAAATCGTGTGTCGGATAATTCCGTTCATGATCCTTCAACTTTCTTGAAATATATGCTACAACTTTCCTGTCTTGCATCAATACAGCTCCTACTCCTTCTCCTGAAGCATCTGTATATAATGAAAACTCCTTGTTCGGATCGGGTAATGTTAACATTGGTGCCGACGTTAGTTGGTTCTTCAATTCTTGAAAACTCCTCTCACACTTTTCCGTCCACTCAAACTTGGTTGCTTTTCTGGTTAATTGGGTTAGAGGTCCAGCAATCCTTGAAAAGTCTTTTATAAATCTCCGATAGTATCCCACCATACCCAAGAAACTACGTACTTCAGTTGGTGTTTTGGGTTGTGTCCAATAAGTCACTGCTTCTACTTTCGCTGGATCCACCAAAATTCCTTCCTGGGTAATAACATGTCCTAGGAAAGTAACTTGACTCATCCAGAACTCACATTTGATAAACTCAGTATATAACTTATACTCCCGTAGGGTTTGCAACACTTTTCGAAGATGTTGTTCATGAACTTCAGGGTTGGGTGAATAAACAAGAATATCATCAATAAAAATACTACAAACTTATCCAAGCAAGGATTAAAGACTCTGTGCATCAAGTCCATAAATGTTGCAGGTGCATTAGTTAATCCAAACAGCATAACGACAAACTCGTAATGTCCATATCGGGTGTTGAATGCCGTCATTGGAATATCCTTTTCTCTTATCCTGACTTGATAATATCCCTGTCTCAAGTCTAATTTGGAAAAACATCCCGCTCCTCGGAGTTGGTCAAATAACTCATCAATGAGGGGTAGTGGGTATTTGTTCTTAACTGTCACATTATTCAATCCTCTGTAATCTATACACATCCTCAGGGTTCCATCCTTTTTCTTTACAAACAAAACTGGCGCACCCCAAGGAGATGTACTTGGACGAATATATCCTTGCTGCAACAGTTCTTGAAGTTGCTTTTTCAACTCTTTGAGTTCCTCCTGTGCCATCCGATATGGAGTTCGAGATTTTTGTTTAGCATCAGGTACCAATTCTATGCCAAATTCAACTTCTCGATCTGGGGGTAGCGTCGTCAACTCCTCAGGAAAGACATCCACAAACTCCCTCACTACAGGTACTGTGTCTAATTTTACCTCCTCCTTAGGTTTGTTGAGTAAATATGCTAAGTACCCTTGACATCCTTTCCATAGCAATTTCCTGGCTTTCATGCCAGACAAAAAGAGATTCTCCCATTTTATTCGCTTTCCTTGGAACACCAGGATTGGCATACTCGGTCGGCTAAACTTAACCAACTTCCGTCAACAATCTACTTGGGCATAATGTTTGGACAACCAGTCCATCCCAAGTATCACGTCATATCCCTCCAATGGCAAGGTAATTAAATCTCCGGATAAAACCATATTCTCGACACATATGTCACAATCAGGGTACTTTATCTCATTTATCTTATTCACGCCCATAGGAGTGCTAACTATCAACTGATAATGCATGTTAATAGGAGGTATATGAATATGTTTTATGAAATGGAAACTCATAAAAGAATGCGTAGCTCCAGGGTCAATGAGTACTCTTGCTTGTTGAGAAAAGATTTTTATCATACCTTCAACTACTTCTGCTTCAGTATCTACGGGCAATCCATCCAGTGCATAAACTTTAGCTTTTACTTGTGGCTTATTATTCCTTCCTTCTGTTGTTCCTCTCATGACCGGAGGTCGGCCTGCTTTTCTGGACATCTCCGGGGTTACTTGTTGCATCTCAGGGCATTGGTCCTTGGTATGTCCTGGTTTTCCACACTTGAAACATAATCTTAACTTCCGATAACACATTTCAGCCACATGCCCACTTTGTCCACAGTATGTACATATTCTGTGGGATCCTCCAGGGGTTAGGGTTGGTCGGCCTTCATTTCAAGTCCTTTGTTCACCACGGGGTCTCTTGAAATCTCTAGGTTTTCATGGTCCTTGTCCAGGACGTTTATATGGAGCCATCGCTGAACCAATGGCTGTTTTCCTCTGCATAACTGCTTGATCAGCCATCTCTGTTCACGTGGCGACTTCAACTGCGGCCGCGAATCCCATCGGTGGCAAGGGAGCTAATGCTCATTGCAACTCAACCCTTAATCCTTTCACAAATTGTTGCTTCATATTTTCGTCAGTGTCTATCAACCTTAAGCAGTACTTAGCCAACCTATTGAACTTTGCCGTATACTGGGCAACTGTCAGGTTACCCTGTCTCAATTGTTGAAACTTATCCTCTCATTGCTTACGAACCCAACGAGGTATATACTCCTTTTTGAATTCTTCTTGAAAATCGTTCCCGGTCCATGGTTGATTCTTAAGTGTCCGTGCTTCGGAAGCTCTAAGCCACCAATCCTTTGCCATTCCTCGAAGTCTAAAAGCTGCAAACATTACCCTCAGGGCATCCTCATACTTAAGGGTATCATAGATATCATTCAACTGCTCAAGGAACAGTTCAGCTTTAATTTCTTGCTCAACGTCTCCATAGAACTCCGGGGGTCGAAACTTAAGAAATCGTTCTAGTGCTTCATCTGCTCCAGTGTCTGGTACTCGTTCGTTTCTTCTTGTGGCCATTGAAGTTTCTAATAATTCTGTCATCTTGATCATAAAATTCTCGATTACTTTGTGTATAGCTTGTTCTGGACGAGGGGTGGCCTCTCTCGTAGGTTCAGACTGTCTATTTTGAGAATTTTCTGACATAACCTCGTCCGCACGGTTGGGATATTGTGAACCTGACATGTTTCTAAAAACTAAAAAGTTCCAATACTAATAAACATCTACGATTATAGATACTTTACGACAGGTAAACATAAATTCATCTCAGGCACAAACATCAAGGCATACATACAAACATATATATATATATATAACTCAAAATAAGGATTTTTGGTACAAGTAGTGTCAAGATACAATCAGATCATCCTGGTCCTACCACCCAAAAATATATGGCCGGGTTGCTATGCATATCCAAAACCCGAGGACCTCATACCTACGATCCTAAGCCTACTGCATCAAATACCAACAAAAATACTACTCGTACCTATCCAAGTGACCAAATATGCACTACTACCTATACTCTATCCAACACCTACTCCGCCTAAGGACACTGGCTACCAGAACATCCTGGACGGGACTCCAGCTCATCACGTGCTCTATCCACTGAATCTCTAGTAGTTCCAAGAAACTGGGCGATAAACTGCCTAAGCCAGTCCCGCTCGTTAATCAGCTCCAAAATCTCTCTATTTCTCTCAGGCTGCATGAGCCTCCCGCATCTGGGCTAACTCCTCCTCTAACATGGCGGCCCTCGCCATCTCTTGTCGCCGTGCCTGGCTTGCCGCATAA
Organism: Catharanthus roseus; assembly: GCA_028651295.1. Taxonomy (NCBI): domain Eukaryota; kingdom Viridiplantae; phylum Streptophyta; class Magnoliopsida; order Gentianales; family Apocynaceae; genus Catharanthus; species Catharanthus roseus. The sequence goes on from JAPQWS010000102.1 coordinate 498,532, forward strand.
AATAAGGCATCCATTCGGGAGATCTCCTCTCTCAACGCTATAACCTGCTGGCTAGCGGCTTCAGCCCGTTGCTCACGCCATAGGCAATAACCACAAATGTCATACTCCCTGACCCCACCCCGAAGTAGTGATGCTGGAAAAGAAGATACAGACGCCACAGGTGGAATAGGGGTAGAGGATGCTGCTGCTGGCATAGTATTTGCTACAGAGGTACCCATACTCCCAGTGACTGCCGGTGCCCCTCGCTCTGGTTCAGGCGTCATTTTTGAGTACGACGTGGGCTCGCTAGGCTCCTCTTCTATCGATGTTCCAGGTCCTATTCCCGGTGCCACTGGTGCTATCTCTGGTCCTTCTACTGACTCATCATGGGAAAGGTCAATCACTGGAATTGGTTCCCTTTCTGGGAAGATCTCCCTAAGGGAATATGAGGATGATGATGATGACGTAGTCCTGCTAGGCTCATCTACGAGGGTGCCCTCCCTGTATGTCCATCTATGAGAAGGATGTGCCATCTAGTACTTACAAAACAAAATCTTAGGGTCAGTACTAACCAATAAATCATATGGTTAATTTTAAAGTTTAAACAGTTAACTCTTATAGCTTGTCTAAAATCCAACGTTTCAAATCTAGTATCGAACCTAGAAGCTCTGATACCACCTGTGATGCCCGCAACCCTGCCACTAGGTCAACTGCGGCTGAGTAGGGCATCTGCGTGCCTCTCGGCACTAAATTATAAGCTCCATAATAAAACAAAACCCTAGAACAACACTAACAGGTATACACAATGTACGCGGAATACTTAAGTAAATTAGATATTACTGGTGCGCTCAAAACACAGGATAAAAAAAACTTCTCATTTCCGTTTTATAATAAACACGAAAGTAATCTTCATCAACCATTTACATAAAAACATAAAAAGAAACTCTACAGACGATTCGAGTCTAAAAAGATAAAACATAAATCTATGCCCTTCCCAGGAGTTTGATCCAAAAACTCCTAGCCTAAAACTTCAGTGGCTCGCGGGGCCCCTGACAGTTCCAAGTTAATCTGAGAAGAAAACATGATATGGAAAAACGTGAGCGTGAACGCTCAATGAGTCCGCGTGTGTGTGTGCGGTAGTGATTTCTTTAAAACCATGACGATGTCATTTTACAAAACAATTCATGCAATGTTATAAGAAAAATATTTCCTTTTCTATTTTAACAAAACTAATGCCTGAACCTACATGAGGGTTTCGAGCGCAGTCGGGAAGTCTGAGCGAATCAAGACACAACAGCACAGCTCTATGCCCCAATTTTAAAAGAACATGTAATGCAACAGTGGGGCTCCACAGACAAAGTCCGGATCCCCAAAACGAGGCCATCGGAACTAAGTTTTGGCATCTCGTAGTTAAATACCAGCCAAACAACATACGAGCACTCGATTACAAGCAACCACACTCCCAGAACACTGGTCAAAACAGGGTACAGATCCCTGGGGCACCTACCAGGTCTGCCCTGGAACCAACCTCGGTGTCGAGCCCCTCCTGACTCTCCACTAGGCGGTCGAACCCCACCGTAGAGCATGATGCGGTGTCCACGTAAACCGATTGGGCCACACCTTCCGCGGTCTACGCCCCTCTTAAAGTGGATCCACCCTCAGAGTCAAAAACCCGTCCACATCATCGGAAGAGGCCCTAGTACGGGGGACTAGCCACGTACAGTGCAATCCGCTAACACGTCCATTCACTTGATTATCAATAAACTTTAATCTTGGTCGGGATGAGGTTTTCGTATGTATTTACCAATCAATGGGCCATAATAACATATTCAAGTCATAAACATTTTAGAATACAAAAGAAAATCCTCATCCGCCAGTCATCACATGCTTATGCAATTTCATAATTATGCCAATGCCAAATCTATATTCATGCATATCATGTACGTAACTTTTCAAGCTAAAACATTTTTCAATATATAAATATTTCCGAAAAAAAACCTGCATACAACAAACTTCTTATGCACCACCGTAATAGTCTGTTTTAAAAGAGACACCTATTTGGAGCACCGCTCCTATGCATTTTTCTACGAAAAACGTAACACATTAGGGAGAACATCTCCAAAAAAATGCGCTGCGAAATATCGTTCCAAAAATAGCAAAATTTTGTAATGGTTAAAAAAAAAATATTTATATGTCTTGTACTATTTGAAATAAAATGGAGTTTATGGACTCACCTAGATGTAGATCTGGTGCTAAGATCCTACAAAATAATAATGCGAAAATACTTAATACCTGGGTATCGATCAAATAATCATATTCCTTAAATAATATCGAAATCTTATAAAATGAACTTTAGGATGTATAATAATACATATACTTATATAATTCTTTAAAAAGATCGAAAAATCCTGTACTCTAAAAAAATATATATACTCTCCCAAGAAACCATAATTAACTATATACTTTATACTAAAAATCCATTTAAAATATTGAATCTTAAAATAAATAACTAGCTTAAAAATATATAATCTAACTAGAAATAGATCTCACTATATATTAAGGCCTAGAAAATAAACAATACACCTAAACTATATATATATACTAATGAAAATGCCAATAACAAAAAAAGAAAGGCACATGCAAAACTAACCTATAAATTGTTGCCTCAGCTTGTTCTTGTCGCCAACCAAAGTTAAAAGAAAAAACATACATGCTATATATATATATAATGACTTGAGGTGATTAGGAAGAAAAGAAAAAAGAAAAAAATGGGAGTTGTGAGGCGGCTAAGGGGGAAAGAAAAGGGAGAAATTGGTGGGGTGATGGGTGTGTCGTGAGGTGGCTGCAATTCTTCATAATTAAGTTTTGTTTTTTTTTTTTAATTCCTATATGAAAATGCCAAGTATTTAAATTTCTAAAATAAATATACTAGGTATTAAAAATAAAAATCCACTTAAAGGCATTTATAAATCTTAATAATAAAACCTCAATAAGATAATAAAATTTTATTCCTATTCTTAAATATCCCCAAAATACTACTAAGTGTCAAAAACACTATATCCCACCATATAGATCAAAACTCTATTTTCATCACGTTCTTAATTTTAAAGTCATGCTAGGTGCCTACGGGGTAGGGCGTTACACCTGGTTTCTTGAAGTTATTCTTAGTACTCTTTATTTCTTTGTTTAGCTTAGTTTATTTTTATTTATTTTGCATTTAATTTCTAATTTCTTTCTTATGTGTTCCTCATCTTTTTTTGATGATCAATTATTAGCTCTTTTCCATAGACAAGCTCTTTGAAATTCCTTACACCTCAAGTTTTTGATAAATTGCTTCTTTGAACTCTTTATATCCAAGTAAGTGCTTTGATTGTTTTACTTGCTTTGGTTGAATTCTCTTGAGTGAGTTGGTTAAGAGATTTGAATAATCTATAGAAACTTGGGAGGAGAGTGATTGGAAAAAGGCAAGAGAGTGAGCCTATTGTTATAAAAGCCAACAAGAGAGTTAAAAACGAGAGAATCTAGTGATAATCAAAAGAGGGCAAACACTTAGGGAGTGATTGTGAGGTCCTATTTCATTTTTCTTTTGTTTATTTGCAGGTTTTACAATTTCAACGGATGGTCACTTACTTACTCCACCTTATCATGAAGGCACTAGTGATCCTACAAGGATGAATGTGAATGAAACCTTACAAGCTATTCAACGATCTATTGAAGGCTTGGCAAGATAATTCCAAAGGGCCTATGATAATGTACCTCCTTATGGCTACTATGACTTGCGGCTCAAAGTTCCTATCCATTTCATGAAAGTGGTTACCAAGGAAGGAAAGCCTCTATAGGTGGAAGAAGAGGGGGTCTAAGAGGAAGAAGAAACAATAGACCACAAGAAGATATCCCAATAAATGAAGCATGGCATCAAGATAACTTGTTTCATGATTATGGAGTGAATCCTAATGTTGGCCAAGAATTCTTTGGTGGGTATCAAGGAGGACAACAAGGGATAAAGCTTTAGAAAAGATCAAGTGGAAGGTGCCTAGCTTTAAGGTGGGAAGTGATCCAAATGTATTCCTTAATTGTGAATGTCAAGTGGAGAATATCTTCATGGTGAGAAATTATATTGCTTCTTTCATCATCTATAATGACCAGGTGCTTCTAGTGTAATTTCGTTGAGCTTCTTAGGACTTTAATATTTCTTGGAAGTCTTGTAAATTATTCTAAGCCCTCCAAGAACATCGAGAATTCCTCAATTGAAGCTTCAACCATACTTCAATTCTCTTGTTGCTCCAGCACAAAATGTTGAACAATCCTTTGCCAATTAATATCAATTAGTGGGACAAGATTGCAACTGAAGGTTAGAAATGGAAGAAGACCGGCTGAAACTTGTACTAGATTGAAGACTCTCATGAAAGAAAGATTTGTGCCCGAGCATTATTATTGGGAACTTCACTACAAATTGATTACTCTTAGGAAGAGTAGTAAAAGCATTGAAGAATATAGGCAAGAGATGGAGTTATACACTTTGAGGTTGACCTTGGAGGAGGACAAGGATGCTTCTATTGGTAGATTTCTAAGTAGTCTCAATAGAGACATTGCTAATCAACTAGAATTATTCCCTTATACCACTTATGAAGACATGTGCCATTTAGCAACCAAGACTGAGAATCAAAGGAAGAGGAGTGGGTTCTGTAAAATGACTCTTCCTTCTTCAAGAAATGTGGTCTTTAATCCTCAAGTTTCTGCTTTCAAAGGGTGGCCAAAGAAGGATGAAACACCTAAGGTTGTCTTTAAAGATAATTCTAAGTCTAAAATGGACGAGAAATGTAGATTGATTACCAATCCAACTTGGTGCTTCAAGTGCAATGGTGTGGGAAGTGTAGCCACTAAATTTCCTACCAAGAAGACTTTTGTATTTCGTGAAGATTTTAATGGTTAGATTGCAAATGATGAAGAGGATTTCCAAGAGGACATTGTTGAAGAGGAAGAAGAGATTGGTATGATGAATCTCAAGGAATTACTTCTTTAGACTCCATTGAAGAAGGAAAGAGTTTAATGACTATTACAGCTTTGTCTACTCAAATCTTTGAAGAAGATTCTAACATTTAAAGGGAAAGTATCTTTCACACTAAATGCTTAGTGGGAGGTAAAGTTGCTAACCTTATTGTGGATAGTGGTAGTTGCACTAATATAGCTAGTACTTATCTTGTTGAAAAGTTGAAATTACCTCTCTTCAAGCATCCTAAATCTTATAAGCTACATTGGTTAAATGATAGTGGGGATGTTAAGGTTAACAACCAAGTGCTAGTTTCTATTGCACAATAGCCATACAATGGTGAAATTCTTTGTGATGTGGTCCTATGTAAGCGTAGCATTTATCATTGGGACGTCCCTGGCAATATGATAGAAAAGCTATGGATGATGGTGTGAAGAACCCCAGCACCTCTGAAAAAGATGGCAAGAAATTCATGTTCAATTCATTGACTCCTAGTCAAGCCTTTGAAGAGCAAAAGAAAATGAGAGAAAAAGACTTGATGGTTACAAAAAGAGAAAGAGTATTGAAGAGGGAAAAATTGAGGAAAAAGAAATGAGTTTGGAAAAATCAAGAGAAGAAAAATTGATGACAGACAAGAAAATGAGTGATCAAAAGAGTGATAGTTGTAAGAGAGACAATAGATGTTTCTATGCAAAACAGAGTGCGATCATAGAGGGCGTTGAAAAAAAAGAGTTGGTCTTACTTATAAGCAAAGGTATATTTGTTTCTACTAATGATTATTTGTCTTCCATGTCTAATGCTATAGTAAAGATCATTGAAGAATTCAAGGATGTCTTGCCCAAAGAGATATCTGGTGGACTCTTTTCTTTTAGCGTAATTGAACATCAAATTGATTTGGTGTCAAGTGCAGTGCTTCTAAGTAGACCGGCTTATAGAAGTCCACCAGAAGAGACCAAGGAGTTGAGAAGCAAGTTGAGGAGTTACTCTCCATGGGATATGTAAGAGAAAGCTTAAGCTCTTGTGTTGTTCCTATTTTATTAGATCCTAAGAAAGATGGTACATGATGCATGTGTGTAGACTGTAGAGCCACTAACAATATTACCATCAAATATAGGCATCCTATCCCTAGGTTAGATGATTTGCTTGATGAGTTGCATGGTTCCCAAATATTTTCAAAAATAGATTTAAAGCGGGTTACCATCAAATTCGAATGAGGGAAGGGGATGAGTGGAAAACGGCTTTCAAAACAAATTTTGGTCTTTGTGAATGGTTAGTCACGACTTTCGGGTTAACTAATACATCTGTGCACATTCATGAGACTCATGCATCATATTTTGGGAAATTTCTTCAGCAAATTTATTGTAGTCTATTTTGACGATATTTTGCTTATAGCAAACTTATGAACATCATTTACATCATCTTAAACAAGATTTGTTGGTTTGAAGAAGTGAGAGATTATATTCTAACATTGGGAAATGTGAGTTTTGTTTGGAAAAGTTGACTTTCCTAGGTTATATAGTGAGTTCTCATGGTCGTCAAATAGATGAAGAAAAGGTGTAAGCTATCAAGGACTGGCCTACTCTGACGAATTGATCAAAATTAGAGGTTTTCATGGTTTAGCAAGCTTCTAAAGGAGGTTCATCAAGCATTTTAGCACCATTTCTAGTCCTTTGATGGATGTAATCAAGAAGATGAATGGCTTCAAGTGGGAAGAAAAAAAAGAGAAAGCATTCAAGTTGTTGAGGAAAAGTTGAGTAGTGCTCCTCTACAAGCACTACCTAACTTAGACAAGACATTTGAGGTAGATGCAATGCCTCAGGGGTTAGAATTGGAGGAGTCTTGATGCAAGACAAGCGGCCTTTGCATACTAGTGAAAATTTGACTGGTGGTATTGAATTATGCTACTTATGACAAGGAGTTCTATGCACAAGTAAGGATATTGAAACATTGATAACGCTATTTGTGGCCTAAAGAGTTTGTCGTGCACATAGACCATGAGCCTTTGAAGTTTTTCAAAGGATAACAAAGCTTAACAAGAGGCATGCTAGATGGATGAAGTTCATTGAGACATTTTTGTTTGTCATCTGGTATAAGAAAAGTAAAGAAAACATTGTAGCTTGATTCTTTGTCTAGAAGGTACATTATTATCTCTACTTTGCGAGCTTAATCACTTGCTTTGAAAGGCTTAAGGAATCGTATGCTAGTGATGAAGATTTCAAATACATATTTGATGATTTCGTGCTTGTGCCTAATGATAAGTATCTCATATATGATGGTTTTCTTTATCATTAGGGTATATTGTGCATTCCTTCTTGTTTTACTAGATTGTTGTTAGTGAGAGAAGCTCATTGTGGTGGCTTTATGGGTCATTTTGCATTGCTAAAACTTATGACATATTGAATGAGCATTTGTTTTGGCCTCACATGGGAAAAGATTTTAAGAAATTCATTTGTAATTGCTTAAGTGTAAAAGAGCTAAATCTACATCTTTACCAATTGTTTTTATACTCCTCTAGATGTGTGTGCCTAAAGAACCTTGGGTAGATGTATCTATGGAATTTTTTCTTGGATTACCTAGGTCACCTAAGGGCATGGATTCCATTTTTTGTGGTAGATAGATTTTCTAAACTATCTCATTTCAACCTTGTAAGAAAACGGATGATGTTGGTCATGTTGCAGATCTTTTCTTTATTGGGTGGTGTGATTCCTTGGAATTCCTAGAACTATTGTCTTAGACAGTGACACTAAGTTCCTTAGTCATTTTTGGCATGTTTTTTGGAGGAAAATTGGAACTAACTTGTTGTTTTCTATAGCTTTCCATCCACAAACTAATGGCGAAACAGAGGGGGTTAATAGAACCATTGGACAACTTATTAGGGCTATCCTTAAAAAGAACTTGCGCCAATGGCAAGATTGTTTGCCTAACATTGAGTTTTCTTATAATAGAGCATGTCATTCTACTACTTCTTACTCTCCTTTTGAAGTTGTTTATGGTTTCAATCCTCCAACTCCATTTGATGGTGCCTTTACCTATAAATCATGCTTTAAGCGAGGATGGAAAGAATAAATTGGAGTTTGTCAAAGTTATCCATTCCAAAGTCCATGAAGCTATTGAAGTAAAAAATAAGAAGCTTGTAGCTAAAAGAAATGTTAGAAGGAAACAAGTGGTCTTGAAAAGAGCAACTTCTTTAGAAAAGAGCAACTTCCTTCTCAAGGAAAGTCTAAGCTTGATGCCCGTGGGTTCCGGTTCACCTTAGAAAAAGAGCAACTTTCTTCTCAACAAAAGTCTTCTCAACAAAAGTCTATGCTTGATACCCATGACGATGACCCTTTTCAAGTTCTTGAACGCATTAGTGCCAATGCTTATAAAATTGACCTTCCGTGTGAATATAATATTTGTGCTACATTTAATGTTTCTGAATATCTTTGTTTGATGCAGGTGCAGATTCGAGGACGAATCTTTTCAAAGGAGGGATGGAGGATATAAACGGGGATGATCAAGAAGCCAAGGACTCTTTTTAAGGACCAATCACTAGAGCAAGGGCAAGGGAGATCAAGGATTATGATGATGGCTTGACTAAAGCATTAGATGTATTTGAAGCAATCAAGAATGGATTAAAGAGCAAGAATGAAGACTTAGAAGATGGTGATAAACCTCATAAGTTGCTCATGATTCATGTCCTATGCAAGGAATATCCAATGGAGCAAGTTGGAAGTGCAAAAGTTGAAGAAATGTTGAAAATAGGACCCGCTGCCGATTGTAGGCCCTATACCTACCATCTATAGTAGGCTTATGGATGTCATTCTCAAGAGAGCCAACAACCTATCTATGGCGGTATAGGGTACTGATTTTAGCCAATGCGATGTTTTGAACAGTTTTTACTGTGTTAATAGTTTTTAGTATCCCTCACGTCTGCATTAAGTACAAGTCGGACGAGGGCTTCTTGTCACAGGGTTTCGGTGGTTCCCATTCCCCATTCGGTTATCATTTTGTGATTTCTTTGGATATCCAAGCCTCCAACATCCTTGTACAGGTCGTTTGCGGGACGGTGATGGAGCACCCGTCACCATTGCTCTCCGTTTCGCCATTTGATTAGCTATTTTGGTTCTTGTGGCATCTCTGACTGTAGCGAAACTCATTGGTAGTAGAGGGGCTAGTGCGCGTTGCAATTCTGCTCCTAACCCCTTCACAAACTGGCGTATCTTATGCTCTTCTGTGTCTATGAGACACAAATAATACTTAGCTAGACGATTAAACTTTGCAATGTACTGTACCACTATCATCCCTTCCTACTTTAGCTGCTGGAACTCATCCTCACGATGTTCTCTTATCCAACGGGGTATATATTCTTGCTTAAATTCCTCTTGAAAATCATCCCATGTCTATAGTTTGTTCCTCAATATTAGGGCTTCAAAAATCCTTAGCCACCAGTCTTTTGATGCTCCCCTAAGCCGAAAAGCGGTAAAGGTTACCTTCTTGGTGTTATCAATACCGCAGGGTATCATAAATATCGTTCAACTGTTCTAGAAATAATTCTGCCTTGGCTTCCTGTTCAACTTTGCCATAGAATTATGGGGGCTGAAATCGTAAGAATCATTCTGGGGCCTCATCATTATCGGTGTTCTGTGTTCGTTCCCCTCTTCGATTTTCCAAAGTAGCTTCCAACAACTCAGTCATTTTTGTCATTAAATTTCCAATTATTTCATTACTGGTGGGCTCTGGATGGTGAGTTACTTCTCTCGCGGTATCTGTTGGTCTGTGATGTGAATTTTCTGACATAGCTTGGTTTCCCTAACTTCGGGAGCGTGGTCATGACATCTTCCTAAGCCAAGAATAAGTTCGAACCTAATAAAAACTAGGAGCGCTAACCTCGAGTTTGCATATATAGCTTATACGTAACATCCGATAATCAAAAGAGATATGAAAACTTAAAACAAAGTATACTCATATAGAAAACACACTTTATTAAGCATACCTGCTCAGAAGATATTACTTAATACAGGGAAGATCTAATACAAGCAAAACTACAAAGTCATACTAGACACAAAACATCCAGCTTATTTAGTATCTACCATCCAAACATCAAGATCATAAAACGTCATGTCAAGATTTTAACCCTGGAGGGAAAAATGACTACTAAAGCCCCTTCGTAGAGCCTCAACCTCTGCCAGGGTCTCAATTGCCAATATACTTCTCGTCCCTAATCAATGTTGTCGGGACATACCATGATGTTGTGCTTCAAAGGTCCCTCTCATTTGTGCTACCTTAGCTGCCAACCTATCAGCTCTTGCAGTCTCTAACTGTCTGACCTGACGGGACGAGTGAAAACATCTACACATCCTAGCTAACTCCACTTGTAGAGCTGCAATCTGGCTCTCTACAGCCTGAAGTGTCTGCTCTAAACTAAGGCATGGTATAGGAAAAAATGACCCCACAGTCTCAGCTAAGGGTGAAGAAATAGGCAGACCGGAGGTTGAACCCTCGTACAAACCAGTAGGTGATGCATGGATCACAGAGGTAGGCACTATCGAAGGTTCCTCAGACGTCTTAGTTCTTAGTACATCCTTTTACCATTTAGCGGTATCCATTGCGGACCCTGTAGTAGGCTCACCAGGATCCTTTTCTATATCCATCTTGGTGCCGACTGGTCTATCTACAGTCTCGAAATCTGAATCAGGGATATCTACTATTGCCACCAAAGGTTGTTCCGAATCGATCTCTCTAAGGGAATAAGAGGAAGAAGCTGTCGAACCAACTGATCCTCTAACTATGGTGCCGTCCTAGTAAATCCATCTATGATCTAGTCGTGCCAATCTTCTACCTACAAAATAAAAGTTTAACGTCAAAACTCTAAATAGAACACTACCAAATCTCCAAGCCATAGAGTCTAAGTGGTCAGATCTTAAAGCTTATCTAGGATCTAGAGAACCTAGAGTCGAACCTAGAGCTCTGATACCACCTGTGATACCTCGTACCCCTCCACTAGCTCAACTGTGGTAACCTGCATGCCTCTCGGCACTGGACTTACAGAAACATTTATCTAGAATACAAGTGGGAGGAACTAGAACGCGTCCCTCTAAATTAAACCATGGATAAAGAAAGTAAAACATAAGCATACCTTTATAATAAAAGACTTCTCAAAACTTATACATAAGTTTAAGGCCGTGAGGGCCAAAATCTCATAGATCAAAATCTCATGGCTAGAGGTGGAAAGATCCCAAGATTAAAGAATCTAGTGGGTCCACATTGTCTTAACTAGCCAGATCTGGTTACCGAGTCATTTGAAAAAGGGAAAAACACATTTGAAAGACATGAGCGAAAGGCGCTTAGTGAGTTCACGTGCATGTGTGTTTTCATGAGTATTCCATATGGGTAAAATAATCTTTATAAAATGGTTGTCATGCCAGAAAAGAAATGCTTTCATAAAATCTCTTGTATGCAAGTTATAAACTTTTTTGAAGGGTCAGGGCGCGGCCGGGAAGTCTGAGCGAATCAAGACACATCGCCACTACCGCGAAACCCGAGCTTTCAAAACCATGCATAAACCATAATAGGCTCAACGGACCGAATCCAGAACCTTAAACAGGGTCATCGGATACAAGTTCTAGCATCCCGTAGTCAATACCAGTTGAAAACCCAAAGCACACTGTACAAACGTTCGATTTTCATAAACCACCGCACACACCACTTATATAAAAAATTGGTAACGAGCCCTAGGGTACCTACCAGGCGGCCCTGTACTACCTAGCTGGTGAGCCCCTCCTGACTCAACCTGCTAGAAAGTAGTCCCACTGTAGTGCATGATACAGAGTCAAACGTAATACTGCCTTGGGCCTGACCCTCCAACGGTACTGTGCCCTCTGTTAACTGGATCCAGAACAAGAGTATGTCTACCAAGCATGTCGTCTGGAAGAGGCCCTCGTGCGGGCGACTAGCCACGCACAATGCAATCTTCCCGAAATGTTGATCCAAATATATACAAAGCTCCTCCGGCCGGACTAGGGTTTTACTTGATTTTTATAAAATCATAGGCCATCTCTCGGCCACACAAATATTTTCATGTATCGAAAACCCCTATCCGCCGGGCAAAACGGCAAAACCCGTAGACATGAGAAATGTAACATGCATGCAATCAAATCATGTCTTTATAAAATCTCATAAAAACATTTGTGTTTCCAAGATATTTTCAAAATCATGTACACAATGAAATTATGCTTATATGACCTTTGAATGTGACCTTTAAATAGAACATATTGCCGGTTATAAAATAAGTTATGCTAATTTGTTTCCCAAAAATCATGATAAATTTTCTCAAAAGGAATTAATATATACTTCCAAAAATTATAGTAATATATGAATAAAACCATGGAGAAATATTCCTTAAAAAAGAAATAGTAAATATTCTCGAAATCATAATATATGAATACTTTAGTCATGGTAAAAACATTTCTTAGAAATCCTTTAACTCATGCTAGAGTAAACTCAAAATAATATAAAATTACTTTTAGCAATAAGTTCAAAGTAATATAAAATATTTTAATAATTTAAACATATCTCAAAGCCTTATAAGAATATTTAAAATGTTTTAAATATTATTTTAAAAAGAAATAAAAAATACTTTTAAGATAATTCTCCAAATAATTTTGATGATAATATTTAAACCAAATTAGAGTGAAAATATTTCTTAAGCAAGGTAAGAATTAAAATTATGATGATATACAAATAATTTAAACAATGTAAGTATATTCTAAAGAACATTTTAAATACTATAAGATAATAATACAAAATAGTCACAAAATATTACAAGATTATATTTAAAATCTTCCCATAAGTTATTAGTAAGATTATTTCTTAAAGGAAAATAATAAATATTGTAAATGTAGCACATATTTGGCATAACCCATAATGTACCACTGGTAAATATTTTATAAATTTTGTCATGATCCAAAATTGGAGAAATATGCTTTCAAGAAAATAATTAAATTTCTTGTAAAAGAAAAAGGTTGGTGAACTCACCTTGAGCCACGAAGTGAGTCAAACCTAAAAATAATAGCATTCCCAATTTAATCAAATATCACCATAAAAATATAAACATGACCCCATGATGACCCTAGGGTTCACCTAATCTTATTCTAAACCCGAAAAAACTCTAAAAACAATTCCAAACTAATTTCATAACAACTCCTTAAAAAAACATGGGTTCCCAAAATAAATCCTTAACTATTAAACTTTATTGTTGTTTATTTTAGAAGATATAACCAAATAATAAAATAAAAACTCTCCCTAATAAAAAAAAAACAAAAAAACTTACCTTAGTGAGAGGGAGGGAGAAAACCGAGAAAGAGAAGAGAGAAAGAAGAAGGGAAAAAAAAGGGAAAGTGAGCTGAGAGGAGAGAGCTGCCGAGAAGAGAGGGAGAAAATGGGAGAAGAGAGAGAGAGGAGTGGAGAAGAGAGAGAGAGAGAGAGAGAGAGAGAGAGAGAGAGAGATAGAGAGATGAGATGAGAAATTGGCCTCCTCTTCACCTCCTTATATACCCATGTATGCATGGCCTTGTCACATGTACTCAAGACACATGATACTTACATGCCATGTATCCACAAATCACCACCCCTCTTGGCACCACTATTTCACAAAATTGCACTAAATTCTTCCAAATTTCTAGGCTTTCTAAGTTGGCCCCAAACCTTAAAATGTCTTAAAACTCATATTAAACTTAAAATCTCAATCTCCATCTTAAAGTTTTAAACACTAATAATCCCAAAATATACCCAAAAAGGGTTTTCAACGAAAAGATTCTTCCTTAAATTTTCTAAAATTTACCAAATGACCCCAAAACTTTTTATTCTTTATAAAATAACCCCAAAATATTTCATTTTGACCCTCCGCGAATTACATTAATTTTGAGGTACTTAAATGGGATGTTACAACTGTTGCGAGTTATTGATTGATTACAATTGGTTTCATTGGAATTGGACTTGATTTTATAGATCAATTCTATCAAAATTTTGAAAGTGTCCAGAAACTGGATCTATTTGAAAAGTGTGGATTAATTGGTTCACATCTTTCCTTATGCCAGTTCAAATTGAAAAAAACTTGTGCTTAAATTCATCCTCATTGAGATATTCTTCTTTCTAGATTAATATGAATTGATTTATATTTATATTCTTTGCAATATCATGAAGTTTGTGACAGGGTGTCAGTGACCCCTGTTTTCTGGAAATTTTTATTTTAGTACTCTTATTTATTTGTTTAGCTTACTTTTATTTTGAATTGTTTTGAACTCTAATTGCTTCTTTTTAGTGTTTTCTTATTCTTTGTGGTGACCAATTTACTTTGATTGGCTCAAATTTTTTCTTGGATTATTTTTGAACCTCTTGCGCTACAAGTTTCGTTGAAATTCTTCTTTGGATTCCTTTAACTACCTCAACTAAGTGCTTAATTGAAATATTATATTTGGTTATTTGCCTTTGGTTGTTATGGTGGCGAAAGTTTGAAGGTTTAAAAAAAACTCTTGTTAGGTGAGAGTTTGAAAAAAAGATAAGAGGGTGAGCCTATTTCATTAAAAGCAATAAGAGTGCTAAAAATGAGAGAATTGAGTGATCATTAAAAGAGTGTAAACAGTTAGAGAGTGATTTTGAGGTCCTTATTTTGTATTTTTTTTCTTTTTTTGCATTTATGTTCATGTTTAACTACCCCATCTCATCATGAAGGCAATTGTGATCCTACAAGGATGAATTTGAATCAAACTTTGCAAACTATGCAACAATCTATTGAGGGTTTGGCAAGACAATTCCAAGGAATGGTGAGAAGTGTTGAAGAGTCAAAGAAGGGCAATAGAAGTGCCACAATAAAACAAAGAGTTGGGAACAATCTTGGAGGAGTTTCTTTACCCTACTATCAAAGGGCCTATGAAAATGCACCTCCTTGTAGATATCATTACTTGTTGGTTCAAAGTTCTTATCCATTTCATGAAAGTGGATACAAAGGAAGGCAAACCACTAGAGGTGGAAGAAGTAGGGGTCTACTAGGAAGACAAAACAATAGACCACAAGAAGAAATCCCAAGAAATGAAGCATGGCATGAAGATAATTTGTTTGATTATTATGGGAAGAATCCTAATATTGGCCAAGAATACTTTGGTGGCTATTATGGTGGACAACAAGAGGATAAAGCATTAGAAAACATCAAGTGGAAGGTGCCTAGCTTCAAGGGGGAAGTGATCCAAATATATTTCTTCATTGGGAACGTGAAGTGGAGAACCGTTTCATGGTAAGAAATTATAGTCACAATTTTAAGGCTAAGTTCATCATGCCGAATTTTCGGGTTATGCACTGCATTAGTGGGACAAGATTGTAATGCAGAGGGTTAGAATTGGAAGATGACTGGTGGAAACTTGGACCGAATTGAAGACCTTTATGAAAGAAAGGTTTGTGGCGGAGCATTATTATAGAGAGCTTCACTATAAATTGATTACCCTTAGGTAAGGAAGTAAAAGTATTGAATAATATAGGCAAGACATGGAATTATACACATCGAGGTTGACCTTAAAGGAGGACAAGGATGCTTCTATTGCTAGTTTTCTAAGTGGTCTCAATAGGAACGTTACGAATCAATTAGAATTTTACCCTTACACTACTTATGAAGATATATGCTATTTAGCAACCAAGATGAGAATCAAAGAAAGAGAAGTGGGTTCTCTAGAACTACTTTTCCTTCTTCAAGAAATATGTTGTTTAGGCCTCAAGCATCTACTTTCAAAGGGTGGCCAAAGAAGGATGAAATATCTAAGATGGCTGTCAAAGATAATTCTAAGCCTAAGGTAGAAGAGAAAGATAAATTGATTAATAATCTAACTAGATGTTTCAAATGTAATGGTGTGGGACGTATAGCTATCAGTTTTCCTACCAAAAGAACTTTGATCTTTAGAGAAACTTGAATAGTTGGATTGAAAAGAATGATGAGGATTTTCTTGAATATATTATTGATGAAAAGGATAGTAATGTTGATGAATTCATTGGGGATACTTCTCTAGAAGTCGAAGAAGAAACCTTGAGTTTGGTTACTATAAGGGCTTTGACTATGCAAGCCATTGATGCAGACTCAAGCATTCTAAGAGAAAACATCTTTCGTACCAAATGCAAGGTGGAAAGTAGACTTGCTAACCTCATCATAGATAGTGGTGGTTGCACATATGTGGCTAGCACTTATCTTGTAGATAAGTTGAAGTTACCTACTACTAAATATCCTAGCCCATCTAAGTTGCATTGGTTTAATGCTAGTGGCAAAATTAAGGTGGTGAGGCAAGTGAAAATACCCATCTCTATCGGGACATACTATGATGAAGTGATGCGTGATGTTCCTATACAAGCAAGCCACTTATTGTTTGGGTGTCCTTGGTAATTTGATAGAAAAGTTATTCACCATGAAGAGAAGAACACTTATACCTTTGTTAAGGATGACAAATCTTGTAATATGAATCCTTTATCTCCTCAACAAGTTCATGACGAGAAAAGAAAAATGAGAGAAAAAGAGAGTTGAAAATGAGATGAGGAAAAGTGTAAAAGTGAAAGAAAAAGAATAGATGGCAGAAGTGAGTGATGAAAAATCAAGAGAGGAAAAAGTGAATATTAGTAAGAAAATGAGTGATGAAAAGAAAGAGAGTACCATGAAAGAAAAGTAATGCTTCTATGCAAAAGAAACTAAGATAATAGAGGCCATTGAAAAGAGGAATTGGTCTTACTTCTATATTACAAGGGTACATTTGTTTCTACTAATGATCACTTGTCTTCTTTGTCTAGTACTATAGCGATGGTCATTGAAGAGTTCAAGGATGTCTTCCCCGATGAGATGCCTGGTAGATTTCCCTCTTTGAGAGGAAATGAACATAAATTGATTTGGTGCCCGGTGTAGTGCTTCCAAATAGGCCTGCTTATAGGAGTCCACCTGAAGAGACCAAGGAATTGAGAAGACAAGTTGAAGAACTACTCTCCAAAGGCTATGTAAAGGAAAGTTTAAGCTCTTTGTTGTTCCCATTTGTTCCCGTTTATTAGTTCCTAAGAAAGATGGTACATGGCGCATATTTGTGGATTGTAGAGCCATTAACAATATTACCATCAAGTATAAGCATTCTATTCTTGGACTAGATGATTTGCTTGATGAGTTACATGGTTCCCAAATATTTTCAAAGATCGATTTAAAATCGGGTTACTGTGAAATTCGCATGAGGGAAGGGGATGAATGGAAAATAGCTTTCGAAACTAATTTTGGTCTATATGAATGGTTAGTCATGCCTTTTGGTTTAACTAATGCGCCTAACACATTCATGGGACACATGCATCATGTTTTGAGAGACTTCATTGGAAAATTTGTTGTGGTCTTTTTTGATGATATCTTGATTTATATCAAAACTTATGAAGATCATTTGATGATTCTTTATTTATAGCAAAACTTATGAACATCGTTTGCATCATCTTAAGCAAGTTTTGCTGGTTTTAAGAAGTGAGAAACTCTATGCTAACCTTAGAAAATGTGAGTTTTGTTTTAAAAAGTGACTTTTCTAGGTTATGTAGTAAGTTCTCAAGGACTACAAGTTGATGAAAGTAAGGTGAAAGCTATAAAGGAATGACCTACTCCAAAGAGTGCATCCAAAGTTAGAAGTTTCCATGGTCTACCAAGCTTCTATAGGAAATTCATCAAGGATTTTAGCACCATTGCTAGCCCTTTGACAGATGTAATAAAAAAGTTGAATACCTTCAAGTGGGATGATAAGAAAGAAAAGATATTCAATTTGTTGAAGGAAAGGTTGAGTAGTGCACCTCTACTTGCACTACTTAACTTCGAAAAGGAATTTGAGATTGAGTGTGATGCTTTGGGAGTTGGAATCAATGGAGTCTTGAGGCAAGAGAAGCGACCTTTGGCATATTATAGTGAAAAGTTGACCGGTGCATCCTTAAACTATTCTACATATGACAAGTTGTATGCACTAGTAAGGACGTTGAAGCATTGGCAACAGTACTTGTGGCCTAAGCAGTTTGTTATTCATATCGATAATGAATCCTTGAAGTATCTCAAAGGATAAAAAAATCTTAATAGGTTCCATGCACGATGGATGGAGTTCACTGAAACATTTCCATACATCACACGTTACAAGAATGGTAAAGAAAACATTGTCCCCAATGCTTTCTCTACTCTTCTCTTCTCTTCTCTTTGCAAGCTCACAATTACTTGGTTTTGAAATTCTTACGGAATTGTATGCTAGTGATATGATTTTAAGGACATATTTGATGATTGTTTGATTGTGCCTAGTGACAAGTATCTCATATATGATGGGTTTCTTTATCATGAGGGTAAATTGCGCATCCTTTCTTGTTCTACTAGATTGTCGTAGGTGAAAGAAGCTCATTTTGGTGGTTTAATGGGTCATTTTGGCATTGCTAAAAAATATGACATATTGAATGAGCCTTTCTTTTGGCCTCATGTGAGAAAATATGTTGAAAAATTCATTGGTAATTGTTTAGATTGTAAAAGAGCTAAATCTACATATTTACCACATGGTTTTTATACTCCTTTGGAAGTGCCTAAGGAACCTTGGGTTGATATCTCTATGTACTTTATTCTTGGGTTGCCTAGATCTCCTAAGGGCGTAGATTATATATTTGTGGTAGTAGATAGGTTTTCAAAGATGGTTCATTTTATAGCTTGCAAAAAAACCAATGATGCTAGTCATGTTACAGACCTCTTCTTTACTTGGGTTGTACGATTCCATGGTATACTTAAAACTATTGTTTCGGATCATGACACCAAGTTTCTTAGTAATTTTTTGCGTGTTTTGTGGAAAAATCTTGGAACTAACTTGTTGTATTCTACACCTTTCCATCCATAAACAGATGGACAAACAGAGGTGGTTAATAGATACATTGGACAACTTCTTACAATCATTCTTAAGAAGAACTTGCACCTATTGGGAAAATGTTTGCCACATATTGAATTTGCTTACAATAGAGCTTGTCATTCTACTACTTCCTACTCTCCTTCTTAGGTTATCTATGGGTTTAATCCTCTAAATCTATTTGATTTGGTGTGTTTATCAAGAGATCATCCATTGAGCTTGGATGGAAAGAAGAAGACGAAGTTCATTCATGCTATTCATTCCAAAGTCCATGATGCCATTGAAGCTACTAATAAGGAGCTTGTAGCCAAGAAAAAATATGGGAAGGAAACATGTGGTATTTGAACCTGGCGATTGGGTGTGGGTTCATCTTCGAAAAGAATGTTTTCCTTCTCAAAGAAAAACATAGTTAGAAAACTATGGTAATGGCCCCTTCCCAGTTCTTGAACAAGTTAATGATAATGCGTATAAGATTGATCTTTTGGGTAATTATAATGGTAGTGCTACTTTTAATGTTCTGATTTATCTCTATTTGATTGTAGGTCAAGATTAGAGGACAAATCTTTTCAAAGGAGGGGTGGATAATAAGAACCAAGATGGTTAAGGAGATAAAAAACTTCAAAGACCAGTCATAGGAGCAAAAGTAAGGAGAATTAATCAGAAGGATGATCAAATTGCTCATGGATTAATGATAGCAATCGAATAAACTATAAAGAAAGGCCTAAAGTTCAAGAATGAAGGTTTGGAAGTTGACAGAAATCCTCCTAAGTTGCTTATGGTTCAATGCCTAAACTTGGTTGGAAGAGGAAGAAATCAAGGAAATGCAAGAACGGAGTCTACCACAAGCAGTAGGCCAATTACCCACTGTCCACGCTAGGCTTTTGGCTATAATAATCTTGGAAGATTGAAGACCCACCGCTGGCGATAGGGTACCCTACCGTAGATTGTAAGGTGTTGTTTAAGTGTAATGCGTTGTTTTAGGCATGAAGTACTATTTTTATTCAATTTACAGCTTTTAATTAAGTCCCTAATAGGGCTTGGGTCCATATTTAGATCAGGGTTTAAGATTGAACTCTATAAATACCCGCATATAGCCTAATTGTCAGACAAATTGATGATTATATGAAATTGATGAATTTTCTCTTAGGTTCTTTGACTTTTAGCCTTTCTTCTAACTTCTATCTTGGGTTTGATCTCTCTTAGGTTGATTTCACATGAGAGCCTTGGATTGGGAAGATCCAAGGGTTTCTTCAATTGATCAAAATTCCTTTTCTAATATGTCTACATCATTGTCGTTGTCTAGAATAGGTCTTCTCTACACAAGCTAATTAAGTTTTGGATTTAGTATTACCCATTGTTGAATTTGAGTGTGGGGGAAAGATTAGTTGCATGAATTCAAGAGGTCATAGGTTTAGTATACCTATGGGTTCCTGGAGATGGAGCTAATTAAGTCCTTCTTGAAGGCAAGAGGTCCTTCGGCTTGAAGATTTAAAGAATCGAAGCGTTCGATCAATTTTCAAATCAATTTGCTCATCATTCTTCAACCCATCTTAGCTTAGATCTCGAAGGGTTTTGTAATTCCTGGAATTTTTTGGGGTTAGTTTATAGTTATATTTTTATGATAGGAGAATATTGAGCATTAAGTTTTATTTATTTTAAGTATTCGGGTGTCTTTATAAAGAGGGGAAGAGATGAGGGCCTTAAGTGTAAAAACAAGAAATAGTTAACATCAAAGTTTTATTAAACCTAACGATCTATTCTATTCAGTGGCATTCGTTCGTAGACGCTAGAGAAGCATAAGGGAGGGAGAGCTAGGGCTTCAATCAGAGTCTTGGGTTTGACAGATTAAGGTAGGTAACTGCTAATTCTCAATCTTAGGAGTCCAAATCTATGTTCTCTGATCATCTGTTTTGCTAAAATAAGTGATTTGGTGAAAGTTTAACGTATCTAAAAGTTATGAATTAAAATGATTTATATTTTCATGATCCAATGACCACCGAAGCATGATCTGTGTGATATTATGATCAATCAATGTTTGTAATTGGGCAATTAATTAGTTTATGTTCAGATGAAGTATGTTCAGACGAAGTTATAGGTTCTTTAGAGGCAACGTTTTCTATCATCATATCATGATTCAGTCATGTTAATGTTTGCATAAGTGTTTATGATGATTAAATGATGGTTTATGATTTTTCTAGATTATTTATGTGATCAAAATTTGAGTTTATGATATGAATTCTAGTTTGATTTGGGGAAAAAAAGGATTTCAACTGTTCTTGATGTTCGTACTATTCGCCACAACATTTTGGAATTTCAGGGGTACTTTTTAGAAATTGTAGTTGGGTTCAAAGTTCTGAGAAATTACAAATCAAACCCAAACGTTTCAAAGTTGATCAATAAAAAAATAAAACGTTTTTCTGGAAATTTCATATAAATGATTGTTTTTTATTCTGCACATTATAATATCAGTTTCTCATATTTTTGTTGAAAGTTGTAAAATTTGCATTTTGACCCCAAAACTATTGAGGTCTTACAATTGAGGACATATGTTTTTTTGAAAATTTCAGAATTGACCCAAAGTTTTCTGGGCTCCTAACAGTCCCAAAAACATGTTATTTCCAAAAAATAGACATATTTTCTAAAGATTCCGTTTCAAGTAGCTAAGTTTTTTCTTAAAACTTCGAAGCTATTTCCGAAGACGATTTATCTTTTGATCCTTGGGTGGGGATTAGTATTACTCGCTGAGTTGGAAGATCACCCCTCACCCCTTTGTAGATAATAAGATTTCTAAGGAAGATGCCAGAGATGAGTGGGAGGAAGATCCTTTTTGGTTAAAAAGTTAGATAGGTTTAAGTTTTAGGTTTTCCTTTTCTAAGTCTTGGACTTTCCATCATGCAAGAGGATGTAATAAGTTATAATTTTGGTTAGAGATATTCTTATTTTAAGTTTTGAGTTTTATTTTATAAAAATACTTCCTTTATGTTAGAAGAAGTAAGAGGCCTTGTGATTTGAATCGGGTTGACCAAAGCTAATGAATAATTCATGATCCAACTAGAGCAAGAACAAGAAGATCAAGGCATTTTATGCAAGTTTGGTATGCTTTCATTGAAGAAACCAAGACAAATGAAATGAAGAACAGGAGTGAAGGCTTTGATGATAAAGGAAAATCTTCAAAGTTGCTCATAATTTAATACCATAAACATGGATTAATCAAGGGAGCAACTTGGATGCAAAAAAGAGCAAGTTTTGTGAACATTGGACCTACTGCTGATGGTAGGCCCTGCACCTACCGTCATTAGTAGGCTTCTAGACAGGAAGAGCATAGAAGATAACACCCTACCGTCGCTAGCAGGGTCCTGGTGGAAATGTGCCTATGTGATCTTTAGGCGGGAGTTTATTGTTTGAAGTTTATTTCCAGCTATTAATCAAGGGCTTAATGGGTATTCTGACGCTATTAATCAATAGATAAGTTAGGTTTAGACCTTAGCCTATCAGTACCAAATTATAAGCTCATTTGTAACTAACTTAGACATTTTGCTGAAAATTGAGAGAGGGATTCTCCATTATCTCGAGGGTTCTTATTCCTTCTTAGATGGCTTGCTAACGGTTGATTTCCTTAGTTTTGTGAACAATTGATTATCTAAATTGTAGAATCTATGGAACCAATTGTTCGTCCAGTTCCTTTCTTAATTGATTCTCAAAGTTCTTGTTCTTAGAATTGATTAAACCTAGGTCTTCTAGTTTGTATAGTTGGGGTTTTGAGGCCTTAGTTTCCTCAAGGTTCTTTCTATAAAATTGGGAATGAGTTTTACCTCTCAATATTAGTTTTATGAGGCTTAGATCCTCATAGGTTTTGTATTGGAGTGTTGAAACTACAAAATCCTCAATAGAGGTTCTTCATTAAAGGAGGTGACCTTAGGAATGTGTTGAATCAAATCTATCATCAATTGAAGATTCATATCAAAGTTGTATCAGAGCAACCTCCAAATGAAGGTGCATCTTTTTAAGTTATTTTAATTCATTGAAAAAAAGACGAAGAAGTCCTTGATGATCAAACCAAATTCCATAATGATAATGCAATAATGTACAAAAAAATCAATCAGAAAAATCAATTTAAGAATCGATTGAATAATTGGGAATTTGTTTGATTTTTAATGATGGAGATGTTCTTTTTTGAGTTAGGGTTTAAATGAAATAAGATTTACTCAATTTGGAGTTCAATCGATTGCTCAATTTAATTGAAACTTGAAATGTGTTTCGGAATTTTGGCTATAGAAAATGTGTGTATTAATTCGAGCATATCTTATGCTATACAGATTCAATTCAAATGTCATTTGTTCTTGAATTCATTCTCGTTGAGTGAGGAATCTCCTGAATTTGGTTCACTTGATTTGGATTCGTATTTCTGGAGTTATCGTCTTTTTAGAGAGAAGGTGTCATCATCCCCTGTTTCATGGAAAAATTTTCTTAGTACTCTTGTTTTCTTTGTTTAGCTTAATTGTTTTGAATTTCTTTGTTTTTGTCTTCTAATTGTTTTATTGTATGTTTCTAATTCTTTTTTTATGATCAATTATGTTTGTTGGATCTTTTCAATAGATTACATTCTTTAAAATTCTTACTCTCAAGTGTTTGAAACTTTGCCTCTTTGAACACTTATATCCAACTAAGTGCATTGATTGATTTACTTGCTTGGGATTGTTGCTCTTGGTTTGAGTTGGTTAAGAGGTTTGAAGAAACTTATAGAGACTTCAGTGAAGTGTTTGGAAAAGGTAAGAGGGTGAGCTTATTTTGATAAAAGCCAATAAAGAGTGCTAAACATGAGTGAATTGAGTGATCATCAGAGAGTGTATACACTTTGGGAGTGATTGGGAGGTCCTTTTTTCTTGTTTTTCTAACCTTTTTGTGCAGGTTTAAACAATAAATAAATGCAGTACCATTGGTCTAATCTATTTTGGAAACGGATGGAAGCAAAGAGAAAATGAGAGGTTCATCAATCCAAGTTTGCAAGGGATATGCATAATTTTTATCATGGTGGTGGCAATGGAGTCAATGGTTGCGGTTGAAACATCCATGGAAATGGAAACTTTACTTCTAGAAAACATGTTCGAGTTGGTAACTTCTCTTCTTATGCTAAATCTTATGGGCATACTTCTTATGATGATTATGGGGGTTATGATGGAGATAATGCTAAATATGATTATTATGAGCATAGTCCTTATGATTGTTATGAAGAGTATCATCATAGTTATGGTAGATAAGTTTATTCCGAGAGCTTATATGAATGAAAATGTCTATGGCAGGAAAAATCAAAGTGAGCATGTAATCCATCTCAAATGCCTTGCGGAAGGCAAAGTTGCGAATCTTGTTATTGATGGTAGTAGTTGTGCTAATATGGCTAGTACTTACCTTGTGGAAAAGTTAAATTTTCCTCTTCTTGAATATCCTAACCCTTACATACGCCAATGGTCAAATGATAGTGATGAGATCAAAGTCACTAAGTAAGTATTAGTTCTATTTCTAAAGGAATATATAAAGATGATGTGTTATGTGATATAGCACCCATGCAAGTGGGTCATTTATTGTTTGGAAGTCCTTGGATAAATGATAAGGAAGCCATATAGAATGGGGACAAGCATTCTTACAACTTCATCAAAGATGGCAAGAGATTTATTCTAAATTCTTTGGCACCTCACAAAATTTATAAAGAGAAAAAAAAGTTGAAAGAAAGGGTAAGAATATTTCATCAAGAGAAAAAGGAAAAGAGCATTATAAAGGCTAAAAGGTGTGGAGAAAAACAACTTTCCATGTCACCTCAAGGAGTTGCAAAGGTAGAAACCTTGAAACCATCAATGATTGAATAATTTTCAAAAGTAAATGAGCTTCCATAAGATCAAGAGGTAGTTGAAGAAAGTATTGTAATTCATGTTGTGGAAGAGACATCCAAAGAGGAACCTTGTTGTATCATGAGCAGAAAGAGAATTGGAAATAAAGAAAAAGAAAGAGTGGAAGAAAAAGAGATATTAGTGGAGAGATTATGTATCTTTGATTCCATCTCTATCTTTTCAAAAGATAGTGAACATTTAGAGTGCTCGAAAGATAAAGAAAGTGAGCTTGAGAAAAGTGAGAAAGTAAAAGAAAATGAGTGTTTCATTGAAAAACAAGAGAATGAAAAAGAAAAGAGAAAAAGAGATAGTTGTGTTTGAAAAGAATGAGGATTGACTTTCTATACTGATGAAACTATCTCTTTCTTTGCTAGTAAATTCTTACATGTGCAGAATTTTGAAGATTCAAGCATAGATGAAGGAGGAAAACTTGCTTACAAGTCCAACAAGACCATAAACTTCTTTCCCTCTAATTCCTACTTGAGCTTTGAGATTTATTTTAAGGAAATTAAGTTGTTCTCACTTGTTTTCATTGAAAATGGATATCAATTTTACTTTCTCAACTCTCTTGGAACTTTAATAGAAAAGAAACAATTCACACTAAAAAAACCTTAGCCTTCTACCGACAAAAATCACCGACGATGCTCGTTTCCATCGGTAAATTCTGATAGCATACTGACGGTACTTCGCGTGTCATCGTTTTTTTACAAATCCAACAGAAAATTGGAGGGAAACTTCACTGTAAAAAGTGACGACAAGGTACCAACGGTTATTTCTGTCGGTAAATTAAATTACGATGGGATTTGCTACGACGTCACTGTTGTCGGTAATGAAATAAAGGTTTTGACGACTTTACCAACGGCCTTGTCAACTTTGTTGGTACATGATTATGTTGCCTACGGTATTACCGACGCCTTTTCCGTCGATACTATATACCCTTCGGTGTGTTGTCGGGAATAAAATCAAAGATGTTCATATTGGGCAAACCCTTTCTCCTCTTTCACCATATCATTCACTCCCTCCCAACCGTCTCGCCAATACACGGACGGAGCCGACTCTCACTATCAACAACTCTCTGTGGCTCCCTACCACCGACGACTCAGGTAATCTCTCTCTCTCTCTCTCTCTCTCTCTCTCTAACTCTCTCTCTCTACTCATTGTGGTCATTTCTTTTTCTTCTTCTTATTTTTTTCTTTTTTCACCTGCCGTCATGGTCTCCTTGTCATCGCCACTGCCACCAGAAGTCCACCAGTTTCCTCCTGCCACTAGAAGTTCGACAAGTGGGTACACATTGAGTTTGCTATTTTTTTCTGTCTCATATATCTTACATTGAGACACAATTGTTAAATATATATCTTACATTGAGACACAATTGTTAAGCCCTAAATTATAAGTTTGATCAACATGTGCTTCTTAAATATATAAAAAAATGAGATGATTATAAGTTGAACATTGATGAATTGCATAAAATGGTTGCCATTACTTTCATATTTCTGGTTACACCTATTACTCTATTAGTATATCCAACCTATAGAAGATAAATAATCTATAGAAGATAAAAGTGTTTATTATTTGGTTTATTTCAAAATTTCGGTTTACCATACCCTTAATTCGAAGTTTTTTTAGCTTAACTCTAAAATTTCAGCTTGAAAAGATATAGTAAATATTTTAAGGTTGAAACTTAAAGCAAACTCAAATTTATTTTTAATTCGTATAATTTCTTATTATGAGCCTTTTCAAACATTTACTTTCTTTTTTAAAAATCCTTCCAAGTCTCCTCAACTCTTTTCGAATTATCCTAATAAAGTATATAAATTTGTCTAATTTTAATTTATATTATGTCCAAGTATTCAAATGTTCAAATTCTGGTTTAGCCATTTTGATGAACATGTGTAAGAGTTAGAGAGAAAAATGAGTGTGTAGGTGTATGAGAGAGAAAGTGTATGAATGTATGTGTTTGAAAGAAATGTGTGTGATTGTGTGAAAGAGAGAATGTGTGTGTATGTGTGAATGGGTGAAAAAGTTACGTAAGTTTGAGAGAGAAAAATTACATATCCTTGAAATCGTTGAAATTTGTTTACGAAAAGAAAAAAATCAAAATTTTAAATTTCTAAAAATTTTCAAAATTCTCTTATGGAATAAAGGGCTTTATAAGGGGACTTGAAAGCTCATCCCCTCACAAATTATAACGGGATTTTTAGTCAACCCCTTCTATATAAAACTATAGATTAGGATATATAAAGTTATGATTGTGTGTGTATATATATATACTATTAATAGAAAATGTATATGGGATGTGAGTATATTTTAACAGAAAAAAAAAGCAACATTAAATAACTGCGGAGTGATTATAATACCACAAGGATGGAATAAGCTGGGATATTTATTCCACGTGGGGACCATTGATTGGATGTGTGTTTGTGTGAAATATGCATATATAACAGAAAATATATAATAGAAAAATATATGGGATATGACTATATTTTAACAGAAAATAAAGTATTTAGTAGCATATTATATCTTTCTTGGTTGCAACAATATTTTTGAAGAAAACACTGCCTTGAATTGGTGAGAAATTTTTAATTCAACATATTAAGAATGTGAAATTCTTTAAAATCTTTAATTAAAATTTTTGTAATCTCCTTATTTTTTATCTTTATAATCGTAAAATGGCTTTAAGTATTGATGTGTGTGAAACTAAAATAGTGGTTTGCGACTTTAAGTTAAGTAGTTTAATTTTAAAAGTTAATATTTATTATTCACTTTTTTTCTTATAGAAGGGTATAGAAGTCACATTATATAAAATACTTTCTTGATTTTATTTATGAAGGGTATAGTTATGGTGATTAAGTAATTTTAGTGTTTAATATTATTCTCTTTATTTTCTTATAGTTTTGTCCGCGAGGATTATTCAGTGAGATATTGTCCATTATATACATGTTAGAGGTATGTGTTTAATTAGGGTTTAACTTTGTTTTACAGGGAGCCCTGACTCTTTAAAGCTTTATGCGGGAGCCTTGACTCTTAAAAGTTTTACAGAGGAGCCTGGACTCTTAAAAATTTTACGGGAGAGCCCTGATTCTTTTAAATCATTACGAGAGAGCGCTAACTCTTTTAAAGCTTTACGGGAGAGCCCTGACTCTTTTAAGGCTTTATGGGGAGCCCTAACTCTTAGTTATTTGTTTGATGTGCGTTTGTTGCTTGTTTAAGTGCCTATGTGCCTGGAAAATGTCCATATACAGAGGGAACTCTGCCAAAATTTTTCTAAACTTATAAAAAAATTAGAATTTTTTTAGTAATGACTTAACGTTAAATTTGAAATGAAACGAGAAGTTGAAACGTTTTAAATCTTTTAAGGAAAATTTTGTTAAGATTATAAACCCTATACCCTAAAATCCTCGACCCTAAACTCTAAAACCTAAACCCTAAACCCTCAACCTAAAACTAAATCCTAAATTCTAAACCCTACAATCTAAAACCGAAACCCTAAACCCTAAAACCCTTGTTAATAAATATTATAAATGATTACAAGTTATATCTCATTATTCAGACTATAAGATTATATAAGAATTTTAAGCTCGTCTAAAATTTAAACTTTATAATTGTTTCCTAGAAGTTATGGAACTAAAAATTCTTTCTCCTAATCATTCTATGAAGCTATGGAAAATATGCTAGATTGTAGTTAGATGTATAGAGAAAGAGGGCTCGGAATTAAAGGTCTTACAAGTCAATTCATCAACAGGGTAGATTTTTTTATTCATCAGTGTATTGAATCTAATAATAGATGTGAAAATACATTGACATGTCCATGTTCAAAGTGTAAAAACAAGAAGATTATACATTCCAAGATTGTGAAAGAACATCCTTTGCAGTAAGGATTCGTGCCTTGTTATCATAATTGGACAGCTCATGGTGAAAAACTTTGGCCACTTGATGAGGAACGTATTCTTGTGGAACGTGCTTCTTCACTCCGATCTAATATTGGAGTAGAAAGTTCACGGTCATTGCCGACTAAAAACAATTCGTATCGTGAGATGATATTTGGTGCAGCTAGTTTGAACATTTTACCTCAGGATGAACCACCTAATCCTGAGGCGAAAAAGTTTTTTTGACATGTTAAAAGCAGTGGAGACACTGTTGGTTGATGGAGATGATAGGAATTCAGTGTTATCTGCGACGTTGAGTTGTTGCACATTAAGTTCGAGAACCAATGGACTTAAAATTCGTACGATGATGTTAGTGCATTCATAAAGAAGCATTACCCCCAGACAATTATATGGTCGAAGATTGGTACGTGATGCAGAAGTTGATTTCTAGCTTAAGATTGCCGGTGCAAAGGATTGATGTTTGTTCCAATGGTTGTATGCTTTATTTGAAAGAGGACTCCAATAGAATAGAATGTAAATATTGGGGTGGTCATCGGTACAAGATATGTAGGAAGAAAAGAAGAGGAGGAAACTGGAGCCGAAGAAGCTGGTGAAGACGATGTTTTACTTTCTGCTAACTCCTAGATTACAAAGGTTGTATGCACCAAAAAGAATTGCCGAACACATGAGATGGCATGCAAAAAGCTTACAAGAGCCGATTCGATGAGTTATCCTAGAAATGGTGAAGCGTGGAAGCACTTTAATAGGATTTACTCTGACTTTTCGGTAGAATCGAGAAACGTGAGGCTTAGTTTGTTTACGGATCGGAACTGTGAAATACCAATCCAAATATAGCAACTAATAAAATTCAAGAGAAAATAACTGAGAGATTAGCAAAGTGGTTTATAAATGAAGTAAGTTAGTTCTATTAAATTATTCAAATCTCAATCGCATTGTAAGTTAACAAATCTAATGAACAAAATTATTTTGTTGTATAAAGATGCACGATCCTACCAAACAGTGTAGTGAACTCTTGAGGAATCTATCGTGGGGCCCTAATAATAAAGTGAAAAATACACCAGGTACATTGTTAATGGGTTTCCTTTTAATACAAGAGATAGGGTTACAGAGGAAGAAACTTGTAATGATGATATTTATGTGAAACAGAATTATTACGGTATTTTAAAAGAAATAATTGAGATCGAGATGGCCAAAACACCAATCCAACGGGTCTTAATGTTTCACTATGACTGGTTTGATTCTTCATATCGAGGAATGAAGATTCATCCTTAATATAAAATTGTTAATTTGCACAAAGACCAGAGATATGGAAGATACAATCCTTTTGTATTAGCTCATCAAGTAGAACAAGTTTCATTTCTTTCATACCCTAGCTCTAAAATACCGAGGACGGAGTGGGTTAGTGTAATGAAATCTCGACCGTGAGTAATGGATGTTCCGTTCCAAGATGATGCATTCTAAGAGAACGCTGACATTAGAAAAGGTTCAACAGTAGATGCGCTAATTGAAAATGTTGGACTGCTCATCCATAATTCTCGTTTGTCGGAAGAATTAGACATCGACGTCGAAATATATTTCGAGGAATTACAAAATAATGAAATTGAAATCTAATGGGATTCTAATGAAGATTCTGAGGATTGTGCCGAATACCAATGAGGATTCCATTGATGAAAACGATGAGGATTCCAACACATAGAACATTATATGGTTAATGTTTACAGTTATATATGTTTATAACACTTTCGTATGTTTATTAAAATTATATATGTTTACACTTTATATGTTTATAACACTTATATATATTTATTAACTTATATACACTTATATATATACATATATATGTTTACACTTATATGTTTATAATACTTTTAACTAATTTATCCATGTTCCTTATACTGCAGGTATAATGGCTTAAGGACGAAAGAGAGTGTTAGGGGATGATGCTAGCCCGTCGATGGGTATACTGCAGGTTGAGACACCGGCCATATCAATGATGTACGCCCCACCGACACCTACTAGCATGGGAGGTCCTCTTCCTCTGCTGTCTACCAGTCAGCCAACTCCATCACCGGCACCACAGATAACTCAAGACCTACCAACACCTGCTAGCACAGGAGGTCCTCTTCTTCTAATGTCTCCCACTCAACCGACTCCACCACCGACACCTCCGATGATGCAGGACTCAACCACTACCTCACAGCTGTCAGCTTCACAGTCGACACAGTTGGTTCCAGATATTGGTCCTTCAGCTTACAGGCCTCTTCCCGGAGATTCTCAGGAGTTATTGTATCTGCATGTAAACCAGTAACTATTCATATGTATACAATAATATTTATATTGTAATATAAATATGTACTAATAAAATTTGTGTAACAGACTACATACCTCTTTGAGAGCCACCATCCACATCACACAGCTATCTTCCAGGAGCGGTTCAACGGGCCTTACCATACTTTGTTTGAGATCCCGCAGTCGGACCGAGATATGTAGTGGGGAGAATTTTAGGTAAAACAAATAATAAAGGCCTTGTTATTAAAATGAATATTTTTAACCCTAAAAAAACGAGTAATAAACGAATATTCAATTTTAGATGAAATATAATAAAAGCCTTCTTATTCTTTTTTTGGTTTATGGCTGGAACCGACCTTTAAGTTCATTTTAAAACATCCATGACGTACTTTATATATATAATCATGCCTTTCTAATATTATATATTGTATTTTAATCTTTTAAATTTTCAAAAACGATGCATATGAGAACCGACCTACTCCATGACCAGGATGAAGATGGCATGGGAGTCAAAGGTGAAAGATAGGTTAAGGGATTTATTGGGCGACGCTCGGGGAAAGAACAAGAGGTCGCGGTGGATTGATAAGAGATATTGGGCCGAGATGTGGAATCATTGGAATACCCCTACATATAAAGCCTAGTCCGAACAGAATAAGAGGAATCGGACTAAGGGACCAGGAGGATGGGGAGTAGGAAGCACACGGGTGGTTCCATCTCATTCACAGAGACGATTATGTAATGGTTAAGAAGTTTATTTAATGTTAAATTCATCTTATTAATTAAACTGACTTAGAAAAAATGTTAATGCTTTTGTTTGTATGTTGGATTTGACTGAGAGGCTCTCTTGGAGCAAGTACTTAGAGGAGCTCCACAAGCATTAGAAGGGGGAGAAGAAGGGGGAGTACATAGATTTCCGCTCAGCACGGTTTTGGTTAATTTTAGTATCGATTCTAACTTAAGCTTATATAATGTTTCATAACTTATAACCTTTAAGTTTATAAAATTTTTTATAACAAAGTCAAATTTTACTAACATTTTATGTTGTAGGAGAAATTTCATGAGTTCCGGAGGAAGGCGAGGAGGATGCTGAGGCAACGAGTACTGCTATGCCCGATGATCTCCAGCTGATGGCTATTATAGCTATCGGGTGAGCCGCGACCATTTGTATGGAGCTGGTTTGCAGATAGCTCACTTCATAGGCAAGGTAGCCGAGCTGGAGCTAGATTGGCACCATGTTGCTTGGATCACGAGCAGCATCATATGCGAAGGGTTGAGGATATGGTTTCGAGAGTATCTACTACCTTCGATGAGCACATGTGGCGGCTATTTGAGCATAATCAATTGGTACACATTCCATTCCCGTATATGATGCCCCTCGCCCGAGCTGCAATGACTGTTGATACTTCCACATCTACATCAACTGCAGTAGCAATGTGGACCTCCGACGTGTCGTCGATAAATGTTACCGATCACTTGTTAACTGTCGGTGTTTCATCAGTAGCAGTTATCGACGACTACCCGATCATCGGTAACATTTACTGACGACAACCTTTTGTCAGAAACAAATAAAAATTTTGGTCCTCAACGCTCTCGGTAAATCTTGTTACCGACGAATGGCCATCGATAATTCTTGTTACTGTCGAAATTCAGCCGGATTCGTTGGCGTCGGTGTACTGTTAGTAATATAGGAACACTAACAGTCGGTCGACAAGATTTTACATCGGTGATTAGGTCGATTTTTAAGTGTCCTAGAGTATAATCCCAATTCTTGTGCAATTCCTAGATTTGGTGAATAACATCTCAATATTTCTAATTATGTTTCTTATGTGCTAGGAATTGAAGACAAAGGAAGGAACATGGAGAAAGCTTGGCAATTTTCTTAAAGATTTACCAATAAGTATATCTCTTAACCCTTCTCTCATGTGTTATAATGTTTCTTTTGTGCAATTAAAGTTGTTCCTAGAGTCTTATCTTCCTCATGTGAGCATAATTGATGGTACTGGCACTATCTCTTTTAGTGGTGATCTTTTTTTAGCTGTGTCTACCACTTCTAAGTATATTTCTTCTTATGATCCCTTGAAAACAAACTTGTGAATAATGATGTTAGTGGTGAACCATCTTCTTTTGGTTGTGAGTTGGTCCATGTTGATTCTTTCTTTGATGCTAAAGGTGGTGGCTGTTAGTATATGCCCTAAGACCAATTGACTCACATTTATGATTTATGAAGCATGTATTTTTTAATTGTATTTTATGCTCTTGGTCATCAAGTATGTGACTTGATAGTAAAACCCTTATAGCTAATAAAATACTATTCTTATTTGTCCCTAGTTTATTACATCTTGTAAACTAGTGTGAAGTTGATTGATGGTCAAGTTTTACTGATCATGAATATGAGATATAAAATCAATTCAAAAATACATATTGAGAATATTGTATTGGACATGACCCAAAGTGAAGAAGAAATATTGCATGGGTTTAAGTTATAAGTATTTCTTCTCAGTTTTGTATTTGGTGTCCTTCGACCTAATGTTTCTAATGTTTCTTGCATGGGGAGAAAAATATGTTTTGACATAGTCAAACATCACTTTTAATTAGGTGATCATTATGATTATTGGTTGGCTTATTTTCTCGTCATGGCTTGAATATTGGAGATAGTGAAAGGGATTTGTCCCTCTCCTTTTAGAGAGAGATATCCATGGGCCCCTTGATAAGGAAGACTGGAAAATATGCATGGCCATGCTCAAATAAGTATTAATAAGGTGTTATTAATATTATTTGTTGGAACAGTCTGCTCGGGTGATCAAGTAAATGGTTAATTAAGTTTTATAAGGATGACTTGATCCATGCCTTATACTTAATTAGGATATCGTGTGACAAAGGACTAAATATTAAATCTGATGCTAGGTTATTATTACATTTACTTAACTTGGGTAAGCATAATGTCTTGCTAGAGGCCGCTTATGTTTTGTGAATAAATGTCTAGGACATTTTTTTTTATTCACCGCCAACGTTAAGTGAACCTACAGGTCACACGCATAGACGATCTTGTGAGCATAATGTCCACGTTCAATGAATCTAGATTGTGTCCAGATTCGTTGAACGTATACAAAAGGGGAATCGATTCCATATTGTATTTTTACGGTAGGTTAATAAGTAATTAATTTTATTTAATCGAATAAATGAAATTAATTACTTAATATTACTCATCTAACCGTTGGATGATTATAGGAATAGACGGGACGAGATTGAAGCTGTCATTAGATGACAGATTAGGGGTTTTGATATTGATGACTATAAAAGGTTATGTTAACCTTTTCTTGTTGGCGGTCCTTTATCTCATTAAAGAAAAACAAAACCCTAAACCCTAGAACGGCGATATAGTATCTAGCCTCCTCTCTCCGAAAAACGACCGATTACCAGATAGTCAGGATCAGTTCTGAACAGTTTTCAGAACATAGAAGGGGCTAGCATCCCGATCGCTTGCAGAGGAGTTCGTCGCGTGGATACCAGTAGAGGGCGAAGCATACAAAGCAGCGCCTCCACAACGAACAATAAAACATTGAGGTAATTTCTATCCAATCGGTTTTTCTAGTATGTGCAGATCCTGTTGGTGGATTTCCGTAGTTTTATTTTACTTTGTTTTTGCCTACGGACTCCAACAGTGGCTTCTTGGAGTTTAATTGTTCTTCATTTCTGTGTGTCATGAAAAGTTTAAAGAAAAGTATGTCGATGATTGTGATTCTATTTTATCTCGCTTTGAGACTTTCATGAATGACTTTCATGGAGCTAACCTTTTAAATTTATCCTTGCTCTTTTTTAGCGACCAAGTAAAATTTCTTTGCTATGGACAAAAGCTTGCAAATCTCATTACATCCTTGAACACTTTATTTGAAAATACTTTTAGTTTCCAATTTTATCATTTGCATTTCAAGGAACTCTTTTTGAAAGATTTTGAAAACTAAATGGGAGCTAATCTTGAGTTGTTCAAAGTTAATCCTTCGACATTTGAAAATTTTACTTCGAGAAAAGAATTCTTTGAACAAATTTTCAAAGATTTTGTTGTTGAGCCTGTTTATTACCATATACCTTTTAAGGAGTGGTTTTCAAAGTCATTCTTTTCATTTGCTAGTTTTCAAAAGAACTCTTGTTCTAAATTTGAAACATGAATTTGAAGCATCATTGTTTATCATCTACTTTTTAAAGGGTTCTTTGATGGAATGGTTATCAAAGAGAAATATAGACAATCTTGGGATTATTGAAATCTTATGTTTATATTTTCTCACCTCATGTGTGAAATGATGAAATTTGAGACTCAAGGTTATTCTTCCATGTCTAATGCAATAATAAAGATCGTTGAAGAATGCAAGGTTATTTTTCCAAAAGAGGGGACCGGTGGATTTCATCAATTGAGAGAAATTGAACATCAATGTGATTTGGTGACCGGTGCGGCATGTGCTACTCATGATAAGGAGCCCTATGCATTTCAAAGAACAACAAAAGTTCAACAAGATGGATGGAATCTATAGAGACAATTCCAAATGTCATTTGGTATAAGAGAGGTTAAGAAAATTTTGTAGCCAATGCTTTGTTAAAAGGTACAATATTCTTTACTTTACAAGTCATTTCTTAGTTTTGAGATGCTTAAGGGATTACGTGTTAGATGTAATGAATTCAAGAACATATTTGATGCTTATTTGGTTGTACATAATGATGAGTACCTTATACATGATAATGTTCTTTGCCATGAAGGTGAATTGTGCATTCCTTCTTATTACTTTAGATTGTTGGTAGCTAAAGAAGCTTATTGTGGTGGTTTGATGGAGCATTTTGATATTTTCAAAACTTATGACATTTTACATGAGCATTTCTTTGGGCTTCGCATAAAAGAAGATGTAGAAAAGTTTATTAATAAATGTTTAGAGTATAAAAGAGCTAAACCTACATCTTTACCACATGGATTTTATACTTCGAATGTGCCTAAAGAACCTTGTGTAGATATATCTGTGGAGCTTATACTTAGACTACTTCACTTTCTTAAAGGAATTGATTATATATTTGTTGTTTCTTATGTTGTTGACGTCTTGATCGATAGTAAAACTTATGACGGTCATGTGCATTATCTTAGTCAAGTTTTGTTTGTTTTGGGAAATAAGAAACTCTATGCTAATCTTGGAAAATATGAGTTTTGTGTGGAAAATGGCATCTTCCTAGGTCATGTAGTGAGTTTACAAGGTCATCAAGTGGGTGCAAATAGGGCTGTAAACGGGATGGGTCTTACCCGTACCCGCAAGGGTCTGTACCCGTTTTTAGCGGGTAAGGTTTAAATTTTATGCCCGCGGACCCGTACCTGTACCCGTGCCCGTATTTATACTGCTATATGGGTCTGGGCAGGGTTTGGTGATGCCCAGACTCGTATACCCGCAAACCCGTATTAATAAAATAATAATATTATAAGGAAGATATATTATATATTATATTAGATGGAAGATATTAAAGATATATAGAGGGGTTTGGCTGAGTGGTTAGAGAGGGGAAGTTAAAATAATATTGGCTTGGTAGCGCAGGTTCGAATCTTGCTATTTCTAACCTTTTTTTTTTTTTTCTCCTTTTCTCCTTTTCTCTTCATTTTCTTTTCAGTCCTTTTACCTTTTTTTTTTCTCATTTTCAGTCATTTTCTCTTTTTTTTCTCCTTTTCAGTACTTTTCTCTTTTATTTCTCCTTTTCAGTCTTAAATAGAATCTCTTTATTTGATGGATTTGGCCCAACTAACCTCTTTCAAATTATTTATTTATTTTCAACTTTATTTCAAATGTCATATCACAAATAATTTATTTTTACTAAATATAAAAATATATTCTTTCATCCCGTGTAAAAGCAATTTATGATAATAATATTTTTGCCTTATTTTTTATTTCATAGAATTGCTGAAAATATGGATCATGACAAAAAGGACAATCTTTTTCTTTATTTTTCTTTTTCGTTCTCTATCTTATATGCTACTATTTGACTTATCTATTATGCGACACCGTATTCATATACTCTTTGCTCAGAGGTTGTCCAAGAATTTGGATTACAGACTGAAATTAATATAGTTAAAAGGGTCTATATCCCTATTCATTTATGTATATGTTAAATGATTGTATTTGTTGAAAGAAATGTTGAGGAGATTATGTTAATCATATTAAATTTTTTAATTTAGGATTATGCATTGTTTTATATATTTTTGTTTAACAGGGAAAAAATAAGAAAAATATCATACAGGTATGGGTATATCCATACCCTACCCTGGACCCTGGAGGGTCGGGTCTGGGTCCAAAATTTTATACCCTAGAGGGTATGGGTCCGGGTTTGGGTCCAAGTTTAACTATAAGGGTACGGGTCTGGGTCTGGGGGTACCCTGAGGATCTGGACCCGTTTACAGGCCTAGGTGCAAATATGGTGCAAGCAATCGAAGATTGGCTTACTTGCAAGAGTGCGTTTGAAGAGAAATGTTTCCATGGTCTTGTAAGCTTATATAGGAAATACATCAAAGACTTTAACACTATTGCTAGTTCCTTGATGGATGTACCCGAGAAGAAGACCAAATTCACTTGGCAAATTTGTTTACCTCTTCTTGAGTTTGAGTCCCATCCCATCAAGCTTATTGTTCTATTGCTTTTGCTTTTTTTTTTTTTTTTTTTGAAGTTGATTCTGGTGTCAATCTTCTAATTCCTCTTGATTTGACTTCTTTATTTATAGATCATGTGTTGAGTTTGGATTGAAATAAGAAAAAGGAATATGTCAAGCATATCTATTTCAGGCATCATGATGCTATTGATGTCAATAACATGAAGTTTGAACTGAAACAACTAGCCTTTGATCCCAGTGGATGGGATTGGCATCACTTTGGAAGTGACCACTTTCCTTCTAATTACAAGACGAAGCTTGATGCCCGTTCCAATGAGCCTTTGCAAATTCTTGCATGCTTTAATGCTTTTATGATTAATCTTACGGTTGAATTTCATGTTAGTGCTACCTTCAATGTTTTGATATGTCTTTGTTTGATTTAGGTGAAGATATAAGGATGAATATTTTCAAATGAGGGGCGGATGCTATGGATCGGGTTGACCAAAGCTAATGAATTGATTCATGTTCCAAGCATTAGAGCAAGGGCAAGAAGATCAAGGTATTTCATGCAAGTTTGGCATGCTTTCATGGAAGAAACCAAGACAAACGAAATGAAGAACAAGAGTGAAGAAATGAAGAGCAAGAATGAAGGCTTTGATGATGAAGGACAACCTTCCAAGTTGCTCATAATCTATACCATAAACAT
This sequence comes from Catharanthus roseus, assembly GCA_028651295.1. Classification (NCBI taxonomy): domain Eukaryota; kingdom Viridiplantae; phylum Streptophyta; class Magnoliopsida; order Gentianales; family Apocynaceae; genus Catharanthus; species Catharanthus roseus. The sequence goes on from JAPQWS010000102.1 coordinate 536,760, forward strand.
GGATTAATCAAGGGAGCAACTTCGATGTTAAAAGGAGCAAGTTTTGTGAATATTGGACCTATCGCCGATGATAGGCCCTACACCTACCGTCGTCGGTAGGCTTCTGGATAGAAAGAGCTTTGAATGTCACTCCCTATTGCGTTTAGTAGGTTGCACTCTACCTTGCTGGTATAGTCCTTGTGGAAATGTGCTATGCATTATTTAGGCGAGATTTCATTGTTTGAACTTTATTTTCAGCTATTAATCAAGCGCTTAATGGGTATTTTGAAGCCATTAATCAATAGATAAGTTAGGTTTAGACCTTAGCCTATAAGTACCTAATTATAAGCTCATTTGTAACTAACTTGGACATTTTGCTAAAAATTGAGAGAGGAATTCTCCATTTTCTCTAAGGTTCTTCACCCTTCTTAGAGAGCTGCTAACAGTTTCTTTCCTTAATTTTGTGAACAATTTATTGCCTAGATTATGGAATCTATGGAACCAATTGATCATCCAATTCCTTTCTTTAATTTATTCTTAGAGTTCTTGTTCTTAGAATTTATTAAACCTAGGTCTTATAGCTTGTGTAGTTGGGGTTTTGAGGCCTTAGTTTCCTCAAGGTTCTTTCTATCAAATTGGGAATGAGTTTGGCCTCTCACTATTGGGTTTATGAGGCTTAGATCCTCTTAGGTTTTATATTAGAGTGTTGAAACTACAAAATCCTTAATAGAGGTTCTTCATTAATGATGGTGATCTTAGGAAGGCGTTGAATCAAATTTATCATCAATTGAAGATTCATATCACCTTATGCCCTTGGCACGGCCGTGTTACATCCTGCAGTTCTGAGGCCTGACAGGTTTCCTTCCTTATTGGGGAAAAGTTGATGAACTTTGGTTGCAAGTCTATGAAATTCAATTGATCATCATCAATTCCTTTTTTGATTAATCCTAGAAGTTCTTGTTTCTAGAGTTGATCTATGTCTTCTAGTTGGTGTAGCTTGGATTTTAGGGCCTTTGTTTCCGTAAGGTTCTTGTTGCAAAATTGGAAAAGAATCATCCCTCTTATTATGGAGTTTATGGTACTTAGTTCTCCATAGGTTTTATAGTAGAGTGTATTGATTTCAAATCTTCAATAGAAGTACTTTAATGCATTAAGGTGATCCTTGTCAAGTGATTGAATCAATCAAGCTTCTGTAAGTGGATTCACATCAAGACAATTCAATGAAAATTCAAGTTTTACAAGAACTCTACAAATAAAATCAAAATTGAGAGTATAAAATTCTTGTAAATAAAGGAAAGGCTTGATAACAACATCTTTAAAAGACACATGATAAACAAGCTTTTATCCTTTTCAAACCCTAAGAGTAATTCAAGCAGTTCAAGAGTTTGAAATATTTCAAAAGATGATGAAATCTATAGCTCAAGGTGTCTAATGATTTCAAATGTCGAAACACATGGTGTTTTCTCAATAATTTTAAGAAGGAAATTTAAAACACAAGTTTTAAGAAACAACTTTTTTTTTTTTTTTTAATTTTGCAAAGAAAGATTCAAAATCAAAATCTTTAAAAGATAAATGATATTGAAAGCTCTCATTCTTTTCAAAATATTCATGGAAACTACACATTCGAAGTCTATTTTCTTTAAAAAGATAATGATAATTTAAGTGCACCTTCCAAATAAAAACAAAAGTATTTAATGTTAAAAAATAGCTTTGACGAGTCTCAAATTTCATCATTTCAGAAATGAGGTGAGAAAATGAAGACATAAAATTTTCAAAATTCCAAGATCGTCTAAACTCTTCTCACTACAAAAAAACTGTAAATACTGTTGGGGTTATCTTTACGTTTAGCAGCGGTTTTCGACCCCTACAAAATGGTTGCGCGGTGGTTTCACAAACCGCCGCCAATAATAATGCCTTTAAATGATTGTGGTGGTTTTCTAAAAACCAGCGTGCAAATCCCTGCTACATTTTGTAGTGGCTTTTATGCGGCAGTTTTAACCACCGTAAGTCCAGACTTTGATTTTTCCTTTGAAAATATAGCGGTGGTTTACAATCGTCATAATAAATATTTTTTTTTTGTTTTGCAGCAATTTATAACTGCTGCAATAAATATTGTATTTTCTTGAAAAAAAATTAAACAATGTTTATTATTGTGTTAGTTTGAAACTGCTGCAAATATAAATTATATTTCTAAAAAAGTATATGAAAAGATTATTGCGGCGGTTTCAAACCGTCGTGAATATTAAACTCCTATAACTTTATTTTCGATTTAGCGGCGGTTTTAACCCCCCAATGTTCATTACATTCTTAGAAAAAAAATAAATATTAATTAATATCTTTTTCACTGTTATGAATTATAAATATAATAAACCATTAACAATTAAATAAGAACATATATGAAAAAAGAATACATTATAACAAAAGTCAATAATTCATTAATATATAAAGGTAATGTAGCTAATAATTCATGAACATCTCACAAGAGATTAAAAGTTTTTTTTATGAGAATAAAAGTAGTTAAATCATTCATTTTATACAAACTAATGGTCTATGCATTTCCTTCATGATTCAGAGCACTACCAGCTGACGACCTTCTATTACCGATAGGTGAAGCGCAGGAGAAACATTTTACCCACTGCTTGCATCATTTTGCTACAAAGAAAGAGAAATGAAAAAAAATCTTGATTAGATGGAATAGCTCCAAGATTCATCAACAAATTATTGAATAGGTTCAGAAACTAAAACTAAGAACAAAACTTAAAAGACTAATGTGAATCGTAAGTTGCTCTAAGAGATTGCAAAAAACCTTGGGGGGAGGGGGGGTGGGGGGAATTGAATAAGGTTTTTGGCTAATTAAAAAACTTTTGCACAATTATATTATAGAACCACGGATTTTGTTTGAAGAAGAATTTAATAACTCTTTTTAAATAAAATTCCTAACCAAACAAATCTCTTTTATAAAGAATAATCAAACAATAAATATAGAGATAAAAAGTAAAACATAAAAAGAGAGACAAAGAATTTATATTGGTTCATTCTCTCAATAGAGCTATATCCACTACCTTGAGACTTAACTCAAGGATTTCACAAATTCCACTTGTCACAAATCTTTACAATACACCACAATGTGGATCACCCTTCAATGGGTTTTGCACATAAACCTCAATGATCACAAAATAATACAAGATTATCAAAATAACAAAACATCACCCAAAGGGTTTTCACAAAACCTTTGATCACAATATAAGATGTAAGTGTAGAGTTGGAATAATATTACCAAAGAAACTTGAGATGAATCGATTACAACTTTGTGAAGTGCTTCAACAAGCTTCCCTTCTTCCTCTTTGAAAAATTGATCAAACTATATAGCTCCAAGCATTTTTTTTTTTTTATAAAAAAAGGATGATTGAAAATGTCTTTAATGCTCTTAAATGTGTTCTTTAAAACTCCTTCAGCAACTCTCAATATATGGCTGATCAAAAACCCGTTTATAAGTGAAGGTAGAACTAGTCGTTATAGCTACAACAGTCATATTTTTTACAGAGAAAACAGAAACTAGACGTCCTATTTTTAAAATAGGTCGTTTAATTTTTTTGGGAACAAAAAATAGGATGACCGATTTTTATAAAGAACAAAAACAGGATGACCGATTTCTTTAACAGGATAAGGAAATTCGGACGTCTGATTTTATGAGTCTTCAAAAACAATTTGGACAACCATTTTTAAGAATTGGATGACCTACTTTTCTGTTTTCTAGACTTTATGAAATGTTTGTAAAATACAGATTTTCATTCACTTTCAAAGCATGTATTCTTGATGCCAAAGCTTATAACATGTAACAACTTTAAATCCTCAAAGCTTTATCAAGAACACTTAGTTTTTCAATGATAATTTCTCAAAAAATGTTTCTTCTAAGGAGTTAACATTAATGATAAAAAATCAAAGAAACAAGTTAGGGAGTTTTACATAAATACCTTATAAAGCTATCTCTAACCATTCTTCTAGTCTTCAAGGTCTTTTACTTGATTACTTATCTTCAGTAAGTCTTCTTCTAATCTTGAATGATCTTTTGCTTATTTGTACATCATCCTTGAGACTCTTTTTGTGCTTCTTTTGTTCTTCTTACAAAATTACTTCTATTATCACAAAGCACAAGTTAATCATAATAAAAATACTTAAACAAATATACCCCTAAGGCTTATAATCTCCCCTTTTTTATTATGACAAATAAAGATGCAAGATGATAACCATATAGAACAAAAGAACACAGTTAATCCAAGAGAATGCTTAAAAGATCAATTTTAAGTTCAAAGCATGTCAAGAACATGAGAAGGAGAAAGAACTTCCCTTGTTATTTTGAAAACATACCAAGGTTTGAAAAACAGTTACAGAACTGAAAGCTCTCCCTTAAGACATGCTTTAAACAAAAAATATGGTACCAACAACTAAAGCTCAATGCTATATAAGCAACAAGGCGCTCAAAACATCAAAGCAACAACAACATATGCACATCATCAACAATATGCATCTATATATATATATGTTCCCCTTTAAAGAACACACTTCAAAGAATCAACATCATAAGGCATAAACACAATGCCATCAACAAAATGCATAATGCCATCACCAACGTATTGCATCTTATATTTTTCTCCCCCTTTTGTCATGAATCAAAAAGCATAAGAAATATAAGGGATCATTGAATTGGAACTCTCATTATTAAGATATCATCATCACGTTCAAAAATAAGCAAAGAAGACAAGGTTTCATAGATAAGCAAAGTGAACATAAGTTCCAAAACAAGACTTCATAGATAAAACATAAACAAAGGAACATAAACTAATAAACTTGAAAATATAAAACATAAGGAATGAAAGATAAGCTAATGAACTTGAAACTCCACTTTTTTTCTTTGAAATCTACATTGTCTCAATTGCCTTCTTCTCTTCCTCTTGCTTCCAACCTCATCACCCTTTCCTGAATATCCGAAAATTTTCCATTTAGTGCATCAAACCGGCTTATTCATATGGGCTTGTATAGAGGCCATCATCTCTATGAGTTGAGACATACCCCCGGATGATTGTCCTTCTTCAACTCTTTCTTGCCTCTTTTTCTGTCTCATCTCTCTTCTAGAGGTTTCCTCTTCAGGTTCTTCTTCACTAACCTCTTCACCCACATTCATAGCATCTTGCCCCTCATCTTCTTCTCTTCTTCTTCATCACTTTCATCATCATCCTCTTGTCCTCTTCTCACCAACATACCTTCCTCATTCCTTGAAAATCCCATTCTTTTGAAGGTGTGTTTGCTATAGATTTTCCCAATACCAATATGATCACCAAATCCAACCAAATTTATGACAAAGTATTGGCAAACACTTTTTAGAGGAGGTTTGAGTAACTAGCATATGTCCAATGGCCATAAACCCAAAATTCATCATTCTATGCTCATGTAAAGCTAGCATAACAAAAGAGTGCATGTTTATGATAGAAGACTTGTAACCCATATTAGGAATAATTATGTTGGAATCATGTGGTGTAATAATCTTCCATAAGCATCAAGTTTCTTAACATTCCTATCATCCTGCCTCTTTAGAACTTCTCCTTTTGTAAATAATTCCTCAAATCTTTTCTTAATATAAAGGTTGGAATCAAAGCATTTCTTGTTTTTGGTATAAAAACACATACTATTTTTAGGTGTTCCAAGGATTGTATTTAACATTTTGTATCAAAAGATATATCTCTACCACCCACCCTAGAAGTAACCCACTGATGAGTAACATCTCCAAGTTTTAAACTCTTCTTTGGTTTAAATTAGCATAAAATTCATAAATCATCTCAGGATAGTAGAGTTCATTAACCATAAGAAAAGGTCCTCAACTACTAATATTCTCAAAAAGATTAGGAATAATCTCCATACCTCCCATATTAGACAAATCAAATCTGTGCCCTGGAGTAATCTTTCTCCTTTTTCTTGTCCATTCTTCCAAATTTGTAGCTGCTTTGACCGAAATGAACATTTCTGGAAGCCTCACTTCACTTGCCACTTTCTTCCCTTTTCCCTTTCGAGTTCTTCCACCCCTACTACTTCATCCTTCTTCATAGTTTTCTCCCCATCCAACATTTGCATTCTTGACTTTCACCATTTTAGAGAAATTGAAGTAGGAGATGGATTAATCTTTGACAGAGAGAAGAGTTGGGTATTGGTTTTAAGAAGATAGATTGAGTCAATGGAGAGGATTTCAGAGAGAGAGTGTTCGACTGTGAGGGTTTGAGAAAGAGAGAGAGTGTGTCGACAACAGCAACCGATTTTGGGTGTGAGAGAGAAAGAGAAACGATTGATTGAGGGTTTTTAGAGAGAGAGAGGATGGTATGGCTTTCTAGAGAGGGAGAGAAAGAGAGAGTAGTGAAAGAATGAAAGATACTCTCCCTTTTTTTTTTTTTTGTCATAGAACATCCGTCGGGGAAAAAAGAATCGGTCGACCGATTTTCAAAAAATGGTCATCCGAACATTTTACAAACAATGAAAAATGGACGTTTGATTTTTTTCGGACCTGTCCAGTTTTGTAGTCCAATAGTTTCGGCTTAAAAAGTGAAAAAAAATTGAATACAAAGAAAGAAAATAGATGTTCAATTTTTCGGACTAGTCCGATTTTGTAGTCTAAAACACTCGGCTTAAAAGTGAGAAGAAAAATTTTGAAAACTCAAAAACACATCAGTCATAGAAATTGCCAATACCAAGTAATTTTCTTAAATAAAAAAAGCGATCTTCAGAAAGTGGTTTTGTAAAAATATCAGCAATTTGATCTTCTTGTGCAAATATTTTCTAAAAATACATCTCCTTTTGCAACGTGATCTCTTATAAAATGATGTTTGATTTCAATATGTTTCGTTTTTTAATGTTGTAGAGGGTTTATAGAAAGATTTATAGCACTTGTGTTATCACACAAAATAGGTATGTTTTTTAAAACAAAACTAAAATCAAGTAAAGTGTGCTTCATCCAAAGTACCTGAGTACAACAACAACCTAGAGCTATGTATTCCGCTTCGGTGGTTGATAAGGACACGAATGATTGCTTCTTGCTATACCAAGACACTAAGCATCCTTAAGAATTGGGGATTTATGCTAATACTCTTTCTTTCTAACTTGCATCTAGCATAATCCGCATCATTGTAAGCAACAAGATCAAAGCAAGATTGTTTAGAGTACCATAACCCATAGTCATAAGAAAATATTAAATATCTTAAAATATGCTTAACAGTAATTAAATGAGATTCCTTGGGGCAAGCTTGGAATCTAGCACACGAACAGACGGCGAACATAATATTCGGCCTACTAGCCTTTAAATAATGTAAGCTTCCGATCATACCTCTATAACATTTTTCATCCACCTTTTTTACCTTTTTAGTCTTTGTCGAGTTTTTACGATGAGGTCATTGAATTTCCTATTCCTTTTGCATCGCTCATCCCAAACCTTTTGAGAGTTCCTTTTTGTACTTCTCTTTGTTGATAAAGATACCTTCTTCGGTTTGTTTAATTTGAAGTCCAAAAAAATAAATTAACTCTCCCATCATGCTCATCGCAAACTCCTTTTGCATTAGTGAGGCAAACTCCTCACACAAACAAACATTAGTCATCCACATAAATTTGGACAAGTAGAAGATCATTGTAACAAGAGGTTTTTGTAAGAAGGGTTATGTCTACCACATCTCTTGAAAAATTGTTTGAAAGGAGAAAACTACTTAGTTTTTCATACGAAGCTCTTGGAGCTTATTTTAAACCATATAATGCTTTTGAAAGTTTATAAACATAGTTTGAAAATTTTTCACGTAAGAAACTAGGAGGTTGTTCAACATAAACTTTCTCCTCAATATCACCATTTAAAATTTGCACTTTTAACATCCATTCAAAAAAGCTTGAATCCCTTAAACAAGCAAAAGCTAAAATCATTCTTATAGATTCAAGTCTAGCAACCGGACCAAAGGTTTCATCAAAATCTATGCCCTCTTCTTGATTGAATCCTTGGGCAACAAGTCTAGTTTGTCTCTTACAACTTCTCCGGATTAATTTAGTATGTTTATAAAAGAACCCATTTTGTGCCAATAGTGGGGTGATCACGAGGCCTTGGGACTAAAGTCCAAACTTTGTTTCTTTCAAATTGTTTGAGTTCCTCTTGCATTACAATAATCCAAAACTCATCCATGAAGCATCATCTATAAACTTAGGTTCAATTTGAGATAATAAAGCAAAGTTATCAATCATATACCTCCTTGTTCTTACTCCTTGTGATACATCACCAATGATTTCATCCTTGGAGTGATCCTTTGGATATATCACATCTTGAGGAAGATTTTGAGTTTCTTGATCATTTTCTTGTTTCTCCTCAATCTCCTCTTCTTCCTTTGCATGCTCCTGTATAGTTTGAATGTGCAATGGTTGGTTGCTCAAAGGATTGCCTATATCATCATCATCTTTCTTTTCAAAAATGTTACATTCATCAAAGTTTACATGAACCGACTCTTCAACACATAAGGTTCTTTTGTTGTAAATCCTATAAGCTTTCTTGTTTGAAGAGTAACCAAGAAAAATTCCCTCATCGGATTTTCTATCAAACTTTCCAAGGTTGTCCTTGGCGTTTAAAATAAAACATTTACATCCACAAACTTTGAAATAGCCAATTGAGGGACTTTTCTTAACAACTAAGAAAGCAATGAAAACTTAAGATTTTAAAAATCAATAAAACAAGAGTTTGGATGGTGGAATCCCCTTAATCCTTGTAACTAATTCGATTGGAAAAAATTTCATAAAAATGATGTTGAATTAATTAAGTTGGGTCGTTACCCAAATCGGGTGATCCCTATCTTTGGGCGAAAGCCTCCCTATTCACTAAACCTTAGAGGAAAATCTCTTTTCTCCCTAACACATTATGAGTGCAATAAAATTAGGTGATTTAAATAACCTAAAAGTGCAATATCGTATCTCTAGTTAATTGCCTCAATTAACCCCCAATTTGTTCTCTTAGATCGTTCTTCCTTTTTCAATTCCAAACAATCTTCTGATTAAACTAATCTCATGACAATTAAATTGCAAACAATCACAATTGGAAGACAACTTAAATCAAAACAAACATCGAATTCAAGAAATTAAACCATGTTCACAATCAAGAACTAGTGTTGAACCCTCATCCAAACATAAAGAATTACTCACTATTCGTTATATAAAAGCTGAAATTCAACAAAAAATTCAATAACGATGAAGTAAAAGAAAGCTTAGGATTGAAATGAAGCCAAAACCAAAGTCTTAAACCTCTCCCAAGCTCGTCTTTCGAATTGCCAAGTTGAAGATGGAATTCTTCATTTTGGTTCTTCAATTCTTGAAATCCAAGAAGTAAAATTGCAGAAATCTAAAAATTGTTTAACTAGTTGAATGTATAAAAACTGAAAATTGAGGAATTATTTAACCTAAACTAACCCTAATTATCTATTACTACTCCTAATTAATGCTATTCTAAGTCCTACTCTCTATCTCCCTGCCTAATTGCACAGTTAGCCTTTAAATAGAAGGGAAAATTACAAGAAAACAGATGAAGTGGGTTAAGCCGCCTTGCTAGCCGGGACCTACCGACGGCAGTAGGTTGAGCCCTACTGTCCGCGGTTGGGTTTTGCCTTCTAAAGATTCTTGACGTTGGGAACCTACTGCCGATAGTAGGGGTAACTTATCGTCGTCGGTAAGGTTCTATGCAACCCTTGCTTGTGATGCTCGGACCTATTATAGACAATAGGTTGGCCTACCTCACATGGTAGGTCAGTTCTGTTGTGGTTAACGGTTCTGTTTTTGTCGTTTTTGCTCCATTTTCGTTTCTTTGCATCATTTTCTCTTCTGGAGGGCATTTAAGACAAGAATAAAGGATATTAAGCTAAAATGTATATTTTAACATCTTAAACATCGAAAATCGATGAAAGTAACCTATAGAAATATAACCAACTATGCACATATCATATGCCCATACACTTATCTGTTGCTTGCCCTCAAGCAACATAAACTAAACCGACAAATGTAGGAATTGAAAACTTTTATTTTAGAAAGACATAATAGGAAAATGATATAAGCCAAAGAAAATAGTAAAAATCACATAACTGCGGTAAGCACTGATGGCAGAAATAATTCCAAAACAAACGAAACAAAATCGACAAAATAAAGAAAAACTAAAGACAAAACCACTTCAATAGGATACTTCAGTACCCAACTCTAAAGATAAATAAAAAATAGATGAACGACAAAAATCACTAAGTCCACCACATAAATCACTAAAAAATCGTTACAAATCAAAGGTATGCATGACTAGCTTGTGCCGTTCTTCACAGAAGAAAATGAATGTCAGGCGATTAGCATAATGAAATATTTTAAAAGACAATGCATACAAATTCATGCTTCTCTATTGTTTATCCACTCTAAAGTCTATTCTAGGCTTTTCTTGAATTAGCTAGAATTTTTTGGCTTGTAATGTTAGGTTTGAGAAATAAATAGGGTAACAAACGAAGGTAAAACGAGAACAAAAACAACTAAGACAGAGCTAATGCAACAGAAAGGAAAAAATAGCACAATTAAAGAACTCTTTCTAGCCGTTTTTTCACTCTTCTCAACCACCCTTGAACATCCTACTGCGTTCTTTTTGGTGCACACCCCACCTAACAACATCTTTTTTCAAGATTTTCATGAATTACCAATACAAGAGAGAGAGAGAGAGAGAGAGAGAGAGAGAGAGAGAGAGAGATGCTTGATATTTTTCAAGAATTTACTATAAACTAACCATATACTTTTGTCTTTGTTTTCTGCTGTTTTTTTTATTTTTTCACTTTTTTCTCTTTTTCTATTTTTTTCTTTTCAAGCATTAATTATTTTTCTTTCTTTCTCTCTTTTCAAAAGCCATAAGCACCAATCAACTAAATTTATCCAAAATGCCCTTTTCTTTCAAACGGGGTTTTTCTTTCTTTTTTCTTTACTTCTTCACCCCCACACTTATTCGTTTCCCTCACTCAAAACAGCCATAAGTCTATAATAACCATTAGCTCCATGAATTGAGGTTTTTGTGTATTGTGAGGTTCAAAGAACAAAGAAAAGAAAGAATTAAAACCCTTGGCATGAAGGCACAAAAAGGGAACTAGAGATTGATTTCATATAGGATATGGCAAGAAAGGCACAAACGGTACAAAGAAGGACTGAGACCATTATCTCCGGAACCATCCTAGACTAGAAAAGACCCAAAAATGATTATCATTATGCTAATTACCCAAGATCCTAGGCTTCTATTACTTAAATAACATTCACAAGTACATGAAAACCATTGATCATGTAAGAAAACTAGTAAATTGGTTTACAAAGTAATTAAGTAATTCACCTTTTTCAGAAAACCTAAAGAATTTAATAGTTATGTACTCTATTAAAAGTGACAAAACAAAAATATTTTTGGATTCTTTTATGAAAAATGAAAAGAAAAATAAAGAAAAGTTTTTGGATTTTTCAAATTTTCTAATTTTTTTGGAATTGTTAAAGTAAAAGGAAAGAACGAAAAAGAATTAAAAGACCAAAATACCTCCCCCCCTCCCACACATGCACTTAAAATCACATTGTCCTCAATGTGGGGGTCAAACTTAAAAGAAAAACTAAAGAACACACATTTTGACCGTTCTTTCAAGAAAAGAAGTGTCCAAAACAAAGAATTCATATTCCCCTTCTGGCTCCAACTTTGAAATCTTCTTCTTTGTCTTCTTGTTGATCTCAACTTCATCTAACATAGTGAAATAACATTCCTGAGCTACTCTCCATAGATGACATGAATCTCACTTCCATCAAAAACTTCCATAGATAAATCACAAGTAGCTATCTTAGCCCATAGCTGATTGAGTGTTGATCTTCCCAAAATGCAATTATAAGGGGATGGAGCAAAAACAATAAGGAATTCTACCATATATGCAATGTTCAACACATTCACAGGCAAAGAAAATTTTCCCTCGGAATGGATTATTTGTCCTATGAATCCTACTAATGGTGCAATATATGGCGTTGCTCGAGACCATGGGATTTCCATTTGCCAAAACTTATCCTTAAAGAGAATATCTCCAGAACTGCCAGTATCATCTAGAATACGTTAAAAGACAATGATCAATTGGCATGGTTACCACAAATGGATCATCAAGTAGTCCTTCCCTTGATCACATTCGGGATGTAGTAGGGGTAACATCCTGAATTACGTTGATTACATTTTACTTTCCAGAAGTAGAATTAGGCCTAGTAATGTTCAAAATGTAAAACGGGGGTTCCTAATCACTATAATGAAAGGCAAATAGACCTAACACTACAGAGGTGAGTTCAAATTGAGTGTCGTATCTCTCAATGAATTGACAACATTCAAATACTTTACCGTTATTCCAATGTTTAGCCTGAAAATTGTCGTTGAAAAAATTATAAACTAACGAGATGCTAATAAAAAGCTATGATCAAAAGCCAACTAACAATCCTTGAAAGAAATCAATGAAGCAAAGCTTTGGATCTTAGGGTCCCCTAATCTTGCTACTACTTAAATCGATTGATTTTAATAGAAATCGATGTTGTATTAACGACATGGGTAATCACACTCTCAATCGGGCAATCCTTATTACTAGGTGAAAGCCGCCATATTCAATAACCCTTAGACGAGAATCTCTTCTCTCCATAAAAAGTTAAAAATGCAAAAAAAATGCAGGAGATAAACGGACCTAAAGTGCATCATTCCATCTCTAGTCTAACGCCTAATTAATCCCCAAATTGATTACCCCAGGGTGCTCTTCCTTTTTCAATTCCCAACACCGTTGCGATTAATCTATGTTCGCGAAACTTAAATTGCAGGAAATTAACTAATTGAAGAACAACTCAATCAACCACAACATTCAATTCCATAGAAACCAAAATTAGACTAGAAATTACTCACACTTCATAATGTAAAACTGAAATTAAATGCTTAAAATATACTAGAGAAAGGAAAAGAAAGGATTAGGAATGATTTTGGAGGCCAAATCACAATCACGAAACGAGCCCGAGCTCATCTCTCGAGTTGCTCAACCGATGCCCTATTTCGCCTCTTCAATCCTCGAGTCCTCGAGAAAACCTTCAATTCTCTTTCTCTAATCTAATTCCTAAGTAATGGAGGTGAGAATTGGGGAAAATTTTTCGCATAAGATCGCCCCAAATCGCGTATCTAAGCCCTAATGGTAAGTCTCAAAAACAAAAATAATGAACTCCCTCAAAACTGTCTAAAAGTTAATTGAAATACTGCTGAAATCAGGAACTACTGGCTGTCTTCCTTCTCTCTTTTGTGCCTTGAACCTACTGTCGACGGTAAGGTTCTATCTTCACTTCCTTTGTTGCTAATGCACCTATCGTCGGTGGTAGGTTAGCCTACCTCCAGCAGTAAGTCTTTTTTGTGGTCACCGTTTGGCATCGTTTTTAGTCGTTCTTGATCCGTTTTAAGCCGTTTTCATCCTTTCTTCATTTGACCCTCCTTTGACAAGCACCTAAGATAAGAATGGGAGATATTAGACTTAAACGTATATTTTATACCTTAAAAACATCGAAAAATGATGAAATGAACATATAAAATAGTAGACAAAATAACAACTATCACCTAGTTGTCTTCTTTTCCTCAAATAAAGGGAGTGGTTTCCTAAAAGATTCTCCACTATATTTATGCTTCTGCGAGATGTCATCAATGAACTCCTTTAGCCGGCCTCATTTGATTGCACTCTCTATTTCTTTCTTGAGTTCATTAACATGCTCTGTATCATGTTTATGATCCTGATAAAATTGACAAAATTTAACGCGATTTTGCTTGTCAAGAGGAGTCATCATCTTGATCGGTGGCCAGAGAATACCCAGGGACTCAACCTTATGAAGGATCTCAGTTCAAGAAAAATACAGAGGGGTATAATCAAAACGACTTGAATTTGTGTTACAAGGACCAAGACGATCTTGAATGCTCATCCTTGCTTAAAAATCTCCTGGCCTAGTCGTTTTTGAAACTTGAACATCTTTGACTTCATTCTCCAATACTCGCTTCCATCAGACATAATCATCTCCTTGAATAAAAGTTTTAATACGCGATAACAGAGTATTGACATCTGCAGGTTCTTTATTAGCCAATTTTCGAGAAAATGTAGTATTGCATAACCCATATCTATATGCCTGAATAAACTATTTTTCGGAAAGATCAGGAACTTCCCAGGCTGCCTGATTGAACCTTGTTGTATAATCACAGACTGACTCATGTGATTTTTGTCAAATACAGTGGAAAAAATTAGACGTAGGAGTAAAAAATGCATGAGCCAAGAAATGCTTGGTAAATTTCTCTCTCAAATCACTGAAGCTTGAAAATTCAAGCTAGAAGATGAGAATACCAAGCAAGAGCCTTTCCTACTAAGGAACTGGGAAGCAATCGACAACACGCAATATATGAAGCATTATAGATATACATAGAAGAAATGAATCGATCATATGCTGCACAAGGTCTGTAGGCACATCATAAGTCTCTAATTTTAAATGAAAAGAATAATGTTGCAAAGGTGCAGTAGCATAAGCATCAATGAGAGGATTGTTCTGTATAAAATCCCAACTATGCTCTATCGTAGGAGTAGGAGTAGTAGACGTCATTTACCCAATGGCTTGATCAACCAAATCATGTATAGTGGCACCAGTGGCAGACTGTTGTCGTGAAGAAGGATCTCCTGGCACGGTGGAAGGAGGAACAGTAGGTGATGGAAAAGTAGGTATAGTAAAATGTGGTTGAGAAATAAATCCTGATGCAAGGTGAGGGAATGGCGTGATCGCAATAGGAATAGAAGATTGCGTCAACATTGTTTGCAAAGAGGCTAAAAGCAATTGAAGTTGAGACACTTGATCTGGTTGCAAAGAAATACTTGTAGAACCTAATCCGGATGAAGAAGTTTGTTACCCTAAAAGTCCTTGCAAAGTTAAAGGAATGGAAATAGTAGAACCAAGAACCCCAACCATCCCAGGGATGGTACCCTCTGATGATGTATGCATAGGTGTGGATAAACCTTAAGAAGCCATCAGGAAAAAGAAAAAAGGTCGGCCACCTTAAAAAAAAAAAAAAAAAGAAAGTAACCACAGTGGGCGCTAATTAATGAATCCTGATCACCAACAAGTACTCCTGATAGCAACCCCCAGCTTATCCGAAAATAAACCAACACACAAAGTTTGCGATTTACCCCGTCTTACGTCTAATGCTCAAGTCAGAGGGTGATTCTTTTGCAGAGTAATAGTACAGTAAAAGTCAACATATCTCATAAATGTAAACAATATATTTTTATAGTGTACCGAAATGAATAACTTTGCTCTCCTAATCAATGTGGGATTTTCGAGTGAACTTTCTTGATCCTCTGATCTATGTGAGGTCATCGGGTTCAATAATGATGTAATCGGGGTTGACTCCTCTCTTCCCTTAAATAATGGGTTTACTGGCCCAGCTTCAATAATTGAGATTGGCTGGTCCCATCAATGAGACATAGACATCAGAACATATTAAAGTGAAAATGCTTCTCTAATGAATTACTAGGGAGATATTTATGTGCATAAAATGAAAGAGTTATGGGTCTGGTTCATTTAACCATCCTCAAATAATTGAGAAATATTTCAAACTAAAAGATGGAAAATATTCTTATGGCAACGAATTTGATGTACATTGGCATTGGAATTCATGTTTACTGAAATTACTGATGTTTGTATCAAAATTTTAAAATATAAAAAACAAAAAACCCAAGCTTAATATTAAGACAAATTATTATATAAAAACTGAAACATGAAGAGTTCAAAATAGTTGCAAGACCTTAATAGGAGTAATTTCGGCTAAGCTTCAGCTAGATATTAAAAAAAATAAAAAATCTTCTCCTAACTGCTGCTCTCTACGTTCCTTTGAAGAAAACTTGGGCATCCAATATCCAAGATGCTATCATGTAGAATAGAAAACTTAAATCTTTTCAACAGTAGATGCCATAAGATAAACAAAAACATCTCCAACTCGTGAAGTCTTCATACAAAAGTTATAACAGTTTGAGCAAACATTTTAGAAAAAGTAAGAGTGGGGAAATTAAGTTCAAGATATGTACCCTTGTTCTATCCAAAGTTATGTCTCAAAAATCAACCAAAAATCCCAAACTCGACACAAAAATTATAACAGTTTGAGAAAATATTTTAGAAAAATTAAGAGCAAGTAGAAGAAGTTCCAAATAAGTACATTTTTTATATCCAAAGCTATGACTCAAAAATCAACAAAAAAGTCCCAAACCCGACATTGTGCCTTCGCAGGGGCAGAACTACAACATTAGAAAGGGGGGCTTTTTCCCCTCAAAAGTTTTTATTTATTCATTTAGGTTTAGTTTGAATTTTTATTTTTTTTTAGTAGAAATCCCTCAAAAACCCCCCTCAAACTTGTTGAGTTATTCTTAATCAGGTAAATAAATTTGCATAATTTTATAATTTGCTTTCCCTTCCCCCCCCCCAAAGCCACTGCTTATTCATGAGATATTTTTCCAGCTAGTCCACTCCCAAATCTGAGAAAATCTTGGAGTTAAAGTAGGAAAACAACATATTTAAGGAAGATGTGAGATATATAAAGAGAAATTTAGAGGAAATTTATCCGTGAATTATAGATCTAGAAATGTCGGGTGTCGTGAGGGTGTCAAAATGCAGAGGAATTCCCATAATCTATTGAAAACCTAGGGATGATTCCTCGCATGAAACCCTAGCTCAACCTTGTTGATTCGTGCAAAAAACCTAACCCTCTAGGTCATCTTAAAATCTGCAAAAATCTTAGCAAAACTTTCGATTTAGAAGCGGTGAATCTTTGCACAAAACTTCTTATTAGATGACAGAAAATAAAATTTTATATGAAACTAAATCTTTGCATAAGCACATATTGAAGTTGGATGTTTTTAGGTGTTCGTCGTCAACAGAAATCGAACAAGTTCGTCTTCTTCAAAGGAGAAATCAAGTGTTTATATGAAGGGGTATGTGAAGTTAAGTAAAAATAATTTGGAAAAATAAAGCTTTGCAAATATGAAAAAGTGTGTGATACGGTGAGAGGGAACTTTTGGGGGGGAGTGCTTTTAGCATCCCAGGAATATCACACTATATCACACTAGATCTTATGCCTCCTAATGAAGTGAAGATATATGATGACAAAATATTGGCTTTCTCAGGATTCTCAGATATCTCTGGTGACGAAGCGATACATCATCATTATATATTAATTTATGGTGACAAAATATTACTTTGTCTCCAAAGATTTGTCATAAAAATCTTTTTTTACAACACATTTAAGTTTCTTCTTTTTTTTTTTTTTTCCTAATATATCCTTTCACCATTTTAAATAAATTAAGATCTTCTGAATGAATTATACATACACATAATTATTTAATTTCCCTTCAATATCATAATATCAAATCATTTAATTTATTACTATTAAAGTCATTTAAATTAGCTAAAAGTAACCAAAAAAAGTTATGATTTATAAGTTATAACTCTATCAATTTACACGAAACAAAAGTTTAAAAACCCCTCATGAATAATAATGATAAGAATAATAATAATAAGAAATAATAATATAAGCATGATTCAATATCTTCTATAGAAAAGTTTTTCGACCTTGAACCGAAATAAAGTCCAAACATATTGCAATTTGATTAGGAATATATTTGAAAAATAAAAAATACCTTGAAAATTTTAAGGTGTACTTAAATTGGAATTAAATTTATAAAAATTAAAGATTTTAAAAAGTCATAAAAAATAAGTGTGAGATAATATATGAGTGTGAAAGTAAAAAAATAGAAAAAGTATTCATTTTTAAATTGAATCCAAAATAGATACTAGAGTATCTTTTTTAAAAATATAAATATAAATTGGCATTTGTAAAGATGATGTATTAATGTACAAAATATATGTTTGGGGTGTCAATTATTAACATTAATTTATCATAACTACAATGTGATGTAACTCTCAAATAATAATGACTTTTCGAATTAAATTTATAAAAATTGAACATTTAAAAAAAAATCATAAAAGAATAAGTGTGAGATAATATATGAGTGTCAAAGTGAAAAAATAGAAAAAATGTTCATTTTTAAATTCGATTCAATTTTTTAAAATATAAATAGTTATTTGTAAAAAAAATTATATATACAGGTACAAAATATTTGTTTAGTCTCACTAAATTATTAACACTAATTTATGATAACTACAATGTCATGTAACTTCCAAATAATATTTTAACCTACAAAAAATAACTACAAAAATTGAAATCATATTCACATAATTACACTTATAAATTTACTATAAAACGATATAATATGTATTTGCTTTCAAATCATATATAGAATTGCAATCGCATATTGCAAAAAAAAATTATTATTTCTTATCCATGAGGTGTAAAGTTACAAGTACTTTCTTTTTTTATTTGATTGATGTGCATTTTTTTATAATCTATTGTCTAATAATATTTATTAAATTTTTTTTGTTATACGTACTAATAATAATCGATCTTAATTTTTCTATCTTTAAGAAGAAATAAAGATTCGGAAGGTCTTTTGTAATTAGATAACTATCTGAGGGTTATATAAAAAATAATTAAAATAAATTGTAAGTAAAAGAAAATAATTAAATTCTTCAAAATAAAATATAACTATGTTGAAAAAGATACCAATCAAAAGAAATTAAATAAAACAGATAATCATTTTAATTATACCAAAAAAAATTTAAACCAAAAGTTTATTAGTGTGAATGCACTTACATGATATTAATTCAATAAAAGTTTAAAAAATATCTTTTGCTCTTGATATTGCTAGTGCATGATATATTCAGAAGGATATAATATTTTTCTATCACATCACAAATATTCTTTTCTTCATAGAATTTTAAGTGATGAGAAATTCTAAATGATAGAACTATGCATACTGATGCATATAATTTTTTAGCCATAAGTACAATCAATTACGATTGGTGTTTCCATAGCAACTAATTCTTGTAGTTGTATTTTCCTCTAGTGAACGTAGCTTTGATGTTTTATAGTTCTATTAATCGTGTCTTTAAGTCACTTATATTCAAATATTATTTAATGGTATTTTTTCGATTCACTATATATCTAGATGAATTTGTATAAAAAATTTTAAAAAGAAATATATAATATTTTTTTAAAAAATATCATGAGCCAAAAACTTAAATTTTAAGATCAAGATCTAAGTAAAAGAAGTACATCTCCACCTTGATTAAATATTTCAAAACTTCACGGCACAACAACACTATTACGGAATTTCTTGGTGGGGCATCGTGCAAAGCAGCAGTCTCGTGCTGATAACGTGTTAAGTAGAGAACTTTATTATTTTTGTTTGAGTGTGACTACAACCGAATGCTAGGCGCTAATTATAGTGCTTAATGGAAAGAGATAGAAAGAGATAGAGTAAAATGAGATTTTATCATAATTAAGATATGATACGATTAAAATATGTATTCGGACATTCATATATTTAATCAATTGAGAAAATTATTATATTTGCTTATAAACAATTTATACTTTTTTGTTTTGGTCAAAAATAATTTTTTGTTAACATTTTACAAAAATTACAATTTACGTACAGTTTATAATATTAAATTATCAAAAAGGCGTCAAAATTTGAAGAAATTTTGCGCTTAAGTAATTTGTGCCCTAGAGAGAGGTATTTTTGTCTTTTTTAAAAAGTGTTAATATGTAAAAAAATAAAAATTATATTAATATTTAAAGAATGTTAATTTATTCTTTTACATATTAAAATTCTTTAAAAAGATAAAAATGTCGTCTCTCGACGGTCCATGTTATCCGCTTGCAAAAACTCATCGGATTTTGATACTTTGTAATAATTTAATAGCGTAAAATATATGTAAATTATATTTGATTGTATTTGGGTAAAATATTAAAAAAAATATTTTTGAGCCAAACAAAAAAGTATAAATGGTTTATGGTCGATAAGGGTGAATTTCTCCTGATTAACTTCATTAAAATACACATTTTATTTTATTTTTCCATAACTTATAAAACAAGCTCCATCAATTGATCGGAGAACAGCAGCTACCAATCGCAAATCTCTTCGTGAGACGGAATAAAGGAGAGATAGATAGGAAGGGGGAAGAACTGGTAAAGAGGGATGGCGGCGCCAGCAGCAAGCAGAGTTCAACGGGCAAAGCCAGAAGGCCCAAAGATAGTGTGGAACGAGAAAGAGAACAAGTTTGAGACAGAGGATAAAGAAGCATACTTGCAATACGAGCTGATAAATGGGGGGAAAGTGATGGATATCACTCACACTTTTGTACCCCCCAGCAAGAGAGGCTTAGGAATCGCCTCTCATCTCTGTTTCTCTGCATTTTCTCATGCCCAAGCCAATTCTTTGTCCGTAATCCCCACCTGTTCTTATGTCTCTGTAAGTTTTGCATTTTAAAGTTACCCCTTTTCTTATGTGTATAGATACCTTGATTTGTGTTTCATTGGTTAGTATAATGTTTGTAGAATTTGATTTCCTTTCGGGGATTTGTTTATTTTAAGGTGGAGTTGAAATTTTGTTTCATATTTTGTTCCGTTTTGAATCTTGAAATTCCAATTTTGCTTCTAGGGTATGTTTTTAAACCTTAATTCTTTCTAATGATAATCTCCTCTTCTACATCATGGTCTGCTAGGTTTAGTTTCAATGGGAAAATGGACTATTATTTCCTTCTTCTTTGTATGTACTTGTGTAAAATGTTTAATTGCGAATTTTTGGCTTTTAACTGTTTTTGAGTGGGCTTACATCTTGTGGCTTTAGTTGACCACTTGTTTATGTTAAATGGTGATTTCTGGAGTTTAGACTAATTGATTTTGGTCTACATACTGGAAGCTACTCATGTAAATTTTTAAATGCAAGAGGGATTTAGATGTTGGAAAGCTGATTGAAATCAAGAGAAACTCCTTTCCCTGTGAAACACCATATAGTAGTGAATTCATGTTCCACTGTGGACTAATTTTTCATATAATTGGAAAAGAATGCCGTCATTTACTTCATTGAAAGCAATAGGATGCTCTTGGATTAGTTTTTAGTTTGGAAAAAATGAAAATTTTTTCTTTAGTTTTGTAACATGTAAATTTTTTGTGAGAGAGGAGTTGGGATCTGAAGCAAAAAGTTCAAATTGTTTTTTATTTTAAGCACAATACAAGTGCACCCTTACTCCTTTTGCAAATGATTTACAGGAAATAATATTGCAATCAAACACAACTGAAGATATAATACACCTCTCTATTCTCCTTCAATGTAAATTTTCTTCCATATCCTTTGATATAAATTTAGATGGGCCACAAGAACTCTATCAAAAATCCATGTTAGGTCATCCTGCGTTTAGCAAAAATTCCTGCCCAATTTTGTTGATCAAAGTATACCGTTAAATAACTAGTCTTGTTCAGACAATTCTTTTTCCTCCCGGCAAGTGATACTCCTTGTTCTCTGTTCTTCTTCCTGTAATTGACATATTGATATTTTAGCCAAATGTACTTTGTCTTATTTCTTTATTCTGCACTTCACCAGCCCATGAAATTTCTGCTAATGAAGAGAACACGTGTATCTTCTTTATCCAAAGAAATTATTATGCCATAGTGACCATTGCAATTTTATGTTGAATGGTTACCTTGGCTTTGATATGATAACACTGGCCTGACTGATTAAACTTTATGTCTGTACCTGGCAGGAAACATTTCTTCCTAGGAACTCATCATGGAATTCCATTTTGTATAAAGATGATCTGAAGTCTTATATGTGAACTTCATGCTGTCATAGCCATCAGATACTTGTGTCTTTGGAAGAAAATGTGTTAAAGGAAAAAAAAAAAACTTCCATTTCCCCATAGATATGATGTTTATCCTAGTTGAGGTCTTCTGTCCTACATACAAGTTCTGTTCACATATAGGATATAGCCATATAGGATATCATTGTATTGTGATACACACTAGACTTGATCAGATTTAACTACAAATAAATTCATCTGAAATTATTTTCTCTGGGAATATTTTGCTGGAGTTTTAAGTTTCAAAAACAATTTCTGTTTACATATATGCTACTGAAACCCCTTGTCAGGAGAGAAATTGAAAGCAACCGTTACTTACATTTATCTATTTATGTTTTAATTCCTGAAGCATTCTATGGAATTTTAGTTTGCAGTTATTGTACTTTCACTGTCTCATTATCCACTGTGAAGTGGAATTATTAGAATACTCCACAAACATACTTTCCGCAGCTTATGGGCATGAGAATCATTGCTGTGGCAGTGCATCTTTATTGTTTTTTCTTGATTATAAGTTACAAGTAATAGCCAGCGACATTTTATGAAAATGTATATCTGAGGTGCTAGCCAACCGGATGAACATGCTTATACTTTGTGAGTCAGTTGAGGAAAAACTCTATGCTTTTGTTGCCAGTAGGCAGATTTCTGCTTGACACTTTGAGAAACTATCATGGGGATGGTGGGTGTCCAGATTTGATATAAAGGTGAATCGTATGAAAGCATTTGACACCGTAAATTGGAGGATTCTATTAGAAAAGTTAAGATCTACTGTTGGTGCTTTGCTTGGGTTTTTGAGTTTGGTTCTTTACCTGTTAGGTATTTTGGAGTTCCTTTTGATTCTAACAAATTATTTCTTGATCATCGCGAGGAGTCGGTTGAAAGTTAATCAAATGAATTCATTCTTGGGTTAATAAAAGACAATCTACAGTGAGAGGGATAATGCAGTTCAACCTGTGCCATCAGCAAGCAAGTTTTCTGCTGCAGTATCCTTCTTGTTCAATTTGCTGTGATTAAAAGAATTGAAAGTTTGATGATGCAGTTCTTGCTCTCCGTAGTCGACTTAAATCTTATAGGAGGAAAGCTAGCTTAAAAATGTTTGTTTGCCGAAGAAAGCTAGAGGTCTGTCTGGGCTTTGTCTGGAATAAAGCTTGGATCTTTAACGTACTTAAGGTATGTATCATCACAATTCTTTTTGGATAAAATCAATTGTTATTTGCTTCTAATAGGAAAGTTCTTTTATCAGTGTCTCCCCAACCTAGACATCTTCAAAACTAAGAGAGTTAGCAAGGTGTCGTATACTGGTCTAATACTGTCATAATTTGTTGCAATGTGAACCGCGTGAAACTTATGATGCCTCCATCAAATGATGTGTCTGGTTTGAATTTTACTTGTCTTGCTTTGCTTTCATGTTGCGGTCGGTGTGCAGGATAGACTATAGTACCTAAAGACATACTGAAAAGAGGGAATATGGTGCAAATCAGTGTATGAATGTGTGGGTTTTCTGCAATATGTTTGAGGAACTTGTTTCTAGGATGTGCCCTCATCTTATATTCACGTTCACTCGTATAGTTTGTGTATGTAAGGTTGCTGTATCCATTGTAGTATATTAGCTTCATTGTTATTTTAACACCGGTCTGGACTTTAATGCACACCTTTTGGGAAGCAAACAAGACAGCTGTTAGTCTAGTCTATCTAAATAAGCTAAATATATGAGTGAAGAAAGGAAGTTATTGCCGACTCCTCTATTCTTACCTGAACTTCTGAAAGCTGATATTGAAAACAAATCAACTACCAGAATGATCATGAGCAAGAAGAAGGCTTTTCAAATGAATACTGCTTTCTGTAACCTTGGGAATGTCATGAATGCTAGCATTGCATCTTGACATTCTAGAAATTATTATATAATGGAACCTTCATTAATCAATAAACTCTTTTCTTTACCCCCCAAAAAAAAATTTAATTTTTCTTTTTATAATTATAAACTTTGATTTTATCTTTTTCTAATTTAAAATTTTTTTATAATTATAAACTATTTTTGCTTTTCTCTTTATAGTTACAACTATAATATTATATTTTTCTAAACATGTACTGTTCTTTTTCTTTTTCTTTATAATCATGAACTACTTTTTTACCTCTCAAATATAGTCATTTATAAAAAATACTTCACGACTAGATGTGAGAGGTTAAAAATAATTTATGCTTATAAAGAGAAACAAAAATAGTTCAGGATTAGAAAAATATAAAATTAAAGTCCGTACCTGTAAAAAGAAAAATAGTTCATAGTTAGAAAAATATGAAATCAAATTTTATAGTTATATAAGAAAAAGTAAAAGTAATTTATAGTTATAAATAATTCATATTAAAAAAAAAAAAAAAAAGGTTGAAGCTGATGCAATTGTTAGGAAGTGATAGGGAGGAAACTGTAAGTGGTTGGAGGAAGATTCAAAATGATCATTTTAATTTGTTGTTGTCACGTAGATTATGAGCTAGTATAAAAATGTTTACTTTGTAAGCTATTGTTGTTAGGAGGCTTGGTACATTGTGTTTGGTGGAGTTACTGACCATATCTGCTTGGAAACAGAATGACACATGAGGAACATTATTAGGGCTTCGCCGATATCGTGTGAAGCGGGTTTCGAACCTCAATTGTAAACTTGGAACTTCACTTCATGCCAAGGTGAGTCGGGTGAATGCGTCTGATGGATTATGGAAGTATTGACCATGAGCAATATCGAGGCTTCGGTTCGAGAGCCTACGTGTATTCAAAGGAACAGAAGCGGTGCATGTCCTTCGAGTTGAAAAGACGAATACTAGAGAAGTTAAAGCGTCGCATTACTTTGAAAGGGGGTTGTTGCCCCCCTGTTCGGGGAGGGGCAGATGATGGATTATAGAAATATTAGCCATGAGCAAAGTAGCAGCCTACAGACATAATAGGCTTGACTTAAGAAATAGGCCTGAATAGGAAGCACAAGGCAAATAGACAAAAGGGCCAAATGAGTCATATTGGGGCTTCGATCCGGGAGTCGCAGGTATTCAGCTCACAGACAACAATCCCTCATCGATAAGTGAGAACATCAACTCAACAAGTGGCTAAAGATAAAAGATCTTTCTTTCCTTGATTACTATTCATACAATATCAAGTATTTAATGCTTTTAATTACCTATTTATTAATCGTATTGTGGACCCTGAACTGTCTTAAGCATCGAAGTGCCGTTTGGGAGTAGATTCCCTTCAGTTCTTTAATAGCATTGCATTCAGACTTGCAAGAACGCAACACGTCAGAGCTTGATATTCATCAGCGCCACTTTTGCCAAATCAATAATCGAGTTTAATTAGCTCAGGTAAAGTGATATCATCTATGATATATTGTTAAGGTATGTTTGGTACTATAGAATTGGGGGCTTAGAAATAGAATTGAAATTCTTATTATAATTCATAAGTAAATGTGAATTAGAATTAGAATTGAAATTCCAATTCCAATTCATAAATTAATTGTTCAACCACACAAAAGAATTAGAATTGTAATTCAAATTCTACAAAATCCATCAATTCCAAATCAAAACTTAAGAATTACAATATAATTCTACAAGAGTTTCATATACATCACTTCCATTACTAATTATATAATTTTATATTCATATATTTTCACGCACGCACACTTTCGCTCATTAAAATTCACGACACTTTCTCTCACAAGAATTCACGGCACTTTTTCTTTCTAAATCCGTTCAATCAAATAACCACAAGAGGAGGACAACATTAGAAATGGAGGCATTAAAAGGCACAATATTATGAAAGTTATCCAAGCACTCAAGACTAAGAAGAAAATAAGCAAATAAAGTATCAAGTTTGTCGACCAACTTCTCAACGCCATAAGAATTTCATAAGTAACGTATTCCCTTAAATAGTCTATGATAAGAAAAGGGATGTAAATAAAGAAGTTCAAGGCTAAAGAATTCCAAAAAGGACTATTCTAGAGCAACTCAAGATTTACAAGAATTCTCCAAAAAGAAGTATAATTGAAAGTATTGAATTCTTGTAAGTCAAAAGAAAAAGTTAACATCAACATCTTTAAAAGAAAGATGATAATAAAAGCTTTTGTCCTTTTCCAACTCAAAGAGTAAATCAAGAAGATCAAGAGATTAAAACATGGTTTGTTTAATAAGATAATGGTAATATAAACTTAGATTCTCAACACTTTTCAAAGTTCCTTCATGGATTCTTGAGAAATGATTTTGAAAAATTCTAGAAATATATTGAAGAATCCAAGAAGTTTTAACCAAAGCACTCTTACGATCACAAACATCATTAGCTAGAAAGCTCCTTTTGGAAGTCAAAGAATTGGAATTGAAAGGTTTAATATCATTTTGTACTTCATTTGCAACACTAAATTTCCAAATAACTCTTCAAATTGCAAGTGAAAACACCAAATCCTTTCTCTTTTCCATTTCAAAGAATCTTCAAAACATTTTCTCAATTGTTTGATCAAAAGCTCTAAACAATGAAATTCAAGACTAACACTTGTAGTCCACCATTAACTTCCATAAAAATATTTAGAAGTGCTAACTTGTTCTTTTGCTAAATCATGTTTCCTAAAGAGTTCTTTGAAAGGAAGATGATAAAATAAGAAGTTTTTATTCAAATTCTTCCAAAAGAGCTTCGAGAAACGATTTAACAAAGAACACTCTTGGTTAATCATCAAAACTTGAAGAATTTCCAATTCTCTTTGAATATCAACTCATTCAAAAACTCCTTGAAGGTTAGAGAATAAAGAAATGCAGTACCAAGAGATTGATTCTCAATCTTGACACAAGACTTTGTGTTTTGAACAATTAACTCATTTAAAGCTTCATCTTTGAAGAGAAAATCAATCAAGACACTAGAATGACAAGATGTTTCTCAACAAGATTCTTCAAATTTAGTTCAAAAACACCATTTCCAAAGGTAGGTTTCACAAGATCACAAAGATGGGCCTTAAACACCTTTAAACTACCATTCATTTTCTTTCTAAAGTTTAGAAACGACATAAATTCTTTGAAATGAAAATGGTAGAATTGAATTCCATGAATGTTTCCAAAAATTCTTCAACAATTAAAACCTTTTATTCTTCATGAGGAAATTCAAATTTATAACTCAAAAGGCACAAGAGTTTAATTAAAGGAATAAATCCATCAATACTTTTCTTAGAAGTATAAAGGAAAGATGATTCATAATCACAATTCTCAACAAACTCTCCTTTAAACTTAGCATGAAATCACCACAAAAGGTCCAAAAGAAACATCAAACTTTCTCATCATAACCATTTTCAACAAAAGTTTGAAGGAAGATACAAATCTTACTCCACATAGATGCACAAGAAGTTAAGACATTAGCATTAACTCATCAAAGAGGAAATTATCATTTAACAACTCAAGGTCATGATATGATGGTTTAATTCTAGAAATAATATCCAAAAGTTATTTTTTCAATAAAAACACAAGGGAAGAATACTTAAGCATATGGTCAATATCATGAACTAGCTCACAAGTGAAAAGATTAACCATAAAATTCCCAACAAAAATCACAGAGAAGGCATTCAATTCTAAGACGAATTTTTGAAGGAAAACACAACGTAAAAGAGAAATAAGTTTGAAAAAAAACTCATTGTCAAATATCCACAGCATAAGATTTGTTTTCCTCCAGCATTTTCGCCTGGGCCTTCGAATTTCATGTATGTCTCCTTCCTGTTGTTAATATTATGGTGAAAACATGTTGGAGAGAACTCCTATCAAATTCAAGTGCAAAGCCAACAATGTACAGCTCAACAAGGGAAGTATCATCTAAATTACCAAAACCACAACAAGAAGGATCAAACATAAGACTACCACTCATCATTGGATCCTCAAGAGAGAAATGAGAAGAAAGTCAATTTGTCATAGATGGCACAAGAAGGAAAAGGTTCCCTTCGAAAGCAATAATGCACATATCACCAATTAAGTTCACTTGAAAAGTATAAGAATCCAACAAACACTTTAATTCCTCAAGAGAAACTTCATAACATAAAGAAGAATGGTTAAGAGATAGGCTTATTGATAAGTGTTCAAGAATAAGGCCAAGCTCTTTCTTCATGCTGCTTCTATCCTCAACTCCTAGCACACAATTGAAATCATAATCAACAACTCTAAAAATTGCACAAGATATAGAATTAAACTCAATGAAGTATCTCATTTCAAGATATGTTCTAAGAGAATTAAAGAAAGTGAAATGATCTCCATGTTCTATTAGAACAAGTGAGAACAACTTAATTTTCTTAAAATAAATTTCAAAGCACAACTAGAAATTAGAAGGAAAGAAACTTATTGTTTTGATGGAGTTGTAGCCCAGTCTTTCCTCTTGATTCTTGCTTGGTTCTCCAAAATTCTGCACAAATGGAAATTCACTAACAAGAGAAGAGTTAGTTTTTTTAGTAAAGAAATTTATTTCCTCATTCTTTTCAAATATATCTAACTCTTCTTTTGAATTCTCTCGTTTTTCTTCACTCATTTCTTTTGTTCTCTTATTTTTCTCAAGATCATTCTCCTTTTCTTTTGAGCACTCATCTTTGTTTAAGAAATGACTAAGAATACCATGGGTTGTTATCTTTTCTTCCTATCCACAAAACACCATCTCAACACCTTTTGGTTGTTCTTGTTCTCCATGCATTCAATTTCTTTAAATCTTCAATCACTTAAGTAGAAGAGAGAGATTTAAGGGTACTCTTAAGACCACCCCTTTCAATGGAGTATGTCTTCTTGATGCCATCATAGGAAGCTTGCCTTGTATCTATCCATGGTTGCCCAAATGTTAAGTGGTTCACTTGCATTGGAATAATGTCACAAAGAATTTTATCCATGTATCTTCTAATAGAAAATGATACCCATACAAGGTAGGCACTAGCTAAGTTTGCACCACTTTCTCCATCAATAATGATGTCACAAGCTTTATTGGCAATATTGCATCGTGTATGAAATCTCTCCCTTTGACGAATAGGCACTCCTCCAAGACCTTGAGAATCAAGATTCCTTATGACCTCCAATGTCCTTCCATATCCATCAAGTTTTGAGACCAAGTCTCCATCATCATTCTTTCTATCTATTTCTCTACTAACAATGTCACTAATATCCATTAACCTTTTTTCAACCATTGGTTCATCTCCATAGCGTCCATTCCTATAAAAGGCATTCATACTCCTCAGATACCTTCACCTTTCATTACAATAATTCCTACAGTAAGGACTAAAGTTATATCCTTCATGAGTATGGGCACCATGATCACAGCCTTCATGGTATTCATCATATTCTCTTCAGTATTTCTTCATCCCATACATTACTATAACATTGACACCTACAAAATAGAAACAAGTAATAGAAAACAAAAGACCTCACCTCTCTCTAAGTGTATCATTCTAAGTGGATAACGCTCAACCTTGGTGTTTACACTCACTCTCTATGGCTTTTATAACGATCATCTCACCCCTAGTGCCTTTTCTATTCCTCACTCACTAGAGTTGCTTAGTGATTTCTAGAACTTCCAAATTATAAGAAAATGTCCCAAAGCAAAATTCAAGCAAGCAATTCCCAATAGATAAGAAAAACGAGATCAAAAAGGCATTTCATCAAACACGTAGAATGCGAAGCTTACCAAAGATTAATTCAAGAGTACGAGTCAATGAATAAGTCTAATTCCCACAAAGAGATCAGTAAAAAAACTTAGAAATATATCCAAAAGTTTCAAATTCAAAACAAAGAAAATTGAAAGCTCAAATCAAAGAATTCATGAGTACTTGGTAAATTTTCAGAAAACTGGGCAGCAAGATATTCCGTCACAAAAATTGAACTAACTCGGTTATGATTGCTCCAAATCAAGTCAAACCAGTTTATAAAGATGCACAACTCGAAGAGGATGAATTTAGGCACAAATTTCGTTCAATTGGAGAGAATATAACATAAGATATATACAGTTTAATCCATATGTTCTCAACAGTCGCGATTTCTAAACAGTGTGCAAATTTGCATTCAATTGACCCCCAAATATAATCCAAATCAGGTCAAATCTGTTCCCAGAGAACCACAACCCAAAAAAGATTCAAATTGGAAAATTCACTCAATTTCAACCTAATTTGATATGCTTTCCATCTCAAAATTTTCACATGTAATTTTCTGTCTGAAAACTCCATATTACTTTGCCTTTTTCACATACTATCAATTGGATTTTATAACTTAAATTTAACAATCAAATAAAATAAATCTTCACCTCAAAGAGAGCTTTGCTTTGACACTAAATAGTATGATCCTCAGCCTTTCATCACTTGTTCCCAAGACCCAACTCTCTTCTAGAAGGCTTCCTTGAAGTTTGCTTTGAAGAATATGAAGAACAACGAACAAATTGCAGATCAAAATAACTATGAAAGAAACAATTAGACCTTCTTCTATTTGGGGGAGAATCAATAAGACTTATGGAAGCCTCACTTATTCTCCACTCTCTCAAGAAGGACCTAAATTTCCAAGCAACACCAACTATAGAAGATGGCACCTCAAGGAAAAAATAGGATTTGGAATTAGAACTAGAACTCTTGAATTGAAGATTCAAGAATTCTTTGTCTAGAATTTTACATGAGAACCTGATTTACAAGGAAGGAAGAGAAACCCAAGAACCCTAGGTTTTATCTCTCAACACTCATTCAATATTTCAATCCTTCATTCTATGCTTGCCAAAGGCTAAAAATACATATTTATAGTGTCCCTAATCATTAATTCCAAACCCTAATGGTTAAACTATCTTAGGATAAGGTAATGAGCTCTTAGGACACTTAATTACAAGTCAAAAAAGAACTTAACAAACAAAGTGATGGGTCAATGGAGTTAAAAACTCCCAAATCTCAATCAAGCATTTTTCCAGAACCCTACCAGTGATAGTAAGGTGAACCTACCGTCGGCAATAGGTAGCCTTTCTTCCTCCCTTGCATGACCCTACCGTGGACGGTAAGGTTCAAGTCTTCTTCTCCGTTTGGTTTTGAAGTTTCAAGATCTTCCCAGCTTGTTTCTTTGGCTTCCTCCACTTGGAACTTGGAAAATAAGAGTGCCTTGGTTCTTCTAAAAGCTCATTTTTGTGCTCCTATCACTTGCCAAGCCAAGTCTTGGATCATATTTTCAAATATGGCTATCTTTCCTTGGTGCTCCTCCTCTATTCCTCTAGCCATGACTCTTGTGACTGGACCACGTAATAGCTTTACGGTTTCTTGTGCATTCCGGGTTATACCACTTTCTCTCCCCAGAATTCACGCTTACTTTCTCTATAAAAATCATACACATACTCACACACTCATTTTTCTCTCTCCCTCTTATATATATACATTTATACATATTTTAATTAAATGTATATTTACAATTTGAATTCTTATCTATACTTTTTTTTTCCTTCCAAACAAGAAATTAGAATTTGAAAATAAATTCCATAACAATTCTATAGTTTTACCAAACAAAGGAATTGGAATTACAATTCTTAGAGTTGTATAGAATTCTAATTATATAGAATTCAAATTCTATTTCCCATCCAATTCTAGGAACCAAACATAACCTTAATATAGCATATATGTCATATGTGTAATGTGTTAGTTATATGCCCTAGACCAATTGACTTACATTTATATTGGTTATTTATGAAGCATGTATTTTGAATTGTATTTTATGCTCTTAGTCATCAAGTATGTGACTTGATAGTAAAACCCTTCTTGCTATTAAAATACTATTTCTTGTTCTTCCCTAATTTTATTACATCTTATATAATTAAACTAGTATAAAGTTCATTGATGATCAAGTTTTATTGATCATGAATTTGAGATGTAAAATCAATTCATAAATACAAATTGAGAATATTGTATGGGACATGACCCAAAGTGAAGAAGAAATATTTCATGGGTTTACGTCGTAAGCATTTCTTCTCCGTTTTATGTTTGGTGTCCTTTGACCTAATGGTTCTAATGCTTCTTGCATGGGGAGAAAATATGTTTTAACATAGTCAAATGTCACTTTTAATCAGGTGATTATTATGACTATTGGTTAGGGTATTTTCTTGTCATGGCTTGAATATTAGAGATAGTGAAAGAGATTTGTCCCTCTCTTATTAGAGAGATATTCATGGGCCCCTTGATAAGGAAGACTAGAAAATACGCATGGCCATGCTCAAATAAGTATTAATAAGGTGTTATTAATATTATTTATTGGAACAGTCTGCCTGGTGATCAAGTAAATGGTTAATTAAGTTTTACAACGATGACTCGGTCCATGCCTTATACTTAATTAGGATATCGTGTGACAAAATGACTAAATATGAAAACTAATGTTAGGTTATCATTTCTTTTACTTAACTTGGGTAAGCATAATGTCTTGCTAGAGGGCACTTATGTTTTGTGGATAAATGTCTAGAATATTTTTATTCACTGCCAATGTTAAGTGAACGTACAAAGTCACACACATAGACGATCTTGTGAGCACGATGTCCATTTTGAATGAATCTAGATCATTTTCAAATTCGTTGAATGTATACAAAAAGGGATCAGATTTCGTGTTTTATATATTTGGTAAGTTAAATAAGTAACTAATTTATTTATCAAATAAATGAAATTAATTACTTAATAATATTCATCCACCCATTGGATGATTATTGGAATAGACGGACGAGATTAAATTGTCATTAGATGATAATTAGGGTTCTGATGTGGACAGCTATAAAAGGTTATGTTAACCTTTTCCGCGGTGGTCTTCCTCTGATAAAAGAAAAACCTTTAACCTTAGAATGGAGAGAAGTTTTTCTTGCCTCTCTCTTTCTCTAAAATTTCAAAGTGTTATCAAATAGTTAGG
The DNA here is from genome assembly GCA_028651295.1 of Catharanthus roseus. Classification (NCBI taxonomy): domain Eukaryota; kingdom Viridiplantae; phylum Streptophyta; class Magnoliopsida; order Gentianales; family Apocynaceae; genus Catharanthus; species Catharanthus roseus. The sequence goes on from JAPQWS010000102.1 coordinate 569,493, forward strand.
GCTCGTTCTGAATAGTTTTTCAAACGTCGAGGGGCTAACATCCCGTTCGCTTGCAGAGGAAGTTGTCGCGTGGATACTCGGTATAAGGCAAAGCGTAAACAGCAGCGCCTCCACACCTGGCGGCATCGAAAACATTAAGGTAGTTTTCTCTCCAATCGGTTTTTCTGGTATGTGCAGATCCTGTTGGTGGTTTTTGTAGTTTTTTTTATTATGTTTTTGTCTACGAATTCAAACATAATGGTCATTAGATGAATGAAAAAATATGGCAATTTTAGTGCTTTTTTTTCCAAACAAGACCAAACAATGTAAGAATCCATTATTACAGAGAAGTTTGTATCATGCAAGCCAAAATGGAGAGATTCGGGCTCAGTCCTTAAAATCCCAACACTTAGTTTGTCAATGATTGTCTTATTTGTTTCGGCCTAACAAAAATGGTTGTTATATCTTGGATCCGGGCACACCATGCAAGGTGTGCCCACTACCAAAACTACGTAGTTTCATTTAATCTCAGCAATAGGTTAAAAAAATAAAACTAATCTCACCTACTGTAATTGAAGTCCGCCTCTGAAAAAAACCTTATGTTTCGTCCGCTCCATGTTTCCTCTCTACCAAATTTGCCCTGACAACTCCCAACTATGAACACGTCCAAGATGAGAAAAAAAGTAGTTCCAGCAACCATAGAAAACCGAGAATGTTTGTATGGCTCACTATGAAGACTTCATTAATCGATTGTTGATCATCATGGTGCTCATCTTTGAGGATGGAGAACAAAGAATGACCCACTCAAATACTACTGAGTGAGAAGAAATAGATTGATGCCATCCACCCATAAATACTATACTATATATAATCCAAGTTGTTACAGATTACACAACATTCATCAAAACGTGACACTTTTCTTTTTCTTTCAACAGCTTAATCTTAAGAATCAACATAACTAATTTTTCTAAACTAATGATATAGAGATCAACAATACCTAACCTGATGTGGAAACAAAACTTGAACAGGAGTTTGGAATTCCCCTAACATCTAACCTTGGAATCTAGGAATGTCACTGGTTCATGGAAGATCATCCAAGAGTCTTTATGATTTCATTCAAACAAAGTTAGAAGGAAGCTTTCTGGTTGGAAAAATGGACCCTATCCCGAGCGGCTAGGTGTATTTTGATCCAGGCGGTAACTTTAACCATTCCATCCTATGTCATGCAGACTATGAAACTACCGATAAGCTTGTTGGAGGAGCTTGAGAGGCTAAACCGACAATTTTTTAAGGGCAATGTGGCTGGGTACATGAAATTACATACAATGGCTTGAATCATATCTGTAAGAGCAAAGAGAGGGGCAGACTAGGAATCAAGAATCTCTGAGCCATGAATCAAGCTATGTTAGCAAAACTTGCCTAGAGAATGGTGAGCCAACATTATCAGTTATGGGTGAAAGTTTTGAAACATAAGTATGGGACACCATTGACAGAAAGAACTTGAAGTAGGGGAGTTTCTCAAATTTGGAGAGAAATTTTACACAGGGCCCAAGCCTTCAGAGAGCTATGTTTTGTGGAAGAATTTCAAAATGAAAGTCCCTCTATTAACATTACAGTTGGGCAGATCTATAAATCTAGGATGGGCGATGAGGTGTCTTTGAAAAATGATCATCAATGGAAGAAAATCTGGCAATTGCAAGGGCCCTCAAGACTTAACCATATATTGTTGGATTGTCCGTTTAAAAAAACTACCTACAGCAGAGGTATTGTACTTGAGGCAATTGCCTACCGCAGAGCTGTTGTACTTGAGGCATAATGTGCTAAGCCGATTTTGTGGGATTTGTACAAGAGCGGAGGAGTCAATTTTGCATGTCCTAAGAGATTGTGCAAGGGCTAAGAATGTTTGGAGAAGACTGGTAAGGAGTACTACTGGACCTAGGATTTCGTTAATTGATAACCCCAAGGATGATGATATAGATCAGAAGAGTCAAGCATCCATGGAGGTGAAGCTTGGACCAATAACTAGAGCTCGGACGATGAAACTCAAAGCTTCCAATGAAAATGAGGATAATGGCATGGTGGATTACATGGAAGAAGCTTTGAAGAACAAGTTTGAAGATTTTAAAGGCCAAGAAAAGACTTCCAAGTTGTTCACCATTTGTTCAATTAGCAAGGATTACTCAAGGGAACAATTGGGAGTTGAAATTTGGCTAAGTAGTTGAAGAAAAGACCCTACCGCCAATGGTAGGCCCTGCCCTTACCGTTGCCAATAGGCTTCTATCGGGGAAAGCTTGGAAATCTTCATACCTACCGTCGACGTTAGGGCTCGGCTGAATGGATTTTTAATGGGATCTAATTGAGGAGTTTTTTCTATTTGGCTTGTCTTTTCAGTTTTTAATCAAAGGTTTAATGGGTATTTTAGGCCATTAAGCTATAGGTTAGCTATGGTTAGACCTTACTCTATAAATATCCCATTATAACTCAATATAACACAACAATGCTGAATTTTGCTGAAAATTGAGAGAGTTTCTCCAATACTTCTTGGGTTCTTCCTAATTAGGCTAGTTTTCTATGAGTTAATGTCCTTAGTTTGTGAATAATTGAGCCTTATATTGAAGCGTATATGGAATCAATTGATCATTCCAATTCCTCTCGTTAGTTGATCCATGGAGTTTCTTTTCTTTGAATCAATTAATCTTAGGTCTTCTAAATTGTGTGATTGAGGTTTTAAGGTCTTTGTTCCCTCAAGGTTCTAATTATTAATCTAGGAAAGAATTTAGCCTCTCAATATTAGGTTTATGAGACTTAGTTTCTCGTAGGTTTCTTATTGGAGTATTGGAATTTAAAAATATATTGAAACTTTGGCTGATTAATTGCAAAATTGCTTGATTTTTGTTGATGGAGATGTTTTCCTTTAAGTTATGATTTAATTGAAATAAGTTTTACTCAATTTGTAAATCAATTGATTAGTCGATTGGAGTGACTTGTGAAATGTGTTTCAGATTCGTGATTGCGGAAACAAGTGTGAATTAATTTGGGCATATTTTATGTTATTCTGATTCAATTCGAAAGAAATTTGTGCTCAAATTCATCTTGATCGAGTTATGAATCTTCTGGAATTAGTTTATCTAATTTTGATTCGTATATTTTGAGATATCATTGTTTTAGTAAAAGGTTGTTGTCATACTCTATTTTCTGGAAAATTTTTTTTCTTAGTACTCTTTTGTTTTTTGTTTAGCCTAATTATTTGGAATTGCTTTTTTTTTTTTTTTTAATTTCTAGTTCTTTCCTTGTGTGTTTCTAGACTTTTGTTGATGATCAATCTTGCTTGTTGACTCAATTCCACAGATTACATTCTTTGAAGTTCATACATCTCAAGTGTTTGATATTTTGCCTCATTGAACATTAATCCAACTAAGTGCATTAATTGATTTACTTGCTTAGGATTGTTGCTCTTGGTTTGAGTTCGCTAAGAGGTTGAAGGATATCATAGAAGCTTGAGTGTTTGAAAAAGGCAAGAGGGGGAGCTTATATTGTTAGAAGCCAATTAAGAAAGCTAAACACGAGTGATTGGAGTGATAATCAAAGAGAGTATACACTTTGGGAGTGATTGGGAGGTCCTTTGTTTTTATTTCTTTGTGTAATTTGAAGGTTTTATAATGTCTATGGAAGGCCAATTATCCACTCGATTTCATCAAGAGGGAATGAGTGATCCTTTAGAAATAAGGCTTTAAGGTCAATGTAATAGTCTATTGAAAGATTGGTTAGAGATGTTGAAGATCTTAAAAAGGGTAAAAGTAGTGCCACCATAAAGAAAAGACTGGAGATAATTTTGGAGGAGTTAATTCAACTCATCATCCAAGACATGGTGACAACATGTCTATTCAAGGATACCATGACATGCGGGTTCACAATCCTTATCCATTTCACGAAGTTGGATATCAAGGAAGGCCACAAGCTAGAGATGGAAGAAGGGGAGGACAAGGTGGAAGAGGGTATTATAGACCATATGAAGAGGCTCCAAGACAAGAAACATGGCGAGATGATAATTTGTTTGAAGACTTTGGAGAGGATCCTAATGTTGCCAAGAATACCATAGAGGCTACTATGGTAATCAACAAGGGGATAGTGCTTTAGATAAAATCAAGTAGAAGGTGCCAAATTTCAAGGGTGAAAGTGATCCAAATATATTTCTTGATTGGGAACGACAAGTGGAGGATCTATTGATAAGGAACTATAGTGACATTGTCAAGGTAAAGCTATTTATAGCCGAATTTTCGGGTTATGCACTCTATTGGTGGGAAAGAGTTATCACTCAAAGGTTGTGAAATGGTAGACAACCTGTTGAAACTTGGACAGATTTGAAGACACTCATGAAGAAGAGGTTTGTAAAAGAACATTATTATAGAGAGATTCATTACAAGTTGATAACTCTTAAACAATTCAATAAAAGTGCTGAAGAGTATAAACAAGAAATAGAATTATACACTTTGAGATTGAACTTGGAGGAAGGCAAAGATACTTCAATTGCTAGATTTCGAAGTGGCATCAATAGGGACATTGCTAATCAATTAGAATTGTACCCTTACACCACTTATGAAGACATGTGTCTTTTGGATACCAAGATTGAAAACCAAAGGAAGAGGATTGGTTTATCTAAAACAAATCTTCCTTCCTCAAGAAGTGTGGTGTCTAAACTTCAAGCATCAACCTACAAGAGTTGGCCAAAGAAAGAAGATACACCTAATGTACCTTTCAAAGATAATCCTAAGACTAAGGTGGAAGAAAAAGGAAGGTTGATTACCAATCCAACAAGGTGTTTCAAGTGCAATGGTATAGAACAGACAACCACAAATTGTCCCACCAAGAGAACCTTGATTTTTAATGAAGAATTGAATGGTTGAATTGAAAGGGAAGAAGGTGATTTCTAAGATGATATTGTTGACAAGGAGGAAAATAATGAAGATCAAGAGATTGATTCTTTTGAAGCCATTCAAGAAGGATTAAGTTTGGTGACCATTAGATCCTTGTCTACTCAAGTCTTGGAGGAAGAAGCAAGTGTCCAAAGGGAAACATCTTTCACACTAAATGCTTAGTGGGAGGTTAGATTGCTAATATTATCATAGATTGTGGTAGTTGCACTAATGTATCTAGTACATATCTTGTTGAGAAATTGAATTTACCTCTTCCTAAGCATCCTAGGCCCTATAAGCTTCATTAGTTAAATGATAGTACGAAAGTGAAGGTTAATAAGCAAGTGCTAGTACCTTTCACTAAAGGGTCATATCATGATGATATTCTTTGCGATGTTTTTCCTATGCAAGTGGGGGCATTTGTTGTTGGGGCGTCCTTGGCAATATGATAGAAAGGCTATTCATGATGGTGTAAAGAACACCTACACTCTTGAAATAAATGGGAAAAAGTTCATGTTGAGTCCCTTGACTCCTAGTCAAGTCTTTGAAGAGCAAAAGAAAATGAGAGAAAAAGAGAGACTAGAGAGTGAGAAAAAGAAAAACAGCATTGAAGAGGGAAAAAAGAGTTGATGTAAGAAAAGTGAGTGTGGAAAAGCCTAGAGAGGAAAATTTGAGTAGAGACAAGAAAATAAGTGATAAAAAGAGTGATAGTGGAAAGAGAGAAAATAGGTGCTTCTATGTAACAGAGAGTGAGATCATAGAAGCCACTGAAAAAGAATATATGATTTTACTTCTCTATTGCAAAGGAACTGTTATGTCTACTAATGATCTTTTGTCTTCTTTTGTCCAATGCCATAGTGAAGATTATTGAAGAATACAAAGATGTCTTCCCTGATGAGGTACCCAGTGGACTTCCTCCTTTGAGGTACCATTGCTAGTCCTTTGACGGATGTGATTAAGAAGATGAATGGTTTCAAATGGGAGGAGAAGCAAGATAATGCATTTGAGTTGCTAAAAGCAATATTGAGTAGTGCACCTTTACTTGCACTACCTAATTTTGACAAAATGTTTGAGATAGAATGTGATGCCTTAGGTGTGGGTAGGGATGGCTACTAGGGCATGCTGGCCTGGAAACCCGCCGAGCCCGGCCCGTTTCAACCCGGACCAAACCCAGGCTCGGTCAGGCCTGGCACGTCCCCATTGCATTACCCTGAAATCGGCCCAAACCGCCACGGACCACGGGCTAGCCAGCGGGCTAATTGAAAAAAAAAAGATCCAACCTTAGGGGGTTTTAATCCCCTGCTTTACAAATCTAACGGTCTAGATCATCTGAGCATTAAGATCTAACGATCCTTTTTTTTTTTCAATGACCTTTTTTTTTTTTTATAACTTTTTTCTACTATAAATACCTCTCTAAACCAATTCATTCTTCACACAAAAAAACACTCATTCTCTCTCTTCTACCTTCTCCTAAATTCTCTCATATCTCTCTTAAACGCTTCATTGCTTACTTTCAAAAATCAAAATCACTTGCAATTTTTTTAGATAATTGTTTAAAATTCGGAGAAATAAAAGAATCGAAGAAACTGGCAAAAAGCAATGCTTCTCCAATTCTTCTTCACACTTCCAGTAGGCTTCATCATTGATAATTTGTTTTCTTTAGCTTAATAGATCGGAAGAGTCAAGCATACATGGAGTTGAAGTTTGGACCAATGACTAGAGCTCGGACGAAGAAACTCAAAGCTTCCAATGGAAATGAGGATAATTACATGGTGGCTTACATAGAAGAAGCTTTAAAGAACAAGTTTGAAGAGTTTAAAGGTCAAGAAAAGACTTCCAAGTTGTTCACTATTTGTTCAATTAGCAAGGATTACTCAAGGGAACAATTGGGAGTTGAAAATTTGCTAAGTAATTGAAGAAAAGACCCTACCCCTGACAGTAGGCCTTGCCCCTACCGTTGCTAGCAGGCTTATGTCGGCTAATCCCTTCTAATTCACACACCTACCGCCGATGGTAGGTTTCCCCTACCGTCGCCAGTAGGGTTCGGATAAAGGAAGAGTTAATGCGATCTAATTGAGGAGTTTTTTTTATTTGACTTGTCTTTACAATTTTTAATCAAGGGTTTATTGGGTAGGTTAGGCCATTAAGCTATAAGTTAGCTAAGGTTAGACCTTACTCTATAAATATCCTATTATAACTTAATCTAATACAACAATGATAAATTTCGTTGAAAATTGAGAGAGTTTCTCCAATGCTTCTTGGGTTCTTCACCCTTCTTAAGCTAGTTTGCTAAGGGTTAATGTCGTTAGTTTTGTGAATAATTGAGCCTTAGATTGAAGTGTCTACGGAATCAATTGATTATTCTAATTCCTTTCACCAGTTGATTCATAGAGTTTCTTTTCTTTGAATCAATTAATCTTGGGTCTTCTAAATTGCGTAATTGGGGTTTTGAGGTCTTTGTTCCCTCAAGGTTCTAATTATCAATCTAGGAAGAATTTACCCTCTCAATATTAGGTTTATGAGACTTAGTTTCTCATAGGTTTCTTATTGGAGTGTTTGAATTTAAAAATCCTCAATAGAGGTTCTTCAAAGAAGGAGGTAATCCTTGGGAAGAAGTAGACTCGAAATTACATTCAAAGTGGATCTGCATCATGATTGGATTGATCAAAATCTTTGAAATAACATTGGTAGGATAGAGGAGGAGATCCCATGGGACTTGATATTTAGAGAAGCAATCTATAGTATGCGGTATTGGCAGAATAGGAAACGGCAATAGGAGGATGAACCGAAGCCAACCATTCAATGGATTATAAACAACATTTTGTATAAATCTAGAGAATTACACATAGTGAATAGCATGAACAAAATGTAAATGTATCTTACGGTATAGTTGGTAGTGCCACTGGTAGCATTGATGGTTTTGTGGTCTGCTGACATTTTATGTAAATCTTGATGGTTTTATTAATATATACATCCCTCTTTAGGTTAAAGAAATATATATATATATATATATATAAATCAACATTAATTTAATTAATTGAGTTAAAAGAGAAAGAAAAGTGTTTTTTTATATAGAATAGGTGTACCTAATTATAAAAGCATGCACCATAAATTATAAAAATAGGCACCTTTAGTTATAAAAATAGGCACCCTTTCTTAAAGTAATTCATTTTACATGTCATATAAAATAGGTACACTTAGTTATAGAAATAGGCATTTTTAGTTATAAAATAGGCACCCTTAGTCATAAAAATAGGCACCCCTGCTTAAAGTAACTCATCTTGCATGTTATGTAGAATAGGCACACCTAGTTATAAAAATAGGCACTCCTAGTTATAGAAACAGGCACCCTAAATTATAAAAATAGACGCCCCTGCTTAAAGTAACCCATTTTACGTGTTATATAGAATAGGCACACCTAACTATAAAAGTAGATTGTCTTAGAAAAATAGGCACCCTTAGTCATAAAAATAGGGAGGAGTAAGTCATCTTGAATGTTATATGGAATAGGTACTCCTAATTATAAAAATAGGCACATCTAGTGATAAAAATAGGCACACTTAAACATAAAAATAGACACTCCTACTTAAAATAACTCATCTTGCATGTTATATAGAATGGACACACCTAATCATAAAAATAGGCACCCCTAATTATTAAATAGACATCCTTAGTCATAAAATAGGCACCTGTGCTTAAATTAACACATCTTACATGTTATATAAAATAGGCACCTCCATTGATGAAAATAGGTAGCTTCAGTCAGAAAAATAGGCACCTCTGCTTAAAATAATTCATCTTGCATGTTATATAGAACATGTACACCTAGTTATAAAAATAGGCTCCCATAGTTATAAAAATAGACACTCTTAGTTGTAAAAATAGGTACCCCATTCATCTTGCACCTTATATATAAAAATAAGTATCCTTAATTTTAAAATGAGCACCTTTAATTATAAAAATGCCCCCTACAAGAAGTAAAAGAAGCTTACCATGGAAGTAATGTTATTACTACGATGTGCGTAAACAATCACTTCCTCATACATATGACCGAATTAATTAATTAATTAATTAATTAATTAATTAATTAATTAATTAATGCATCATACTATTAATTCTCATATTACAAAGAGAATTTAGGCCATTGGAACTTTCTAAATAGTAGACGAAAGTGCCTTTCAAGGTGAACTGCCGATGGTGGATAGGACCTCCAACACTGTAGAAGCAAGGACAGCAAGTGCAGAGCCTTGGAGGGGGCGCACAACATACACAAGTTGCATAGATTATTACTGGCCTTATCTAAACTAGTTCCTCTGAAATTTTTAATAAGGTGAACTTTCGACTCTTACTTTGTAATTCCAGATCTATGATTTGTTTCATAGTTTTCCTGTCTTTCGTCTTCAATTTGATCATCATTCCCATCGATTGCATTACTTATTTGCAAAGCTCCATGGAAATCTTGAATGATAGCTACATGAATTTATGTCTGAAGAATAATATTCTTCATCACAAGTTTCATGATAAAAGAAGGACTCAATCAAATGAACAAACAACTAGACCCAATTTTCATCAACCACGACCGGTTTGCGTTCGAATTGACTGATAATTTTGATAATTCGCTGGTTTCGATGATGGTTCTGCTGTAGGTTTTTATTTTTTTTTAATTTTTTTATGATGAAGGCGCTTGGGAGAAGAAAATGTTTAAATTGGATCAGTCCTTCATTTGGATCAAAAGTACGTAGTTTTACTAATTACACACACTTAGCTATGTGTACTTGGGTCCATAGTATAATTTACCTAACAAAAAAAACCTTGTATTAGGAAAAGACCATTTGGGACATTTTTTGTGATATTTAAAGGCGAAAGAACCAATTTTGATAGTGTTAGTTGCAAAATACCTCCTCAAGTGGATGGTTAAAAGTACTTTACCCCGAAGTTGAAAAATTGGCAGTTTACCCAAATATGTAAAATATCTAAAATACTTTCTATATAAGTTATGATTTGTTGCAAAATCACCCTTAAGTTAAATTTATTTTAGTCCATAATCTAGTTATAATTTATCACAAAATACTTCAATAAAATTTGTGATAATATCCTTTTAGTTTATACTGTTTAAAGATTGATTATTCAACTTATAGACAAACTTGATTATTTCAAGAAAATTAGTAGGGAAATTTTAAATTTAATTTAATAAAAAATAAAATGTTCGAAAGTAAAGTACTAAAATAATATACAAAAATTTAATTTTTTTCTTTACAGTAAATACTATTAATTTATTACAATAAATTAGTTACAAATTCTAACAGGTTATTTATAAATAAAATACTTTTACTTTGAATTAAATAATTATTATAAAAAATATAGACTAAAACCTTATTATTACCAAATACTTACATAATGTTTGTAATAACATCTTTTTAGTATAAATTCTTTCAAGATGGATTATTAAACTTTAAAACACTTGACTATTTAAGGAAAAAAAAAAACAAGGCCAATTTAAATTAATAGTATTTACTGGACTTACAAAACGCCTTACAATAATCTGGCTTTAATCTCTATAGAATTCTTCACAAGGTTTCTGTAGTATATCTTCATGATGTTGGTTCTTTATTTTTTTGGAGATTTGTGGAAGAGGTGGTATTTCGAGTATTATTCTCATATTATTAGATCGAGCAAATTATTATGGTACGCAAATTATTATGATATTCAGATTTCCATAATCGAGCCTCGATAAATAAGGCTCTTATCTTTAATGTTGGGATCAAAATCCCTAAAAACTATGCCAGATCTCTACCCCGGATGATATTGTATGCCTCTAATTGGGTTGGACAACGAAGGGAATATCTCTCGTATAATTAGGTTCTTCTATATGCTTCAACAGCTAAACTTATAAACTCTTATGGATTTTAGAACACTGCCTCGAGGGTCATGTCATCTCAAATTGGTTATTGAAATCTTATATATAGCGTGGCAACCGATAAGCACGCAAAGCTTTTATAAATTGCTTTCTCTTCCTATGAAAATATCAACTAATATATTTCAAACGTCTCTTCGACATATTTATAAAGAGCAACCACTCTTTAGTTGCCAATTATACTACAAACGTCTCTTCGACATGCAATGATGGAATACTATCGGCGGGATACACATATCCTTGAGAATAAACATTGCATCACAGGAATTGATCTGTTTCTCCAGAACAATACCCGCCAAGGGCACACATAATCTAGAAGACTGGTCCGTCTTTGCAAATGCTAAAAAATTTATTCCCAAAGAGTCAAAGTATAAAATTTTTGTAAAAAGTCCGGTTCATGGAGGGCAAAAATATTGCAACAAAAACCCGATACAAGGCATCAGTACAAATGTCATAATATCATCTTCTTTGGGATATAAAAACATTTGATTAACAAGGAACAACCTTTGAAATAATCGTTATTTACTAAGGATTATGTTATAACTAATTAGCGTATCTATGTGTCAATGTTTTACAAAGGGGTATACCGTATTATATATGCAATCGATCCATCTGTTTCAAACAATTTATTGCTATATACAGATTTGAAAGTGGGAAGTATAACAAATTCACTATTCCTGCATGAAAGAAATACCCGACATCGTAGGATATAAATCCCATATGGATATAAATAATTAATTCCAAAGAAGCATAACACCAATTATGTATGTGGGTGTTTATGAGCTCAATCGCATATGCCCCATAGTTGGCCTCTTTGGTCAAAAGGGCCAATTCAAATTTCTTAGAGACTGAGAACTATTATTTTGTCATTATATAGAGCACAGCTAAGGAGCAATAATTCTCATTAGTACAATGATGGTTCCCTAATAAGGATAAAATCGACTCCCATGACTTTGATTCAAACTTTATATGAAAAGCCGATTATGAGCTTCGGATATGGGGATCAAGTCAACCCTGACTTGGCTATCCCAAAGCATACAAAGGTGCAGTACAAATCTTTTAAGATTTGTTTCTTGAGGAGGGAGTAAGTACCATATTACATGTGATTTAAAGGAATATCAAACATCAATGATTCATTCCTCTCAAGAAACTGAATATAAAGAGAAGTTTTTCTTAATTAATATTCCCAAGTACATTATGCTTTTACATTTTTCAATTCAGTTGCAGCTTTTTTAAAAGTTATATTAATTGCAACTTTTACACTTAAATCTCTTGATGATATTGAAATTCAACATTTTGACCCTTGAATTTCATTATAATGTCTAATTGTTCTTGTAAGGGACTTGCAATATTTAACATATTTCATATATGTCAATCTTTTCGGAGGGGATAATGATGGAATATGGTTTTAGGCCTTTAGGAAACCCTTTTAGAGTCTCACATGGGAGTTTCACAACCTTCTTCGGAGTCTGTTTCTCTCTCTCTCTCTCTCTCTCTCTCTCTCTCTCTCTCTCTCTCTCTCTCTCTCTCTCTCTCTCTCTCTCTCTCTCTCTCTCTCTCTCTCTCTCTCTCTCTCTCTCTCTCTCTCTCTCTCTCTCTCTCTAAATAGGTACATTTCTCTATCTTCTCTCTTAGACTTTCTAAGTCTTTACCCTCTTGGGACCAAGCCTCCAGACTTAGACCCAACTCTCTTAATAGTTATTGCCTTTATTACTATTTTTCATAGTATTGGTACTGATTTAAGCATCGGAACAAGAGCGGGAGATCAGCCCCTGCCTGTTTCTGATCCACCTACTCTTCTTTATTCTTTCAAATGACACTGACCTTTCTTGAAAACTTGCAGAATAGCAGTTTGGTTTCTCACAACGTTGGTTGCCATTAATCTGCGAAGAATTAGTAATATCTTTCCTCTTCTTCAACTTATTGCTGGCGGCGGCACTGGCTAATTCTGTCTTCTTTTTCTCCAGTACTTGTTGATATTAGATTTCTTGTTCAAGCTGTTGTTGTTGATGGCAGTGCCACAACAATCACTTTTATTTGTAATTTTAACCTTGTAGTAACAACACAACATTTCTTCTTGGTTGTGGTCATCATCTTATCATATCATGAACACATGACTAATTACGTATGTGAAATTGAATAAAAGAATGGCCAAAGAGCCAAAAGTTTTATAGTGCTTTTAAAGAAAGGAGTATTATATTACATGCATACAACACATATATAGAAACAGATTAAATAATTATCCTAGTCCTAATAGGTTTATATATATTTACAACTAACTTCCTATCCTTCCTGATTTGGAGTTCAATTTCTAATCCTAATAGGTTTAGCTTTTCTATTTCTATTTCTAATAGGTTTATGTATATAATAATAGTAACACTACAAATAACTGTTAATTAACGACGGCAATGCCTATTGCAAATCTGTCGCAAATGGTGATATCGCGACGAAACTGCGATAGAATAAGTCGGTCACAATAACGGAGTCTCAAGCATTATTTTGCGACAAACATTCGATCGCGTGAAAGAATAGCGACTGGTATTGTGCTGAAATTTGTACGCGACAACATTTAGAACGTGACGAATTTGCAACGAAATATCATCGCCTATCTGTCGCAATAGTTGCGACTGACCTTCCATCTCAATTCCGTTGCAACACTTGAGACGAGCTATCTATCTCAATTCCGTCACATATTTTAATTTTTTTTAGATAAATTGTTTATTTCTATACTAAACCATACTGAAAATAAAAAAATATACCAACAAAAATCAACTGTACAATAAACGAATAGATCATAATTAACTATCAAACATTAAAAGCAAAGTATATACATAAAAACCCCAAATGATTCGTTATTTAATAAACTATAATAAATAAACAAAAATATACAGTTATATATATCAAATGTTCAAAATATATAAAGTACGTAATAAAAAGCATAACAATGCTAACTAGAAGGAGGGATCTCCTTATCCCCGGTACCCTTATCCTCGCCATCGTGACCGTTGTGGCCGGTATCCCGGGATTAGGCATCCACCATTCAGGAGGTGGCTCAAGAGGTAGCATCTACGAAGGATCAAGTCCATACTACAGAAGTTCTGGACCACCTCCTCGTGGATGATGTGATGCGAGTAGCTAATCCTCCTCTCTCACTCTCGTCGTCACTATCGCTCCATCATCTCATTAAAGACCTGGTGACTAATGGCGGCCTTATGCTCCTCATAATCACCAAGGAATGGGCGGCCGCCAACGTTAGCATGCTGGGACTGAGCACGTAAAGAGGCAGACTCTGCTGCACTAAAGCCATAGGCATGCCCTTCTTTAGCCCCTCATTAAGCTCCAGCATCAGCTCTTGGTTAGTGGGTGTGGGGGCACTAGTAGTCCTACGCTCATGTTCCTTTTACTCCTTGAACTTGGAGAATTTATCTTGAAATTAAGAAAACATGTTAAGAATAAACAAATATATAACACAAGATTAGATCTCAAATCATTTGAACATAAAACTTAAATAAGAAACAAATATATAACACTCACCCAAAACTCGTTAGCTCGCCCATCGACGAACTCTCCCTCCTTCATGCTCTTCTCAATGAAAATGAGATTCTTATCCCATTCATCCCCATCAATCTCTTCAATTCAATTCCTATAAAATTGATCCAATATAAATATAATATTAATTATAATTTTAGAGGAATTATATTGCTCTAGAAAATAATTATATATGTTCTAAAAGATTAGTCCTATGAAATTGATATATCAATGAACTAACAAACAATAATGTATCTTTCACATATTGGAGAGAAAAACCTCACACTTTATACTCACGACAAACTTGCAATTCTGGTGGCGGAGACTAGTAGCAAGGAAGCAACAGCAGTGGAAGCATCGGCGACAACTCGACAAAGAGAGGAGAAGAGAGGAGGAGAGCAACGGTCCTCGCTGGAGTCACAGTGATGTCGGTGGCTAGAGATGGTCGCAGGGGAGAAGAGAGAGAGGTGAGGAATTGAATGAAATTAGGAAGGGAACGACAACTGAAATTGCCTATTTAGGTCAAATTGCTTCCGCCTTGTGATAGAAAATCGGTCGCATTATTTAAAAATTTTGCGACGACCCACATCAGTCTTTCTTCCATTGCTATTTTGTAAAACATAGCGACAAATTATCATTTCAGTGCAAAATGGTCGCTAACTGTGCGACAGTATATATCTGTCGCTTTAGATGCGACCGCAAAAATCGGTCGCTATCTCAATATTTTTTTTAGTGTAATAATAATAATAGTATGTAGTAGCATCATTAGGCTCGACAAAAAAGCCCACTAACGCATGATCCACATCATGGGCTAGATCTTGGTACCAAAAGGCAAAATCCCTCACCCACAGGGCCCCAATCAAACTGCTCGACGTCTAGGTGGATGATGTAAATCATGGTGACTCAACGGCTCTGCAGATTGGGGTTCAGGTACTGGTGCGCACAAGGAACTACTCCCCACATTGAAGAGGTTGAAATTCCCATACTACCGCTGCCAGCATTTGAACATTGGACCTTGGTACCAACTCTGCAGTCCCAGAACCAACTGAGCTACACCCATGCGGGCAATCATGCACTGGATCTTGATCCTAAATATAGTGGGTGGTTGTATAAAATATCCTAATCCTCCTTTTGGACCACCCAATGTACAAACCAGTGGGCAACCCACGGGTATCCTAAAAGTAAACTCGCGGATGCCCCTTCCTTAACCCTTTCTTCTGCGGTCAACAGATACCTCTCTTTCTTCCCCGATCATTTCCCTCCCCTCTCGCTTCTCAACATTCAAGTTGTTATTTAATATTCTGCCGAAGCTCCGATCTTTGGTTGAATCTAAGAACTTGACGTCTTTCGGCTTAGGTTCAGGTACCTCTTCCTTCTCTTTCTCTCTTCTCTGGTATGTTGAGTCGCTAAATTTGGTGGGTTAGGACTATTTCTTTCTTTTCCTGTAAGTCTTAATTAGCAGAATATCTTCTTTCCATAATTTTCTCTTAGCGTTGAACGATTTTTCTTTTCTTTTGTTTGCACTGTTATATTTGAAATTATAATAATGTCTGATCCGGTCAAAGCTGGTTTTTTTTTTTTTAAATTGTTTTCTAAGACTTATAACAAAGATATAAGGAATTGAAGGCTGATGGATGGAGGGATGTAAGTTGTACGGATGATGATAATGACAAGGAGAGTTTTATATGTATATTAAATAGGTTTGAAAAATGGAAGCTTCTTGTTTTATTTGAATTGGCATTTTGTTTTTTGAATTCTTCTTTGCAAATTCTGTGATTTGTTGTTTTGGATAGTCAGAAGTTAAATGTAGAATTCAAAAGTCCCTTAGAAGTAGAATGTTGACAAACATTCTTAACTTATTTGATCATGCCTAGAATGTTGACAGACAGTTTTCAGTGGAAAAGTATTCAGACTGGTGACTCTATGCTCAACTAAATTGACATTAACCAATGAATTCAATGTCAATTTCTTAAGCCTATCCCTAGAAATTATTCTATTGGTGTTGGATATAAATTTCATCAGAAGTTTCCTTAGTAATTAAGCACATTGTAAAAGTAAATCAACCCTTCTACTTTAAACTTGAAATAAAGAGACAAGCAGCAGTAAGAAAGTAAATGATGAAGATTTGAGAAATAGAAGGAAATCAGGCCCAAGCCTAAAATGGAAATGAGAGAATCCTTGTCCTTTGTTATTACAGGATTTATATACATTTCTACCTTTTGTTGAAATTATGAATCTACCTTTTGTTGCTAGGTAAAGTGTGACCACGATCATCCAGGGTTAAATATTGAACTAGACTACTATTAGCCTAACATGAACAACCAGACTAGGAAGTATAGAAATATCTGAACTACAATATTCATATGCAAACCAAATTATGGCGAAGCTCCCCAGTGCCCACTTTTTATATCCTCTGGCGAAACCAGATTATTGTTGCTCATGTTTCTTGCTAGTATTCGATTGTTATGTCTGATGAAGAGAAGGAAAGTTAGTGAAATTTCGCTGGGGCTGTAGTACAATGTCGTTTTTACACCATTAGTATAATTAAATAGACAATCACATTTCACAGCCTCCTTGCTATTTTGATGAAACGGAGCATTAACATAATTTAAGGGAGAATATCTGCAACAACTATTGCCACCCTAGCTCTCTGACTCAAGGAAGGTTGCCAGGTACAGTGGAGCTTGGAGCTACAACTCAAAGCAGCTATGGCGGTACAAAGAAGTGGCCAAGACAAGGGGCAAAAAGGAGAAGAAAACTCTGTATAACCTAGTATAAATAGTACTAGTTATCATGCCATTTTTTTATTGTCTTGATTTTGGTTAAAACTTTGAGAGACAAAGCTCCTCTTTTGCCTGTCAATCTCCGTATCTATCAAACTTCTTTGTATTGTTTGAAGTTGTTTAATTACTGAAGGGGTCTTTTCAGTGCTCGTCATTTGATTAGGTGTTGGATATAACATAGATTTCATGAGAAGCTGCAAACTTGAGTTTTCCAATAACTAAAGACAACTTCAATAGATTAGTGCAGCCTAATCGAGTTGAAGGACCGTGGAATTGAATGAAAACACTTCAAGAAGATTACTAGACACTTCGACTCTTCCTTTCCCCCCTTCTCTCTTCCCAAAACTCTCCTTCCTCCCTCCAAACCAAACTCTTATCCCATGATACAAAAAATCGTATACAAAATGCAGGAGAAATGAAGTAAGAGGCTACTATAAAGCTAAACATAAGCCCACATCTTCTAAATTATCTTCTACAAACACTTACTAGTTATTATATATCACATTGGATTGTTTGTAACATTCTCTGTAACATTTCCTGTAATGTTCCTTTTTACTCCCTTAGGGTTTACCTTTTTACTTTAAAGTTTATTTTTTTATTTAGTGGATTTTATTAATAAAATACTCCACATTAAGAATGTTACAGAAGATGTTACAGATGATCCGAACCGATTATATACATGCCTGGTAAAAAAACACTTACGAGGGTCAAGAAAAAAGGAGGGGAAAAAATTACTTGGACATTGTGGCATTTAGCGTATGCCAAAACTTCCTTAACAGCACGGGTGCGGCAGGGGAGACAGGATACGATTTGGGAAGCCTAGAGCCCCTATTTGAAGGTGACGGTGGCTTCACCTCCTTCTTAGCAGCTGATGACGTAGATTTTGAGCGAGCAGTGGCAGATTTCTTTTTGGAAGCAAGAATAGAAGTGTCTGTCGATTGTTAAGTAGCGGTCTTAGCTGCTCCGGCAAATGTGGACGCTGACGATTTGCAGGAAGCCTTAGCTGTTTGGAGCAGAGGCCTACTGGCGTTAAGCTCGCCAGAAAAAAATGGTGGGCATCAAAACTCAGTAACTCACTACCTACCAGAAGAACAAGAAACAAGAAAAAGATGTCCACCAAAATAATTGTCAAGACATCCATCTGCTCCCGCTGCATAGGAACACGACACCACAACACGACACGACGAGAACACCTACGATTCTTGTTTGCTGCTCCCCTCGTCCCATTTTACTACTTTTTTCTCTGAAATAGTACTATGCTCAATTTTTTTCCTTAATAGTATAAAAAAATTCTTTTCCCTAATGGATCATTACCAAATTAGACTTTGTCCTTATAATGTTTTCTAGTGTGCCTGGCTTCTAATGTAATCCATATCCCTTTCTTTCTCAAATAATTGTTCTTTCTTCCATTAACAAATTAGTGTCAATCTCACCTGCCTGACACTAGAGTGGGAGAAAAAAATTGATTACAACTGGGTAGATGGATTTCAAAATGAGATCCTTTGGGAGTTTGAAGGAAGATTTTTGCTTCTTACAACCGTGAATCAAGTCTGCACAGTTCGTAAAGAGCTATCACTCCTCAAAATATTCATCATCTTCTTGTGGCAGTATATCGATCTTGGCCATTCTTCTTCCATTACTGAAATAGCAACTGTAGATCTCCTAGTTGGAATATTCAAAGATATTTAGAAAACAGTGTACTCTTATAGCTATGATGGAGATCAGCCATGTTTTGACATGTTTGTGGAGAAACTTCACTTTTTTAAGCCTAATGGTTCTTGGGAGAATGATCTTCACTAATTATCCAGTACAGCGAAAAAAGGATAATTGGAGAGGGGCATTACCCTCGTTTCACCTCCGATGCTTTAGTCAGATCAATCTTCACAAAGATAGCAACGGAAGAGTAGAGAGAGTAATGATAGAATAATAATTTGTTACCAATTGTACCTTTGATATATAAGGTGAATATCGTTATGGCTCAAGGAAAGTTCCGATGATATCATTATGGAGATCTTGTGACAATGACGCAAAGGGGCAAATCAAGTATTATGCCTAGATAGGTTGAGAGAACATGTGCCTTTGCATGTGGGCCAATGCATATTTTTAAGACAAAAGAGTACTAAGCCAAATGGGTTGAGCCTAAATGGAATAACCCGATGGGCTGTCCCCATCATAAGTCCCCACAAAAAGAAGCCACAAATGGATTATGGTTATTTGATTTTAAATCATCAGCTTCATTTGGGCGAAACGCAGTCTAACGCTTCCCGAGAAGAAATCCCGTTGGCACCGGTTCAAATATCATCTTTTCAATTGATATATAAAGCTTCCAGTTTTTAGATTTGACCCACAATTTCTATTTCCCTTTGCAGATCTGTTTTCGTCTTCCATACCTTTGTTCATCGCAATGTTGACCTTTAGGGCAAACACCACTAAAGCAGCTTCGGAGAAAGGTTCGAAGGTAACACTTCCAAATAAGGCAATTCTTCTTATTTTGAAGTTAGAATTATCCATCCCAAGGATATTCTTTGTTTGGTGGTTGGGTGGATTTTGTTGGGGATTGTTTTATTTTGTTTCATGATGTGAATGTTGCTGAATCTGTGGATCGTATGAGAAAACATTTTTGGGCTGCAGAAATGCTTCATTCTTGCAACTCTAGGGATGAAGAACATGTTTGTAAACTGCAGCTGTCAAACATCCTTCTAAAGTTCGCTATAATCAACTTTGGGCAATAAGGAAAGATTCTTGTGATCCCTGATGATTTCAGAATAAGTGCACGGGCACTGAAGAGAGGGTCTATGTACCCCCGAGAGGGTGGATGGCAGTCTATCGGGACTAGTTAAAAGCCGAGTTGAGGTTTCCCCTACATAACATATTTTTTGATGTAACGAGTTATTGGGGAGTCGACATAGGTCTAAATAGTCCCTACGGGGATAAGGACTATCGTAGCCTTTATTGTCATGTGTAAGTGTTTAGATATTCCTACTAGCTTGGAGTTGTTCTCAAAGTTTTTTTTAATATATATATATATATATATATAAAACATGTTAGAGATGGATCGGGGTGGTACACATTTCAGAGGAAAAGTAGTGCAACAGAGCTTGTGAAGAAATTACCACAGTCTATCCATAGATGGAAGAGACAATGGTTTTTTATTACTAGAGATGGTCCTGAAAGACCTTAGAATAGAATGAATAAAATCTCAAATCGGTCTATCGACTCTAAAAAACTTATTTAGAGGAATGTATGAAAATTATCCAAAGATATGGCTTTAGGATGCTCCTGAGAAAAGAGGTTGGGGTGAAAATTTGATAAAGGCTGCTAGGTTTTATGATTAGGAAGAATGCGACCTTCATGAACTGAGTTAGTATTAGGATGGGATACTGACTAAACAATAATTATTGTAATTTTAACTAATTATTTCATGTTATATCGAGATGAATTTGATTTGTCATTGCTATAATTTTGACAAGGAGACTGGTGTTGCTCAACATGGCTAAAGGTAAGCAAAATTGAAAGCGCCATCCACAAGAATTGATTTGGAGGATGACAGTAAGAATATATATCGGTTTTTAATATGTATATGTATATGTGTTTAATGTACAAACAAAAACCGACATCCCGGACAGTCGCATTTGCAACATCTATTTTTCTTTTGCTTCTTTGTTCCTACCTCTGATCCAACTGGGCAACAGAAGGAGGTTTTCCTCCTGACTCAACCGGCTAGAAAGTAGTCCCTACCGTAAAGCAAGATACGGAGTCAAACGTAATACCGCCTTGGGCCTAACCTCCAACGGTACTATGCCCTCTGTCAATTAGATCCAGATTAAGAGTAAACCTACCAAGCATGTCATTCGGAAGAGGCCCTCGTACGAGGGACTATCCACGCATAGTGTAATCCTCTCGACATATTGATCAAAATATATACCAAGCCCTTTTGGCCGGATTAGGGTTTTTAATTCATTTTCATAAAATCATAGACCATCTCTCGGCCACACAAATCTCTTCATGTATCGAAAATCCCTATCCCCCGGGCCAAACTGCAAAAGTCGTAGACATGACAGATGTACCATGAATGCAATTCAAATCATGTCTTTATAAAATCTCATAACAATATTTGTGTTTCCCAGATAACTTCAAAATCATGTACACCATGAAAGTATGCATATATGCCCTTGGAATGTAAGATTTAAACATATAACCGGGTATAAAATAAGTTATGCTAATTTTGATTTTCAAAATCATGATAATATTTCTCGAAAAGAATTTTTAAATACTTCAAAAATTTTAGTAATATATTAATAAGATCATTGGTGAAATATTCCTTAAAAAGAAATAGAAAATATTTTTGAAGTCATAATATAAGAATTTTTTAAATAAAAATATTATGAAAATATTTTAACAATTCAAAGCTTTATAAGAATATTTTAAATATTTAAAGTATTATTTCAAAAAAAATAAATAAATATCTTAAAGATAATTTCTCCAAATAATTTTAAATCTCAAAACCTTATAAGAATATTTAGAATATGTAAAATATTATTTCAAAACGAAATAATAAATATTTTAAAAATAATTTCTCCAAATAATATTTTAAATCTCAAAATCTTATAAGAATATTTAAAATATTTAAAATACTCTTTTAAAAAGAAATACTAAATATTTAAAAAAATAAATTCTCCAAATAAATTTTAAATGTAGAAAACATTTGGCATAACCCATAACCTGTAAATAGTTTTTAAATTTTGTCAAGAACCAACAACAGAGAAATATGCTTTCAAGAAAATAATTAAATTTTGTAAAAAAAAAAAGTTGGTGAACTCACCTTGAGCCGCGAAACAAGCCGAACCTACGAAGAATATCATTTCAAACTTAATCAAATATCTCCATAAAAGATATAACTATGACCCCATGATGGCCCTAAGGTTTACCTAAACTTATTCTAAACCCAAAGGAATTTTAAAAATAACTCCAAAATAATTTCATAATAATCCTTAAAAAAATCATGGGTTCCCAAAATAAATCCATAATTATTAAACTTTACTATTACCTCATAATAAAAATAAACTAAAACTTCTCCTAAAAATATAATAATAATAATAATAAAAAAGAAGAAGAAAGCTTACCTAGAGAGAGAGAGAGAGAGAGAGAGAGAGAGAGAGAGAGAGAGAGAGAGAGAGAGCCAATAAAAGAAAAGGAAAAGAAGAAAGAAGAAAGAAAGAAAAAGTGGGGAGATAGGGGAGAGGGGCTACCGAGAAGAGAAGAGAAGAGAAGCGAGGGGAGAGGAGAGGAGAAATTAGGGAGGAAAAGAGAGAAGAGAGAGAGACTGAGTGAAAGGTGAGAAATTGGGCTTCCTATCACCTCATATATATATATATATATATATACATATGTATGCATGGCTTGGGCTTGTGTGATCAAGACACATGGCATTTACTTGCTATATGTCAACAAATTACCAACCTACTTGGCACCACTAACTCTCATAACTGCATTAAAGTCCTCCAAATTTCGAGACTTTCTACGTTGGCTCCAAATATTAAAAATGACTTAAAACTTATATTAAACTTAGAATCTCAATCTCCAACTTAAAGCATTAAACATTAATAATTCTAAAATATACCCAAAAATGTTTGCCACGAAAACTTCTTTCTTAGATTTTCTAGAAATTTCTTAATGACCCCAAAACTTTCTATTCTTTATAAAACAACCATAAAACTTTTCTTTGAACTCACCGCAACTTATGTTAACTTTGAGGTGCTTAGTCGTGATGTTACATTCTACCCTCCTTAGAAAAATTTCGTCGAAATTTTTGGGTTCACGTACCTAGAATCTCCAGATGTTTCGTACGTGAAAATTCTTCGGTTTCCCATGTTGCATTCTCAATGCCATGGTGTTTCCATAACACCTTGCACATCGGAATTCTTTTTCCTCGTAATTCCTTTACGCTTCGTTCCATAATCCTACTAGGCTTCTCCTCATATGATAAGTCAGTTTGCAATTCCAACGAGTCATCATTCAGAACATACTTGGACGATGGTTGATATTTCTTTAACTAGGAGACGTGGAAGACGTCATGAATGCCTGTTAATTTTTCCGGTAACATCAGTCTGTATGTTACCTTACCAATCATGTTGCTTATTTCAAATGGTCTAATGTATCAAGGGTTTAACTTCCCTTTTCTTGGGTGTCTGGGATTCCCACGGTGTGGTGTGAGTTTTAGAAAAACTCGATCTCCTACTTCAAATTCAAAGTCTCGCTGTCGATTGTTGGCGTAGCTCTTTTTTCGGCTTTTAGATGATCGAAGTCGTTCTTGAATTATTTTTAACCGTTTCTGTGCTTCTTCCAACTCTGGCATCTAGCTCTTCTACTTCCAAAGGGAACGAATTCCAATGTCGTCCCAATACAAAGGGGTTCTACACTTCTTCCCATATAGGGCTTCAAATGGCGCCATTCCGATTGAAGAATGATAACTGTTGTTATATTCAAATTTTGCCCAAACTAGGTTATCAATCCATTTGTTTCCAAACACTAAAGCACACGCTCGCAACATATCTTCCAAAGTTTGGATTGTTCTTTCTAATTGTCCATCAATCTGGAGGTGTGCATCGGTGCTATAGCTTAGGTTAGTCCCTAATGCTGCCTAGAACTTAGGCCAAAATCTCGAAGTAAATTTTGGATCTCGATCTGACATAATATTCACAGGTACTCCATGAAATCTTACAATTTCTTCCATATATAGCTAGGCTAACTTTTCCAAGGAGTACGTTATGTTGATAGCAATAAAGTGTGCCACTTTCGTCAAATGATCAACTATGATCCAAATGACGTCCTTGTAACCTTTTGTACGTGACAACCCAGTGACAAAGTTCGTTGTAACATAATCCGATTTCCATTCGGGGATATGTAATCGCTGTAAGAGTTCTATGGACTTCTTGTGTTCTGCTTTCACCCTTTGACAAGTAAGACAAGCGGTCGCATACTCTGACACATCCCTTTTCATTCTTTTCTGCCAAAACTTCCTCTTGAGATCTTGATACATCTTGTTCTCACCAGGGTGTATGGAATACTTGTTTTTATATACTTCCTCTAATATCTTCCGTTTAATCTCCGCTTTGTTCGATATGCATAGCCAATTTTGAAAATACAAACTCCATTCAGTATCCAAGACTTGAGAGTCATCTAATTTCTTTGCCTCTACCTGAGCTTTAAACCTTTGGAATTCCTCATTACTCCTTTGCGCTTCCTTGATCTCTTGGTGCAAGGTTGAAGTTAAGGTGAGGCTTGCTAACTTGACACTTCTACTCAAAACATCAGCTACCACGTTCGCTTTCTCGGGGTGATAGTTGATTGGGCATCGGTATTCTTCAAGCAGTTCCATCCATCTTCGTTGCCTCATGTTTAGGTGTTTTTGGGAGAACAGATACTTTAAACTCTTGTGATCAGTAAAGATTTCATATTAGCCCCGTAGAGGTAATGTCGCCACTTCTTGAGTGCAAATACTATGGCTGCTAGCTCCAAGTCATGCGTTGGGTAGTTTTTCTTGTGGTTCTTCACCTTCCAGGAGATATATGCAACCACCTTCCTGTCTTGCATCAGTACCGCTCCTAATCCTTCTCCAGATGCATTAGTATATAAGGTAAACTCTTCTGTGAATCAGCCAAAGTTAGCACTGGTGCCGACGTCAATCGATGCTTCAACTCCTGAAAACTCTTCTCACACTTCTCTGACCATTTGAACTCAACAGCCTTTTCGAGTTAACTGTGTTAAGGGTCCAGTAATCTTAGCGAAATCTTTAATAAATTTCCGATAGTATCCAGCTAGCCCCAAAAAGCTACATACTTCTGTACGGGTTTTAGGTGGTATCCAACGAGTTACAGCTTCTACATTGGCTGGATCAACGGTTATGCCTTCACATATGACCATATGTCTCAGAACATTCACCTTCACCATCCCAAAAACTCACCTTTACTGAACTTGGCGTACAACTTGTGTTCTCGTAGGGTTTGCAGCACACTTCGAAGGTGTTGCTCATGTGTCACAGCATCTGGTGAATAAACCAAGATATCGTCAATAAAAATTACCACGAATTGGTCCAAGTATGGGCAAAAAATTCTTTGCATCAAATCCATTAATGTCACAGGTGCATTGGTCAAACCAAAAGGCATCACTACAAACTCATAGTGTCTATATCGAGTGTTAAAAGCGGATATTGGGATATCTTCTTCTTTTATTCGCATTTGGTAATACCCTTGTCTTAAATCCAAGTTGGAATAACAACCTGCTCTTCGAAGTTGGTCAAACAATTCATCGATCAGGGAAAGAGGGTATTTATTCTTTATAGTGACACTGTTCAACCCTCGGTAGTCGATGCACATTCTAAGGGTTCCATCTTTCTTTTTGTCAAATAATACTGGTGCACCCCATGGTGATATGTTCGGACGAATGTAGCCTTGCCGTAACAACTCTTGTAGTTGATTCTTTAGCTCCTTCAACTCCTCCTGAGCCATTCGATATGGTGTTTGGGATATTCGTGCGGTACCAGGTACTAGTTATATGCCGAAGTTTACTTCCCGTTTAGGTAGTAGAGTTGTTAATTCTGCAGGAAAGATATCTATGAATTCCTTCACCACTGGGATAGTTTCCATTTGTACTTCTTCTCTTGTTTTGTTGAGAAAGTATGCCAAATAACTTTGGCACCCCTTCTTGATCAATTTCCTTGCTTTAATTCCTAAGATCAAATGGTTTTCCTTCTTGGTTTTATCTCCTTGAAATTCTAGGGTAGGCATATTTGGTCAGGTAAACTTAACCATTTTCTTTCGGTAATCTACGTGGGCGTAATGCTTAGATAACTAATCCATTCTTAATATCACCTCATATCCCTTAAAGGATAAGTTTGAACCTAATAAAAACTTAGGAGTGCTAACCTTGAGTTTGCAGATATAGATTACACGTAACATCCCATAATCAAAAGAGATATCTAAACTTAAAACAAAATATAATCACAAAGAAAGCACGCTTTATTAAGCCTACCCACTCAGAAGATATTACTTAATACAGGGAAGATTTAATACAAACACAATTACAAAGTCACACTACACTCAGAAAATATCCAGCTTATTTAGTACCTACTATCCAAACATCGAGATCATAAAACGTCCTGTCAAGATTTTAACCCCGCCGGGATAAACGACTACTAAATTCTCTTCGGCAAGCCTCGGCACTGCCGGGGTCTCTTACCGACCTATTCGCCGATCCTACCCAACATCGTCAAGCCATAACCTGTTGTTGAGTCTCAAGGTTTCCGCTCATCAGTGCTACCTTAGTAGTAAACCTACTTGTAGTCTCTAATTGTCTAACTTGACGGGACGACTAAAACTAAAATATCTCCAAAACATAGAGTCAAAGCAGTCAGCTCTTAAAGCTCATCTAGGATTTAGAGAACCTAGTGTCGAACTTAGCTCTGATACTACCTGTGATACCCCGTACCCCTCCACTAGGTCAACTGCGATTGGATAAGGTACCTGGTGCCACTCGGCACTGAACTTACAGAAAACATAAAGCTATTATACAGTTGGTAGGAACTAGAACATCTCCCTCTAAACTAAACAGCGGAAGAATAATATAAATATAAGTTTATAATAAAAACTTTTCAAAACCTATACATATGTTGAATGTCGTGAGGGCCAAGATCTTCCTAGATCAAAACTTTATGGCTAGAGGTTGAAGATCCCAATATTATCGAATGCAATGGGCACACATTGGTTCCACTAGCTAGATCTGGTTATCGAGTCATCTAAAGAAAAGGGAAAAACATTTGAAAGACATGAGGGAAAGATGCTCAGTGAATTCAGTGCATTCGTGTTTTTCGTGACTTTCCCGTACGGGTAAAATATTCTCTATAAAATGGTTTGACATGCCAGAAAAGAAATACTTTCACAAAAATCTCTTATGTGCAAGTTATAAACTTTCTGGAGGCTTCGAGCGCTGCCAGAAAGTGTGAGCGAATCAAGACACATCGGCACTGCCATGACACCCAAATATTCAAAACCATGCATATACCATGATAGGCTCAACAGACAGAGACCGAAACCTTAAACGGGGTTATCGGAAACAAGTTCCGGCATCCCGTAGTCAATACCAGTGTGAAGCCCAAAGCACCCTGTACGAATATTAGATTTCTCATAAACACCGCACACCACTTATACACAAAATAGGTAACGAACCCTGGGGTACCTACCAGGTGGCCCTGTACTACCCTAGCCGGTGAGTCCCTCCTGAACCAACCTGGTAGAAAGTGGTCCCTACCCCAGAACATGATCTGAAGTCAAACGTAATACCGCATTGGGCCTAACCCTCCAATAGTACTACGCCCTCACTGAACTGAATCCAGATCAAGAGTAAACCTACCAAGCATGTCGTTCAGAAGAGGCCCTTGTACGAGGGACTAGCCACGCACAGTGCAATCCTCTCGACAGATTGATCAAAATATATGCCAAGTCCCTTCAGCTGGATTAGGATTTTCAATTCATTTTCATAAAATCATAGGCCATCTCTTGGACACATAAATCTCTTCATGTATCGAAAATCCCTATCCGTCGGGCCAAACCGCAAAACACATAGACATGACAAATGTACCGTGAATGCAATTCAAATCATGTCTTTATAAAATCTCATAAAAACATTTGTGTTTCCCAGATACTTTCAAAATCATGTACACCATGAAAGTATGCATATATGCCCTTGGAATGAAAGCTTGAAACATATTACCGGGTATAAAATAAGTTATGCTAATTTTGTTTTCCAAATATAATGATAAATATTTCTTAAAAGGAATTTTTAAATACTTCAAAAACTTTAGTAATATATGAATAAAATCATTAGAGAAATATTCCTTAAAAAGAAATAGAAAATATTTTTGAAGTCATAACATATATTATGAAAATATTTTAACAATTCAAAGCTTATAAGCATATTTTAAATATTTAAAGTATTATTTCAAAATAATAATAAATATTTTAAATAATTTCTCCAAATGATTTTAAATCTCAAAACCTTATAAGAATATTTAGAATATGTAAAATATTATTTCAAAATGAATAAATATTTTAAAAATAATTTCTCGAAATAATATTAAATCTCAAAATCTTATAAGAATATTTAAAATATTTAAAATATTATTTGAAAAAGAAATAATAAATATTTTAAAAAAATTCTCCAAATAAATTTTAAACGTAGAACACCTTTGGCATAACCCATAATATACTACCGGTAAATATTTTGTAAATTTTGTCAAGAACCAACAATGGAGAAATATGTTTTCAAGAAAACAATTAAATTTTTTTTAAAAGAAAGAGGTTGGTGAACACCTTGAGCCGCGAAACAAGTTGAACCTACAAAGGATATCATTCCAAACTTAATCAAATATTTCCATAAAAATATACCTATGACCCCATGATGGCCCTAGGATTTACCTAAACTT
This sequence comes from Catharanthus roseus, assembly GCA_028651295.1. Classification (NCBI taxonomy): domain Eukaryota; kingdom Viridiplantae; phylum Streptophyta; class Magnoliopsida; order Gentianales; family Apocynaceae; genus Catharanthus; species Catharanthus roseus. The sequence continues at coordinate 598,089 of JAPQWS010000102.1, forward strand.
ATTCTAAACCCAAAGGAATTCTAAAAACAATTCCAAAATAATTTCATAATAATTCCTTAAAAAATCATGGGTTCCCAAAATAAATCCATAATTATTAAACTTTACTATTACCTCATAATAAAAATAAAATAAAATTTCTCCTAAAAATAGAATAATAATAATAAAAAGGAAGAAGAAAGCTTACCTTGAGAGAGAGAGAGAGAGAGAGAGAGAGAGAGAGAGAGAGAGAGAGAGAGAGAGAGAGAGAGAGAGAGAGAGCCGAGAAAAGAGAAGGAAAAGAAGAAAAAAGAAAGAATGAAAAAGTGGGGAGAGAGGGGAGAGGGGCTGCCGAGAAGAGAAGACAATCGAGGGGAGAGTAGAGGAGAAATTGGGGAGGAAAAAAGAGAAGAGAAAGAGAGAGAATGAGAGGAATGTGAGAAATTGGGCTTCCTATTACCTCATATATATAGCCATGTATGCATGGCTTGGGCTTGTGTGGTTAAGGCACATGTCATTTACTTGCCATGAGTCCACAAATTACCAACCCCCTTGGCACCACAAACTCTCATAATTGCATTAAAGTCCTCCAAATTTTTAGACTTTCTATGGTGGCCCCAAATCTTAAAAATGACTTAAAACTCATATTAAACTTTGAATCTCAATCTCCAAATTAAAGCGTCAAATACTAATAATCCTAAAATATGTCCAAAAATGTTTTCAACGAAGAATTCTTCCTTAGATTTTCTAGAAATTATCAAATGACCCCAAAACTTTCTATTATTTATAAAACAACCCCTAAACTTTTGTTTGAACTCACCGCAACTTATTTTAACTTTGAGGTGTTTAGTCGGGACGTTACAATTGTGTCTACCTTGAAACAACGATTAAAAGGAGTCTCCTGGTAACTTTTCTTGGTGTACTTCTATAGGACCATAAGACGTTCGGCAATTCATCCAACCGTTTTCCTTTAAACTCATCGATTCTCTTCTTGAGTCCTTGTAGAATCTTATGATTGGTGACCTCGGTTGCTCCATTTGTTTGAGGATATCCCATGGAAGTGAATCTCTGTTCAATACTAAGTTCTTCATAGAAATCACAAAATTCCTTGGAGTCAAATAGTTTTCCATTATCTAAAATTAGGATTTTTGGGATGATAAAGTAGTAGATCACGTCTTCATGGAAGAATTCCTTGACTTTTCTTGCTGTGATTGTTGCCAAGACTTTCACTTCAATCCATCTAGTGAAACGGTCTATTGGGACAACAAGATTATTTTTTCCACCAATCGCTTTAGGGAATGGTTTTAAAAGATCAATCCCCACAGAGGGAAAGGTATCAAGGTACCAAAAGTATGGTGCTCTAACATCGGGATCAATCCCCACAGAGGGAAAGGTATCGAGGTACCAAAAGTATGGTACTCTAACGTTGGGATGTGGTGCTCATTAGCATGGATCTGGCATTTGATGCACGCCTTTACCAAATTCATCGAGTCCTCTTTCATGGTGGGCTAATAATACCCATACCGTATTATTTTTGTCACCAAAGCTTGTGAGACAATGTGAGAACCACAAATGCCTTCATGTATCTCGCATAAGACGTGTTTGCCATCTTTCTCATTGACAAACTACAGGAGAGGACAATTGCCAATCATCTTGTATAACTGATCAGCAACTAGTACGTAACAAGCAAAAGTTGTTCGTACCTTTCGGGCATGTGCCAGCTTATCCATCAATTTTTTTTATGTAGAATGAAGTTTCGAATAAGTGTTGTCCAAACTTTAGCAACTTCAGCCAGCAGACATCCTTGCCAATGCTTTTTTCTGATAAAGATTCTATCTAGGTTCCTTCGATGGTTCTCCGACACTCTGTTTGGAGAGAAAATCGACTTATGTGTTCTATTCCCTTGGTATCTTCTCAAAGGTTACGTTGGTGAACTCTGACACCAGCTGCTGGACACAAACGAGATATTGCTTCATATTTTCTTTTTTAGCTTTTTAAAATTCCCCTTAGTTACCCGATAACAACCTGAGCCACTACGAACCAAGATATGCATTAGTTTCAAACTTTTAGTCATATGCAAACTTACCAAGAGAGCCTCGTATTCTCCCTCATTGTTACTAACAGGGAATAAAAACTTCATAGCATAAGCATATTGGTGACCATCCGGATCTTCCAATATGAAACTAGCACCTTTGGTATTTTCCCTCGCAGAACCATTAGTGTTGAGTGTCCAAGTATCTGGAGTTTTGGAAGAACTCTAATGCGGAATTGTTTGTGAGTTATCGGTGAAGGAAAATTCGAAAAGAAAGTCTGCTAATGCTTGACCTTGTATCATTTTTCGGGCTAAGAAGTCAATTTGATATTCACTCAGCTCCAACACCCATTTGAAAGTTCATCTCGATATGTCGGGCTTATGTAAAACATGCCCTAACGAGTTATTTGTTAATACCGTAACAACATGTGCTTGAAAATAAGGTTTAAGTTTTCGTGTTGTTATAATTAAACAAAGTAAGTGTTTTTCCAAAGAATTATAACATTCTTATAGCCCGTATAGGATATAGCTTACATAGTAAATAGGTTTCATCTTGTTATTATTGCTTAAAGAATATAAAACAGAACTAATCACTTTGGGAGTGATAGCTAAATACAAAGATATTTTTTCTCCTGCTACCGGGTCATAAGAAGAGGAGGGGAAGATAGATATTCTTTTAGCTTTTGGAAAGCGGAAGAAGCAGCTATAGTTCATTCAAATTTGGATGGGTACCTCAAAATTTGATAGAAATGGAGACTTATCTCTCCAGCTCGTGCGAGGAACCTACTTAGGGAAGCCATTCTTCCTGCTAGGCATTGGACCTCCTACAGTCTTTGGTTCAGACATGTCTTTGATGTCCTTAATCTTTGCTGGATTTACCTCGATTTCCCTTTGTGGGACCATATATGCAAGGCACTTTCCCAAAGAAACTCCAAAAGTGCATTTCTTAAGATTTAATTTGATGTCAATCTTGAAAAGCCTATAAAAAACCTCTTTCAAATCAGTTGTGGCGGTGCCCTTGTCTTTTATTTTACAATTATATCGTCCACATGGACTTCTACTATCTTTCTGATAAGGCCTTCAAAAGCCTTATTCATTGATCCTTGGAATTCAGCTCCTTCATTTTTCAACCCGAAGGGCATGCAGGTATAGCAATAGATGCTATCATCAATAATGAAGGGCGTTTTTGCCAAGTCAGCTTCTGCCATCGGGATTTGGTGATATCCCTTTTATCTAAAAAATATAAGAATTAGTACCCTGCTACGGAATCGACCAACTAGTCAATGCGTGGGAGGGGGAAACGCTTTTTGTGGATGGTCTTATTCAAATTAGTGAAATCAATACACACCCTCCATGCACCTCTCGGCTTTGCCACAACCATCAGGTTAGATATACATTCTAGAAAATCAATATGTTTAACGATACTGGCTTTTAGCAACTCTTGCACTTCTTTTCTTATGATTTCCTATCGTTGCTTTGCAGATGCTCCTTTCTTCTGAGAAGTTAAGTTTAACCTTTCCGGGATCCCCAATTTGTGTTCTGCAAACTCCCTGGGGACAACCCCGAGATCTATCAGTAATGCTTTTCCAATCTGCATTGTTTGCTTTGGTTTTGATTGATGCAAGACAAATAACTTGTATTTGCCATCTGGTTTAAGCTTGGGTGTTTGGCTATCGTCGGTGGATTTGTCCTCTCTTTCAACCTCCTGCACAGTAGAAAAGTAGCACTCTTGGGCTGCCTTTTGGTCATCGTAAATCGTATATATTTCTTGACCCATCAGAATATCCATGGAAAGTTCACATGTAGAGATCCTTGTCTGAAATTGATTTAAAGCAGATCTACCCAGATACAATTATATGATGATGATGTTGAAATAATAAGGAACTCCACCATGTGGGCTATATTAATAACCGAAACGGGAAGTGGAATTTTCCCTTTAGATTTGATTGTCTGCCCCATAAACCAAACTAATGGAGCTGCATAAGGCATGGATTTGTCCTATATAATGCCCATTTGTTTAAAAGTATCCTTAAAAAGGACTTTCACCAAACTTCTAGTGTCCACCCAAATTTTCTTAATGAGGCACTAATCAATGGTCATAGTGACGAAGAGAGGATCATCGCCCATGATTTTCACGAGTTCTCTCTCTTGTGGATTGTAGGCCAATATCCTGAATAATGTTTATAATCTTCAAATGGAAGAAGAGGAATCAGATTTGTTATTCTTCTTGTCGTTGTTCCAGGGGTTTTTTGTATTGTCTGACCAGGAAGATCGTTTCGTGGAAGCGTCATCTGAACTTTGTTAGCTTCCCGTTATGATTACATGCTCAATAGCCTTTTTCAGTTTGTTGTATTGCTCCATATCATGCTTGTGATCCTTATGGAACCAGCAGTATTTTGCTTGATTCCTCTTATAGGAAGAAGAAAGCATTTTTTTGCGGGTCTTTCCTGTTAGTATATGCCCTAAGACCAATTAACTCACATTTATGATTTATGAAGCATGTATTTTTTAATTGTATTTTATGCTCTTGGTCATCAAGTATGTGACTTGATAGTAAAACCCTTATGGCTAATAAAATACTATTCTTATTTGTCCCTAGTATATTACATCTTGTAAACTAGTGTGAAGTTGATTGATGGTCAAGTTTTACTGATCATGAATATGAGATATAAAATCAATTCATAAATACATATTGAGAATATTGTATTGGACATGACCCAAAGTGAAGAAGAAATATTGCATGGGTTTTAGTTATAAGTATTTCTTCTCAGTTTTATATTTGGTGTCCTTCGACCTAATGTTTCTAATGTTTCTTGCATGGGGAGAAAAATATGTTTTGACATAGTCAAACATCACTTTTAATTAGGTGATCATTATGATTATTGGTTGGCTTATTTTCTCGTCATGACTTGAATATTGGAGATAGTGAAAGGGATTTGTCCCTCTCTTTTTAGAGAGAGATATCCATGGGCCCCTTGATAAGGAAGACTGGAAAATATGCATGGCCATGCTCAAATAAGTATTAATAAGGTGTTATTAATATTATTTGTTGGAACAGTCTGCCTGGTGATCAAGTAAATGGTTAATTAAGTTTTATAAGGATGACTTGATCCATGCCTTATACTTAATTAGGATATCGTGTGACAAAAGGACTAAATATTAAATCTGATGCTAGGTTATTATTACATTTACTTAACTTGGGTAAGCATAATGTCTTGCTAGAGGCCGCTTATGTTTTGTGAATAAATGTCTAGGACATTTTTCATTCACTGTCAACGTTAAGTGAACCTACAGGGTCACACGCATAGACGATCTTGTGAGCATAATGTCCACGTTCAATGTATCTAGATTGTGTCCAGATTCGTTGAACGTATACAAAAGGGGATCAGATTCCATATTTTATTTTCTGGTAGGTTAATAAGTAATTAATTTTATTTAATAGAATAAATGAAATTAATTACTTAATATTACTCATCCAACCGTTGGATGATTATAGGAATAAACGGACGAGATTAAACTGTCATTAGATGACAGTTAGGGTTTTGATATTGATAGCTATAAAAGGTTATGTTAACCTTTTCTTGGTGGCCGTCCTTTATCTGAATAAAGAAAAACAAAACCCTAAACCCTAGAACGGCGATATAGTATCTCGTCTCCTCTCTCCAAAATACGACCGATTACCAGATAGTCAGGATCAGTTCTGAACAGTTTTCAGAACACAGAAGGGGCTAGCATCCCGCTCGCTTGCAGAGGAGTTCGTCGCGTGGATACCAGTAGAGGGCGAAGCATACAAAGTAGCGCCTCCACAATGAACAATCAAAACATTGAGGTAATTTCTATCCAATCGGTTTTTCTAGTATGTGCAGAACCTGTTGGTGGATTTCCGTAGTTTTATTTTACTAACATTTCCAAGATCCTAAAGACTCCACTTGTTGCAAGATGACTGAAAGGGGAATTTTAAGTGGCGTGTAGTCATACCTGGGAGTTTCGAACTTCATTGGTCCCAACCATTCTTGCACCTCTTTGACTTCGTTGTCCAAATCCCGTTTTCAACGAACGTAGTCATCCGCATGGATGAATCGTTCTATTCTTTTCAACAAATCAAATATGATGGTTGGCTCCTGCTTAGCTAGCTACTAGGAGAAAGCCCTAGTTGCTTAAACCGTGCTGATATCCTTGTATAAATTCCCCTTCAGATAAACCATGTCTAATTAAATGGGGCCGTGAAATCTTGAACAGTTTCGTTCGAGCACTGACGTACGCTTAATAAGAAATCTGAGGTTTGCCTGAAAATAGATTGTGGCAGGAAATTTTGGATAAACTTCTCTCCTAATTCCCAGAAACTATTGATGCTCCTTGGTGGCAAATGTACATGCTAGGCCAAGGCTTTCCCGGTTAAAGAACTAGGGAACATACAACAACACGTGCTATCGGAAGCGTTATACACATACATTTGAGAAATATATTGCATAATGTGTTCTTTGGGATCACTGGAGCCATACTATGTGTTAAGTTTAAGATAAGAGAACCGTTGGGAACTTTTGTACAAGCATATTTTTCAAACAACGGATTGTGCTGCAAAAAGTCCCTGTTACAAGAATCTAATGTTGAAGAAGAAGTCATTTGTGCGAGAGTTCTGTTTATGAGATCTTGGATAGTTTGTGTTAGGGGCATGGGAGATGCTTACTGATGAGAGGTTCCTTCCCCGAAAGTAAAATTTGATGGGAAGGAGGGAGAAGGAAAAGTAGTAGGGATATATTATGGCGAGTTTGGCACAGACGAAGCAGGAATTACTTGTGGAGATAGCTGGGAGATAGATGTACTAGCTTGGAACACTAGCATAGTCTGTAGGGAAACTAACAGAGTTTGCAATTGAGCTATTTGATCTGGAGTCAAATTGACCATCGTGGAACCAGTATTTGGGAGACTGATCTTCACTAATTATCCTGCATGGAGAAGAAATGATGATTGGAGAGGGGCTTCCACCCCGTTCACCTCTATGCTTAAGTCAGATCAATCTTTACAAAGATATCAACAGAAGAGTAAAGAGAGAGAAAGAGTAATGAGAGATTAATAATTTATTACCAATTATACCTTTAATATATAAGGTGAATATCCTTATGGCTCAAGGAAGGTTCCAATGATATCATAGGGAGATCTTGTGACAATGACCCAAGGGGCATATCAGGGATTTTACTTAGATAGCCCGAGAGAACATTTGCCTAAGCATGTAGGGCAAGACATTCTTAAGATAAAAAAGTACTAGGCCAAGTAGGTTGAGCCCAAATGGAATAGCCCAATGGGCTGTCCCGATCAAAGGCAATTCTTAAAGAAGTTGTCTTTCATTTGGCATATTACTACTGCGAAGCATATGTTAAACAAACAAGATTTGAAGGAACTCCTTGATATTGTCCAAGGATTTGAAGGATCTCCTGATTATAAAACCTTATATGATTTCTCCCCTGATAAAGCAAATTAGAGCTTTTGAAAAGAGGTTAGAGTTTTATGCAATTTTTCATTCTTCTTAAATAGATATTCAAACTGTTGATGTAAAAAACATATTCCGTGCATCCCACAAAAATGCCTAGTTTCCTTCTTCTTTCGTCCCAAATTATGGTCCTATTTCCATTTATATATATTACTTGACATGTTAATTCCCTTGTATACCCTCTCATTATTCTATATCTTAACTAATAAAAATATCCACTTCCTAAGAAATATTAATAAAACACACATCATTCTAATAATTATATACAAGTTTCAAGATAAAAAATCAAATTCATTAAATATTAAGGAAGGTGGAAAAGAGAAATCAAAATAAAATTTACTACTTCAACTAACTTTCTTAATCTCTGTGAAAATTGAAATAATACCATCTTTGTGGGATAGAGGGAGTACTAGTTTTTCAATTATATTAAAGACTGAGTTGATAATTCAATATTTGTACGATTTCTTTACTGGGTTGATGAAAAAAGATGGAAGATTAGATACTATGGTTTCTCAATTAATAGACAAGTTCTCAATTGATAGACAAGTTTAAGCTTTGCACTATTGAGCTTGCAGAAATGTACCTTATAGTGTTGAAGGCTATGAGTGCATTTAGTGGACCTCCTTTGGATCTCAAGCGTATAGTTGTTGGGAATTTTAATCTGAAGGATCTTCTTCTTCCCACTGATGATGGTTTTGAAATGGGTTAATTCCATTTTAGTACCATTTTGTTTAGTCATTTGACAGTTTAGTACCTGTCGATTTCCATTTCAGAACCTTTTTTTTGGTCATTTGACAATTTAGTACCACTTGGTTGTTGATTGATAATTAAGTGACCAAATCTAAATTTTGGACCCGTGTTAGGTCTGATTTTTTTGACTATTTGTAGAGATTTAAATATGAACTCCCATTTTGCCCCTAGGTAACTACAAGAAAAGGGATGAATTTTCATTCATGTTTAAATATCTACAAACACTAAAAAAATCGCATCTAATAGTGGGCCACAATATTGGGGGTTAATTTTATTTTAGTATCATTTGTTTGGTCGTTTGACAATTTAGTACCACTTATTTGTGATTGACAATTAAGTAACCAAATCACAATTCCAGTGGAATTAATTTTACCGGGAATATTGTGGCCCACTGTCAAGTGTGATTTTTTTTATATTGTTTATAGATATTTAACATGAAAACCCATCACGTTTTTTTGATAATTTAGAACCACTTGTTTATTGATTGACAATTAAGTGATCAAATCAGAATTCTGGCTAAATCAATTTTGTTGGAAAAATTGTGGCCTACTGTTAGGTGTGAATTTTTTACTGTATGAAAATTCATTTCCGTTCTTGTCCTCTAAGGGAAAAATAGAAATTCATGCTTAAATCTCTATAAACAGTAAAAAAATAACACCTAGTAATGGTTCAGAATTCTGATTTAGTGACTTAAATGTCATTCAATAAATAAGTGCAATAAATCGTCAAATGGCAAAACAAAAGGTACCAAAAAGGAAATTAACAAATAAATTATACTAAATTATCAAATATCCAAACAAAAAGGTACTAAAATAGATTTAACCCTTTTGAAATTCTCAAACATGGCCTTACATTCATCATATCACTTGTTGGGAATCCACTAGCTTTGAACTATCTTTCTATCAAAGAGGTTGCCTCTGTGGTTTGTTCATTGTATGTGAGAAACAATTTGAAAGAGGAGCTCACAAAGGGAAGTAATTATTTGATTCATGATTGATAGAGAAGATTAATCAATTTAGGTCTGAGATCGGAGAGGTTCATCTTCAAATACCAACTTCTTCGTGGAATAACTTCCCTGGGACAAATGTTCAAGCATTCTTGGATTTTTAATTTTATTGAAGATCTAAAGAAAAGGTTGAAATGTGAAATATGTCTAAAGTTTTCAGTAGGAAAACTTTGTCAGAATTTTCTGTTCTATGTATTGTTAAACTCAGTATTTGTACAGATGATGATGATCTCCTATGAATCAGGAATAAGGGTACAAAGAGAAACTACTGCCTATAATATCTCACTATACTATTCTTAGCCTTCCAAGAAATTAGCATGATTCTAGAGAAATGAAATAGCCCCTGACTGAACAACCAGTGAGACAACAACTTGCCTAATCGGAATCACAGTAGGCAATTAAGTGAAGTAGAGTAGTGGCTCGAAGCAAGATGCCTTGACCTGGTGTACCCTTATGAAACCGAACCACTCGGAGGGCATTGTCCCAGTGTTCTTGGCACGGATGCTGCATAAATTGAGCTAAAACATGGATGGTGTAAGCAAGCTCCGGGTGAGTAATAGATAAATAAATTAATTTTCCGATGAGATGTCGATATCGGACGGGCTGAAGAAAGAAGTCGCCGGAAGCTTTAGCTAGTTGATGGTTCGATTCTATTGGGGTAGAGACTGGTTTGGGCCCAAGAAGCCCAGCTTCAGAAATAATTTCTAAGGAACACTTGCATTGGCTAAGATAAAACCCTTCAGGGCTCCGAGCTATTTCAATGCCCAAGAAATATTTAAGATTGCCCAAGTCTTTCATGTGAAAATAAGAACCCAAATAAGACTTGAAACAAGCAATGCACGATGAGTCACTCCCGGAAATCAGCAGGTCATCAACATAGATTAAAATGCAGAGAAAAGTGGTATGTTTCCTGAATGTAAATAGGGAATAGTCCGCATAAGATTGCACGAACCCGCATCAGTGTAGAGAGGACGTTAGTTTTGAGAACTACCACAGGGACACCTGACGGAGACCATAGAGAGATTTATTGAGACGACACACTTTTAGCGGATCGGACATGTGAAAACTTGGGAGAAGTTTCATATAGACCTTTCAGTCGCATCTTCATGCAAAAAGGCATTTCGAATGTCCATATGATAAACCTCCCACTTTTGGGTTGCGGCTATAGAGAGCAAAGTGTGTACGGTTACCATCTTTTCTATAGGAGCGAATGTCTCAGTGTAATCCCCGCCTTCGCGTTGAGTGTTCCCAAGTACGACTAAGCAAGTTTTGTACCGTTCAATAGAACCATCTGATTTGTACTTGATTTTGTAAACCCACTTGCTGCCGAGAGCTTGCTTGCTAGGTGGTAGTGAAGTCAATGTCCATGTATTGTTTTTCACAAGAGCATCTACCTCCTGTTGCATTTCTGGTCGCCATTCGGGGATGTAGGCGGCATCAGAATACTTAGTGGGTTTTGTATCTGCATTAACAGCTGCTACGAAGCTTCGATGTGAGGATGAAAATTTTATCATAAGAAATAAAATGAGTTAACAGATATTGAAACGTACCTGGGAAGCCCAAAGAAGAAGGTGAAGAGGAAGAGAGAGATATACTAGGTGAAGACCAAGTGGCATGATAGACATAATCTTTTAATTTTGCAGGAGCCTGTGGATCTGCTGCTGCGGTGGAGATTCAATTTAACATTACGGTCTGCGAGCTCCATAACAGCAGGGAGCTGAACCACATTAGGAGCAGGGGAAATTTCTTGCAGCTGAGTCGCATCAGGAGCAGGAGCCAAATCGCAAGGTTGGGCCAGAGGGTGCTGCTGAGGTGGTCGAGCCAGGAGGGCTCGGTGAGGTGGCCTAGAGTGGAGAGTATGGGTTGTAGAAGAGAAAAGAGGTTGGGGCACGAGTTGTGGGACTGGAAGGTTGTACGGATAGGCTGAAGAAGAGGAAAGATGCAGCTAGGCTACTGTCTGTTAGGCTGGATGTAGTTGGGCGCTGTCTGTTGGGCTGGAGGATGTAGTGGGTTGAGAGGCTGGGCCGTCTGGAGTAATGGAATCTGCTGGGCCTCCTGTTGTGGGTTGGCCGTGTTTGGGCTCCTCCTGGCTCCTGAATTAATTCTACACAATTCTCCAAAATCACAATTAAATTTAATATTTGGTGATATATTATCCTGGGTCTTGGAAAGAAACGGGAATTCATGAGGTAAGAAACTCATGTATCTGTAAATAAAAAAACTTCCATCATTTTTTACATATGGATAGCCCAAGAATATGCGCTTTCGGCCCTAAGGTCTAAACATGTCTTTAGGTAGACTGTGGTCATGTACATATGCCAGACACCCGAAACTCTTTATTGAATAAAAAGGAACTTTATTAAACAGAAGTTCAAAAGGTGTTTTCCAACCTAATACCGATAGAGGGGTTCTATTTATTAAATATCCTATAGGTAACACACTCTTCCCCTAAAACTGAACTGGAAGATTAGCATAGAAAAGTAAGGCATGAGCCACATTTAAAATATGGCGATGCTTACACTCTATACGACCGTTTTGTTGCGGTATGTGTACCATGGAAGTCTGATGTAGCATACCTTGTTACATAAAATATGGTTTCAAACATACAAATGCTGTCCTATTATCAGTCCGAAAAATTTTCACTCTTTTGTGGAATTAAGTTAAAATCATGGCAAAAAAGTGTTTCATTTTTGGTGCTACCTCCTTTTTCTCCGCAAGTAAAAATATCAAAACACATCTTGAATAATCATCCACAGTAGTTAAAAAATAATTTGCTCCATAGGAGAATGGAGTTTTATAAGGACCTCATAGGTCACAATGTATCAAATCAAAAGGTGTTGTAGCATTATTCAAACTAAGCAGGAAAGTATCACGGGTTTGCTTAGTGTGCAAACAAATTGAACATTTTTCCAAAGAATCGGATTTAAAATGTTGACCCAAAAACTCCTTAATGATGGATTTAAATGGATGTCCCATTCTCTTACGCCATAAATTTCCAATATCTGACCGACGAACAGTATGAGAGAAATTTGAAGTTACTGATATGGACCTGAAGTAGTATATCCATCTCCCTCTTCACCCGTTCCAATCGGCATCCCCGAGGTACACTCCTGTAACATTAACACAATGTTATTAATTATGATAACACAGTTATTTGTTTTGGAAAGTTGAGAAAGAGATAACAGGTTGCATCGAAGCTGTGGAATATGAAGAGCATTATCAATTTTAAGTGTTGAGTCAAGACACACTGAACCTATTTCCACTCCAGTAGTTTTAGAACCATTTGGGAGTGTGACAGTGTATGGATGTGAAGGTTTAATGTTGGACAAGAAATATTTCCTGGCTATCATATGATGTGAGCATCCACTGTCTAGGATCCATTTGCATTCTATCTTACCAGAGAGAGTATCATCATTAGGAGAGGATGATTTTTGGCTGTCCAACAAAGTCAGAAATCTATTCCACTGTTTCAGCGAGAGGCCCGGAATTCTTACGACGGAGCCCATCGCTGAGTCTGCCATTACTGTCACCCCCATTTTCTAGACAGAGCCGCCATGTCTGGTTCTATCAAGCGATTCAGTCAATGCTGCTGCTGCCCATCCGTGACTAGCCGACGAAGACGACCATTCGTGGTCGGTCGGAGGAGTCTCCGAAGAGGAAAAAGGCATCGGATCTGACTAGCTCGCAATCACTATTGTTCCGGTTGAGGATGGATGTTTTGTCTAGGTGAGTCTTGCAGAGGAAGACGGTGGCTGCTGCTCTACCACTGTGGTGGCCGCCCAATTCATATGTGGTGGCTGTCTAGTCCAACAGCCTAAACTTTGTCGCCGCGACCCCTGCTCCGGTTGCTGTTGCTTCTTCCTCGTCCTCTGCGCCCTCCGGCAATGACACCGACAGAGCTCCGGCCGGCCCACTGATACTCCGTTTTGGGAACCTGAACAACAGGTAACAATTTTTAGCTTCCTACCCCGATTTGAAACAGTGTGTATATTATACCGATTTTGGGATCGCAAACACCATTGCTTCACTTCTTGTGTCTGTATTTCGGACTAAGTTTCAATGTGCTTCTTCTTTCACAATCAATACGTATGTTTTCTTAATGTTCAGAATGGGATCCATCTGTAAAATGTTTGGTCGTACAATTCCGTAGATTGAGTCATCTAGCTAATAAGGAACTGATAAACTTCGTCTTCCTCTATTTGTTTAATAATGTCATTTATCATTCTGCACGTGCAGTTGGGTAACTGTTGATAGTTTTTTAGTTCATCCCAAATTTTCTTAAATTTTGCAAAATAAGCAGAAACAGGCATACCTGACTGCTTACAGTTGACTAAAGCAGTCTTCAGTTCATGTTTCTAGGTGCATTTCCTGACATGAATTGTTCCTTCAAATCTGCTCACAATTCGTCACACCTCTCTGTGTATGACATGGTAGTTCTTAGATTGGGTTCAATAGTATTCAATATCCATGATTCTACAAGAGTGTTGATGGTCCACCAATTTTCTTCTTCTGTAGTTCTAGATTGTGGTTTTGGAATTTGTCTTTCGACAAACCCGAGCTTTTTCTTAGCTCGTAATGCCAATCTCTTTGCTTTAACCCATTCATCATAGTTATCTTTCTTAAGTTGTACCTGCGTGAGGATAAGTGTGGACTATCTGAAGATGCAAGATAGTATGCATCCTTCAGAATGTGCTCATTAGTATAATCGTCATTATCAGATGTTGATGTATTAATCACTCTCTGTGTATTCATATTTTCTTCTTTTTAATGAGAAGCAAGAAATATCTTTTTTTCTTTTTTTTCCTTTTTTGGAAAATTCTCGCTTGTCTATGGTTAGCTTTGATACCCATTAAAGTTTTCAGTAGGAAAAATTTGTCAAAATTTCTGTTTTGTGTATTATTAAACTCAGTATTTGTACAGATGATGATGATCTCCTATGAACCAGGAAGAAGGTTACAACGAGAAACTACTGCCTATAATATCTCACTATACTATTCTAGTTACAACAATATATTACATTTCAAACTTATTTCAATTCTAACTCTCTAACCTCCTAACAATGTTTGACCATTTATCAAAGACATCAAATCAACATGCTTTAGAAGTTACGGTCTTTAAAACTCTTACTTTTGGGAGTAGGCAGGTAAAAAAAGCCCATGAGCCTATTGTCCACTCTACTCCCAAATATTTAGAATCAACAAAAGGCCACCCATAATAGATAATGGGCTAGAATGAACATGGACATTAAATAAGAATGTTGGATTTTTAGAATATCTTAAACCTTTTATTGGACAGCCTAATGGACAACCTATTAGGACAATCCTTTGGTTATTCTAAAATTAGAATAGCAAGGATATCCTCCTCCAACCATTCAATGGTATTTCTCACTTGTGGTCTCGCTTAACCTTAAACATCTCTCGAACTCCAAATCCGTACACAAATTCTCCTTAATAGCTGCGCAACCTTCGTCTGTCCAATTGCCATCATTGAAGCACCGGAGAGGTCGTACAACTCGGCGATGAAATCTCTAACCTAACTCTAGCTGATGCTAAAAAACTGGTTGAATATTTCAGGATAAGTTAGGAGTCTCCACCACAGCTTCCTTCACGCATGTTGCTAGTCGTCGTTGCTCCATAGGAATTATGAGCCCAATTCTCATTCTTCATATATCTTCGCTCCTTTCTTGAGACTTTTTCGTTTTGCTCCTATTTCCGTGCTGTCTCGCTATTCGGGGTTTTAGGGCCTTTTTCAAAGATGCGATTTTTTAGGGAATTTTTCTTTTTATCCCTTCCTAATGTATTGAAATTTCGGTAATGCTTGTCCAATCTCTGTGGATTTTTGACCTTTGAAATTGATTGGAAGACTATGGGAGCCAGTGATTCGATGGTATCTGCTTCTTGACTTGGAATTTTTTCTAATTGCTGGAAATTTGGTCCTTTCGGCTAGAAATTAGTTCTATCTATAGTTTGTTCAGGTTAGAATTCTGTAGTTTTATGTTTTAATATGGAAATTAGTTAAAGTTTCTAATTTCTGTTGATTTGGGTGTCAAATTAGTCCCAGAATTAAATTGATTACTATGGATTGTGTTTAAAATCATGATATCGATATGATTATAATTGTTGTTGTAGCTGTTAAAAATATAAGGAACTCTTTTGTAATGGTGCAGTTTCTGATATGCTTCTAAATGGCGTGGATAGTGGCTGGGAAAAAGGTTAGTTTTTTACCTTTCTCATGGAACTTCAAATTAATTTGCTTCCCTTTATGCTTGCAATTGGTTTTTGGAGCTTAACTTTGTGCCTTCATTTTTGAGGGGTTCAATAATGTCTTAAAGGCCCTTCTAGAAAGGAACTTTTTTAGTCTTTTTGGGGGAATTGCTTTCCTTTTCTATATTTATAATATGACGATGAATGAAAATTCCAGGGTTTACTTGCGCACATTGTTTCTAACTGCAGGGCACTATTATTCTCACACATTGTAGAAAACTTCTCAGTTGCTTCATCTAGAATCGTAGTGGGCAAAGATAAAGAGCTTTTTCTTGGAGTATCAAACACAGAATACTTGTCTGCAGCTCCATATAACGTACGTACATAATCTTCTCTATTCTTATATCCGTACATTTTGTTTTATAGGTTTAGGTACCTCATGTCTGTTTGCATCTGTTTACTACTGATTCAATGCAATCTGACTTGGGGAATTAATGAACCTCCATGTCTGTTTGATGCGTTTCATGTAATGAGTTTTGTTATTTATTCGGTCAATGCTTTTCTTGAGTTGTATTTATTGTGTTTTTCTAATTCATCCAGTTCCATTTTCATTTTATATCTTTCTTTAAAATATATCTTTTAATTATGTATTATATGTTAGTGCATTTCTTTTTCGGTCTCTCTTATTCTTAGCATATAACCTTAGGCATCTTTTCATGTTTCTCATGTACTCAATGTCATATGGTTTTTCCTTGTCAAATGATTTCTCATTTTATTTATGTCTTTTTCAAGTAAAGTAGTATATGTTAGTACCAAATTCATTTCACTAGTTTATCTTTTGATAAATAGCATAGATGTTATATTGTTGTCAATTTGGTTATTTGTTCATTGTTTTGGTTCTGGAGATTTTATAATGTTTTCCGTGTCTTCAAGGGTATAGTTCCCCGGTAATTGAATTAGATATAGATAGGAAGATAAAGTGATGTGAACTGGTTAGACATGCAAGAACATCAAGGAGTTGTGACAAGAGCCAAGGCAAAACAACTAAAGAGTCACAAGGATCAAATTGAGCAAGAGAAGTTTCAAGGCTTAAATTTTGATGTCAATTTTGATGTCCAAGACTTTATGGGGATTAAATTTTGATGTCCAAGACTTTATGGGGCAATATCCTAAATTTTTGAGTAAGTTAGAAATTGAAAATTTACCTTGGTAGATGGTTGGAATCCCTTTTGCCCAAGCTGAAACATTGCCTCCTATTTTTGGCAATATGTTGACTAGTGCTCTAGAATAGTCCAAATGCAATTAAAACACCTCTATTGTCTTATCAAGTGTATGTATAGGTTATATCTATCCTTTGGACTGAAAATATGAGAGGGAAAAATTCCTATTTTCTCCCTCAAGTCTCTATAAATATGTAGTCTTCCATTTTGAAGAAGTTAATCAAGAAATTTTTCAAGACAGGTTCTTCTTTTAGTATTCTTAGTTCTTAGCTTAGTTTTTCTATCTTCTTCAAGGGTGAACTTCCTTGAAAGAAAAAAAATCACTTTGAAGACTTGTTGAAAGTTCCAAGAGCTTCAAGGTTGATCATAAAAAATTCCTTCATACTAGTTACTACACTCTTGTAGAAAACTAGTCTTGAGGTCTTCTTCTTGTTTCATTGGGGTCTAAGGTTCAAAATACCTTAGGTTGCTTGAACTTTGAAGAAAAGATTTTGTTTAAACCTTCTTGAGGTCTTGGATTTAATATATCCAAGGTTGCTTGAAGTTTAACATTTTCAAATCCTTTCAAAGGCACTTTCTCTCTTCTACTTATTACACTTGTTTTGTTTGTTCTCTCCCTCACTTCTTGGACGAAATTTTATGCTCTTGAAGATCATTCCACGTCATTTGGTATTAGAGCCACCTTCAAGTAAGTGTTTTTGAGATATCTTACATACAAATACAAGAGAAAAAAAAAAAAAGAGAAAAGAGACAAGATTGCTGGAAAATGGCATCACAAAAAGAAGAATGCTTGAACAATCTAGAATATGACTAGAACTTTGCAATATTTTTTTACATGGAGTTATACTAAATTGACCTGGGAAACAAATGAAATAAGTTTCATCTAATTTGGACTTCATTTGATATCTCAAAATAGTCAAAACTTGAAGGTGTACCTGGCTTTCCGTAGACAAAAAGTACTGAAATTATCTGAGCATATCTTCCTTTTTACTATTCCTTTTTCTTTGATTCTTGAGCCTAAACTCAAAAATTTTGAGTGAGGATTATTTCTAGACAAACCTCATTCAATTTAGACTTATGGTTAAATACCAGTTTTCCAAACAAGCCGAGTATGTCATCTACTCTGCTTGCTGGAAACTTTTGTTGTGTATTCTTTTGTGCTCTTGATGTGTCCTAGCTTTGTGTTTATATTTGTGATCGAATTTCTTTCCTTTTTAAGTACTTATTTCTTCACTTGGTCAATCTATCATTATTGACTCAAATGCTCTTGGAAAATTTTGTTGAACTTCCTTAAAATGAATGGATGACTCAATATCATTTTCCTTGCTTCTCATATTTCTCAACTAGTTTTTGTTTGTGATTTTTTTTTTATTTTGGTTGTTTTAAACTTGAGTAGAGGTGTTAAATCTTTGTTAAGAACTCATAGAACTCTTTGAGACTTGAACCTTTAGAAAAAGGCAAGAGTTGTGAGAATATCCTCAAAAAGCCAAAGAGAGTTAAACAAGAGAGTTTTGTGAGGTAAACACTACCAAGATGTCAACCCAAGCTCAAGAACCAACTCCTTTTGGAGAAGAGTCTAGCAACTCCCAACATGATGACCCTTTAAGGCTTATAATACAAGAATTACAATCCCTAAGAGATGAGATGAGGGATATTAGAAGGGATGTCACTAATCTCTCTAATCAACAAAGGGAGGTTAGTCCTCATGGTAGTCTCAATGTTACTATCCCAAGGAGCAATGGACCACTCAATTGCTCTAGGACAACCGAGTTCCACCAACCTCCACATTTTGATAAAAAACTTCATCCACCTCCTTACGGTGGTAGAAGAGGCGGTTTTGGAGGAAGAGGCATGCCTGACACTTTGAAGAAGTTCCAAGGCCACAAGCTAGGCATGGAGAGCCATTATATGATGATCATGAACATGTTCCATTTGTTGCTAACCGTGGAAGAGACCAAGGTGACCAAACCTTGGACCGAATGAAGTGGAAGCTCCTTAAGGGTGAGAATGACCCTAACATTTTCTTAGATTGGGAGAGGCAAGTAGAAAACATGTTTATGTTGAAAACTTGTAATGAGTTCTTAAAAGCTAGACTTGTAATAGCCGAATTTTTCGGCTATGCTTTACATAGGTGGGAAAGGATAGTAAACCAAAGAGTTAGAAGTGGTAGACCACCGGTTGATACTTGGAGAGAGTTAAAAGCTTTGATGAGAGAAAGATTTGTGCCCGAGCACTACTATAGAGAGCTTCATTATAAGCTCATAACTTTAAAACAAGGTGCAAAAAGTGTAGAAGAGTATAGACAAGAGCTTGAGCTCTACATCTTGAGGTTGAACTTGGAAGAAGACAAGGATGCTTCAATGGCTAGGTTCCTTAGTGGTCTCAATAGGGAGATAGCCAACCAACTTGAGTTGTATCCACATACAACTTATGAAGACATGTGCCACCTTGCTTACAAGATCGAATCACAAAGGAAAAGAAGTGGGATGATGCGGTCCTAATTTCCCAACCAAAGACAAGTTGCAACAACAAAACCACCTACTTCCAACTTCAAGCCATGGCCAAAAAAGGAGGAGGCTCCTAGAGTTACTTTCCAACCTCCAACCAAACCAAAGATGGAAGAGAGAGGTAAAATCATTTCTAACCCTCCAAAGTGCTTTAAATGTAATGGTGTAGGACACTATGCAAGTAGTTATCCGATAAGGAGAGCTTTGATCTTTAGGGAGGATTTGAATAGTTGGATTGAGAAGGAGGAGGATGAAAGTAGCGAATGTGTTGAGGGTGAAGAAAATGGTGAGGATAATGAACATGTTGATTTGAATCCTTTAGGAAATGATGACGATGTCTTGAGTTTAGTTACCATAAGAGCACTAAGCACTCAAACTTTTGATGATAACATGATCGAACAAAGAGAAAACATCTTCCATTCTAAATGTAAAGTTGAGGGAAGGATTGCCAACCTTATCATTGATATACTTATCTTGTTGAGAAGTTGAAACTACCTACTACGAAACATGATAAACCCTACAAAATCCATTGGCTAAATGATAGTGGAGAAATTAAAGTCTTGAGACAAGTAGTGGTACCAATAGAAATGGGAGCTTACAAAGATGAGATACTATGTGATGTGGTGCCCATGCAAGCATGCCATCTTCTCTTGGGAAGACCTTGGTAATTCAATAGAAAGTCCCTCCACAATGGGGAGAATAATACTTATTCTTTTGTGAAGGATGGAAGAACATTCACTATGAATCCTCTTACACCTCAACAAGTGAGAGATGAACAAAAAAAGATGAGGGAGAAAGAGAGGGCCGAAAGTGAGCTCAAAAGGAAAAAAATTGGGGAGGGAAAGAGAGTTGAGGAAAAAGAAAAGAGTGAAGAAAGAGTGATGAAAAACAAGAGTGAAAAGAAAAAGAGTGACAAAAAAAAAGAGAGTGAGATGAAAGAAAAGAATTGTTTCTTTGCAAAACCTAGTGAGGTGATTGAAGCAATTGAAAGAACAGAAGTGGTATTTCTCTTGTACTGTAGGGAATCTTTTACTTCATCTAAAGAACACTCACCCTCTTTTTCAAGTGAAATTTTGCAGGTTATTGAAGATTACAGAGACGTATTTCCCGATGAGATGCCCGGAGCTCTTCCACCAATTAGAGGAATCGAACACCAATTTGATTTTGTCCCCAGGGCAGTCTTGCCAAACCGAACGGCCTATAGGAGTTCACCGGAAGAGACTAAGGAGCTAAAAAGGCAAGTTGAGGATCTAATTTCAAAAGGGTATGTGCGTGAGTCCATGAGTCCTTGTGCGGTTTCGGTTTTGCTTGTTCCAAAAAAAGATGGTACATGGAGAATGTGTATAGATTGTATAGCCATAAACAACATTGCTATTAAGTATAGGCACCCATACCTAGACTTGATGATTTACTTGATGAGTTGCATGGTTCTAATCTTTTCTCTAAAATTGACTTGAAATTAAGATACCATCAAATTAGGATGAGAAAAGCGGATGAGTGGAAAACCGCTTTTAAGAATAACTTTGGTTTGTATGAATGGATGGCTATGCCCTTTGGATTAACTAATGCTCCTAGTACATTTATGAGATTAATGAATCATGTGTTAAGGAATTTTATTGAGAAATTTGTTGTTGTATACTTTGATGATATTTTGGTCTATAGCAAGACATATGAAGTGCATGTTCAACATCTTAGGGAAGTACTAAATGTCTTGAGAATTGAAAAAATTTTTGCTAACCTTGACAAATGTGAGGTTTTTTTTGACAAAATTACATTTCTAGGTTATGTGGTAAGCTCACAAGGACTTCAAGTAGATGAAGGTAAGGTCCAAACAATTAAGGAATGGCCAACACCAAGAAATGTATTGGAAGTGAGGAGTTTCCATGGCCTAGCAAGTTTCTATAGGCAGTTCATAAAAAATTTCAGCACTTGCTAGCCCTTTGACCGATGTGATCAAGAAAACGGAAGGATTTAGGTGGGAAACAAAACAAGAACAAGCATTTCAATTGTTGAAGGAAAAGTTGTGTAGTGCACCCCTTTTGTCACTACCAAACTTTGAGAAAACTTTTGAGGTGGAGTGTGATGCATCCAGCATTGGTATAGGTGGTGTACTTATGCAAGATGGAAAGCTCTTAGCCCATTTTAGTGAAAAACTTAATGGGGCAGCCGTGAGGTACTCAACTTATGACAAGGAGCTTTATGCTTTAATAAGAACATTAAAGCATTGGCAACACTACCTATGGCCAAAGGAGTTTGTTGTGCACACCGATCATGAGGCTTTGAAGTTTCTCAAGGGCCAACATAAACTCAATAAGAGACATGCAAGATGGATGGAGTTCAGTGAAACATTTCCATATGTCATCCATTACAAGAAACGTAAGGAGAATGTGGTGGCCGATGCTCTATTTAGAAGGTATACTCTCTTATCCACCCTTCAAACAAAAATTTTTGGTTTTGAAATACTTAAAGAAATGTATTCTAGTGATCATGACTTTAAGGAAATTTTTGAGAAATGCTTATTAGCACCTTTTGGAAAATATTTTTTGCATGAAGGATTTCTTTATTGTGAAGGTAGATTGTGCATACCATCTTATTCTACTAGAATTCTACTTGTCAAAGAAGCACATTGTGGGGGTTTAGTGGGACCTTTTGGTGTCACTAAAACCTATGAAATTCTTCATGAACATTTTTTTTGGCCACATTTAAAAAGAGATGTAGAAAGATTTGTAGGAAGTTGTATTGAATACAAAAAAGCTAAATCTAGAACTCTTCCACATGGACTTTACACACCATTAGAAGTTCCTAAAGAACCTTGGGTTGATATTTCTATGGATTTTATTCTTGGTTTCCCTAGCACCTCTAGAGGTATGGATTCTATTTTTGTTGTTGTGGATAGGTTCTCTAAAATGGCACACTTTATTCCTCGTAGGAAATCCAATAATGCTAGTCATGTAGCTAGCTTGTTCTTTACTTGGATAGTTAGATTCCATGGAATTCCAAGGTCTATTGTGTCGGATAGGGATACCAAATTCTTGAGCCATTTTTGGAGAGTTCTTTGGAAGAGGCTTGGTACTAACTTGCTTTATTCTAGAGCTTGCTATCCACAAACGGATGGACAAACCGAAGTGGTAAATAGAACAATTGGCAAACTTCTAAGGGCTATTTTGAAGAAGAAATTGAGGTAATGAGAGGAGCGTTTGCCACACATTGAATTTGCTTATAATAGGGCACCTCACTCTACTACTTCTCATTCTCCATTTCAAGTTGTTTATGATTTTAACCCTCTAACTCCCTTTGATTTGGTTCCTTTGCCTATAGATCAAGCATCAAGCAAGGATGCAAGCAAGAAGGCTGATTTTGTGAAAGCAATTCATGCAAAGGTCCATGAAGCCATTGTCAACTCTAACAAAAAGCTTGTCGAGAAAAGAAATGTGGGAAGAAGAAAAGTTGTATTCAAACCTGGTGATTGGGTTTGGGTGCATTTTAGAAAGGAAAGATTTCCACAACAAAGAAAGTCTAAGCTTGATGATAGGGGAGATGGGCCATTTCAAATCCTTGAGAAAATTAATGACAATGCCTATAAAGTTGATCTTCCGGGACATTATAATGTTAGTGCCACTTTTAATGTTTCCGATCTCTCTTTATTTGATATTGGTGATGGAGATTCGAGAACGAATCCTGTTCAAGAGGGAGAGGATGATGTGAACCGGTTAGACATGCAAGAACATCAAGGAGTTGTGACAAGAGCCAAGGTAAAACAACTAAAGAGTCACAAGGATCAAATTGAGCAAGAGAAGTTTCAAGGCTTAAATTTTAATGTCAATTTTGATGTCCAAGACTTTATGGGGATTAAATTTTGATGTCCAAGGCTTTATGGGGCAATATCCTAAATTTTTGAATAAGTTAGAAATTGAAAATTTACTTTGGTAGATGGTTGGAATCCCTTTTGCCCAAGATGAAAAATTGCCTCCTATTTTTGGCAATGTATTGACTAGTGCTCTAGAATAGTCCAAATGCAATTAAAACACCTCTATTGTCTTATCAAGTGTATGTATAGGTTATATCTATCCTTTGGGCTGAAAATATGAGAGGGAAAAATTCCTATTTTCTCCCTCAAGTCTCTATAAATATGTAGTCTTCCATTTTGAAGAAGTTAATCAAGAAATTTTTCAAGACAAAGGTTCTTCTCTTAGTATTCTTAGTTCTTAGCTTAGTTTTTCTATCTTCTTCAAGGGTGAACTTCCTTGAAAGAAAAAAAATCACTTTGAGGACTTGTTGAAAGTTCCAAGAGCTTTAAGGTTGATCATAAAAAATTCCTTCATACTAGTTACTACACTCTTGTAGAAAACTAGTCTTGAGGTCTTCTTCTTGTTTCATTGAGGTCTAAGGTTCAAAATACCTTAGGTTGCTTGAACTTTGAAGAAAAGATTTTGTTTAAACCTTCTTGAGGTCTTGGATTTAATATATCCAAGGTTGCTTGAAGTTTAACATTTTCAAATCCTTTCAAAGGCACTTTCTCTCTTCTACTTATTACACTTGTTTTGTTTGTTCTCTCCCTCACTTCTTGGACGAAATTTTATGCTCTTGAAGATCATTCCACATCATAAAGCGTCTTTTATCACTTCTTGAGTTCCTCATTTTCAGTATCCCCGTGACTTGAAGTTTTGTTTCTATTAGAGAGGATTAAGGCCGTAAACGGGTTTAGACCTTCAGGATACTTCCAAATCTAGACTTATACCTTATAGTAAAACTTGGACCCAAACCTGGACTCATACCTCTGGGTATAAAATTTCTGGACCCAGATTCGACCCTCCAGGTTCCAGAGTAGGGTGTGGGTATACTCGTACGACATTTTTTTATTTTCTTCCCTGTTAAACAAAAATATATAAAATAATATATAATCCTAAAATAAAAATTTTAACATGATTAACATAATTTTCTCAACATTTCTTTCAACAAATACAATCATTTAATGTCTCTAATTCAAATGATTAAAAGTTTAAATACACACAAAATCTTCACAGTACATTAATCCAATAAGAACAAAAGTTCTAGTTTAATACAATACATTAATCAAAGCACTTGGATACCGCTTTCTCCTATTTGTCGCGTACAAAAGAAATATAGAAGTGAGTATATATTACAAATGTATATAAAATAAAGATGATTATGAATATGAAGCTAAAGATAAAAAAACTTACATTAATTTTCCTCCTTAGTTAATTCATTGAAAGAAAGTGATAATGGTGGTGATTATTCATTCATATTTAAGTGAGTAGTGAAAATGTTTGATGTGATTGGTTTTGCAGGAATTGAAGAAGAGAAGTCTCCCATGCTAGCTAATTGCTTGGTTCTCTTTCTCTCTCTCTCTTTTTTAGCATGCAAGTATTGATGATAGGTACTGATACAAAGGAAAGAAGTAAAAGTTTGGTGGGGATTGGGGGAGAGAGAGAGAGAGAGAGAGAGAGAGAGAGCAACAGCAGAAGTAGGAAGGGAATAGGGATGGTTGGGTGTGTTTTTCTTTTCTTTTGCAGCTACAAGAATAGAGACAGGTGACCTAAACCCATATATAAATAATATAATATATATAAATATATCTTATTATTTTATTAATACGGGTATACGGGTTTAGGCATCATCATACCCTGTCCATACCCATGTAACAGAATAAATACGGGTAGGGGTACGAGTTCGCAGATATAAAATTTAAACTTTACTTGTGCGAGTACGGGTAAGACCTGCCCTGTTTATAGCCCTAGAGAGGACCAATACCAATTTATGTTTCTTACTGTCATCAACACGAAACATTTTTCATTTTTGGTATCTTCTTTCAAACCCATTGAATGAGTTACTGCCGTCATAAAATCATGGCGGCGGAAATTATTTTAATAGTTAAACATTAAATTATGTGATTCTGCATATTAGTTTAACAATTAAACTGCATAGATTATATCATGTACGCCAAATGATTTAGCAGTAGCAACATTATATTTATTTAATTGCTTTAATAAGTAAAACAAATATGATATATGCGAATCCTATAATTTAATTAACTTTGATTATTACACATCAGAAACCTTACTATAAGGTCGATTGAAAACAACACATGTAATCAAAGCGGTAACAGATAAAATAAGTAAAACTAGTATGTACAAGGCTCTAATACCACTGTTGGAGTCCATAGGCAAAAAACAAAAAATAAAAAATAAAAACTACAAAAATCCACCAAGAAGATCTGCATATACTAGAAAAACTGACCGGATAGGAACTACCTCGATGTTTTCTGCCGTTCGGTGTGGAGGCGCTGTTGTTAACGCTTTGCTCTCTACTGGTCTCCACGCAACGAACTCATCTGCAAGCTATCGGGATGCTAGCCCCTTCTGTGTTCTGAAAACTGTTCAGAACTAATCCTGACTATCTGGTAATATGTTGACAGAAGGAGAGAGGGAGGCTAGATACTACTATCGGCATTTTAAGGTTTAGGGTTTTTGGTTTTTTTTTTTTTTTTTCAGATGAAGACGGCTACCGAGAAAAGGTTAACATAATCTTTTACAGCTATCAATATCAGAACCCTAATTGTCATCTAATGACAGTTGAATCTCGTCCGTATCTTCCTATAATCATCCAACGGTTGGATGAATCATATTAAGTAATTAATTTCCTTTATCTGATAAATAAAATTAGTTACTTATTAATTTGCCAGAAAATACAATATGGAATCTGATACCCCTTTTGTATACGTTCAATGAATCTGGACACGATCTAAATTCATTGAGCGTGGACATTGCGCTCACAAGATCGTCTATGCGTGTGACCCTGTAGGTTCATTTAACATTGGCAGTGAATGAAAAATTTCCCAGACATTTATTCACAAAACATAAACAGCCTCTAGCAAGACCTTATACTTACCAAAGTTAAGTAAACGCAATAATAACCTAGCAACAGTTTTAATATTTACTCCTTTTGTCACACGATATCCTAATTAAGTATAAGGCATGGACCAAGTCATCCTTATAAAACTTAATTAACCATTTACTAGATCATCAGGCAAACTGTTTCGACAAATAACATTAATAACACCTTATTAATACTTATTTAAGCATGGCCATGTGCACTTTCCACTATTCCTTATCAAGGATCCCATGTATATCTCTCTCTAAAGAGAGAGGGACAAATCCCTTTTAATATCTCCAATATTCAAGCCATGAAAAGAAAATAGCCAAACCAATAGTCATAATAATCACCTAATTAAAAGTGATGTTTGACTATGTCAAAACATATTTTCTCACCATACAAGAAGCATTAGAAACATTAGGTCAAAGGACACAAAATATAAAACTGAAAACAAATACTTATAACTTAAACCCATGAAATATTTCTTCTTTACTTTGGGTCATGTCCAATACAATATTCTCAATATGTATTTATGAATTGATTTTATATCTCATATTCATGATCAGTAAAATTGATCATCAATCAACTTCACACTAGTTTAATAATACAAGATGTAATAAAACTAGGGACAAAACAATAATAGTATTTTATTAGAAATAAAGGTTTTTCTATCAAGTTACATACTTGATGATCAAGAGCATAAAATACAATTCAAAATACATGCTTCATAAATCACAAATATAAGTCAATTGGTCTAGGGCATATACTAACGCTATATACTTAAGACTGTATAATACAAATAAAAATATGGAATGTACAATATTAGTATAATGTTCTTTATAAATAATTAAACTCTACAACGATGATGTGTTTTCCATCAACATACCTTCATTATCAATTTTAGAAACATTCTTGAAATTCAAAATCTTTATCATGTTCAGAATTATTTGAAGCATGTAAAAATATTCTACCTTCATCCACTTCAAGTGAGCGAGACATATTCTGTAACTTCTTTATATAAGGATTCTAATAGAGTTATACCCTCCATACGTTTTTTCCTGATCATAAGTACGGAACGTAGTAAGATGTTACTGAACATATTTCGCTTACAAAATAAAAAACCATTCAAAGGAATTGTTGTTGTTATATAAAATTCGAATCACAACTCCAACAATTTTAATTATGTTTTCATGTATAGAATTTCAACCTTCTTAAACAGGGCATCGATCCTCTAGCATAAAACAAAAGCATCTTTTTACTTAGACGAGCTTCCCATTCAATTTTTCCTTTGCTGCACTACTTATTTCACAAATATATTTTATGGTTTGATCACGCTTCCTGTAAGAGTTACTGAAATTTCTTTGTTTTCCATTGTCTTTCCTTTTCTTACATTTTTCATAACCAACCATAGTTCAAAATTTGTAAGGTAAAACTTTTCTATGCCATATGGTGTCTAAGGTTATTGTCGTAGCTAAAGATAGATATATTATTGAGATAGATTTGTACACTATTATGTTACCTAGTTGGTTTGTACTAGAATATTATGTTGCCGAGTTTATTTGTATTACCTTATTTGTAATTATCATGTAATTACTATTACGATTTCTGATAGACTAGAATATGAGAAATAGTCACTTAATTAGTAAGATTAATTTGTATATAATCTCGAGATTATTCATAATACAATTAAGCATTGCATCTTATTCTCCTCTATACCAATCTTTTCCTTTTATCATAGTATTAGAGCAAAAAAAAAAGAAAAAAAGGAATGATGGCCAAAATTGACGACAAGAATGACGCTTTAGTCGATGGAGATCGGCCAACGACCGTCTCAAACCACATAATAATCTCAATCCCTACTTCTTGATGTCAGTTGATACTCCGAAGCACTTCTCATAGCTTTCTTGGAGCCATGAAGGGAAAACGAAAGGAATTTTTCATAGACGGCACCATCAATTCTCTAATTTTCTCATGGATATTTTGCCAACTTTGATCTCTCTCTTCTCCCGTTGGTTCCCTTTAAAGATAAGGCGAAAGCTTTGTTGGATTTGTTAAAAATCGGTTTTTGCTAGCAACTGACAAAGATTTATGAACTAAGAGGCACATTGGGAAACTGCAAACATCAAGGAGACACTGTTCTTGATTATTTTGGTAGACTCTCAAAATTGTGGGATGAACAGGAGACTTATGAACAAATCCCTGAATGCAATTGTTGTACTGGACATAATTGTTCACAGATTGCGGATACCGAATGCCGAAAGGAGAAAGAGAAACTTCTCTGGGGTTAGAAACTTCTTTCTGTATTGTTATTTCTAATATTATTAATATAAAACCTCTTCCTTCAATTGATAATGCTTATGGAATGATTTTACGTGAAGAACTTGCTCGTAAAATTACTCATGACCAGGATACTAGATTCGAAGGAGTTGCTTTTGGCAAAATCTAGTACAGATAAATCCTCTGTTTTTTGTACAATGTGTAACAAGTCTAGACATGTTCCGTCGGATTCCTTTAAAATTATTGGTTTTCCTGATTGGTTAAGAAAATTAAAAACATAATGGTGCTAATAATTCATCCAGGTGGGCCCGTTGTCATCATGCTACTCGCGACAACAAAGGCTACAAAAAATAGTGTAGTGGCAAGGGACCTTAAGTTGGTGCCTATGCTGCCCAAAAATTTTCACCAACTCCTTGGATGTCACCACCATAGACTACATAACCTATCCTTCTCGACAATCCATGGAGTCCAACTTTAGCAGCTACTTCTTGTCCAGTAATAGCTGCGTCTATGCAAGGAAGGGGGTGGTAGTGCATCCTAGGTGCTGGAGTACCTGCTGGCAGCAGTACCATGATTGCTCCACTGACACCTTATCAATTTGTTGGAGTAGCAGTACAATTCAGCCCACATTGTTGTTCGCAACAATCCAGTGGCCAAGCAAATTTAATATCCGCTTCTGATAATTTATCTAGTATTTTTACTTGGATTATAGACTTCGGTGCTTCTCACTATATGATTAGACAACGTAAATCTTTGATGATTGCATCTTATATATCTCCTCGCAAAATAGGATTGCAAAACGGTGCTCACACTATTGCTATATTTGAGGGTAATGTGAAACTAGGGTCTATACTTTTCTTGACTGGCGTATTTTACATTACAAACCTTACTTGTAATTTACTATCACTCTCTCAATTGTTGTATTATCATCCGACATATGAGGTGCATTTTTCGAAGGACTTACTTCGAAGACAGAGATTGGAGCAGGTAGAGTCATTCATGTGGTGTACTGTTTTACCAAAGAAAAGATAATCATGCCTCTTTTGTTTCCTTAGATTTATTACGTAAATGTTTTGGTCATCCCACTTTTGTTGCTTTAGGTAAATTTCACAAGACTATTTTTTATTCTGTTTAATTTTTATTCTCTTTACCATTTGTCTTCAAGCTAAACAGACACGACATTCTTTTCCTTTAAGTGGTTCTTTTTCTCGTGATATTGTTGATCTTACACGTTGTGAGATTTGGGGACCATATCGGAAAAAATCTTCTTGTGCATTTACTTTCTTACATTGGTTGATGATTTCTTCTCGTGCTACATGGGTATATTTGATTGTCCATAAAAAAGTAGTGTATCCTCTATCTTTGAAAAATTCTTTATTCTTATTAAGAAGTAATTCAATAAAACCATAAGAAACGTCTGCCCAAATAATGGGACTGAATTTCTTCCTTTGACATCATTGTTCCAAACTAATGGCATTATACGTCAAACTACAATAGCTTATACTCCACACCAAAATGGCAAGTTGAAAGAAAACACCGCCACATACTAGATGTTACCTGAGCTCTTTGTTTTCGAGTTTATCTCCCTTCTTCTGTTTGGGGGGAATATGTTAAAAAAATAATCTACTTCATAAATCGTACCCCTTCTTTTGTTCTTTAAGCCAAGACAACGTTCGAAATTTTATTTTCCAAAAATCCTTCTCTCTCTCTCTCTCTCATTTAAGAGTTTTTGGTTGTTTGTGTTTAGCTTACAACTGTACAACTGATAAATTCCAATCCTAAAGTAAGCAGTATGTTTTTTAGGGTATCCTAGTTTTGGAAGAACTTCATTTTACGGCTTTTAATGACATCAAACGAAACCGTGATCTTCATGTAGATTTTACACGACTTCTTGAGGTTTCAGGAATGGTATAGCACATTCTTGGATGTGTTTATTTTGATATACTATGACTAGTCTTGTATAAAACATTCTACCTTCGAATGCAAAGATGACACACTCCAGTAAAATGGCCATAACTTGCGCTATAAGAGTGCAATGGAGGAGATTCAAGATTCATTTGAAAGCTCCTAGAATGATCTACAAGTTTTCCAAAGACACCAAGAACCATTTTGAAGGTCAAACAAAGCTAATAATCGAGTGGATGCAAAATCTTAGTAGAAAGGATGAAACAGAGCCTACCGGCAATGATAGGCTCCCACCCTACTGTCCCTAGTATGCCTCTGGTTAGAATGGCCAGTTTTTAAGGTTGAGTGGCAAGACCCAGCAACCTTCTTGTCCAAACCCGTTTAGGTCAAGTCTAAAACTTATTTTTGGTCAATTCTAGTTATTTTTTGGATTAATTCTTGGTTTCTTTATTTTTAAATTTGTAATTAACTTTTATTCGGAGGTTAATCAGGTTTTTAATACTCATTAGGTTCTAGGAGTAGTAATAGGTTTTCTCTATAAATATCTACTTACGCCTCCTCTTGTAAACAACATTGATATTTTGCTAAAATTTGAGAAAGGATTCACCATTTTTTCTAGGGTTCTTCACCCTTCTTAGTTAGTGTGCTAAGCGTTAGATTTTTTAGTGTTGTGAACAATTGATTGCTTAGATTGTAGAATATTTGGAAATCAATTGATCATCCAATTCCTTCTTTAAATGATTCCTAGAGTTCTTGTTCTTAGTATCGATTAAACCGAGGTCTTCAAGTTTATGTAGTTGGGGTTTCGAGGCCTTAGTTTCCTCAAGGCTTTTTCTATCAAATATGGAATGAGTTTCGCCTCTCTATCTTGGGTTTATGAGGCTTAGATCCTCATAGGTTTTTTATTGGAGTGTTGGAACTACAAAATCCTCAATAGAGGTTCTTTATCAAAGGAGGTGATCTTGGGAAGGTGTTAAATCAAATCTACAATTAATTGAAGATTTACATCAAAGTTGTATCAAAGTAACCTCCAAATGAAGGTCAATTTTTATTGTAAGTTGTTTTAATTCGTTGAAAAAAAAAGAGATGTACTTGATGATCACAAAAAATTCTGTGAAGATCATGCAATATTAGTGCAGAAAAATCAATTCAAAAATCAATTGATAAATTGAATCAATAATTGCGAATTTGTTTGATTCTTTTGATGGAGATGTTTGCGTTTCAGTTAAGGTTCAATTGAAATAAGATTTACTCAATTTGGAGTCCAATTGATTGTTCAATTTGATTTAAAATTTAAATGTGTTTCAGAACCTCGGTTACAAAAAAGTAAGAATTAATGAAAGCATAACTTCCGTTATATTGATTCGGTTCGAACGAAATTTGTGCTTATATTCATCCTCATTGGGTGAGGTATCTGTCTAAATTTTTTTCACTTGATTTGGGTTCTTATTGCTATAGTTATCGTCATTTGAGTGACAAGGTGCCATCATCGCCTGTTTCTTGGGAAAATTTTCTTAGTTATCTTTTTCGCTTTGTTTAGCCTAGTTTGTTTGAATTGCTTTGATTTTGACTTCCGATTCTTTTCTTTTGTTTTTTCTATTCTTTGTTGATGATCAATTAATTTTTGTTGGTTCTTTTCTATAGATTTACTCTTTGAGAATTCTTACACCTCAAGGGTTTGAAACTTTTCCTCTTTGAACACTTATATCTAACTAAGTGCATTGATTGTTTTGCTTGCTTCAGTTGCTGCTCTTGGTTAAGTTTTTTAAGAGGTTTGAAGAATCTTATAAATACTTGAGTGAAGAGTGTTTGCAAAAAGGCAAGAAAGTGAGCCTATTATGATAAACGCCAACAAAGAGTGATAAACAGTAGTGAACTGAGTGATCATCAAAAGAGTGCAAACACTCAGGGAGTGATTTGGAGGTCCCTTTTTTGTTTTCTAACCTTTTTGTGCAGGTTTGAATAGTAAATAAATGGAGTACGATTGGTCTAATTCATCATGAGAAAGGATGGAAGCAAAGAGCAAACAAGAGGATTATCAATCTAAGCTTGCAAGGGATATGCATAAGTTTCACCATGGTGGTTGCAATGGATTCAATGCTTATGGTAGGAACAACCTTGGAAATGGAGACTTCACTCCTAGAAGACATAATACAGTTGGTAACTTCTCTTCTTATGCTAAATCTTATGGGCATACTTCTTATGACGATTATGGGGCTACGACAGAGATAATGCTAAACATGAATATTCTGAGCATAGTCCTTATGATTGTTATGAAGTGTATCGTCATAGTTATAGTGGAGATGTTTATTTTGAGAGCTTATATGATGATAATATCTATGGGAGAAAAAATAAAAGTGAGCATATAGTCCATCTCAAATGCCTTGTGGAGTTGCTAATCTTGTTATTGATGGTAGTAGTTGTGCTAATGTAGCTAGTACTTACTTGGTGGAAAAGTTGAATGTGCCTCTTCTTGAGCATTGTAAGCCTTACATACGCCATTAGTCAAATGATAATGATGAGCTCAAAGTCACTAAGCAAGTGTGGGTGTCCATCTCTAAAGAAATATATAAAGATGAAGTTCTTATGTGATGTAGCACCTATGCAAGCGGGTCATTTATTGTTTGGAAGTCCTAGGATATATGATAAGGAAGCTATATACAATGGGGACAACCATGCTTGCAACTTCACCAAAGATGGCAAGAGATTCATTCTAAATTCTTTAGCCCCTCACGAAATTTATGAATAGTAAAAAAAGCTGAAAGAAAGGGTAAGAATATTTGATCAAAAGGAAATGATAGGTGCATCATGAAATCTAAATGATGTGAGGAAAAATAATTTTTCAAGCCATCTCAAGAAGTTACAAAGGTAGAAACCTTGAAACTATCAATGATTGAAGAACTTCCAAAAGTGAATGAGCTTCTACAAGCTCAAGAGGTAGTTGAAGAAGTATTGTATTACATGTTGAGAAAGAAGCATTTAAAGACGAACTTTGTGATTTCATGAGTGGAAAGAACAATGAAAAAGAAGATTACACTGAAATTAAAGAAAAAGATAGAGTGGAAGAAAAAGAGAGATCAGTAGAAAGATTATGTGGCTTTGATTCCATCTCTATCTTTTCAAAAGAGAGTGAACAATTTGAGAGTGCAAAAGAGAAAGAGATTGAGCTTGAGAAAAGTGAGAGGGTAAAAGAAAATGAGTGCCTCATTAATAAACAAGAAAGTGAAACAGAGCAAAGAGAAAAAGAGATAGTTCTACTTGAAAAGAGTGAAGAAGTGAATTTTTACGCTATGACACTAAATCTTTCTTTGCTAGTGAATCATTATGTGTGCAGAATTTTGAAGATTCAAGCAAGGATGAAGATGCAAAGCTTACCACAAACACATCAAGAGCATAAATTTCTTTCCTTTTAACTCCTACTTGTTCTTTGAGATTAATTTTAAGGAAATTTAGTTGTTTTCACTTGTTCTTATGCACAATGGATATGAATTTTATTTTCTCAACTCTCTTGGAACTTGTTTCGAAAAGAAACATTTCATAGAGTTTATTTCCATTTCTTGTACAATTCCTAGAGTCGATGAATACAATTTAATATTGCTAACTAGCTTCTTGTGTGCTACAAGTTGAGGACAAAGGAAGGAGCATGGATAAAGAGCTTGTAACTATTCTTGAAGAATTACCAATAAGCTTATCTCTTAACCTCTCTCTCATGTGTTATGAAGTTTGTTTTGTTAAATTAAAGTTGTTCCTAGAGTCTTATCTTTTTCATGTGAGCCTAATTGGAGCCCTTTGTACTATTTCTTTTGATCATGGTCTCTTTCTTGTTGTGCCTTATGTGTGTAAATGTCTTTCTTCTCATAATTCCTTTGAGGATTAATTGATAAATTTTATCCTTCTTGTTATTGGTTTACTATGTTAGATGATACTTCCCTTGTTGGTCATAGCATTGTTGGTTTTGAGCTTGATTGTGCTTCATTTGACATTTTACGTCAAGAGTGCTTAGGAAGGTTTATTGAGGATTTTGATTATGCGTTTCTTCTCCTTGATGCTTTCATGAAAATCTTGATGAACTTATTCCTTTAAACCAACATCTTCACTTTTTGAATGAACAATTTGAGTTTTCTTACAATAAGCATAAGCTTTCAAGTGCTTTAAATTTGTTGTTTGAAAACACATTTGGATTCAAATTCTATCATTTGCATTTCAAGAATTTCTTGTTAATTTTTTTTGAATCATAATAGAGGTAGGATTTGGACAAGTGTTCAAAGATTTTGTTGTTGGGCATCTTTACTACCAGAACTTTTCAAGGAGTAGTTTTTGAAGAACAATATCTCACTTATATTGTTTTGGAAGAACTCTTGTGCACTAATTTTGAAACATGAATTTGAAGCTACAGTATTTAACCATTGACTTTTTGAAGAGTTCTTTGAAAAAATGGTTCTTAAAGAGGAGTGTAGACCATCTTAGGATTTTGAAAATTTTATGTCTTCAGTTTATCACCTCAATTGTGAAATGATGAAATTTATGATTCATCAAGGCTATTCTTACATTATAAATTCTTTTTTGTTTATTTGGAAAGTGCATTTGAATTATCATTACCCTTTTCAAGAGAAGAGATTTGAAATGTGTGGTTTTCAAGACTATCTAGAGAAGAACAAGAGCTTTCAATATCATTTACCCTTCAAGGATGTTGAATTTGAACTTTGCTTTGAAAAATTGACAAGAAAGTTGTTTCTTAACACTTGTGTTTTAAATTTCCTTCTTAGAATTCTAGAGAAAACACCTGGTGTTTTCATCATTGAAAATCCTTACGACTTCTTGCTTCAACATATGAAATCATTACACACCTTGAGCTCTATATTTCATCATCTTTTGAAAGAAGTTATATTTCAAACTCATGACTTCCGGACTTACTTTTGGGGTTTAGAAATGATGAAAGCTTCTATTTTCATTTACCTTTTAAGGACGTTAGTAGTAGTTCCTTCTTGAAAGACAAGTCAAAGAAGTTGTTCCTAAAAAACTCCATTTTAAAGTCCTTTTCTAAAACTTTTGAAGGTTCACTTCTTATTTGGAAACTTGAAATTCTACAACACTTTATGTTCTTCGCTTTGAAAAGATTTAGAAAACTTGAGTCTCAAATTTTATCGACCTTTTCAGAACTTTGTGAGAAATGTTGTTACTATGTTTTATTTACAAGATTCTATACTTTCACTTATGCTTTCAATGGAAGAAGTCTTGTAACCTTTGAGTGTTTCTTGCATAGTCCTTATTTGAGCTATCGCACTTTGAACTTCTTTGATCATACAATATTTTCATATTATAGAACTTTCAAAGAAGTTATAGACGTCTTGATCTTCTTGTTGTTTACATGACCATTGAACTTACTGGTCTACTTCTTGGGTGCTTTAGCAATAGTGATCATATCATGGTTTATCTGAAAATTACGTTTCTAATATTTCCCACCTTTTGTTCTTAAATGAAGGTGCAAATTCGAGGACTAATTCTTTTTAAGAGAGGGGGTATGATATGACCACAGATATGCATGAATTCTTGGAAGATTCAAGTCCAAGAGTTAAAGCTAGAAGGATTGTCAAAATGGAGATAAACTGAAATTTCTAGACTAGTTTTGGAAGAACTCCATTTTCGGACTTTTAATGTCTTCAAATGAACAAGTGATCTTCATGAAGATTGTAGAGGACTTCTAATGGATTCCAGAATGGTGTAGCTCATTCCTAGATGAGTTTATCTGGATATCCTATAACTAGTCTTAAACCGTATATTCTACCTTCGATTGTAAAGATGACACATTCTAGTAAAATGGCTATGTTTTACGCTATAAGGGTCTACTTGAGGAGATTCAAGATTCATTAGAACGCTCTAAGAATGATCTACAAGTTTTCTAAAAACACCAAGAACTGGTTTGAATGTTTTGAAGCTCAAACACAGCCGATATCCGAGATACAAAATCGCAGCAGAAAGGGTAAAATAGAGCCTACCAGTGATGATAGGATCCCACCTACCGTCCCAAGTAGGCCTCTAGTTATAATGGCAAGTTTTGAAGGTTGAGTAGCTGGACCTGGCAATCTTCTCGGCCAGACCCAGTCCAGTCAAGTCTACAACTTTTTTTGTGACAATTCTAGTTAATTTTTGATTAATTCTTAGTTTCCTTATTTCAAAATTTTTCATTAACTTTTCTTAGAAGGTTAATTAGGTATTTTTAATACTCACTAAGTTTTAGGAAGAGGAGTAGGTTTTCTCTATAAATATCTAGCTATGCCTCCTCTCACAGATAACACTGATATTTTGCTGAAATTTGAGAGAGGATTCTCCATTGTTTCTAGAGTTCTTCACCCTTGTTAGTTAGCTTGCTAAAGGTTAGCTTTCTTAGTGTTTTGAACATAGGTCTTCTAGTTTGTGTGGTTGGGTTTGGAGGCCTTAGTTTCCTGAAAGTTCTTTTTATCGAATTGGGAATGAATTTTGCCCCTCAATATTGGGTTTATGAGGCTTAGATCCTCATACGTTTTCTATTGGATTGTTGAAAATACAAAATCCTCAATAGAGGTTTTTCGTATGAGTAGGTGATCTTGGGAAGGTGTTAAATCAAATCTATAATTAATTGAAGATTCACATCAAAGTGGCATCAGATCAACCTCCAAATGAAGGTCAATTTGCATTGTAAGTTGTTTTAATTCATTGAAAAAAATAGGAGAAGTACTTGATGATCGCACAAAATTCCATGAAGATCATGCAATATTAGTATAGAAACATCAATCCAAAAATTCAGTTTAAAAATCGAATCAATAATTTAGAATTTGTTTGATTTTTTTGATGGAGATGTTAGCCTTTGAGTTAGGGTTCAATTGAAATAATATTTAATCATTTGGAGTCCAATTGATTGTTCAATTTGATTGAAACTTGAAATGTGTTTCGGAATCTAGGTTGTAGAAAAAGTAAGAGTTAATTGGAGCATAACTTGTTTTATACTAATTCAATTCGAATGAAATTTTTGCTTACGTTTATTCTCGTCTAGTGAGGAGTCTGTCTAACTTTTTTTTCACTTGATTTGGATTTGTATTGTTATAATTATCATTATTTAAGTTACAGGGTGCCATCATCCCATGTTTCCTGAGAAAATTTTCTTAGTACTCTTATTTTCTTTGTTTAGCGTAGTTTATTTGAATTGCTTTGATTTTGACTTCTAATTGTTTTATTTTTTGTTTTATTATTTGTTGATAATCAATTATGTTTGTTGGTTCTTTTCCCATGGACCCATATCTCCCGCCACCTAACATTTCTCCACCATCAAATATTTCCCCCTCAAACACCAGTACTTCCACGCCACCTACTTCCCCTCCCTCCTCTTAATCCACAAATTATTCTCCTGGTTCTTCCACCTCACAATCTTCATCTCTAGCTTCATCTCCTCCTTTGGAACTACGAAAAATTTGACATAGCACTCGAGCTTGTCTTTCTTCTATTGAACTTGCAGATTATGTTTGTAACAATGTGCAAAATGTTACTCCCTCGATACACTCTCCTGATCCATTTCCCTTTTCAGGTAATTGTTCTTATCCTATTTCACAATATGTCTTCCCTAAAAAATTCTACCATGCTATAAAATTTTATTATAGATATTACGTTTGATATAGAACCCACCTGATTCTCTGATGCTCTCTCTTTACCACAATGGCGAGATGCCATGAAAAGTGAGATTGAGGCCCTCGAATGAATCATACTTAGCGTTTGGCTACTCTCCGTCCTGGCTAGAAAGCTTTGAGCTTTAAATAGGTAATTCATAATCAAACAAAAATATGATGGCAGCATCGAGCATTACAAAGCTCGTTTGGTTACTTTTGGGTAATACTCAAGTTGAAGGCCTGGATTACCTTGCTATCTGCGTTAGCTCCTGGTAAATGGGAAGTCCATCAGATGAATGTTCACAATACTTTCTTTCATAGGGATCTCTAGGAGGAGGTAAACATGAAGATATCTCCTAATTTTTCCCGGGCGTAAAGAAAGGAAAGTCTATCGTCTGCAAAAATCTTTGTATGGTCTTAACCAAGCTCCCCGCTGTTGGTTTGCTAAATTGACTAGAGCACTTAAAAGTGAGGCTTTTACAAGTGTTACTTAGATTCCTCTTTATTCACGTATTCTGTAGACCAGTTTTTATTTGTGTCTTAGTATGCATGGATGATTTGTTGATCATTGGGAATAATCTAGATGTCTTAAAAAGTCTAAGACTCATATGAATTCTTGTTTTCATAGGAAGTATTTGGGCCAACAAAAATATCTTTTGGGACTTGAAGTTGCTCAGAATAATCAAGGCAAATACCCTTTTCACTGTTAAATATGCCCTTGATATTCTCACTCATGCCGGCATGTTAGTATCCAAACCTTCTTCATTACATATGCAGCATAATCATAAACTTGGAAAGGCGGCGGGTTCTCTTCTAACTCACCCAAAGTCATATCACCGCCTGGTGGGCCGTTTAATTTATCTTACTATTACTCGATCCAATTTGGCCTACTGTGTGTAAGTACTTTTTCAGTTTAGGCACAAAACCTATTGAGAACATTGGGATGTAGCACTTCAAGTACTCTATTATCTCAAAAGTACTCTGGGACAAGGAATCTTTCTTCATGTAGATTCCAATCTACAATTACAAACCTTATGTGATTCTGATTGGGCAAGCTGTCCTATTACTCGGTGTTCACTCATCGGTGTTTTTTTCTCTGTCAGTCACTCGCCTATTTCTTGGAAGTATAAGATACAATATACAATTTCACGTTCTTCCGCTGAGGTAGAATATCAGTCCATTGCATTTACTTGCTATGAATTGAAATGGTTGCGCTATCTGCTACATGTTTTTCGAGTTCCTCAGACTTCTCCTTCACCACTGTATCGTGAAAACCAGGCCAATCTTTATATGTCCTCTAATCTTGTTTTTACGAACATACTAATCATAAAGAAATCAACTATAACTTTGTCTGCGATGAGCTTCTTGCAAATTGAATTCGTTCATCTTACAATCCTCCTGATGTACAGCCTGCTGATCTTTCCACCAAAGCACTAGGTAATCTTCTTTTTGGCAAGTTAGGCATTTGCGACTTATATGCTCAAACTTAAGGGCAAGTAGGGGGATATTGAGATAGATTTGTACACTATTATGTGACTTAGTTTGCTCGTTCTAGAATATTATGTTACCTAGTTGGTTTATACTACCTTATTTGTAATGATCATGTATTTATTGCTAGGATTCTTAATCGACTAGAAAATGGGAAGTAGTCTTCTAATTAGAGTATCAATTTGTGTAGAATCTTGAGTATTCACAATACTATAAAGTATTGCAGCTTATTCTTCTCCGTTTCCTTTTATCATATTTATAGGGGTTAGTTATATTTTCCTCCTTGAGGTTTGTCCAAATAAGAATTTCATCCATCTATTTTTTTAAATTACAAATACATCCTTATCATTTATATTTTTATAACTTATTAATCTCTACTACTAATTTCAAAGAAAAAATTTTATTAGAAAATATTGATTAGGCAATAAAAAGTTTAAGATATTTCTACAATATCATTTTGCATGTTTACTTCTTGTTTATTATTATACATATAAAGAGAATAATATCCTTTTACGAAAATTGGACTAATTAATTTTTTAGAAAGGGTATTATTCTCTTTTTATATACTAATAAACAAGAAGTAAACTTGCAAAATGATATCGTACGAAGATCTTAAGCTTGTTACCACATAATCATTATTTTCTGATAAAATCTTTTCATTGAAATTAGTAGTAGGGATTAATAAGTTATAAAAATATAAATGATAAGGATGTATTTGTAATTTATACAAAATAGAGGAATGAAATTGATATTTGGAGAAACCTCCAAGAGGAAAACGTAACTAAAGCTATATATATATATAGATACAAAGATTCTTATGTCATGTTTTATATAGATCAAATTCTATATATGTCCTCATAGTCCAAGAGGGGGTGAATTTAACTAAATAAAAATTAAAAGATAAAAACAATAAAAATTGTATGTAAGTAATTAGCTCCACTGTCGAATAGAGCTTTACAAGAGAAACATAAACAATTGATCTCAAAAGACATTAGCTCGACTCTAAGAACAAATCACATTAATAAGTTACACAGACTATTTTAAAACAAGACAAGATTAGTGAAAAAATAAAGCATAAACAAGAGACAAAAAATTTTATATTGGTTCATTCAAATGCCTTTAACCACTTTCGCTTAATAATGCCATCTTTAGTATTGCACTAAAAACTGATCTCGTTCAAGGTTAGATCAACGTTTACACCAATGATTTTTCCTAGATCAACTAACCAACAACTAGTTTTGAACATAGACCTAGAACCTATTAGCTTCTCTCTCCGAGTAGAAACTAAATCGCAAGTGTTTCTACTGGAACTTGTATAAAAAAAAAAAAAAAACCAAAGTAACATAAGGAACAACTTCCGCACTTGAACTCTCAGAACTTTCAGAACTATCTATTCAAGAGCCTTTCAATCTCTAAAGAAGTTCCTAAAATATCTCCTAAATAAGTTTCTAAAATGTCTCAAAATTGATGATGCACTCTACTTGCTAAAATTTCTTCAATTGAAGTGAATATTTAAAATAAGAATTTTCGAGCTCTTATTTCACTCCTGATTTTCCTCCTTTCATACTTAACTGAGAGTATTGTTGTCAATGATTTACACACTCCTAGTTGACATGTAGGTAGACAGGAACTTTCTAATTCTCAGTATCCCCAGCTCATTTTCTACACAAGGAGAAACAACTTTCTGTGTTTTATTTTATGTTTATTAAAAAGTACGAAAAAGTTAAATGAGAAGAACGGACTACAAGAGAAAACAAAGAGAAATGCTACAAAAAGATGTGTCATTGGAGTAAACCAACACAGATAGCCCTATCTAGTTGTTAAACATGCAAACATTCGACCACTAGACATACTATCAGGAAATTCGATTTTACCGACCGAATTATTGACTGATAGAGGTTTGGTCTGTAAATTTTGAAATTATGGACCGATCTCCAATAGAAAAAATGATGGTCGGTAAGTATTGAAATGTTACAGACTTGATCGGTCGGCAACTGACAAAATTAAATTTACTGGCTGAATTTAGTCAGTAATCAGCTGCTAGATTTTAAGTTTATATGAAATAAATCTATGTAATTAATTTACCGACCCACCATCGGCTGATAAGCGTTCGGTAAAATTCGAATCAGATTGCTGATTTAGGGCTTTCCTTCATTCCCCTTTCTTTTTCTAGCTCTCTGCAAAAAGAGAAGAAAAAACTCTTTGAAATTCTCCCCCATCCTGCAAGAACCTTAGGGAAACTATGGCCCTAAAACCAAAACAACACAAACTAGAACATCTAGATTTAATCAATTCTAAAAAATAGAGCTCCTAGAATCAATTAAAGAAGGAATTGAAATGATCAATTGATTTTCATAGATTCATCAATCTAAGCAATCTATTGTTCACATACTAAGGAAGCAAACTCTTAGAAGCTAACTAAGATGGGTTTAAGAATGCTAGAAACCATTACTGAATCCTCTCAATTTCATCAAAATTCAACTTCTTTACAATATAGGCTATAGATGTATATTTTTAGTGTTAAGTATAAAACATACATTGATTACTTAAT
This sequence comes from Catharanthus roseus, assembly GCA_028651295.1. Classification (NCBI taxonomy): domain Eukaryota; kingdom Viridiplantae; phylum Streptophyta; class Magnoliopsida; order Gentianales; family Apocynaceae; genus Catharanthus; species Catharanthus roseus. Next base: position 640,023 of record JAPQWS010000102.1, read on the forward strand.
TAAGACTCTAAAAGACTAATTAGACCGTTAATTGACAACTGAAAATGGAGTTTACATATTTAAATTTGTCCAAAACATGCATTATTTAAAATCCAAGACCCTACCGCACGAGTAGTGTGTTTGCCTTCAACACCAAATTGTCTAGAAACCTACCGCGGATGGTAAGTATAGGGCCTGTCAAATTCGTAGTAGGACAAGTGGGAGATTGTTAGTATATGCCCTTGACCAATTGACTCACATTTATGATTAATGAAGTATGTGTTTTGAATTGTATTTTATGCTCTTGGTCATCAAGTATGAGACTTGATAGTAAAACCCTTATAGCTAATAAAATAATATTCTTGTTTGTCCCTAGTTTTATTACATCTTGTATGATTAAACTAGTGTGAAGTTGATTGATGATCAAATTTGACTCATCATGAATATGAGATATAAAATCAATTCATAAATACATATTGAGAATATTGTATTGGATATTACCTAAAGTGAAGAAGAAATATTGCATGGGTTTAAGTCAAGTATTTCTTCTCAGTTTTATATTTGGTGTCCTTTGACCTAATGTTTCTAATGTTTCTTGCATGGGGAGAAAATATGTTTTGACATACTCAAACATCACTTTTAATTAGGTGATTATTATGACTATTGGTTGGTCTATTTTCTTCTAATGGCTTGAATATTGGAGATAGTGAAAGGAATTTGTCCCTCTTTTTAGAGAGAGATATCCATGGGCCCCTTGATGAGGAAGACTGGAAAATATGCATGGCCATGCTCAAATAAATATTAATAAGGTGTTATTAATATTATTTGTTGGAACAGTCTGCCTGGTGATCAAGTAAATGGTTCATTGAGTTTTATAAGGATGACTCGGTCCATGCCTTATACTTAATTAGGATATCGTGTGACAAAAGGACTAAATATTAAAACTGGTGCTAGGTTATTATTGCTTTTACTTAACTTGGGTAAGCATAGTGTCTTACTAGAGGCCGCTTATGTTTTGTGAATAAATGTCTAGGACATTTTTCATTCATTGCCGACGTTAAGTGAATCTACAGGGTAACACGCATATACGATCTTGTGAGCCCAATGTCCACGTTCAAGGAATCTAGATCGTGTCCAAATTCGTTGAACGTATACAAAAGGGGAATCAGTTTCCATATTGATTTTCTTGTAAGTTAATAAGTAACTAATTTTATTTATCGGATAAATAAAATTAATTACTTAATATTACTCATTCAACCGTTGGATGATTATAGGAATAGACGGATGAGATTAAACAGTCATTAGATGACAATTAGGGTTTTGATATTGGCAGCTATAAAAGGTCATGTTAACCTTTTCTTGGTAGCCGTCTTCATCAGATTAAAGACAAAACCCTAAACCCTAGAATGACGATAATAGTATCTAGCCTCCCTCTCTCTGAAATTCCACCACTTAACAAATAGTTAGGATTAGTTCTAAACAGTTTTCAGAACACAGAAGGGGCTAGCATCCCGATCACTTGCAGAGGAGTTGGTCGCGTAGATACCGGTAGAGGGCGAAGTGTAAACAGTAGCGCCTCCACACTGAACGGCAGAAAATATTGAGGTAGTTTCTATCCAATCAGTTTTTCTTGCACGTGTGGATCCTGTTGGTGTATTTTCGTAGTTTTTATTTTATTTGTTTTGCCCACGGATTCCAACACATGATGTAGGAGAAGGTGACATCACATCAGGACCTGCAATCTTTAGCATCACCAGAGGGTCTAGTTCGCTCACCCAGGACTCAGAAGGTAGAGAGAGACCCCTACATCCAAGTGTGTATTCAGAAAGCATACAAATAGAGGAAAGAACAATCTTACTAACCTTTTTCTGGTCTATATGGCTGAGATGTTCCTGAATATAATAGTGCATAAATTGATCCTCTCTGTGGTGGCAAATACATTGAGGAAATGGCCATTTCCTTTAACACAGCAATGCCATTAGTAGTGGGCAGCCAGCTTCCATAAAATAGTCTAAACAAGGCTCTGTATGACATTTTCAGTAGATTTTAGTTGAGCGTGTTAGTCTCTGGCCAGACAGCCTCTATGTCCCCAGTTAAAACCTAGATCCCCTCACAAAAATCAACTTCTTTCTCTAAACCTGCCCGTCCTATCATTACAATGTGGCCACTTTAGGTAGTATGCAATATTGGCGGAGGAGAAGTCAATGATATTCCCCCTTACATAAACATAACCATAAGTTGGGCTCCCAATGTTGCCAAAAGTCTTGAGACAGGTGGGCGTAAAACTCCTTAATAAAATTTTCACTGTATTTTCTACAAATGGTGCCAAATCCAGACATCCCATTCATAACAACAACTTAATCACTTTATATTATTCCAACATCCCTTGACTGACTCATTTCTCAACCATGATTAGTTTCCCAATTCGTTCAACTATCTGTAATCCAATAGTCTTATTGTAGAAATATTTGTTTAGAGCATTCTTGGCCATGAGAAGAGTAGGGGGAGGAGTAGCAACTCGTGGATTTTTAGCACTACATTATTAAGATGAAGCTCCCTCGTGAGATACTCTGGTCCTCTTTCTTCCCTTGCTTAATCTAGTGCCAGAGGTCAACCCCATTACCTCTAGGTCTAACCTAAAGCTTCCTTTCTCCTCAATATTAAGCTCCCCATAAGAGCCTTCCTCAACCTCTTCATCAATATCTTCAATAGAACGATTTACAGAACTCTCAACAGTAAAGCTGTCATTACAACAATTGGAGTAAATTCATCAATAAAGCGATGTACAGGGTATGCTTTAGAAAACATGAACTCAGTTCCCAAACTTTCAACAATAAGAAGATATAAAGTATTTTCTAGAAAATATCGAGGCACATGTGCATATATCATCAAACAAAAATCATAAACAAATAAAGCAGGCGGTAATAGAGGATTTAGCATAAATGAGATTTAAGTGCCTGAGACTCTCAGCTTACACATGAAAAGAATTCATTTGATACCTAGGTATTGTACAAGAGAGAGAGAAGTTACTGGTCTGGTAACTGGAATGACTTGAGTAGCAAACGATGTTTCCATACTTGAGGACCCGAGGAAAGTGTATCTCGTCATTAGTTTACGATCGTCGTGTCCTTAGGCCATTGATCTCCTAGTTGAATTGGTTGTTTATTGGCCATTAGATGAAAGATTGACACGGATTATCGATATTGGAAGCTGTGCCGAGATGGTAATACTACACAAAAGAAGAAGAACTAAGAGAGTAAAACTCTAAGGAATGTAGAGAGACCTTTGAGAATTGAGGCAAAACAAGTATTGTTTGAATGACTTGTGAAATGGGAATCATCTAATGATGTGATTTATGAGAAAGAAAATCCCTCCCTTTTTGTGTCAGACTTAATGATGGACTCTGCTTCCAAGGTGTTGTATGTGTAAGCGATGGCGTGCAATACTAGTTGACGTTCGTGGTGTGACAAGGAATGTTCACAATACATTGCCCTGGGTGTGAGATTTTAGAATGTCCGTTGAGCTCTCACACTACATTTACCTGTCTAACATTTTACGAGAGTAAGAAACGATAGCGTTGTTAGACAAGCATCTCACACACTAGTTGATCACAAAGATCCCGAATGCTTATCTGAGTTCTTCGAATCTCATGGCTCCAGGGACTTAGTAAGGATGTCAAACAATTGTTTATGTGTGCTCATATATTCAAAGCTCACAATCTGTTGCTCGACCAATTCACAAATAAAGTGGTGTCTTATGCCAATGTGGTTTGTCTTGCTATGTTGCAGAAGGTTTTTGGTGATGTTAATTGCACTAGTGTTGTAACAATACATGATTAGCTCCTTCTGTGTAATCCCATAATCACTTAGCATTGTTTCATCTAGAGAACTTTTGTGCAATATCTCCCGGCTACAACGTACTCAGCTTCTCTAGTTGATAATGAAATACAATTTAGTTTTTCAATATACCAAGACAAAGATTATTTCCAACATAGAAGCACTCTCCAGATGTGCTTTTTTTATCATCACACTTTCCAGCCCAATCCGCATAACTGTAGCCAACAAGATGAGTTGTCGTGTCCTAACTATAGAATAACCCATACTCAGTAGTAGTGCCATGCACATATCTCAGGATGTGTTTTACTGTTATCTTGTATGACTCCTTAGGATCCGCTTGGTATCTTGCATACACTCCAACATTATATGATATATCATGTTTACTTGCTGTTAGGTAGAGGATTCCACTGATCACCCTTCTAAAGTCATGCTCATCTGCACTGGCTCCCATTTCATTCTTGTTGATCTTGTGGGTGGTACTCATGGGTGTTTTTACTTTCTTTCCATTCTAAAAAATCAAACTTCTTCACTAGATTCTTTGTGTATTTTACTTGAGAGAGAAATATGCCTTCTTTCATTTATCTGATTTGCAATCCAAGGAAGAATGTTAGTTCACCCACCATACTCATTTCAAATTCAGTTCTCATGGATATGATGAATTTCTTAGTGAGCTCCTTTGATGTGGATCCTAACAATATCTCCTCAACATATATTTGGGCGATGAGATTGTGCAGTTCTTTTGATAAACATAGTCTTATCCACACTCCCTCTAATTTATCTTTTGTTGAGCAAATAGTTTGTGAGCCTTTCATACAATGCTCTTGGAGCCTACTTGATCCATAAAGAGCCCTTTTTAACTTATAAACATGATTCGGATACTTTAGATTCACAAATCCTTATGGTTGTTCAAGAAATGCTTCTTCTTGTAATATTCCATTCAGGAAAGCACTCTTAAAATCCATTTTTTGTAGTGTGAAGTTCTTAGCACATGCAATGGAGGCTAACAGTCTTATGGATTTAAGTCGTATGACTAGGGCGAATGTTTCATCAAAATCTAGTCCCTCTTCTTGAGTATATTCTTGTGCAACTAGCCTTGCAATATTACATGTGATGTTACCTTTCTCATTAGTTTTGTTCCTTGAATATAAACTTAGTAGCCATCACATTCACACCTTCTGGTCCTGTGACCAATTCCCTTACATCATTTCTCTCACAAAGATGCAACTGTTCTTACATTGCTTTAATCAAGTATTCATTCGTGAGAGCCTCCTTGATATTCTTGGGTTCAAGTGTAGAAGTACAGCATGTCATGCTGATCATCACGACCATCTGATTGTAGTATACATCTTTCTTGCTTCTAGTTCTTCGACTTTTTGTCATGTCAGCAAAGATAGCATATGTGGAGTGATCTTCAGAAGTCTTATATCCTTTCTTCTTACTTTCTCACTATCCTGAGTGTGAGTGACACTCTTATCAACTGGCAAGTTTGAACAACCTTCAACATTGTTTTGATCTTCTTTAGTCATTGTCACTTCAGGTGTATTGTCTTCATCGTCAACAACTTGATCTTCAACACTTAGTTTCCTGGTGTCAGTATCCTCAACAATCATATTTAATGATTCCATGACTACTAAAGTTCTTTTGTTAAACACACGGTATGCATGACAGTTTGTGGAGTATCCAAGAAATATTCCCTCTTGCTTTTGGCGTTGAATTTTCCTAGATGCTCTCGATCCTTCAAGATGCAACATTTATTTCCAAACTCGTGCAAGTAACTTAGCTTAGTCTTCTTGCCCTTTTATATTTCGTATACTGTTGTGTTCATCAAGGGCATTAGAAACACTCTGTTAATTATGTGAATAGATGTGTTAGCTACCTCTGCCCACCCACTACGTGACAGTCCCTTAAAATTTTGCATCACACGGATGATATCTTGAATTGTTCTGTTCTTTCTCTCAACCACACCATTTTATTCTGGTTTGTTTGGTGCTAAGAACTCATGTCTGATACTGTGTGACTCACAGAACTCTGAAAACTTACTATTATCAAACTCTTTTCCATGATCACTCCTTAGCATTTTCAAAGTTGTGTTCTTCTCTATATGAATACTTATACATATTTTTCTGAATGCATGGAATGAATCCAGCTTGTTTATGAGAAAGTCTATCCCTATGTATCTTCATAAGTCATCGACAAACACAAAGCATATCTTTTTCCACCAGTGTTTTCTACCTGTTTGGGTCCAAATAAATCAATTTGCATCAATTCCAAAATATGGGTTATAGTGATGTCTCTAATTTGAATGTGCTTGGCTCTGACTGGTTTACTAATCTGGCAATCTTCACACAGTAACTTACACTAATTTTTGAATTGAGAGATTCCTCTAACAAGTTGTTTGCGTCCAAGTTTGTGTAAGTGCTTATAGTTCACCTGGACAAGTCGTTTATGCCACAGTTATTTGCTTGCTTAGGATTGTTGCTCTTTGTTTGAGTTGGTAAGAAGTTTGAAGGATTATATAGAGACTCGAGTGTTGAGTGTTTGGAAAAGGCAAGAGGGTGAGCTTATCTTGATAAAAGCCAATAAAGAGTGTTAAACATGAGTGAATTGAGTAATTATCAAAGAGTGCAAACACTAAGGAGTGATTGGGAGGTCTTTTTACTTTGTTTTCTTTGTTTAATTTGCAGGTATAAGTAATAAATAAATAGAGTACGATTGGTCTAATCCATCATAGAAAATGATGGAAGCAGAGAGCAAACAAGAGGCTTATCAATCTAAGCTTGCAACAGATATGCATAGTTCCTATCATGGTGATGGCAATGGATTCAATGTTTATGGTGGGAAAAACTATGGAAATGGAAACTTCACTTCTAAAAGACATAATGGAGTTGGTAACTTCACTTTTTATGCTAAATCTTTTGAGCATACTTCTTATGATGATTATGGGGGTTATGGAAGAGCTAATACTAGATATGATAATCATGAGCATAGTCTTTATGATTGTTATGAAAAGTATCAACATAGTTATGGTGGAAAAGTTTACTTTGAGAGCTTATATGATGAACATGCCTATAGGAGGAAGAATGAAAGTAAGCATATAGTCCATCTCAAATGCCATGTGGGAGACAAAGTTGTCAATCTTGTTGTTTATGGTAATAGTTGTGCTAATGTGGCTAGTACTTACCTTACTGAGAAGTTGAATTTGCCTCTTCTTGAACATCCTAAGCCTTACATATGGCATTGGTCAAAGGATAATAAAGAGATCAAAGTGACGAAGCAGGTTTGGGTGTCTCTTTCTAAAGAAATATATAAAGATGTTGTGTTATGTGATGTAGCACATATGCAAGCGGGTCATTTATTGTTTGGAAGTCCTAGGATAAATGATAGGAAAGCTATGTACAATAGGGATAAGAATTCTTACAGCTTCACCAAAGATGGCAAGAGATTCGTTTTAAATTCTTTGCCACATACAAAATTAATGAAGAGCAAAAGATGTTGAAAGAAAGAGTATATTTGATAAAAAGAAAAAGACAAAGAGTATTATAAAGGCTAAAAGGTGTGCAGAAAAAAACAACATTCATTCAATTTCAAAGAGTTGCAAAGGTTGAAATCTTGAAACAATCAATGATTGAAGAATTTTCCAAAGTAAATGAGCTTCCACAAGCTACAATTGAAGTTGAAGAAAGTGTCGCACTACATGCTAAGGAGGAGATATCTAATGTGGAACATTGTGATCTCATGAGAGATGAGAACCTAGAAAAAGAGAGCATTGAGATTAAAGAAAAAGAAAGAGTGGAAGAAAAAGAGAGATTATGTATCTTTGATTCCATCCCTATCATCTCAAAAGATAGTGAACATTTTGAGTGTTCAAACAAGAAAGAGAGCGAGCTTCAGAAAAGTGAGATAGTAAAAGAAAGTGGTTCATTAAAAAGAAGAGAGTAAAAAAGAAGAGCAAAGAGAAAAGAAGATAGTTGTATTTGAAAATAGTGAGGAAGTGACCTTCTGTGCTAATGAAATTAACTCTTTCTTTGCTAGTGAATCCTTATTTGTGTATAATTTTGGAGATTCAAGCAAGGATGAAGTAGAAAAGCTTGCCCACAAGTCCAACAAGACCACAACTTCTTTCCCTCTAATTCCTACTTGAGCTTTGAGATTTATTTTAAGCAAATTAAATTGTTTTCAGTTATTTGCATGAAAAATGGATATAAATTTTATTTTCTCAACACTCTTGGAACTTTATTGGAAAAGAAACAATCTATAGAGTTTAATTCCTTATCTTATATAATTCCTAGAGTTGATGAGTTTTATTACAATGTTGCTAATTATGCTTCTTCTGTTCTAGGAATAGAAGACAAATGAAGGGACATGGAAAAAGAACTTGGAGCTAATTTTGAAGAATTACCAATAAGCTTTTCTCTTCTCCCTTCTCTCATGTGTATGAAGTTTCTTTTGCGTGATTAAAGTTGTTCCTAGAGTCTTATCTTTCTCATGTGAGCATAATTGGAGATCTTTGTGCTATTTCTTTTTGCGGTGGTCTCTTTCTTGTTGGCCTTATGCTTCTACATACCTTTCTTCTCATTCTTTTCTTGAGGATTCATTATTGCATAGTGGTTCCATGTTTGACCTTTCTTGCTATGATTTCGGAGTTATCAATAATGCTTTTATTGAGTCTAGAGTTGTCGGTTTTGGATCAGATGGTAGTTTATTCGATATTCGACATGATAAGTGTTAGGAAAGTTTGTTGAGAATGTTGGGTATGTTTCCCCTTTTCTTGATACTTTTATGGAGAATCATAATGATTTTGTTTCGGTAAACCAACTTATGTCCTTTGTGAGTGGTCAAGTTCAGTTTTCTTGCAATAAAGAAAGCTTTGAAATGTCATTAATTCCTTGAACACTTTATTTGAAAATACATTTAGTCTCCGAATTTTATCATTTGAATTTCAAGGAATTCTTATTGAAAGATTTTGAAAATTGAATAGGAGTTAATCTTGAGTTGTTCATAGTTAATCCTTTGACAATTGAAAAATCTAATTTGAGAAATGAACACTTTGAACGAATTTGCAAATATTTGATGTTGAGCATCTTTATTACCACAAACCTTTCCAAGTATTGGTTTAAAATATTGTTCATTTTACGTGCTAGCTTTCAAAAGAATTCTTGTGCATTTATTTTGAAACATGAATTTGAAGCTTCATTGTTTTATCATGTACTTTTAAAGGAGTTATTTGATAAAATGGTTCTCAAAGAGAAAACTAGACCATCTTGGAATGTTGGAAATTTCATGTTTACATTTCTCACCTCATTTTGTGTAATACTATTAGAGAAAAGAGATGTTTCTATGCTAAAGAGAGGGAGTTCATATAAGACATTGAGAAAGGCAAGTTGGTTTCACTTCTCTATTGCAAAGAGGAACTCAGTGAACTCTCTCTCTATTGAAAGAAATGGTACATTAAATTGAATGGGTATTAGGAGCAACATTGAGATATGCCACTTATGACAAGGAGCTTTATGCATTATTTCCGAATGGACAACAAAAGCTCAACAAAAGATGTACAAGATGAACAAAATTCATAAAGATATTTCCAAATATCATTTGGTACAAGAGAGGTAAAGAAAATGTTGTAACCAATGCTTTATCAAGAAGGTACGTTCTATTCTTTACTTTGCAAGTTCAATTACTTAGTTTTGAGATGCTCAAGGAATTACATGTTAGAGATAATGAATTTAAGAACATATTTGATGCTTGTTGGGTTCTGCATAATGATAAGTACCTTATTCATGATGGTGTTCTTTGCCATGAATGTGAATTGTGCATTCCTTCTTGTTGCCCTAGAATGTTGTTCGATAAAAAAGCTCATTGTGATGAGTTGATGCATGATTTTGGTATTTCGAATACTTATGACATTTTACATGAGCACGTCCTTTGGCTTTGTATGAAAAGAGATATAGAAAGTTTAATTAATTGCTTAGAGTATAAAAGAGATGGAGAAAGGTTTACTATTAATTGCTTAGAGTATAAAATAGCTAACTCTACATCTTTGCCACATGGACATTATATTTCTTTAAATGTGCCTAGAGAACTTTGTGTAGACATATCTATAGAGTTTGTATTTGGACTACATAGGTTTGTTAAAGGCATAGATCCTAAATTTGTTGTGGCTTATGTTAACAATATCTTGATTGATAGAAAAGCTTATGACAATCATGTGCATTATTTTAATCAGATTTTGTTTGTTTTGAGAAATAAGAAACTACATGCTAACCTTGGGAATTATGAGTTTTGTGTAGAAAAAAGTAGTATCCTATGTTATATAGTGTGTTTTCAAGGTTGCCAAGTGGCTGCAAATATGGTGCAAGCATTTAAAGATTGGCTTATTTCCAAGAGTGCATTTGGCGAGAGAAGCTTCCATGATTTAGCAAGCTTTTATAAAAGCTTCAACAAAGGACTTAGAATTCTAGCTAGTCTCTTGATGGATATAGCCAACAGGAAGACTGAATCTCCATGCCAAATTTGTTTACATCTTATTATGATTGCTTCTAATCAAGTTTATTCTACTCCTCTTTACTCTTCTTGTGAAGTTGATTATGGGTTCAACTCCTAATTTCTTTTGCTTTGGTGTACTTCTCTATAGCTCATGCTTTGAGATCGGATCAAAATAAGAAAGTGGATTTTGTCAAGTATACCTATTCTAAGGATCATAATGCTATTGATGCAAATAACAAGACATTCGGAATAAACCGATTTGTCTTTGGTCCTGGCCGATAGCATTGGGAGGCACTTTGGAACCGACCAATTTCCTTCTCATCACAATTCTAAGCTTGATGGCCGTGGCGATGAGCTTTGAACATTTCTGAATACTTTAGTGCTTCTATATTTGATTTTTCCTGATAACTTTCATTTATTACTATCTTACATATTTTGATATGTTTATGTTTGTTGTAGGTAAATATTCGAGGATGAATCTTTTCAAAGGAGGATTGAATGATGTGAATCAGGAAAGCGAAGACGCCAAAGATTTATTAATTGGACCATTCACTAGTGCAAGGCTAAGACGATAAATAATAATGATGGAAGTTTGGCTATAAGCATGATTATTTTCATTTGAAGAACAAATTTGAAGGCTTTGATGATGAAGGACATGCATCTAAGTTGTTCATGATTTCTACCATAAGCAAAGATTATTCGAAGGAGCAATTTGGATGTGGAAAGGAGCATGTTTGTGAAATCTTGGACCTACATTAACGGCAGGCACTACCCCTACCGTCGTCGGTAGGCTTCTGCTGGTACAACATTTGGAAGTTTACACCCCACCGTATCTAGTAGGTCTCACCCTACCATCGCCGGTAAGGTACGAGAATAAAATGGCTTTTGTAATCTTTTGGCGGGATTTTAATTGTTTGAACTTATTTTCAAACTTTTAATCAAGGGCTTAATGGATAGTTTAAGCATTAATCACTAGATAGGTTAGGTTTAAATCTTAGCCTATAAATACCCATTTATAGGGTTATTGTCAATTGATGAATTTTGTTGAAATTGTTGAGAGAGGATTCTCTCTAGGGTTCTTCACCCTTTCTTAGTTAGCTTTCTAACGGTTAAAGTCCTTAGTTGTGAACAATTGATTGCCTTAGGTTGATGAATCTATGGAAATCAATTGATCTTTCTAATTCCTCTCTTTAATTTAGTCTTAGAGTTCTTGTTCTATGATTCAATTCATCTTAGGTCTTCTACATTATGTAGTTGCGGTTTTGAGGCCTTAGTTTCCTCAAGGTTCTTCCAATCAATTTAGGAAATATTTTTGCCTCTCAATGTTGGGTATATTTGTCTTAGATCCTGATAGGTTTTCCATTGAAGTGTTGAAGATACAAAATCTTCAATAGAGGTTCTTCATGAAGGACGTGAACTTGGTAAGGTGTTGAATGAAATCTACTTGCAATTGAAGATTCACATCCCTTTTTGTCTCTAATTCTCCTATAGTATTGATGCCACACATGCAGTAATCGCATCCCTTTATGTGTTATTTTGCAGTAATCACACATAAGTGGAGGCTTTCTAGGTTCGTATTTCTTGATCAAGTTTCTCTTCCAGCTTGACTCAAGTGTCTTTGACAAACACTTCTTCCAACTTGCCATACATTGTGTGACTACTTCCATGTTGTATGACTTGATTACTTTTTGTATGATTGAGATTTGTGCCAGGGTAGCTAAGTCCTGATTTCATTCCAGCTAATCTTCTCACGCAGATTATTTCATTATGTTTAGCCTTTTCAGTGTTCCATCTTGCTATTTCACCTTCAACCACCTTTACTAACAGTTATATCCTTGACCTTAGCTATTAACTCATAGGTTTTTTTTTTCAAGAACATCTTTTTGTTCCTGGATCTTCTTTAGGCTATCATTTAGGTCTTGATGTAACTCCATAAGTCCTACCCACTTATTTTAGAGTAGGCTATAGTTATGGTGCAATTCCCCATAGGACACTTCTTCCTCACTATAGATGGAATCATTGTTAATGTCATTTTTGTGATCAATGTGCGTAGATGTATCTCCCAAATCTATTACCACATTGAATGCAATTGTCTCATTGGAATTAGTGTGTTCTTCAACATCTTCAATATCACTTTTCTTATCATCATCACTGAGGATAGTGTTCATGGATTTGTTTTTCTTCGAGGTGTTAGCGCATTCTATCTAGATGTAACCATATCTCTCACACTTTCTGCACTGTATGTCTTTTCCATTTGACCAGTGTCAAACTTCCTTTTCATTGTACTACATTCAGACTTAAAACTTATTAGGACCTTTCCTATCCTATTGTTATTTTTGAACTTTCCCTGAGGCTTGGATGTTCTTCCAGTTTTACGGAGTAACTCTCCAAAATCTCGTGTGAGCATCATAACCTCTTCTTCAGAATAAGGCATGGCATTGGATAAGTTATGTTAAACTGTAAGCACCCTTACCTTTAGATTCAACATCAAGCTTCATCTCATATGTCCTCAAGGATCCTAAAAGATCATTCAAAGGAAGTTTTGTCACATTCTTTGCTTCTTCATTTGTTGAAACTTTAGGACGAAATTGTGTAGGTAAGGATCATAGTGCCTTCTGCACTAGTTTCTGTTCGGAGAACTCTTTACCCAATTCATAAGCTTTATTTGCAATGTCTCTAAGCTTGCCACTGAATTCACCAACTGTTTCATCCTTTTTGCATCCTTAATTCTTCAAACTGCATAGTCAGCATCTGCAATTCGGGAATTCTCACAGCATTGGTACCTTCATGAACAGTTTCCAAAGTTTCCAAAGTCTTCTTTGTAAATTTGCAAGTTGAGATCAACTTGAATAGCTCCTTATCCACACCGGCAAAGATGGTGTTCAATGCCTTAAATTAGCCTTGGTAGATTTTCTATGAGTATTAGTTCATTCTGATCTGGGCTTCACAACTACCTTAGTTAATTTAGTTGTAGCATCTTCCTCAGTCTTTGTAGGAGGTTTCTATTCAATCCCAATAGCATTCCATGCAGTCTCATCAAATGATTGAATTAAAATTTGTGTCTTCATCTTCTAGTAAGCATAATTTGTACCTTCGAGCAGAGGAGGTCTGCTAACAGATCCACATTCCTTAATCGTCATGATGTCCCTAGTGCTAACTTCTCATGATCTTAATCTGCTAGACAAGTAGCACAACAAATGCTGCCAAAGCTCTGATACCAGTTCTAAGTTAGTACTTAGGCGATCCGTGCAGTGTGACTGATTTTTCTGTGTGAGAAGTAGTGTGATACATAGCATGAAAAGCAAAAAGCACAAACACACAACACATAACAATTGATAACGCAGTTCATCCAAGGCTACGTCTGCGAGCCCACACCTAGAAAGCAATCCACTAATAACTGTGACACAGTAAAGGAAAACACCTAGCTTTTTTACACATCTAGTTCTTCCCTAGTGGAAGCAGTGCAAACTCTCTTTGCACACTACACAGTTGAATCCCTTCAACTCTTCAAGACTCCCTCTTGGAACAAGCTGATTCATCTTGAGTCCCTTCAAGTCTTCGACACTGTTGAATTGCAACCGAACTTCTATTCCAAGAAGCTATAGTTTTCAAAACAAGAACTCAATTGAATTATGAAGGATGAACCACAAGCATCAATGGAGAATCACAATGTTTGAAGTTTGTGATTGCACAAACTCAACTCCCATGAACCTTCTCTCTTGCAGAATGTCTTCGAAGAATTGCAGAACGGCTAACCTTAACCTTCAATTATGTTCTTCTATTTATAGATAGACTGAATAGTATATCTTGAATTACCAATCCTTTCAAATTAGAATTTTAACGAAGGAATTTGTTTCGAAAAACACTTCTAGTTTTAATACCAACAAAAGTCCTATTTCCCTTAGTTTTTTTATCTTTCCTTATTCCTCAAATCTCCTTCAGGTAATATCCTAATTGGACTCCAATAATACAGCTCATGATCTTCAAACAATAGCGAAACATATCTTCTTGATCTTCTAGGTATCTGAAAACAATGCCAATTTTTCGTGCTAGTGAAACCTGGAGCTTGTGCTATCACACGACCATCTTGTGTGGCCACACTCAAGCTGTGTGACAAGTTTCTACAAAATGTTACATGAGAATAAAGAAGAAGTGCAAAGAGATTTCGTACAAAGAAGATGTACTATTTTCCATTAACACCTACATTTCCGAGGTTGTATGCTTCTCAAAGAACGGCTGAACATATGAGATGGCACTCAGCAAGCGTAAGAACCGAATATGACGAGTCATGTTGGGGATGTAAAAGTTTAGAAACATTTCGATAGCACTCATCATTAGTTTATACTAATGGATTCTCACAATTTGGATGTTCGGAAAGCAATATTTTCTTGGCTAGTAATTGTGATGCCATACAACTTACCTCATTCGATGTGCTTAAAGAATCCTATAATGTTTTTAATATGTATTATTTCGGGCCATCAGAATCTAAAACATAAACAGGATGTCTACTTGTAGCTGTTAATACAAAAATTTAATCAACTGTGGTTGCATGGACTTAACACGTATAACATTTCTAAGAGACAAAACTTCAATATGAAGGCTGTCCTTTTGATATGAACCGGGATGACCAAAAACTAATGAGTTGAAGTTCATGATCCAATTATTAGAGCAAGGATGGTATGATTCTCCAATGGCTTGAATGAGATCCAATTTGCTCCCAAGATTCAACTCTCTTCAAAAGGCTTCTTTGAACTTTAATAATGGGCAAAGTGAGATTCCAAGAACAATTTTCAGTAGAAATTAAACAAAGAAAATTTCCTATCTTGAGAGAGAATCACTAAAGCCTAAAGAGACTTCACCTACTCTCCACACACAAGGAAGACCTCACCCAAAGCAACACTAGCTATACAAAGCTAGCACCTCAAGGTGTTAAAAGGATTTGGGAATAGAACAAGAACTCTTGAATTGGTTTCAAGAATCACTTGCCAACAATTGTACAATGTTTAAAAATCCCTAATTTACAACGATGTGGGTGAAACCCCGAGAACCCTAGGTTCTTCTCTCAAGTTTTTCTTTCAACTATATTCAATCTTCAATGTTGTGCTTAGTGGCTGAAATATACACATATATATATATATATATATAGTGCTCCACATCAGTAACTCTCAACCCTAATTGTTAAGCTAGCTTATGATAAGTACATGGGAACTTAAGCCACTTAATTACAAGTCAAAATAAAATTAACAATCAAAGTGATGGATCAAGGGAGTTAAAATCTCCCAAACCTTCAGCTTTCGAGACTTACCATTGACGGTAGGTCGAATTTCCCAAGCAATTATATGACCAGAATCATACCGGCACCGGTAGGGTGAACCTACCATCGGCACTATGTCGCATTTCCTTCTCCCTTGCCATGACCCTAACGTGGACGGTAGGGTTTATTCCTTCTTCTTCAAAACTTATTCCTTTGGCTTTCCCTACTTGCAATATCAATATTAAGAAGGTTTTGGTGCTTCTTTGATCTTCATTTCTCCATTCCAATCTTCCACATGTTATCAAATTGGGGTTTGTTTGCTGTGTGGCCTTTTTGATTTTCTTTTTGTTTTCTCTTTTTGATGACTGTTCAAGAATGTTTGCAAAAAAAAGTTCATTCTAAGGCTGTTATAGAGTAATTCTCATAGCATTGTTTGAATACTTTTGATTAGTTCTCGTAATTCTCTAAAACAATTAAGATGAGGTGCCTGATTGATTTAATCCCCTTGTTGTGATCAATCTTTAAGAGTAGAAATCTTAGTTTAAAACTATTCATTTCCGTCTCTTGAAATAGAATCTAAGAATTTTCCAATAAAATGTATATTTAGATGGAGAATGACAAAGTGATAAATTATATGAAGGAAAGGCTCCAAAATACAACCTTGTTAGTGCTCTATTTTTGAGTAGGAAGGTAAGGAACATGATAAGCCAATTTAAATTCTTCACAAAAAATTAGTTTAATCTATGATTTCTACATAATTTAATTGTAAGAAAAATTGTTGTTTAGCATTTAATTAGCACCATGTTTTTAATAAAATACCTATTTACCTATTTCCCATCCTTAGTAAGCATTTTTGTCGTAATATATACATATTGTTACGAAAATTCTAATATATACATATACCTAATTTACCTGTTTTAATTTTTAAAAAGAAAAGAAGAAAAGGCGAAGTTATTTTACAGATTTGGTCATAGATGTTTAGGGGTATCTTTTATAGTGATCGTTTTTATCATGTGAAAATAAATATTTTGTTGTTTACGTCCGCTTTTATTTTATTCTATTTTATTTTATTCTTATATGGTTTGCTTTATTCAGACACGTGCAAGGCAGTGATGATATAGTTAGCATTCAGGAATTCAGATAGAGGGCCTCTCACTCTTATCAGATAATATATTCTACCTGATGATCAGTCACTTATCAGGCACCTTCAAGTGCGCTCACCATTTCATACCATTTCTTTATGTTCTTTCATTCTTTGTATGTAACCATTGCTACATTAACACTCAAACCCCCGTTGCTCTTAAAATGTTTTCATATAAATTAAGCCTAGCTGTTGTACTTGACATGCCAAGTCCGAAGAAGGTTCTAGTTAGCTCCGGAATGATTTTCTTAATGCTAATTAGTCGGGATTTCTTATAACAAAATTTTAAACTTAACACTTGCAAATGTATAAGATCAATGTAATATGAAAATATTAGGTTATCAAACCAAAAAAAGTTTAACTACTTAAATTATTATCTACTCAAATTAATTTTATAAAAAGAAGATTGAAATTATATTATCTAAAATTATTCTTAAATTAATTAAAACTAATTAATAAAATAAATAAATTAAAACTAACAGAAGATTAACCAAGGAAGATGATGTAGAATCTTGAATCCACCACTAACCTATATAACAATTATTTAATTTTATTTAGGAGAAAAGATTAAACCTTTATGTGGTGATCTAAGCTACAAGTTTCGATTCACTAAAGAAATATATTGTGTTTAATTGCATGAGATAATCCATCTAACCGTTAGTATGACCTATTCGATTCTATGACATAAATCATCTAAAATTAGCATGAACTATTTAATTCTAAAACCCACAATGTACTTGCAAAAATTACATATCTCTCATACTCAATACTACAAGAATCAAGCATGGATAAAAATATCTACTAACCCAAATAGTTATTCTATAAAAACAATCACAAAGAATTAATTGCATAATACCAAGAAACATCCTAATATATATAATCACATAAATAATATAATAATTCTCCCAAAATAAAATAAATCAAAGTCACATGACTAGAGTTTCATCAAGATTCCAAAAAAAAAAAAATTAGTTCATGGTTAAAAGGGAAAAAAGGAACGAATTTGTAGATTATGGCTTTTTCTTCCAAATAATTTTTCGTTGTTGCTCCTTAGATTTGCTGCTTCAAATTGTAGCCGTTTTGCGGTTGCTTTTCTTTTTCTCTCGTTGCAGCTTGGGCAGCTGCTTGCACAACTGCTGCTATCTCCCCTGTAGCTCTCCTCTTTTTTTTTCTTGATTTCCCCACACCCTTCTTGTGTGGCTCTTCTACATATAGACAAAAGAGAAGCAAAAACCTAATCCTTAAAGGATTCAACTAAAATCCTAATCCTTAAAGGATTCTACTAAAGTTCTAATCATAATCCTTAGAGGACTCAAATACTAAAGCACGTAATATGCCTTATTATTATTATTATTATTATTGTTATTATTATTATTATTATTATTATTATTTTATCTTCTCTTCCCCAATGACCAGCTCACTCTTTTTTCCTTTTATCAAATTTAATATGGAATCTTTATTTTCCATTATTTTTTAAGAAATCTGCATAAAGATTAGTAAAATAAATTAAATATAATAATTATGACTAAAAAATAAATAAAATGTTCTCAAAGGCTAATAACTAAAACTTAAGATGTTTATTAGTATTAAAAATCGACTCTATCTCTATGGCTTAGTCTGGCTGATGTTTTCAATAATTTGTAGGAGTGTGCTTTGGGGTTATAAGGATTTGCTTTTGTTTATTTTTCAACGGTCAGCTTGTTCTAGAAATTGTTGGTTTCATTTACTGTGGAAATTGTTGAATTGTATGGTTATGTTCTAGAGAAAACTTTGCACATTTCAGAATAGTAAACTTGAGAATTTATTTCAGAAAGCTTGAGAGTTCATTTCAGAATAGTTCCAAGTTCGCCATTGATTTTTGACATTTCAGTTAACTTAAAGCCTCTTTTTTTATGTGTTCTTTTTTATGTTCATTACAAGATATTTCTCTACACATCTAATTTGGGAGAAAGAGCAATTAATTTTCACAAGTGGATGCTAACTAGTGAAATTACGGAGACAGTGAGAAGGCGTATATAAAAATTATGGTATGCTTCTACTATTCTTTAACATAGGTTGTAGGGACTTTAATTTTACGAACATTTATCTATTTGTTTCAGTATCCTAGAGTTTCTCTTCACTGCTACATTAGGAATGTCAATCACCCCTTTAAATTTTACTTAATTTGTTGAAGTCGATTTGTTTATTAGAAAAAGTTTTACAGAGACATCTGGAAAAATTACTTGAGGAGAAAAGGAGCAGGCATAAAATGAACTGCCAGCTGCTGCTAAAAAGAACAAGAAAGAACTTTTTGTCAACCAGTTAAGAAGCATGGTTTGATGTATGCAGGTATTATTATGATTATTGTTATTGTTCAATGATTCTGTTCGTTTTTTTCCTCCCTACAAGATATTCCAATGACTCAGCCTTGGTAAATGAGCAAATTTTGTAGAATTTTCTCCTTTCAAATATATTATGTTAATTTGAGTTTTTGTTACATGTCTAATATAAAGAAATCTAGAAGAAATTTGGGTTACTTACTATTTTCATTTGTAGTGTATTTATTTATTAATTGTCACTTTTTATTTAGGTAGTGTCTTATTTTGTCATTCTTTTTCTTTTTTATTTCTTAGTGATAAATGATGCGAAATTGTTTCTATAATTCTGTTGAACTAGTCTTCTGATTTTCGTAATTCTTAACACAAACTTTCTAGTCTAGTGGATTATTACTGGTTTATGAGAAGGTTTTGACAGCATGAACCATGCATGTGCCTTTAGTAAATGCTCTTAATCTTCCAATGCTTTCAAAATTGATGGGGTACTCTGAATATTATTATGGCACTGATTATTTAGTCAAATATTAAATTTTTTTAATCTTAATTGGTAACGGATTTAAGAGGCAAGATAAGTAGCTCAGTAGTAAAGAGTGCTTCTTATCAGATAAAGGTCTTCGATTTTAATGATATTATCCTCCATCAATATATTTAAAAAAAAAATAGAACTACTATTTTCGTACCCTACATAACGTTGCAAAATTTATTTTGAAAATTATGGAAGGATGGGAAAGGTATCTATTTTCTTACTCCACTTATGACTTATGGATCACTGTTCAATTCGCTAAGTCCAGTACACTGGGTTGAGTAATGAGTTGAGATGGCTCAATTATGTGTATCTGATCCGATAGAATCAGTATTGAAGAAGATAATATCAAAGGTCCTCCTTTGTTGTAAGTGAATATTGAGTCTAAAATAAAATAACTTATAGTGCTGTTGAGATTTTTTATATCTAATCTTAAAGACATCTCACAAGATTATTTATCATACGGTATTTTTCTCAAAGATTTAATTGCTGATTTGCTTAAAATTTCAATTCCCAACAAAACCCCTTTTATATAAAGTAGAATTACAAAGGGTTTCTGTTCATTTTATTAATTTGTGCAAACTTGAGAAAAATTTAGTGATTTCGTTCGACTTGATTGATATTGCTCAATTAATTTGTAGTTCGTTGAACAGGTTGGGATTAGATTGGAGATTATATTACAAAGCATTGATATTCCACAGGGAGTAGTGACTCACAAGGCATGTATGGAAAGGATAATGATTTTTCTCCCATACTATCATACATCCTAATTATGTCTTGTAGATCAATTACTCTTCTAACCTTGATGGTTTACTAAAAAAACCCATGTCCATTAATCATATATCTCATATTTAGTATTATATATTTAGGTGCTAATATTTAATAAAAATGAGTTTTGAGTGATTTTTTATTGATTTGTCCATATTAAATCTTTTTGTTTTCCGTATTATTCATTTTATTCTATGTACTCTTAAACCTTATTCTATATTCAAATGATTATCTATGTTTAATTTTGTAGGTGACAAAGGATGAATTCTAATTGCTTGAGGGATGAGAGGTTGACAATTAGCTTTTGGACTCTTATTTATGACATTCTTCAAGTTTAAATGCAGAAATCTTTTCTAGTTATGTCGACATGATATTATAATTTGTTTGCTTTTATAAAAGAGTTGAATGCTTAAAGTTTTGATTTTTAATGTAAAGGAATGTATTTGATTTCTTCAATGATGGTAATATATTTTAGTTATTGATTGGATATACTTGTAAAATATTATTTGCTCTTTTAGTAAATATATTATTTATAGCCAATTGAATTTATTGTCAACAGAGAAATAATCATTTGTCACAAAATGGTTCTTGTCAACAACTAAAATTTATCATAATATAGGTTTTCACCACTTTTATTCTTCATAAAATATGTTAATTTTTTTTGGAATAGTTTACACAAATATGTATCGCAAATGTTTTAATTTCTAACATATTTTATATGAGCTTTAGGACAACATATAACATCCAAAGATGTCATAAAAATAAAGTTGAGACATTTTCAATTGTCATATTATGCCATTTATTTTGATAAAAACATATATTACTATTGTAATTTCAATATGATATAAATGTGTTATAATATATTTAAAATTTTTAGATATTTGAAATTTTTCAAGAAAGATTTCTGTCACAATACTGTATTATTACACTTATAATTATATGTCGACATAAAGAGTTATTCTGACACATGTTGCGTCATCTTTTAGTATCATGCCGCTATTGCGACATGTGAATATTCATCACTTTTCATGTGCCAACAAATTATGTGTCAGTAAAAGCATATAATGCGACACAAAAGATGTCGGCATAAATCAAAATTGTTGTAGTAGTTATTATATAATTGTTGTGATTTTTTACCGGTAAAAGCACAATTGGTAATGTCACAAGGTTAACTGGACTTTGATAGAGGAAGGTTAACCTAGGGTATAAATTGAATAATAAGAATTAGTAATTGAGTAGGAATACTAATTACGGTTCTTAGATTACTACTTAGTCACTATAATCCATAATTCGTTTATAATCGAGTTAAGTAAGAAGAAATTCTTCTCTAAACAGTTATGTAAATAGGAGGGTCATCTCCTAGGAAGAGGGTTTATCCAATGTTTGAGTGAGATCCAACCAACGTTTTTAATAATTAATTATAATGATTTTCTAATTTAAATTAACTTACCGTTCTTGGGGGATTCTACCATTTAAACACTCTTTTTACTAATTAGCTTTTAAAAAATTTTGTTTGCTTTTTAGATTAATTTTCTTTTAATTGTTTCTTAGTTTTAATATCTTTTCCAAAAGTTTTATTTGATTAAACAGTAGAGGCGTAGTAAGTACTACTGCTTGGCTGCTCCGAGAATTCCACAATCCGAGGACTTTCCTTGCCATATTATACCAATAGGTACACTTGCCTAAAAGTAAAATTTTAATAAGATAGTAACCACACATCATTTACACTTTTATAAACTAAATAAATGTTATTTGTTTTATTTTTAATTTAAAGGAATGTATTTGATTTCTTCAATGATGGTAATATATTTTAGTTATTGATTGGATATACTTGTAAAATATTATTTGCTGTTTTACAAAATATATTATTTATACCCAATTGAATTTATTGTAAAAAGAGAAATTATCATTTGTCACAAAATGCTTTTTGTCGACAACTAAAATTTATCATAATATAGGTTTTCACAACTTTTATTCTTCATGAAATATGTTAATTTTTTTTGGAATAGTTTACACAAATATGTATCGCAAATGTTTTAATTTCTAACATATTTTATATGAGCTTTAGGACAACATATAACATCTAAAGAAGTCATAAAAATAAAGTTGAGACATTTTCAATTGTCATATTATGCCATTTATTTTGATAAAAACATATATTACTATTGTAATTTCAATATGATATAAATGTGTTATAATATATTTAAAATTTTTAGATATTTGAAATTTTTCAAGAAAGATTTCTGTCACAATACTGTATTATTACTCTTATAATTATATGTCGACATAAAGAGTTATTCTGACACATGTTGCGTCATCTTTTAGTATCATGCCGCTATTGCGACATGTGAATATTCATCACTTTTCATGTGTCAACAAATTATGTGTCAGTAAAAGCATATAATGCAACACAAAAGATGTCGGCATAAATCAAAATTGTTGTAGTAGTTATTATATAATTATTGTGATTTTTTACCGGTAAAAGCACAATTGGTAATGTCACAAGGTTAACTGGACTTTGATAGAGGAAGGTTAACCTAGGGTATAAATTGAATAATAAGAATTAGTAATTGAGTAGGAATACTAATTACGGTTCTTAGATTACTACTTAGTCACTATAATCCATAATTCGTTTATAATCGAGTTAAGTAAGAAGAAATTCTTCTCTAAACAGTTATGTAAATAGGAGGGTCATCTCCTAGGAAGAGGGTTTATCCGATGTTTGAGTGAGATCCAACCAACGTTTTTAATAATTAATTATAATGATTTTCTAATTTAAATTAACTTACCGTTCTTGGGGGATTCTACCATTTAAACACTCTTTTTACTAATTAGCTTTTAAAAAATTTTGTTTGCTTTTTAGATTAATTTTCTTTTAATTGTTTCTTAGTTTTAATATCTTTTCCAAAAGTTTTATTTGATTAAACAGTAGAGACGTAGTAAGTATTACTGCTTGGCTGCTCCGAGAATTCCACAATCCGAGGACTTTCCTTGCCATATTATACCAATAGGTACACTTGCCTAAAAGTAAAATTTTAATAAGATAGTAACCACACATCATTTACACTTTTATAAACTAAATAAATGTTATTTGTTTTATTTTTAATTTAAAGGAATGTATTTGATTTCTTCAATGATGGTAATATATTTTAGTTATTGATTGGATATACTTGTAAAATATTATTTGCTCTTTTAGTAAATATATTATTTATAGCCAATTGAATTTATTGTCAAAAGAGAAATAATCATTTGTCACAAAATGGTTCTTGTCAACAACTAAAATTTATCATAATATAGGTTTTCACAACTTTTATTCTTCATGAAATATGTTAATTTTTTTTGGAATAGTTTACACAAATATGTATCGCAAATGTTTTAATTTCTAACATATTTTATATGAGCTTTAGGACAACATATAACATCTAAAGATGTCATAAAAATAAAGTTGAGACATTTCAATTGTCATATTATGCCATTTATTTTGATAAAAACATATATTACTATTGTAATTTCAATATGATATAAATGTGTTATAATATATTTAAAATTTTTAGATATTTGAAATTTTTCAAGAAAGATTTCTGTCACAATACTGTATTATTACTCTTATAATTATATGTCGACATAAAGAGTTATTCTGACACATGTTGCGTCATCTTTTAGTATCATGCCGCTATTGCGACATGTGAATATTCATCACTTTTCATGTGTCAACAAATTATGTGTCAGTAAAAGCATATAATGCAACACAAAAGATGTCGGCATAAATCAAAATTGTTGTAGTAGTTATTATATAATTATTGTGATTTTTTACCGGTAAAAGCACAATTGGTAATGTCACAAGGTTAACTGGACTTTGATAGAGGAAGGTTAACCTAGGGTATAAATTGAATAATAAGAATTAGTAATTGAGTAGGAATACTAATTACGGTTCTTAGATTACTACTTAGTCACTATAATCCATAATTCGTTTATAATCGAGTTAAGTAAGAAGAAATTCTTCTCTAAACAGTTATGTAAATAGGAGGGTCATCTCCTAGGAAGAGGGTTTATCCGATGTTTGAGTGAGATCCAACCAACGTTTTTAATAATTAATTATAATGATTTTCTAATTTAAATTAACTTACCGTTCTTGGGGGATTCTACCATTTAAACACTCTTTTTACTAATTAGCTTTTAAAAAATTTTGTTTGCTTTTTAGATTAATTTTCTTTTAATTGTTTCTTAGTTTTAAGATCTTTTCCAAAAGTTTTATTTGATTAAACAGTAGAGACGTAGTAAGTACTACTGCTTGGCTGCTCCGAGAATTCCACAATCCGAGGGCTTTCCTTGCCATATTATACCAATAGGTACACTTGCCTAAAAGTAAAATTTTAATAAGATAGTAACCACACATCATTTACACTTTTATAAACTAAATAAATGTTATTTGTTTTATTCAAATGCAAAATCCCATGAATGCATGAGATTTTAAAGGAGATCGTGCAGGTTGAATTACCAGGAACACCAATTCAGAAGATCATTCTTTTTAAGTGGGACATGTTTGATTGTCTTTACAAAGAGGTCTCAAGATTCATGATGATATAAAATTGTGGAGCTGCACATGAAAACAAGATATGGTGGGGGTTATGATCCTTTCATTCATGCCCGACCAGTCGAGCAAGTATCTTACATCCCATACCCTACGACTAAATGACAAAAGAGTTATTTGTGGGTTGTAATAAAATCAAGACTTTGCCTTTTAGATGTCCCTCTAGTGGATTTTCCATTTCAAGAAAATGTTGATATTGTTAAGACTTCAATGATAGATATTGATATTGAAGACATTGGATCTCTCATGCATGAATCGGGCGATTATGAACGAGTAGACATTTGCAAAATTAATAACTTTGAAGATGAAAATGAGGAGAGAAAATGAGGTCGAATGGTAGTCTGATGGTGAAACAAATAAAGAAGACGAGTTTCAATTGGAGTCTGATTTTGAAACATAGAATATGAAGTATGTCATTAAATGATATATAATAACATAATGCTATTACGTAATTTATCTAATTTTATTTATATGTTACGTATGCTCAAATTCTGTTATAATTTTATTTATAATGTGTCTTTGTTTAAGTACATTCTAATTTTATGTTGTATCTTTTAAATATAGATATGATGGTATGTGGGAAAAAAAAGAAGACTCCTCCTCCATTGACCCTAGCCCCGCCACTAGCAGAAGCCACCTCTACTCCGCCAGCAACATTACCTTCATTTCCCACTTTACCATATTTGATTCCTTTGGCTACTTTCACTCCTTCGTTTGCTGCGGCCCCATTGTCTTCTTCCCCCCTCATCTACGCTGGATTCTCACACGATTATAGTGCCAAGTTCCGCCAAATAAGTAAAACTAAGGTTTTCAATGTTAAAGTTATGATTGGAATTGATTTTGAAATGTCATTAAATTTTATAAAAGTTGAATGATTTTGAAACAAGGTAAATGGTAGCACAAGGGACTAACACTTGAAACAAATAACATGTTATATAGAAGCTAAACTTAAGAAAATGATTCATTTTCTGTTGTTTATCAGAACTAATATGTTTGGTGTATATGATTCATTAATTTTTTGTTGTTTGTTGTTTCTCCTTACAAGTTATGTATATGGTTTTTGAAAACAAGTTTCTCAAAGCAGTCAGACAGTGCTCATATCGTTTTTGCCATTTTGAAGCAGCAGTTCATCAGTGCTTACAAAAGTAATGGAAAGGTCCCTCCGAGCGTTAAAGATATGTAGTTCAGAGAGTTTTTTTTAAGTGTTTTAATAACCATTTGGTATGATCCTCCTAAGCTTCCATGGAAGATCATTTACTCAAATGATAAGAGAGAGGCCCCTATACTTCAACATAAAAGTGCACTGAAAGGTGAAGGTTTCAGCCCATCTTATAAAAAAGTCTAGGAAGTTCTTTGCAACTGATGTGGGACAAAGTCATTCCCTACTAAAGCAACAGTCCCAATACCATAGGTCCACCTCTTGAGTAACGGGACGCACCATCCCTACCATATGGTATGACCCTCCTTAGCTTTGCTAGAAGGTCATTTACTCCCAAGATGCAACTCCCTTTTTGAGGATTCTTATGATTGATGTTTTGGAGAGTTTCAAGATCACAAACACAAATTGTAGGAATAATAAATAAAAAGAAAACAAGTAGACCTTCTTATATGAAGGGGAGAATCAACAAGGCTTGGAAGAGCCTCACCTATCCTCCACACTATAAGAAGAACCTATATTTCCAAGCAACACCAATTATGGATTGGCACCTCAAGTGATAGACAGGATTTTGAAAATTGACTTGGACTCTTGAATTGAAGATTCAAGACGTTCCTTTCCTTGAATTATACAATGGAAACTCTTTATTTACGAAGGAAAATAAAGAAATCTCAAGAACCCTAGTTCTTCTATTTTCAATACATCAAGCTTGGAAAAAATGCCTGCCAGCAAGAATATTTATAGTGTGCTTCACAATTAGTTTCCAACCTTAGGTATTAGACTAACTTAAAAAATTTTAAGGAGTGCCTAGTGTTAGTATATGCCCTAAGACCAACTGACTCACATTTATGATTTATGAAGCATGCATTTTTTAATTATATTTTATGCTCTTGTTCGTCAAGTATGTGACTTGATAGTAAAAACCTTATAGCTAATAAAATATTATTCTTATTTGTCCCTAGTTTATTACATCTTGTAAACTATTGTGAAGTTGATTGATGGTCAAGTTTTACTGATCATGAATATGAGATATAAAATCAATTCATAAATGTATATATATTGAGAATATTATATTGGACATGACCCAAAGTAAAGAAGAAATATTGCATGTGCTTAAGTTATAAGTATTTCTTCTCAGTTTTATATTTGGGGTCCTTTGACTTAATGTTTCTTGCATGGAGAGAAAATATGTTTTCACATAGTCAAACATAACTTTTAGTTAGGTGATTATTATGACTATTGGTTCATGGCTTGAATATTGGAGATAGTGCAAGGGATTTGTCCCTCTCTTTTTAGAGAGAGATATCCATGGGCCCCTTGATAAGGAAGACTGGAAAATATGCATGGCGATGCTCAAATAAATATTAATAAGGTGTTATTGATATTATTTGTTGGAACAGTCTGCCTGGTGATCAAGTAAATGGTTAATTAAGTTTCATAAGGATGACTTGGTCCATGACTTGTAGTTAATTAGGATATCGTGTGACAAAAGAACTAAATATTAAATCTGATGCTAGGTTATTATTGCATTTACTTAACTTGGGTAAGCATAATATCTTCCTAGAGGCCGCTTATGTTTTGTGAATAAATGTCTAGGACATTTTTCATTCACTGCCAACGTTAAGTGAACCTACAAGGTCACACGCATAGACGATCTTGTGAGCATAATGTCCACGTCCAATGAATCTAGATTGTGTCCAGATTCGTTGAACGTATACAAATGGGGAATCAGATTTCATATTGTATTTTTTGGTAAGTTAATAAATAAGTAATTTTATTTAATCGAATAAATGAAATTAATTACTTAATGTTACTCATCCAACTGTTGGATGATTATTGGAATAGGCGAACGAGATTAAATTGTCATTACATGACAGTTAGGGTTTTGATATTGACAGCTATAAAAGGTTATGTTAACCTTTTCCTGGCAGCCGTCCTTTATCTGATTAAGGAAAAACAAAACCTAAACCCTAGAACGGCGATATAGTGTCTAGCCTTCTCTCTCCGAAACACGACCTATTACCATATAGTCAGGATCAGTTCTGAATAGTTTTCAGAAGACAGAAGGGGCTAGCATCCCGATCGCTTGCAGAGGAATTCGTCGCGTGGATACAAGTAGAGGGCGAAGCGTAAACAGCAGCGCCCCCACATCGAACAATCAAAACATTGAGGTAATTTCTATCCAATCTGTTTTTCAATTATGTGCAGATCCTGTTGGTGGATTTTCATAGTTTTATTTTATTCTGCTTTTTGCCCACGGTCTCCAACACTTAGAACACTTAGGTATAACTCAAAATAAGTTTACAACCAAATTAAAGGGTCAAGGAAGTTAAAAACTTCCAAATTTCTCCACCACCTTAGACAGTAGGTCTCGACCTACCGTTTGTAATAGGTGAAATGCCTCCAATCCCTTCTTGGCTAGAACCCTACCGCCGACGGTAGGGTGCGTGAGCAATAGGGTTTAGAAAAATCCTTCCTCTTTGTTTTTAAGCTTCCGAACTTCCCAAGCTTGCTTGTTTGGATTCCTAAACTTGTATACCAGACAATAGGAAGGTTATGCATCTTTTAAATGTTAGTATATGCCCTAAGACAACTGACTCACATTTATGATTTATGAAGCATGTATTTTTTAATTGTATTTTATGCTCTAGGTCGTCAAGTATGTGACTTGATAGTAAAATCCTTATAGCTAATAAAATACTATTCTTATTTGTCCCTAGTTTATTACATCTTGTAAACTAGTGTGAAGTTGATTGATGGTCAAGTTTTACTGATCATGAATATGAGATATAAAATCAATTCATAAATATATATTGAGAATATTATATTGGACATGACCCAAAGTAAAGAAGAAATATTGCATGTGTTTTAGTTATAAGTATTTCTTCTCAGTTTTATATTTGGGGTCCTTTGACCTAATGTTTCTAATGTTTCTTGCATGGAGAGAAAATATGTTTTCACATATTCAAACATAACTTTTAGTTAGGTGATTATTATGACTATTGGTTGGCTTATTTTCTTGTCATGGCTTGAATATTGGAGATAGTACAAGGGATTTGTCCCTCTCTTTTTGGAGAGAGATATCCATGGGCCCCTTGATAAGGAAGACTGGAGAATATGCATGGTCATGCTCAAATAAATATTAATAAGGTGTTATTAATATTATTTGTTGGAACAGTCTGCCTGGTGATCAAGTAAATGGTTAATTAAGTTTCATAAGGATGACTTGGTCCATGCCTTGTACTAAATTAGGATATCGTGTGACAAAAGGACTAAATATTAAATCTGATGCTAGGTTGTTATTGCTTTTACTTAACTTGGGTAAGTATAATACCTTGCTAGAGGCTGCTTATGTTTTGTGAATAAATGTCTAGGACATTTTTCATTCACTGCCAATGTTAAGTGAACCTACAGGGTCACACGCATAGACGATCTTGTGAGCATAATATCCACGTCCAATGAATCTAGATTGTGTCCAGATTCGTTGAACGTATACAAAAGGGGAATCAGATTTCATATTGTATTTTCTGGTAAGTTAATAAATAAATAATTTTATTTAATCGAATAAATGAAATTAATTACTTAATGTTACTCATCCAACTGTTGGATGATTATTGGAATAGACGAACGAGATTAAATTGTCATTACATGACAGTTAGGGTTTTGATATTGACAGCTACAAAAGGTTATGTTAACCTTTTCTTGGTGGCCGTCTTTTATCTGATAAAAAGAAATACAAAACCCTAAACCCTAGAACGGAGATATAGGATCTTGCCTCTTTTCTTCGAAACACGAAAAAATTACCAGATAGTCGGGATTAGTTCTGAACAGTTTTTCAGAACACAGAAGGGGCTCGCATCCCGATCGCTTGCAGAGGAGTTCGTTGCGTGGATACTGGTAGAGGGCGAAGCATAAACTGCAGCGTCTCCACATCGAACAATCAAAACATTGAGGTAATTTTTATCCAATTAGTTTTTCTAGTATGTGCATGTCCTGTTAGTGGATTTCCGTAGTTTTATTTTATTTTGTTTTTGCCTACGGTTTCCAACAATGGTATCAGAGCCTCGTACAGATTGGTGTTACTGCTTTTATTTTTTACCGCTTTGATTACATGTGTTCTTTTCAATCGGCCTTATAGTAAGGTTTCTGATTAGTGTAGTAAAAAGAGTAAATTGAATTATAGGATTCGCATGTATCATATTCTGTTTTACTTGTTAATGCGATTAGTTAAACAAATGTTGTTACTGCCAAATTGTTTGGCGTATAGTCTGTAATCTGTGCAATTTAATTGTTAAACTAATATGCAGAATCACATAATTTAATGTTTAACTATTAAACAAAATTTCTGGTGGCATGATTTTAGGGTTTAAGTCATAAGTATTTCTTCTCAATTTTATATTTGGTGTCCTTTGATCTGATATTTCTAATGTTTCTTGCATGGGGAGAAAATATGTTTTGACATAGTCAAACATCACTTTTAATTAGGTGATTATTATGACTATTTGTTGGCTTATTTTCTTGTCATGGCTTGAATATTGGAGATAGTGAAAGGGATTTGTCCCTCTCTTTTTAGAGAGAGATATCCATGGGCCCCTTGATAAGGAAGACTGGAAAATATGCATGGCCATGCTTGAATAAGTATTAATAAGGTGTTATTAATATAATTTGTTGGAACAGTCTACCTGGTGATCAAGTAAATGGTTAATTAAGTTTTATAAGGATGACTTGGTCCATGCCTTATACTTAATTAGGATATCGTGTGACAAAAGGACTAAATATTAAATTTGATGCTAGGTTATTATTGCATTACTTAACTTGGGTAAGCATAATATCTTGCTAGAGGCCGATTATGTTTTGTGAATAAACGTGTAGGACATTTTTTCATTCACTGCCAACGTTAAGTGAACCTACAGGATCACACGCATAGACGATCTTGTTAGCATAATGTCCACGTTCAATGAATCTAGATTGTGTCCAGATTCGTTGAACGTATGCAAAAGGGGAATTAGATTCCATATTATGTTTTCTGGTAAGTTAATAAGTAATTAATTTTATTTAATCGAATAAATTAAATTAATTACTTAATATTACTCATCCAACCGTTGGATGATTATAGGAATAGACGGACGAGATTAAACTGTCATTAGATGACAGTTAGAGTTTTGATATTGACAGCTATAAAATGTTATGTTAACCTTTTCTTGGCAGCCGTATTTTATCTGATAAAAATAAATACAAAACCCTAAATCCTAGAACGGCGATATAGGATCTTGCCTCCTCTCTCCAAAACACGAAAAAATTACCAGATTGTCAGGATTAGTTCTGAATAGTTTTCAGAACACAGAAGGGGCTAGCATTCCTGATCGCTTGCAGAGGAGTTTGTCGCGTAGATACAAGTAGAGGGCGAAGCATAAACTGCAGCACCTCCACATCGAACAATCAAAACATTGAGGTAATTTATCGGTTTTTCTTGTATGTGCAGATCCTGTTAGTGGATTTCCGTAGTTATATTTTATTTTGTTTTTGCCTACGGTTTCCAACATTAAAGTCCTCTTCTTGAGCTCTCATCACTTGCCAAGCGACGTCTTGGTTTATCTCTTTGCTATCTTTCTCTGGTTCTCCTCCTCTATTTTCTAGCTATGGCTCTTGTGATGGGACCTTGCAATAGCTCTATGGTTCCTTGCCCATCTGGGGTCATACCATTCGCCCCTCATTTGAAAGAATTCTTCCTCGAATCCATTCCTTCAAATAACCACAAGAAGCGGGCAACATTAGAAATGGAGGTATTAAAATGCACAATACTATGAATGTTACACAAGCACTCAAGACATAGAAGAGAATAAGCAAATAAAGCATTAAGTTTGTCGACTAACGTCACAATGCCATAAGAATTCCATAAGAGACATAGTTCCGTGTATGTTCTATGATAAGAAAAGGAAGTGTAAAAAAAGAAGCTCAAGGCTAAGAAACATAAAAAAGGAATATTCAAGACCCACCCAAAATTTATAAGAATTCTCGAAAAAGAAGCAGAATTGAAACTATTGAATTCTTGTAAGTCAAAGAAAAGGTTAACACCAACATTTTTAAAAGAAAGATGATAATACAAGCTTTGTCCTTTTTCAACTAAAAGAGTAAACCAAGAAGATTGGGAGTTTGAAACATGGTCTCTTTAAAAGGATGATGGTAGTCTACACTTAGATTTTCAATACTTTTCAAAGTTCCTTCATGGATTCTTGACAAATGCTTTTTAAAAGTTCTAGAACTATATTGAAGAACCCAAGAAGCTTTAACCCAAAGGCTATCAAGATCACAAACATCATTAGCTAGAAAGTTCCTTTTGTAACTCAAAGAAGTGATATTGAAAGGTTAAAATCATTTTGTACTTCATTTGCAACACCAAATTTCCAAAATTATTCTTCAAATTATAAGTGAAAACACCAAATCCTTTTTCTTTTCCATTTCAAAGAATCTTCAAAACATTTTTCAATTGTTTGATAAAAAGTTCTAAGCAATGAAATTCAAGACTAACACTTTTATTCCATCAATAATTCCCATAAAAAACTTTAGAATTGCTTACTTGTTATTTTGCTAAATCATGTCTCCTAAAGAGGTCTCCGAAAGGAATATGGTAAAATAAGAAGTTTTGAAGCAAATTCTTCAAAAAGAGCTTCACAAAACTATTCAACAAAGAAAACTCTTGGTTTAACTTCAGAATTTGAAGAACTTTCAATTCTCTTTTGAAAATCAATTCATCCAAAAACACCTTTAAGTTTAGAGAATAAAGCAACGTATCACCAAGAGATTGATCCTCAATCTCAACACAAGACTTTGTGTTTTGAATAATTATCTCATTTAAAGCTCCATCTTTGAAGAGAAAGTTAGCAAAGGCAAAAGAATAGACAAGATGTTTCTCAACAAGATTTTCAAGTTTAGTTCGAAAACACCATTTCAAAAGATATTTTTCACAAGATCACAAATATGGGCTTTAAATACCTTTAAACTAACCTTCATTTTCTTTCTAAAAATTAGTAACCATATAAATTCCTTGAAATGAAAATGGTAGAATTGAATTCCATGAATGTTTCCGCATAACAAAGTTTTCAAAAATTCTCAACAATTAAAACCTTTTGTCTTCATGAGGAAATTCAAATTTATAACTCTCAGGGCGCAAGAGATTAATGGAACGAATAAATCCATGAAAAATTTTCTTAGAAGCATAAAGGAAAGATGAGTCATAATCACAATTCTCAACAAACTCTCCTTTAAACGTAGCATTCAAATCGCCATTTAAGGTCCAAAAGAAACAATGAACTCTCTCATCATAACTATTTTTAACAAAAGTTCGAAGGAAGATACATATCTTACTCTATATAAATGCACAAGAATTTGAGATATTAGCAATAAGAGTATGAAAGAGAAAATTATCATGTAACAACTCAAGGTCATGATAATTCTAGCAATACTAACCAAAAGTTATTTCTCAAGAAAAACACAAGCTGAGGAATACTTAAGCCTATGGTCAATATCATGAACTAACTCACAAGTAAAAAAGACTAACCATACAATTCCCAACAAAATCACATAGAAAGTATTCAAATCTAAGAACAATTTTAACGCTTTGAAAGAAAACACAAGGTAAAAGAGAAATAGGTTTGAAGAAAAACTCATTGTCAAATCTCCATAACATAAGATTAGTTTTCCTCCAACATTTTGTACTTGGCCTTCGAACTCCATGGTATGTCTCCTTCCTCTCATTGATGTTATGATGCAAACATGTTGGAGAGAACGCCTATCAATTTCAGGCGCAAAACCAATAATGTTTTGCTGAACAAGGGAAATACCATCTAAATTACTAAGGCCATAACAAGAAGGCTCAAACAGAACACTACTACTCATCAATGGATCCTCAAGAGACAAATGAGAAGAAAGGCAATTTTGACATAGACGACACAAGAAGGAAAAGATTCCCTTCGAAAGCAATAATACACCTATCACCTATTAAGCTCACTTGAAAAGTATAAGAATCCAACAAAGACTTTAATTCTTCAATAGAATCTTCATAACATAAAGAAGAAGAGTTAAGAGATGGGCTTATTAATAAGTCTTCAAGAATATGGCCAAACTCGTTCTCCATGTTCCCTCTATCCTCAACTCCTAGCACACAAGAAACACAATTAGAAATATTGATTTCATAATTATCAACTCTAGGAATTGAATAGTATATGGAATTAAACTCTATGAAGTATCTCCTTTCAAGATATGTTCCAATAGAGTTAAGGAAAGTGAAATGATCTCCATGCTCTATGAAAATAAGTGAGAACAACTTAATTTCCTTAAAATAAATCTCAAAGAAAAAATAGGAATTAGAAGGAAAGAATCTTATTGTTTTGATGCAGTTGTAGACAAGTCTTTCCTCTTGATTTTTTCTTGGTTCTCTAAAATTCTGCAGAAAAAGAAATTCACTAACAAGAGAAGAGTTAGTTTGGTTAGTAAAGAAATTTATTTCCTCACTCTTCTTCAATACATCTAACTCTTCTTTTGAATTCTCTCATTTTTCTTCACTCTTTTCTTTTGTTCGCTAATTTTTCTCAAGATCATTCTCTTCTTCTTGTACAAACTCATCATTTTTAAGCTCCTCAAATAAAAAAGGAATATAATCAAGGAAATATGATTCTTCATGTAAGCTCTCCTTTTCTTCCACTCTTTCCTTTTCTTTAATTTCAATGTACTCCTTTCTTTCAATGTGTTTCTCACTCATAAAATTACAAGGATCCTCTTCGGATGTATCCTTGTCAACATGTATTTCAACACTTTCGTCAATTCCAATTCTAGCTTGTAGAAGTTCATCGTCAATTGAAGACTTCTCCAACAATGATGGTTTCATGGACTCTTCCTTTTCAATCCCTTGAGATGAAATGTACATTTCTTGCTTCCCTTTAGAGTTTCCCATTGCTTGACTCTATTCTACTCTTTAAAATTGGCCAACTCAAAATTTATCACTCAAGGCACTCTTTAACTCATACCAAGTATTGAACACTACTCCTTTCCTCCTTCTATAAACAAGTATGTACTCCAAAATAGAAGGAGAGACTAAACAAGAAGCTAAGATAGCCTTGTCATCTTCATCTGCATTATAGGCATCGGACAAGTGTTCCACCTCACTCCTCCATTCTAGATAGTAAGTTGGAACAAACTTCCTATACAAAGTAGGCAAGGACAAGTTATGATTGCACAATCTAGAAGCTTGTTTCACGTTTTGTGAAGTCTTTCCACAACTTATATTTCCTCTTGTACGGAACCTCTCATCCATATTCACATAATCCTTCTCACTTCAAGTTTCTTTCCCTTGGAACCCTTTCAAAATCCCAATGAGCAATACCATTTTCCGCATCAATTCTCTTTCCTTCATAGAAGTTATAAGAAGTATGCACAAAGGATCTAGCACAAGGAGAGAAGTTACTATCGCCATCTTGTCTTCTTGGCCGAAAATTATCCAGATTGGTTGCCTTTTCTCAAATACTTTCAATGGATTTTTCTTAAACACAAATTCATCAAAAAAATACATAAAACTTCACCTCAAGGAGAGCTTTGCTCTGATACCACATGTTATGACCCACCTTAGCTTCCTTTGAAGATCATTTACTCCCAAGATGCAACTCCCATCTTAAGGATTCCTTTGATGGATGTTTCGAAGAGTGAAGATCACAAACCCGAATTGCAGGAAAAATAAATAAGAAGAAAACAAGTAGATCTTTTTATATGAAGGGGAGAATCAACAAGACTTGGAAGAGCCCCACCTTTCCTCCACACTCTAAGAAGTACCTATTTTCCCAAGTAACACCAATGATGGAATTGGCACCTCAAGGGATAGATAGGACTTGGAAATTAGACTTGGACTCCTTAATTAAAGATTCAAGAAGTACCTTGCCTTGAATTGTACAATGGAAACTCTTAATTTACAAAGGAAGATGAAAAAATCTAAAGAACCCTAGTTCTTCTCCCTTGAATTGTACAATGAAAACTCTTAATTTACAAAGGAAGATAAAAAATCTAAAGAACCCTAGTTCTTCTCCCTTTAAGTTTTCAATACATCAAGCTTGGACAAAATGGCTACAAACAAGAATATTTATAGTGTGCTTCACAATTAGTTTCTAACTCTATGTATGAGACTAACTTAATAAAGATTAAAGGATTCTTAGAACACTTAAGTATAACTCAAAATAAGTTTACAACCAAATTGAAGAGTCAAGGAAGTTAAAAACTTCAAAATTTCTCCACAGTTGAGACAATAGGTCTTAACCTACCATGTGTAGTAGGTCAAATGCTTCCAATATCTTCTTAGCCAGAACCCTACCACCGACGGTAGGGTGCACATATCGTCAGTAGTAGGGTCCAGAAATATCCTTCCTCTTTGATTTTAAGCTTCCAAACATCTTAAGCTTGATTCCTATGATTCCTCCTCATTAGATCGCATAGAGACTTTATGTTGATCTTGTAAAGTAGTGGGATGACCTTAGGTACAAGATGAAGCAACAGACAGCTAAAAAGTATTATCGTGAGAGACATGGTGGCCAGGTGCCAATAAATATATTGGTGGTTCCTTGTCATTTATTGAGTGGGTAAGTACGCTTAAAATCTTTCATTTTTGTTATATCTTCCTTTGTTACCTATTTTAGTGGACTAGAAATAATCCCCTACTTTTGGTACTGACAAACTTCTTGGTAAATACAATTCTTAGTTTAGATTACACGTTCCTGGATTAAATTTTATAGTCAGTATCTTGTTGTTTTGTATGTTCAACCTCAAGGAATCAACCAAACATGTGGGGAGAATATAAGTAGACTGGGCACTTTAGTGTTTTGTTACACAAACTTTCTGGGCTTGTGAGCTTCTAGTTGTTGATTGAAAACATGATTTTGGTCTTAATATTCGATAGTTCAAGGGCATTGCAGAGAATTAACTTGTGGCTTCATGCCATGGTCTTTGTCTTTGGGGGGAATTAGAACATTTGGTTTCAAGGCTGAAGCCTCCTTGAAGGAAGAGGTTTGTTGATCCTTCATGGAGACTAATTGGAATACCAATTCAATTGGCAATATGTACTTAGCTCTCATATTGATAATATGAAAAGGTAAAGTAGTTCTTCTCCCTTAATTGTCAAAAGGCAACGTAATTCAAAACTTCAAATTACATAAAATGCCAAACGAAAGGTAATCATACCTATAATAACTCTTATGTATTGTAACTGTTATATTATGTTATAAGAACTCATTTGTTAATTTCGCGCAAGGAAAAAATGGGTGAAAATTTCAAACAATCGGATTTTTACGTCAACCTCCACCAGCACAGAAAGGGGAAAATGATGCAGTGGATCGATATACGTTCCGATGACTTTTGGATAATTTTTAAAGTGTTATTCTTAAATTTTTTTATTCTCAAATTTTTTAGCAATCACTGATTTTCTTTCATGTACGCTAAATTCCTAGATCAAAAGGCAAATGCGGAACGAGTGGCTGCAGAGACTAGCATTCCGAGTGACTTGATGTTCTAGGCTGCTGGGGGTATCAATAAAGGCTACATCTATGGTTTTAGCTCACATTCTAAAGGCATTGCAGCCGAGAGCCTTGCCGGCAGTTCCACATCATCGATGCTTTCTATATCCTCTTCAGCGTCCTAGTGTTGCTGTTTTCTGATGACCAAGACATTGATGAGCTATATGGAGCATGCTCAGGACCAATTCACCACTTAAACGGAGAATTTTGCTAAGAAGATTGGTGTGCAAGCTGATCCAGTTCCTAGACTGTTTCTCTTTCCCTCGATAGAGGATACCCCGTTTGATGCTAGCTTGGATGAACCTTAGCCTTCAAGGGATCATCCCCCTTCCTCTTACATATTTATTTATTTTAGAAATTTTACGGGAGACTTTAGAATATTTTTTATGGTTTTCATAAGTATATTACATTATTAGGTTTTGGATTTTATGAATTTCTTGAATTTGTTTGTTTTGGTTATCATGTTCTGTTTGTTGTTCAGTTCTTATCATATGTTAACTATGTTTCTTGTTGAGCTTGGTTTTTGTGAATTTGTTGAATTTTTAGATTGAATGTTACATTTGTTAGTTTTTTATTAATTGTAGGTGGATTAATAAATTTTTTTAAAAGATATTAAAAAAAAAGAACTTTACAGACCCAACTTCAACTGAAATTCGATCAGTAAATTTTATTAAATATATTTTTTTTAAAAATTTAAGAAAATTACGACTAAAAATCGATTAGTAAAAATATTTTGTTTTTTAAAAATTAATTTTACCGATCAAAATTCGGTCAGGAACAAAGATTCAATTGCAAACTTTTTTTATTTTGAATTTTTTATTTAGAAAAATAAAGTTACTGACCAAAAATTCGGTCGGTAACTTTCAAAATTTGGTCTGTAACTTTTTTCAGCCGAACAAAATTCGGTCAAAATTTCTTTCTGACCAAAATTTTTTTCGATCGAGTATTTTCGGTAGGTAATATGGTTTTATCGACCGATATTTTAGTCAATAAACCAAATATTTTAGTAGTGACAGCTATCAAGAATATTCTTGGTCCCTATTTGTCTATACATTATAAACATTCTTTTTGCTAATCTTATTAGATTGAGTCTCAACAGCATACACTTAACCCTTTCACTATCTTAAAAAAACAATTGAATTAAAAAGACACTTAACTTATGTGTTAATTATAAAAAGTTAGGAAATTTATTAACCCTTGAGACAAGATTCTAGGTCAAACTACTAAAAGGAAAACATAAAGAAAGGAGTATATATTAAGGTCTCTTGGGATTGTTTCCAAAACTTATGTCTTTGGACCAATAGTTTTACAACCCAATAATGAGTTAAGTTGGGCCTCACAACCCTTTGTTTTAATTGGTGGGCTGAAGTTTTATTTTGAGCTAAGAGATGTTGGGCGCCCCAGGTGGCTCTGCATTTTAAATTCATCTCATTCTCATTCTTGTGTGCTAATCTCCATTTTGAGACTCTCTCCTCACTTCTCTTATAGGGTAGCTACCTCCCTCTCTTGGGAGTAAAAGTTGGCAGCATTCTTTCTATCCACCTTGTGCCGCCTTTAAAGATCTCGTCGGCACTTTTACACTCGACTAATTTTGGAGAAAGTTTGGAGATAGAGAGATGTTTGTAGAGAGGAGTTTGCAGGTGGTGTGAGGTTCATCTTCTGAGGGTTAATCTTCTACTTCTCTTATTCTTCTCATATTTTTTACACAACTTTGAAGATTATTGCAGTGAAGATCTTAATCCTGTAATAAATTAGGAATTTACTTTCTTGTAATTTTGATTTAGTTGTAATAGTATATAAGGCTGGTGTATTTGGGTTCACATATTTTGCAACATTGGTATCATAGTACTTTTCGGCTACTTTTCGGCGTCATTGGATTTGGAATAGTACTCGAACGATCAGAAAATTACATCTTTTCGTGTTGGTTTTCTTTTTTTGTCACCAACTTGAATTCCTTAAGGAAATTTGCATATGAACCTTAGAGTTCCGCTCAGGGAAGTAATCCATTTACCCTCTTGGAATATTTATTTTTAGTTTTTCCATCTTTTTTGCCACTATTTTTGCGTATATATATGCCTCTTTTATAGATCAATTTTTGATATTTTGGGGTTAATTTGTTGATAAAAATTTGTGGGTTTTCAAAAATATTAAAATCAAAGCCTGGCTCGAGTCCTATTGAGACTTACAGTATCTTTGTCTTGGTGATCTTTTATTAATCTTTAAAACAGTTTATTAAAATTTGATTTGTGATATTGTAGGTACTTTCTGCTTATTTATCTTGGTTGGGATGTTTGATATTTAGCTTGTAATTGCTGGATATTTGTTTTGTGCTATTTTCTCTGTTTCATGTAATTCTTGGTACTGTGACTTGTGGTGGTGCTCCTATTTTGTCCTTGGAATTTACTTTTTCTTTAAGCTTTGCTTTAGTTTTCTCTACACTGTTTTCTTCCCTTACTCGGTTTGTGTTTGCTTATTTTTTCTTTCATCATGTGTTGTCTCAAACTTGAAACTGAAAAGTTCGATGGTAAAACTGATTTTATTATGTGGAGAAGGAAAATAAAAGCTATTTTTGTTCAAAATAAAACTGCACATGCTAATTGAGGACCTAATAAATATTTGGAATTCCAAAAAGGAGAAACACTTATTCAAAACCTTGGTGATGATTATAGCAGTATCACCTTACATTTTAGTGACCGAGTTTAAGAGAAATCTAAGATAAAGACACTGCTTTTGAAATTTGGACAAAACTTGAAAAACTTTATTTGGGGAAATCTTTAAAAAATAAATTTTATTTGAAACAGCTGCTCTTTGGTTTTAAAATGAGTACATCAAAATCACTTTGTGAAAAAATTGATGATTTAAACAAAATCATTTTAAAACTACAAATGTTGGTGAAAAGTTTTCCGATGAAAACATTGCGGGGATTTTGTTAAACACTTTTTCAGCCTTTTGAAGACAAGATTGAATATATTGAAAGAAAACTTGAGTGAAGAATGTAGGTTCTTGAGGTTTCTCCAACATCCTTGTAAATTATGGTTTTCTATCCATTGTACAAACTAGGCAAGTGATTCTTGAACTCAATTCAAGAGTTCTTGTTCTATTCCCAAATCCTTCTCATCCTAGAGGTGCTGGCTTTTTTATAGCTAGTGTTGCTAAGAGTTAAGATCTTCTTTATGCGTAGAGAATAGATGAGGCTTCTCTAAGAATTGTTGGTGCTCCTTTAATTTTTCTTTGTTCTCTTTGTTTATTTAATGCTACAATTATTCTTGGAAGCTCAAATTTCTCATCGCAAGTAAGCCAAAGATCCTCATGCAAAGAGTTACATCTTGGGAGGGAAATTGGATCTCATTCAAGCCATTAGATATTCCTACCATTTGGTATGAGAGCAAAGATCTCTTTAAGGTAAAGTTTTATGTGTTTAATTGTTGAATTTTGATTAAGAAAAAAGCCATTGATAGTATTTGAGAAAAGGCATAGTGTTCTGGGAATTTTTGCACAAGAAACGTATGTGCAAAGAATGGATTAAAAAGTGTGGCAGATGAACTCCGAATTGCATGAAATTAGTCTCGCTTGAAAGATTATTTGATTGCGAAGCTTTTGAAACAAATGTGGAATGATTTGGTTGAGAAATTACTAAGTTATGGGGAAATTACTACTACTTTATCTTACGCTCTGTTTTTCTGAAATTAGTTCTTAGTAATTTGCATTTCTTTAACCTTGTCAGTCAATTGTGTTTGTTTTGAATTTGACTCTTTTCTTTTGGACATATTTTTATGTGTTTGCTTATCTCTTTGTGGGAATTAGACTTATTCGTTGACTCATAATCTTGAATTTATCTTTGATACTCTTCACATTCTACGTGTTTGATAAAATGCCTCTTTGACCGCATTTGCTTATCTATTGAGAATTGCATGCTTTAATTTCTTTGGAGAATTTTCTTATAACGTGGAAGTTTTAGAAATCACTAGAAACCTTAGCGAGTGAGGAATAGAAAAAAGGCAAAAGGGTGATATTATCGTTATAAAAATCGTATAGAGTGAGAGTAAACATGAGGAGAGTTTTTTTTCTTTTG
Organism: Catharanthus roseus; assembly: GCA_028651295.1. Lineage (NCBI taxonomy): Eukaryota > Viridiplantae > Streptophyta > Magnoliopsida > Gentianales > Apocynaceae > Catharanthus > Catharanthus roseus. The sequence goes on from JAPQWS010000102.1 coordinate 681,690, forward strand.
AATGAAACACTTAGGGAGAGGTGAGGTCCTTGTTTTCTATTACTTGTTTCTTATTTTGTAGATACCTTGTTTAATTCAATTCACAAGATGTCTCGTGGAGAAGAGAAACATCCAAACAACAACGAAGAACCTAGTGACCCACATATGCAAGAAGTTGTTCGTACTTTGAGATCCTTACAACAACAAATGGGAAATATTGAAAGGAATCTTAGGGCACCATCTGCCAAGATGGAAAGACAAGAATCAAGATCGGTCCCAAGAAGGGGATTCCACAACCTCGACAACCTTGCCCCGAGATGGACAATCAGAGAAGAAGATAACTCTCCTCACGCCAATTATGGAGCTAGAGATGATCTATCCCAAAACTTTCAAGAGAGTTGCCACCCTTTGGGAACCCAAGGTGGGGGTAGGTTTGGAGCTAGAGGAGGAAGAAACAGAAGGGGCATGAATAGGGGATTTGAGAAGGAGTTTGTGAGAACGCCAAGAGATCAAGAAACATACTATGGGGGACAAGAGAGATATGAACGAAATCTAGATAGGGAAGAAGAAGGTTACTATAAGCAGGGGGAATTTTGAAACATTAAATTGAAAATCCCTTACTTCCAAGAGCGATCCGGAGGCATACCTTGCATGGGAAAACGATATGTGCATAATTGGTTAGATTTTTATATTTTAATTTCATCGATTTTTTATGTTTAATATATAAAAATGTACATTTTAGCTTAATATCCCTTATTCTTGTCTTAGGTGCCCTCCGAAAGAGAAAATGATGAAAGGAAAAGAAAACGGAGCAAAAACAACAAAAAATGAAGCAGTTGACAACAAGAAAACTGACCTGCCACGCGAGATAGGCTAACCTACCGTCGGCGGTAGGTCCTTGGATCACAAGCAGCTAGTGGAAAGAACCTTACCGGGACGGTAGGGCTTGGCCTACCGTCGGCGGTATGTTCTTATTGGCAAGGCAGTTTAATCCAATTCAAACTCTGTTTCTTGTAATTTTCCCTTCTATATAAAGGCTTACATTTAAATTTGGCAGAAGAGAGCAGAATTGGATATAGAATAGCGGTAATTAGGAATAGTTATAAATAATTAGGGTTAATTTAGAATAAAATTTTTATTAGTTTTGGCTTTTATACATTCAGTTAGTTAGAAAATTTTTAGATTTCAACAATTTTACTTCTTTGATTTCAAGAATTGAAGAATCAAATTCAGGATTTCAATCTTCAACTTGGTGACTCGAAAGACGAGCTTAGGAGATGTTCGGAATTTTATTTGCGGCTTCAATTTCAATCTTTTACTTTCTTGTTATTGAATTTTATGTTGAATTTCACTTCTTTTATAATGAATAATGAGTGATGATTTATGTTTAGATGAGGGTTGAACCCTAATTATTCGTTTAATTTCTTGAATTCCATGTTTGTTTTGATTTATGTTGTCTTTTAATTAGGATTGTTTGCAATTAAATTGTCATGAGATTAGATTAATCGCAAGGTTGTTCGGGATTGAGAAAGAAAGAACGATCTAGGGAAACTAATTGGGGGTTAATTGGGCAATTAACTAGAGATATGATATTGCACTTTTAGGTCCTTCACCTAATTTTATTGCACTCATAATTTGTTAGGAGAAAAAATATTTCCTATAAGGGTTAGTGAGTAGGGTGGCTTTCTCCTAGAGATAAGGATTTTCCGATTTGAGTGATGACCTAATTTAATTAACTCCACATGTTTTCATTAAAGTTTTTTCAATTGAATTAGTCACAAGGATTAGGGGGATTCCACCATCCAAACTTGTGCTTTATTAATTTTTAAAATCCTATGTTTTCTTTGCTTTCTCGGTTGTTTAAATTATTTTCAGTTTGTCTTTTATTATTTCATTTTCAACGACCTTTATTTTATTAGACTAAACATTAGAGATACTATTAGCAACCTTTACCGTCCTCGGGAGATTCGACACTGTTTATAATTATAACACATCAAGTTTTTGGCGCCCTTGCCAAGAAGCAGCTTAAGGAAAATCATTTTATTTGGTGCTTTAGTCATCTTTGTTTTTATTTTTAGTTCATTTTGCTCTGTTAATTAATATGATTCTATTTGGGTGTCAATGGTATGTTGCGCATTCAGCTTATCATTTCTGTGACCTGTGGTGATTGCTTATCTAATTGATTGTCTCATGTTTAGGGAATAAGATATGTGTACAAATGATGCCGTAGATGCTCGATGGGCAACGATATTAGAGCAAAAGATAGGGAACATGGCCTATCAGCCCCAATATACACATTACTAATAGGCCATGTTCCAAGGAAACAGGCAGGGGTACGGCGCGTATCCTGACCAGTACAATTTGGGTTGGGAGAACCAACCGGATATTCTTTGGGGAGCTTTTATTTATATTCCTTGTACAATCACACTCCACTAGTACATTAATCAGCCCCTCAACCTGATCTAAAAGATTTCGTTTCACGAAAAATACCAAGTTGGCGGAGGCCGGGGTGAAAAGTATGCAAGCACTTCAAAAAAGTCAAACAAATTCCATTCACAACATGGAAAATCACATCAACCTACTAGCAAAGATTATCGTTGAAGGACCACTTGGTAGTTCGCCTAAGAACACAGAGCAGATTCCAAGGGAGTATGCAGAGGTGGTTACCTTGCAGAGTATAGAAGCACCAGTGATGATATCTTCCATAGTTGTGGATAAATAGGAGGAAATTGATCCAGTGCCAGATGAGTCCACCTCCCCAATACTTAAAAACCCTCTACTAGATATAAGTGTAGTGGAAAAAAGTAAGAGAGATGAGTGCTTGCCAAAGAATAAGAGTGCGCTTGAGGAAGGTTAGCAAAAAAAGAAACATAGAGTCTCCTATAAATTTAAAAGAGTCTTATAGAAGAGCAGCAAGAAACAAAGTTAGAGACCATCGAAAAGAATGAGGAACTGAATTCCCTTACTGACGAAACTAAATCTTTTCTAGTCAAGAAGTTTTTATGTGTGCAGGCATCAAGAAAACAACCCAATGAGAATCATGAGGAGAGGAGACACCTCATAGAATTCAAAAGAGATTGCAAGAATGTTGAAAGAAAACAATTCTTATACTATGGCTAATTTGAAAATGAGTTTTTCTTCAACCTTAGCCTTTGTGAACCTTTTGTTTTCCTTTAAAGAGTTGAAATTATTTGTAATCAGTAACATCTTTCTTAAACATGATCTAAAGTTTTTGAATTCTTTTTTCGTTTTTGGGTTCACATTATTTCACTTTCATTACAAAGAAATCCTAAACGAGGTTTACTTTAAGCTGTACGTTTGAAAGAACGTGGGAAATATTCAAAAGGAGTCCCTCATTTTCCAAAACGATTAAGAGAAACGTCTCCTTACATTTAATTGTATGTAAAGTGTATTATTGTTTCCTTCTATGACCTCCTCCTCCTTTCTAATTAGTTCATGTTTTTGTTGGTGTTTCAAGGTAGTTTTGGTGAGCATCAGTGATTGCTTAAGGATCTACGTGAATATTAGTGGGGTTCATAAGGTGGGTGGCATGAACAGGGATAAAAAATGGCAGAAAATGAAGAAAAACAAAGCCTAAGAAGCACCCTACTGCGGACAATAGGGCAAGAGCAAAAAGAAAATGTCTCGGCAAAAGCCTACTGCAGACGGTAGGCTCAACCTACTGTAATTGGTAGGTTCTCAACTTTTTTCGGCATAGGTAGGATAGGGACCTACCGCAGATGGTAGGTCTCACCCTACCGTCCAATTTTCCAAATGCTAACGCGTTGGGTCGACCCGATTGATCTCAATTACAGCAATTTATTTAATTTTTCTTCACTTTTCCCCCATTCTCTTATCAAAACCCTTGAAAAATTTCTCGTTTCCTCTTCCTCTTCTCTCAGAACTCCCATACCCTCTCCTCACTTTTCCAACTTCTCTAAACCTGCTTGTCCTCTTCTTTCATCTTTTCTGGTGCCTTCTCCCTGTATTCGATGAGGACCACTGGTGGCAGTAACCCCCTCCTTCTTTCTTGGTTTGTAATTCTCTTCTTATTATTCTTTTTCTTCTTATCTTTCTTCTTTTCTCTAAATACCCGATATTCTGTAATCTACACCAATTCCATACCAAAACCTTCTTCTTCTTCTTCCATCTTTTCTTCCAAAGACTCCACCTTTTCATTTAATTTCTTCTATTAATAAACCCTCTTTCTTTAATTTCTATTTCTTCTAGTCTCTTGTAATTTCGCTACTTTTGTTAATCTTTGTTATTTACTAACTCTATTTTGTGTTTTATTTTGCTTCCTAGCAAAATTTTGCAGAAAAAGTCCAAGAAATTTATCGACAAAATTCCGGCGAACTTCCGACGGAACTCCGACGACAACCAGTTTGAGGCATAAAAATGTGCATAATTTGTAGTCATAGTTTGTTTCTTCAAACAAACACAAGATAACTCTTGAACTCTTTACCTCTATTTCTCTATAGCTTGCCTATATTTATATTTCTTGTTTTATTGTAGGCCTTATTATGCGTTTGCTTTTGTTGGAAGCTTTGTCTTAGCATTTTTGTAATTTTCAGTTTCTTATTTCAGTCACAATATAGCTCACACGGTCAAAGTTAGATCACTGTAGCATACACGGGCTACATTAGCATTTATCCTTTTGTGTATTCTCTATGTTCTTTTGTTTTTATTGTGTTGGTGCTGTTGTGTTGTCTTGTTGTATTCTTCCCCCTTGTTCTTCTCTTTTGTTTATTTTTTTCTCCACTCTCCCTATGGCCCCAAAGAAAGTAGTGGCCTCCTCTTCAAAATCCAAATGGTCTCGTATTGAAGGGACCTCACCCAACCCCACCGTCTCAGACACTCTTCCTTCCCCGGAGCGTCTCTCTACAATAGCCCGTAAATTGGTGACAAATATGGAGTCGCTCAAAGTGATTATTGAAAAATCCTTCGAAGAGGCAGTCATCGATCATCTTAAGCTTGAATAACTTTTTGGTGGGTTAGGTTGTATCCCTCCTCTTCACCTTTCTGGCCATTTTCTTCCCCAACCTTGTTCACGAATTCTACGCTAATATTACTCACAAAACCGACAAGGATCTTGAAACAATAATCTTTACAATCAAAGGGGTTCGAATTATTTTGACTAGGGAACGTCTGGCATACATTCTTGGGATTCCGAACGAGGGAAATATAGTCAGCATGGACTCAAATAGAAAGATTATCGACCAGGCCCCGGACTGGAATTTTGATGCAACATATAGACTTTTCAATATCTAGCCGCAAGCAATGGATCGTCGTTGAATCCTCTACGGGGGCAACTTCTCAACCTTTCTTCCTCTTGCCCTTTCCTATTTCTTCAGGCACACACTTTTTCAAAATGATGGCGGACTAAGTGAAGTCCATATTCTTGATATGTATATGCTTGAGAAACTCCACAATCGATCCCCCTTTTCTCTCCATAACTTGATAATCCACACAATAAGTAATAATCAGTGTGACACCACTAAAAAACATGTTTATCGTTCTCCTGTAATTTTATCTTGAGTTTTTGCTGCTTTCAATGTAAATTTTGCAGGAGAGTGAGGATCATCAACAGCACCGCAGCAAGTTATCACATTTACACCCTTTAATCATTGAAGTTATTCCAAGGACAAGAAGAACAAAGTGTGGATACCTCCATTCAAGGAAGATTGGCTGCGAGACTGCAGCACTGCCAGTTTTCGCTCCATTAACAAAACCACAAAAACCGGCATTGGGCGTCCTCCTCGCAACTAGATGATGAAGATAATGAGGCTGATGAATCCTACAACCCCTCAGATGATGAGAATGATGAGGCCGATGCGCTAACAGTCCTGATGGATACATTCCCAGCTGAGATGCGGAATGCCATTGAGCAACTCCGTATCCCTCAAGATATCTACAAGACCCAGCTGGCAGAAATAGTAGAATCAACTCGCCGATATACGGACAAGTTAGCCTACCAGAGGGCATCTTAGATCACCAAGAGGTGATGCTAGCTCGCCTGTGTAGCAGATTAATGCCCGATCAGGGCAGTAGCGAAGGTGGCGACGTGGACTTTTGTTCCCAATAGGGAGTTTCTTTTTCCCTTTCTTTCTCTTTTTTTCCTTTTAGTTTTGTTTCTATATTTTTGTTCTTTTATCGCTTTTACGCTCTCTATTTTCTTTAGTTTCTTTTTGCGTATTTGCTTCTTTTACTTTTTTTATTTTGCAGTGGGATGGCTTCCTGATATGCTTTATCGCTTTATAATTGGGGAATTGCTTCCCATGTATTTTAGTCTTACCCCCATATTCAGGACAATGTGTTTTATGTGTGGGGGGCGGGAGAAGGGGGGGGGGGGGTAATTCTCACTTTTTATTTCAATTTTCCTTCTTTCTTATTATTTACTTCTAGTCTCTTATTTGAAAAATTAAAAAAAAAAACTTTTAATCCAAAAACTTTTCTTTTTATTATTGTTATAAAAATCCAAAAAAATTTTCTTTGCCACTTTTAGTAGAGTACTCAACTGGAAAATTCTTTAGATTTTTGGAAAATGCAAATTACTTAATCTCTTTTAAAACCATATCTAGTAATTTTCCTACATGATCAATGGTTTTCGTGCACTTGTAAATGTTGTTTGAGTAATAGAAGCCTTGGGTTCTTGGGTAATTAGAATTAGAATAATAATTTTTTTGGTCTTTGCCTGCAATTTCATGATTTTTGTATCCGGAAAAACAAAGAATTCTAATCTAGGATGGTCCGGGAGATGATGGTCTTAGGCTTTCTTTGTACCATTTGTGCCTTTCTTGGAATATCCTTTATGAAATCAATACCTAGTTCCCTTTATGTGCCTTCATGCAAAGGGTTTCAATCCCTTGTCTTTTTTCTTTAACTTCACAATACATAAAACATCGATTCGTGGAGCTAATGGTTAGTATAGACTTTTGGCCTTTTTGAGTGAGGGAAATGAATAAGTGTGGGGGTGAAGGAGTGAAGAAAGAAAGAAAGAAAAACCCTGTGAAAAAACCAGGGGTATTTTGGAAATTTCAATTGTTTGGTGCTTATGGATTTTGAAAAGAAAGAAAAGAAAAAGAAATCGATGCTTGAAAAGAAAAAAACAAAGAGAAAAAACTTAACAAAAAGAAAAAATGGCAGAAAAAGAAGAGAAAAATATGTGTGTATGTTATAGTTTGGTCCTTGAAAAATATCAAGCAGCTATCTCTCTTGTATTGGTAATTCATGAAAATCTTGAAAAAGATATTAGGTGGGGTGTGCACAAAAAAGAAACGAAGTTCAAGGGTGAGCGAGAAGAATGAAAAAGGACGTCCAAAAGAATGAAAATCTTTACTTTTGTTATCTTTTCCTTTCAGTTGCATTAGCTCTATCTCATTTGTTTGTCTCCTTTTACCTGCATTGTTACTCTATTTATGTCCCTAGCCTAAAATTACAAGACAAAAAGTCCTACCTAATCCGAGAACAATCTTAAATAGACTTTAGAGTGGATAAGTGATAGAGAAGTATGAATTTGTGTGCATCGTCTTTTAAAATATTTCATTGTTATAATCACTTACCATTCCTCTTCTTCTGTGAAAAATGGCATGAACAAATCACACATGCACACCTTTGATCTGTAGCAACTCTTAGTGACTTTTGGTGGGCTTACTGATTTTTGGCGTTCGTTTTTTTTTAAATTTTATTTTCTGCCGTTGTCTATTTAGTTTTTTTTGCTTGAGGGCAAGCAACGAATATGTGTGTGGGTATTTTGATATGTGCATAACTGGTTATATTTCTATATATTAATTTCATCAGGTTTTGATATTTTAGTATGTAAAAATTTATATTTTAGCTTTATGTCCCTTATTCTTTTCTTTGGTGCCCTCTAGAAGAGAAAACAATGAAAAGAAGCAAAAAGGGAGTGAAAACGACGAAAACGGAGCCGTCGGCAACAACAAGTTGACCTACCACGCAAGGCAAGCTAACCTACCGTTGGCAGTAGCTCCTTGAATCACAAGCGGCTAGTGGACAAAACCCTACCACAGACGGTAGGGCTCGACCTACCGTCAGTGGTAGGTTCTGGCTGGCAAGGCGGTGTAATCCAATTTAAACTCTATTTTTTTGTAATTTTCCCTTCTATGTAAAGGCTAACGTTGCAATTAGGAAGAAGAGAGAAAAATAAGAATTAGAATAGCAATAATTAGGAGTAGTTATAGATAACTAGAGTTAGTTTAGATTAAATAATTCATAAATTTCAGCTTTTATGCATTCAATTAGTTAGATAATTTTTAGATTTCTACAATTTTACTTCTTAAATTTCAAGAATTAAAGAATAAAATGAAAGATATTGATCTTCAACTTGGTGACTCGAAAGGTGAGCTCGAGACATTTGGGACTTCACACAAGATATTGAAGATGGGTCAAGCCAACAAAGGGAGAATATTTTTCACACAAGTTACAACATAGACAACAAGGGTTTGTAACTTCATCATTGATAGTGGGAGTTGCACCAATGTGACAATTATTTATTTGTTGGAAAAATTGAATTTTCCAACCACTAAGCATCCTAAACCTTACTGATTGCAATGGCTAAATGATAGTGGGAGGTTAGCGTGACAAGGCAAGGGTTGGTGTCCTTTCCTCTTGAGAGATACAAGGATGAGGTTCTTTGTGACATTGTGCCCATGCAAGCCAGTCATCTCTTACTTTGAAGGCCATGGCATTTTGATAGGAAGGCCATCCATGACGGATACAAGAACAGCTATTCTTTTGAGAATGATGGGGTCAAGATTTGTGTCAAATCCCTCACTTCATTCCAAGTGTATCAAGATCAATTGAAAATAAGAGAAAATACGCTAGAAGATAAAAGAAGAATATAGAAGAGGGTAAGAGAGTACAGGAAAAAAGAAAAGGGAGGAGAGGTCCAAGAGAGAGAGGAAAATCAAAGAGGCGAAAGAAGAAAAGAGTGGTCATAAACGAGGGAAAGGGAGGGACTAGAATGAATTTCATTGCCACAGAGAGTGAGATTTGTGAGGCGATAGAAGCTAAAGAAAGTGCCTTACTCCTTATGTACAAAAGAGCTTATTTGTCTTCTGATGAAATTATTTCTTCTTCGTCTTAAGCAATTGTAGGTAATGTCAAGGAGTTCAGGGATATCTTCATGAAAGAGGTGCCTCGAGGATTGCCACCCTAGAGAGGCATAGAGCATCGTACAAACTTTGTTCCCGGAGCAGTGTCGCCAAAAAAAAAGAAAAAGTTTTTTTTTTGTTCTCTTAGTTGTCTTCACCGTTTTTTTATTATTTATTTTTATCTCACTTGATTGGTAGAAAGGTACAAGTATTTGTTTTGTGGGTAATCAGACAACATATCATTATCATGGAAACTAAAGAGATGGTCTACTACTCTTCTGAACATGCACTAATATCGCTTCTTCTACCAGGTTGTGTTGCTCTTTTCTTTGTCTCTTCTCTACTCTTGGTACTCTTTTATCACATTATAGATAATGTATGGTCTAGGTGTGGGGGGAGAAGATGCATTTGTTCTGGTGTTAATTACTTTTTTTTTTTCATGTTTTCTCGTCTTTCTTGTTAAATTTTTACTGAATTTTTTTTTATATTTTATACTTTTATTTTATTTATTTTTCTACATTATTTTCGAAAAAAAACCAAAAATATAATTTCACTAAAAGAATGATTCTTTTTGAAGTTCCTTTTAAAAATGTCTTGAATATGTTGAGAAAAGTACTTTTTTTCTTGTTTTTAATTAGGGTGAGAGACTTATGTTCTATATTTGTTATAACTCTTGCATGACTTACACTTAAGCACATGGGTAATTGTTAGTGTTTACTAAATTCTTTACATTTATTTTTTAGTTGCATAAAATTGATGAATCTTTTCCCTGCATTCTAGAACTTACTTGAGTACCTTTTGAATCGAAATAGAAAGGTTTTCCTGATTTGTCTCAGAAACGACAATCATACGCCTTCTTTGAATCGTTTGTGCTTTTCAAGCTTATGCAATCTCATGATTTTTACCTTAGTACCCTTTTGAGCCGTAAATGTTATTTTCTTTCTTAGAACTACTTAAATATTAACCTTTAATCTTTTAGAGAGCTTACTGTAAACTTCTAACTTGTGCTTCAGTGATGGGTTGTTGTTTGTGTGCTATGGAAAGGGAATAAGTTATTTTGACAAAAGGGAGAAGAAAAAGAAAGAAAATACATGACCTGTTTTGCTAAAAAAAATGTATTGAGCTGGAAAAAAAACATAAAGAAAGAAAAGTTGATATATGATTGTTACAAGTCGTAAGGTGCAAAGAAAAAAATTTTCAAGAGGCCCGAAAATTTGTGAATGTAAGAAAAAGAATAGCCTTAAAGGAGAAAATTTTTGGGAAAAAGATGTTAGTTGGTGAATCTATTAATTGAAAAAAAAAAAAAAAGGGGAGTTAAAACAAAGTTAGAAAGTTTGTAGAAATTTTAAAGTACCCATATTCTTTGCAAGCTCTCTTTTCTTTGAATTTGAATTCCTTACCTTCGTTTGATAAACAGCACCCTAACCTTACATTACAAGCTTTAAAATCCTACCTGATCTGAGTTGAGTTTGAGAATCCTGGATTAGTGGAGAGAAGATAGAAAGAGTGAGCCAATGGAATGAACTCTTGTTGAGATTTGTCTTCTATGTGTAGTTTGAAAATTTTGTTTTGTATTTATTTTACACTCTCTTATGACCATGATCACTCCTTACACAAGTCTTGCATTAGTTATGGGAGATAATTGAACATTTGTTTGTTAACTTGAGTGTGAAAATAAGAGGAAGAGTACTTGTCTTGATAAGTTTGAGATCTTGATGAAGGATACTTAATTTGGATTATTTTATATCTTTTCTAAAGTTTGTTGTTTATTTTACTTTGTGGGTACGTCGTCTGCAAACCCTCACGAGATCATACTCGTCTACTAGGGGAAACTTAGGGATTTAAAGGGCTTGTTACACATACTAAGTGCAATCGTGAGTCATACGAAAATGGCATATTTAGTTTTTCTTTTTGTTCTTTTATTTTTGCTTGAGGACTAGCAAAACTTAGTGTGGGGGAGTTGATAGAGTTGATTTTTAGTATAAATAAAAACCTTAAGCTTTAATTATTAGTCATGGATATTTATTTATTTGTTATAGTTATTTAATTTACTTTCCATTTGCCGCCCACAATAGAAGTGAAGGGCAGCCCATAAGACAACCCACGGCAATAAAAAAAGAAAAGGAAAAGAAATAGGAAAGAAGCAGCTTTAGGAAAGAAGGCAGCAGCAAAAAGTAGGAAAAGGAAATCAGCTGCTAAAGAAAAAATTCGAAAGAAGCCAGCCAAGAAAAAGGAAATAAAAGAAGGCAGGAAGAAGTTGCATAGTAGCTTTAAAAGAAGAGAAATGCCAGAAGAAAGAGGAGCGCTGCGGGAAAGATAGCAACAGCTGTTGGAGAAAAAGAAGAAAAGAAAAAGAGAAAGAGAGGCTACTGCTGGGCACAAGAATAGAAGCAGATGTTCACTGAACCAGAGAAATTCGAATGCTAAGGGAGCAAAACCAGACACTGAGCAGAGGAAATCGGACGCTGCAGTTGAAGTAGAAGATTCCAAAGCAGCAACAGCTGAAGAAATATATGGAAGCAGCTAAACTTTAATTGGAAGAAAGCCATAATCTTCTCCAAAAAATTGGTTCCTTCTTTCCCTTTAATCATGGACTAATTTTCTTTTTAGAATCTTGATGAAGCCCTAGCCATGTAATTTTGGTTTATTTTATTTTGGGAGATTTATTATATTATTTATGTGATTACATAACTTGGGATGTTTCTTGGTTTGATGCAATTAATTCTTTGTGATTGTTCTGGTAGAATAATTATTTGGGTTAATATATAAATTTTGTCCATGCTTAGTTCTTGTAGTCTTGAGTATGAGAGATATGTGATTTTTACAAGTATATTGTGGGTTTTAGAATTGAATAGTTCATGCTAATTTTAGATGATTTATGTCATAGAATTGAATAAGTCATGTTAATGGTTAGATGGGTTATGTCATGCATTTAAGCACAATATATTTCTTTAGTGAATCGAAGCTTGTAGCCTAGATCACTACATCAAGGTCTAGTCTTTTCTCCTAAATAAAATTAAATCATTGTTATATAGGTTAGTGGTGGATTCAAGGTTATAAATCATCTTGCTAGTTTTGTTATTTTATTTGTTAGTTTAATTAATTCAGGAATAATTTCTAGATAATATAAGTTGATGCTTCTTTTATAAAATTAATTTAGGTAGATAATAATTGAAGTAGTTACACCATTCTCTATGGTTCGATACCCTGATACTGCCATATTACATTGATCTGTGCACTTGTATGTATTGGATTTAAAACTTTGTTATCAAAATCCCGACAAGTCATCCACACAGATAATGAATCCTTGAAGTAATTGAACGTCAACAAAAGCTCAACAAAAGAAATGCTTGGTGGATGGAGTTCATTGAGATGTTCCCTTACATCATCCACTACAAATAGGGAAAAAAGAATGTCATGGTAGATGCCTTCTCAAGAAGGTACACACTCTTTGCTTCAGCACATTCTCATTTGCTTAGATTTGAAATACTCAAACATTTATATGCTTGTGATGATGATTTTAGAGGTATTTTTTACGCATTTTTAACTACCTGTGTGATAAGTTTTATGTAGAAGATGGTTTTCTTTTTAGAGAAGGAAAACTTTTCATTCCTAGTGGGTCCGTTAGGCATTTGCTAGTTAAGGAAGCTCATGGGAGTCGTCTTATGGGGCATTTTATCATAGAAAAAACTTATGATATCTTGCATGAGCATTTATTTTGGCCTAAGATGAAAAGAGATATTGAAAGCTTTATGGGTAATTGTTTGGATTTTAAGCGTGCTAAATCTTCATCTTTACCTCATGGCTTGTACACACCTTTACCGGGTTCCAATGTACCTCGGGGGGATGTTTCCATGGATTTCATTTTAGGACTCTCTAGGACTTCTTCCATAATGGATTCTAACTTTGTTGTTGTAGACCGTTTTTCTAAAATGTATCACTTCATTGTATGTAGAAAAACAGATGATTCATCTCATATTGCTAGCTTATTCTTTAAAGAGGTTGTGAGATTGCATGGCATTACAAGAACTATAGTTTCTTACAAGAACTATAGTTTTAGACTAAGATACTAAGTTTGTTAGTCACTTTTGTAAAGTGTTGTGGAAGTAACTTGAGACTAACTTACTTTACTCCACTTCTTGTCATCCTCAAATGCATGGTCAAACCGAGGTTCTTAATAAAACTATTAGCCAACTTCTTAGGACTATTCTTAAAAAGCATATTAGCAAGTGGGAAAATGTTTTCCTTTCATTGATTTGCTTATAATACGGTTTGTCATTCTACTACTATGTTTTCTCCATTTGAAGTTCTCTATGGTTTTAATCCACTAACCCCTTTGGATTTGATTTCACTGCTAATTGACCATTAACTGAGTTTTGATGGTAAGAGAAAAGTCAAATTCGATAGATCTATTCATGTAGAGGTCCGTGAGAACATTGAAAAAAAGAATAAAATAATGGCTTCTAGGAAGTATAAAGGACTCAAGAAGGTGTCCTTTGAACTAGGAGACTAGATTTTGGTGCATTTAATGAATGAACGATTCCCCAACCTCCACAAGAAAAAGCTTGATGCTAGAGGCAATGGACCATTTCAAGTCCTAGAAAAGATCAACGACAATGGATACCAGATTGATCTTCCTAGTGAGTATAACATTATCGCAAACTTTAATGTTTCTTACTCATCCTTTTTTGATATAGATATGACATGGGATGAACAAGAGAGCATAAAATGGTTGCAAGGACCGGTCACAAGTGCCATGGATAGAAGAATGGAAGAGCAGCACCAAGGAAAGATAGACATATTAGAAAACATGATCCAAGACTTTGCTTGGAAAGTGATAGGAGAAAAAGAAGGAGCTTTTAGAGGAACAAAGACACTCTTATTTCACAAGTTACAAGTGGAGGAAGCGAAAGGGTCAAGCTTGTTAGAATTGGATGCTTCAAAATCAAAGAAGAAGGAAGGCCTGGACCCTACTGCAGGCGGAAGGGTACACTCTACTATTCACGATAGAGTACTATTTGCAAAAGAGGAAATGACACAAGACCTACCGCTAACAGTAGGTCTACCCTAACATCCCCAGAAAGGTTTGTAGAGGAGGAAATGGCCCAAGACCTACTGCTGACGGCACGTCTACCCTACCGTCCTTGGTAGGGTTCGAAAACAAAAGTTTGTTGAGGGGCTGACATACCGTGCACGGTAGGGCGAGGCCTACCGTCAATGGTAGGTCATAGGTAGCTGAGGAGTTTTGGAGTTTTAACTCCCTTGACCTATCCAATTATTTGTTAAGCTTCTTTTGACTTGTAATTAATTACCTAAGAGCCTATCTACCTATCTTAAGATATATTAACAACTAAGGTTGGAAAAGGTTAGGAATTAATGATGTGGAGCACTAGATATATGTATTTTTCATCCTTTTGAAGACAAGATTGAATATATTAAAAGGAAAATTGAGTGAAGCACCTAGAGATCTTGAGGTTTCTCCAACTTCCTTTTAAATTAGGAATTTCTTTCCTTTGTTCAATCTAGGCAAGGGATTCTTGAATTCAATTCAAGAGTACTTTTTTTATTCCCTAATCCTTCTAATGTTAGATGTGCTAGCTTTTGTATAGCTAGTGTTGCAAGGAGTTTAGGTCTTCCTTGTGTGTGGAAGATAGGTGAGGCTTATCTAGGTCTTGTTGATTCTCCCTGAAGATAGGAAGTTTTCTTTGTTTAATTAATGCTGCAGTTATTCTTGGAAACTCAAATTTCTCATCACAAGTAAGCCAAGGGTCCTGATGTTTAAAATATAAAATGGGGTTTCCTAATCACTATAATGCAAGACATGTGGACCTAACATTGCAGAGGTGAGTTCAATCAGAGTGTCGAATCTCTCGAGGAACGGAAAAAGGTTCAACTATCCTACTATTATTCAAATGTTTAGTTTAAAAGTTATCGTTGAAAAGATTATTAACTAGAAGAGATGCTAGCAAAAGCTATAATAAAAATAAAAGAAAACAAACGAAAAATTTTCAAAAAAAATCTATAAAGCTGAAGTTTAGATCTCGGGATCCCCCTAACCTTGCCCCTACTTCCATTGATTGATTTTAATATAAATCGGTATCTTATTAACGAATTTGGTCATCATACTCTTAATTGGAGAATCCCTATCACTAGGTGAAAGTTTCCCTATTCACTAACCCCTAGACTAGAATCTCTTCTCTCCCTAACAAGTTATGAATGCTATAAATGAAGGGGACAAATGGACCTAAAAGTACATCATTCTATCTCTAGTCTAATGCCCCAATTAATCCCTAAATTGATTGCCGTAGGGTGTTCTTCCTTTTTAGATTCCAAACACCCTAGCGATTAATCTATGTTCGTCACACTTCAATTGTAGGATAATACGAATTGAAGAACAATTCAATCATCCACAATAGTTAGTTTTAGAAAAATCAAATAAATTTCATAGAAACCAAAATTAGGGTTCAACCCTTAATCCAAACAATAAAACTACTCACTATTCATAATATAAAACTGAATTTAAATGATTAAAATCTATAAGAGATGGGAAAATAAAGGCTTAGGAATGATTTTGGAGGCCGAATTTCAATCCCAAAATATGCCTGAGCTCTTCTCTTGAGTTATCTAACTGAGGGCTGAATTCGCCTTTTTGATCCTTGAATCTTCTTGAAAACCTTCAATTCTATTTCTCTACTCTAATTCCCAGCTAATTTGAGGTGAGAATTTTGGGAAATTTGTCACATTATCTCGCCCCAATTCGCCTCCCTAAGCCTTAATGGTGGAAATCGAAAACAAAAAATATGAATGTCCCCTTTAAATTTTTCTAAAAATTGGCTTAAAAGCTGTTGAAATCAGGACCTACCGTTGATAGTAGGTCGGATCCTACCGTCGACGGTAGGTCTCTGTGTTTCGTTTCTCTTTTGTGCCTTGAACCTACCGGCAGCAATAGGGGGAGCCTACCGTCGCCAATAGAGTTCTATCTTCTTCTCATTTGTTGCCAATGTACCTACCCTCGGCGGTAGGTCTTTTTTGTGGTCACCGTTTGGCATCGTTTTCCATTGTGTTTGCTCCATTTTAGGCAATTTTCATCCTTCCTTCTTTGTATCTTCCTTCGAAAAGTAACTAAGACAAGAATGGGAGATATTAGACTGAAATGTATACTTTATACCTTAAAAACATCGAAAAACCATGAAACTAACCTATAAAATAATAGACAAAATAATAACTATCAAATACCCCCACATTTATCCGTTGCTTGCCCTCAAGGAATAGAACTATAAAGGATGGAACGAAAGGGTTTGAAGATTTTTGTTCAAATAGAAGGCTCACGAAAAACGAGAGCAAGACTGGCCTTAAGCAATTAAACACATAGGAAGACCAAAGATATAATTACAGCGATACAAAAAAAAAAAAAAGACGAAACTAAACTAAATAAACGGAGAATAAAACTAAAACGATGCCACTTCAGTAGAATACTCAACTACTCAACTATCAAGATAAAACAAAAGAACGAGTACAAGATACACGTAGTCCACCGCACTTACAAATAAACATTACATGCTTATGTTCGTGCTGCTTTTCATAGAAACTAAGGAATGTTAAGTAATTAACATAGTGAAATCCTTCAAATGACAATACACAACAAGCTTATATTCTTCTAGTTCTTATTCGCTATAAGTCTTATTCTAAGTCGTTCCCAGATTAGGCTTGAGACATAAATAAGGTACCAAATGAAGGTAAATTGAGACAAGAACAAATGAGAAAGAGCCAACACAACCGAAAGGAAAATAGAAAATTAGAGAATAATTTCCTAGCCGCCTTTCACTCTTCTCACTCACCCTGGACTTTCCTACTCCATTTCTTTTGCATACCTCACTCAACATATTCGCATTTTTCAGCTCTTAACATGAGAGAGTTAGTGCCATTATTTTCACAACACACTATATGCAAAAATTTAATTTCTACTCTTTTTTTCTCTTTTCTTTGTCATTTTTTTCATCAGCCATTTGTACCAACTGTGAAATGCCCAAAGTACCCCTCTTTACATATATTTTTTCTTCACTCCTTCACCCTTACACTTATTTGTTACTTTCACTGAAGATGGTTAAAAATATTATTCTAACATTGGCTGCATGAAGTGAGGTTTAATATTGTGAGTTTTAAACGAACGAAGAATAGAAGGCAGTAAAAACCTTGGCATAATGGCACAAATAAAGGAGCTAGGGTAATTTCGTATAAGGATAGGAAGGTTAAAGGTTAAAATAGTACAATGACAACATGAGACCATCATTTCTGAGATTAACTTAAACTAAGACTTTTCACTTCAAAGAACAAAAAAACACAAGAATGCAGGCACCAATTTTAAAGCATTCTCACTAAGCTAATTTCCTAGAATTCCTATGTTTCTATTACTAATGACACTCACAGGTGCATGAGAACAATCGAACAAGAAAGATTATTATGTAAGTGTCATTTTCAGAACAATCAAGTGCTTCCCTTTCGAAGAATTCTAACAGTAACGCGATCAAGCATTCTACCCAAGGTGGCAAAAATGAAAAATCTTATTAGCTTTTTCAAATAAAAAGATAAAGAAGATTAAGAAAAATATTTACATTTTCAAGTTTTTAGGTTATCTTATTTTTTTGCATTTTTCATAAGGAAAACAAAAAATAAGAATAAACAGGCAGAATTACCCCTCCCCCTCCTCCCCTCAAACACACAGACACACACACTTAAAACCACATTGTCCTAAATGTGGGGGCTAGAGTAATAGAAAAACAAATAAACACATACATGGGAGGCGCTCTCACAGATATATAGTAGTAAAGCATATGGGAAACCATCCTCACATAAAACAACATAAAGCAAAGAAACACATGAGAAAATAAGCATTGAAAAGTATAAACACAAAACTAATACAACAAGAGAAATAAGCAAAGAAATACAGTAAAAGAGAATAAAAGGAATGAAGAGAAAAGAAGACTCCTTATTACGGACCAAAGTCGGTGCCACCGCTATGGGACAATCCTCTAAGCTTCCCTTGAAGATCATTTACTCCCAAGACTCAACTCCCTTCTAGAGGATTCCCTTGATTGTTTGTTTTGGAGAAATGAAGAACATAAACATAAAATTGCAGAAAGAGAAGTAAGAAGAAAATGAATAGACCTTCTAATATGTAGGGGAGAATGAATAAGGCTTGGAAAAGCCTCACCTATCCTCCACACTCTAAAAAAAAAAATCTAGATTCCCAAGCAACACCAGCTATTGAGTTGGCACCTCAGGAGAAAAATAGGATTTTGGAAATTAGATTTGGACTCATTAATTGAAGATTCAAGAAGTGTCTTGCCTTGAATTATACAATGGAAAGTCTTAATTTACAAGGAAGATGAAGAAATACTAGAGAACCCTAGTTCTTCTCTCTTTAGATTTTTCAATATATCAACCATGCCAAAATGGCTGCAAACATGAATATTTATAGTAGTCTTCAAACTTAGTTTCCATCCCTAGGTATTAGACTAGCATAAAAGAGTTTAGGGGCTGTTAAGTCCACTTAAGTATGAGTAAAAATAAGTTTACAACAAAATTGAAGAGTCAAGGGAGTTAAAAACTCCCCAAAAGGTTCACCAGCCGAGACTTATCGTGCACGGTAGGTTGAATGCTTAACTCCTTTGGACAAAAAACTAACGGCAACAGTAGAGTGGACCTACAGTCTATAATAGGTTGCTTGACTTTCTTCCTCCTGGGGCAGAACCCTACCGTGGCCGGTAAGGTGTACCTCACTATCTATGATAGGGTCCAGAATGATTTCTTCCTTCAGTTTTGGAGCTACAAAACCTCCCAAGCTTGCTTCCTTGGATTCTTCCATTTGTACCCTTTAAAATAGGAAGGTTCTTTCTCCAAAGTCTTCTCGTTGTTCCACTCGCACGTGCCAAGTAAGGTCTTGGAGCATCTTTACGAACAAGGCTACAACCCTTGTATTCTTCTTCAATTCTCTTCGCCTTTACTCTCGTGATCGGCCCTTGCATCAACTCCACAGTTTCTTGTGCATCCCAGGTCATACCATCCATCCTTCCTTTAAAAGGATTGTTCCTCAAATCTGTATCTACTTGAAAAAAAGACAAGTTAAAGATATTGAAAGTGGCACTAACATAATATTCACCGGGAAGATCAATCTTCTAAGCATTATCGTTGATCTTCTTAAGGACTTGAAGTGGTCTATCACCCATAGCATCCAGTTTGCCTTTTCGAAGGTGAGGAAATCGTTCTTTCCTTAAATGTACCCATACCCAATCTCTAGGCTCAAAAGTCAATTTCCTACGTCCTTTATTCTTCCTAGAGGCCACCATTTCATTCTTCTTTTCAAATTGGTCATAGACTTTCGCATGAATACATTTAACAAATTCGGCCTTTCTTTTACAATCCAAACTCAGTTGATAGTCAATTGGCAATGCAATTAAATCCAAAGAGGTTAGTGGGTTAAAACTATAGAGTGGAATAACAAGCCCTATTATAAGCAAATTTAATGAATGGAAAACAGTCTTCCCACTTGCTAATATGCTTTTTAAGAATAGCCCTAAGAAGTTGGCCTATAGCCTTATTCACTACCTCCATTTGACCATCCATTTGAGGATGAAAAGAAGTGAAGTAGAGTAAGTTAGTCCCTAGCTTCTTCCATAAGACTTTCCAAAAATGACTAACAAACTTGGTATCTCAGTCTTAAACTATAGTTCTATGCATGCCATGCAATCTCACAACTTCTTTAGAGAATAAACTAGCAGTATGAGATGCATCATTCGTTTTTTGACAAGGAATGAAATGAGAGATGAACTTTAGCCAACGGTAAAGGGGTGTACAAACAATGAGGTAACAAAGATGATTTTTCATGCTTACAATCCAAACAGTTACCCATAAATTTTTAACATCCTTTTTCATTTAGGCCAAAAGAAATGCTAATGCAAAATGCCATACGTTTTAGTTATACCAAAATGACCTATAAGCCCACTCCCATGAGCTTCCATAACAAGCAAATGCCTAATGGATCCACTAGGAATGTAAAGTTTCCCTTCTCTAAACAAAAATCAATCATTCACATAAAATTTATCACAAGGAGCAATCAAGCATGCATCAAAGTCACTACCCAATATCAACATCACTAGGATACAAATATTTCAACATTTCAAACCTAAGTAAATGTGAATGTAGTAAAGTGAATAGTGTATACTTTAGTGAGAGTGTATGAGCCACGACATTCTCCTTTCCTTTCTTGTAGTGGATGATGTAGGGAAATGTCTCAATGAATTCCATCCACCAAGCATGCCTCTTGTTGAGCTTTTGCGTCCCTTCAAATATTTTAATGACTCATAGTCAGTGTTGATGACAAACTCTTTCAGCCAAAAATAATGTTGCTAACGCTTCAAGGTCTTTACCAAGGTGCACGACTCCTTGTCATATGTGGCATAGTTCAATGTGGCCCCTGACAAATTCTTACTAAAGTAGGCAATGAGTCTCTTATCTTGCATTAGAACCCCTCCAAGTCCTACTAACGACAT
Source organism: Catharanthus roseus (assembly GCA_028651295.1). NCBI lineage: Eukaryota > Viridiplantae > Streptophyta > Magnoliopsida > Gentianales > Apocynaceae > Catharanthus > Catharanthus roseus. The sequence goes on from JAPQWS010000102.1 coordinate 702,331, forward strand.
ATTGCACTCGATCTCAAACATCTTGTCAATGTTGGGTAAGGTAAGAAGTGGAGTATTGTATAGTTTTTCTTTCAAATCCAAAGCTAGCTCTTGAGCTTCTCCCCAATTAAATCCATTGGTCTTCTTGATGACCTCAGTGAGAGGACTAGTAATGGTGCTAAAGTCCTTGATAATCAGGTAGAAACTAGCCAACCCATGGAAACTTCTAACTTTGGTAACACTTTTGGGTGTTGGCTAATCCTCTATTGCCTTCACCTTTTCTAGATCCACTTGTAGTCTTTCAGAACTAACAACATAGTCAATAAATGTTATCTTTTCCAAGAAAAATTTACATTTTCCCAAATTAGCATATAATTGTTCTCTTCTAAGCACAAAGGAAACTTGTCTAATGTGATCCAAATGATCCTTATTTGTCTTGCTATAGATTAAAATGTTATCAAAATACACAACAATAGATTTTCCAATAAATTCGCGCAAGACATGATGCATCAATCTCATAAACGTGCTAGGTGCACTGGTAAGACCAAAGGGCATAACAAGCCACTCATAAAGACCAAATTTAGTTCTAAATGTGGTTTTCCTTTCACCTCCTTCTTTCATTCGGATTTGATGATAACCCGACTTCAAATCGATTTCAAAGAAAATCATGAAACCATGCAATTCTTCAAGTAAATCATCTACCCTAGGAATGTGATGACGATATTTAACCGGTTATGTTATTAACATCCCTACAATCAACACACATACGCCAACTACCATCCTTTTTAGGGACTAGAAGTACCGGTACCGTACATGGACTAAGACTCTCTCGAATGTGGCCCTTGGGAAGAAGCTCCTCCACGTTGAAGTTCCTTAGTCCTTTCGGGTGAGCTCCTATATGCGAGTTGGTTTGACAACACGGCTCCAGCAACAAAATCAATTTTATGCTCTATGCCTCTCAAGGGAGGCAATCTTCTAGGAAAACGTCTTCAGTGTTACCCATTTCTTTCAATGTTACCCATTTGTTGTTGCAAGGACCTCAAAGTACCAACAACCTCTTGTATAAGATGTTCACTAGGTCCCTCATTATGGTTTCCGTTTTGATCTTCTTCATGAGACATCTTTAAAATTGATAGAACAAAAAGATACCTACAAAACAAGAAACAAGTAATAGAAAACAAGGACCTCGCCGCTCCCTAAGTGTTTTGCTCAATGGTAATTGCTCTCAACCCTCGTGTTTGTGAACACCCTCTACGACTTTTACATCAATGTGTTCAGCCTCTTGCCTTTTACTTTCCTCTCCCACTAGAGTTACTTAGTGGTTTCTAAAACATCAAAGCTATAAGAAAATCGCAAAACAAATTCATGCAAGTAATTCTTCATAGATAAGCACAAAGAATTCAAAAATCATACAAAACTATAAATATTAATTTAGCATAGCCTGTAGGTATAGTATGGCCTATAAGTTTCGTGTGTGTGAAAGTGTTAAACAAGTAAATGAAATAGGCAATGCTCAAACCAGTAGAACACACTCAAAAAACATAAAATTACACTAAATTAAGCATAAATGCAAAAAATAAAAACAAAACCAATAAGAGGCAAAAGAGTCAAGGAATAGACAACCGGTCGTTGCTAATAGAATCGAAGTCGTTTCTTTGCCTCAGATGATGTGCCACTGGAGGTTGCTGGAATTCAACCGAAAAGTCGTCGGAAAAATCTTTTTCCAAATTTCTTCACTTTCTTTTAGAAGAGCAGAAGTAGAAAAAATCACAACTTAGTATATAGTAATTTAAAACTATATTGAGAAAAAATAAAGAAGAATGTGAAACAGGGAAAGATGGAAAATTTTTTGAAATGAGGAGAAATTGGTGTTAATGGGTAAATGGGGATGTTGGGTGAAAGTTGTTAGTAAAGGAAAAAGGAGAATAGAAGAATGGAAGAGAAAGAATTGAAAGGAGGAAGAGGAAACGGTTGAGGAAAGAGGGGGAGTTAGGAGAAAGGAGGAGGGAAGAAGAGCGAGAAGACGAAGTACAGAGAATGGAGAGGAAAAAACCGCGAGGAAGGGTATGGAAAATTTCCTTTCTGATAGGAAATCGCGGCCGGCTCCACCCCCGCTTCACCGGAGTGCTTGCCAGTAGCGTGGAAGTCGCCGAAAAGGAGGAGGTTAGTGTAGACCAAGAGAGAAAAAGAGTGAGTATGGAGAAGATGAAATCGGGATTTTGGAAGAGAGGAGAGAAGAGAGAATGATAGTTTTTATTTTGTCTATTATTTTTTAAATGTTAATTTCATCATTTTTCGAGGTTTTGAAGGTATAAAATATACGTTTAAGTCTAATATGTCCCATTCTTGTCTTAGATGCTTGTTGAAGGATCGTCCAACATCGAAAGGATGAAAATGGCTTAAAATGGAGCAAAAATAATGGAAAACAATGCCAAACGGTGACTACGAAGAGGACCTACAGTCGATGGTAGGTGCATTGGCAACAAAAGAAGTGAAAACAAAACCTTCCCATCGACGGTATGTTCAAGGCACAAAAGAGAGAAGGAAGACAATGACCTACCAACGACAGTAGGTCCCAATTTCAGCAGTTTTTAAGTCGGTTTTTAGATAAATTAAGGACATTCATATTTATTCTGCATGCTTGTATTTTTAGACTTCTGCCATTAGGGTTTAGGCAGGCGAATTAGGGTGATCTTATGTGACAAATTTCCCCTAATTCTCACCACCATTAGTTATGAATTAGATTAGAGATAGAGAATTAAAGGTTTTCAAGAGGATTCAAGGATCGAGAAGGTGAATTCGAGCATCGGTTGAGCAACTTCAGAGACGAGCTCGGGCGCGTTTCGAAATCGCAAGTCGGCCTCCAAAATCATTCCTAAGCCTTTCTTTTTTTTTTTCTTTTCTATATTAGATTTTAATGATTTAATTTAAGTTTTACTTTATGAATAGTAAGTAATTTTACTGTTTGGATTAAAGGTTGAACCCTAATTTTGGTTTCTATGAATTGAATTGATTTTGCTAAAATTGAATGTTGTGGATAATTGAATTGTTCTTCAATTGGTTTTTTTCGGCAATTTAAGTGTCGCAAACTTAGATTAATTGCAAGGGTGTCTGGAATTAAAAAAGCAAGAACACCTGAGGGCAATCAATTTGGGGATTAATTGGGCCATTAGACTAAAGGTAGAATAATGCACTTTTAGGTCCGTTTATCACCTGTGTTTTCGGGATTCATAACTTGTTAAGGAGAGAAAAAATTTTCGTCTAAGGTTTAGTGAATAGGGTGGCTATTACCTATAGCTAGGATTGCCCGATTGAGAGCGTGATGACCCAATTCGTTAATTAACCAACGCTTTCTATTAAAATCAGTCAATTGAAGTAGTAACAAGATTTGGGGGGTGATTCTCGAGATCCAAACTTCTTCTTTATAGATTTCTTTCGATGATTGTTCATTGGCCTTTTTATATCCTGACATGTTATTTTATGTAAAGTGTATCATTGTATCCTTTTATGACCTCTTTCTTTCCAATTCGTTTATAATTTTTTTTGTTGTGTTTCAAGGTATTCTAAGAGAGGTGATTTCTTTCCTACGACCAATTTTAAGTGCAAAACGAGTAAGTAAGGTCAGCAAGAATGAAACAAGGTTCCAACGTGGAAAAAAGAAGGAAAAATGGCGTCCTGGCAGAGACCTATTAGTATATGCCCTAATACCAATTGACTAACATTTATGATTTATGAAGCATGTATTTTTGAATTGTATTTTATGCTCTTGGTCATCAAGTATGTGACTTGATAATAAAACCCTTATAGCTAATAAAATACTATTCTTATTTGCCCCTAGTTTATTAGATCTTGTAAACTAGTGTGAAGTTGATTGACGGTCAAGTTTTACTAATCATGAATATGAGATATAAAATCAATTCATAAATACATATTGAGAACCTAATTCGTGTGAGAGTGTGATGACCTAATTCGTTAATCAACCATCGATTTCTATTAAAATCAATCAATTGAAGTAGTAACAAGATTAGGAGGATCCCAAGATCCAAACTTCTATTTCATAGATTTCTTTCGATAATTGTTCATTGTTCTTTTTATCATAACTTTTGTTAGCATCTCGTTTAGTTAAAATTTTCAGCAATTTTTAGACTAAACATTGGAATAACGGTAGAGTAGTGGAACCTTGTTTGTTCTTCGAGAGATACGACACTAGGGTTGAACTCACCTCTATAGTATGAGGTCAGCTTGCCCTGCATTGTAGTGATTAGGAACCCCCATTTTACACTTCGAAAAGCACAAAACTTAGGGATTTGGAGAAGAAAAGGGAAAAAAGTGCAAAAAGAGCTTTGGGCAAGGGTTAAATTTGGGGTAAATTGGGTCAAGCCGACCACAATTCCCTACAATTCGACCCGAGGATCCGCAGGAAACTGACCCTACCGCGTAGGGTAGGTCGAGGCCTACCGTCCGCGATACATCCCTGGCTTACCAACTCGTTGCTTGCCACGGACCTTGTTAGTATATGCCCTAAGACCAATTGACTCACATTTATGATTTATGAAGCATGTATGTTTTGAATTGTATTTTATTCTCTTGGTCATCAAGTATGTGATTTGATAGTAAAACCCTTATAGCTAATAAAATACTATTCTTATTTGTTCCTAGTTTATTACATCTTGTAAACTAGTGTGAAGTTGATTGATGGTCAAGTTTTACTGATCATAAATATGAGATATAAAATCAATTCATAAATACATATTGAGAATATTGTATTGGACATGACCCAAAGTGAAGAAGAAATATTGCATGGGTTTAAGTTATAAGTATTTCTTCTCAGTTTAATATTTGGCGTCCTTTGACCTAATGTTTCTAATGTTTCTTGCATGTGGAAAAAATATGTTTTGACATAGTCGAACATCACTTTTAATTAGGTGATCATTATGACTATTAGTTGGCTTATTTTTTTTTGTCATGGCTTGAATATTGGAGATAGTAAAAGGGATTTGTCCCTCTCTTTTAGAGAGAGATATCAATGGGCCCCTTGATAAGGAAGACTGGAAAATATGCATGGCCATGCTAAAATAAGTATTAATAAGGTGTTATTAATATTATTTGTTGGAACAGTCTGCCTGGTGATCAAGTAAATGGTTAATTAACTTTTATAAGGATGACTTGGTCCATGCCTTATACTTAATTAGGATATCGTGTGACAAAAGGACTAAATATTAAATCTGATGCTAGGTTATTATTACATTTACTTAACTTGGGTAAGCATAATGTCTTGCTAGATGTCGCTTATGTTTTGTGAATAAATGTCTAGGACATTTTTCATTCACTGTTAACGTTAAGTGAACCTATAGGGTCACACGCATAGACGATCTTGTGAGCATAATATCCACATTCAATGAATCTAGATTACGTCCAGATTCGTTGAACGTATACAAAAGGGGAATCAGATTCCATATTGCATTTTCTGGTAAGTTAGTAAGTAATTAATTTTATTTAATCGAATAAATGAAATTAATTACGTAATATTACTCATCCAACCGTTGAATGATTATAAGAATAGACGGGCGAGATTAAACTGTCATTAGGTGACAGTTAGGGTTTTGATATTGACAGCTATAAAAGGTTATGTTAGCCTTTTTTTGGCAGTCGTCCTTTATCTGATTAAAGAAAAACAAAACCCTATACCCTAGAACGGTGATATAGTATCTAGCCTCCTTTCTCTGAAATACGACCTATTACTAGATAATCAGGATCAGTTCTGAACAGTTTTCAGAACACAAAAGGGGCCAGCATCCCGATCACTTATAGAGGAGTTCGTCGCGTGGATACCAATAGAGGTCGAAGCGTAAATAGCAGCGCCTCCACATCGAACAATCAAAACATTGAGGTAATTTCTATCCAATCAGTTTTTCTAGTATGTGCAGATCCTGTTGGTGGATTTTCGTAGTTTTATTTTATTTTGTTTTTACCTATGGTCTCCAACAAGACCTACCGCCTATAGTAGGTCCAACCTACCGCCAGTGGTAGGAGGATGGGCACTTCTTGGGACAGCTAAGATAGAGACCTACCACGGACGGTAGGCCTCAACCTACCGTGTGCAGTATGGTCCAATTTCATCAACGGGTTAGATTTTTCTAAAGGGAAAGGAGTTGGGTCGACCCATTGGACATCAATCCTAGCTTTGTTTTAAATTTTTCCACACTAGTTTCCCCCCATTCTCTTCTAAGGCATCCTCAAAAGTTTTACTTTTCCTCTTTCCCTCTCTCTCTAACTACCGTTCCTCCAACCCCTCCATATTCTCTCGCTTTCTCTTCCTTCACCATCAAATCCGGCAATTTTCCCATCTCCGGCAAGCACTCCGACACCTCTCTCCCCTCGTTGTTTTTCTACTTCTCATGCTTCTTCTTCTTCTTTCTTTTTCTCCTTCTCCTCTTCTTCTAACCCTCTTACTTCTTCCATTTTTCTCATTTTCAACTCTATACAAATTGCACACCAAACCCTTCTTCCTCCTCCACACTTTATTCAAAAGACTTCATCTTTCCATTCAATTTCTTTTCTACATTAACAATTTTTCTATAATTTATATTTCCTCTATTCTCTTGTAATTTCATTCTTTTTGTTAATTTTTGTTACATACTAATTTTTGTGTGTTTTATTTTACTTTTCTAAAAAAAATATTACAGGAAAAAAAAGTTCAAGATTTTTCCGGCATTCCATCCATTTAGTTCTATTGCTTGAGGGCAAGCAACGGATAAGTGTGGGGGTAGGATAGTTGTTATTTTGTCTATTATTTTATAGATTAATTTCATTGTTTTTCGATGCTTTTAAGGTATTAAATATACGTTCAAGTCTAATATCTCCTATTCTTGTCCTAGCTGCTTACCGAAGGAAGGTCCAACGACATAAGGACGAAACAACTTAAAACAGAGCAAAAAACAACGGAAAACAATGCCAAACGGTGACCACGAAAAGGACCTAACGTTGGAGATAGGCCAACCTACCATCGATGATAGGTACATTGGCAACAAAAGAAATGAAGACAGAACTGTGCTGTCGACGGTAGGTTTCCCCTATTACAAAAATGGGTTCAAGGCACAAAAGAAAGAAAGAAGACAAAGACCTATGGGCAACGGTAGGTCCCGATTTCAATAGTTTTAAGTAATTTTTTATACAAATTAAGGGTCATATTCATTATTCATTCTTGTTTTTTTACACCTCCGCCATTAAGGCTTAAGGAGGCGAATTAGGGCGATCTTACGTGACAAATTCCCACTAATTCTCACCTCAAATTAGATTAGAGAAGGAGAATTAAAGGTTTTGAAGAGGATTCAAGGATCAAGAAGATGAATTCGAGCATCGGTGGAGCAACTCGAGAGACGAGTTTCGGCACGTTTTTGTGATTGCAATTCGGCCTCAAAAATCATTCCTAAGACTTTCTTCTCTTTTCTCTATTAGATTTTAATCATTTAATTTAAGTTGTACATTATGAATAGTGAGTAATTTTACTATTTGGATTAAGGGTTGAGCCCTAATTTTGGTTTCTATGAAATTAAATTTTGTGGGTGATTGAATTGTTCTTCAATTGGATATATTCCTACAATTTAAGTGCCGTGAACTTAGAGTAATTGCAAGGATCTTTGGAATTAAGAAAGGAAGAACACCCGAGGTCAATCAATTTGGGGATTAATTGGGCATTAGACTAGAGATAGAATAATGCGCTTTTAGGTGCGTTTATTACATACGGTCTCAACATTCATAACTTGTCAGGGAGAGAAGAGATTCTCATCTAAAGGTTAGTGAATAGGACAGCTTTCACCTAGAGATAGCGATTGCCCGAATGAGAGTGTGATGACCTAATTCGTTAATCAACCATCGATTTCTATTAAAATCAATCAATTGAAGTAGTAACAAGATTAGGAGGATCCCAAGATCCAAACTTCTATTTCATAGATTTCTTTCGATAATTGTTCACTGTTCTTTTTATCATAACTTTTGTTAGCATCTCGTTTAGTTAAAATTTTCAGCAATTTTTAGACTAAACATTGGAATAACGGTAGAGTAGTCGAACCTTGTTTGTTCCTCGAGAGATACGACACTCGGGTTGAACTCACCTCTATAGCATGAGGTCAGCTTGCCCTGCATTGTAGTGATTAGGAACCCCCATTTTACACTTCGAAAAGCACAAAACTTAGGGATTTGGAGAAGAAAAGGGAAAAAAGTGCAAAAAGAGCTTTGGGCAAGGGTTAAATTTGGGGTAAATTGGGTCAAGCCGACCACAATTCCCTACAATTCGACCCGAGGATCCGCAGGAAACTGACCCTACCGCGTAGGGTAGGTCCAGGCCTACCGTCCGCGATACGTCCCTGGCTTACCAACTCGTTGCTTGCCACGGACCTTGTTAGTATATGCCCTAAGACCAATTGACTCACATTTATGATTTATGAAGCATGTATTTTTTGAATTGTATTTTATTCTCTTGGTCATCAAGTATGTGGTTTGATAGTAAAACCCTTATAGCTAATAAAATACTATTCTTATTTGTTCCTAGTTTATTACATCTTGTAAACTAGTGTGAAGTTGATTGATGGTCAAGTTTTACTGATCATAAATATGAGATATAAAATCAATTCATAAATACATATTGAGAATATTGTATTGGACATGACCCAAAGTAAAGAAGAAATATTGCATGGGTTTAAGTTATAAGTATTTCTTCTCAGTTTAATATTTGGCGTCCTTTGACCTAATGTTTCTAATGTTTCTTGCATGTGGAAAAAATATGTTTTGACATAGTCGAACATCACTTTTAATTAGGTGATCATTATGACTATTAGTTGGCTTATTTTTTTTGTCATGGCTTGAATATTGGAGATAGTGAAAGGGATTTGTCCCTCTCTTTTAGAGAGAGATATCAATGGGCCCCTTGATAAGGAAGACTGGAAAATATGCATGGCCATGCTCAAATAAGTATTAATAAGGTGTTATTAATATTATTTGTTGGAACAGTCCGCCTGGTGATCAAGTAAATGGTTAATTAAGTTTTATAAGGTTGACTTGGTCCATGCCTTATACTTAATTAGGATATCGTGTGACAAAAGGACTAAATATTAAATCTGATGCTAGGTTATTATTACATTTACTTAACTTGGGTAAGCATAATGTCTTGCTAGAGGCCGCTTATGTTTTGTGAATAAATGTCTAGGACATTTTTTATTCACTGCCAACGTTAAGTGAACCTACAGGGTCATATGCATATACGATCCTGTGAGCATAATGTCCACGTTCAATGAATCTAGATTGTGTCCAAATTCATTGAACGTATACAAAAGGGGAATCAGATTCCATATTGTATGTTCTTGTAAGTTAATAAGTAATTAATTTTATTTAATCGAATAAATGAAATTATTTACTTAATATTACTCATCCAACCGTTGGATGATTATAGGAATAGATGGACGAGATTAAACTGTCATTAGATGGCAGTTAGGGTTTTGATATTGAAAGCTATAAAAGGTTATGTTAACCTTTTTTTGGTGGCCGTCCTTTATCTAATAAAAGAAACATAAAATCCTAAACCCTAGAACGACGATATAGTATCTAGCCTCCTCTCTTCGAAATACGACTGATTACCAGATGGTCAGGATCAGTTCTGAATGGTTTTCAGAACACAGAAGGGGCTAGCATCCCGATCGCTTGTAGAGGAGTTCGTCGTGTTGATACCAGTAGAGGGAGAAGCGTACAAAGCAGCGCCTCCACAATGAACAATCAAAACATTGAGGTAATTTCTATCCAATCGGTTTTTCTAGTATGTGCTGATCCTGTTGGTGGATTTCCGTAGTTTTATTTTATTTTGTTTTTGCCTACGGAGTCCAACAGACCTACCGTTGGCGGTACGTCTATCCTACCATCCGAGGTAGGCTTCTACCCTGCTAATTTTTTTTTCTGTTGCCTACCATCGGCAGTAGGGTACCTAACTATCCAAGGTATGGTTCTGCCCGGATGCCGATTTTTCTTCTCTTTTGCATGTTTATCCCCCATTTGAATGCCTTCTTAGCATAGTTGTTCATTGCACACTTAAGTAATTCTGTAATAGGTAATAATATCTCCAATATACCTTAAAACGGGACAATGAAACCAAATATGATATGATAAAATGAGTACATAATGCGATAAGCTTACAACACAACATAATAGGAAATACTCTTTGTTCAGGTGCTAGGGCACCTCCTCGAACACGATTATTTAGGTGTTTCCTAGTCTTTGCCTCTTTAATGTGCCGAACCGGCACCTACTTCATTAGTCTTGCCTTGAATTTGGAAGATAATCCTCTTTTCGTCATTGTCCTTCGGCCGTTCCTTGTCCTTTCTTGGGATAATTCTGTGCACATTCAGAGACACTTCATTACTTTCATAATTAATCAACACACACAATATCTAGAACCTTAGATGACGTAATCAAGAGTAAGGGGAATTTCAATACTAGCTCATTTCCACTTGACCTAAACACTAATTTTCGCTTGTCTATGTCTATTAGTGCCCTTGAATTACGAGGAAAAGGGCTTCCTAGAAAAATAGGGAAATCGATATCCTCGTCCATATCTAAAACTACAAAGTGAACAGCAAAGTCCAAATCGTTTACTTTGACTAAGACATTTTCTGTTACCCCTTTAGGATATCTGACACTCTTATATGCCAAAATTAATCGATATCCGCACAAGTTTGGGACACCTAAACCTAGATGCTCATATGTAGTGTAAGAGATGGCATTTATACCGGCATCTAAACCTACCAGAGCCCTATCATCATTTACACTACCAATGGTAAAAGGAAAAGAAAAACTCCCTCTGTGTTCAAGCTTTTGTTGTAGCATGGATTTTTTCATCAAAAGAGCCGAACACGCTTCACCAAGTGTGTGACTCGAAGCTTCATGAAGCTTGTCCTTTTTCGTGATCATGTCCCTCAAGTGCCTTGAATACTTAGGTACCTGCAATAGAAGATCATATCAGAGGTAGGTTTATTTTTAATTAACGAAAAATTTTTACAAACTCCCTCACCTAATCTTGAGTACGGTCTCAAACAAGTGCCTCTAAGAATGGATATTTTGGTTTATAAGGATCACTTGTGGACTTCTTCTTTCCAGAATCATCTGTTGAATCTACATCTTCTTCATCACTTTTGCAGGATGATCTCCTTTCCTCTTTGGCACAACATTCTTCTTGAACAAATACTCCTTCTACCTTACCTGAATTCTCTCCCTCAACTGTCACCGAGATAGCATTTACATGCTCTCTCGAGTTCACTTCGGTGTTGCTAGGGAGTGATCCCAGAGTCCTTTCTAGTATAAGCTTTACCCTACCAATTTATTTCTCCAAGTTTCTAATGGAGGCTTCCAGATATCTTTGGGTGGCTTCCATGGTGTTCATTCTATTGTCTGTTGCACTCTTATACTTCACCGTCAACTCTTCCAGATTTTCCTTGGCCTGTGCAGGATGATTCTGTTGACCTACTTCATACGACAACGGTACAGGAGCACCCCTATTCTAGAATCTTGGGGGATTTTGTGGTCTTTATTATCCCTGGCCAGCCCAAGAAAAATTGGGATGGTTCCTCTATCCTGGATTATAAGTATTGGAGTAAGGGTTGTTCTCATGTCGGTTTCCCTAGACATAATCAACTTGCTCTAGTGGGCCTCCCATACTCGGGCATTCATGATTTGGATGCCTCCTATTGCAGAAGTCACGGAACATGACTATCTAATTAGGTTTCCTTGAAGATCCAGTGGTCAAATTTTCCAACTTTTGTTCAATCGTAACTGTCAGTCAGGCTTCCATGACCGATATCGCTTATACATTATGTACTCCACTTGCCTTCAGTTTTGACCTCTGCGCTCCCTAGGTATAGCCATTCATTACAATTTGCTCGATGAGGTCATATGCCTGTTGAGGGGTCCTGTCACCTGTAGGCCCTCTAGCTGAGGCGTCTATCAACTTTCTCGCCTGAAAAGATACTCCATTATAAAAGCTCTAGATTTGTATCCCAAAATCTAGCCAATGATGACCATTTCTTTCCAACACTCGTAGGCTTCATGTAAACTTTAACCATCAATTTGTTTGAACGATAATATCTCGTTCCTCAGCTTTGCCGTCCGCCTTGGAGGAAAGTACCTTCCTAGGAATTTTTCTGCCAGTAAGTCCCATGAAGTTATGGACACCGATGGTAATGATTTAGGCCAAGACTTTGCCTTCCCCCTTAGAGAGAATGGGAAAAGATAAAGCCGAATAGCGTCTTCCGAGACCCTGTTAATCTTAAAGGTGTCACACACCCTACGAAATTCCCTATGTGTGCGTTGGGATCCTCTTCCGGGAAACCGTCAAACTGGACATTGTTCTGTAACATTTGTATTATATTCGGTTTTATTTCCAAAATTTTTGGCTCGACTCTTGGCCGTGCTATGCTCGATTGTGTCTCAGAGATGGACGGTATGGCATAGTCAACCATAGTTCCCTCCGACATTAGTTGTTGTGGTGAATGTGGCTCGAAGAGTGGATTCTCGATCGGTGGAACTTGTGTTTCGTCTTCTACCCTCTTGACGGTTGATGCTATTCTTACTAATGCCATGTTGAACCAAAGGGCGCGGCGGGCACCATGCAACGTACGTTCCGGCTCTGGATCAAACGTACTAGCTCCCCCCTTCTTTATCAAGGCATAAACTAGTACCACTCAACCTACAACAAAGAAAGCAACATGCTTAGTTCCGGTGGTAGGTCTTCTTCGTGGTTATCGTTAGGCATCGTTTTTCGTTGTTTTTGCTTCGTTCTAAGCCGTTTTAATTCTTTCTTCGTTGTATCTTCCTTTGCCAATCACCTAAGACAAGAATGGGAGACATTAGTATTAAACGTATACTTTATAATTTAAAATATCAAAAAATGATGAAAGTAACATATAAAATAATAGACAAAATAACGATTATCACGTCCTCATATAAAAGAATAGACAAAATAACGATTATCACGTCCTCATATAGATAGTTACATCTCGGGAAGGAAATTATATCTTATGTAAGCTATTGGAGAATCATACAAGAGAAACGTTTAACAACAATCCAAAAGTAAAAGAAGATCTAAATATAGAGATAAAAGTAAAGGTAAAATCAAATATTTTTACCGTGCCAAAAATGGTCATGTAAAAAATAAGTGTTTTAAACGAATTAGAAAGGGAAAACAAGGTAAGAAAGGTAATTGGAGTGATAAAATGACAAGAAAATTAATGATTTTTAATCAGATGGAAACTCTATGTATTCTGAGGTTTTGTATATATCCCCGACCCCTTCTTCTTAACATGTTTCTGATGGTGGATTCTTCATTCTAGTTGCACTTTTCACATATGTCCAAACAAACACTAGTTTTTTATTTTCAAACATTTTATTATGGAAAAATATTTTTGGGAAAAAATGAGGTTTGTGACATTGAAGGGATTGGATCCATTTTAATAAAAATATGTGATGGTGTGACTAGGAAACTAACAGATCTTAGATATATCCATAGTCTTAGAAGTAATTTAATTTCTCTTGGCATTTTTGACACAAATGGTTATTCTTACAAATCTTAAAATGGGACTGTGTGTTTGCAAAGGTTGTTTTTTCATACTTAAAGGTTTTAAGAAAAATGGTTGATACGTATGACCTGGTAAAATTGTTTGTGAATCATATGCATTGTTTACGAAAAAATATTTCTGAAAAATCCAAATTGTGGCATAGAAAGATAGGCCACATGATATGAACCAAGATGGTCAAGGAGAAGAAAAGTTTCAAGGACCTATCACAAGAGCAAGAGCAAGAGCAAAAAGACTTAAAGAGAATGATGATTAAGTGCTCATAGATTGATGATAGCAATTGAAAATACTATGAAAGAAAGCTTGAAGTTCAAGAATGGAGGCTTGGAAGATTATGAAAACCATCCCACGTTGCTTATGGTTCAATTCCTAAACTTGGAGCAACCACTGGAACAAATTGGAAGAGGAACAAATCAAGGAGAGGAATTGAGCCTACGTCGATGGTAGGTTTTTGCCCAAAATTGGACTAGTGTACTGAAGAGCTACCGTGTGCGGTGGGGTATACCTACTATTGACAGTAGGGTCTTGGATTTGAACAAATACGTTGTTTTGGGCAGATTTTAATGTTTAAACTCTATTTTCAGTTGTTAATTAAGGGTCTAATTGGTCTTTGAGAGTCTTAAGTAAATTAGTCAATTCAAGGTTTAGCCCTAACACTATAAATATGCATTTATAGCCCATATTATAATTAACTTTGTTGATATATGAAATTTGAGAGTTTTCTCTTAGAGTTCTTAAGTTTTGAAACTTTATCCTTGAACTTCATCTAGGATTTGATCATTAAGGTTGATCCAAGGGTTCTTAATTTGATCACAATTCCTAATTCTAAGATAATCACACACTTGTGATTCGTCTAGAGCTTAGGTCTTTTTCAATTCATTTAACTGGGTAGTGGGTAACTAATCCTATTGTTCTTTTAGCTATTGTGGAACATATGCTCTTCATATATATTTGTTCATAGTTTAAGTTAATTAGCCCTAAGGGCATTATTACATATGATTTTGATTATGATTAACATATGTTTGTGTGATGATTATTAAGCTTAGTTTCTATAGAACAAAAGAAGTATCTTTGGAGTCTCAAGGTTACACTACGTAGAAGCAAAAGATCTTGGTGATCAAGGCAGAATGAAGAAGAAAAGATCAAGGCATACCAAGATCAAGGAATAATAAAGAAGAAAAGATCAAGCTATCGAAGGCCTTGAAGACTTATATCTTATGTTAGAGATATACTAAGGTACTTTGTAAAACTCCCTGACTTTTATCTTTGATTTTTTATCAAGAATGGAAGCTCCTTGAATGAAATATTTTGCAAAATATTCTTAAAAACCTAAGTATTCTTGAGGGAGTTTTTAATGCTTTTGAATGTTTACTTATCTTGAAAGAGTATCAAGAATACATGTTTTTGAAATGTAAAGAAAAGCTCTTTTTCTTAAGGAAAATTGGTTGTCAAATCTTTCTAAAAAAAGGGTCATTCGATTTTAAAACCGGTCATCCGATTTTTCCAAAAGAAAAGAAAAATTGGTCGTCCTATTTTTAAAATCATTCGTCAGATTTTTTCTTGTAGAACAAAAATCAGTCTTCTTATTCTTAAAAATGCTCATCCGATTTTCCTTTTACAAAGAAAACGGACATCCGCCCTTAGAAACCGGTCATTCGGTTTTCCATTTTTTACTTTTAAAATGTTACTATTACACAGACAGTAACAGTTATTTTTTCTTTCTTCTATAAATAGAGCATTTGATCTGTTGTAAATGCCAAGTAGCTGAAAACAAAATTGAGATCATTTAAGAACATTGAAAGAGCTTTAAAAAGTTCATTCTTCAAACTTCATCTCACAAAAAACTAAAAGAAAAATCTTCTTGGAGTTTCATTGCTGATCATCCATCATGGAAGAAGAAAAGAAGAGCTTGCTGAAACAATTATTGTGCTGTATCTTTCTCTTCTCAAGCTCGGTAACATTGTTCCTTACTATTCTCATTCTTTTATTCTGATCAAAGGTTTGTAGAAAGTCCTTTGGGTGATCCTCACTGTGTTAGTGTAAATAACTTTAAAAACAGTGGATTTGTGAAATCCTTGAGTTGAGTCTCAAGGTAGTGGATGTAACTCTTTGTAAGAGTGGACCACTATAAATATCTTGTCTCTCTTCCTTGTATTTTATATTCCTTTTGTATACTTACTATTTAATCCTTGTTCTTGAAAGGGATTTTGTTTGACTAGGATTTTTATTAAAATGAATTATTAATTCTTCTTCAAACAAAATCGTACGTTTTATTCCTAAAATTTTTTTAAAAAGTGTTTTATTAGGCAAAAACCTTATTCACCCCTCCTCTAAGGTTTTTCAATTTGTATCAAAATGGCTAGTATTTCAAACCTACCCTATGTAGAAGGCTCTTCTACGAATTGGCCTCCTCTTTTTAATGGAACTAACTACACTTTTTGGAGGTCAAGAATTAGAATTTATATATGCTCTATTAACTTTAATTTTTGGAGCATTATAGAGAAAGGACCTATGTTCCTTAAAAGGATGGAAAAGTCAAGAAAGTTGAACAATTTGATGAGTTTGACTCAAGGAAGATGACGCTAAACTTTCAAGCTATGAACATATTAAGTTGTGTCTTGGATGCTAATGAACACAATAGAGTGAGCGGATGCGATTCAGCTCTTGAAATATGGAAGTTAATTGAATTAACCCACAAATGCACTAATCAAGTGAAGGAATCAAAGTTGGGTATGCTGGTGATAGATTATGAGCTATTCATGATGAAACAAAATGAAAGCATTAGTAATATGTTCACAAGATTCACCAACATCACTAATGGCCTAAAGGCATATAGGAAAGAGTACACAAGGAGAGAGGTAAATAGAAAGATTCTTGATGTACTCCCAAAGGCATGGCAACCAAAAACTCTTGCCATTGAAGAATTAAAACATTTGAGACAACTTCCTGTTGAAGAACTCATCGGATCTCTCCTCACCTGTAAGATGAAAATAAAAAGATTAAATGAAATGGAACATGAAGACAAAGGAAGAAAAAGCACAGCACTCAAAGTGAATGAGGAAGATCAAACATGCTCATCAAACAATGAAGATGAGATTGATGATGATGAGGACATGGCCTTGGTAATGAGGAAATTTAAAAGATTCTACAAGAAAGGCTTCAACAAAAGAGGAAAGAAACCTCCATTCAAGAAAGGAGGACAAAGTTCATCACTCTTCAAGGCTAGGTGCTTTGAATGTAATAACACCGACCATCTTCTAGCTGATTGTCCCAAAGCCATCGAAAAAGAAAAAGGAGCTTTAGAAGCAAAGCTTGAGGTATTAAAGAAAAAGAAGAAAGGCAAGGGCATAATAGGAGCTTGGGATCAAGACTCAAGCGAAAGTGAAGGAGAAGAAAAAACCAACTTATGCTTCATGACATTAGAAAATGAGGTACAATCTTTACCCTGAAATATATCTAATTTTGTTGATGATGATGATCTTAATTCTTTGCTCATTGAAATGTATCATGAATTGGAAAAGATCACGGAAAAGAACAAGGAGTTAAAGAATAATATTGATAACCTATCAAATAAAATTCAAAACTCTTTTGTGAAAACAAAACTCTGTTTGAATCTCTAGAAGTCTTGAAAAAGGAAAAGGACTTCTGAAAGTTACAATTTCAAAAACTCGTTTTAGAAAACAAAAATCTTTGTGAAAAAGTTCTTTCTCTTGAGAAATGCATGGTAGATTATAATGATTTGATGAAAAGGGTGAGTGATCTCACCCTATGTATTAAAAAGTTTACATAAGGAAAAGAAAATTTTGAAAAGCTTCTTGGTTCTCAAAGATAACCTTTTGACAAAAATGGTATTGGATATAATCATACCAATACTTTCTCTAAACAAACACATTTTCTGAAAGCTTCCTCATCCCTCTCACACCTTTGTTGCACATATTGTGAAAAGAGTGGTCATAAAGCCACAAAATATTTTATAAAAAGAAAAATTGAAAGGGGAGTAAAAACTATTTGGAGAATAAAAGAAAATTAAACTAACATTCATGGACCCAAAAAAAATGGGTACCAAAAGTCATTTCTACTTCTTTTGTAGGAATACAAATCAAGCTCAACTAAGTGGCATTTAAATAACGGTTGCTCAAGGCAATATAACTAGGAATGCATCTATTATTATTGAGCTTAAAAAAATCGAAAGTGACTTCATCACCTTTGGAGATAAGAAGAAGGGAAGAATCATTGGTATAGGTATCATTGGTAACGATTCTTCTTCTTTTATTAAGAATGTTCTTTTAATTGATGGTTTAAAATTCAATTTGTTTAGTAGTAGTCAATTGTGTGATAATGGGAACAAAGTTCTTTTTGAAAGTGATTCTTCTTCTATTATTGATAAGAATGAAAATAAAACTATTTTTGTTGCTAAAAGAGTTGGAAATGTCTATGTCCTTCATCCTGAAGATCTTATTTCTCAAAACATAAAGTGTCTCTCGGTCCATGATGATGATGCATTTTTGTAGCGTAGAAGGCTTGGTCATGTTAGTATGGATTTATTGAACCAAATTTCTTCCAAACAACTTATGATATGTTTACCAAAACTTCATTTTGAGAAAACAAAACTTTGTGATGCTTGCCAATTTGGAAAGCAAATTAAGACCTCTTTTAAACCGAAGAAAATGATTTCAACTTCAAAACCTTTAGAACTCATTCACATGGATTTATTTGGACCATTGAGGACCACCAGTCTTGGTGGTAAGAGGTATGCTTTTTTCATAGTGGAGGAGTTCCCAAGATTTACTTCGACTTTGTTTTTGAGTCAAAAGAATAAGGCATTTCAAGAATTTGTCAAACTTTTCAAAAATGTTCAAACCTCGGTTGATTGCAAATTGATATCTATGAGAAGTGATAATGGAAGAGAATTTAGCAACCAAGATTTTACAAAACTTTGTGATAATTTTGGCATAACACAATTTTTTTGCCGCTAAAACCCCACAACAAAATGGTGTTGTGGAAAGGAAAAACCGTACATTACAAGAAATGGCAAGATCAATGCTTTGTGAAAACTCCCTTCCTCAATATTTTTGGGCCGAGGTCGTTAACACCGTATGCTACATTATGAATCATGTTCTCTTGAGGCAATTTTTAAAGAAAACTCCTTTTGAACTCATCTTTAACAAAAGCCCCTAAATTGGCTTTTGCAAATTTTTTGGATGAAAATGCTTTATTTTAAACACCAAGGACAATCTTGGGAAGTTTGATAGAAAATATGATGAGGGAATTTTTCTTGGGTACACCTCAAACAAAAAGGCCTATAGAATTTATAACAAAAGAACCTTGTGTGTTGAAGAGTCTATTCATGTAAATTTGGATGAAACTAACATTTTTGACAAGAAAGGTGATGATGACATAGATAACGCTTTAACCTACCAACCATTATACACTTAAGCAATGGAAGAACATGCTAAGGAGGAAGAAGAGATTGAGGAAAAACAAGAAAATGATCAAGAAGCTCAAAGTCTTCCTCAACATGTGATACCCAAAGGGACACTCCAAGGATGAAATCATTGGTGATGTATCACAAGGGGTATGAACAAGAAGGTACTTTATTCATAACTTTGCCCTATTATCTCAAATTGAGCCTAAGTTTATTGTTAATGCCTTGTGTGATGAGTTTTGGATTATTTCTATGAGAAAGGAATTAAATCAATTTGAAAGTTTGAACTTTAGTCCCAAGACCTCCCAATCACCCCACCATTGGCACAAAATGGGTCTTTCGAAATAAACTAAATGAATCTGGAGAAGTTATTAGAAACAAAGTAAGACTAGTTGCCTAAGGATTCAGTCAAGAAGAGCGCATAGATTTTGATGAAACTTTGCTCCGGTTGCTAGACTTGAATCCATTAGGATGCTTTTAGCTTTTGCATGGTTAAAGGATTCAAGCTTTTTCAAATGGATGTTAAGAGTGCTTTCTAAATTGTGACATTGAGGAGGAAATTTATGTTGAACAACCTCCCGGTTTTGTGCATGAAAAATTTTATAATTATGTTTACAAACTTTCAAAAGTACTCTATGGTTTAAACCAAGCTCCAAGGGCTTGGTATGAGAAGTTAAGTGGTTTTCTTCTTTCAAACAATTTTTCAAGAGGTGTGGTTGACACTACTATTTTTACAAAAACCTCTTGTAAAAATGATCTTCCTTGTCCAAATTTATGTTGATGATATTATTTTTGGTACTACTAATGTTTCTTAATGTGAAGAATTTACCTCTCTTATGCAAAAAGATATTAAAATGAGCATGATGGGAGAATTGACCTACTTTCTTGGACTACAAATCAAGCAAACCAAAGAAGGCAGCTTCACCAATCAAGAGAAGTACACTAAGGAACTTCTTAAGAGATTCGGGATGAGTGATGCAAAAGGTATTGGCACTCAACTGAGCTCATCATTAAAGCTTGACAAAGATGACAAAAGTAAAAAAGTTTATGATAAAAGGTCTAGCGGTATGATTGGTAGCTTGCTTTACTAAACGCCTACTAGGCTGGATATTTGTTTGCAGTATGTTTGTGTGCTGGATTCCAACCTTGACCTAAAGAATCCCATTTATTAGCTATTAAACGTATTTTGAGATATTTGATTTCATCATATGATTATGACTTATGGTACTATAAACAATCTTGTTTTGATCTTATTGGCTACACTGATGTGGATTATGCCGGATGTAAGGTAGAAAGGAAGAGTACAAGCGGAAATTGCCAATTCTTGGGAGGATGCTTAGTATCCTGGTATAGTAAGACGCAATTGTGCGTATCCTTATCAACTGCTGAAGTAGAATATATTGCAGCTGGTGGTTGTTGTGCACATGTACTTTGGATGAAACACACTTTGATTGATTTTGGTTTTTCCTTTAAAAACATACCTATTTTGTGTGATAATACTAGTGCTATAAATCTTTCCATAAACCCTGTGCAACATTCACAAACAAAACATATTGAAATTAAACATCACTTTATTAGAGATCATGTTGCTAAAGTTAATGTATTTTTAGAGTATATTTGCACAGAGCATCAAATTGCTTAAATTTTTACAAAACCCCTTTTTGAAGAATGCTTTTGTCATTTGAGAAAATTGCTTGGTATTGGTAAATTTTATTACTAATGTGTCTTCTTTAAGTTTCTAGATTTCATCTTTTTCTTTATTCTTAAGCCTAGAAAATCGGATGACAATTTAAAAAAACTGGATGTCCGTTTTCCCTTTGAAAATGTCAAAAAATTTTCTTCATAAAAAGCCGAGAGATTCAGATGACAAAACCGGACGACCATTTAAAAAACCGAACGTATGTTTTCTATTTGAAGATTTCAACTTTTTTCCAAAAAAAAAAAGATGAGACATTCGAACGACCAAAACAGACGACTCCTATAAAAATCGGATGTCCGATTAGTTTTTAAAGAAAATCGGATGACTGTTTTAAGAAATCAGTCGACCGATTCTTGTTAAAATGTCGGGTTCTACGGTTTTAAAACCAGAAATTCCTCATTCTTTAATTTCATTCCCATAACTCTCTCTCTCTCTCTCACTCTCTCGTCCGAAAACTCTCTCTAACAAAGCCCGACCGGTTTCAAACTCCGATTCTCACTTTTTTTCTCAAAATTTTCAAATTACCCTCCTGCTCAGCAAGAAAACCGTTCAGTTTTCTATCACTCACTCTAATCTCTCTATCTGAAACCTTTAATTTCTACCTACAAAGCCTAAGTTGAACATCCTCCAAAATAGTGAAAATTAAGAATGCAAATATTGGTAGAGGTGAGAATGTTGAAGAAGTAGGAGGTAGCAAAGGAAGAGGAAAAGGAAAAACGGTGCCATCTGGAGTTAGGGCTCTAGACAGATTCATCTTTGTGAAGGTAGCAATAAATTTTGAAGAATGGACAAGGAAGAGAAGGAAAATTGCTCCTGGTCATAGATAGGACTTAAATGACATGGATGGTATGGAAATTATTCCAAGTCTTTTCAATAATATTGCTTGGACACCCCTGCTCACTGTTAATGAACTACATTTCCCTGAAATGATCTATGAGTTTTATGCAAATCTTCATAAGGGTAGAGCTGAGAAAGTTTGAAATATAACCCATAAATAGATACACTCTAGAATTGGAGAAACTGACATTGCCTTTGATGATAGGTTGTTAAACAATATTTTAGAAACTCCTCAAGATGGTATAAGATGTTACACAAAGAATAAGAAGTGTTTTGACCCTAATCTATATAGTGAAAGAAGATTTGAGGAGATATTCATGAATGGAGAGGTACTCAAAAGGCATGATGGGAATGTGAAAAAACTTGATGCCTATGATAGATTACTTCATCACATGATTTCAAACATCATCATTCCCAATGTTGGACATAAACCATCCATCACGAATATGCATTCATTTTTTTTGCTAGCGCTTCACGAGCACAGTGGAATGAATTTTGGGTTTATGGCCATAGAGCATATACTAGCCACACAATCATCATCCACCAAACGTTTGTCGTATGGTTGCTTCCTTACAAAAATCTTTCATCATTTTGTGCTCAACTTGGTTGGAGTTGGTGATCACATTGGAGTAGGAAAGATATATAACAAGCATACATTCAAGAGAATGGGCTTTAAAAAAAATGAGGAAGGGCTATTCGTAAGAGGAGGAAAAAATCAAAGTGATGATTAAGAGGATGATGATGATTAGGAACAAAAGGAAATGAATGTGGATGAAGAAAAGAGTGACACAGAGCTGGAGGTAGAAACTCATAGAAGGGAAATAAGACAAAAGAAGAGGCAATAAAAAACGGAAGAAGGTTCATCCTCAGTGGACATGGCTTAACGCATTGCGAGGAATATCACAATGGAATCACGACTCAATAGCCGACTTGATGATATAGATAGAAAGCTCCACAACTGACTTGATGATATCGATGAAGAGATTGTGGATATTCAAGACCGGGTTATGAGATTAGAGCGAGGAGGAAGAGATTAAGATGATTGAGGATATTCTCTTAAAATTTCTTATCTTTCCTTTGTTTTAATTTTTTTTTTTTTATAAAACTTGATTATGGTCTTCTTGTGATATTTTCTTTGATCATGTTTGTTTATTTGGAACACATGTTTTGATATATGCTATGTTTTGTTTCAGAAGGTTTGATGTTGCTTTATAAGGTTTTATGCATCATATCTTATGGGCTATATGGCTTGGAGTTGCCTTGATAACTTTTTATGCCATATTTATTGTGAACCATGTTTTTAGGGGGAGCTTATCTTTCTAAACTATCTTTCGAACCCTTGGCATGTTTTAAAATTTATAGGAGGAGTTATCTCTCTCTTATGGTGTTTGATATGCTTTGCTCTTATCGGTGATCTCTTTGAAGCATCACCATATTTTATACTAGCTCTTTTGTTCTTTTGGTTATCCTCTTTCATATGTGTTTGTCCTAATCAAAAAGGGGGAGATTGTTAGTCTTAAGGGAATTATTGCATATGATTTTGATAATGATTAACATATGTTTGTGTGATGATTATTAAGATTAGTTTCTATAGAACAAAAGAAACATCTTTGGAGTCTCAAGGCTATACTACATAAAAGGAAAAGATCTTAGTGATCAAGGCATAATGAAGAAGAAAAGATCAAGCCATGCCAAGATCAAGGAATAATGAAGAAGAAAAGATCAAGCCATTGAAGACCTTCAAGACTTATATCTTAAGATAGGGATATGCTAAGGTAATTTGTACAACTCCCTGACTTTTATCTTTGATTTTTTATCAAGTATGAAAGCTCCTTGAATGAAATATTTTACCAACTATTCTTGAAAAAATCTAAACATTCTTGATGGAATTTTTTATGCTTTTTAATGTTTTTTTATCTTTAAAAAGTATGAAGAATACATGTTTTTGAAATGTGAAGGAAAGTTCTTTTTGTTAAGGAAAATTTGTTGTCAAATCTTTCTCCAAAAAAAAGGGTCACCCGATTTTAAATCCGGTCATCCGATTTTTCCAAAGGAAAAGAAAAATCGATCATCCTATTTTAAAATCGGTCGTCCGATTTTTCTAGCTATAGAAATATCGGTCGTCCATTTTTAAAAGGATCATCCGATATTTTCTTGTAGAACAAAAACCGGTCTTCCTATTTTGAAAAAGGCTCATTTGATTTTCCTTCTACAAGGAAATCGGATGTCCGTTTTTAGAAACCAGTCCGATTTTCCATTTTTTACTGTTAAAATGAACGTTACGTACACTGTAATGATTATTTTTTCTTTCTTCTATAAATAGAGCATTTGATCTGCAGTAAATACCAAGCTGCTGACAACAAAATTGAGATCATTTAAGAACATTTAAAGAGCTTTAAAGTTCATTCTTTGAATACTTTTATCTCACAAAAAAACTAAAAGAAAAATCTTCTTGGAGCTTCATTGTTGATTATCCATCAAGGGAGAAGAAAAGAGGAGCTTGTTGAAACAATTATTGTATTGTATCTTTTCCTTCTCAAGCTCATTTCGTAACATTGTTCCTTACTCTTCTCATTCTTTTATTGTGATCAAAGGATTGTGGAAAGCCCTTTGGGTGATCCTTGGATAATTTATTGTATTGTTGTGTTGTGTAAACTTTGAGGTTTTTGTGTACAACCCTTGAAGGGTGATCCTCATTGTGTCTTGTGTAAACAACTTTAAAAATAGTGAATTTGTGAAATCCTTGAGTTGAGTCTCAAGGTAAAGGATGTAACTCTTTGAGAGAGTGAACCACTAAAATATCTTGTCTCTCTTCCTTGTGTTTTATATTCCTTATGTATGCTTACTATTTAATCCTTGTTTTTTAAAGTGGTTTTGTTTTGCTAGAATTTTTATTAAAAAGAATTATTAAATCCTTCTTAAAATAAAATCGTAGGTTTTATTTCTAAAATTGTTTAAAAAAGTGTTTTATTAGACAAAAACGTTATTCATCCCTCTCTCCTCCCTGCCCCCAAGGTTTTTCAAGGTTGAATTATGAGTGCGTGTTGTTGTAGGAGATCAAGTCCTATTAAAGGCAAAGTGTCCTTCGGAGGTTTGGTTGAAGGCTTATGATCTTTGCACAACAAGAGTCATATCACCACATCAGTGGAAAGGGTTTGCAATGTTTGAGCAAAAAAAATCTTTTAAATGGAGACAAAATCGATGCCTTAGATTTTTGTGTTCACGGTGTTCTTGGAAAAACAACACAAACTCACTTTTTCTATTTGCACACGCAAGTCTACTGCTGTACCTAATTATGTGCATTGTGTTTCGAAGGGTCCTGAAAGAGAACCCACTTATGGTGGTAATGTCTACTTTCTTTCTACTGTGGATGATTTTTCTAGATATGTCAAGTTTTCTTTTTAAAACTAAGGACCAAACATTTAAAAAATTCAATGAATGGAAAACTTTTGCTGAAAGTCAAACTAGTAACAAACTGAAATTTATAAGAACGGATGACGGTTTTGAATTTTGCAACAAAAGGCCTAAAGAGCTTTGTGCATCTCGTGGAATCATGCATCATACGAATGTTAGGCATATATAATACCAAACAAAATGGTGTTGCTGAGAGGATGAATAGGATCATCATAGATAAGGTTATGTGTCTTATGATCTTTTGAGGTATTCCTAAACCTTTTTAGGGGGAAGCAGTAAGTACAACTGTTTATTTGATTCATAGGTCTTCTTCCATTACTATTATTTTAAAACACACATGAAATTGTGGTCAGGTGCACTATCAAATTTGCACAACCTTAGAGGTTTTTTGGATGTGCTGCTTTTGCACATCAAAAGGAAGGGAAACTTGACTTTATGTCAAAGAAGTGTGCGCTTATAGGTATAGGTTATCCAACTGGCGTCAAGGCACTACAAGAAATTAACGAAATACTGACCGGTCAGATTCAGTTGGTAACTTCTTTTAAGTACCGACAAAATGGTCATTGGTCGGTAAGTAGATAAAGTTACCCACCGAAGAAGACAAATTCAATCAGTAAGTCCAATTCAACAAATTACCGACTGCTCCCTCATTCAGTAAGCGGTCGTTAACTGACTTAAATATTTTAGAATTAAGAAATCCTCCCCCACCCCCATTTTTCAGAGAATTGATTAAGCCCTAGCACCTTTCCCCTTCTCTCTCTCATCCCTTCTTCTAGCGACCAAAAGCCAGCCACCCCTACTGGAAAAGATAAATATTTCGTCCTCTCTCTTTCCATAAATATCTCTCTTCTTCTTCAATTTTGTTTTTTAAATTTTTCTAGCTTATCTGTTCCTCTGGCGATCAGACTCCACCCACAGCCAATGCTCGCCGCTGCCGTCGCTCCGTACCGCTCACGTAAATATTTTCTCCTCTCTCTCTCTCTCTCTCTCTTTCTCTCTCTCTCTCTCTTCTACATTATTTTTTTTCTGGATTTAATTAGGTTGATTTTGATGGATTATTGTTTTTCTGGATTTTGTTTTTTTTAATGATACAAGGGAAAAGGCTATTTTTGTTCTGAAGTTAGATAAAATTTATCACTTGATTTCATGAGTTTTTGCAGCTGTTGGTGTTTGAAATATGTTTGTGTTTGGAACTTGTGAAATCATGATGAAATTGGTACTGTAATAATATTCCCCCTGCTTTACTCCAATAATAATACTGTAAAAAACTGTTCATAAAAATATACTAACAAGTCCGTACTCTTTCGTTAGCTGGACTTTTTTCTACCTGCAAATGTACACTCATTTTTCTTTGCACTCCTCTTCTTTTGATGATTTGAAAAGAGTGATCAAAGTTAAGCAAGGAAAAACAAAGGGAGAAAAACAAAAAGAGCAAAAGAATGTGGTCGGTCCCTTGTACCGTAAGAGGACTTGTATTGTATTGCTGGTGAATTTTAGGTCAGTTCTTCCGGTATATCCATCTAACAGGATTCTTCCCTACCCTCAGCAAAAGCAAACTGGAATGAGCTAAGGTGGAAGATAGGACCTCGTGTTTTTGCTGCATTATGTAAGGGGTTTTTATCCGTTATTACTATCAAAACTTCCTTGAGCACTTTATCTTCTTTTCTCGCGCCAATTTTCACCCCACATTTTAGCTTCTGTAACAACGCGTTTCCTTTCTAAATCCCTGTTTAACATCCTTGCGGTTCCTCTAGGAGAGTCTTCCTTTTCTGATCCTTCTAAATCCCATTTGCGTCATGAACCTCCACATTCTTCATTTCGTGATATTCTCGAACCTTTCTCGTTTTTATTTCTCTTATCATGGACAGCGTCCGGCATTGTACCAGGATCATATGCTTGATTTGCTAGATATGAGAGGGCGGTAAATAAAACGCCTATAAGAGGACGAGCAGCAGCCTGTTCTTGAATGGACATGGATGCCACTGCAAGTGCTTGATAAAGACCTCCCATTGGATCTTGACCCTGTAGCGGGGGGATCTGCTAACTTTGCAAACTTTCTCAGGTCATTGAATAAAGGTCGAGCCTACAAATAAATATTAAAAAATATTTAGTTGAAAGGTTCTAGCGGAAACATAGAAGCCTCTAGAACGAGACATTGCAACAATCAACCATGAAGCTTACATGGGACAGCTTATCCATTTTAACAATCAACAAATATAGGGTTTTTAATGCCATCTAAATGTAATTGACTCGCTCAAAGATTGTAGTATCATAGATGCTGTAATGTCCACATGATCAAAAGTCGTTTGATGCTGAAATATGGCTGTAAATTCACTCCAATTCCGAGGTTGTAACTTGTTTGCCTTAGGAGAAAATAGACAATTAATTTATTTTTGAATGTCAATCTAAGCCAAAATCTTTTAGTGCCTGTGATATATTCTGCCTTCGAATTTAGTTTTGGTTTCTGCAAAGACATGAATATGAACACACTCACACGAAAGAGATAACAAGTAATGATTCGAAAGTCTTCTAACAAATAAATAATGTATTTATTTATAGAAGAATAAACTCCAACACGATTTAGAAACTTTTCACGTGAGTTCTGACTTAAAGGATTTTTGTGTTAATGTGCCCACAATCACTCGAATACAGATGAGTTCGTAGTTTTTCACCTGGTATGCGTGACATATATCTGAACATTACATGACCTGAAAATACTCAATTTTATTGTACTTGTCAATAATAATTATGCATAATAATTTAAAATTATAATTGACTATTAATAATAGTAGATAAATTTTAAGAATTCATATATATTGCTAGAAAGTTCAAACGATATGCAGATATTTCAACAATCAACCATGCTGCCATTATTATGGTTGATTTAATGTAATGTGATTTTATTTTTTCTATACTTTTCATGTAAATGAATTTTTCATTCTTTAAAATTTATATTAGGAATTTATTTGTTGTGTTTCCTTCCGAAAAAAAAAAAAACCCATTTACCTTAGTTACCCACAAAAACAAAGCTAGAAAAAATTATTACAAAATATTTAAAATACTTAAAGTTAGTCTGCATTGTCCTATATATATACACTTAAGCAAGTGGACCAATGAGTTTTCCTATTTCAGCAGGCTTTGGGAGAGAGATCACTTTATTTTTATTGTGAATTGAAAGTTCTGCTTCTTTTCTATTGCTTCTAAGGTATGACTTTCTCTTGAATTCTTATGTTTTTGTGTTGATTTAAATTGATTATGAATCTATGTACTCCAAATTAGAGTTGGATTTTGATTAAACTTGAGGTTTTCTAAACTTGTTAAACATGTTCTTTTGAATTGTTATTAAGGTCATATTATCTTATTAAGGTTAATAAAGTAATCAAAGTATCAAAAGTAAATTTGAATTGTTTATGAGGGAGACCAAACTCTATAATTTAATTTATATAGGAGAGCTCGAACTTTGTAATTTAAATTGTTTATGGGAGAGCCCGAACTCTTTAAATTATCTTGAATGTTGTCTTTTGAGTGGCTGTTGTAGCAGAAAAATGTCCATTTTACAAAGGAGACTCAGTAAAAAATTTTTAAAATCCAAAATAATAGTTAACTATTACTTCTTTTAGCGATGCAAAAGGTATTAACACTCAATTGAGCTCATCATTAAAGCTTGACAAGGATGACAAAGGTAAAAAAGTTGATGAAAAAAGGTATAGAGGTATGATTGGTAGCTTGCATTACTTAACGTCTAGTACGCCGGATATTATGCTTGCTGTATGTTTGTGTCCTAGATCCCAAGCTTGACCCAAAGAAAATCCCATTTAATAGTTGTTAAACATATTTTGAGATATTTGATTCTATCATATGATTATGACTTATGGTACTCTAAACAATCTTGTTCTGATCTTATTGCCTACACCGATGCAGATTATGCCAGATGTAAGGTAGAAAGGAAGAGTACAAGCGGAAATTTTCAATTCTTGGGAGGATGCTTAAGGTATAACAGGATGCAATTGTGCGTATCCTTATCAACCGCCGAATCAGAGTATATGTAGCTGGTTCTTGTTGTACAAAGGTAATTTAGATGAAACACATTTTGGTTGATTTTGGCTTTTATTTTAAAAACATACCTATTTCATGTGATAATACTAGTGCTATAAATCTTTCCATAAACCCTGTGCAACATTCAAAAACAAAACATATTGAAATTAAACATAACTTTATTACGGATCATGTTGCTAAAGGTGACGTATTTTTAGAGTATATTTACACAGAGGATCAAATTGCTGATATTTTTACAAAATCCCTTTCTGAAGGACGCTTTTGTTATTTGAGAAAATTGCTTGGTATTGGTAAATCAGACTAATCTGAAGGACGCTTTTGTTATTTCTTGACTAATGTGTGTTCTCTGAGTTTTCAGATTTCATCTTCTTCTTTATTCTTAAGCCTAGAAAATCGAACTACAAAATCGAACGACAATTTAAAAAATCGGATGTCCGTTTTCCGTTTGAAAAGGTAAAAAAACTTTCTGCAGAAAAAGCCGAGAGATTCACACGACAAAAGAGGACGACCATTTGAAAAACCAGACATCGGTTTTCTGTTTGAAAATTTAAATTTTTATCCACAAAAAAATGCCGACACATTCGGACAACCAAAACAGACAACTCCTATAAAAATTGGACGTCCAATTACTTGTTTTAAGAAAACTAAACGACCATTTTCAGAAATCGGTCAACCGATTCTTGTTAAAATGTCGAGTTCTGCGTTTTTAAAACAAAAAATTCCTCATTCTTTCATTTCATTCCTACAACTCTCTCTCTCACTCTCTCGTCCGAAATCTCCCTCTCTAACAAAGCCCGACCATTTTCAAAGTCCGATTCTCACTTTTCTTCTGAAATTTTTCAAATTACTCTCGTACTCAAGCAAGAAAACGGTTCACTTTTCTATCACTCTCTCTAATCTCTCTATCTGTAACCTTCAATTTTTATCTACAAACCCTAAGTTGAATATCCTCCAAAATGGTGAAAACGAAGAATGCAAATATTGGTAAAGGTGAGAATGTTGAAGAAGGAGGAAGTAGCAGAGGAAGAGGAAAAGGAAAAAGGGTGCCATTCGGAGTTAGGACTCCAGACACATTCATATCTGTGAAGGTACAAATTTTGAAGAATGGACAAGGAAGAGAAGGGAAATTGCTCCTGGTCACCGAGTGGACTTAAATGATATGGATGGTATAGAAATTATTCCAAAACTTTTCAATAATATTGCTTGGACACTCCTGCTCACTGTTAATGAACTATATTTCTCTGAAATGATCTATGAGTTTTATATAAACCTTCATAAGGGTAAAGCTGAGAAAGTTTGAAATATAACCCATCAATGGATACTCCTTAGAATTGGAGGAAGGGACATTACCTTTGATGATAGGTTGTTAAAAAATATTTTAGGAACTCCTCAAGATGGTATAAGATTTTACACGAAGAATAAGAAATGTTTTGACCCTAATCTATACAGTGAAAGAAGATTTGAGGAGATATTCATTAAAGGAGAGGTACTCAAAAGGCATGATGATAGGAATGTGAACAAGCTTGATGCCTATGGTAGATTACTTTATTGCATGATTTCAAACATCATCATTCCCGATGTTGGACATAAGTCATCCATCACGAATATGCATTCACTTTTTATGCTAGCGCTTCACGAGCATAGGAAAATGAATTTCAGGTTCATGGCCATAGAGCATATACTAGCCACACAATCATCATCCACCAAATGTTTGTCGAATGGTTGCTTCCTTACGACGATCTTTCATTATTTTGTGCTCAACTTGGTTGGAGTTGGTGATCACCTTGGACCAGGAAAAATATATAACAAGCATACATTCAAAAGAATGGGTTTTGAAAAAAATGAGGAAGGGCTATTCGTAAGAGGTGGACAAAATGAAAGTGATGAAGAGGATGATGATCATTAGGAACAAGAGGAAACAAATGTGGATGAAGAAGAAAGTGACACAGAGCCGGAGGTAGAAACTCATAGAAGGGAAACAAGATAAAAGAAGAGGCAATAAAAAATGGAAGAAGGTTCATCCTCAGTGGACATGGCTCAACATATGGCTAGGAAAAGATTGATATATATGTTAATGGATGCATATCGTATTAGAAAGAGGATACCCAAACATGTCAGTGTAAGATTTTTGGCTATGACCATCACATGAGAAGAAAGAAAAATAAGAAGAAGAAGTCCAAGGACATTCCGTACAAGAAGATGTATTCTTTTTCTGCTAACTTCTGGATTGCAGAGGTTGTATACTTCTCAAAGAACGACTAAGCATATAAGATGACACTCGAAAAGTGTACTTGAGCTGGATAAGATGAATCATCCTACGGATGGAGAAGCTTGGAAGCATTTAATAGTACTCACACTGAGTCTGCTTCCGAAGTAAGAAATGTCATACTTGGATTGTATATTGACGGTTTCTCACCGTTTGGGATGTCTGGAAAGCAATATTTTTCTTGGCCAGTGAATCTTACGTTGTACAACTTGCCTCTTTATATATGCTTGAAAACTCAAGTAATGTTCTTGATATGTATTATTCTTGGCCTTCAAAATCTAAACATAATTTAGATAGTTACTTGTAACCGTTGATAAAAGAATTGAACCAATTGTGGTTGCATGGAGTTAACACATATGATATTTCAAAGAAACAAAACTTTAAAATGAGAGTTGCCCTTTTTCGGACAGTTAGTGACTTTCCAGTGTACAGGATGTTGTCTGATTAGAGTAATGATGCGTATTGGCTTGTCCTTATTGCATGAAAGAAACAAAGTCATTTAGGCTACAAAGTGGGAGAAAGCAATCTTGGTTTGATTGCCATCGCTTCTTTCTGCTTTCGGGTCATCCCTTTCGGAGGATTCAAGGTTTTTCAAGAAGGATAGAGAAGAAGATCATTCAGGGCTGCCACCTCATCTTACCGAAGATCAATTGTGGGAAAGGGTTCATGACATGCCAAGGATTACATAAAATGGAAAGGATATGGGTGAGGAAGATGGCAGAGGACAATCCCACAATTGGACAAAGCATAGTATCTTTTGGGATCTGCCATATTGGCGTACTCTTCTAGTTTGCCACAATCTTAAGGTCATTCATAATGAGAAGAACGTCTTTGATAATGCTTTTAATACAGTTATGGATGTAAAAGGAAGATGAAGGACAACGTGAAGTCTAGGGAAGATATTCAAAGATACTGTAATCATCCCAAACTAATCAAAAAGCTTCTACAAAACTGAAGACATGTTACACTTTGACAAAAGCACAAAGATAAGTCATACTTGAGTGGGTGAAGAACTTGAAACTATCGGATAGATATGCCACTAACTTGAGCAGATGTGTTGATTTGAAGGAGTTAAGAATGTCCGAAATGAAAAGTAATTATTGCCACGTGTTTTTTGAGAGATGGACTCCTATTACTCTTAAAGAGATACTTCCCAAGAAGGTCTGGAGTGCCTTGGCAGAATTGAGTATGTTTTATAGAGACTTGTATTCTCCTAAATTAAGTGTGACGTACATGCGTGAATTGGGAAGTAATATTGTTGTGTTGTTGTGCAGGTTAGAAATGATTTTTCCTCATTCGTTTTTCGATGTCATGGAGTATTTAATTGTTCAATTGCCGTATGAGGCTAGAGTATGGTGGTGGTTCAGTACAGATGGATGTATCCGTTCGAGAGGTACTTGAACCATCTAAAGAAGAAAATTAAAATAAGGCTAGGGTTGAGGGATCGATGTACAATACTTATTTGGTTGAAAAGACTGCCACATTTTATAGCTACTATCTTGAACCTCATATATCAACCAAAGCAAGGGATCTACCAAGAAATGATGAGGATGATCAACCTAAAGTTCCAGAATCCGTTCTATCAATTTGCAATGGACAAGGAAGGGCATAGGGTAAGACGATGAAAAGATTTTTGGAAAATAAAGAATATGAGGTGGCAATGAACTACATTCTATTGAACAGCGATGAAGTGGAATTGTACATTAAGTAAGTCTTATTACTTATTATATAATAAGATATTTACTTATTAATGAAATTGTGTGATTAATTATATGGTTAATATATTAATTACTTGTAGGAAGTACACAACAGAATTGAGGATGCGTTTTCCATGTTTAACAGAAGGTGACATACAAACGAGAATTAGTGAGAGGTTTTCATTGTGATTCAGGGAAGAAGTGAGTTAAAAGTTAAATTAATTTTCATAATATAACTTTAATCTTGTATAAACTAAACAAATATTCATTCCTTTATTTAGATGATGAATCCCATGAATGCAAGCAGTAGCGAATGCCTTAAGAATTTGTCATAGGGTCCGTCTAAACTTGTAAAATTGCGTAATGGGTATTTTGTCAACAGGTTTAGATTTCATACAAATAACAAGGTTCCGGTAGTCTTACATGTAACTTTGGTGTACGAGTAAAAGGTGTATCATTTCATCTTACATAAGATCCTTTAGGTTAGATTCTCGGGAATACCAAGACAAAAGGTCGTGCTTTTTATGTGTGATTGGTTTGATTTGTCTTTACATCAAGGTATCAAGATTCATGATAAATATAAACTTGTGGAGTTGCACATTAAAAAAAATATACAGGATGTATGATCCTTTAATTTTATCCAACAGGCCAAACAAGTATTTTACGTCCCATACACTGCTACTAAATGACTAAAAAGCGATTCGTAGGCTATAATAAAATCATTACTTCGTATTTTAGAGGTACCTCTAGTAGACATCTCATTCTAAGAAGATGTTGATATTGACTAGACTTCAAGCATAAATGTTGTTGTTCAAGATATTAGAACTCTCACTCACGAGAGAAATAGGTTAGAATCCATAGAGATTCATAAGAGGATAGCATTAGAGATAAATATGATAATAATAAAGATGTAGAAGAGGTCGAATGGGAGTCCAATGATGAAGAAGAAGAGGGAGTTTTAATCGGAGTCCGATTCTGAAACGTAGAATGTTTAATTGGTAATTTTTTTTTTTTTTAATTTATAAGTAACTTTCTATATTTCTAAGTTTTTATCGGTTATGTATTTCTAAGTTAACTTCCTTATAAGTAACTTTCTTTCTAAGTAACATTCTTTTTAAATTTCTAATCACTGTTTCTTTTTTATACTACAAATGGTACATGAGAGTGCAAAGAAGAGGCTCGTCCGAATTCATATGATCCACCTGCGGCATCCACTGCTCCGTGGACGTCTACTTCTCCGGCAGCAACGTCTATCCTCCGGCTACGGCATCCACTTCTCCGGTGACATCTACTACTGTGGCTACGGCATCCACTCCTTCAATGACCATCACTCCATTTCGCCCATCCCCACTCCATCTTCTTCTGCATCTGCTACCACGACGTCATCGAGGCCTGCCGCTTCATCATCTGCACATCATTGTTGATGCATCCGCTTATTACTCCTTACTCCAAAAGGTTCATCTTCTTGTTTTTCATTTCGGATAAATGATTAGAAATTAAAGTTTTTAGTCCTTATGGGGGGAGCTCGAACTCTAAAAATATGAGTATTTATATGTTTATATTAAGGGGGAGCCCGGGCTCTTATTCAATTCTATAGATTTTTTTGTCTTTGTTTTCTTGATTTCTTCTATTGCTATTGTACCTAGGAATTGTTCATTTTATCAAAAAAGCTCTATCAAAATTATTTCAAAAATTAAAAGACCGTATTTCTTTCCTAAACTTTTAAGTTTGGTTAATTTTTTTTCTAAATTTGTACAGATTCAGCAAGTAATCGGCATGTGCAAAGATTATTTCGGAAACTATTAAGCAGTACAGCGCTTTGCCGAGGCTCTTTAGTTTATAACTTTTTTAATTTATTATGTGCTTCATTGAGTTCCAGTTTTTTTTGTCAGTCTATGTGCCTTGAAAATATTCAATATAGAAGGGAAACTTTCAAACCTTTTCTATTATTATAAAGACTTTCGTAATTCTATTGAATGTTTTACTGACAAGGGTCAAAATCGATTGTTATGCATACCCATGAAAAAATTATGAACAACGGTTTAGCAAAACTTTCAATGAATTTATTAAAAAGCATTAGGAATCAATCGGTTCCAAAGACAATTTGATTGTTCTCGAGTTGGGCTTTCGGTAAGAACTGATCTGGGTTTTTTCATGTCTTTGATTTCGAGTGTGAATTCTTTATATAAGATACTTTTATTTTGGTTTATTCAGATTAAAACTCCCAAGATAAATCGTAATTTTATTTTGAGTAAATTGCTGCTAGATGGTTAGATTATTCTTATTCTTAGATTGATAGGTTTTTCGTAGATTGTTAAATTGTTATAAAAGATATTTCTTTAATGCATGTGTTTTTAATTATATTTTTTATTTATGTATTTGGGATTTTTGGTTTTTACGTATTGAGGATTTTTAATTCTTTTAGGTGGATTTAATGTTTATATATTTTTCCAAATTTATATGATTTCACTGAAGCATAAATATATGATTTATTATTGTGAAAAACTTGTATGCTAAAAAGTTCTAAAATTTTTTTTTGTTTATATAAATAATAAGGAGGGAAAATGGTGATAAATGCTTTGAAATTATTTTAAGTCTTAATAAAAAGTCACTTTCTTTTTTTCATTTTTTCATAATCACATTCTATTTCCGTCTAACTGAATATAGCATTGTGCCACTTCAAATAATACTTTCTTGGCAGAAAAGCCATGTGACCTACACATGCCCACTTTAAGAAGTGTTAAATTTGAAATAAATATTTTTTCTTAAAAAATCCACGAGTGAGTTATATATGTTAGTTAACTTAGGCAGCGGTTTGAATTTGCTTTGTGTACTTTTTTCGGAAAAATGGGTATATTACAAATTTTATCCTTTTTAGAAGTGGACATGTATTATTTTACATGTGTTTTCTGTCCACAAATGACATTTGAGGTGGTTTAGTGTTATATTAAAAGAATAAAGTTATGAAAAGATTAAAAGATTAAGAAAGTAACTACTTTTGGATAGTAAAAATATACTTTGAGGGCATTTGTGATGGTTTTCAAAAGAATTCGATAATATTCTGCAAACTTTATAAAGAAAAAGTAATCTTAACTTCTTTACAATCATTTTTTACAAATATTATTGTTTGTATTACTTTAGAGGACTTTTAATTATCTTTTATCCACCAATGTTTTGCCTAATTGAATTTCTAAGTTAAGTTATTTTAAAGGGAAGGCGCTTTTAAGTAAATTTTTTTTGCAAAGTTTACCGTTATTTTATTTTAAACGGCTTTTCAAAGTGCCTCATAAGGGGATGGGTTTATTAGGACGCTTTAAATTGTTGTACAAGCATATCCCAATGACAGTATATATATGTCATACTTTAGAAAGTTTATTTTGGTTATTGAAGGTTTATTTTACAAAGTTTGAAGTTATATTTTTGAATGTATGAGTTATATGTTATAATGTATAATATTAATGGTATAATAGTACTTTTTGTATAATATATTAGTTCCATTTGTATAATACTTTTAAAAGGTTTTAAATTGTATGGAAGAATGTGTAAATTAGACTCTACCTTGTATAATATAAATATAAAGATAAAAAGTATAATATAAGTAATATAATTTTTTGCAAACAATTAAACCTTAAAACAATGTAGTTTTTTCGAATCAATATGCTTTCATTATACATTTTATTAGAACTCTGTAAACGCAAATCTTTATAATGTTCTGAATTATTTGAATTTGATAAAAATATTTTACATTCGTTCACTTGAAGTGAGACACATTTCAAAAGATTGTGTATAACTTCTTTCTTGATCATATTTTGTTTAATCTTTAAGTGTTATATATTGTTAAATATTTTGATAAAAAATCTTGACAACTAAATAACATCTTTATTATCTTTATTATATGTCGGTGATTCTAAATAACTTCTACCCTATGTTTCTGCCATCTTGATCTCGAACATAAATCTTTTTAAATATCATGAATGTATATATATATATATATATATTATAGGTACAAAGATTCTATTAAAAAAAAAAAGAGGAAAATGTTAAGGTTGTGTTGAGCTGATGTTTCCTGCATCTTGCACTAGAAAGAGAATTCTTTGCTCTTCTTGAAATGGTTAGCAAACATACTTGTGATTTTTTTTCATAGAATATAACATTTGTAAACATCTCTATTATATATGGATGATTCCAAATAACTTCTACCTTGCGTTCGTTTCTTCTTGATTTTGAGCATTAATCTTTTTAAATATCATGAATGGATATATATATATCTATATATTATAGGTACAAGATTCTAAAATAAAAAAAAAAAAAAAAAAAATATGTTGAGGTTGTGTTTTGCTTGTGTTTCCTGCATCTTGCACTAGAAAGACTTCTTTGTTCTTCTTGAAATGGTTAGCAAACATACTTGTGAATTTTTTTTTTTTATAGAATATAACATTTGTAAACATTGCCCACACTATTTTCATCCTTTTCCCCTTTTATGATTTTGTAAAATGTTCTAAAATTTCCGTTATTTGTCCATAAATGAAACTTACATCCTATAATCCAACGTTATTACAATTACGTATACTTCCACCTTAAACAATGCAAATAATTTAACATGGTATGATTCCAACTAAATAGATGTATATGAAAAGTTTGTTTAAGAGATGAAAGTTGAATATTTTAATGTACTGCCTCATTTACAGACATAATTACTTCTCAGAACCCATTACCTTTAGTTCTAAGCAAATTTTGAATGGCATTTGCATTTTCGAGTGTGTCCGATAACTGCTGATCAAAGCGGCTCACAACACTACCGTAGAGAAGAAACACATTTTCAAAGTTCCAGATAAACCTCTCTCTGTTTTGCTATTTAAATTATAGTCTCAATATTATACCATTTGAACTTGTTTTCACTTTGGAAATGGGTAATGATAGTGATTGCTATACTTGTCTTAAGGAACTTCTTGCCACAAAGAACACAAAAAACTTTTAATTTTTTTTTAACTTAATATTTGAAAGTCATGGACTAATCTGATAGGAATCGAAGGGCAGAAGACTCCCAAACAACAACATTAAGTTGATATACAGTATTAAACCACTCTCTAAGTGACTCGGACTAATGACCTTTCACTTGGCATACCTATATGGAGGATCCTAAGTGAAGGGTCAAGCCATTGGATCAAAAGACTCTTGTCAAAAATACTCTTAATTTTAATTGTGACAATTTTATCATTCTTTTATGCAATTCTGTTTTCATTTTAGTTTGATCCATTCATTACGTTAGTTGTGCAGGTTTGATATAAGACATTAATATATATTCTATTTTCTTCTTAAAAAAAGATGATTAGTGGAGAACGTCGACATTACATGAATGCACAAGGTGTGTATTATTTAGCTTTAATAGGAGAGCCCAATCCCTTTAATTCTATACATAAGTTTATAATGAACGCTAGACTGTATAACTTAAATCTGTTAGTGAGGCATTCTGGACTCTTTAACTTATGTTCTTGTTAAATGGGGGATCAAGAACACTTTTACATCTTATATAAATTTTTATGCAGTGTTTCGACGAAAATCTCGCCTAGTTAGTGACATCTTTATAATTGTGGATCCGAAAGACTTCTACCCTCCTTACAAAATATAGAACCATTCAACAAAATTGATCATGTTGTTGTTTCATGGATAAAACTAGGGTTGTAAACGGGTCCAGACCCTCAGGGTACCCTCAGACCTAGACCTATACCCTTATAGTGAAACTTGCATTCAGATCCGGATCCATACTCTCCAGGTATAAAATTTTAAACCCAAACCCGACCCTCCAGGGTCCAGGTAGGGTCTGGATATACCCGTACCCGTATGATATTTTTTAATTTTTTTCTATTAAACAAAAATATATAAAACAATATATAATCATAAAATAAAAATTTAAAAATGATTAACAAAATCTCCTCAACATTTCTTTCAACAAATACAATTATTTAACATATACATAAATGAATAGGGATATAGACCCCTTTAACTATATTAAATCAGTCTATAATCTAAATTCCTGGACAACCACTGAGCAAAGGGTATATATATAATAATACGGTGTCGGCTAATAGATAAGTCAAATAGTAGCATATAAGATAGAGAATGACAAAGAAATACAAAGAAAAATATTGTTCTTTTTTTCATGATTCATATTTTCAGCAGTTCTATGAAATAAAAAATAAGACAAAAATATTACTATTATAAATTGCTTTTACACGGGATGAAAGAATATATTTTTATACTTAGTAAAAATAAATTATTTGTGAAATGGCATGTGAAATAAAGTTATAAATAAATAAATAAATAATTTGGAAGAGGTTAGTTGGACGAAGTCTATCAACTAAAGAGACTCTATTTAGGACTGAAAAGGAGGAAAAATAAAATAAAATGACTAAAAAGGAGAAAAAAGAGAATGACTGAAAAGGAAGGAAAAGAAGAAAAAAGGACTAAAAAAAAGAGAAATGTTAACAGCAGGACTTGAACCTATAATGCAAAAAAGACCAAATTTCAAATTATCTCTTTAACCACTAAGACAAACCTCCTTAAGCATATTTATTTCCCTTCATCTAATGAAATATATATAAATATATATTATTATTTTATTAATACAAGTCGTCGAGTATACGGGTCTGAGTATTATTATACCCTGTCCGGACCAATATAACAGAATAAATACGGGTATAAATACCAGTTCGCGAGTATAAAATTTAAACTTTATCGGCTAAAAACAAGTATAGACCTGCGCACATACAAATAAGACTCGCTCCATTTACAGCCCTATATATAGCATAAGAATCTTACCTCATGTTGTTGTTGTTTAATATATATATATATATATATATATTCTCTAGCTTGTGAATTCTTGGCTGTTTTTCCAGCCAACTAATCAATTCACGATTTGCTGCTGCTTTCTTTTTCAAATCATCTTTTTCCTTGCATGAATATTTCTTCCTTTTTTTTCTTTTTTGTGGTCATCTAAACCGTTGGCGAAGATTTTCTTTCCTTCCACAGCTGTCTTTCCCTTTCAACATGGCCGGCAGTTCGCCGAAAGTTGCAGAACAACAAGGCTGGAACAGAAAATGCAATTATGACATTATTTCTACCTCGGTTAAGAAAAGTATAGATGTAGAGAAATCAAAAGAAACGAGTGAGAGTGAAGAGAACGAGAAAAGAAAAGAGAAAGAAAATTAGGGTGTTTAGTTTGAAGAAAAAGAGGAAAGTTGAGTAAGGATAACACGTGAGGTAAAACATGAAAAGAGCATGATTGAAAATTCAAGAGAGAGAGAGTGTGTGTTAGTTCTTGTAGAGCCACCAATGAGTTTACTTTTTAAGTAAGGAGATTGACATGTTTTCTAACCAATCTAACAATCTCTCTTCTAGTGTTTTCTCAATTGTGCAGGCACTTGAAGAGATGGACAAGAGAGATGGAAGAAAGCTTCTCTTGGAGCATCTCGAAAAATCAATAAGCTTTTTTTCTAAATCTCTTCATTTGTGCTTTGAATTTTTATTTAAGAAAGTTAAATTGTTTTTGCTTGCACATTACTTTGATGCATGTTCTCTATGAAATATGTGGCCTATTTATTTTACTTGTGATTCATTTAATTAAGATGATTATTTGTTTATGTGTTTATGTGACAAAGGATGCTCCATTGAGTTGAATGAACCTACTTTACTTTGCTGGCTAATGAATACCACGAAGAGAACATAAGTGGATTTGTTGTACCTATGATGTTTATTATGTAAAAGCATGACCCCTTAATGATCATTTCTTGTGAAGAGCTAATGATGTTAAAATGCTGGGGAAGAGCAATGTTTCGTTAACTGCACCATGTGGAACGAGCTTTCTTCCAAAACGGCATCCATTTCATTTGCTTTCTAACGGTAGACATTCTGTGAAGCCCATTATTATGCTCATTTGTCATGAAATGGGATGTTTGAAGCCTTGGGAATATCCTCTAATTTTCGAAGAGGTTGTGAATATCTTTGACTATGGTGAATTATGTTATGCATATGACTATTCTTTGATTTCAAATTGCTTGCTTCATGAGTTGAATGCGTCATATTTTCTCGAGAAGAATTTTTAATACCACCTATATTTTCGTGATGAGCTTGCAAAATGGATTTTTCTTAGCTTTTTAGTTGTGTAAGACAAAATTAATTTCCGAAAGCATGTTTGGTTCTGCTAAAACTAGAGTTTTTCTACAGGTATCACCTACTTTTCTTTCTAATTCTACTGAAGTATAATTTGTTTAGCACTTGGAATTTTTGTGAAAGCTTCCATTTGCCTATGAGGTTTTATATTCTAAATGTTGCATATTGCTTGAACCCAACAAGAGGCTTGGAACAGAGGTTTTAATTTGATTCTTGAACTTTGGTTGGATAATCTTTGACTTCCCGTGAGCTTGCATTCTTGATGTTTGCACAATGTCTTAGTTCTATGTGTTGAAAACCTTGCTTGAACCTAATATGCTTACTTGCCATTAATGTGATGAATATCCCTTTATATTTTGAGTACTTATGATTCTCTTGAACTCACTACTTGTTTTGATCTTAAAAGTATTCAATCGAGGACAAATGAAGCTAAAAAAGGGCGAATGATAGGAATCAAGATGACAAAAAGAAGATTTTCATGATAAAGAAGATAGAAGAAACCGAGCTTGGAGAGCTTGGAGGGTAGCTAAGAGGTTGCATGAGCTTCGGAAGGCGATGGGCAAAGAAGTCAAAAGTTTAAAGAGCTCAAAGGTCAAAGAAGTGTAATTTCATGTTTATACAAGTTGAAGACAAAAGAAGGGCATTATAGGGTCAAAATAAGAGAAACAAGCCAATTAAACAAAGAAGCTAGAAACCGATGCCGGATTTTCACTACCAGAATTTTCTGTTTCTTTCATTCAACTCCAAAATTTTCCTTGCTTGTTTATTTTGGTTCTAGACTCCATTTTTAAGTGTTTTTAACTCTATATTCTCAATGTTTAAGAGGCTTAAACCTCCTAGATTAGTAGTACTAATGAATTAGGGCTTAGATGTATAAATACTTCTTTATGGGGTTACTACCCTAACCGTTATCTTGTATGAAATTGTGAAGACTTCTCATAAGAGCTTGAGAGAACTTTCTCCATGTCTTTTCTAGCTAGAGTTATCAAGGGTAGATCATCCTTGTGGCGTCTTTAATATAGAATTCTTGTTCTAAGGATTGCTAGTGGATCATTTTATATTTAGCTCATTTAGGGATTTTAAAGCCTTTGTTACACAAGGGTTCTTATTTGGTTGTTTGGACTCCTTTGATGAAAATGAATGGCATCCTAGAATCTTGCATTCTAGGATTATTAGCTTCATTAAAGTTCCTCTTCTTGCTATCTTTTTTGGATTTTCTAGAGCATTGCTCTCTTGGGGTTTTAGGGGTTTTGAAAGGTTTTTAGTTTGTTCATCGTTTTGGGGGTCAAGGGGCGTGAGAAAAACTGAAATTTCTCACTCAAAAATATATTAAAATCTTTTATCTACGATTCTTGGATCTTCTCTACAAT
Source organism: Catharanthus roseus (assembly GCA_028651295.1). Lineage (NCBI taxonomy): Eukaryota > Viridiplantae > Streptophyta > Magnoliopsida > Gentianales > Apocynaceae > Catharanthus > Catharanthus roseus. The sequence goes on from JAPQWS010000102.1 coordinate 744,856, forward strand.
TTCTCATGATATTCCACGATTTATTATCACTCCTAGTACGCTTCTCATTGCACGAGATGCTTGGTCAAAAATTCAGAAAATTTTTAAAGATCATTTTGAGTATCGCGTTGTGTCCCTTGGACAAGAATTTTTATCATTTGGAAAAGCAGGATCTTTCTATGACCGACTTTCTCAGTAAACTCAACGAGTGGTTTGATTGCCGCATTGTTCTCGGCGATGATATCTCCAATTGTGACATTATTACCTACCTTGGTTGGGAATATAATCCTATCACATCTACTCCTTTTGCCCGACAATCATTTCCTACCTTAAAGAACACCGCTCTCTATTTCTCATTGATGTCTGGTTATTATCCTATTAAAATTCCACTTTCATGCAAGCACACCTATCGATATAATATGTCAAGGAAAGTTCTCGAATTGTCGAACTCTCGCGACGGGCAAGCATTAATACTACCCATGTCTCTACTTTTTAATCGAATAAATCTTTTGAACAGCTTTTAGAAAATAAATAAACAATTAAAAGACAAATAACAACGCCTACAGAAACAATTAAAAGTTTTTAAAACAAATTTATAAAAAGAGTGTTTAAATGGTAGAATCTCCTTAGAACCCTTAAGTTAGTTTTCATTAGAAAATCATAATAAATAAGTATTAAAACCTATTGGTTGTATTTCACTCTCACGTCGGATAATCCCTATTCCTAGGTGAAAACCTCCTATTAACTTAACCGTTTAGAGAATAATCTATTCTTAACTAATTCGATTATGAACGAATTATAGATTTTACGAAGTTATTTTAGTGATCTAAAAATCGTAATTTGTATCCCTACTCAATTACCAACTTATTATTTAATTAATGCTCTAGATTAATCTTCCTTTTTCAATTCCTATTAACCTTGGGAAATTTCCAACCTATAAAAAAATCAGTAAACAATCACAAAAATTGAATAACAACCAAACAATAATCAATAATCAAAACATGAAATTCAAATAGAAATTAACCATGTATTCGAGGGTTCATCCCCATTCAAACACAAATTAACCATGTATTCGAGGGTTCATCCCCATTCAAACACAAATAAAATTAGCTGCTAAACATGCTTCTAAAACATAAATTCATACAATAAAAAGAGTTTAAGGAGCGTAGGAGAAAAATCGAAGACTCCAAGGCTCTAATGAATGTTCGTACTCGTCTCTCGAGTCGCCCAAAAAAATCCCGAAATTGCCTCCGAATCACGTATTCCAATCTTCTTTCGAAATATGAATAAGTGAATCTAAAACCTAATTTGAAGATTAATCTTGCTTACAATGTATTTTTATAGGAGAAATTTTCCAAAATCCTACACTGAAATTGCCTTAAAACATTTCCTAAAAAGATTTACATGGTTACAATGTCACTTTCATAAAGGTTTATTTCACCCCACAAAACTTGGGTTCTTCAAAATATTCTAAAACATAAAACGAATTATTATATTTGACAGCGTCTTGCCACTAAGAATATCAAACCTAGAGTAATCATCAATTCTATAGATATATGAGAGCTTCCGAGTATAATAATAGGTGAGCATTTCAGCTTCACGTAAAAGGCTAGCAAGACTTAAAAAACATTAGAGATGTCACCTCAAGTCATTCTTCATGTGATCCTTTTATTCTTTTATAGATAGGTTTGCCCCCTCTAACTTAGATTGACAACCGTTAAACTTAGAATTATATCCTTTATAGATAGACTTTATGAACAATTACAACTATTATGAACATTCATATTTATAATATAAAGATATATTCATTAATTGTGTTCCAAGAACTTTAATCATTTATATATAAGGTTCATAATATTCTGAAAATTTCTAAGAGAATCTAGGCCTACAATATACCAAAAAGAAAAAGAGATAATAAGTTCAAAGAGAAGATAAAAACTCCCAAAGATAAGCAATAAGAATTGTGAAGGATCCAAACAATAAGCCACTGTATGAGAATAATAGTTCATACAAGCATAAAAATGCACTTCATACCCCAGACAACATGAAGTGCCATTTTTCTCGAATCTCTTTTAAAATCCTACATATTCTGTATATTCGCTTGAGATTTCTATTGCTATGGCCATGTTAAAACAAAACTTGGATGTCAATTCATTCATACTTTCAAAAATATCATAGTAGTGCATCTCCACGTCTTTAAAAGATAAGTGAAATTAAAACAATTGTACGAAATAAAAGAATAATATATGGTAAACATTATTGGCCTGATCCAGTAGCACCTAATATTTATGATCAACGAAAGAAACTCCCAAAAAAAAAAAAAAAATTAAATAACCCTTCAAAGAGACACATCTTAATTTCAAATTACTCATTTTCCTTCAATGGTGAATGATGTTTAAACTAGCATCTCCTAAGGATTTCAAGATGTTGAAGCTGAGCATAAAGGCATTAAAACTCCACAACTTGAAATCTCTATGGAACTTTCCATCTTTCCAATAAACCATATACTTTGAACACAAAAAGCGAATGTAAGAAAAATATTTTCCGTTAGCAAATAGTAGTGATAGGTGGATTACCCACAATTAGTTTTCAAGTGCAGATCGAGGGGCTCTTAGCTCTACTTATACACGTAAAGTAATCATCTAACCATAGGTCATTATTTGAGGGACTCACTATTTTCCCTTCGTACCACATCCGGTCAAAATTTTTTATGGATTTGAGCACACAAATTAAATATTAAGAAAATAATATAAGTTTTGAGGTAAGATATCTATTATAACTTTAATAAATATGGAGAGAGAAGATAATAAATGGTTAAAAGAGAAGGTAAAATTGAAAAATAGATAATAAATACACATTGATATGTGCAAAAAATAATTAACTTTAACCATCCAATTTAAGCTTAAAAGAACTTGTATTTCTGATTAGAGGTAATAATAGCATATAAAACATACACAACTTATAATCTCATAAACTCCAAATTCATGGAGATAAAATGGGGATAGTGGTCGTAAAAATAGATATTACACTAACGCTTGTTATAGCCCCTAACTTTTCATTTTTGTAATTCATGCGTGTAAACATTACGATTTTTGCTATAATTGATCCTTTTTTTTTAAAAAAAAAAAAGTACTAAACTGGCCAAAATATATATTTTTTATACTAGAACGAGTCATAACGCACAGAAATTGTGCGTTATTCTCTATGATAATGCACATTGACTGGGTTATCATTAATCAGGAGTTAAATCTCCTAATTAATCTTCATTAAATGTCTTGGCGTTGATATGGCAGTGGGTGCTTGAGCTGGACGATAACGCACAGTGGTGCTTTATTATGATAAATAACACACGGCGGTGATGGGTTTTTATGAGGATAACGCAAAATGTGTGTTATCAATATATTAAAATTGCCTGCCCTAGCTGCCCTCTTCTTCTCTTCTTCTTTTTTCTCTATTCCCGCCGCTGCTTTTTTTTTCTCCTTCTTCTCTTCTTCTGCTTGTGCTGCCGCCACGATTTTTCTCATCTCCTCCTTCTCTTCTCCTCCTTCCCTCCCTGCTCTTCTTCTCTTCTTCTTCTTCTTCTCGGTCCTCTTTTTCTTTTTTCTTTCTTCCTCCGTTCCTCCCGCTGCTGCTGCCACCTTTGTTCGCCGTTGCTGTCTTCCCTTGGTTTCTCCTCCTTCTCTTATTTCGGTAAATTTTTTGCTGTCTATAATTATTTTAAGTTTTTTGTACACTATGTTAATCTCTATTGTTGTTTATATGAAAATTGTTGTTTGTTGTGGTTTGTGAATAATTTTTATAAATTTTATCTGGATAATTGAACAATTTTTTGTAGTTTATTTTTTTAGTTAGGGTTTTTATGATTATGTTAGAGTTGCTATTGGTAAATTTGTGCATATTTGATTATGGTATTAATCTAGTTGCTTCTATTGGAAATGTGATTTGTTGAAATGGGTTTTTTGATATAAGTTATATAATTTATTTTTATTTTTGTCATAAATCGTGATTGTTTATTTTTTGTAAAATATTGTTAGCATGTTTATATTATTCCATTAATTTCATATAATCTTGTATTGCATGCATTTATATAATTTTATGTTATTAGCATTTAAATTTATGAAGACTTTTGTTTTTAAAAAAGAAAAACATAGAATAAACCCTAAAACCCGAAACCGTAAAATCCTAATATAGAATTCATAAATCATAAAACCCTGAACTATAAAATATAGCATATATATGATTAAAACCCTAAAACTTTAAAATATAAAATATAGCATTCACATGATTAAAAACTCTAAAACCCTAATACTAAAATCCTAAACCCTGAACACTAAACTATAAAATATGGTATTTATATGATAAAAACTCTAAAATCCGAGGATTAAAACCCTAAACCGTAAATCATAAACCCTACACTTGATATATTAAACACTAAACCCTAAAACTCTAAACTTTTTTAGACTAAACCCTAAACCCCTAAACAATGAACATTAGAAATTGTGTAATAATAATTCACTTTAAATATTGTACTTGAAGTTCTGAACCCGTGAAGATTTAAACTTTGAAAGTGTATAACCCTAAATCGTAAAACCGTAACATTGAAAATCTAAAACGCTAACATTGAAACCCTAAATCATAAACCTGAGAAAGTGTATAATAATACTTCACTATAACATTGGAATTCTAAAAACCCTAAACTATGAAACCGTAAACCTTAAAATAATTGAACCATAAACAATAAACCTTAGAAAGTTTGGAAGTATACTTTATTCAAAATTTTTTACTTTAACTCCTAAACCCGTAAACATTTAAATTTAAACATGTACTATTACCAGAAATCCTAAAACTCTCAAGAATAACATTGAAACCCTAAAACCATAAACCCTAAATAACTAGGGTGTGCAATTATACTTTCCTGTAAATATTCAAATTTTAATTCTAAACCCTTATTGATAAATTAGGGTGTCTATTACATTAACTGTAAATATTCTAAATTTACTGTAAATAATATAGATTGAAGAAGTCCCAACACACGTGCATCTGGATCCCATAGTGCTTGATGTATTGACGAGACAGCATAATCACAAGTTTGGGTTAATATGGAGTAGGGATCGTGAGACGTCTATTACTGATTTTCAGTGTAGACGTTTCGGGGAAATCTATTTCAAACATACAGTGGAGCTCGATTGATATTATTGATAGGACGGGGTTATGGGGAGTTTTTTAGATGTGGTTACGTAGGTCTCGACCACGCTCTTATTACTACTTTAGTTGAGCGTTGAAGGCCTGAGACCCACACATTCCACCTGACCTGTAGTGAGGTTATTGTAACTATAGAGGATGTGCACGTCTTATGGGGTTCACAAATAGAGGGGTCGCCTGTTACAGGTCCTAGTTGGAGTGTACACCCGAAGTAGTATCGGATTGAGGTGATCGAGAGACTTATTAGGGTGCGCATGTCCTTTACTTATTTTTCTGGATATAAGGTTAAGAAGGAACCTCTAACGATTTGGATATGGAGAGAGTTTACCTGATCAGAGAGCGATGATGACATAATCTTGCATGCCCGTAGATTTATTTTCTTACTTCTCGGAGGTCATATGCTCCATGATTTCTCGAGTAGCTTGATTCGCGTCTGCTACATCGGTTTGTTGGAGGATTTTGAGGCTATCGGCACATACAGTTAGGGTAGTTATGTATTGGGGTTTTTATATAAGCATCTGTACATGGTAGCTTTTGGGGATGCACGACAGATAGAGGAAGCCCTAGTCCTACTTCAAATTTGGGCTTAGTCGTGTATCCCTGTATTACAACCTCAGCTACTCCAGCATGTTCAGCCAGACCGTCTTGCTCTACTTAGTTCTATGTGGTGCACATCATTTGACTCCAGCTAGCTGCCAACGCACGTCCTGCTTACATACAGAGATCAGTTAGATTTTATGCCATCCGATCAAATTTAGTTTTAAAATCTTTTGTATTACGTGCTTATTAAATTTTTTAAATGATTTTTATTTAAATATTTAATTTTACTGAACAGTATGTATGGCTACCCTATCATAACTCGCGAGTCTACATTGGCAATCCAGCAACTCGTGATACTCAGACTATTGGATACCAACCTGCTGGGGTCAACAGACGGATGATGGTAAAAAAAATTTTATTTCTTTTTTATGCATTTCATTTATTTATAATTGACATCTAACTATTTCTTTTACACTTCCATGCTGTAGGAGACACAGTTCACCAGTTTTGCAAAGAAAGTCCAAACCATCATCCGCAGGTGCATGGTTTCTATTGGTGGTACCTTGGCTTGCACTCCCTCTCAGCATGACATTCAGCAGACATTTCCAATGTAGCCATCGCGTCATCATCCCCTGGAGCTCGTACCGGAACGTGGTGCTCGTGGAGTTAAGAGCAGTACTCGTAGATTGCCCGGTAGCGGGGCACGTGGAGGGCGCGCCCCTTCTCATCCGGGCGGATGAGGACATGTAGACCCCGGACGTGTAGAAGAGAGAGGTGAGGATCTGGAGGATGTGGACATAGAGATCTAGGGTCTTATGATCAGGGTGACTTGTTCGACAGCCCAGAGCTAGATTTCCCGACTTTTAGTTTAGGCTTTGACACCAGTTGCGCAGTCACATCCAGGTGGATCGGGCACATCATAAGTGCCTCCCCCTCTGGGTATAGTGGGTTCTTCATTTCAAGCACCTCCCCCTGCAGCAGTGAGTTCATTTCAGGCACCTTTCCCTTCGGTAATGGGTTCTTCATTTTAGGCACCTCCTCCTCCCGGCACAGCAAGTTCATCTACACCGCATATGCATATATCTTATGCATCTTTATCCGATTCAGCTGAGCATGAGCGGATGGATGACGTGACGCTGGCACAACAGTTTCGGTTTGGTCATCATGTTAGTAAGAAGACTACTAGATTCAAACCATCTGATTGGCCTTAGGGTTTATGGGTTGTTTGGTTTGTTGGCCTTTTAGGGTTTTGTAAATCACGGCATATTTATTTAACTTTAGTACCTTTCATTTTATGTATTTAGGGTTTATTTCTGTAAGTTGTACCTTCCTTTTATGTATTTAAATTATTTCTTTACCTTTACAGTTTTCATTTGGGTATTTGAGGTTTTATTTATTTAACTTTAAAACCTTTCATTTTGTGTATTTAGGGTTTATTTCTGTAAGTTATGCCTTCATTTTATTTATTTAAATTATTTTTTTAGCTTTAGGATTTTCATTTCGTGTAATTAGGAGTTCATCTTTTTAACTTTAGAACCCTTCATTTTTTGTATTTCAGATTTCTTTTTGTAAGTTGTACCTTCATTTATGTATTTAAATTATTCCTTTACCTTTAGGGTTTTCATTTTGTGTAATTAGGGTTTCATTTCGTTAACTTTAGAACCCTTCATTTTATGTATTTAGGGTTTATTTCTATAAGTTGTACTTTCATTTTATGTATTTAAATTATTTCTTTAACTTTAGGGTTTTATTTCGTTAACTTGTAACTTCAAATTTCTTCATATTATCAAGTTTAACTCTTCTTTATATTGTGTTTATTTTTCAAACTGGGTAAATTTATTTCCGTCTTGTCATGTCATCACATGGCAATATTGATAATAATTCAAGAGCAGGCTCTATTATTTTGTGTTGTCATGTCGAATTTCGTACCTCTTCCCGACAAGCCCATGTGGGTTAATGTGACAACTCGGAAAAAATCTCATCAAAAGTTTTGTACTCTTCACGAAAAGCCCCTGTGGCTTCTTTGTCTTGGAAATAATTTAAAAATTTTCTAACCTCTCCCCGACAAGCGCATGTGGGTTAATGTGACAATTCAGAAAAAATCTCATCAAAAGTTTTGTACTCTTCCCCGACAATCCCATGTGGGTTCTTTGACTCGGAAATAATTTCAAAAATTTCCAACCTCTCTCCGACAAGCCCATGTGGATTAATGTGACAACTTAGAAAAAATCCTATAAAAAATTTTGTCATCTTCCCGTTTCTAAAAACCCTAAAACCCTTTATATATGGCAGCATGAAACCCAACTTCAGCCATCACAACTTCAAACTTTGAAATTTCCTTCCTATTCTACTTCTAAATTTCTTAACTTCACAACTTCACATCTATATCTACTACAATCAATGAACATGGATGCAACTCACCAAGTTAGAGTTGTATTATTTTGGGATTCGGAGATTACCAAATATGTGTATGGTCTTTATTTTTCTGGATTGGTAAAGAAATGTTGGACCTTCAACCGAATGGTAACAAATGCCAAACTTGTTAGAAAAATATTGAAACATTGAGATATAGATCCCAATCTTTGGAGCATTCGAATGACAATGAGGGTTCTTTCGTTCTATGAAAGTATCATATGTTTTACTTTACTTTGTACAACATGAAAAACAATAGTAAAATGCATTATCTTTGGACCATTAGACCCAATATAGCAAAAGAAGGGATTCACGTACTCGTTGAATTCACTCTGATCCAACCACAGACAGTTTCAATTAGCCATGACACAAATACCGTAAACATTTTGGAACATGTCACAGTAATAACACAAATAGTTTCTAATGAACTGTCCATGTTGTACCCAACCGTTGATGAAGATAATGCTGAAAATGACCATTCCGACGAAGATTATGTCATATCTAGTGAATCTGACGACGATGATAACAATGATGTCAAGGAATAAGACATACACACTCCCGTAAACCCTATTATTGAAAACACAGTGACTCAATGGTAGAGTAGCCAATAGTTCAGTAGTGCTAGGTATGGTTACATACAGTTTGGAGCATTCTTAGATATGGGCTCGGGTGAGTACATAGATGGCCTTATCGAATCAGGAACCCTAAGATTGCTCGATTGGAACAATTCGATGATTGATATTCAGTTGGGTATGAGACTCGTTGATAAAGTCCAAGTAATAAGTGCGGTCTAAAAGTGGTCGATTCGAATGGGTCGAGAATATAGAGTTGTGAAAAGTAAAAGTGATCAATGGAGAGCAAAATATTACCATCACAGTGACTCTAATTACTCTTCATGGTACATCCGCATAAAAATAAAGCAATTCACGGTCATTGGAAAATAACCAGATTCATCAAGGAACACACCTGCTTTGTACAGATTCATCAAAACAAACACCAAAATCTATCTTCAAATTTTATTGAATCAAGAAACGCGCATGTCTTGTTTCCAACGATCCAGAGATACCTGCCTCAAACGTCATCTAAGAAGTGCAAATATTATTCCAAATGGGTTGTACGTACAAGAGGGCATGGTATGCTAAAAAATTTGCAATAGAGCCTATTTTCGACAACTGGGAGTCAACTTTTAAATTCTACCAAAATATCTACAAACAATACAAGATTCAAACCCGGAAACCGTCGAGGAGTTCTTGCATCACAGAACAAATAGTCCCCCAAACTATATTTTCAAATTTATTTTTCTGGTGTTTCTCACCTTGTATAGACAGTTTTCAATACTGTCGACCGATGATTTCTGTGGATGGTACTCATCTACGATGATCATATAAGGGCGTACTATTAATTGCAAGTACATGGGATGCCAATAATTATGTGTTTCCACTTGCATTTGTAATTATTGATAAGGAGTCGTCCAAAAGTTGGAATTGGTTCCTCAAACTTCTACAGGAACATGTTGTCAAGGATCGGCATGTATGTCTTATTTCCGATCTCCACGAGGGGATTTTATCTGCTACATAAAATCAAGCGTTGTGGCAAACTCCATTCGCAGTTTACAGGTTTTGTTTACGCCACATTCGAACAAATTTCAACAAGATCTTCAAGAACACCGAATTAAAATACTTAATATGGCATGTCGGAACGTAATCTAAACAGTGAAAATTTGACCGTATTATGCGTGAGATCCAAAAAAGAAATGTTGATGCTTACATTTATTTGGCAAAGATAGACCTGGAAAAATGGACACTGTTACATGATAGTGGGTACAAACACGGAATAATGACAATTAACATTTCGGAACTACTTAACACTGTGTTGAAAAAAGTTAGGGTCTTACCTTTAAAAGTCTTATTTGAATTAATATTCAACAAACTTGTTAGGTATTTCAACCAACACCGTGAAGAGGGCCAAAACTGTGTGCATCCATTTCTGACCAGAGTTTTTGACAAGTTCCTACGGGTTTAATTAAAATTACAACTTACAGCACGCGAGGAGGGATTTACATGGTCAGATCTCCGATCCGTGTTGTTGGTACCGGCAATAACATCTATATTTTAAGAATGAATAATAAATCAGAAAGTTGCGGTAAATGCCAATCATATAGATTGCCTTGTTCTTATGCTCTTGTAGTTTGTAGAGAAAATGGTACGAGAGTAGATACTTATGTACCGGATATATATTCACGAGAAACTTACAAAAGAATATGTCAATCAAACTTTTATCTAGTCGGGCATGAGAACTATTGAAGAGATGCTTCTTATAATTTAACGTTTACTCCTCCAAACATAAACAATAAACAGGGTCGAAAATAGGGCACAAGGTTTCGGGGGGAAATGGATTATCGAAATCTAGATTCTCCTTCAAGATGTAGTAGATGTAGCATGCCGAAACATAATAGAAAAAATTGTAAAAACCCCAGTTCAAGCAATGTATAAGTTTTTTTGAAAGTGTTGTAATATTTTAGCGTTTCTATTAATGAAATTTTATTTAAATTTCTTCTAACTACTTATTCATTACTCTAAATTTTTATAGTAGAATTTACATTACTTTAAATTACTTCTTCATATTTTTTTTAATAAAATGGTTATAAGTTAAACATATTTTCTTTTAAAAGGGTTATAAAATATTATCATTAAAAAATATACATCAAAATAGGTTAAATAAAATAATACAGTCTTTTTTTTAAAAAAATAATATAACTATAAATTTTGCCAAAAAAAAAAAAAAGAAATTTTGAGTTTTGCCAAAAAAAAATTTGATGTGGCTGATAATTGCACAGTTATCATGCGTTATTACTGGGTTTATAAAGCATGATAGATGTGCGTTATCCGCCACATGGACCAAGTACTAAAAGTGTGATTAAGTGATAACGCACAACTAGCGTGCGTTATCTTTAATGATAACTTGTATGTTACGGTCAGATTATGAATAAAATTTTTTTTTCACTTTTTAAAAGAATGGCTAATTACATTAAAAAAAAAAAAAAACCAAATATTACACATCGATTACATTATATGTGGTCATCAAGGCTATATTTCTAACAATTTCATCCTAGGCTACCGTTTGTAAAGTTCTTAAAAAGCACATTTTGTAAGGGGAAACTGTTATAAGTCCAATTCACCTCCCTTCTCCCTCCACCCTCTATCTCTAACAAGCAATACTATTAATGTAAAATCAGTTTAATAATTTATAATTATACCAACAAAACAAGGCAAAAAAAAAATATTATAAAAATGAACATAAATAAAAATTATACCAAATCATAATAGGGTTTTTTAATAGGACATAATTTTACTGATAAGATCAATAGAAGTTTTGATTTTATGAAAATTTACACGTAAATACACACGCACGGTGATAGAAAGAAAAAACAGAATATAAATGTGAAATTTTCGTGCAACCACTTCCCACAATATTTACCATGTTTACTGATTTTCTATACTTGGTGCCTTCAACATTGTTCACTATATAAAAGAAATTGCATTTAGATGATCTATAAGGAGAGCAGCATGCAAGGCTTCAAAAGCATGAATAAAGAACGGTTGAAATAGTACCACATAAAAATCACATATAAAAGAGTTAATTATTCAATATTAAAGATACTGGAGAATCATAAATATCCACTTCTAATGCCCAATTCTGTTGTTTATAAGAACTAGCTAATATTGAACTCAATAACTAGAAGGTCCATAAACCTTAACTCGCTTCTCAATTCGAGTGCTGCAGCAAGGACAATAATTCTCAAGCTCTTTGAAAACCTCACTGTTGCAAGCTAAGCATATTACCTGATGGGCACATGGTTGGAAAAGAATGCAAACATCATTTTTACGGCATATTATGCATTGCCTCCTGCTGCACTGAATGCTTGAAGATGAGGATTCAGCAGTTGACGACTTTTGATCATGAATTGCCTTCAGTTGAGAAAGTTGGAGTTCAAGTCTGTTATTTTCATCTACCATTCGTCTATTGTTCATGTACAATTCTTGTTTCAGAGCTGCTAATCTCCATTTTGAATTTTCCTTTTCAAGCCTATTTATTCTTTTCTCCTCTAACAATAGGGCATGAGCAAGTGCCTTTTCTTCCTCCTCTTGCCTTAGTCTCAGCTATAATCAATAATGAGAATTTACAAACAAGAAATGTTACTTAGAATTCGACATTATTAAATTCGTAGTTTCGAGTTTCATTTGGATTCGCCTTCAGAAAAAAAATAATTTTATTTCTTTCTTTAAGCCCGCATTAATTCCATCTCACAAGCCATTTATCTTATAGGAAACCTAAGTAAACGAACTCCACCTTTCCCAAAATAAACTGGAATCATAATGGACCCTAATTGTAAAAATTAAAGTAAAACCTAATCAAATAAAAAAGAAAATCGAAATGCCATAGAACTGTTTTTTAGAATAAAACGCTACCGAATTTAAACTTACGAAGGAATTATGTATAGGAAAATCATTAAGTTACATTATTAATGAGGATGTTATCATCATATATTTATGTTGATTATGTTAAACAATGCAGGCAAAACATGAATAACTAAAAAAATAAAGGAATGTCCAAACATAGGAGGAAATATTATACTCCCTCCTTGTTGTTTTTTTACTTGGCAATTTTCAGACATCACACAAATAAAGAAAATACTGAATTAAAGAAATTCTTTTAATATATAGACTAGACTATCCTTCTCTCACATAATTTAATCTTAACCTGAAACTTATGTGAAATAATATATTATGGCTAGAATGGACATTGGAAAGTGGTAAAAATTATTGGGAAAGCGTATTGCACTTCTCCGTGAGTAAGAATTAAGAGAAAGATTGCCATGTTGAAAGGGAATAATGGGAAGATTTTAGTTAAAATTATATATTGTTTTCAACAACATCACAAGTAAAAAAAACATAAGAATTCACACAATATAACAAGTAAAAAAAAAAGAGTGATTATGTTGGAAAAAATTATACATAAACTATGATTTAAAAAAAGAAAAAAAAGAAGAAAAAAGGAAACACTGACCTTTGCTTGTTCTTGGGAATCATTAACTTGTTGCATTTTATGTGCAGTCTCAGCAATCTTCTGCTTCATTTCTTCAATTTGAGCATTCAAGTCATCAACTTTCTTCCGAGTGTCATTACACTTTGTAAGGGTACGTTTCTCCTTTTTTTGTGCCTCAAGAAGGAACTTGATATTCTCATTTGTATTCAAGTCATACGCAGCAATGTCAGCATTGATCACAGCATTTTTGGCTTCAAACCTCTTTTTAGGGGCAATTGTGCTATTAAGGTAAGTCATTAATGTCCTTAATGCATTCTCCCTTTCATTGATCATGGAGTTCATACGGTCAACTTGTTCGTTTTCCTTGACTAGACTTTCAAGCTTCCACAATTTTAGATTTCTAAGCTCAGCCCTTGTTTCTTTGAATCTCTGATATGCTTGATTCACCACCCTTTGAGCCCATTCTTTTCTCTCCTTCACTTGTCTAGTAAGATATTCAATTTGTTCAACAAATTCCGAGCTCATATTATCCTTTGAAGATTCTGAACAAAACTTGAGCCACTCTTTAAGATTAATCTTGTCCTGGGAATCAACAATATCTGATTCAAACAGCTCACCGGAGGACAATTCATGATCTTCGTCTACCGTTTGTTCTTGTTCGGGAGCTGGAGGAGGACTAATCCTTAACCTTTGCAAATATAAAGTGGTTTCCATCAACACTTTTCCGACATCAGTTACAGAAGCATTCTTCAAACCTTCTGCTAGATCATTATCATCGTCGTCGTGGTGCTCGTCATATTCTTCAAGTAACCCACATTCCAAAACAAAACGGCTAACTTCTTTCTCGGACAAACTTGGATGATCTTGTCGTATCATATTCATCAATGCATTGGCAGAAAATCTTGCCAACTCAGCAACATCCTTATATACAGGTTCAAACCCATTTATACCATCCCTACGTTCCTTCTTGATCATAACTAATGTATTCAATAAAATGTTTCTGAAAATATTTTCCTTACCACATATTGAACCATTCAATAAAATTGCTCTTCTTGTTTCTTCCGGTTTATACCCTAACTCTAACAATTTTATTTCCACTTTCATATATAGAATTTGAACCTTTTTAAACAAAACATCCTCTAGCATACAATCGCAGTACCTTTCTGATATAGGGGAGATGTTTTCCTCATGATCAGCTGTAGTTTCCTTTGCTCCACTAGTACTGCTCGTCTCACCAATTTGTTTCTCATGACCTTGATCAAGCAGCTTCTCGTTATTAGGTTTACTGTATTTTTTTGATTTTCCTTTGTTCTTGTTTCTCTTGCTCTTTCCATGACCTCCCATATTCCTGTCCAGGTTGAATAAGAGAAAACGATAAGATATTCTTCTATAAATGTACTGCAAACATTTATGTGATTTATTAGTTCCAATTATGCCTATTGAATGCATGTCCGGCAACTTGATTCAAAATTTTCTTTTTCTTCTAATTAATAAAGCTTAATGTTAGAATTAGACACAAAGCATTAAAAAACAAATACTAAAAAAAGAAGCAAAAAGCCTCTTCTTTCATCAATTTGTAGGTAATTCAATGCTTTCATCAATTATTTCTGTTTTTGGTAGTGATTGTAACTAAGCATAGAAATAAGAGAACACAACTACTCATTCCAACGCGATAGGCAGTAAGGAGATCAAATAGATGGCACATAATTTAGAGATACATGGTTACGAAAATATATTTTGTCGTTGGAAGAATTTTATGCATTAATATTAGAGATATAATATCAGTGTGTAGTTTTCTTACATTATCATAGATTTTATAGAAAATTATTATCTTAAATTTTATGTAATACTTAATAATAATTTATTAATAGTAGTATTCATTATTAGTCATTGTGTAGGATTTTATGTTGACTAAAAATTTTGTATTTATTAGAAATAGGATACTTTATGAATAGAGAATCATAATGAAGAAAAACATACTAATTGAAGCATATCCGCTATTACTTATCCATGAGTCTTAAATTTTTTAACATAGTATAGATAGAGTCACTTCTCCATGAGTCTCCAGATTTGAAAAACAAGGGAAAAAAAAACCAAGTCCCCAAACCTTTATTGTTACTTGAATCTAGTTCATGCTCTCTGTCATGCCTATTTTCTTTGACCATATCTTTCAACACCTTCTCAACCAAACTCTTGATTCGACTGTAGTTCCATTAGGCCTTGCTCTTGACTCTCGATTCCTTCCATCTAAAATTTCACATATTGCAATTTACTTTAAATCCTATTAACGTCTTCTCCTGTTCATTGAGTTCATATTTTGAAAGACACCTCCGGGTGAAAACTCACCATAGTTTTTTATGTTTCTATTATTTCGTGTCATTTGTTTCATTAAAGTTTAGAACATTCTTATTTTTTTTAAACAACATTCAAGTCAGATAACTTCATCGACGAAACTTTTAAGTATCTAGATTTAGAAATTGACATTTGACACTGTTGAATGCTTCATCAAAGAAACTCTGAAGTGGACATCAATGGAATTTTCGGCCACTAATGGTGGAAGCCATTGTGACTGATGATAAAAGACTGTAATGATTGTGACTAATGGAAGAATACCACAATGACTGCTTCTGATGAAAAAATACCACAAACGATAACCATTGATGGCAAATATCACAAGGACGGATGGTGAAAAATTACAGTTATCGACAAAAAAATTTTTAATTTGGGGCAAGATGGACGTATAATTTGAACAGGCAACTTGAAGGAGAATGTTGGAAATATATCACATCATTATGTGATTTTCCCACTTTATGTTAGATTCTATGGAAAATTATTTTAGACTCTATGGTTATTTAGTAGTAATTATTATAGTAGTATTTCTTATAAGTAGTTGGATAAAATCTTATTGTGATTAGAAATCTTATATTAATTAGTGTTAGATTTTGCCCACATCTTATTGACCTAATCCTTTTTACACCCAATGACGATTATTGTGCTGAACCTCACACTTACCTTTGACTGGACTAATTGGTTATTTGGGATGTCTGATGGGTCGAGTTTGCCTGACCCGCCCGGGTGACCTAACTATTTAACCTCTCTTTCTCTCATTCCTGTCCCAATCTTATTTCTCATTCTCTCGACCTCTAAGTGCTGCTCCTTTCTAGGATTTTCTAACTTTTCTATTCTCTGTGATCTCCTGCTCTTCTCTTCGTCGTTTCTTTTACGATTTGTCTTCGATATCTCGTCTGCTTCTTCCTTGGTTGACATCTTGAGAGAGCTTTTGAGATAGAGTTTGGGAGAGATTGTTGTTATGAGTTTCTTCCGTTACTGATGGTATTTTATTTCCTCGTCCCACTATGTACTTTAGTTTGTTACTTCCGGATCTGTAATTCACTTTCATTTGATTCAAATTGTGTAGTGGATAGGATTAATTGAAAGCTGTAATTTAATCTTCTAGTTTGTAAGTTATTTGGGGATGTTTGGGTTCAAGTCGTAACAATTACAACTAGGATAATTTCTACTCTCTATAAATAATGGAATATAATGAAAAACAAATTAATTAGTAGTATTATAGTAGTATTCCTTATTATTAGTTGGTTAGAATCTTAGTTAGAAAAGATCTTATATCGATTAAAATTAGGATATTTGTACTACAAATTTCTTAAAATATATCCACATATTAGATTTTTCGTATATATGCTTGAAAATAAAGTTCTAAAACTGATCAATTAAATGCACGGTGCCAACAGTAAAAAGGTTACACCTTGAAACAAGATGAAATATGTGCCAATTTTTTATAGAAGAATTCAAAAAATGAACAAGAGTAAGATTTAAGAAATAATTTGAATCTATATATAGTTTGCTCAAGTAAGCTAGTCATTTCTGCGCCGTTAGAAACGAAAAAAAAAAATTAATGGTTCACAATCGAGAATAAAAAACAAGCTGTAAACACGCAAGCCCAAACCAGAAAAAAAAAATCAGAAATCAGAATGTTATGTAATTGAATTTGATAAACAAAAGCTGCAACCGAATTGAACTAACAAGAAATAAGGGTTTTACCTGGAAGAAGATTGATGAAGACGGGGTCTATGAGAGTCTAAAGACAAAAATGAGTAAAGTACTTGTTTTTATATGGGTGTAGGAGGAGGAACTGAGTAGGAATGGAGAAGGAAATGAATTAATGGTAAAGGAAAAAATAATTGTAAGGTGGTCCTTGCTGATTCATATGCTATTTAGTTCATTGTAACAGTAAATTTGGTTAGTAGAACACAGTGAAAGTCAATTTAGGAACAGAAGAATTTATCATATTTTTTTATAAACAAGAATTCATCATTTTCAATAACAAAAGTTAATAACTTCCATATAGATATGATATATTTTAAACATTTCTTTCACTATAAAATCATTTTTGTCATTACGTACATTAGTTTCAATGTACTAGCAAAAGTTGGAAAAAAAAAAAAAAAGAAAAAGCAAAGAGAGAAAACCCAATATATTCCTTCCTGCTCTTTTTCAACTAGAAAATTGATGCTTTTTCCAAAAAAAAAAAAAATGATATATACAAAGTTAATAAATACAAATATCACTTTTATTAATAATGTAGAAATATACAACGAGCATTATATGTTATATAAAATTCTATATGAACAGGTGCCTTAAATCACGGTAGATTTTCATTGTTATTTTTATCTCTATATATAATTGGAAACATAATCAAGGGTAATATTGGTTAATACATGTCACATATAATTTATTAATGAAGATATAGATTGTGTCTATATATAACTCACATCCACTTTTTTCTATAAAATTTTTATTCTCACGTTGTAATAAAAAATTAAATTCTTTTTATGAGATTTCACTGCAATTTTGTACAAAATAAATTTAAAATCTTGAACAATAACAATTATTTAATGTTTTAAAATAAAATTATAACAAAAACACACTGTTATTCTAACATTTTTACTTTGGTCCAATCTTGAAAACTTATGTTGAATTCTTTAGAGAAACACAAAGTTTAGGGAGAAAAAGAATAGGTAAATTACAAATTTTGGTATTGTTTTATATTCAAAAGATGGTATATTAATAAAATTATCTTTGTATTCATTAATCTCAACACAATCATTGTTGTTGACATAGTTATTTAATATTATCCAGCAAGGGAAAGCATAAACACACAATGGTTGAATAAGCTTCCTAGCGGCTATATGAGTCATCCCAAACTACCTCTCTAGGTTTCGTTAGAGTATGAGTAGAATATGTACCAACTTTCTGACAATAAGTCCATAAAATTACTAGAATTTTTTTTAAATGTCCACCAATAAAAATAGCTATTACCCAAAGTCCTTTAACGATAAAGTGCACATTATATTGTAAATAAGGTTCTCAAAAAAAAATAAATAAATTCATAATTAGAATGTAATTTCATAATAGTCTCGTACTTCACTCTAAAGGTAACCATTAACTTCTCATCATGATTCTTCTTCCGATCGTGTAAGAAATGATGCATACGTATATATGTGTATGAGCTCGATTCAGTAAGCTCCAGGTAATTATAAGTTATGCTAAATCGTTTCTTCATTAAATTTTCGTCAAGTCAATTCATAAAGTCGATAAAAATGAGCATAATTGCATCATATCATACCATTCTTACATCCAAACACATACGACTTTTCTACCACGCTCTTCAACAATTAAATTCAGTATATTAAAGATTTCTACTGCGCACTTCAACCTATGTTAAACCTCCTAGCTAAGGTACCAAACATGCGTCCAACAAGTACCATAGGTGCGACAGCTAAAATCGTTAGCCTAATGCTTTTCTGGCTTAAACTTTTCATTTTTCCTATGGGAATATGGTCAATAACAATCCATAATCATTAGTTGTACCTGAGTATATTAAACAAGTCCTCTCGTTGTTGACTGGCTGAATGGAAATTTTTTTCCATATTGAATTGTACAAATATATGGTTGAGAGAAATAATAATTACTGAAATTAATTTTTTTCTATCAATTCCAATAAATGAAAACAAATGAAAACGAGCTCTTCCTCATAATAAAAACTATTAACTGACGTATAAGCGAGCATATTTTTCATGCATAAAGAACTTGTACAATATTTAATATAATCACAAGTATGCTTTTTCATTTGATATTATAAATTGAGAATCAAAACAGTTCACATGCTTTATTTCATATAATGAGTCTTGAAATAACGTTGACAATCTTGCATAATTTAGAATGATCGAAAACATTGATACCTCAAACACAGATCACGTGCTTTATTTCACTTTATTCCTTGCATGTCATTCGGCCAGAAGAGACACCAATCTCAAATAAAGCATGTTTCTCTCTGGACAACCCTATTCTTCCATCATCATGGCCCCCATTCAAATTATTTTCACAATTTTCAGTAGAATAAAACAATGCCTACCCGTTCCAGAACCCATAAATTGAAGATTTTAGAGGTGAAAACAAAGAAAACTGATAATTAGCTGTCCAAGTTTTTGCAGTTGGCAACAAGGTATGATTTTGCTTTTCATTTGAATAAGAAAACCTTTGATTTAGGCAAAATAAAGATGATTAGTGCATATCTTATGTGTGAGGAGAAGATTGAAATAGGAAACAGGTACATACGTAATAAGGATTTTGTTAAGCAATGATGAAGAAATGAAGAAGCAAATCTAGACGGTTTGTGTTATTAAAACCCAATATTTGTTTTTGAAATTTTAAATATATCTGGTACGAGAATATGTGATTAAGCTGTATGCACTTTCAAATATAATTTTTTACTATATTTTCATGATGGATTATAATTTTATTTTGTTTGAAGTATAGATCTATAAAAGATATACATAAACTAAAGAAAGAGCTTGAACCTTTAGTTTGTCACTTGGTTCTAGAATATATGCTATCAATGTATTGTTGCCTTTTTAAGCTATTTAATCTTACGCTGTTGATCATCTATAAGGTTTCTGATTTTATTTTTGCCTAAATAGGAGGATGAAGTTAATGAAATTTGTTGAAAAATAATGCTCCTAATTGCTATTACAAAACTTCAAGAAATCAACGGAAAAATAAAAATAGATACTAGAAGATTTAATCTTCAAGAACAGAAATCAAAAACTAAGTAATAAGACAATCTTCAAAATCAATACCCGGTTAATACCAAAGAGAAACCAAAACGATCAAAGAGTTGTTCCACTTACCATCGCCGCAGTGAAACCGGCGGCAGAAAATCAAAGAGATGACCGAGGAGTTGAAACTGAACGGTCACCAGAAATATAAACGATCGCCGAATAGCGGCAACTCCGCGTCGAGGCGCCGAAGGTAAGCAAGGGGATGATCGGGTGTCATACCCTCAGAAAAGGCCTCAGCCGTGACGGAAATCACTGGCAACCCTCTTTCTCTATTTCTCTCTCTTTTCTTTTCCTCACGGCTCACTCTCTAAGCACAACAACAGACAATTAAAGGTGACAAAGAAGACCGGTGACCAACAAAGAAACATAGAACACCGGAACAGAGAGAGGAAAGCAGCGGTTGAGCCCAGAATTAGGAGGAAACCAGAGAGTCCCGAAGACTCCAAAAGACAGAGAGAATGAAGAGATGGTCAAGAAGAGGAGAGGGAGAGACTGCGAAGAAAACGAAGCAGTAGCAGCATTAAAAAGAGGGGAAGGCCGCGGGTCACCAACGGACGGCCCAGGTGGCTAACCCGAACAGCCTGGGCATCCCTTGACCCATTCAAGAAAAAAAGAATGAAGTCTATTCCAAAGGGCTGAGGCCCATTACATCAAGGGGTGTAAAAAAAAAATGGAGGAGAAAATTAGGATGAAAACTGAAAAAATATTGGGAGAACATAGGCTTGAAAAGCCTACAATCTCCACCTCGAATAATATTTTCCATCCTTGAAATGACTCACTTTGAGTCAAATTATTTCTACATGAAGAAAGTCTCTGCAAAACATAAATTTGTCAGTGTTTATAATTTTAATACCAAAATCAGCAAGATTATTATCAATACTAATCTTATCTATGTCAACAATACCACTAGAGAACTTTTCTCTAATAAAGTGGTACTTGACATCAATATGTTTCATCCGTTCGTGATAGACCGGATTTTTACACAAATGTAAACAACTTTGACTATCTGTATAAATAATAACTTTGGAATGTAAAATATTTAATTCACTCAGTAACCCTTGAAGCCAGATGGCTTTTTTGATTGCTTCCGTTACTGCGACATACTCAGCCTCAGTAGTTGACAAGGCAACTACAAGCTGCAGTTGGGATTTTCATGAAATGCAATTACCCGCAAGGATAAAGAATAGGAAGTGGTAGATTTTCTACCATCCTTGTCTCCTGCAAAATCAGAGTCAAGAAATCCAATTATTTCAAAATCAGACCAATTATGATAGTGTAAACCCCGATCCACAGTTCCATTTAGGTAAAGTAGTAGCCACTTGAGAGCAGCCCAATGATCTCTTCCAAGATTCGATATAAATCTGCTAAAAAGGCTTATAGAAAAATTAATGTCAGGACGGGTAGATATCATTGAGTACATAATTAAGCCTATGGCCATTCTGTAAGGGATATTGGCCATATCTCTCTTTTCACTTTTAGTTTTAGGATAGGTTTTGTCGGAAAGTTTAAAGTGGTTAGCAAGAGGAGTTGTAACGGGTTTACACAGGTGCATTGAAAATTTGGATACGATTTTCTAAAGGAAAGGTTTGAGATAGAAAAAGAGAATGATCAGGTCTATCTCTTGAAATCCTCATCCCAAAAATTTTGGATGCAACTCCTAAATCCTTCAGATTTCAGCAGCGATTTCAGATTATCGATCTTAGCTTTGTGATGATAAGCTATTAACATATCATCCACATACAGCAACAAATAAATAGCAGAATCCGCATTATTACCAGAAAAATAAAGACAATTGTCATAGTTACTTTTTGAGAAACCAATTTTAGACATAAAAGAATCAAACCTCTTGTACCATTGCCTTGGCGACTGTTTAAGCCCATATAAAGACTTTTTCAAAAGATACGTCATGTGTTCCTTACCTTTTACTTCCAAACCAGGTGGTTGACGCATATAAATAGTTTCTTCAAGATCACCATGGAAAAAGACAGTTTTCACATCAAGTTGTTTAAGATTAAGATCATAGAAGGCAACAAGAGCAAGAACAATCCTAATTGTTTTGTACTTAACAACAGGAAAAAAGATTTCATTAAAATCAATGCCCTCAGCATGTGAAAAATCTTTTGAAACAAGTCTGGCCTTGAACCTAGGAGATTCGTTAGAAGACTCAGATTCCTTTATTTTGAAAATCCATTTACAATCAACAAGTTTTTATTTTGAAGGTTTTGGAACAAGAATCCAAGTTTTATTTTTGTTCAAAGAAAACATTTCTTCTTCCATCGCACGTAACCATAAAACACGATTGAGACTTTTCAAAACCTCAGAAAACACAAAGGTTCTTTTTCTTCAACGTAAGAAGCAAGAGTAAAAGCATATGATACAATGAAGGAGTAACCATACCAAGGATGATCCTTAGGTACCTTACAGACTCGATCTCTAGCGAGCTGATAATCCCTAAGAGCTTGGGTTTGAGGCTCAGGATGTTCCTCTTTCTCATCGGAACCATCTAGAATAGGGTCAGAAGTTTCAGGAACAGGAGTACTACTGGAATGAGCAGAAGACTCAGAATTTATTTCAGGTTCCTGAGACGGATCTAAGGAAGGTTCGGAGATGGTCTCTACCTCCACCGGAATACTACTAGGAGTAAGAATACTCGGAGGATTATCGGTGATGGGTTCATCCTTAAGACAAGGCATCTCTAACTCGTTGAAGATGACATCCCTACTGATAATAACCCTCACCCCCGGTTCCCCCTTTAACCACACTCTATTACCTTTTACCCCACTAGGATATCCTATGAACACCCCCTTTCTAGACCTTGGATCTAGTTTTCCCTCTTTTTGATGAGCAAAGGCTGCACAACCAAAAACTCTAAGATTGGAAAGATTAGCAGGCTTACCACACCAGAGTTCTATAGGAGTCCTAAAGTTTATAGCTGTGGATGGAGATCTGTTGATGAGGTATACTGCTGTACTAACAGCTTCACCCAGAAAGGTTTTGGGATACAAGAAGAAACTAACAGACATCGGACCTTATCCATAATAGTATGGTTCATCCTTTCGGCAACTCCGTTTTGTCGTGGATTATATCTAACCATTCTATGGTGTAAAATGTCATGCGATGCACACAAGTAAAAAAACTTCCGGTTGCAAAATTCAAAACTGTTATCAGTCTTGATAGTTTTTAGCTTATTTCGAGAATGATTTTCGGCAAAACGTTTCTATTCACAAAATTTTTCAAACGTTTGATCTTTGGTTTCTAAAGAAAAAAAAAACCCATATATGCCTAGAAAAATCATCAACAATAGACAAGAAATAAACGTTACCACCGTAAGTCGGAACCTTCTCAGGTCCCTATAGATCATAATGCACATAATCAAGAGGTGCAGAAGACCTATGTGAGCTGGTTGAAAAACTAATTTTATGTTATTTTCCCAAAACACAATGATCACAAAAATCCAAGGAATCAATTTTACCATCACATAAAAGTTTTTTCTTTTGTAAATGATAAAGCCCCTTTTCACTAATGTGGTCGATCCTTCGATGCCACAACATAGTTTTATCAGGGACAGATTTTGAAATCAAAGCAGTAGAGTTGCAAATTGTTTTACCAAGAAGGATGTATAATGTTTCCCTTTTAAAACCTTTTAGCATGACTAGGTTTCCTTTGCAAACACGTAAAATTCCGTTTTTGGATTTAGAAGAGAGACCCAGAGAGTCTAAATAACTAAGGGAGATAAGATTCCGACGTAAGTCAGGCACGTATCTCACCTCAGTGAGTTTTGTAGTCACGCCATCATGCATTTTTATGAAAATATTGCCAATGCCTTTATTATCACAAACCTGATTATTACCCATAAAAAAACTTTTCCTTGGTTTAAAGGTTTGAACTCAGAAAACCAGTATTTGTTAGGTGTCATGTGAAATGAGCAACCAGAATCAAGCACCCAATGATTAACAACATCAGTACATTAAGGAAAAAGAGAAACATATAAAACCTCAGAGAACATAGAGTTACCATCTGATTCAAAAATGTGAGTTTTATCAACTTTATTTCCTCCTTTACCATGTTTACGTTGTTTCTCATCTTTGATCTGTTTAAAACACTTATTTTTCATATGCCCTTCTTTCCCATAGTTAAAACATTTTACTTTACTTTTCTCTCGTGATTTGGAACGACTTTTAAAACGATGACTAGGAGGTTCTCTCCGGTCAATCCTTCCTCTCACAAAAAGATTTTCACCATGAGATTTATTCTCCTTTTGCAAATCCAAATCTTTTGATTTTAAAGCATTTTTTACATCAGAAATAGAAATTTGACATCGTTAAAAGAATCAGGTAAGGCATTTAGTAAAATAACTGCAATATTTTCATCTGAGATTTTCTCTCTGACGTTTTGAAATTCCAAAATGATTTTATTCAAATCATCTATATTTTCAGAAAGTGATTTTGTCCCACTAATTTTGAAACCAAAAAACTGTTATTTTAAATAAATTTTATTACAAAGAGATTTTCCCAAATATAGTTTTTCCAATTTTGTCCAGATTTCAAAACATTGTCTTTTTCATCAATTTCTCGTAAAACGTTATCAGTCAAATGCAAGGTGAGGCAACTATGAGCATCACCTAGTTTTTCTTTAAGAATTTCGCCCTTCCAAGGTTCCGGATACTCTTTAGGACTGCAAAGAGCAGAAGCAATTTTATTTTGTACCAAAACTGCTTTAATTTTCCTCCGCCACATTACAAAATCAGATTTGCCATTAAACCTATCTGTTTCAATTTTTGGAACTGACATGTTTTAAAGGAAAGTAGGTGTAATTCGGTGGTTTAGGAAAGATGAAAGATTTGAAAATTTTTTGAATAAAACTGTCCGAATTTTCCTCAAAAACAGAGAAAAAACTTTCAAAGAAAGACGGCATTGTTTGTATTAGTTTGTTTGATTAGGTTTGGTTTTAATTATACAGAACACAGTAACAGAATAACACACACAGGAATACCTAATCAGAAAATAGGAAACAAACTGTATAACGAAAAAGGAAGCTGAAACAGACAGATTCAGCAAACAGCAAAGAAAAAGACAAAATATATATAATATATATATAAACTTTTGAAATCAGAAAGAAAACCGCCAAGTCACAGATACTTGAAATCTCACGGATTCAAGCCAGGCTTGGGATTTTGTTTTTGAAGAAGAAAAGAAAAAACTGGAATAACAAACTAAAGGGAAAACAGAAAAAGAAATAATAGTAATCACAGTAATAGCAAGAATCGACAACAAGCCGTAACAACCAACAACCAGAAATATAGAACCGGTGGCAAGCCGAAAGAAGTAAACTCAGAAGCAGAAAACAGTAACCGGTTACAAGCCGAAACACACAAATAGAAAAATGAAACCGACGGCAAGCCGAATAAAAGAGACAATAAACAGAAATCGGCGGGAAGCTTAATAAACAGAAAACAATAATAATCAAAACTGTAAAATAGAAAGAGTAAGATTAACTTCACTGGCGGATCTTAGGAACTCCTTAGATCCGAAAGGTTACTGTCGGAAGCCGGCGCTGATGAGCCGGAACCAGGCTCTGATACCACTTGTTGAAAAATAATGCTCGTAATTATTATTACAATATACTAATTACTATTACAAAACCTCAAGAAATCAACGGAGGAATAAAAAAAGAAAACAGAAGATTTAATCTTCAAGAACAGAAATCAAAAACTAAGTAATAAGACAATCTGTAAAATCAACACCCAGTTAATAAAAGAGAGAAACCAAAATGAAAAAAGAGTTGTTCTGCTTATCACAGCCGCGGTGAAACCGGCGGCAGAAAATCAAAGAGATGACCGAGGAGCTGAAACCGAACGGTCACCAGAAATATAAACGATCGCCGAACAGCGGCAACGCTGCATCGAGGCGCCGAAGGTAAGCAAGGGGATGATCGGGTGTTATACCATCAGAAAAGGCCTCAGACGTGACGGAAATCACCGGCAACCCTCTTTCTCTATTTCTCGCTCTTTTCTTTTTTCTCACGGCTCACTCTCTAAGCATACCAACAGACAATCAAAGCTGTCAAAGAAGACCGGTGATCAACAGAGAAACATAGAACACCAGAACAGAGAGAGGAAAGCAGCGGTTGAGCCGCAGAATCAGGAGGAAACCAAAGAGTCCCGAAGACTCCAAAAGACAGAGAGAATGAAGAGACGGTCAAGAGGAGGAGAGGGAGAGACTGCAAAGAAAATGAAGCAGCAATAGCATTAAAAAGAGGGGAAGGCCGCGGGTCACCAACGGACGGCCCGGGTGGCCAACCCGAACCGTCCGGGCATCTCTTTACCCAGTCAAGAAAAAAAGAATGAAGCCTATTCCAAAGGGCTGAGGCCCATTACATCAGGGGGTGTAAAAAAAAAGGGGTGGAGAAAATTGGGCTGAAAAATGAAAAAATATTGGGAGAACATGGGCTTAAAAAGCCTACAAAATTTCATGGAAAAATAAATGGTAAAATATGGATAGATTGGTTAAAAGGGGGAAGGACTTTTCACTTGTGGCTTGCAAAGATAGTTTCGGGCAGGAAAGGGCTTCAACACTTTAAGCCTTATATTTGAATGATAGAGCTAAACTTTAACAGTTGTTAGAAGCTAAGAAAAGCTAAACATAGTTTTCTAGAACATTGAAAATAAATGACGATACCATTGGAAGTATATATACACCTTATCTAAAATAAGTACCATAAGAATATTATTACGGATCCATATTCAGATATTTCTATATATTTATATAGACATTTCCATAACTTAGAAATTCTAAGTTTTGTATACTTTCTTAGTGGTGATATATTTCTATAATAGCTAGACTAGAGGATTTGGAAGACAACTATATAATGTAATTATTTTAACATAATAAGATGGATAACTTATATTGTTTTTCCTCAGTGGAAACTTTTCATGGTATCAGAGCCAGTCCTGTCTAAATTCTCATAATGAGTTACGACAAGAATGATACTGGCAACATTAACAACGATATGGTAGAAGAAATCCATGTTCGTAAAATAAAGAAAGATGCCTACTATGTGGCGTCTTCTGATGGTCTCGAGCTGATCATAACGACAGTCTAATTAAAAGAGAATGATAATAAAGACAATAACTATGCAAAATGGCCAAAAGCCATGCGATTGGCCTTGCGTTCGAAGAAAAATTGAGATTTGCCGATGGCACAATTCTCATTCCAGAAAAAGATCCAAACAAAGAGAAAGAACGGTGGGAAATTAACACTTTAGTAAATTCATGGATTCTCAATACTATTAAGCCCTCTCTCCGATTCTCCAAGAGAGCTGATGAATTATGGACAGATTTAAAAGAACGGTTTTTAGTTGGAAACATACCGCGAAAATATGAATTGAAAACTGCATTGGCAAATTGCAAACAAGGAGGAAATTTAATACACGTGTATTATTCGCGTTTGAAAAAAAATATGGGATGAATTGAAAAATTACACTCAACTCTCGCCTACTACAGACATGGATTTTTTGGTAGCCATTACAAACGAAAGGGAGGAAGAAAAAGCTTTTTAATTTTTAATGGGATTTAATAGTACAATTTACAAAACTGTACGTTCTCATCATTTAGCTTGCAAGTTAGGCATTTTCGATTTTCATGCTCCAACTTGAGGGGGAGTATTAAGGATTCATATTTAAATATTTCCATATTTAGATATTTCTCTATATTTATATCGACATTTCCATAACTTAAAAATCCTAAGTTTTGTATACTTTCTTAGTGGTGATATACTTCTATAATAGCTAGACTAGACGATTTGAAAGACAACTATATAATATAATTATTTTGACATAATGAGATGGAAAACTTAGATTATTTTTTTTCCACTGAAAACTTTCAAATATCTTCCTCATGATTCTCGTCCTGAAACCAACAGTGTCAAATTAATGCGTGAAAAAAATTAAAAGGGTAAAGTGTTGAGAGAAATGAAGACACTAAACAAGTGAGAGTTTGCAAAGTGCATTTCTCAAAGCACCAGAAAAACAAGGAAATAGGAGCCACTTTCTAGAAGAATTTGCCAACATCCGATACATGATTCCTAAGAGGTAAACAACGCAGCTCATAAAGTGTCCCCAGCCTTAAATAAACTATGGTGTTGTTAGCTTCAGGGGAGAGGAAACCTTGAGAATGAATATTTTTATCGAGGACTTTCGTGTTGTAAAAGTAAACATGTCTGGACTTAATCAACCCAATCCTGAGGAATTGAATTTCCCATGTCACACTAGAATGGCACATTATATTACTCCAATAGTCAGTACGACAAAAATAGAAATAAGAGTCGATTGCATAGTCCAACCGGTATGCCATCCGGTTAATTCCCATCCGAAGATGTTTAAGTTCCTCATTCTTATCTTGTAGCTCGAATACTCCCAATAAGGGTGGCAAATGTGCGGATCGGAAGGATTTTTGAAAGAACATTAAATGGACATATAGTAAATGAGTAAATTGTCCACTTATGTCTTAAACACTAATGGACTTAAATGGGTGAGTTTAAATAGATAATAAACTGAAATAGGTTAGCCATGGGCACCCTAAATATTGATTTTACGGGATGCCCATTAGGCATCCTAGATGGGCACCCAATGGAGACCCTATTACCTATTATAATTTATTTGGATTTGTTTAGACCCATAAACTATTTTGTTAAATTTTGTAAATTTTCTTTAATTATTATTTTATTTTAAATTTTTAATATTCTTTAAATATTATTTTCATCCGCATAATTTATTTTTAAATTTATAGTTCCTTTTTATTTTTTCTTTAAATTCACATAATGAAATACACATTACAGAATACACATAAAAATACACAAAATCTTAAAATCTCTCAAAATGTTATAATAAACAAACACTGCAGTATAGAAATATTCATAAAGCACCACAAAAATATTAAAATCTCTCAAAACATGTAACATCCATTACTCAAAATATATATAGAGAAAATTAAAATGCATCTTCTTCAATGTGCAGCAGAGCAATCCAACTTTCAATATCAATAGAGATCCCCTCATCCTCGTCATCTTCATTATCATCGTCACAATATTCATAAACTAATATAATTTGAAGAAAAAATTATTATAGTTTCATAATATTAAAAGCATGCAAATAGTAAAATAGAAAATTCAATAATACCTATGCACTCATACAACCAATCTCTTGTGCAAATTCTCCCTGCCTCTACATTCTTTGGCAAATTGTACTTCGATATGGATCAAGAATCCCACCAGTAGTACTAAATGCAAATTCTGAAGCAACAATAGTAATCGGAATACTCAAAACGTCTCGTGCCATTAGTGACAATTCTGGCCACCTCTTCTTGTTAAATTTCCAATAATCACGAACATCTAATCTTTCGTCTCTTGGCATCAATGCTTCATCTAAATACAAATCCAACTGGGATTTACTTGATGTACTTCCACACTGACTTTCAAATCTTTCAAACTCCTGCAACAATTATCAATTTATTATGATATAGAAATGGACATAATAAATAAAATTAAAAGCAAAAACATGTAAAATGAAAGATACGTACCAAATCTATATCATCAACCACAATATAACCTGCATTCAAATTACCCAGTATCAAATATAGGCAAATATATGTTAGGAGCCTGTATATACTCATTAAATAATGAGTATAATCATTTCAGACATCCTTCACTTTTGCTTCAATTGTATTATAATTGAGATATCGAAAAACAACATCTACATAAATGAGCATGTATCGAGGGTCAAAGATGATAGCAAATGATAACACAATGCTATAACAATCCCAATACTTATTGAATTTTTTAGTTATAAAAGTGGTCATTTTCTTGATAACCTCATCGTCGTCAAGTTCTTTTCAATTAATTATTGAATCTTTTGAACATTTGAGAAATATAAGTTTGAGATAGGATAGCTACCTCCAGAGAAAAAAGTTGTGAGGTCATAGACAGACTTCATAATTGATGTAATTTTTTAATCCTAGACGAGTTAATAGGATCAGGAAAATACTTAGATTCGTAGTACTGATTGTCTGAATATTGCAAATGATAAAAGGTCATTCGATACGTTAAAGCACTCTCAAGCATCAAATATGTAGAAATCCATCTTCTAGGCACACCTTGTTTCACTTTCTTATAAACTTTTAATAACGCATGTCGAACACATTCAACAAACTTCAATTGTCGAGATTGAGGCCTCTAACATATTTCACACGTTCTCTAACTTTGTAAATTGGTGCACTAATAGCCTTAAACCATTTCAAACAATCATATTCAGAATATGGCAATTACAACGTACATGAAAATAATATCCAGTCCCAATCAATGAGCTTGTATGCAATAAGTGATCTCTCAGTTTTCTACCATTCCATCTTGATATTTTGCATTATCTAATGTATTGGTAAAAATTTTCTTATCAATACCCCATTCTGACAAAAATTTAACCAAATGATCACCTAAAATAGAACCACTATGAGGGGTAGACATATAGCGAAAAATCAAAATCTTTTTCTGTAGTGCCCAATCCAGATCCACATAGTGAGCTGTTATACACATGTAACCATCCGTGGTGGATGGAATCCGCAAATTAAATGTCAAGAAAATCCTACCAGGAACTAACTCTAAGTCTTTCTTTAACTTTTCTTTTTCCAAGTTATATGATGCCAAAACATCAGCCTTTGTCATATTCCTTGAAATTGTGCCTATTTGGATTTAAAAATTTTTGCAACTCTCTAGTTCCTTTGTGTTCCACTATGTTAAATGGATAATTATGCCTCAAAATTGGTTGAACCATAACTATGCAAAACATGTTATGATCAATAATAGGATATTGCTTATGACTCTCTTTTCTAGCGTTAGCACATTTCAATGCATGACGTTTAAAAGTAGTTGCTCCGGAAACAGGCTCTGCACTAAGAACTTTTCCACACACTCGACACTCAGCTTTTGTTTTTCCGTGACTATCAATAGGCAATATTTCAAACACATCCCAAGCTACAGAACTTCGAGCTCGTTTACCACTACTAGCAGAAATTCCTTTATTGTACACTACCTTATGAGATTCCAGTATACGAACTGTTTGATAAAAGTGAAATTAAAAGAAAAACTCATTACCGAAAAAATCAATTTCACAATTATATGTGTTGTTTGAAATATAAAAAGAGGGTTCTTAATCACTACAATGCAAGGTAAGTGGACCTAACACTGCAGAGGTGAGTTCAAACCAAGTGTCGAATCTCTCGATCATCGAAAAAGGTTATACTACTCTACCGTTATTCCAATGTTTAGTCTAAACATTGTCGTTGAAAAGATTATTAACTAGAAAACATACTAACAAAAGCTATAGCCAAAATCAATGAACAATTATCAAAAGAAATCTATTTAATGCAGAAGTTTGTATCTTGAGATCCCCTATCCTTGTTATTACTTCAATTGATTGACTTTAATAGAAATAGATGTTTTATTAACGAATTAGGCCATCATACTCTCAACCGGAACATCTCTCTCTCTTGGTGAAAGTCACCTTATTCATTAACCCTTAGACGAGAATCTCTTCTCTCCATAACAAATTATAAATGTTATAAACACAGGTCACAAACGAACCTAAACGTGCATCATTTATATCTCTAGTCTAATGCCCTAATTAATCCCCAAATTGATTGCCCTAGGGTGTTCTTCCTTTTTCAATTCCAAATACCCTTCCGATTAATCCAATTTTACGACATATAAAGTGCAAGAAAATACCAATTGAAGAACAATTCAATCATCTAAAATATTCAATTTCATAAAAATGAAATCAATTTCATAGAAAAAAATTAGGGTTCAATCCTTAATCTAAACCATAAAACTACTCACTATTCATAATGTAAAATTGAACTAAATGATTAAAATATATAGAAGAAAGGAAAAGAAAGGCTTAGCAATGATTTTGGAAGCTGAATTGCGATTCCAAAATACGACCGAGCTTGTCTCTCGAGTTGTCCAACTGATGCCCAAATTTTCCTTGTCAATCCTTGAATCTTCTTAAAAACCTTCAATTCTACTCTCTAATCTAATTCTTAGCTAATTGAGGTAAAAATTGGGGGAAATTTCTCTAAGCCCTAATGGCAAAAGTAAAAAAAAAAGAATGGTGAACAAAATCCCTTTTCAATCTGTCTAAAAATTGGCTTAAAAGCTACTTAAATTTGGACCTATAGTCGATGATAGATCGGGTCCTACCGTCGTCGGTAGGCCTGTGTCTTCCATTTCTCTTTTGCGCCTTGAACCTAACGTCGGAGGTGTGGGGAGCCTACCGTCGCCGGCAGGGCTCGATTTTCTGCTCGTTAGTTGCCAATGTACCTACTGCTGACGGTGGGTTAGCCTACCTCTGGCATTAAGTCCTCTACGTGGTCATCGTTTGGCATCGTTTTCTGTCGTTTTCCCTTGTATCTTTCTTCAGCAAGCACCGAAGATAAGAATGGGAAAGATTAGACTTAAACGTATACTTTATACTTTATACCTTAAAAATACCGAAAAATGATGAAACTAACATATAAAATAATTGACGAAATAACTACTATCAATATGATACAAGAGACCTTAGAATTATATCACAACTATGCTAATAAAAGAATTTACGTATCTACAATATGAGAATAGTATGAGACCTAGTCACTAACAACAACATATATATATACATATATTATGTTGAACGTAAATACAAGACTATTTATAACTACAATTATTCCATTCCTTATTGATTATCATTAATCTTTAATTTCAGCACAACATAGTAAATAGAGACTATAGCCACATATATAACGCTCTAGATGAATTGTAGGTTGAGGTAAAAAAACAAGTGAGTTTATAATTCTAAACCGATACCCACTAGTTTTTAAACATATAATAGAGCTTTGGGCTAATCCTAATTAGTGAGTATTCTAGTGAGTATTCTAGAACACTTATTTCATCTTTCTTACATCAACCCCTGATATATTTTAAAGAATGATAAATACCGCTAAAGCCCAAAACCGCAGAAGAAATTAAATGAAGTACTCCATATACAAAGTACGGAAAGGTGTCTATAACTTCTCCCCCAGGACCTACTCCCCAACCTAGAGTAGCTAGGTGGGGAAATAAAATTAACCATTGTTCATACATAGGTTTCTCTAGTACGAAATGAGCCACTTCAAATAGGTCCATTGCTCTGGCCCAGAATACGATTAATCTGGCGTGGGCTACATGAGCTCCTAGTAGTTTATCGGATAAATTGATAAGTCGGGCATTTCCAGCCCACCAAGCGAAACCGGTGGTTTCTTGGTCACGACCAGCTAAAGCTTAGCTTGCTTAAGTATCCCGTCTAATTCAATTATGGACTTTTCCATATTATGCATATTGAAGTTCATGACAAACTGATCATAGTCAAAAGTTAAAGAGGCCAAGATCATATCAGTAACATGACTTACAGGTGCTCCACGTTTTTC
This sequence comes from Catharanthus roseus, assembly GCA_028651295.1. Lineage (NCBI taxonomy): Eukaryota > Viridiplantae > Streptophyta > Magnoliopsida > Gentianales > Apocynaceae > Catharanthus > Catharanthus roseus. Next base: position 778,663 of record JAPQWS010000102.1, read on the forward strand.
AAGCTGATCAAAATAACCCTTCATCTTAAGGACGTAGAACTAACTAAAGTGCTTGGAGTCATTTTGAAGCTATTCAACACCTTAGTAGTAAGATACCTCTCTTGACGTGCTTGCTCTTGGAACATTTCCTTGAGCTGTTTCAATATCTCATAAGCCTCAACTTCCTCGAATTGCTTTTACAACTCAGATTCCATCGTAGCTAACATGAGACATGTCACATCATTAGAATCATCTTTGTGCTTACTAGAAGCATCCTTTTCGACTCTAGGAGCATTGTTAGCTGGTTGATTAGGGATAGGGTTCTCAACTACATACAGCCCTTTTTCTTGTTTAAGGACAATCCTTAAATTTTGTGCCCAATCAAGAAAGTTTGTCCCATGAAGCTTATCCTTTTCAAGCACGGATCGCAACGAGGTATTTGAATTGTTTGAGGGCATTATCTACATAGAATTTGCAAAGTAAAATTAAATAAATGAAGCATTAATTTTTCCTGAAATATTCAATACTTGATATAAATCGTGGGTAGAAAAATTCTATTTTATAATAATCATAAGCTTTGGCTTAACACCCATAATTAGAGAAAAATAGATTAATGGGATTTACATCTATATATACCAGAAAAATCCCATATGATGCCCTAGGCTCGAAACCGTTTTGATAGCCTTGTTAACCTAAACCATTCCAAGCATATGGAAAGCACCATTTTCCATCTTCCCCTACTTAGGTAACCATTTATGTCTTGCTTTGGCAATGAGACAAAATGATGATCTAGGCATGGAGAAGTGCTTATGATCATGGAAGACATTTTATGACTTAATTTTTACATGGTTTCAAAAACCTTCTTCCTTTTATATATTTTATTTTATAAAACATATATCCAATAAAATAAAAAGAAATAAACTAAACATCACATGCATAATATACATAGAATAAAACGCATCATAGCATGGCCCTAATTCTATGTTGACTTCCACGAGCCTCATAGAAGTCAAAGGTCAGTCTAGGTAAGTCTTAATCTCCACGAGCTTGCCTCCAACGTCTTAGCCTTCTCTTCTTGTTGCATATGATAGAAAAACATACATAGGAATAGGAAATAGAATAAACCTATTCTAGTAAAGCTTGATAATATTATATCATTCGTTTTTCTTTTCGGGGACGCTACCTCCTGAGATCCCCACAAGGGCACTGCCGTTTGACCCCTCCCACTGACCGGTCAGTGGGATCGCCATTTTCTTTCAAGTACAAAATCCCCGGAAACCCCCTCGTTATTTTTGGCATGTTTCTTTCTATCTTTAGATGCATGGTGCATAGCATGGCCCTTTACCTCTTGTGATTGGTTGGTTTATTTTCTTAATAGGTGGTAATGTTTTTTTTTTTTTTAAATACGGCATGCGTGTCGTCGTTTTCAATGCACTTCTTGGTCCTGAGACGCTTGAAGAATCTTTTTTATTATTCGGTTATGGGTTGGTTTGAAAATAAATGAATTGCTAGTTGTAGAATATTATTCTCGTCAGACTTAAACCTAACTAAAATAAAAATGAAAGGTTCAGGCAATTTTCTTCCCTTTCGTCAAAATAAATTAACCTAAAACTACTTAACGGGGTTGATCCGGAGTTTCCCCCTTTTTCGGATCCTAGACCGAAGGAATATTTTCAGTCCTTGGCTACTCTTTCCATTCCAAGAGTTTCTTTGCGACTAGTTTATGTGTCACAGTAATTAGGAGAGTCGATAGCAAAGAAAGTTGGAATAGGGTTATCCATTTCCCATTGTTGTTAGAAAAATCGGTAAACTAAAACGAAAAGAGAGGGATTCGAACCCTTGATAAACAAAAGCCTACATAGCAGTTTCAATGGTACTCCTTGATCCACTCGGCCATCTCTCTTATATAATGATTATGACCCCAAACCGGAGTGAATAGCGAGTCATTCATATTACTATTAATAAAAAATTTCTTATAATTTAATCCATAACAATTTTCACATTGAACCCACAAATGCCTATATTTTTTAGTTACATCGATATCATCAGAACTTTCTATAGTTAAATCACCACTACCTTCTGCGGGGGTTTGTATATCCGAACCCTCCCTTTCACTATTAGTTAGACTTTCTTCACCATTACTTAGACTTTCACCACAAATGGACCTATAAATGTAACTATTATTGTAATTATCACTATCACTTACCATGGAAGTATCGACACAGATTTGAGACTGAAGATAACTGTCAATGCAACTATTAATATGATTATTCCAACTACATTGAGTATCGTAGGAAATCTACTCCTAATGTTTTGATGGTTCATAAGGGGCAGTTCAAGAAGAACAAGGGAAAGGGAAAGGATATGGCCAAGAAGGGTAAAGGCAAGCAGAACCCTAAGCCCAAGGTTAAACCACCGAAGGAAGGGACTTGCTTCAACTGCAATGAACTTGGTATTGGAAAAGGAACTGCAAGCTCTACTTGGAAGAAAAGAAGAAGCAAAAGGCCAGTGAGACTGCCCCTTAAGGTATTTTCATTATAGGAATTAATATATCTACTCCTACTTTATGGGTATTAGATACCAGATGTGGAGCTCACATTTGTGTAAATGTGCAGGGACTCAAAAATAGTAGATCTTTGGCAAAAGGAGAGGTGGACATGTGAGTAGCAAATGGAGCAAAAGTTGTTGCTATAGCTGTAGGGACATTTGATCTACTTTTGCCCAGTGGGCTTATCATTGAACTTAAAGATTGTTATTATGTTCCGACTATGAGCAGGAACATCATTTCAGTTTCTTGTTTGGATATTGAGTGGTTTTGAGTTTATTACTAAGAATGGTAAAAGTTCTATTTATAAAAATGGTATTTTCTATGGGGATGCCTCTTTATTTAATGGACTTTACATTCTGAACCTACATAATTCCACCAGTAAGCCCATCTATAACATAAATACAAAAAATTTAATTCTAATGATTTAAATCAAACTTATTTCTGGCATTGTCGTTTGGGCCACATAAATGAGAAATGCATATCCAAAATCCATCAAGATGGACTTTTATCTTCATTTGACCTTGAGTCTTATGACAACTGCGATTCTTTTTTATTGGGCAAAATGACTAAAAGTCCATTTACAGGACAAAGTGAAAGGGCTACTGATTTATTAGAACTTATACATACCGATGTATGTGGACTAATGAACGCACAAGCCAGAGGAGGTTTTCAGTACTTCATTAGATTTACAGATGATTTCAGTAGATATGGTTATGTGTATCTAATGAATTATAAATCTGATTTCTTTCAAAAAAGTTAAAGGAATTTCAAAATGAAGTAGAGAACCAACTTGGAAGGAGTATCAAATTACTTCGATCAGATTGAGATGGTGAATACTTAGGCCAAGAGTTTGACGAACACCTTAAAAATTGTGGGATATTATCACAATTAACTCCACCAGGAACACCACAATGGAATGGTGTGTTTGAATGCAGAAATCGAAATCTATTAGATATGGTTCGATCTATGATGAGTAAAACAGATCTTTTAATTTCTTTTTGGGGTTATACTCTAGAAACTGCTTCATGCATATTAAATAGAGTTCCATGTAAAGCTGTTCAGAAGACACCATATGAGATATGAACCAGGAAAAAACCTAGTTTAGCATTTCTCAAAATTTAGGAATGTGATGCTTATGTGAAGCGATCATTATCGGAAAAACTAGCACCCAAATCTAATAAGTATCTGTTTGTGGGATATCCTAAGGAAACTAAAAGGTACTATTTCTATCTTCCATTTAAAAGCAAAGTGTTTGTTGCTCCTAACGGAATTTTCCTTGAAAGGGAATTCATTTCCAAAAAAGTTAGTGGGAGTAGAACCCATCTTGATGAAGCTCAAGGATAGCAGACTATTTCTGAACTGAGTATGGACTCATACTGAGCCCGAACCTTTGACACAAGGCCCAAGAAAGTCTGGTAGGATTCCTCAGATGCCAAAGGGATATGGATTTCTTGTGACTGAGGTTCATAATGTTGATCTTATTGATCAAGGGGAACCTAATTCCTACCATGATGCTAGTCATAGTCATGAATCTAGCAAATGGCTAGAGGCTATGAAATCAGAAATGCAATCAAGTTTGGATTTGATTGATCCACCTGAACATTGCTGGACCATAGGGTGTAAATGGGTTTTCAAAAAGAAAACTGACATGGATGGCAATGTGCACACTTACAAAGCACGACTGGTAGCAAAACATTATAGACAAACTCATGGTATAGACTATGATGAAACCTTTTCTCCAGTTGTAATGCTTAAGTCAATCAGAATTCTACTTGCATTGCAGCATATAATAATTATGGAATATGGCAAATGGATGTTAATACTGCCTTTCTCCATGAAAATCTATTGGAGGATGTGTATATGACACAACCTGAAGGTTTTATTCATCCTTCGAATTCTAGTAAAGTCTGTAAACTTCAAAGATCCATTTATGGCTTGAAGCAAGCATCCAGAAGTTGGAATCTTCATTTTGATGAAGCAATTAAAGAATTTAATTTCATCAAGAATGAAGATGAACCTTGTGTGTACAAAACGGTTACAAGAAATGCAGTAGTCTTCTTAGTGTTCTTTGTCGATGACATCTTGTAAATTGAGAATGACATCCCCACTTTGGAAAGTGTAAAAGCTTGGTTGGGGAAGTGTTTTTAAATGAAATATTTAGGTGAAGCAGCCTATATTCTAGGCATTAGGATCTATCGAGATAGATCTAAAAACCTAATTGGGCTATGTCAGAGTGGATATATTGACAAGGTACTAAAAAGGTTCAGTATGCAAGATTCTAAGAGAGGATTCTTGTCGATGTCACATGGTGTTAAACTCAGTAAGTCTCACAGTCCTACCACAAGGGAGGATACATAACGCATGAGTAAGATTCCTTACACTTCCGCAATTGGATCTATCATGTACGCCATGTTATGAACTCGCCTAGATGTCTTGTGTGCGTTAAGAATGACTAGCAGATTCTTGTTAAATCTTATTGAACCACATTGGACTGCAGTAAAAAACATTCTTAAGTACTTTAGAAGGACTAAAGAGATTTTTTTGATCTACGGAGGTCAGGAAGGAGAGCTTATTGTAAATGGTTACACGGATGCTAGCTTTCAGACTGATGTAAATGATTTTAGATCACAATTTGGATTTTTGTTTTGTTTGAATGGAGGTGTTGTGAGCTGGAAGAGTTCAAAGCAAGATATCGTGGCCGATTCTACTACAGAGGCTGAGTATGTGGCTGCTTCTAATGCAGCCAAGGAGGCTGTTTAGATCAGAATGTTCATCACTAAACTAGGTGTGATTCCTAGCATTGTAAACCCAGAGGACCTATATTGTGATAATACAGGAGCCATTGTACAAGCTAAGGAACCTAGATCTCATCAACGATCCAAACATATTCTCAGGCGTTTCCATCTCATCCGAGAAAGTATTGGGCGTGGAGACGTAAAAATTTGCAAAGTAGATACCAGTGAAAATGTCGCAGATCCGTTGACAAAGCCACTCCCACATCTTAAGCATGAGAGTCATACTTGGTGAATGGGTTTGAGAATCATGTCAAATTGGTAGTAGGGCAAGTAGGAGATTGTTAGTATATGCCCTAGACCAATTGACTTACATTTATGATTTATGAAGCATGTATTTTGAATTGAATTTTATGCTCTTGGTCATCATGTGACTTGATAGTAAAACCTTTATTGCTAACAAAATAAAATTCTTGTTAGTCCCTTGTTTTATCACATCTTGTATTATTAAACTAGTTCGAAGTTGATTGATGATCAAGTTTTGCTGATCATGAATATCAGATATAAAATCAATTCATAAATACATATTGAGAATATTGTATTGGACATGACACAAAGTGAAGAAGAAATATTTCATGCATTTAAGTCATAAGCATTTGTTCTCAGTTTTATATTTTGTGTCCGTTGACCTAATGTTTCTAATGCTTCTTGCATTGGGAGAAAATATGTTTTGACATAGTCAAACATCACTTTTAATTAGATGATTCTTATGACTATTAGTTAAGCTGTTTTCTTGTTATGGCTTGAATATTGGAGATAGTGAAAGGGGTTTGTCCCTCTCTTTTTAGAGAGAGATATCCATGAGCCCTTGATAAGGAAGACTATAAAATACGCATGGCCATGCCCAAATAAGTATTAATAAGGTGTTATTAATGTTATTTGTCAGAACAGTCTGCCTGGTGATCAAGTAAATAGTTAATTAAATTTTATAAGGATGACTCAATCCATACCTTATACTTTATTGGGATATCGTGTCACAAAAGGACTAAATATTAAAATTGATGCTAGGTTATTATTGCTTTTACTTAACTTTGGTAAGCATAATGTCCTGCTAGAGGCTGCTTATGTTTTGTGAATAAATGTCTAGGACATTTTTCATTCAGTGCTAACATTAAGTGAACCTATAGGGTCACACGCATAGATGATCTTGTGAGCACAATATCTATGTTCAATGAATCTAGATTGTGTCCAGATTTGTTGAACGTATACAAAAGGGGAATCAGATTCCATAATATATTTTCTGGTAAGTTAATAAGTAAGTAATTTTATTTATCAGATAAATGAAACTAATTACTTAATATGATTCATCCAATCGTTGGATGATTATAGGAATAGATGGATGAGATTAAACTGTCATTTGATGACAATTAGGGTTCTGATATTAACAGTTATAAAAGGTTATGTTAACCTTTTTTCCATAGCTGTCTTCATCTGAGAAAAACCAAAAACCTAAACCTTAGAACAGCGTTAATAGTATCTAGCCCCTGTCTCTCCTTCTTTCGACGTATTACCAGATAGTCAGGTTTAGTTTTGAAAAGTTTTCAGAACACAGAAGGGACTAGCATCTCGATCGCTTGCAGAGGAGTTCATCGCGTCAATACCAGTAGAGGGCGAAGCGTAAACAGTAGCGCCTCCACACCGAACGGCAGAAAACATCGAGGTAGTTCCTATCCAATTGGTTTTTCTAGTATGTGTAGATCCTGTTCGTGGATTTTCGTAGTTTTCATTTTATTTATGTTTTACCTATGAACTCCAACATATATAACTTACACCTGTTAGATCTTTGGACTTAATTCATTTGCACATGCACTTGTATAGCATTTTGACATGTAGACGTACATGTATGGCTTAATCTAATGATGTGTTTGTTATTATACATATTTTGAGACCCAATTAAGGTATTCTATATTTACATAAGTGGGTCTGTCATCTTAATAAATGTGTGGCGTCTCTTTATAAATGTGTAGAGTCTCTTTATAAATGTGTAGAAACCTAGGGGTTGTATTGCAAAACTATGATGGGTTGTTTAGCCAATATATCTATATATTAGGATTATGGTCCCTAATTGCATGTACACTTTAGATCGTTAGCCTCCTCTAAAAGTCTCCATCTCTTTGAGGTAAACGGCTGCATACGTAACAATCCGAAGAACCAAACCCGATCTCCAATATTTTAATCGTCATGGATCAAGGTACATGTTTCGATTCTTATTCCAAATAATTTATTGAGTAAGGTTCAATTCTTGGGATTAATTGTTTCAATCTCCCTTTAAGTTCTATCAATGGTATCAGAGCCCCCTTACATAAAATTTTTTTTGGATTCTTGATTTGGTGTTTGTTTTAAGAAACCGTTTTTTTCAAGAAAGGAATTACCGATTCAATCTTTCTTACTATTGTTTTGGTTTCTTCTGATCAATTGGATGAAGCGTTTCCGCTGCCGCTCTTTTTATGTTCTTTGAGTTTTATTTATGGAGCATGATTATGTGATCTGATTTTGTTTTTGGAAAAACAAATAAACGCTTTTATATGGCGATAGTCAAATCGCGTTTTTCGATAATTAAACATGAAGTTACGATCTGCATGTTTCCATTTTTTTTCTTTTTTTTTTTATGGTTGCGTAGCTTTGCACTGCCATAGAGGATGAGCAGCAATGTTTTTTTTTTTTTTTTTGCTTTTCTCATGGATCAAGTATGTTGCAAGCATATATGATCCTCTTTTTATGATTATTATATTATAATGTTGTGAATCTTTTGAAGCATTCATGATTTATGTTTTGCAACTTTATTGTATTAAACTTCTTCGTTTCAGATATCACGTTGATGTTTTTTTATGTCATCATTTTTATGTAGATATACATATGATTATTTACATATTATCTATGATTCTTGTATGTGTAATAGTTATTAAGTATCCTTAATGAGCGTTAAGTCGGCCCAAAGGAAGGCTTGAAACTTGACTAGAGTTTACTATTAGTGTTCGATAACTACATCAAGAAAATTACATGCAAGCTAACTCTTTATCCAATGACTAGACTTAGTGTTGCACCGATGTTCTTATGATGGGATGTTGTTATGAATATAGCCTATAAGTTGTTAAAGTTTTATATATATATATAATGAGTGAGTTTTATTTATTTTTTTTTATATTATGTTTTCTGTTATAGTTACTGGTATCTCTGTTGCTCAATTATCTGCTAATTTGAGTAATATTCTGCCTTTAAATGATACCAACTTTAAAGCTTGGAAAGATGAGTTTGCAATTCATCTAGATTATTTGGATCTAGACTTGGCTATTAGGGAGCCACGACCAGTTGAACTAACGAATACTAGTACCTCTTAACAATGGAGGGAAATGGCTCAGTAGGAATGCTCAAATAGCTTATGTCTAATGATCATGAAGAGTACAATTCGAGAGACTTTTCTTGCTAACATGATAGATGAAAATAATGCAGTTAAGTTTCTTGAACAGTTGGAACAACGTATTTGTAAAAAGCAAAAAAAGTAGAGACTATTACGTAATTGCATAAACTCACTGCCATGAGGTACAATGGTTCGGGAAATATTAGGGAATACGTTCTTGAGATGTCTCATATTATATCAAAACTTAGGACACTGAAGTTGGATCTTCCTGATGATCTACTGGTGTACCTTGTTTTTATGTCTCTTCATCCTCAATTTGGGGAGTTTGAGGGGAATTATAACTGTCAATAAGACAAATGGACAGTCAATGAACTCATCTCACATTTATTGGAGGAGAAAGAAAGAATGAGAAAACATAAGGTCGATAGTATTAATCTCGTTTTCTTAATAGGTAACAAGAACAGAAAGGGCAAAATGACTACGGATCAGTGAAGAAAAAAAAAAGAAGGATCGGTCAAAAGATATAAAGTGCTTTTTCTGCAAGAATCCCTCTCATGTTAAGAAGGAATGCCCCAAGTATCACGCATGACGCGTGAAAAAAATTATGCCCCAAACTTTCGTCTGTTCAGAGGTTAATTTAGTTTTGGTGCCAAGATATACCTGATGGTTAGATTCTGCCGCCACTACTCAAATAAGTATATCTATGCAGGATTGCAGAGTTACCGCCAACCAAGGGATGCAAAAAGATTCATATATAAGGGAGATAGCAGTACGACAGAAGTTGAAGCTTAGGAATTTTTAACTTATCATTAAAGACTGGTTTATTTTTAGAGTGGAAAGAAATATTCATTGTGGTGTCACTTAGACAGAATTTAGTTTCTATTCTAGTTTTGGATAAAGAAGGATATTTTTGTTCATTTGGCAATAAACAGTGTCGTCTCTATTTTGATTCTAAATTGTTAGGAAATGGTTTTTATATCCTTATGATAATTTATATGAGCTTGAGACTACTTCTCTTAATGAATCCTTGCATGTAAGTACACATAATACCAAATGAAAATTAACGAATGAGAACTCCTATACATTATGGCGCAAACGATTAGGTCATATCTCCAAAAAGATAATTCACAGACATGTGTCTGAAGGAATTCCTGACACGCTTGACACTTAAGATAAGAAAATATGTAGGAAGTGTATTGAAGGTAAATTAATAGACAAGAAAAAGATAGGTGCCAAGAGAGCTAAAGATGTCTCAGAAATAGTACATACGGATACATGTGGACCATTCTCTGTGGCTTCTTAGAATGGTCAATAGTACTTTATAACATTTATAGACGATTACTCTTGTTATGGATACCTATACTTGATACATGACAAATCAGAGGCCTTGGATAAGTTCAAAGTTTCTAAAGCTAAAGCTAAAAATCAACTAGGCAAAAGGATTAAATTCATCAAATTTGACTGTGAAGGTAAATATTACGGCAGAAATATGTTAGAATATACCCTAGACCAATTGATTTACATTTATTACTTACGATGTGTGTATTTCGAATTGTATTTTATGCTCTTGGTCATGAAGTATGTGACTTTATAGTAAAACCCTTCTTGCTAATAAAATACTATTCCTATTTTTCCTTATTTTTATCACATCTTGTATTATTAAATGTTAGTATATGCCCTAAGACCAATTGACTCATATTTATGATTTATGAAGCATGTATTTTTTGAATTGTATTTTTTGCTCTTGGTCATGAAGTATGTGACTTGATAGTAAAACCCTTATAGCTAATAAAATACTATTCTTATTTGTCCCTAGTTTATTATATCTTGTAAACTAGTGTGAAGTTGAATGATGGTCAAGTTTTACTGATCATGAATATGAGATATAAAATCAATTCATAAATACATATTGAGAATATTGTATTAGACATGACCCAAAGTGAAGAAGAAATATTGCACGGGTTTAAGTTATAAGTATTTCTTCTCAGTTTTATATTTGTGTCCTTTGACCTAATGTTTCTAATGTTTCTTGTATGGGGAGAAAATATGTTTTGACATAGTCAAACATCACTTTTAATTAGGTGATCATTACGACTATTAGTTGGCTTATTTTCTCGTCATGGCTTGAATATTGGAGATAGTGAAAGGGTTTTGTCCCTCTCTTTTTAGTGAGAGATATCCATGGGCCCCTTGATAAGGAAGACTGGAAAATATGCATGGCCATGCTCAAATAAGTATTAATAAGGTGTTATTAATATTATTTGTTGGAACAGTCTGCCTGGTGATCAAGTAAGTGGTTAATTAAGTTTTATAAGGATGACTTGGTCCATGCCTTATACTTAATCAGGATATCGTGTGACAAAAGGACTAAATATTAAATCTGATGCTAGGTTATTATTACATTTACTTAACTTGGGTAAGGATAATGTCTTGCTAGAGGCCACTTATATTTTGTGAATAAATGTCTAGGACATTTTTCATTCACTGCCAACGTTAAGTGAACCTACAGGGTCACACACATAGACGATCTTGTGAGCATAATGTCCACGTTCAATGAATCTAGATTGTGTCCTGATTCGTTGAACGTATACAAAAGGGGAATCAGATTCCATATTGTATTTTCTGGTAAGTTAATAAGTAATTAATTTTATTTAATCAAATAAATGAAATTAATTACTTAATATTACTCATCTAACCGTTGGATGATTATAGGAATAGAGGGACGAGATTAAACTATCATTAGATGACAGTTAGGGTTTTGATATTGACAGCTATAAAAGATTATGTTAGCCTTTTCTTGGTGGCCGTCCTTTTTCTGATTAAAGAAAAACGAAACCCTAAACCCTAGAACGACGATATAGTATCTAGTCTCCTCTCTCCGAAATACGACCGATTACCAGATAGTCAGGATCAGTTTTGAACAGTTTTCAGAACACAAAAGGGGCTAGTATCTCGATCGCTTGCAGAGGAGTTCGTCACGTGGATACTAGCAGAGGGCGAAGCGTACAAAGGAGCGCCTCCACAACGAACAATCAAAACATTGAGGTAATTTCTATCCAATAGGTTTTTCTAGTATGTGCAGATCCTGTTGGTGGATTTTCGTAGTTTTATTTTATTTTCTTTTTGCCTACGGAGTCCAACAGTGCTGGCAGAGCCTCATATATACTAGTTTTACTGATTTTATCTGTTACCGCTTCTAGTACTTGTGCTGTTTTCAATCGGCCTTATAGTAAGGTTTCTGATTAGTGTAACAATCAGAGTAAATTGAATTATAGGATTCGCATATATCATATTCTATTTTACTTATCAATGCGATTAATTAAACAGAATGTTGTTACTGCCAAATTTTTTTCGTACAGTCTGTAATCTGTGCAATTTAATTTTTAAAACTAATATGCGGAATCACATAATTTAATGTTTAACAGTTAAACAAAATTTCTGGCGGCATGATTTTAGGGTTTATGACGGCAGTAACTCATCTAATGAGTTAGAAAGGAAAAATCATTTTTCTTTCCGGGGGCGCTGCCCCCTCAAACCCCCGTAAGGGTGCTGCCCCTTGACCCCATTTTCTTCCGGGGGCTTCGCCCCCGGATCCCTCTTGTTGTTTTTGGCATGTTTCTTTCTATCTTTAGATGTATGGTGCATAGCATGGCCCTTAACCTCCTGTGATTGATTGGCTTATTTTGTTAATAGGTTGTATGTTTTTAAATACGGCCTTCGTGTCGTTGTTTTCATTGATGTAATATTATCAAGCTTTACTAGAATAGGTTAATTCTATTTCATATTCCTATGTATGTTTTCTGTCCTATGTAACAAGATTAGAAGGCCAAGACATTGGAGGCAAGCTCATGGAGATGAAGACTTACCTAGATTGACCTTTGACTTCCATGAGGCTCGTGGAAGTCAATATAGGATTAGGGACCATGCTATGATACGTTTTATTTGATGTATATATGTATTGCATGTGACGTTTAGTGTATTTCCTTTTATTTTTGGATATATGTTTTGTGAAATAATATACAAATAAAAGGAAGAAGGTTTTTGAAACCATGTAAAAATTAAGTCGTAAAATGCCTTCCATGATCATAAGCACTTCTTCATGCTTGGATCACTATTTTGTCTCATTAATAACACCTTATTAATATTTATTTGAGCATGGCCATGCATATTTTCCAGTCGTCCTTATCAAGGGGCCCATGGATATCTCTCTCTAAAAGAGAGGGACAAATCTCTTTCACTATCTCCAATATTCAAGCCATGACGAGAAAATAAGCCAACTAATAGTCATAATGATCACCTAATTAAAAGTGATGTCTGACGATGTCAAAACTTATTTTCTCCCCATGCAAGAAACATTAGGTCAAAGGACACCAAATATAAAACTGAGAAGAAATACTTATAACTTAAACCCATGCAATATTTCTTCTTCACTTTGGGTCATGTCCAATACAATATTCTCAATATGTATTTATGAATTGATTTTATATCTCATATTCATGATCAGTAAAACTTGACCATCAATCAACTTCACACTAGTTTACAAGATGTAATAAACTAGGGATAAATAAGAATAGTATTTTATTAGCTATAAGGGTTTTACTATCAAGTCACATACTTGATGACCAAGAGCATAAAATACAATTCAAAAAATACATGCTTCATAAATCATAAATGTGAGTCAATTGGTCTTAGGGCATATACTAAAAGTTTTGTGGGGCTAAATTGAAAAAAGAAAATTTCAAAGGCTTAAATGTAAAAACCTTAAAACTTTTTTTAAGAAATAAAATTGTTGGGGGGGGGGGGGAGGGGGGGCTCGAGCCCACCAGAGCCCCCCTATAGTTCCGTCCCTGCATATAGATGTAAATCCCATTAATACATTTTTCTCTAATTATGGGTGTTAAGACAAAGCTTACTTATGATTAGAATAAAATGAATTTTTATACCCATGATTTATATCAAGTGTTGAATATTTCGGAGAAAATTTAATGCTTCATTTATTTAATTTTACTTCGCAAATTCTATGTAGATAATGGCCTCAAACAATTCAAACACCTCGTTGCGATCCGTGCTTGAAAACAATAAGCTTAGTGGGACTGGCTTTCTTTATTGGGCACGAAATTCAAGGATTGTCCTTAAACAAGAAAAAAAGCTACATGTACTTGAGAACCCTATCCCTAATCAACCAGCTAACAACGCCCCTAGAGTTGAAAAGGATGCTTATAGTAAGCACAAGGATGATTCTAACGATGTGACATGTCTCATGTTGGCTACAATGGAATCTGAGTTGCAAAAGCAATTCGAGGAAGTTGAGGCTTATGAGATGATAAAACAGCTCAAGGAAATGTTCCAAGAGCAAGCACGTCTACCACTAAGGCGTTGAATAGCTGCAAAATGACCCCTGGCACTTCAGTTAATGCTCATGTCCTTAAGATGAAAGGGTATTTTGATCAGCTTGAAAAACTTGGAGCACCTGTAAATCATGACTTGACTACTGATATGATCTTGGCCTCTTTGACCTCTGACTATGATCAGTTTGTCATGAACTTCAATATGCAGAATATGGAAAAGTCCATAAATGAATTGCACGGGATGCTCAAGCAGGCTGAACAAAAAATTAGGAAGTCTACTCCTAATGTTCTGATGGTTCAGAAGGGGCAGTTCAAGAAGAACAGGGGAAAGGGAAAGGGAAAGGATATGGCCAAAAAGGGTAAAGGCTAGCAGAAGCCCACGCCCAAGGTTAAACCACCAAAGGAAGGGACTTGCTTCCACTGCAATGAACCTGGTCATTGGAAGAGGAATTGCAAGCTCTACTTGGAAGAAAAGAAGAAGCAAAAGGCCAGTAAGACTGCCGCTTCAAGTATTTTCGTTATAGAAATTAATATGTCTACTCCTACTTCATGGGTATTAGATACCGGATGTGGAACTCACATTTGTGTAAACGTGTAGGGACTCAAAAGGAGTAGATCATTGGCAAAGGGAGAGGTGGACCTACGAGTTGCAAATGGAGCAAAAGTTGATGTTGTAGCTGTAGGGACATTTGATTTACTTTTGCCTACTGGGCTTATAATTGAACTTAAAGATTGTTATTATGTTCCTGCTATGAGTAGGAATATCACATCAGTTTCTTGTTTGGATATTGATGGTTTTGAGTTTAATACTAAGAATGGTAAAAGTTCTATTTATAAAAATGGTATTTTCTATGAGGATGCCTCTTTATGTAATGGACTTTACATATTTAACCTACATGATTCCATTAGTAAGCCCATCTATAACATAAATACAAAGAAATTTAAATCTAATGATTTAAATCAAACTTACTTCTGGCATTGTCGTTTGGGCCATATAAATGAGAAACGCATATCCAAACTCCATCAAGATGTACTTTTATCTTCATTCGACCTTGAGTCTTATGAAAAATGTGATTCTTGTTTATTGGGCAAAATGACTAAAAGTCCATTTACAGGGCAAAGTGAAAGGGCTTCCGATTTATTGGAACTTATACATACTGATGTATGTGGGCCAATGAACACATAAGCTAGAGGAGGTTTTCAGTATTTCATTACATTCACAGATGATTTCAGTAGATATGGTTATGTCTATCTAATGAAACACAAATATGATTCCTTTCAAAAGTTTAAGGAATTTCAAAATGAAGTACAGAATCAACTCAGAAGGAGTATCAAATTACTTCGATCAGATCGAGGTGGTGAATACTTAGGCCAAGAGTTTGACGAAAATCTAAAAAATTGTGGGATAGTATCACAATTAACTCCACCAGGAACACCATAATGGAATGGTGTGTCAGAACGCAGAAATCGAACTCTATTGGATATGTTTCGATCTATGATGAGTCAAACAGATCTTCCAATTTCTTTTTGGGGTTATGCTCTAGAAACTACTGCATTCATATTAAATAGAGTTCCATCTAAAGCTGTTCAGAAGACACCATATAAGATATGGACTAGGAAACAACCTAGTGTAGTATTTCTCAAAATTTGGGGATGTGATGCTTATGTGAAACAATCATTATTTGAAAAACTAGCACCCAAATCTGATAAGTGTCTGTTTATGGGATATCCTAAGGAAACTAAAGGATACTACTTTTATCTTCCATCTGAAAACAAAGTGTTTGTTGCTTGGAACGGAATTTTCCTTGAAAGGGAATTCGTTTCCAAAAGAGTTAGTGGGAGTAGAATCCATCTTGAAGAAGCTCAAGGACAGCAGACCATTTCTGAACCGAGTATATATACTCAGTTGGACTCACATATTCATACTGATCCTGAACCTTGGACACAAGGACCAAGAAGGTTTGGTAGGATTTCTCGGATACCACAAAGATATGGATTTCTTGTGACTGAGGATCATAATATTGATCTTATTGATCAAGGTGAACCTAATTCCTACCAAGATGCTATTTATAGTCCTGAATCTAGCAAATGGCTAGAGGCTATGAAATCAAAAATGCAATCCACGCATGATAATCAAGTTTGGACTTTGATTGATCCACTTGAAGGTTGCAAGACCATAGGGTGTAAATGGGTTTTCAAAAAGAAAACTGACATGGATGGCAATGTGCACACTTACAAAGCACGATTGGTAGCGAAAGGGTATAGACAAACTAATGGTATAGACTATGATGAAACCTTTTCTCCAGTTGTAATGCTTAAGTCAATTAGAATTCTACTTGCCATTGCAGCATATTATGATTATGAAATATGGCAAATGGATGTTAAAACAACTTTTCTTAATGCAAATCTACTGGAGGATGTGTATATGACACAACCTGAAGGTTTTATTCATCCTTCAAATTCTAGTAAAGTGTGTAAACTTCAAAGATCCATTTATAGCTTAAAGCAAGCATCTCGAAGTTGGAATCTTCGTTTGGATGAAGCAATTAAAGAATTCAATTTCATCAGGAATGATGATGAACCTTGTGTCTACAAAAGGGTTACAGAAAATGCAGTAGTCTTCTTAGTACTCTATGTCGATGACATCTTGTTAATTGGGAATGATATCCCTACTTTGCAAAGTGTAAAAACTTGGTTGGGGAAGTTTTTTTCAATGAAAGATTTAGGTGAAGCAGCCTATATTCTAGGCATTAGGATCTATCGAGATAGATCTAAAAACCTTATTGGCCTAAGTCAGAATGGATATATTGACAAGGTACTGAGAAGGTTAAGTATGCAAGATTCTAAGAGAGGATTCTTGCCAATGTCACATGGCGTTAAGCTCAGTAAGTCTCAAAGTCCTACCAGAAGGGAGGATACAGAACGCTTGAGTAAGATTCCTTATGCTTCCGCAATTGGATCTATCATGTACGCCATGTTATGCACTCACCCAAATGTCTCGTATGCATTAAGCATGACTAGCAGATTCTAGTCAAATCCTGCTGAACCGCATTGGATTGCAGTAAAAAACATTCTCAAGTACTTAAGAAGGACAAAAGAGATGTTTTTGATCTACAGAGGTTAGGAAGGAGAGCTTGTTGTAAATGGTTACACGGATGCTAGCTTTCAGACTGATGTAGATGACTTAAGATCACAATCTGGATTTATGTTTTGTTTGAATGGAGGTGCTGTGAACTGGAAGAGTTCAAAGCAAGATACCGTGGCCGATTCTACAGAGGCTGAGTATGTGGCTGCTTCTGATGCAGTCAAGGAGGCAGTTTGGATCAGAAAGTTCATCACAGAACTAGGTGTAATTCCTAGCATTGTGAACCCAGTGGACCTATATTGTGATAATACAGGAGCCATTGAACAAGCTAAGGAACCTAGATCTCATCAACGATCCACACATATTCTCAGGCGTTTCCATCTCATTCGAGAAATTATTGAGCGTGGAGATGTTAAAATTTGCAAAGTAGACACCAATGACAATGTCGCAGATCCATTGACAAAGCCACTCCCACAACTTAAGCATGAGAGTCATGCTAGGTCAATGGGTTTGAGAGGCATGTCAAATTGGTGGTAGGGTAAGTGGGAGATTGTTAGTATATGCCCTAAGACCAATTGACTCACATTTATGATTTATGAAGCATGTATTTTTTGAATTGTATTTTATGCTCTTGGTCATCAAGTATGTGACTTGATAGTAAAACCCTTATAGCTAATAAAATACTATTCTTATTTGTCCCTAGTTTATTACATCTTGTAAACTAGTGTGAAGTTGATTGATGGTCAAGTTTTACTGATCATGAATATGAGATATAAAATCAATTCATAAATACATATTGAGAATATTGTATTAGACATGACCCAAAGTGAAGAAGAAATATTGCATGGGTTTAAGTTATAAGTATTTCCTCTCAGTTTTATATTTGGTGCCCTTTGACCTAATATTTCTTGCATGGGGAGAAAATATGTTTTGACATAGTCAAACATCACTTTTAATTAGGTGATCATTATGACTATTAGTTGGCTTATTTTCTCGTCATGGCTTGAATATTGGAGATAGTGAAAGGGATTTGTCCCTCTCTTTTTAGAGAGAGATATCCATGGACCCTTGATAAGGAAGACTGGAAAATATGCATGGCCATGCTCAAATAAGTATTAATAAGGTGTTATTAATATTATTTGTTGGAACAGTCTGCCTGGTGATCAAGTAAGTGGTTAATTAAGTTTTATAAGGATGACTTGGTCCATACCTTATACTTAATCAGGATATCGTGTGACAAAAGGACTAAATATTAAATCTGATGCTAGGTTATTATTACATTTACTTGACTTAGGTAAGGATAATGTCTTGCTAGAGGCCACTTATATTTTGTGAATAAATGTCTAGGACATTTTTCATTCACTGCCAACGTTAAGTGAACCTACAGGGTCACACACATAGACGATCTTGTGAGCATAATGTCCACGTTCAATGAATCTAGATTGTGTCCTGATTCGTTGAACGTATACAAAAGGGGAATCAGATTCCATATTGTATTTTCTGGTAAGTTAATAAGTAATTAATTTTATTTAATCGAATAAATGAAATTAATTACTTAATATTACTCATCCAACCGTTGGATGATTATAGGAATTGAGGGACGAGATTAAACTGTCATTAGATGACAGTTAGGGTTTTGATATTGACAGCTATAAAAGATTATGTTAACCTTTTCTTGGTGGCCGTCCTTTTTCTGATTAAAGAAAAACGAAACCCTAAACCCTAGAACGACGATATAGTATCTAGCCTCCTCTCTCTGAAATACGACCGATTACCAGATAGTCAGGATCAGTTCTGGACAGTTTTCAGAACACTGAAGGGGCTAGCATCCCGAATGCTTGCAGAGGAGTTCGTCGCGTGGATACCAGTAAAGGGCGAAGCGTACAAAGCAGCGTCTCCACAACGAACAATCAGAACATTGAGGTAATTTCTATCCAATCTGTTTTTCTAGTATGTGCAGATCCTGTTGGTGGATTTCCGTAGTTTTATTTTATTTTGTTTTTGCCTACGGAGTCCAACATTAAACTAGTATGAAGTTGATTGATGATCAAGTTTTACTGATCATGAATATGTGATATAAAATCAACTCATAAATACATATTGAAAATATTGTATTGGACATGACCCAAAGTGAAGAAGAAATATTGCATGGGTTTAAGTCTTAAATATTTGTTCTCAGTTTTATGTTTAGTGTCCTTTGACCTAATGTTTCTAATACTTCTTGCATTGGGAAGAAACATGTTTTGACACAATCAAACATCACTTTTAGTTAGGTGATTATTATTACCATTGGTTGAACTATTTTCTTTACATGGCTTGAATATTAGAGATAGTGAAAGGGATTTGTCCCTCTCTTACTAGAGAGATATATACATGGGCCCCTTGATAAGGAAGATTGGAGAATACGCATGGCCATGCTCGAATAAGTATCAATAAAGTGTTATTAATATTATTTATCGGAACATTATACCTGGTGATTAAGTAAATGGTTACTAAAGTTTTGTAATAATCACTCGGTCCATGCCTTATACTTAATTAGGATATCATGTGACAAAAGGACTATATATTAAAACTAATGTTATGCTATCATTTCTTTTACTTAACTTGGGTAAGCATAATGTCTTGCTAGAGGCAACTTATGTTTTGTGGATAAATGTCTAAGACATTTTTCATTCACTACGAACGTTAAGTGAACTTACTAGGTCATATACATAGACGATCTTGTGAGAACGAAGTCCACGTTCAATGAATCTAGATTGTGTCCAAATTCGTTGAACGTATACAAAAAGGGGAATCACATTCCATATTTGATTTTTTGGCAAGTTAATAGGTAATTAATTTTATTTATCAGATAAATGAAATTAATTATGTAATAGTATTCAACCAACCGATGGATGATTATAGGAATAGATGAACGAGATTAAAACTATCATTAGATGACAATTAGAGTTTTGATATTGACAGTTATAAAAGGTTATGTTAACCTTTTTCCCTATAGCCGTCTTCATTTATTTAAAAAACAAAAAGGCTTTAACCTTAGAACGTCAAGAATAGTTTCTAGCCTCTCTCTCTTCAAAATTCCACATATTACTAGATAGTCAGGATTCGTTCTGAACAGGTTTCATAACATCGAAGGGGCTAGCATCCCGATTGCTTGCAGAGGAGTTCATTGCCTGGATACTAGTAGAGAGCGAAGTGTAAATAGCAGCGCCTCCACACCTAACGGCAAAAAACATTGAGGTAGTTTCCTATCCAATTGGTTTTTCTAGTATGTGCGGATCCTGTTGACGGATTTACGTATTTTTTATTTTTTTTGGTCTACAAATTCCAACAAATTGATGGTTCAAGTGAACAACGTCCAGGGCCATATGTCAAATTCCTGGAAGAGTGTGGGATCGTCCCTCATTATACTATTTCGGGGTCTCCTAGCGCATAAATGGAGTTGTTGATAGACAAAATAGAACCCTTACGGACATGGTAATAAGTATTATTTGTCATACTAATTTACCAGAATCATTCTGGGGTGATGCGTTCGAAACTACAGTCTATATACTTAATAGAGTTCCAACTAAAGAAACAATAAAAACCCCATATAGTGTGGACAAGTAAGAAACTTGTCTTAAGACATTTAAGGGTAATGGGATGTCCATCTTAGGCAAGGCCTTATAGACCTAATGAGAAGAATGTGGACGAAAGAACAATTAGTTGTTATTTTTTTGGATACTCTGAACGGTCACAAGGTTACAAGTTTTATAATTCCCAAAACAAAACATTTTTTGAGGTGGGAAATGACCGGTTCTTTTAAGACATTGAGGTTGGGAGGGAAGATAAGGCACGAAACTTTGTCTTTGATAAGAGCCCAGTTCTCATTCCTAGTGTTGTTCTTGAACATGTGCAAGTTCTCGTATCTGATCTTGTTGAAGAACAAAATTCTGTACAAGACAATGTTGTGCTTCCTCATAATATAAATTAACAGGCTCTGCCTGAAATTGATCATCCAGTTGTTCGTCAATCAGTTGTTCCTATTGAGCAATCTCAACAACCTTAAGGATAAGTGCGCCTAAGAAGATCTATTTGAGAAAGAAGAAACGCAATTTCAAATGACTATGTTATGTATCTTAATGAGCTATGGAACACACGACTCTGCAAAAGATAATCCAGTCACCTTTTGTCAAGCCATTGAATGCTCGAATTCTCGTAAATGGTTAGATGCCATGGGTGAAGAAATTTAATCCATGAAAGATAATGACGTCTGGGATCTCGTTACTTTTTGCTAGAAGGTATGAAACCAATTGGTCGTAAATGAGTTTTTAAAGCCAAAAGGGATTCAAAAGGCAATGTGGAGAGATATAAAGTGCGTCTAGTCGCTATGAGATTTACTCAAAAGGAAGGTATTGACTACAAAGAGACTTTCTCTTTTGTTTCTTTGAAAGACTCTTTTAGGATAATTATGGTACTAGTGGCACATGTTGATCTCATGTTGATCTCGAGTTACATCAGATGGATGTCAAAACAACATTTCTCAATGGGAACATTGATGAAATACATTATATGGTATAACCTGAAGGTTTAGAATAAAAAAATTCTAAGCAATTTGTTTGTAAACTTAAGAAATCCATCTTTGGGCTCAAACAGGCTTCTCGTCAATGGTACTATAAATTTAATAGTGTGATATTGTCTTTTGGTTTTGAGAAAAATGTTGTGGATGATTGTGTGTATTGTCAGTTCTATAAAAATATGTACATTTTTCTAGTATTTTATATGGATGATATTTTGCTTCCATATAATGATGTAGGTTTAATGCATGAAACTAAGAAATTTCTCTTGAAGAAGTTTGAGACGAAAGATCTTAGTGAAGCATATTTTATATTAGGAATCCAAATTCATCGAGATCGTTCTCGGGGAATTATTTGATCGTCACAAAAGGAATACATCGAGAAGGTATTATAGTAATTTGGAATGCAAGATAGTAAACAACTTGATACTCTTGTGGCCAAAAGAGATAAGTTTCATCTCAAATAGTGTCCTAACAATGACTTTGAATCCATGCAAATGGCAAGTATTCCTTATGCTTCAGTGTTTGGAAGCCTCATGTATGAGCAAGTCTGTACTCGTCGAGATCTTACATAGTTTGTATGCTGGGTGGATATTTGAGTAATCTGGGTCCTGCACATGATATAATCTAAGCAGGTCATGGGGTATTTGTAAAAAACAAAACATTGCATGATCACTTATAGAAAGTCGGACAAACTAGATATCATTGGATATTTAGATTCAGACTTAGGTGGATGTCAAGATAGCATGATTATGCTATCTGGAGGATCGATATCATGGAAAAGTGTCAAATAAACACTCAATGCTTCTTCAACTATGGAGGCAGAATTTGTAGCATGTTTTGAGGCATCAAATCAAGCTATTTGGCTACGTAATTTCACTACAGGACTGCATGTGGTTGAAAATATTGAGAGACCACATAAATTATTTTGTGATAACAAAGCTGCAGTCTACTATTCTAATAATAATAAGAGCGCAACAAGACCTAAGTATATAGACCTCAAGTTTCTAGTTGTAAAAGAGCGAGTTCAGAATGGTATAATTAGTATTGAGCTTATTAGGTCTAGCTCCATGCTTGCAGATTCGCTAACTAAAGCATTGACACCAAAGGTCTTTGCAAAACATACTACCCATGTGGGTGTCATATCTTTAGATGGTGTCTAAGTTCAGCGGGAGTATATATTTATGCTCATACTTTATTTATTTATTATTGTTAATACCATTTTGCTCATTGAGACTATGTTCTTGAGTTGTTCATTTCTTATTTGTATGTTACATTGATCTCAATTTTGTTGGACCAGTTTGAAATAGGCATGCATAGATTACATGTGAATGTAATTTCCATGCTACATATCCACACTCAACTTAAGTTGTTTAGTGGAATTAATGTATTTGACCAATGATGGGTTTAACAGTTTTTTTAATGCAGTGAAAGTCCCTTTGATCCGTTCATTAATAATTAATGGATAGATTTAGTTTAAGATGACAAACTAAAGTGCGGTAACTGCTACAGTGACAATCACATAATTGTGTGAATGGGTGCATACATGAATATTAGTCCAAGTGGGAGATTGTTTGATCTTTAGACTTAATTCATGTGCACTTGTATAACATTTGGGCATACAGACGTACATGTATTGCTTAATCTATTTATGTGTTTGCTATTATACATATTTTGAGACCCAGTAAAGGTAATATATAATTATATAGGTGGGTCTGTCATCTTAATAAAAGTGGGGTCTCTTTACAAATATGTAGAAACCTAGGGGTTTTATTGCAAAACTATGATGGGTTGTTTAGGAAATACATCTATATACAGTGGAATTATGGTCCCTGATTGTACGTATGCTTTAGATCATTAGCCTCCTATAAAAGTCCCTACATCTTTGAGGAAAGTGGTTGCGTACGTAACAATCCGAGGAGCCAAACCTGATCTCCAATCTTTTAATCGTCATAGATCAAGGTACATGTTTCGATTCTTTATTCGAAATAATTTATTGAGTAAGGTTCAATTCTTATAATTTGTTTGTTTTAATCTCCCTTTATGTTCTACCAACACTTCTAAATATGACTTGAAAATTTTTTATAGTATTATACAGAAAAAACTAATATATTATACAAAAAAAAAAGGTCTTACATTATTCATGTTCTACATTCAAATCTATAACATACTTTTTGAATCCAATTAAAAGATAAAAAAACAATATAACATCCTTTATTTTAAGACAAGCAATAGAATTTTTATTTAAAAAAATTAAATAAGTTAAGACCACGTTTTATTTTAAAAAATTACAAAATTTTACATTTTTGAGAAAACATGGAGATATACGCTCAAACTATTTTGATTCATGACATGTAGACACTTTCTTTCTTGTTTCATTTGATCCTTGACATGGTCCAACTTTCTTTCTTGTTTCATCTTTTAATAAGCTTAAACTATTTTCGTCAACCATAATTTAGCACCAAGCCACCTCCAAATGTATTTTTGGATAGGAAACTTATGTGTTCCACACATGTCAACTTCTGAGAAGGATAAAATTCAAAATACACTTTTTTCGTAATAGAACTAACACATAGCAAATTCGAACGACCACTTGTGTTATCAAACATGTACAACTCACGTGTTGATGCTTTTAGAAAATTTCGTTTATTGTAATTTCACACTTCTTAGAAGTGGGCATGTGTAGGTTATGTGTCTTGTCCGCCCAGAAACCATTATTTGAGCTGGGATGGTGCAATGTTAGTAGGACACAAAGTAGAGTGAGCATATGAAATGTTGAAATAGAAGCGTCTATTTTTTAAGAATTGAAAATAGTTTTAGGGTGTAAGGTTTAAAGTAATGTTAAATTATCTTTCTTAAATTAAAAAGAATAAATAGTCAAGTTTGAATTTTGTGTTATGTCATGTGTTGTGTGTCAATTTAACACAGTAAAAAATAAATCACTTAATACAAAGACACCAAGAGTTATATACGCAGTTGGGCCAACAATGCCTATCTTTGTAGGATCATGGTCACTGGTCGGATCCATTATATGAGGAAAATAGAAAAGGACCAGTTGTAGAATCCTAACTAGTGATCAATCCGACCTATCAATCGACATACGGTTTGCTGGAACAATTTGCTACGTGTTAGACTAGACACACTTGATCAAACACCCCCGGCAGCTAAAACAAGTTATCTAAAATAGAAAGAAACATTCCAACCTAACCATCTTTATTACAATATGAATGAAACAAGTATAATTGTGTTGGGACGACACTTCTTAACAGGAGCATGACAATAGTCGCAGCATAATTTCCTGAAGAAAATTTCAAGACTTCTCCCTCTTGAATATATGGATGTATTCTCTCAATTTCGGTGGAGAAAAACATCTATAGGTTGCTCAAGTAAATAAGCAAACCAAAACTTTGTTGAAGAAGGTTTCCTACTTGAAGTCATCTTCTATTCTTTAGCTAATTCCTTCAATAGTCTTCAAGTAAATCTCCAATTCTTTAACTGGCATGTGCTTCAAATAATGTTTAAGAGATCTTGGATATATATTAAAGAGATAAGGACTCCTTAATAAAATAGAACTTTGGTTCACCAAATAATGCTAACTCATCTTTTAATATAATTAGGAAACTATTTTCCTAATAATCTCCCCCTTTGGAATTGTTTGATTCAAAACTTATCTTCAATAACCAGTCGTAGCAAAGTTAGTTTGTGTGTTAACAACTGATTTGGCATAACATCGAAAAGCAACCAAAATTTTGAACACAGCAGAAAGTCTTTAAGTCATATTAAATGATTAGTTAATAGCAATAACTCCAAGAACAAACATATAGTGCACTGAGCACTTGTTAAACAAGAAAATCGGCATATAGAGACCATTAGAAAGATTTTGTTAAGTCAGAATGACCGAAATATCCTGAGCCAATAGTAAGGATCTTCACATAACAACTAGATATATCATTCAGTGGCGAAAACATATAGTTATTACCCCCGCTTAATGCTACCCCTATCTTCATTATGCTTCACCTATCTTCATTTTCCCTATTTTTGGATCAAACATTGAAAAACTTCACTCAACAAGATTTAACAATCATTCCAAAAACCCATAAAATCTTGCTATTCAAAGTACTTTCAAACAATTATGGATTCACTAGCAATGGGAAACTCATTAGAGAAAGGTGTTGCTAACAAACTGAATTTTTCCAATACTAATGTATTAACATGGTCTTTTCCAATCCTAATGGAGTTGAAATGAATTTACCCAATTATCTTCCAACATAATTAACTTTTCTCCCCTTGATTCAAATTCACTCTATTTGATGGTTCATGTTGGCCAATATCCACATCACCATGTTGTGTCAATTCATTGCATACAGTATCAACCTCCCTTAACACCAACAATTCTAAAGAATCTTGATAAAGGATATGTATCTTCAACATGATCTTCTTGTGTCTTTTTTTTGTTTTTTTGTTTTTTTTTTTTTGGTGAAGTTACCTCTTATGTTTGAGTATTTTCCTTCAATTAAACAGCTGTAGGTGTCCTTTTTTATTTCTGTCACCACTACACTAACATGAGCTTGTTTGACAAATTCAACAATAAGATTTCAAGCGGATTCCACCATGTTTAAGATTGAAGCTACTGTAAAGAGAAGCTTTCCAAAACTCGAAGAGAAGATAAGAATCCAAACGGATAAAAAAAAGATGATGTATTACCCACTTGAGATTCCTAAGGCTTTCAGCAATAAAAGAGAAACAGACTTCAACTTCACTATAGAGATTGAATACCACTATGCTAGGAAGTCCTTGATAAGAGTTTGTTCTTACTCCTCCGAAACTCTTCAATTATCATCATGTGAGATTTCCACTTGATACAGAACTCTTTGTATCTTCTTCTTAATTCTACTTTTTTCTCTCTGTTTTTTTAAACATACCTCCGCAATGTCTTTTTTTTAAATGAACAAAGTAAAAAACAAAAAGTGAAATTGAAATAAAATATGTACAGTGTTATGTTGAAGTTGTCAGAATCACTTCACACTCTGCAAAGGCTAGGAGCCTTCTTCCTTGTTCACATCACTTATTGCAAAAGTACTCTTTATAACATCATCATCAAAGGTAATTTTACCTCCATTACAAAATTGATGTTCTGTGATAACTCCTTTGTTGCCTAGCATATGTTGTAAACAACCCCTGTCAAGAAGCCTCTGACATGGTGAACTTGTCTTCACTGATAGATGAGAAAATCTTTTGACATCTTTCTAGATAACTTGAATTTGCCCGAACTTGATCAACTTTCTGTCAACAACTAGACTAGGTTTAGAATAATTTTACTTTGTTGAAGATCTTTGATTCTTTGAAACACCATGTCCAAACATATCCAGAAATATTGCAATAATTATATATTAGTGGTGGCTTTCATAGTTTCATTCTCCAAAAGAATCTCTTCTTTTCAACATATGACAACTTGATGTTTATTACTCCAATTGCTATCTCTTTGATGTTCTTCTGTTGTGTTCGATTACTAGTCACTGAATTGACATAATTTAGACCAATGAGATCTCTAGAGCTTTTTCCAGATTCTAAGATTTCATCAAGGTTCATCTTGCCCTTATTTCATTTTTCCATATATTTTTTTTTGCTTCCTACAATTTTCCAATAGTCTTCTCATGTTGTACTACTGTCTGTTGGAGATCTTGTTTCAACTTTTGACACAGGGCATTATTTGTGAATTTTCCTTCGTCAGCTTGATATTTTTAGCCTTAAGCACAGAATAGTCTTTATTTAGCTCCTTCCATGTTGTGTGCAAAAAATTATACTTCTCCTCATGCTTGTCATAGTCGGCCTATTTTCTGTTAGACTCAACATCTTTACTGTTTGTCAAAACATCTGCATTAACACAAGTTGGAGTATTGTTACCTCACTCGAATTGCAAGTAAAAAGCAACATTTCATAACTATGAGGTTGAGTGTCATAGTCTGTGTCATCACCAAAAACCGTGTTATATGTCTTGTCTTGTGTTTTGTAAACACATTTGCGCATTCAGATTGAATATTCCCTATCCCTCTGCATTCAAAACACCTAATTCCTTTGATGTTGTCGTCAGTCATCTTTTTCTTTATTGGATCAAATTTTCTTCATTGATTAGCTTTACTATTATTGACACATTTTCTATTTATATAAGCTCTTTTCATTAATCTGTTGAAATTCCTTGCTAGCAGCACAAGTTCACTTATTGGTTCTTCAGAATTAGCCGCATTAACTTGATATGAGATAACCTTTTCATGTTGTCTAGTACTGATTGTCATTTCATATACTTGTGGAGATCTAATCAACTCATCAAGTTTCATGGTTAACACATCCTTCGCTTCT
Source organism: Catharanthus roseus (assembly GCA_028651295.1). Classification (NCBI taxonomy): domain Eukaryota; kingdom Viridiplantae; phylum Streptophyta; class Magnoliopsida; order Gentianales; family Apocynaceae; genus Catharanthus; species Catharanthus roseus. The sequence goes on from JAPQWS010000102.1 coordinate 806,685, forward strand.
TCTATGGCAGTAATCTTGGCTATGAATATCTCTGGAATGGACCTTAACATCTTCTTAACAAGTTTTTCTTGATAAAAAATTTCACCAAGTTGAATAACTCAGTAGTCTCATCTTCTCTCATTCGCAGCTCTTCAAATTTTGCTTGTCAACATTTGCAGTCTAGATATCCTTACTTTGTCATTCCGTTCATGTACTGTTTACAAGTATCCCATGCATCTTTTGCCGCATCACGTTGGGATATTAACTTGAATCGTTCCTTGTCAAAAACAACAAAAATAGTATTTAACTCCTTTACATTTGATGCTGCTTCTTTCTTTTCCTCAAGTATCAATTTAGATCTAGTCTTCTTGCTGCCTGATGTGTAAAATCTTAAAACGGGATGTGATCCTAACTACCACAATGTAAGGGAAGTGGACCTAATAAAGTAGAGATGAGTTTCAACTTGAGTGTCGAATTTCTCAGGGACGGACGAAGGTTCAAGTACTAATCATGTTCCTTTTTTGGTCGTAAAAAGAAAGATGATGCCGTTGAGAAAAATAAAAATTAAAATCAATTAGAAAAAAAGCACTGCTAAAATAATTTAAAAGATTAATAAAAACAAAAGTTTAGGTTGATGGGATCCCCCTAAACCTTATTACTAATTCAATTGGAAAAACTTTAATGAAAACAATGTTGAATTAATTAAGTTAGGTCATCACTCAAATTGGGCAATCCCTATCTCTAATAAGAAAGGCTCCCTCCCTACTCACTAACCTTTAGAGGAAAATCACTTTTCTCTCTAACAATTTATGAGTGCAATAAACTTTGGTGATTTAAAAGATCTAAAAGTGCAAAATCGTATATCTAGTGAATTGCTCCATTGAACCTAATTGGTTGCCCTAGATTCTTCTTCCTTTTCCAATTCCAAACAACCTTGCAAATAATATAATCTCACGACAATTAAACTTAAAACAAACACAATTGGAAGGAAACTTAAATAAAATCAAACATCGAAATCAAGAAATTAAAACAAGAACTTCATAATAAAGAATTAGGGTTCAACCCCAAACCAAACAATAAAAACTACACGACACCATTCATATTAATAAGAAACTAAAATTTAATAAAAGAATTCAATAACAAGAAAAGAAAAAAAAAGCTTAGGATTAAGTATTGAAGTTGCAATTGAATCCCGAACGTCTTCAAAATTGCTCTCGAGTTACCTAGTCGAAGATCAAAATCTTGAATTAAAGCCTACAATTCTTGAACCTAAGAAACTAAATCTTGCAAAAATCTTGAAATTTTACAACTAAAGAAAATATAAAAGCTAGAAATTTTAAAGAGTGTTTAACTAATCTAACTAATCTACTCCTAATCTATCTATTTAATTATGTCTACTACTTGTTCTTATGTGTGATGCCCCCAACCCTGCCACTAGGTCAACTGCGGCTGAGTAGGGCATCTGCGTGCCTCTCGGCACTAACTTATAAGTTCCACACTAAAACAAAACCCTAGAACAATACTAACAGGTATACACAAAGTACGCGGAATACTTAAGTAAATTAAATATTACTGGTGCGCTCAAACACAGGATAAAAGAAAATTTCTCATTTCCATTTTATAATAAACACAAAACTAATTTTACAACAACCACTTACATAGACATAAAAAGAAACATAAATGGAAATTTCTCATTTCCAAAATCACTATAATAGACATACTACTAAGTGCCAAAATCACTATATCCAACCATATATATCAAAACTCTATTTTTATCACATTCTTAATTTTAAAGTCATGCTAGGTGCTTACGGGGTAGGGCGTTACATTATGTCTACTAGAACTTGTTTAAAAAATGTGCAATCCTCTCTGAGTTTGTTACAATAGCTGCAATTAAGGTGAAAAATACAAGTAAACCAAATAAAAATTGGAGCAGAAAACAAGAAAATCGAGTTTGAATCAAACTTGAACACCCTTGCGAGTACCCCCTACCGCCGACGGTAAGGCGAGGCCTACCGTCCGTGGTAGGTCTCTATTCCTTTGGTCCTTCGGTTCCTCGGTACCTACCGGCAAAAGTAGGGCAACCTGTTATGTACGATAGGTACTGCACTTTTGCCGATGGCTTTGTTTTTCATCGTTTTTGCTCTGTTTTCGTCAATTTTCTTTTTTTTTCATTGTTTATACGTCCAGAGGGTATCTAAGACAAGAATAAGAGGTATTTAGCTAAACTATATACTTTTACATATTAAAAATACCGAAAACGATGAAATTAACCTATAGAAAAATTATAGACAATTATACACTTATCAAATACCCCCACACTTATTTGTTGCTTGCCCTCAAGCACCACAAACTAAACAGACAAACGGAGGATAAAACTTAAATAAAAGACAGACAAAACATAAAAACGACAGAAGCCTGAATATAACTATTTAAAACCTTAAAAACAATTACAAGCATTGGTAGCTCAAAATAACCAAAACAAACTGAACAAAAACAAAGTAAAAAACTTAACAAAAACTTAAACTAAACAAAAAACTTAACTTAAAATAATAACTAAGGGCACTTCAATAGAGTATTTCACTAACCAACTCTAAAGATAATCCAAAATAGATAACTATAAAATCACTATGAGCACCATAAGTTACTAAAAATCATTACTGACGAAAAGGTGTGTGTGTGATTTTTCTCATGTCATCTTTCACAAAAAAAAGTGGAATTTTAAGTGGTTAGCAGTAAGAAATATTTTCAAAGACAATGCACATAATCCATACTTTTTCTACACTTAGCCACATTAAAGTCTATTTTAGGTCGTTCCATGATCAGGTAGGACTTTTGGCTTGTAGTGTTAGGCTAGGGACATAAAGAGGGTACAAACGATGGTAAAATAAGAAAAAAATGAGAGCAACTCAAAGGATAAGATAATGAAATAGAGAACACTTTACAGCCATCGTATTTACTTTTGTCACTCATCTTTGTATACTTTCTTCGTTCCTCTTTGGTAACAACCTTATCTAACAACATATTTTTCTCAATGTTTTTCACTAATAATCAAAGTAATTTAGGGAGAGATGATGCTTGGGTTTTTCAAGATTTTTCTATAAAATATAGTACATATTTTTCCTTCGTTTTTTTCTCCCATTTTTTTTCCATTTTTCTGGCTTTTTCTTTTTTTTTTTTTGTAATTTTTTTCTTTCAAGCATCAATAATTTTTCTTTCTTTTTCTCTTTTCAAGCCAAAATCACCAGACACATGAAAATACACAAAAATACTCTTTCTCTTATATATTAGGGCTTTTCTTTCTTTCCTTTTTTCTTCACTCCTTTTTTCCCTACATTTATTCGTTTCTTTCGCTCAAGACAGCCAAAAGTTTATGCTAACCATTAGTTCACGGATCGAGGTTCACTCAAAATGGCCAAAAGTCTATACTAACCATTAGCTCACGAATTGAGGTTCTATATATAGTGAGGTTAAAAGAACAAAGAAAAGAAGGGAGTATAACCCTTGGCATAAAGGCACAAAAAGTGAACAAGGGATTAATTTCATAGAGGATTTATGATAAGAAAGCACAATCAGTTCCAAGAAGGCCTAAGACTATCATCTCCGCGAATATCCTAAACTAGACTTCATGGCTTTTAAAGATAGACAAATCATTAAATTGCAAGCAAAGTTCAAAAATTATTATCATAATGCTAATGTCCAAAGATTCTTAAGTTTCTATTACTCAACAACATTCACAAGTGCATAAAAACCATTGATCAACTAAGAACTCTAGTAGATATGGTTTCAGAGTAATTAAGTAATTTGCCTTTTTCAAAAAAACTAAGGAATTTTGAAGTTGTAAACTCTACAAAAGTGATAAAATATTTTTGGATTTTTAAACAAGGAAGTAAAAAGAAAAGAAAATATTTTTTGAATTTTTAAATTTTCTGATTTTTTTTGAAAATTTTAAAATAAGATGCTCACAGAAAAAACTTTTACAAGAACGAAAATAAAAAAGAGACTAACTGAAAAAAGCTTAAACAACAAATAGGAATAAAAGAGACTGACAGAAAAAACTTGGAAAAATGAACCCCTCCCGCTCCCCCCTCTTACTTAAAATCACATTATCCTCAAGTGGGAGTTATACTAAAAGAAACAAGAAAACAAACACATACATGGGAAGCATCCGCATATATAAAATGATTAAAGCATAACAGGAAGCCGTCTCCACATAAAAATAATATAGTAAACGAAAAACAAATCACAAAGCAAAAAGAATGTAATGGACAACAAATAAAATAAAAGAATAGAAAGTAGAAGAAAAGAGAGAAAAACTCCCTATTGTGGACTGAAGTTTGTGCCGCCTCCTCCACTACTTCCTTGATTAGATGTGAATCTATGGCATAAACGGGCTAGCATTACTTCTTGGTGATCTATTGATGCCCTTTGATGTGCCAACTCGTCTGCATAGCGGCGAGTGGATTCTACTATTTTCGTCAACTGCATTTTTTGGACTTATTGATTGGTCTGGAGTTGCTCAAAGGCAATCTGCGTCTCTTTTGGAATGCATCCGTCGGGATCGTGTTCTGGGCACCGGCCCCGTCCTCCTCATCATCTCAAGGGTTGTAGGACTCATTGACCTCATCATCATCCTCAACTAGTTGCGAGGACGACGCTCCGATGCCTGTTTGAGTGGTTTTCTTTATTGGTTGAAAACCGCCAGCGGAATGGTCCCGTAACCTATCTTCTTCAGATGGGGGAATCCATACTTTGTTCTCCTCATCCTATTAGTAAGTGTAACTGTTGAATGTTGTCAGTTGAATCACTTGTTGCAGCCCGGTTGATAATCTTCATTCTCCTACAAAATTAACACGACAAGAAATAAAAATTCAAGATAAAATCACGAGATAAAGAAAAAACACACTTTTTTTTAGTATCACATCTCGTATTGCGTATTGTTTGGATTATCATGGAAGAGAGGGATAATGGTTAGTAGTTGAAAATTTTATCTAACTGATAGATATCAAAAATACGAACTTCGCTAAAGTCGCACCCTTCTGAATAAGCGTGTGCCCAAAGAAATAGGCAGGAGCATGATGAAGAAGATTTGGGAAATTGCTCCCGTGTATGATTCTGCAACGGTCTAATGCCCGTGGCCGAATCTCGAAATGATTCTGTATCGAAATTCCAGTCCAGGTCCTCAATGATTGTTTTTCTATTTGAATCCACAATGATCTGATTTTCATTGTCTGGAATCCCAAGAACGGTTACCAGACGTTCCCTATCGAGAATGATCCTAAGCCCTTTAATTGTTAAAACTATAGTTTGGCATTCCTTGTTCGTTTTATGAGTCATGTTGGCATAGAATTCTGGAACAAGGTTGGGGTAGTAGTGGCCAGAGAGACGAATGAGTAGAACCCAACCCAACCCTTTAAAAAGATTTTGAATATCAAAGTTGTCGATGACCCACTCATTAATAGATATCTCAACAATGATTTTGAGCGAGGCCCTATTGGCGACCCATTCCCGGGCCATATGAGAGAGATGCTTTGGAAAAGGAGGGATGTTAGGGTCGGGCGAGGTCCCCACAACATGAGCCCATTTTGGTTTGGAAGATGAAGCGATAGATTTCTTAGGAGCCATGTAGAGAGGGATAAAAACGAAAGGGAGATAAGAATGAAAACGAAAAATGGAACAACAATGCAACACAAAACGCCAACTAAAAACAAAATAATAACACAATAACAGCACGGAAGAAATAAATCCTAACATAGCCCGTGTTATAATGTTCTACCGTAGCCCTTGGGTGTAAAAGTGTTCAATAAGTAAGAAGAAAATTAACGATTAACAACAAGGTTTCTAATAAATTTAAAGCATATAACCAAGTCCAAAAATTAAAATTAAAGTATAGGCAAAGGGAGACAAAGTTTTTAGAATAAACTTTTAGTTTTTTGAGAAAACAACTATTTCGGTGAAATTTTGCTCGATTTCTACGTTCTTATCATAATGCCGCCGAAGGTCACAGGGATTTTGCCAGAATTCTTGCCGGAAAATTTTGTAGGAGTTTTATTGCAAACTTTTGTTAGAAAACACAAGACAATACAAAACTATGTTAATACGTAACAAAGATTTATAGAAAGGCCCGAAATTACAAGAACTTATAAAAATAAGAAATTAAAAGAAGAGGTAGAGGGGGAAAGAAATTGAGTGAAAGGGTGGGTTCTTTTGAGTGAATGATGGAAGAAGAAAAAGATTATGTGGTTTATTTTAGGTTAGAATGTTGAGAAGAAGAGTGAAGAAGTTATAAGGGGTTTTAGAGGGAGAAAGAATGATATAGTCAATTTTTGATATAAATAAACACCTTAAGTTTTAATTATTAGCCTTTAAAAATATTTTATTTATTTATTAAACTTAACTATTCTATTTAATTTATATTGTTGATAAAGGAAAATAAGCTCATTAAAGAAGGCAGACCACAAATTGAAGAAGAAAAACAGAAGCCCATCATCATGATCAAGCCCATAAATTAGAAGAGCTCATGGCAATGAAAAGAAAAGAAAAAGGAAAGAAGGGCTGCCAAAAAGAAATTGATTAGAAGAAGGAAAGGAAAAAATAAAAGAGTCATAATAGGAAGAGGAAAGGAAAGTTGCTGGGAAGCTATAAATAGGAGAGCAGAGGAGGCCAAGAGGAGGACGACGAGAGATAGAAAAAAATATATATAATAAAAGCAAGCAGCTAAAGAAGAATTCCAGCAGAATCAGCAGAAAAATTCCAACACACAGCAGAAATTCCAGCAAGCAGAAGTTGTAGAATTTCAGTTTCAATTGAAAGAAAAGCCATGATTTTCTCAAATAAATTGGTTTCTTCTTTCCCTTTAGCCATGAACTAAATTTATTTTTAGAATCTTGATGAAATCCTAACTCTTTGACTTTGATTTATTTTATTTTGGGAGATTTATTCTATTGTTTATGTGATTACATATCTTTGGAAATTTCTTGGTTTGATGCAATTAATTCTTTGTGTGATTGTTCTTGTAGAACAATTGTATGGTTTTAATTGATACTTTAATCCATGCTTAATTCTTGTAGTCTTGAGTATGAGAGATATGTGATTTTTGCAAGTATATTGTGGGTTTTAAAATTGAATGGTTCATGCTAATTTTAGACGACTTATGTCATAGGAATGAATAAGTCATGCTAATGGTTATATGGATTATGTCATGCATTTAAACACAACATATTTCTTTAGTGAATCTAAGCTTGTAGCCTAGATCACCACATAAATGTTTAATCTTTTCCCCTAAATAGAATTAAATCACTGTTATATAGGTTAGTGGTGGATTCAAGGTTCTAAATCATCTCTTTCGTTAAGTTTTCGTTATTTTAAATCTAGGTATTCTATTCATTAGTTTTACTTAATTTAGTAATAATTTTTAGATAATAAACTTTGATTCTTTTTATAAAATTAATTTAGGTAGATAATAATTTAAGTAGTTAAGCTTTTCTCTGTGGTTCGATATCCTAATACTTCCATATTACTTTCATCTTGTGCACTTGCAAGTATTGGGTTTAAAACTTCGTTAGAAAAATCCCGATCAAGTTTTTGGTGCCGTTGTTATTTGGTAGATATAAATGATGATTAATTGAAGAAACTCTACCTTTAATGTGTTCAAAAGATTATACTTCTATTAAGAAAGAAAGCCTAATTTTCACTGAGGATGTTAATTCTAATATTGCTTGCATTACTCCATTAAAAAAATTCTTCTTGGATTGAAAATCATGAGCTTAATATGAGAGAAATAGATCCTGGCTGAATGCAAAAGAATTAGGGAGTCTGGCTGAACACTTTAAAATTAGCACTTTTGGGAGGCAACCCAAATTTTATTTTTTTATTTATTTAATTTTTATATTTTTATTTTATTTAATTTTTATTTATTTATTTTATTCCACTTGATTGGTAGAAGGGTATAAAATGTTTGTTTTGTAGGGTAATAAAACAACTTATCATTATCATAAAGATTACAGAGATTGTTTACCACTCTTGCAGATATGCATTAATATTGCATTTTCTACCAGGTTGTGTTGTTCTTTTCTTTGTCTCTTCTCTACTCTTAGCATTCTTTTATTACATTGTGGACAATGTAGGGTCTAGGTGTGGGGGAGAAGATGCTTTTATTCTGGTGTCAATTTTTTTTATTTATTTATTATTTTTTTCATTTTTCTCAATTTTTTTATTTTTGCTGATTTTTTATTATTTTATTATTTTTTACATTATTTTGAGAAAAAAAATCCAAAAGTATCATTTCACTTAAAGAATGATTCTTTTTGAGTTCCTTTTAAAAATGTCTTGAATAAATTGAGAAAAGTACTTGTTTTCTTGTTTTTAATTAGGGTGATGGTCTTATGTTCTATATATGTAATAACTTTTGCATGAGTTACACTTGAGCACATGGGTTATTGTTAGTATTTAATAAATCCTTTGCATTATTTTTGAGTTACATAAAGTTGATGATTCTCTTCCGTACATTCTAGAACTTACTTGAGTACCTCTTGAGGTGAAATAGAAAGGTTTTCCTTATTTGACTCAGAGACGATGGTCATAGGCCTTCTTGAATCGTTTGTGCCTTTCAAGCTTACATAATTTCATAATTTTTACCTTTGTACCCTTTTGAGCCTAAATGTTATTTCTTTCTTTAAGCTACTTAAATATTAACCCTTAATCTTGTGGAGAGCTTAATGCAAACTTTTTTTCTAACTGTGCTTCCATGGTTGGTTATTGTTTTTGGTGTTAAGGAAAGAGAATAAGTTATTTTGACAAATGGGAGAAAGAAAAAATTAAACAAATATATATGACTTGTGTTAAAAAAAAAAACAAATATATTGAGCTGAAAGAAAAAAAAAAGAAAAAGACAAAGAAATAAAAGTCGATACATGATTGTTACAAGTCATAAGGTGCAAAGAAAAAAATTCAAAAGGCCCAAATTTGTGAATGTAAGAAAAAGAAAGGCCTTAATGATGAAATTTTGAGAAAAAGAAAATGGTAGTTGGTGAATGTATTACTGAAAAAAAACAAAGGAGCAAAAACAAAGTTAGAAAGTTTGTCGAAATTTTAAAGTATCAACCTTCTTTGAAAGCTCTCTTTTCTTTGATTTTGAATTCTTTACCTTCGTTTGATAACCAACACTCTAACCTTACATTACAAGCTTTAAAATCCTACCTGATCTGAGTTGAGTTCAGAATCTTGATTAGTGGAGAGAAGGTATGAAGAGTGAGCCTATGGAATGAACTCTTGTTGAGATTTGTTCTCTATATGTAGTTTTGAAATTTTGTTTAGTATTTATTTCATACTCTCTAATGACCACGATCACACGTTACACAAGTCTTGCATTAGTTATGGGAGATAATTGAATATTTGTTTGTTAACCTGAGTTTGAAAATAAGAGGAAGAGTACTTGTCTTGATAAGTTTGAGATATCAATAAAAGGTACTTAATTGGGATTATTATAAATCTTTTATAGAGTTTGTTGTTTATTTGACTTTGTGGGTACGTCGTTTGCAAACCCTCACAAGAGCATACTCATCCACTAGGGGTAACTTAGAGGTTTAAAAGGCTTGTTGCACATGCTAAGTGCAATCGTGAGTCCTACGAAAATGGATAGTTAGTTTTTCCTTTTGTTCTTTTATTTTTGCTTGAGGACTAGCAAAACTTAGGTGTGGGGGAGTTGATAGGGTCGATTTTAATACAAATAAACACCTTAAGTTTTAATTATTAGACTTTGAAAATATTTTATTTATTTATTAGTCATAATTATTATATTTAATTTATTTTATTTATCTTTGTGCAGATTTCTAAAAAAAGAATGGAAAATAAAGATTCCATATTAAATTTGGTAAAGGGAACCTGCAGTATTTGAATCATTTAAGGATTAGGATTAGAACTTGAGTAGAATCCTTTAAGGATTATGATTTTAGTTAAATCCTTTAAGGATTAGGATTTTGCTTCTCTTTTGGCTATATATAGAAGAGCCAAACAAGAAAGGTGGGAGGGGGAAGACAAAGAAAAAAAGAGAAGAGCTACGGCGACTTTCAATTAGAGAAGAAGAAAGCCATGATCTACTCCAAGAAATTGGTTCCTTCTTTCTCTTTAACCATGAACTAATTTTCTTTTCAAAATCTTGATAAAACCCTAGCCATGTAACGTAGGTTTATTTTATTTTTGGGGATTTATTATATTATTTATGTGATTACATAGTTTGGGATGTTTCTTGGTTTGATGCAATTAATTCTCTGTAATTGTTCTTGTAAAATAATTATTTGGGTTAATTGATATTTTTATCCATGCTTAATTCTTGTATTCTTGAGTATGAGAGATATGTGATTTCTGCAAATATATTGTGGGTTTTAGAATTGAATATTTCATGCTAATTTTAGATAATTTATGTCATAGAATTGAATAGGTCATGCTAATGGTTAGATGGATTATGTCATGCATTTAAACACAATATATTTCTTTAGTGAATCGAAGCTCGTAGCCTAGATTATCACATAAAGGTTTAATCTTTTCTCTTAAATAAAATTAAATCATTGTTATATAGGTTAGTGGTGGATTCAAGGTTCTAAATCATCTTCTTTGGTTAATCTCCTGTTAGTTTCAATAATTGTGTTGGGATTGCAGCACTTCTTAACAGAAGTCAATTGACAATAGCCGCATCAAAATTTTTGCACCAAAATTTGCAGACATCTCCCTCGTGAATATATGAATGTATCTCTCAATTTTTGTGAAGAAAAATGTCTCTAGGTTGCTCAAATAAATAAGGAAACCGAAACCTTGTCGTAGAACGTTTCCTACATGAAGTCATGTTCTATTCTTCAGCTAATTCCTTCAATAGTTTCAAGTAAAACTCCAAGTCTTTAATTGGCATGTGCTTCAAATAATCTTCAAGAGATCTTGGATATATATTTAAAGAGATAAGGTCTCCTTAATAAAATAGAACTTTGCTTCACAAAATAATGCGAACTCATCTTTGAATATAATTAGGACACTATTTTCCTAACTAGGCATCTATCTCAATTTTCCCTATTTTTATTTATATAAAGGAAGAAACAAATTTAGAATCACTTACTCTACAACTTTGTTTACAATCATAAATCATATACCTTAGTAAAGTCTCATAAACATGTGAAAATATTGAAACATATAATCCAACAAAAAAAAATAAAACCTAAAATGCTAAATGCATAAATAAAAAATATAAATAGAATAAAATTCATTAAGAAAATATCCATAAAATAACTAAGAAAAAAATATTAATCTAAGAACAATCTAACATCATGAACTCAAAATCAATTTTATAATATCTTAATGACGATTTATGTAAGAGTCTTAGTCTAAATAAATAAAAAAAAAAAAAACGAAAATGACTCATATAGAAAATTCAAACCCAAAATCATAGAAACTGAAAAACCAATATCCCCTTTTACCAAAAATCCCTACCAAAGTGCAATAAAAAGTGTTTTGAATCGATTGATTTCAAGTGCTTCCATATATTCATTGAAAGGTTTCCTAATTTGTTGTTAAGAACTTTTCCATGCCTATGCTTGATTGATTTTAAGCCCTTGTGAGTTCAACATTCCATAAAGGACTGAAAGTTTTTGAAATATTAGAAAACAATTTGACTATAGTTCTGCTATATAATGAACATTTTTTATTCACAAAGACCGGTGAAAATAAATAGAACTCAATCAAGCACATAACAAACTAAATAAGATAAGAAGTAAAGTTTCCGGACTCCCCCATTAAAACCAAGTATAAATTAATGAGTCTGGTCTCCCCATTTGAACAATATATAAATTAAATAGTTTTGGCTTCAACTTAAAACTATATATAAATAATAGGTCACGGTTCCCTCATTTAAACTAAATGGCATATAACTCGTGCGTTCACATACTATCACTATGAGAGAACATCTTAATAGTGACAGAATTTAGAGATGGATCTTATTCGTTTTTAAAGAGAGACGGGTTAGAAATGCAATAGAGGGGGATGTTCAAATGTGAAATTTTTGCACAAAATACATATAATTAAGAGGCAATGCTTCCTTCTTGAAAATGATCATCTCCTATATGTCTCTAAATGTATGCAAGATAAAAATTAGAGATGGATTATACATTATTTAACATCCGTCTCTTAATCTAAAGACGGATTAGAGAGGTAATGATTCCTTTCTAACTTTAGAGACACAATGGAGACCAATATATTTCGCCTCAAGAGTTTTGTTCAATAATTTCTGTCTCTACTTAGAGATGCAATAAATGTGTCAAAGTCATCTCAGTATAGTTGAAATAGATGCAGCTTCGTTCCCCTCTATATGGTAGACACATTTCATGTAAAACACGTTGTCTCTAAAGTATTATTAAATTTTATAATATATTCAAAAAATTCTCAAATTACAATAGTCTCCAGTTCAACTCTATTTTATCTCTACTTTTAGAGAGAAAACTTGTTAAGAGAAGGTAGTGAGAGTAAGCAACTAAACTTGTCTTTTCTTCTATTGATATTTTTAATGTATACGATCCTAACTTACCGGATAAACAGTAAGAAATAATTCCACAATCATAGCCAATCTACCTACCTTGCATAATCCTAACGAATTAATGTATACACATGTGCTAAAGTACAAAAAACTATTTATTTAACATAGGTATGGTAAAAATATATTATATTCTATAGAATATATTCTGTTCTAACACAAGCAAGTTGGTGCTTTAGTGCGTAGAGATTGCAAAGGCCTAACTTGTCTTTTAGTGAGTGAAACTGAGAGGATCCCAAAGCTTTGGTAAAAAAGGCAGTGGGTTGATCCTTGGAGAGTATGTAGGCTTGGGAAATGCAATTACCCACAAATTCATCCCGGAAAAAGTGATAGTAAATTTTCATATGCTTTGTATGCTCATTAAATACCATATTGGAAGACACATACAAAGCTGCTTGATTATTACAAAAAAAAAAAAGAAGGAGCGGGAGTTAGCTGAGGAACTTAGAGATTGTGGATAAGATATTGCAATCATTTGAGTTCACATTAGGTAACAGCCATGGAGTAGTATTCTACGTCAGCAGAAGACCGAGAGACAATGTGTTGCTTTTTAGATTTTCAGAGATAAATACATATCGAGTTCCGAGCCACATTGACACCCAAAAAAATTTCAACAGGCCTAAGTTCTTCATATGAAAATAGAAGCCTCAGTGTGTCTTAAATCTTAGAATAGCAGTATGATGTGATGATGAGATCATTAACATAAACAAGAACACAAAGAAAAAACTCGAAGCTTGATAAGTAACTAAAGAATAATGGGATCGAGACTGCCGGAAACCACTTTGATGCTAGGCTTCAAATAAGTTAGCCAACCAACAACGAGGGGCCTTCTTGAAACCATACAGGGTGGTATAATCCACCCTTGCCTTTCTTGAAGATCATTTGCCTCCCAAGACCAAACTCTTTTCTAGAGGTCTTCATGATTCTTGTTTTGGAGATAATGAGGAACGAAGCATAAATTGCAGTAAATAAAATAAGAAAGAACAAATAAACCTCCTTATATTTGAGAGAATCAACAATACTTATGGAAGTCTCACCTATTCTCCAAACTCTAAGGAAGGACCTAAATCCCAAGCAACAGAAACTATGGAGTTGGCACCTCAAGGAAGAATAGGATTGGGAATTAGAACAAGAACTCTTGACTTGAAGATTCAAGATTTCCTTGTCTAGAATTATACAAGAGGAATTCCCGATTTACAAAGAAGGAAGAGAAACTAAGAACCCTAGGATCTATCTCTTAAGACTCTTTCAATATTCTATTTTTTTCATTCTTGGCCTACAAAAGGAGAAAAATACATATATATATATAGTGTCCTGCAGTATTAAGTTCAGACCCTGCCTATTAATATAACTTAAAAGTAGTTGGGCATTTAGGCATCTTAAATACAAGTGAAAATTAGTTTAATGCTAAAAACGATAGGTCAAGGGAGTTAAAAACTTCCAATTTGTTCAGCTATCGAGACGGCCAGAACCTACCGGTGACGGTAGAGTGGACTTACCATCAACGGTAGGTTTGTTGCTCTCTTCTCTTCCACAAGCAAAGCCCTTTCATGGACGATAGGATGTACCCAACAACCTATGGTAGGGTTCACACCTTCTTCTTTCTTTGTTGTTTTGAGGCTTTAAGATCTTCCAAACTTGTTTCTTTGCGTTTTCTCTTCTATCTTCCTTGCTCTTGACCTTGTAACCGATCCTTGGACTCTCCATGTTCCCATGCCTATCCGGGATCATACCACAAAGACTTTTATAATCGACACACCTCACCTAGTTGGCTATTAGAAAATCCCAGGGGTAATTTCATATAGACTTGAAAAGATTAGTATGTAAAAAGGCATTGTGAACGTCAATGTGGTGAATATCCTAATTTTTAGAAGCAACAATGGTTAAGAGAGTGCAAACTGTGACCATCGTGGCAACAGGATCAAAAAAGGTCTCATGATAATCTAGAACTTCGATCTGCATGTTACTAAGAATCACCAGGCAGGCTTTATACTGCTCAGTACTCCCACTAGATTCGCGATTAAACCTTATAGACATATTTACATTCCAAAGCCTTCTTTCCTAGGGTGAAGCGGCGTCAAACTCCAAGTATGATTCCTGTCTAAGGCATCAATGTGATCTTGCATAGTCTCCCACTAATGAGAGTGAGGAACAACCTCCAAGAACCAAGAGGTTTCAATATCAATAGAAATTGCTACAGGAAAAGCTTTGTAGCCAGGGGAAAACTTGTAACTACAAATATAGTGTGAGAGTGGATAGGAACACATCTCTGAGTCTGAAGATTGGATATTAGAGATAGAGGTGGTTAGAGGGTTCACATATTGCATAGTGTTGCAAACATAATCACAAAGTTAGGGAGGAAGATGATGATAGCGTTCACTATGACGAAGAGGAGAATTTTCTAGAGGAATAGGTTTGTCATGGATGGCTAGCTGAGTGCTGAGTCAATCCCTTGAATGGGCCCAGATGAAGAATGTGAATTAATTTAAGGTAAGGAATGAGAATGTGGGCCATGAGAGGATATAGGATTAGAGGTTATGTGAGTTTAAGGCTACCCAGCGGATGTGTCAGAATTAGATGAGGAAGGCCAGACCAAGGGGGGAGAATGATTTGGTGGGCTAGGATAGGACAAATGATATTGTGGGCTTGAAAAAATGATTGGTAAATCATGTTCATGGTCCAAGGAGATCTTGAGTGGAAATTGGTCATTTATAGAGATTTGATAAGGGAAAATAGTTTCTTCAAAAATGATATCCCGAGGACAAAAGAATTATGAGATTCTAAATCATAGACCTACCACTTTTTCTTACCATAAGAGTATCCTAAGAAGATACAACGACGACTTCTTGAATGAAATTTACCTGCAGAACAATGGTGGACATAACATAAAAAGTCAAAAAACCGAAGATGAAGAATAATCTGGAGAATTATTGAAAAGAAGTTCAAAAGAAGTTTTCCCATGTAAGGGTTTTGTACGAATTCAATTTATGAGGTAAATTGTCGTATTTATACTTTCGCCCAAAATTTGTTTGGTAGAGTAGATTAAATAAGAAGTGCCCTAGCCATATTTTAGAATATATCGATGTTTTCTTTGGACACTCCCATTTTACTGTTGTGTATAGGGAACAGATGATGTGAATTGGGTTGACTAAAGCTAATGAATTGATTCATGATCTAAGCACTAGAGCTAGGATAAGAAGCTCAAGGTATTTGATTCATAGTTAGCATGTCTTCCTTGAAGAAACCGAGACAAATGAGGGCTTTAAAGATAAAGGACAAGCTTCCAAGTTGTTAGTAATCTCTACCATAGGCAAAGATTACTCAAGAGAGCAATTTTGATGTGAAAAAGGCGCAAGATTGTGTCTTGGACCTACCGCCAGTGGTAGGCCCTACCCTTACAGTCTATAGTAAGCTTCCAGCTAGGGATTGATTGGAGGCTTACACCCTACCGCATCCAGTAGGTCTCACGCTATCGTTGTCAGTAAGATTCGGGCATGAAATGGCTTTTATAATATTTTGGCATGATTTTATTGTTTAAACTTATTTTTCAACTTCTAATCAAGGGCTTAATGGGTATTTTAATGCATTAATCAATAGATTAATTAGGTTAAGTCCTTAGCCTATAAAAACCTATTTATAGGCTCATTTGTGACTAACTTGGAATTTTGCTGAAAATTGTGAGAGAGGATTCTCTGTCTCTAGGGTTCCTCACCCTTTCTTAGTTAGAATACTATGGGTTAATGTCCTTAGTTGTAAACAATTGATTAGCTTACGTTGAGGAATCTATGGAATCCAATCGATCATTTTAATTCCATTCTTTGATTGAGTCTTAGAGTTCTGGTTTTATGACTCAATTAATCTTAGGTCTTCTAGTTTGTATAGTTGTGGTTTTGAGGCATTAGTTTTCTCAGGTTTCTTACTATCAAATTAGGAAAGAGTTTTACCTCTCAATGCTGGGTTAATGAGGCTTAAATCCTCATAGGTTTTCCATTGGAGTGTTGAAGCTACAAAACCCTTAATAGAGGTTCTTCGTCAAGGAGGTGATCTTGGGAAAGTGTTGAATCAAATCTCCAATCAATTGAAGAATCACATCAAAGTGGTATTAGAGAAACCTCCAAATGAATGTCAATTTTTGTTGCAAGTGTTTAAAATTCGTAAAAAAAAAAAAATAAGAAGTGCTCGATAATCTATGAAAAATTACCTGAAGACCATTCAATAGTAGTACAGAAAAATTGTTTTGAAAATTCGGTAGAATTATGTTTGAATTTTTGTTGATTTTGTGATGGACATTTTCTTCGTTCAGTTAGGATTCAATTGAAATAAGTTGTACTCAATTTGGAGTTCAATTGATTGCTCAATTTTATTGAATTGAGAAATGTGTTTCGGGTTCGTGACTATAGAAAAAGAATTAATTAATCCGAGCATATCTTGTATTATACTGACTCAATTCCACTGAAATTTCTACTTCGATTCATCCTCGTTGAATGAAGAAGCTTCGTGAATTAGTTTTTAAACTAATTTGGATTTTTATTTTTGAAGTTATCGTTGTTTTAGTGTCAGGGTGTCACTATCCCTTGTTTCCTGGAAAAATTTCTTTTAGTACTCTTGTGTTCTTTGTTCAGCATAATTATGTTGAATTGCTTTGTTTTTTACTTCTAATTGTTTTCTTGTGCGTTTCTAAGCTTTTTTTAATGATCGATTATGTTTCTTGGCTCTTTTCTATAGATTACATTCTTTGAAATTCGTACATCTTAAGTATTTGAAACTTTGCTCATCGAACACTTATCCAACTAAGTGCATTGGTTGTTTGCTTGCTTGGGATTGTTGCTCTTGGTTTGAGTTGGTTAAGATGTTTCAAGGATCTTATAGAGACTTAAGTATTGAGCGATTGGAAAAGGCAAGAGGGTGAGCTAATCTTGATAAAATCCAATAAAGAGTGTTAAACATGAGTGAATTGAGTGATCATTAAAGAGTGTAAACAGTTAGGGAGTGATCAGGAGGTCCTTCTGTGTTCTTTTATTGTTTTAATTGGCATGTTTAAACAATAAATTAATGGAGTAGAATTTGTCTAGTCCATCATGGAAAAGGATGGAAGTAATGAGAAAACAAGAGGATTATCAATCTAAGTTTGCAAGCGATATACATAATTTCCATCATGGTGGTCGTAATGGAGCAATGCTTATGGTGGAAGCAACCATGGAAATGGAATCTTCACTTCTAGAAGGCATGTTGAAGTTGGTAACTTTTCTTCTTATGCTAAATCTTTTGAGCTTACTTCTTATGATAATTATGGGGGTTATGAAAGAGTTAATACTAGATACGTTGATTATGAGCATAGTCCTTATGATTGTTACGGAAAATATCATCATAGTTTTAGTGGAGAAGTTTGATTTGAGAGCTTATATGATGAAAATGTCTATGGGAGGAAGAATGAAAGTAAGCACATAGTCCATCTCAAATGCCATGTGGAAGACAAAGTTATCAATTTTGTTGTTAATGGTAGTAGTTGTGCTAATGTGGCTTGTATTTACCTTGTGGAAAAGTTGAATTTGCCTCTTCATGAACATCCTAAGCGTTACTTACACTATTGGTCAAATGATAATGATGAGATCAAAGTCATCAAGCAAGTATGGGTATCTATTCTAAAGGAATATATAAAGATGATGTGTTATATGATGTAGCACCCATGCGAGCGGGTCATTTATCGTTTGGAAGTCCTTAGATAAATGATAGGAAAGCTATATACAATGAGGACAAGAATTCTTGCAAATTTAACAAAGATGGCAAGAGATTCATTCTAAATTCTTTAGCACCTCATGAAATTTATGAAGAGCAAAATAAGTTGAAAGTAACGGTAAGAATATTTGATCAAGAGACAAAGGAAAAGAGAATTATAAGGCTAAAAAGTGTGCAAAAAAATAACTTTCCATGCCATCTCAAAGATTTGTAAATGTAGAAATCATGAAACCTTCAATGATTGAAGAATTTTCAAAAGTGAATGAGCTTCCACAAGCTACAATTGAAGTTGAAGAATGTGTTGTACTGCATGTTAAGGAAGAAATATCTAATGTTGAACATTGTGATGTCATGGGAGATACGAACTTAGAAAAAGACAACATTGAGATAAAAGAAAAAGAAAGAGTAGAAAACAAAGAGAGATTAGTTGAGAGATCATGTATCTTTGATTCCATCTCTATCCTTTCAAAAGAGAGTGAACATTTTGAGTGTTCAAAAGAGAAAGAAAGTGGGCTTGAGAAAAGTGAGAAAGTAAAAGAAAATGAGTGCTTCATTGAAAAACAAGAGAGTGAAAAAGAAGAGCAAAGAGAAAAAGAGATAGTTGCACTTGAAAAGAGTGAGGAAATGAATTTCTATGCTAATGAAACTAACTCTTTCTTTTCTAGTGAATTTTTATGTGTGCAGAATTTTTAAGATTCAGGCAAGGATGAAGATGGAAAGCTTGCCTACAAGTCCGTCAAGACCATAAACTCTTTTCCCTCTAATTCCTACTTGAGCTTTGAGATTTATTTTAAGGAAATTAAGTTGTTTTCACTTGTTTTCAAAGAAAATGGATATCAAATTTTATTTTCTCAACTCTATTGAAACTTTAATAGAAAAGAAACAATTCACAGAATTTAATTTCAATTCTTATTCAATTCCTAGACTTGATGAATGCCATTTCAATATTGCTAATTATGTTTCTTATGTGCCAGGAATAGAAGATAAAGGAAGGAACATGGAGAAAGAGCTTGGAGCTATTTTTAAAGAATTACCAATAAACTTATCCCTTAACCCTTCTCTCATGTGTTATGAAGTTTCTTTTGTGCATTTAAAGTTGTTTCTAGAGTCTTATCTTTCTCATGTGAGCATAATTGAAGATACTTGCACTATCTCTTTTGGTGTTGGTCTTTTTCTAGTTGGGTCTTCTACTTCTAATTATGTTCCTTCTTATGATTCCCTGAAAATCAACTTGTGAATAATGATATTAGTGGTGAACCATCTTGTTTTGGTTGTGAGTTGGTCCATGATGATTCATTCTTTGATGCTAAAGCTAGTGGCTTCTTAGAGTTTAATTGTGCTTCATTTGTTGTATTTAATGAAAAGTTTAAAGAAAAGTGTGTTGACAATTGGGATTCTACTTTATCCTTTTTTGAGACTTTCATGAATGGCTTTTATGGAGCTATCTTTTTAAACCTATACTTTCTCTTTTTGAGCAACAAATGAAATTCCTTTGCTATGAACAAAAGCTTGCAATTGTCATTACATCCTTGAACACTTTATTTGAAAACACATTTGGGTTCAAATTTTATCATGTACATTTCAAGGAATTCTTATCGAAAGATTTGGAAAACTAAACGGGAGCCAATTTTGAGTTGTTCAAAGCTAACCCTTTGACATTTGAAAAATCTATTTGAGAAACAAAGCCTTTGAACGAATTCTCAAGTATTTTGTTGTTGAGCATCTTTATTACCAAAAACCTTTCAAGGATTAGTTTTCAAACTTTTTCATTTTATGTGCTAGCTTTCAAAAGAACTCTTGTGCATTCATTTTGAAACATGAATTTGAAGAGACCTTGTTTCTTCGTCTAATTTCTAAAGAGTTCTTTGACAGAGTGGTTTCCAAACAGAAATGTAGACCATCTTGGAATGTTAGAAATTTTATGTTTACATTTTCTTACCTCACCTTTTGTAACACTATTGGAGAAAATAGATGTTTATATGCCACAAAGAGTGATTTCATATAATCCATTGAGAAAGACGAGTTGGTTTCACTTCTCTATTGCAAAAAGGAACTAGGTGGACTCTCAATTGAAGGACATAGAACATCAAATTGAATGGGTGTTCGGAGCGACATTGAGATATGCTACTTCTGACAAGGAGCTTTATCCATTGTTTCTCAATGGACAACAAAAGTTCAACAAGAGGTGTGCTTGAAATTCATAAAGACATTTCCATGTGTTTATTGGGACAAGAGGTAAAAATGTTGTAGCCAATGCTTGTCAAAAAGGTACATTCTATTCTCAATTTTACAAGTTCAATTACTTGGTTTTGTGATGTTTAAAGAATTACATGTTAGAGGTAATGAATTTAAGGACGTATTTGATGCTTGTTTGGTTGTGAATAATAATGACTACCTTATACATAATGATGTTCTTCACCATATTGGTAAGTTGTGCATTCCTTCTTGTTACTTAGATTATTGTTAGCTAAAGATGCTTATAGTGGTAGGTTGATAGATTTTTTTCGATATTTCCAAAACTTATGTGATTTTACATGAGCGCTTCTTTTGCCTTGGCATGAAAAGATATGTAGAAACGTTTATTGTTAATTGCTTAGAATATAAAATAGCAAACTCTACATCTTTACCACATGGACATTATATTTCTTTGAACCTGTCTAAAGAACCTTTTGTAGACATATCTATAGACTTTATATTTGGACTACTTAAGTTTCTTGAAGGCATGGATACTTTATTTGTTGTCGCTTATGTTGATGAGATCTCCAATGATAGCAAAATCTTTGAAGATCATTCGTTGCATTTTCAACAAGTTTTGCTTGTTTTGAGAAATTAAAAACCACATGCTAACCTTGTAACATGTGAGTGTTATGTGGAACATGGTACTTTCCTAGGTTATTTAGTGAATTTTCAAGATCTCCAAGTTGATGCAAATAGGGTACAAGCGATCATAGATTGGCTTATTTCCAAGAGTGCATTGGAAGAGAGAAGCTTCCATGGTTTAACAAGTTCTTATAAGAGATTCATCAAGAACTTTAGCATCATTGCTAGTTCTTTGATGGACGTACCCAAGACGAAGACCTGATTCACTTGGTAAATTTGTTTATCACTCATGAGTTTCCTTCAAGCCTATCATTCTATTGCTTTTGCTCCTTCTCTTAAAGTTGATTATGGTGGCAAACTTCTAATTATTCTTAATTTTCCTTCTTTATCTATTGATCTCCTGGTCGAATTTCATAATCGTGCAACCCTCCAAGTTATATATGTCTTTGTTTGATTTAGCTGAGCATTCGAGGACGTATCTTTTCAAAGGAAGAATGGATGACGTGAATTGGGTTGACCAAATGATGTGGAATGATCTTCAACAGCATAAAATTTCGTCCAAGAAGTGAGGGAGAGAACAAACAAAACAAGTGTAACAAATAGAAGAGAGAAAGTGCCTTCGGAAGGACTTGAACATGTCAAACTTTTAGCAACCTTGGATATATTAAATCTAAGACCTCAAGAAGGTTTAAACAAAATCTTTTCTTCAAAGTTCAAGCAACCTAAGTTATTTTGAACCTTAGACCTCAATGAAACAAGAAGAAGATCTCAAGACTAGTTTCTACAAGAGTGTAATAACTAGTATGAAGGAATTTTGATGATCAACCTTGAAGCTCTTGGAACTATCAACAAGTCTTCAAAGTGATATTTCTTTCAAGGAAGTTCACCCTTGAAGAAGATAGAAAAAAAACTAAGCTAATAACTAAGAATAGTAAGAGAAGAACCTTTGTCTTGAAATATTTTTTGATTAGCTTCTTCAAAATGGAAGACTACATATTTATAGAGACTTGAGGGGAAAATTAGGAATTTTCCCTCTCATATTTTCAGCCAAAAATTTAAGCCCCACAAATTTAAGCCCCAAAATTTAAGTCCCAAATTTAAGCCCCATAAAGGCATATTCCAACCCTCCATATTTTCAGGCCAAATAATAGATATAACCATACGTTCACTTGATAAGACAATAAAGGTATTTTAATTGCATTTGGACTATTCGAGAGCACTAGTCAATACATTACGAAAAATAGGAGACACTTTTCAAGCTTGGGCAAAGGGGCTTCCAACCATCTACCAATATGAATTTTCAATTTCTAACTTATTCAAAACTTTAGCATATTGCCCCATAAATTCTTGGACATCAAAATTTAACCCTTGAAACTTCTCTTGCTCAATTTGATCCTTGTGACTCTTTAGTTGTTTTGCCTTGGCTCTTATCACAACTCTTTGATGTTCTTGCATGTCTAACCGGTTCACATCACCAAAGCTAATGAATTGATTCATGATCCAAGCAATAGAACAAGGACAAGAAGATCAAGGAATTTGATACACATTTGGCATGTTTTCATTGAAGAAACCAAGATAAAGGAAGGCTTTAAAGATGAAGAACAAGCTTCGAAGTTGTTCATAATGTCTACCATAAGAAAGGATTACTCAAGGGAGCAATTTGGATATGAAAAGGAGCAAGATTGTGAAGTGTTGGACCTACCATCAATGGTAGGCCATGCCCCTACCATAAGCAGTAGGCTTCTGGCCAGAGACTTATTGGAAGCTTACACCCTACTGTGTCCAATAGGTCTCCCCCTACCGTCGCCGGTAGGGTTCGGGAATGAAATGGCTTTTGTAGTCTTTTGGCGGGGTTTTAATATCTGAACTTATTTTCCAACTTTTAATCAAGGGCTTAAAGGTTATTTTAATCCATTATTCAATAGATTTGTTAAGTTAAATCCTTAGCCTATAAATACCCATTGATAGGTTCATTTGTGACTAACTTGGAATTTTTCTGAAAATTGTGAGGGAGAATTCTCTTTGTCTCTAGGATTCTTCACCCTTTCTTAGTTAGCTTGCTAAGGGTTAATGTCCTTAGTTGTGAAAAATTGATTGCCTTCGGTTGAGGAATTTATAGAATTCAATTGATCATTTTAATTCCTTTCCTTGATTGAGTCTTAGAGTTCTAGTTCCATGATACAATTGATCTTAGGTGTTTTAGTGTGTGTAGTTGGGGTTTTTGTATTACCCGAGATGCACAAGAGCTGGAGAAACTTGTTCCAGGGGCCGACCACAAGAGCAAGGGCTAAGAAGATGGAAGACAAATGCAAGAGGTTGACGGCGTTATTTGAGAAGAGGTTCAATAATGTCTCTTGGCATATGCTAGAGGAGCAAGAAGAGGACCTTACAGGAGCGAAAACCTTTCTATTATTCAAGGTGCAAATAGAAGAATCAAAGGAAGCAAGTTTGAGGGGGTTTTATAGCTTCAAATTGAAGGAAAGTGATTTTTCTGGACCCTACCATCCACGGTAGGGTTCTATCCATAGGGGGAAGGAATTCACATAACCTACTGTCAGCGGTAGGGTTATGGACGAGGAGAAAATGGTGCAATATTACCTACTGCAGATGGTAGGTCGGGACCTATTGTCGTCGTTAGGTCTTGAATGAAGGAGGAACTGGGGTTTTTTTAACTTAACTATTTATTTTGGTTGTAAACTTGTTTTGATTTATACCTAAGTGGTCTAAGTAGCTTTTAAACTCTTTTAAGTTTGTATAATACCTAGGCTGTGCAATTAATTCTAAAGACCACTATATATACTGTGATTTTGTAGCCATTAGGGGCAAGCATCATATATTGAAAAATCAAACGAGAAAAAACTAGGGTTATTGAGATTTCTTATCCTTCCTTGTAAATTAAGGATTTCTATTGTATAATTTCATGACAATAAACTTCTTGAATCTACAAATTCAAGAGTTAAAGTCTAATTTCAAATCATATTAATCCCTTGAGGTGCCAACTTTCTATTGGCGTTGCTTGGCTCTTAGTTGCTTCATAGAGTGTGGAGGATAGGTGAGGTATTCTTCAAGCCTTGTTGATTCTCCCCTTCAAAGAAGAAGGTTTCGTTGTTATATTCTTATTTTTTATTCCTACAATTGTGTGTTTGTTCTTCAAATTCTCCAAAAAATCTATCAAAAGGGAACCTCTAGAAGAGAGTCTATCTTGAGAGTAAATAAACTTCAAAGGAAGCTTGGGAGGATCATACCATGTGGTCTTAGAGCTAAGCTCTCTATGAGGTGAAGTTTTATACGTTTATTTGTTGAATTTTGTGTTTAAGAAAATGCCATTAAAAGTATTTGAGGAGAGGCAAACAATTTGGAAAATTTTCGGCCAGAGAAAGTGAGGAGTAAAGATTTAATTTAAAAGTATACAAATGAACTCCGAATTGCCTGACATTAGTCCTTATTGAAAGCTTATTTGATTTTGAAGATTTTGCAACAAATATGATCCTATGTGGTTGAGAATTGAAAGAGTTATGTTGAGATTACTATAGTTGGTTTTCATGCTCTGTTTTTCTGGAATTAATTTCTAGTACTCTATATATCTTTGATTTGTGAACCAATTGTCCTCGTTTTCAATTCGTAACTTCTTTGTGATATAATTATAAGTGTTTTGCTGACCTTTGGTTGAAATTAGACTCATTCCTTCACTCATACTCCTAAATTTTTCTTTGACATTCTATGCCTTCCTCATGCTCTACAAAATTTCTATTTGAATTCTTCATTCTTATCTGTCAAGAGTTTCTTGCATGATTTTTTCTTTGGGAATGTCTTATAACTTGGAGGTATTAGAAATCACTAGGCAACTCTAGTGATGAGGAAAAAGTAAAAGGCAAGGGAGTGAGCAAATTGATATAAGAACCATAGAGAGTTAGTGCAAAACATGAGGGTTCAGAGCAATTACCATCGAGCAAAACACTTAGGGAGTGGCGAGGTCCTTGCTTTCTGTTACTTGCTTGCTGGTTTTGTACATATCTTTGTGACCTATCAATCTTGAATATGTCTCATGAAGAGGAATAAAATCGAAACTATAATGAGGGACCTAGTGATCCTCTTATGCAAGAGGTTGTTGGTACTTTGAGGTCCTGCAACAACAAATGGGAAACATAGAAGGAAATGTTTTGGCGCTGTCTACCCGAATCAATAAATAAGAATCGACGATGGACCAATGGTGGGGATTTTAAAATTATGAAAACCTTACCCCAAGAAGAACTGTGAGAGATGAAGATAGCTCTCCTCATGGCAATTTTGTAGTTAGGGATGACCTTTCCTAAATTTTCCAAGAAAGTTTCCAACCTTTGGAAACCCAAGGCATAGGAAGGTTTGGTGCTAGAGGGGGAAGGAATGAAAGGGGCATGGAAAGAGGACTTGAAAGAGAATTCATGAGAATGCCAAGGGAACAAGAAAGATACTATGGTGGCCAAGAAAGATATGACCTAGAATTAGAAAGAGATGAAGAGGGATATTATGAGGAAAAGGAATTTTGAAGGATTAAATTGAAAATCCCTCCATTCCAAGGCAAAAGTAATTTGGAAGCTTACATTGAATGGGAAAAGAAGGTGGAGCTTATCTTTGATTGTCACAACTACTTAGACTTTACAAAGATGAGATTAGGTGGTAGAGTTCACTGACTATGCTGTCACATGGTGGGATCAATTGGTGACAAATCAAAGGAGGAACTTAGAGAGACCGGTGGAGACATGGGACAAAGATGAGAATCTTGATGAGGAAGAGATTTATTCCGCTACATTACCGTAGGGATCTTTATAGTAAGCTATAAAACCACCAGCAAGGGAGCAAGACTGTAGAAGACTACTACAAGGAGATGGAGGTGGCAATGATAAGGGCAAATATCATTGAAGATAGGGAGGCTACAAATGCAAGGTTCATGAGTGGGTTGAACCTGGATATAGCTCACACTTTGGAGTTGCAAGCATATGTGGAATTGGAAGAGATGGTTCAAAAGGCCATGAAGATAGAGAAACTATTGAAGAGCATAGTGTCCTTAAAAAATCCTTTTACTACTTCCAAGCCATGGCCTCAACCTACAAATATAATCTTTTGAGAAAGGAGGATACACTAAAGGTTGCATTCAAGGAAGGGTCTAAGGGAAAGGAAGAGAACAAGGATAAGTACAAAGTGGAGGGGGCAACTAGTAGGGCTGGAGATATCCAATGCTTTAAGTGCAAGAGGTATAGGCACTATGCTAGTAATTGCCCTACCAAGAAGGTCATGATCATTAGTCCCAATGGAGAGGTCATTTTCGAAGAAGAGGCCGAACTTGAGCAAGAGCTTGAAGAATCGGATGAAGAGTCTCCATATGAGGGAGAGCCCTTAGTGGTCTTGGGGGCTCTTAGCTCACAAGCCTTTGAAGATAGGTCAAGTGAACAAAGAGAGAACATTTTCCACAAAAGGTGTAACATTAGAAACAAGGCTTGCAACGTCATCAGTGATGTAGCAAGCATATACTTTGTGGAAAATTAAGTTTACCAACCATCAAACACCCTAGACCATATCAATTGCAATGGCTAAATGATAGTAGGGAAGTGAGGGTGACAAGACAAGAATTGGTGACCTTTGCTATAGGGAGGTACAAGGATGAGGTCCTTTGCAACGTGGTGCCTATGCAAGCCGGACACCTGTTGTTTGGAAGACATGCCAATTTGATAATAGAACCGTCCATGATGGGTACAAGAACACCTATTCCTTTGAGAAAGATAGTGTTAAGATTTGTCTCGAACCCCTTACTCCATTCCAAGTGTATCAATACCAAGTGAAAATGAAGGAAAAAGTTTTGGAAAATGAAAAGAAGAACATAAGAAGGGGAAGAAAGGAGATACTCAAGAGAGTGAGAAAATTCAAGCGAGAACAAAGAAGAATGGTGTGGTAATAAATGAGAGAAAAGGGGAGGCTTGGTTGAGTTTTTTTGCTAAGGGGAGTGAGATTTGTGAGGCCATTGATGCAAAAGAAACAGTCTTACTCTTTATGTATAAATGAGCTTTCATGTCTTCTAATGATGAAATTATTTCTTCTTTGTCTCATGCTATTGTAGGTGTCATCAAGGAGTTTGAAAACGTTTCCTCGAAGGAAATGCCCGGAGGGTTTCCACTCTTGAGAGGCATAGAGCACCAAATTGATTTTATTGTCGGTGCCATTTTGCCAAATCGACTCGCATATAAGAGCTCACCTGAAGAGACTAAGGAACTTCAATGACAAGTGGAGGAGCCTCTTGCCCAGGGCCACATCCGAGAGAGTCTTAGTCCATATGTGGTATTGGTACTTCTAGTCCCTAAAAAGGATGGTAGCTGGCGTATGTGTGTTGATTGTAGGGCAATTGATAATATAATTGTTAAATGTCGTCATCCCATTCCTAGGCTAGATGATTTGGTTGATGAATTACATGATTCTATGATTTTCTCTAAAATTTATTTGAAATCGGGTTATCATCAAATCCGAATGAAAGTAGGAGATGAATGGAAAACCGCGTTTAAACTAAGTTTGGTCTTTATGAGTGGCTTGTTATCCTTTTGATCTTACCAATGCTCCTAGCAAGCTTTTGAGATTGATGCATCATGTTTTTAGTGAATTTATTGGTAAATTTGTTGTTGTGTATTTTGATGACATTTTAGTCTATACCAAAACATATTAAGATCATTTGCATCATGTTAGACAAGTTTTGCTTGATGCTTAGGAGACAACAATTACATGCCAATTTGGGAAAATGTGAATTTTGTTTAGAAAAGATAACCTTTCTTTGCTCTATTGTTAGTTCCAAAGGTTTACAAGTGGATCTTGACAAATTGAAGCGATAGAGGATTAGCCAATGCCAAAGAGTGCTACTGAAGTTAGAAGTTTCTATGGATTGGCTGGTTTCTACCGGAGGTTTGTAAAAGACTTTAGGCCATTGCTAGTCATCTCACCAAGGTCATCAGAAGACCAATGGGTTTAATTGGGGAGAAGCTCAACAACTAGAATTGAAGGCCTTGAAGGAAAAACTATGCAATGCTCCATTCCTCACCTTACCCAACTTAAAACTAGGGATTAGAAGGGTTCTAATACAAGAAAAGAAACCCGTTGCCTATTTTAGTGAAAAGTTGTTAGGAGCAACATTGAACTATGCCACGCATAACAAAGAGTTGTATGCCTTGGTGAAGACCTTGAATGTCTAGATGTGATCCATGTGGGCTCAAGTGCCGATTTTAGCCAACTGAAAGAATCTTCTTATCAATCTGGGCCCAGGCAACTGTTTATGAAAAACACAAGTCTTATCCTAGTGAGTTTTACAGACACACTGGGCCTGGTGAGTCAACTCCTGGTGCAAAAGCAAGCACCAGTGAGCTAGTATGCAACAGCAAACCTGTGGGCATTTGAACCTGCCCATAGATTCAACAGCAGTTCGAAACATTACCAAGAAAATCGCATTTGTTCTGTGAAGCTCGTACAGTTTGGGAAGGGGTTTTGATTGATAAAAAAGAAGAATCTACTTCAAAAAGATGAGGGAACCTTGGGAGAGACGCTGACTTTAATTATCGTCCTCTCAAGCCCCCCGACTGATTTTACCATGAGGACAACGATAGACAATAGCTCGATTTATTATTCCACTCCAATCGCGCAAGAACGAACTAATACCTCTCCGTTCCTAGTTCTCCTGTAGCTGGATCCTCCGGAACCATAAGAATCCTTTCTTCGACATCGTGATGTAATGATATCATATCTCGACTGGGTATATATATTTCTAGGCTTCTTCCCCCAACTAACAAAGAGATCTTGGCAGAATTGCCACATATGAAATTGAGTACTATTTTTCATGGGTTTGATTCACACTCAATGTTTTGAGACTATTTACCATCTAAAAGTGGAAAAAAAAGAATTCCCAATCTCCTATTGGAGCTTTCACTACTACGGTGATGATATTGTATGGGAGGTCCTGCGGAAAAATAGATTGACGCCCCTACACAAATAAGTAGTTGTGCAACAGCTACAAAGTAGTTTATGTACCTGCGGACAATTTAACCGCCCTTGCTCTTACTATAAGCTTTGTGAAACGTTGGCAACATTACATGTGGCTGAAGGAGTTTGTCATCCACACCGACCATAAGTCGTTGAAATATTTGAAGGGTCAACAAAAGCTCAACCATAGAAATGAGGTATGGATGAAATTCATTGACACATTTCCCTACATCATTCACTACAAGAAAGAAAAGTAGAATGTTGTGGCTGATGCACTCTCACGAAGGTACACACTTTTCACTTCACTACGTTCACATTTACTTGGGTTTGAAATGTTGAAAGATTTATATGCTAGTGATGTTGATTTCTGTAGTACATTTGATGCATGCTTGATTGCTCGTTGTAATAAATTTTTATGTGAAGGATGTATTTTTGTGTAGAGAAGGGAAACTTTGTATTCCTAGAGGATCAATTAGGAATTTGCTTGTTAAAGAGGCTCATAGGGGTGGTCTTATACGTCATTTTTGTATAGCTAAGACCTATGACATTTTGCATGAGCATTTCTTTCGGCCTAAAATGAAAAGAGATGTTGAAAAGTTCATGGGTGACTATTTGGATTGTAAACGTGCAAAATCGTATTTGTTAGCTCATGGTTTATACACCCCTTTATTGGTTGCCAAGGCTCCTTGAGAGGATGTTTCCATGGACTTTATTTTGGGACTCCTGAGAACTTCATCCTGAAAGGATTCTATCTTTCTTCATTTTTTTTCAAAAATGTCGCATTTAATTGCTAGTAGAAAAATAAATGACGCATCTCATATTGCTAGTCTACTCTTTAAAGAAGTTGTGAGATTGCATGGCATACCTAGAACTGTAGTATCAGATCGAGATACCAAGTTCATTAGTCACTTTTGGAAAGTATTATGGAAGAAACTAGGGAATAACGTACTTTACTCCACTTCTTGTCATCCTCAAACGGATGGTCAAACTGAGGCAGTTAATAAGACAATAGGACAACTTATTAGAGCTATTCTCAAAAAGCATATAACAAGTGGGAAGAATGTTTTCCGTTCATTGAATTTACTTATAATAGGGCCTATCATTCTACTACTTTGTTTTCTCCATTTGAAGTTATCTATGGCTTTAATCCGCTAACCCTTTTGGATTTGATTACATTGCCAATTGACCATCAATTGAGTTTAGATGATAAAAGAAAGACCGAATTCATTCGACATATTCATGCCAAGGTCCGTGAACACATTGAAAGGAAGACTGAAAAGGTGGCTTCTAGGAAGAATCAAGGATGCAAAAAAGGTGAACTTTGAGCCCGGAGATTAGGTTTGGGTACATTTGCAAAAAAAACAGTTTCTTAGCCTCTGCTAGGGAAAATTGGATGCAAGAGGTGATGGACCATTTAAAGTCCTTGAAAAGATCAACGACAATGCATACAAAATTGATCTTCTCGGGGAGTATAACGTTAGGGCTACATTCAATGTTTCTGACTTATTTCCCTTTTATGTAAATACAGGTTTGAGGAAATATCAATTCAAAGGAGGGGCGAATGGTATGACCTGGGATACACAAGACATGGTGGACTTGTTCTAGGGGCCGACCACCAGGTCAAAGGCTAAGAGGATGGAAGACGAACACAAGGGGTTGTCGGTGTTATTTGAGAAGAGGTTCAACAATGTCTCTTGGCATATTCTAGAGGAGCAACGTGAGGACCTTAGAGGAATAAAACCCTTACTGCTATTCAAGGTTCAAATAGAAGAATCCATGGAAACAAGTTTGGGGGGTTTTATAGCTTCAAAATTGAAGGAAGATGATTTTTTTACTCCCTACCGCCAACGGTAGGGTAAACCCTACCATCCACAGTAGTGTCCTGTCTGTGGGGGGAAAGGAATTCAAACAACCTACTATCGATGGTAGGGTTCTGTACAAGTATGAAATAATGCATTCTTACCTATCGCGAACAGTAGGTTGGGACCTGCCGTCATCGGTAGGTCTCGGCTGAAGAAGGAATTGGGGAGTTTTTAACTTCTTTAACTATTTATTTTGGTTGTAAAGTTGTTTTCACTTATACCTAAGTCGTCTAAGTTTCTTTTAAACTCTTTTAGGTTATTCTACTACCTAGGGTTGACGATTAATTGCAAAGACCACTATATATACTCTTATTTTGCAGCCATTCGGGACAAGCTTCATACATTGAAAAAACTAAAAGACAGAAAACTAGGGTTATTGAGATTTCTTCTCCTTCCTTGTAAATTAAGGATTTCTATTGTTTAATTTCATGACAAGAAACTTCTTGAATATTTAAATTCAAGAGTTCAAGTCTAATTTCAAATCCTGTTCATTCCTTGAGGTGCCAACTTTCTACTTGGCATTTCTTGGCTCTTAGATACTTCGTAGAGTGTGGAGGATAGGTGAGGTTTTCTTCAAGCCCTGATGATTCTCTCCTTCATATAAGAAGGTTTAGTTGTTACATTCTTGTTTGTTATTCCTGGAATGTGTGTTTGTGTTCTTCAAATTCTCCAAAAACATCCATCAAAAGAGAACCTCTATAATGGAGTACATCTTGGGAGTAAATGATGTTCAAAGTAAGCTTGGGAGGATCATACCAGGTTTTGAGCATCTAGTTTCCTCAATGTTTTTCCTATGAAATTAGGAAAGAATTTTGCCTCTCAATGTTGGGCTTATGAGGCTGAGATCCTTATAGGTTTTCCATTCGAGTGTTGCTTTAATAGCATGCATAATAGATAAAGAGGGATGTCCTAAATGCTTATGAAATAACTCAAAAGAAAGAAAAGAAGTATGAAATGTCTGCACACATGAATTAGGGAAAACATCATTAGTCATCTACCCGCTCCAATCTCCATTCCCGTAGTGCGGTCCTGTATCACACAACAATCATCAACAACACTCACATAATAAGAAGGATGTTGGTGGATGAATTGGGAAAGAGACACCAAGTGACAAGTTAAATTGGGAACATAATGAAGGTTTTCAAGTAAGAATTTTGAACTAAAAGAAATGCTCCCTTCACAATTAGGCAAAGTTTCACTTCTATTCGGCAAAGTAATAGAAATAAGAGTAGTATGCACAACATCAAGTAGGAAATCTCTATGACCTGTCATATGTCTTGAAGCACTAGAGTCTAAAATCCAAGAACTCACACCAGAAAAATTATCACGAGACAAATGAGGTGCCATGGATTTTTCTGTTGTAGTAGAAGGAGAAGTCAATATTGCCCCTGCCAAGTGGCTCCCACTGCCACTGGGATGCTGACTGGACTAAAATTTGGCAGCTTACAAGGCATCCATGTTGGCTGCAACTGCTCGGACGCCTACCATAGATTTGGAGCAGCAATTGGAGTGATTGGAGTAGGGAGTAGTGGCCCTGGGCTATGAGCAGTGCTTGGGCTAGCCCAATTCATAACAACAGTTGGAGTGGCTGAATTGCCTAGCCCTGTTTGTGACAATATGGGTTGCCAGGGCTGTCATATTTTTGTGGCTATTCTTGAACAGTCCTCTCCCTAACCTATCACAAAGGTTCTAGCCGCCGACGTCGGCGCCAAAAATGTTTCTAGTTCAAGAATTTCCTCGTTCTCCAACCAATTCGAGATAACTAATAACCTGAAAGCATTTAGACTTGCTATGTCCCATTTTTGCACAAACATAAAAATAAAGAATTTCTCTTATTTGGTCGTGCCACAAAAGCGACAGCATTAGCCTGTGCATCTCTCCCTCTAGTAATTAAACTGTGTCTTCAATCACAAATAAGTATAGAATGTGCACTTTCAATAGAGGGAAGAGGGTTCATATTAAGAATACGGGAGATAATGGTGCGAAAAATAGAATTATCTTACTCGAAGAGAAATTTCTCTTATTCATGGTGTTGTGCAGATTATGTCATCTAGTTGCAAGCCACACCTTCGCAGTAGCAATTTGTCTTTAGATTATATTTTTCCTATTCCTCCCACATATGAGTAAGTTTTGCATAGGAATAAAAAAATGGACGCACTATTTTGTATGCAATTTTTTACTGTCTCCTTTACTTCATAAATTTGTGGCCCACTCCTAGCGAAAAAATGTTTTTTTAGATAGTCCCAGAGGTCCTTTGCATCCGCCATATAAGGAAAAAAAACTGATTATTGAAGTACCAAATGTGTTGAAAAGACCACTGTACGATGAGAGAAACTCGGATTGGCCAAATTACTAAGATAGTTGCCGAAAGACCTCAAGGAACTCTTCCAAGTAACACGGAGGTAAACCCAAGATAACATGTAAATGTTTATCTCAGTAAGAAACAATGAAGAAGTTCCTAAAAAGGAAGCAAATATGGCGACTAAATATATCCACATCCCAGGAAGGCCAAGAAAATATTAGTTCGGGGCCAGAAATTGAAGCATACAATCTCAAGATCCCTTATCCGTTGGCCCTTAATTAGGAGAGAAGCAAAGATGAGATAAGGAAGTTTATTGACATCTTCAAGCAAATAAAACTTAACTTACCTCTTTGTGATTTGCTTTTAAAGGTACCCAAACATGCTAAATATCTTAACGAGATGCTTTCAAAGAAAAGGAGATTAGACAAAGCATTAATATACACTTTGGTTGAAGAATGTTAGGCAATACTAATCAACACAGAAAAGTTTCCACAAAAATTAAATGACAAATGGAGTTTTTCTTTTCCTTGCATGATAGGAAATTTGCCTATTGATAAAGCATTAGCTGACCTAGGCAGTAGCATCAACGTTACGTCTTTTAATATGGTTAAAAAGCTAGGTCTAGGAGACACAACACCTGCTAGAACGTCCATAAGTTTAGCGAATAAAACTAAAAGACATCATAGAGGGGTTATAGAAGATGTTTTGGTTGAAGTTAAAGACCTTGTTTAATCGATATAGACTTTGTGATCCTCAACATGGAAGAGGATCTTGATTTTCCTTCCATATTAGGATGACCATTCCTATATACTTCGAAAGCTTTAATGGATATGGACAAAGGGAAATTAAGGATGACGGTTGGAGAGGATGAAGTAGTTTTTAAATTCCCGATAACTCCAAGCCTCTCTTTTAATAATAACAACAAATTATTTCTTATAGATCATATTAATCTTATTTTGCCTCGTTTATCTTAGGAAAACAAGTCTACCCCATTCGAAAGACCAAAGAACTTAAAAGGCAAGGAGAAGTGTGCTTCTCCTAAAGCAAGGAAGAAGGGTCTAATGATGTGGGTGCCAATTCGGCAAAAAGAAAAAGAAAGAGCTAAAATGTCTCCTGATCTCATCATATGGGAAGCGTTGGCAGCAGCTAAGAGGGAGTAACATTAAAGCTCTTTTAAATATGTTTTTACTTCAATTGTAACATAGTTTAGTTTTTCTCTTTGTTTCTTCATATTTTAATTTTTTTTTGCTTGAGTTAAAGTCATCAAAGTCAGTAGGAGAGCCATAGTCCTAAAAACACCTTCAGTAAGCTAAAAATTTTATATACAGGACAAAACATCAAAAAAATAAACAGATTGGTATAAATTAAGAAATTTTAAGACCAGAACAAGGCTTTCTAGATCCAGAAAGACCCTATCCAAAACAAGAAAGAAGAGCACAACCTCAGCAATTTCATCCCGAGACTCTTTGGATCATGAATGTCTCACTATCCAGGTCCAGATAGTCGAGAATCAAGCGAGTTAGGTTGGTCTTCTACGCGGATCTCCCTCCTACGCGGATCTCCCTCCACGGGAGTTTTCTGTCTCCCTGCTCACTTTATTTTCATATTTTCGTTTTTATGTTTTCCTCTCTTTTGTGTGCTAGTTTCAATTTTTTTATCTTCTTGTTTAGTTAGGTTTTCACCTATATTGAGGACAAGGAGGTTCTAAATATGGGGGAAGTTTTAGTTGTTTAATTTTTTTTGTTTACCTTTTAAAGTGTTTGTTTTTATAAAAATACCAAAAACATCGAAAAATCTTAAAACCTCCAAAAACATTGAAAAAGTTTTAAAAATCTAAAAAATTGTGTTGTTTTAAAGTTAGTTTTTGTAAATAATTATTTTTATCATTCTTAAGAAAAAACCAAAAGATTTTCCTTTTTCTTTTTGCACTAGAAAAGCATTAAAAGAAATGCATGTACCTTGTTAAAACTTGGAATAGGCATAGTATGTAATTAACTTCATATGCTTTTTTTGTTTATCCCTCGTTAATTGATCGTTTTTATACACAATGCCTTGTTTTAGGAGTAGAATATGCTTTAAGAATCTTATGAAATTGTCTTATATGATTTATTCTGCAAAGCATCATTCTAGAACTTATTTTTCCACACCTTGAAACGAAAATTCTAGTTTTTGTTAACCCCGGAGATGATGGTCTTAAGCCTTTTTTGATCCGTTTGAGCCTTTTATTACCTAGCCTTTTAATTCTAAATCCTTAGTATCCTTCTCATTCTTCATTCCAAGGGATTTGCTCCCTTCTTTTCTTTGTCTTTAAACTCACATTTAAATGTAAACCCTCAATCGATGAGCTAATGATTTTATTCTTTTGAGTTGGATAGAGTGAGTTTCGCAAATAATTCTGGGGAAAAAATGGAGAAAAGAAAATTACGATAGAAAAGGTATGTTGGGAAATCTATGTGAGAAAGAAATCAAACGAGAAGAAAAAGTATCAACGGAAACCTTTTGTCAGAAAGCTTGTAGTCTATTAATCATTTGTGAAAAAGAGAAAAAATGAGGAAAATGGAAAAGAAATAGTGAAAAGAGAAAAGAGGATGAAAAGAAAGAAAGGAAGAAAAGAAAAAGTATAAGTTGAAAAGAAGATTTGATTAGCCTTTGATCTCTTGATATCCTTTATTTCCTTCTTCTGACATATATTCTTCCTTGATTTTTGAGTGATTCGTGAGTTATAAAGTTAATGGGGTTGTGAGTGAGTTGAATGAAAGGTACAGTGTTCGTGAGAATTCAGTGAAAACGGCTTACAGGTTATAGCTAACTCGAGTTATTTTCCTTTCAGTTGCATTAGCTCCTATTCTCATTCTTCTTCTTTTTCCTTTACCTTCGTTTGATAGCCACTTATGTCCCTAGTTTAATGTTACAAGCTTGAAAGTCCTACCTAATTTGGGGATAACTTTAGCGAGAACATGGAGTTAGAAGGGCATTGGAAAAGTCAAAACATAGATGGATAAACTAAATCATATAGTTAATTTCTTGAAATCCTTGGTATGACCCGAGACAGGCATGAGAACATAGAGAGCTTCTAAGGATCAAATACGAGATTGAGAGCAAGGAAGATGGACTCAGAAACACAAAGAAACAAGCTCGAAAAAGTTTGAAGCTATAGAAACCAGACCTATCGTCTACCCTACAATCGTCGATAGGGTATCATCTACCCTACCACCGTTGTTAGGGTTCTAGTCCATAAATTATTTTGAGAGCTTGAACTGCCGTCGATAGTAGTCAAGGCCCACCGTCACCGGCAGGTCTCGTGAAGCTGAAGACGTTGATGAGTTTTAACTCCTTTGACCCATCTTTTGATTGTTAAGTTTATTTAGACTTATAAGTAAGTGGCCTAAGTGCCCAAACTTATCTTATTCAAGATTAAGCATTAGGATTGGGAGTTAATATTTTGGAACCCTATAAATGCATATATATGTATTATTGCAGCCATTGTGAGGAAGTTAGACATGGAATGAAGAATGAAAATTGGAAGAAAATTGAGAGATAGAACTTAGGGTTCTTGGGTTTCTCTTGCTTCCTTGTATATTTGGGAAATTATTTCCATTATAGAATCTAGTCAATCAATTCTTTCATTCAATTTAAGAGTTCTTGTCTAATTCCAAATCCTTTCTTTCCTTGAGGTGTTAGCTTTAGTATTGCTAACGTTTCTTGGAATTAAGGTTCTCCTTGAGAGAGATGAATAGGTGAAGCCCCTAGGGCTTGGTTGATTCTCTCTCTTGGTAGGGGATCTTTTCTTGTTCTTGTTTCTTCTTTGTTTTTGTTTTACTGCAATTTGCCCTTGAAATTTCTCAACTTCTCAACACAAGATTGTCAAGTAACCTCTTGAAGGGAGTTGCATCTTGGGAGTGACATTGGAGCTCATTCAAGCCTTGGGAGATTCATACCATTTGGTATCTGAGCAAATCTCTCTTTGAGGTGATATTTTTTTATTTTTTATTGTTGAATTTCAGTTATATAAAGCCAATTGATAGTATGTGAAAAAGGCAAAGTAATCTGGAAATTTTCGGACAGAAACTTAAACGTGAAACTTTTGAGTTTGAATGTACACCAAATGTGGTCAAAATTTCGTGAATGTTTCCAGTTTGAATTACTGTTGAGTTGTGGTTCTTTGGAAATAAATTGGACCTTATTGTGATTTGATTTGATGAGTCAATTGAATGCAAAATTCACATTTTCCAAATTGGCATATAATTGTTCTCTCCTAAGCACAAAGCAAACTTGTCTAATGTGATTAAAATAATCCTCATATGTCTTGCTATAGATTAAAATGTCATCAAAATATACAACAACAAATTTCCTAATAAATTCACGCAAGACATAATGCATCAACCTCATAAGCGTGTTAGGTGCATTGATAAGAAAAAAGGGCATAACAAGCCACTCATAAAGACCAAATTTAGTTTTAAATGCGGTTTTCCATTCATCTGCTTATTTCATTCAGATTTGATGATAATCAGATGTCAAATCGATTTTAGAAAAAATCATGAAACAATGCAATTCATCAAGTAAATTATCCTTTTTAAGGACTAGAAGTATTTGTACCGGATATGGCCTAAGACCCTCTCGGATGTGGCCCTTGGCAAAAAGCTCCTCCACTTGTTGTTAAAGTTCCTTAGTCTCTTCGGGTGAGCTCCTATAGGCAGGTTAGTTCGGCAACACGGCTCCGGCAACAAAATCGATTTGATGCTCTATGCCTCTCAACAGAGCAATCCTCCGTGTAACTCCTCCAGGAAAACGTCTTCAAACTCCTTGATGGCACCTAAAATAGCTTAAGACAAAGAAGAAATAATTTAATTAGAGAAGACACATAAGCTTCTTTGTACATAAGGAGTAAGACGGTTTTTCTCGCATCAATGGCCTCACAAATCTCACTCTCCCTAGCAAAGAAACTCAACCTAGTCCCTCCCCTTCCCTAGTTTATTACCACTCCATTCTTCTTCGTTTTCACTTCATCTTTTTCACTCTCTAGAGACTCTCCTCTCTTTTCTTTTTCCTATTCTTCCCCTCTTTTATGTTTTTCATTTTCTTTTCCAACTCCTTTTCCTTCATTTTCACTTGGTCTTGGTACACTTTGAAAGGGGTGAGAGGTTTGACACATATCTTAACCCCATCTTTCTCAAAGAAATAGGGGTTCTTGCATCTATCATGGATGGCCTTTCTATCGAATTGCCATGGTTTTCAAAATAATAGATGTATGGTTTGCATAGGCACAATATCCCAAAGGGCCTCATCCTTGTATCTCCCTACAACAAAAGTCACCAATACTTGCCTTGTCACCTTCACCTCTCCATTATCATTTAACCATTGCAACCAATATGGCCTAGGGTGCTTGGTGGTTGGCAACTTCAATTTCTCCACTAAATATGTTCTTACTAAATTGGTGCAACTCCCACTACTAATATGATATTGTAAGCCTTGTTATCAATGTTACACATTGTGTTGAAAATGTTCTCCCTTTGTTCACTTGAGCCATCTTCAAAATCTTGTGAGCTAGGAGCCCTCAAGAACACTAAGACCTCCCCCTCATATGGAGACTCCTTATCCAATTTTTCATTATCTCGTTCACATTCGGCTTCGTCTTCGGATATGACTGCTCCATTTAGCCTAATGATCATGACCTTCTTGGTTGGTCAATTACATGCATAGTGTCCATATCCCTTGCACTTAAAACATTGGACATCTCTTTCTCTACTAGGTGCCCCCTCCACCTTATTTCTATCCTTATTCTCTTCTTTCCCCTAAGACCATTCCTTGAATGCTACTTTAGATGTGTCATCCTTTCTCAAAGGATTAGATTTGTAGGTTAGGGCCACCGATTTAGAAGTAGTAAAAGGACCCTTGAAGGATGCCTTGCTCTTCAATTGTTTCTCTATATTCATGGCTTGATGAACCATCTCTTCCAATTCTACCTAGGCTTGAAGCTCCAAAGTATGGGCAATCTCCCAGTTCAATCCACTCATGAACCTTCCCATTGTAACCTCTCTATCTTCAATGATGTTGGCCATTATCATGGCCACCTCCATCTCTTTGTAGTAATCTTCTACATTTTCGCTTCCTTGCCGAAGGTTTTGAAGCTTATTATAAGGGTCCCTATGGTAGTGTGGGGGAATAAATCTCTTCCTCAACAAGGTTCTCAGTTCCTCTTATGTCTCAATCTTTCGGATCACTTTTTCCTTAGAAGGAAGGTATTTTCAATTTATTCCTTCAAATTTCCTTTTCCTCATAGTAACCCTCTTCATCTCTTTCTAACTCCCAATCATATCTTTCTTGTTCCCTTGGCATTCTCATGAACTCTCTTTCAACTCCTCTTCCTATGCCCCTTCCATTCCTTCCCCCTTTAGCACCAAGCCGTCCTCCGTCTTGGTTCCCGAAGGTTGGAAACTCTCTTGGAAATTTTGGCAAAGGTCATCCCTAACTCCAAAGTTGGCATGTGGAGAACAATCTTAATCTCTCATTGTTTGTCTTGGGGTAAGGTTATCATAATTGTGAAACCCCCAACTTTAGCCTAACATTGATTCTTGTCTATCATTTTGGGCAGACAACGCTCCAACATTTCTTTCAATGTTACTCATTTGTAGTTGAAAAAACCTCAAAGTACCAAGAACCACTTGCATAAGAGGATCACTAGGTCACTCATTATGGTTTCGGTTTTGATATTCTTCATGAGATAGCTTTAAAATTGATAAAGCAAAAAGGTACTTAAAAAACAAGAAACAAGTAATAGAAACGAAGGACCTCGCCGCTCCTTAAGTGTTTTGCTGAATGGTAATTGCTCTCAACCCTCGTGTTTTCGCTCACCCTCTACGACTTTTATATCAATGTGCTTACCCTCTTGCCTTATACTTTCCGCACCCACTAGCGTTAGTGATTTCTAAAACTTCCAAGTTATAAGAAATTCCCAGAGCAAATCATGCAAGTAATTCTTGATAGCTAAGAACAAAGAATTCAAAGAGAACTTTTTTGAGAATGTAAAAGGCATAGAACGTTAAAGAAAAAATTCAATAGCATGAGTCAACGAATGAGTCTAATTTCCACCAAAAATCAGCAAAACACTTATAAATATATTCTCAAAAGGCTACAAATTCATTACTAAGACAATTGGTTAACAAAACAGAGATATATAGATTACTAGAAAAAAATTCTAGAACATCAGAACATGATAAAAGCTGTAGTAATCTCAACATAACTCATTCACTTCTCAGCCAAATACGCTCAAAATTGTTGCAAAATCTTCAAAATCGAGTATTCTTTCGTTCAAGCCTAATTTCATGCAATTCGGAGTTCATTTGTTATACTTTTCAATTAAATCTTTACCCCTGAGTTTTTCTAGACGAAAATTTTTCCAGATCTTTTTGCCTTTTCAAATAACATCAATTGGCTTTTTCCTTAATCAAATTTAATAAATAAGCACAACAAGTTCATCTAAAAGAGACCTTTGCTCTGATACAACATGGTATGATCCTCCTTAGCTTTCCTTGAAGATCATTTACTCCCAAGACTCAAATCCTACTAGAGGATTCCCTTGATGGTTTGTTTTTTGAGAAATGAAGAACATAAATATAGAATTGCAAGAAGATAACTAAGATGAAAAAAAAATAGGCCTTCTTATATGTAGGGGGGAATCAACAAGCCTTAGACCTATCCTCCACATTCTCAAGAAGAACCTATATTCCCAAGCAACACAAAATATAGAGTTGGCACTTCGTGGGAGAAATAGGATTTTTGAAATTAGACTTAGACTCTTGAATTAAAGATTTAGGAAGTTCCTTGCCTTGAATTATAAAATGGAAACTCTTAATTTACAAGGAAGATGAAGAAAACTTAAGAACCCTGGTTATGCTCTCTCTATATTTTTCAATATACCAAACTTGCAAAAATGGCTGCAAACATTAATATTTATAGTGCTCTTCACAATTAGTTTCTAACCCTAGGTATTAGACTAGCTTAAAAAAATTTCGGGAATGCAAAGACCACTTATGTATAAGTAAAAATGAATTTACAATCAAATTGAAGAGTCAAGGGAGTTAAAAACTCCCTAAAAAGTTCACCAGCCCAGACCTACTTGCGATGGTAGGTCTCGAGCTACCGTGCACTGTAGGTTAAATGCTTAACTCCTTCTTCGGACAGAACCCTATCAACAATGGTAGGGTGGACCTATCATAGGCGGTAGGTTGCTTTACTTTTCATCATCCTTGGAACCCTACCGTACGCAGTAGGGTCCAGGATGACTTGTTCCTTTGGTTTTGAAGCTACAAAACCTCCCAAGCTTGCTTCCTTGGATTCTTCTTTTTTAACCTTTGAAAATAGGAAGGTTTTGGAGCCTCCAAAGTCTTCTTGTTGCTTCTCTAGCACGAGCCAAGGAACGTCTTGGAGCATCTTCTTGAACAAGGCTACTTCACTCTTGTGTTCCTCTTCCATTCGCATTGCCTTTGCTCTCGTGATCGGCCCTTGCATCAACTCCACCATTTCTTGTATTTCTCGGGTCATACCACAATGTTTATTGTAGCATTAGACAAAGAAGACAAGTGATCATTAGTGGAAACAAATGTTCCCTTACGATAGGGAAGTAAAACCAAGTCTTCCTCTTCAATTGCTTCTATGATCTCACTCTTTTTTGCATAGAAGCATCTTTTCTCTCCCTTGCAACTATCACTCTTTTTCTTTTGTCTCTTTAATTTTTTCTCTCTAGGTTTTCAACACTCAATTCTTTTTCCCTCTTCAATGCTCTTTCTGTTTTTCTCATCGTCTAGTCTTTCTTTTTCTCTCATTTTCTATTGTTCAACAAAAACTTGACTAGGTGTAAAAGGATTTAACATGACCTTTTCCCCATCCTTTTCAAAAGTATAGCTATTCTTCACACCATAATGAATGCCTTTCTATCATATTCCCAAGCACGTCCCAACAACAACTATCCCGCTTGCATAGGAGCCACATCATGAAGAATTTCATCACTATATGACCCCTTTGTAATAGACACTAGCACTTGTTTGTTCACTTACACTTCTCTACTATCACTCAACCAATTAAGCTTATAAGATTTAGGATGCTTGAGAAGATGTAAGTTCAACTTTTCAGCAAGATAAGTGCTAGCCACATTAGTGTAACTATAACTATCAATAGTGAGGTTAGCAACCTTTCCTCCCACTAAGCATTTAGTGTGAAAGATGTTTTCCCTTTGAATA
Organism: Catharanthus roseus; assembly: GCA_028651295.1. Classification (NCBI taxonomy): domain Eukaryota; kingdom Viridiplantae; phylum Streptophyta; class Magnoliopsida; order Gentianales; family Apocynaceae; genus Catharanthus; species Catharanthus roseus. The sequence continues at coordinate 849,180 of JAPQWS010000102.1, forward strand.
CTAGTCTCCCCTCTTGGACTAGGGTAGGACAAGCTCATACCCTCTTCATCAGCTTCAAAAGATGGGTTTCTTGGTCTTCATTACTTTCTTCTTTGTCAACGATATCCTCTTGGCAATCATCATCACTCTTCTCAATCCAACCATTTAATTCTTCACTAAAAACAAAAGTTCTCTTCATGGGACAATCTATAGCAATATGCTCACAACATTGCGCTTGAAGCACCTTATTGGATTGGTAATCAACCATCCTTTCTCTTCCATCTTAGGCTTAGAATGATCTTTGAAAGCCACCTTTGGTATATGTTCTTTCTTTTGCCAACTTTTGTAAGTAGATGCTGGAGGTTTAGGTACCACACTTATTGAAGCAGGAAGATAAGTTTTAGAGAAACCAATCCTCTTCCTTTGATTCTCAATCTTGGTACCAAATGACACATGTCTTCATAAGTGGTGTAAGGGTACAATTCTAATTGATTAGAAATATTCCTATTGAGACCACTTAGAAATCTAGCAATTGAAGCATCTTTGTCTTCCTCCAAGCTCAATCTAAAAGTGTATAACTCTATTTCTTGCCTATATTCGTCAACACTTTTGTTGCCTTGCTTAAGAGTCATCAACTTGTAGTGGAGCTCTCTATAATAATGTTCCGATACAAATCTTTCTTTCAGGATAGTCTTTAATTCCTCCAAAGTTTCCACCGGTTACCTTCCATTTCTCAATCTTTGAGTTACAATCCTTTCCCACCAATGAAGTGCATAACCTGAAAATTCGGCAATGACTAATTTTACCTTGTAAATGTCATTATAGCTTCTCACCATGAATAGGTTCTTTACTTATCTTTCCCAATCAAGGAACACATTTGGATCACTCTCACCCTGGAAGCTAAGCACCTTCTACTTGATTTTTTCTAGAGCTTGGTCACCTTGTTGATTACCATAGTAGCCACCATGGTATGCTTGGCCTACATTCGAATTATCTCCATAATCTTCATACAAGTTATCCTCGTTCGATGCTTCATGTCTTGGAAACTCTTCTTGTGTTCTATGGTATCCTCTTCCTCCTAGATGTGCTGTTCATCCACCTCTAACTTGTGGTCTACCTTGGTATCCACCTTAATAAAATGGATAAGAATTTTAAATCAGCATGTCATGGTATCCATAAGTAGATATATTATCAAAAGGTCTTTGATGGGGAGGTGAATTGAAGCCACCAAGGTTATCTCCAACTCTTTGCTCGATTGTGACACTACTCTTGCCTTTCTTAATCTCTTGAACATCTCCAGTAACACTTTGGAATTGTCTAGCCAATCCTTCAATTGATTATTGCATAGACCTCAAAGTCTCATTTAGATTCAACCTTGTAGGATCACTAGTGCCTTAACCATCCGTAGACATTATTAAACCTGCAAATTAAACAAAGAAAACAAAGCAAAAGGACCTCCCAATCACTCCCTAAGTGTTTACACTCTTTGATGATCACTCAATTCACTCGTGTTTAACACTACTTATTGGCTTTTATCAAGATAAACTCATACTCTTCCCTTTTCCAAACACTCAATATTCAAGCTCTATATGATCCTTAAAACTTCTTAACGAACTCAAACTACGAGCAACAATCCCAAGCAAGTAAATCAATCAATGCACTTAGTTGGATAAGTGTTCAAACAGGAAAAGTTTCAAACACTTGAGGTGTAAGAATTTTCAAGGAAAATAATCTATGGAAAAAAGACAAAAACATCATTGATCATAAAAAAAATTAGAAACCCATAAGGAAACAATTAGAAATTAAAAAAAATAAATTCAAAACAATTAGGCTAGACAAAGAAACAAGAGAACTAAAATAATTTTTTCCAAGAAACTGGGGATAATGACACCCTTTCACTAAAACGACGATAACTCGAAACATACAAATCCACATGAGATGAAACAACCACACAAGATTCCTCACTTGAATAGAATTAATTTAAGTTCAAGTTTCATTAGAATTGAATAAGTATAACACAAGATGTATTCGAATTAATCAACACTTTTTCTGCAGTCACGATTTCGAAACACATTTCACAATTCAATCAAATTGAGCAATCAATTGAACTCCAAATTGAGTAAAAATTATTTCAATTGAATCCTAACTCAATGGAGAATATGTCAATCGCAAAACATGAATCAAATTCACACACAATTCATCCGAATTTCAATTGATTTTTGGAACAATTTTCTTGTAATTTTTTCTGTACTACTATTGCATGATCTTCATGAAATTTTCATTGATCATCAAATAATTCTTCTTTATCTTTGATTTTCAAAGAATTTTAAACACTTACATCCCAAATTGACCTTCATTTGGAGGTTGCTATGATAGCACTTTGATGTGAATCTTCAATTGATTGTGGATTTGATTCAACACCTTCTCAAGATGACCACCTTTGGTGAAGAACCTCTATCGAGGATTTCGTAGCTTCAAACTCCAATGGAAAACCTATGAGGATCTAAGCCTCATAAACCCAACATTGAGAGGCAAAATTCTTTCCCAATTTGATAGAGGGAACCTTGAGGAAACTAAAGCCTCAAACACCAACTACATAAACTAGAGGACCTAAAATTAATTGAATTTAAGAACAAGAACTCTAAGACTCAACTTAAGAAAGGAATTGGATGATCAATTGAATTCCATAGATTCCTTAATCTAAGGCATACAATTGTTCACAAACTAACGACATTAACCTTTAGCTAGCTAACTAAGAAGGGTGAAGAACCCTAAAGACAAAGAGAATCCTCTCTCACAAGGTGCAACAAAATTCATCAAAGTAGCTACAATGAGTTTTTGATGGCGTATTTATAGACCAAGCCTTAACCCTAGCTAGATAATTGATTAATTGCTTAAACTACCCATTAAACCCTTGATTAAAAGCTGAAAAAACAAGTCGAATAACAAAATCCCTCCTAAAAGATCGAATTGGTACTTCTTCACCCGAACCCTACCAGTGACAGTAGGGTGAGACCTATCTTACGCAGTAAGGTGTGCTCTTCCAATGAATTTTTGGCAGAAGCCTACCAACGATTGTAAGGGCCGGGCTACCGTTGGTGGTAGGGTCACTCTTCTCCAACACATAACCATTTTCACCTTCAAATTGCTCCCATGAATGATCCTTGCTAATTGAACTTATTGAGAACAATGTGGAAGTCTTTCTTTTATCTTCAAACTCTTTAAGTTTATTCTTCAAAGCTTCCTCCATGTACGCAACAATGCCATTAGCCTCATTTGCTTCATGAATCTTAAGTTTCTTTACCTTAGCTCTAGTGAGTGGTCCAAGCTTCGCATCCATAGGTGCTTAACTCTTCCAATTCACATCACTATCTCATCATAACCACTTTCAACAAAAGATCCAAAGAAGATATGAATCTTACTCCACGTAACTACACAAGAAGATGAAAAATTAGCAACAAGAAGATCAAAGGAAAGATTATCATGTAACATCTCAAGGTCATGGTACGATGGTTTTTAATTCTTCAAAAGACAAGAAAGATATGGAAAGAAGGAAACGTATGGTTTTGTAGAGCTTATAGCAAAGACTTTCTTCATTTTCTATGTTTTGAGCTTCAAAATTCTGCACACTTGGAGAAAAACAAGCAAGGAAATGGTTAGTGGAATTAGTAAACAAGTTCATTTCCTCACTAGAAAGTGAATTTAATGCTGAACTAATGTCACAACAAATCTCTCTCATTTCCTCTCTTTTACCTTCCTCAAAAATAATTAAGCTAATCTCTTTATTTATTTCCTCACTCTTCTGAATCTCATCTTGTTTTTCTTCCACTTGTTCTTCTTTAAAACTCTCATAATTTTCAATCAAACACTCACTATCCTTTGTTTTCCCCTCACTTTCTTACATTCACATTCTTCTTACATTCACATTCTTCCAAGGAAGTATAAATGGATCTAATGTCGTATTGTTCCTCATCGAAACTCCGTTGTTCCACTCTTCTTTTCTCTTCCATAGCACTCTCTTTCTTTTGATCACTCATTTTCTTGCCACTCTTTACTTTTTCTTCTCTTGATTTTTCTTCAGTCACATCTTGTCCCTCTATTCTTTTATCCTCACTTATACTTTTTTTCTTTATCTCATTTTTAGCTCTCTCTTACTCGCTCATTTTTCTTTGCTCTTAATGAACTTGTTGAGGAGATAAAGGATTATTGGTATAATATTTGTCATCCTTTACGAAGGTATATTTGTTCTTCTTCTCATGGTGAGTGGCTTTTCTATCTTGAACTTGTGAAAGCTCATATACTTTTGTAGACTTTTCACCCATTGAAAGATTCCATGAGTTTAACCTTTGTTTGATCTTGACTTTGTCCATCACGGTTTTCAACTCCAAATCTATTCCTCAATGCTTGATTCATTAAGCTCCAAGTCTTTATTGGTTGCGATCCCATTCCTCTTCTATTTTTACATTTTCAATCCCAACAAATATTGACTTCATAAGAGAGATTTTAGCACCAAATGAAACTTCTCTTCTTCCCTTACACCATAGGAATAGAACAATGATTCCATCTTTTGCTCCCATGCTTTATAATCATAAGAACCAAATATTCCACACAAAAAAGGTAATTTCAAATTGTTGAAGCTAAGAGGTAGTTTCCAATGGTTTAGAACTTCTTCTACAATTGTACCATCCATAGCTATAACTATTATGATGCTTATTATACATGTTCCTACTACCATAGCTACGCTCATGGCTATCATGGCATGCCTCAACATTCCCTCTTCTTTTATAGAACTTCTCATCCATTGTCACATAATTCCCTCCATTTTAACTTTATTCCTTGGAATTTTTACAAGATGTATCATTATAACCATTTCTAGCTCCAAGTCTATTCTCCAAATAGCAATCATAAGAATTATGCTCATAAGATCCAGTATAAGGAGAGAAGTTACCATGTCCCCATTGGCCATTATGCATTTAATGCAAACCAAGGTTTCTTCTACTACTTTGTTCCAAAATGGGTTCCTCCTCTCTTTTTAAGTCCCTCACACCCTTTGTTAAGCATGATAGTTGTTGCTCCAATCCTTCCACCGCTTGTTGATCATGATGCAACTCATCTTTCCTGTTTGATTTAGATTTCTTAAAACCTGAATATGAACAATAAAATAACAAAAAAAGGACCTCGTAATCACTCCATATGTGTATACACTATTTTGATGATCATTCAGTTCGTTCGTGTTTAACTCTCTTATTGGCTTTTATAACATTAAACTAACCCCCTTTCCTATTCCAAATTCTCACCTCACAAGATTTCTTTGAGCCTTCAAACTTCCTCCCCCATAACCACCAAAGGCAAAAAACCAAATACAAATTCTAATTAAACACTTAGTTGGGGAATTAAAGAAGTTCAAAGAGAAATTTCTTAAAACACTTTTAGTACAAGAGTTTCAAAAACAACCAAAGAGCAATTAGAGCTAATCGAAATCAATTTGATCACACAAAGAACTATAAACACTGAAATAAAGCAATTAGAGTTCAAAAGAAATGAATCGAAACAAAGTTAAGCTACACAAAGAAAAAAGAGTACTAAAAATAATTTTTTCCAGAAAACAGAGGTCACTAACACCCTATTTTAAAATTTTCGATACCTCAATTAATATAAATCAAAATCGATTAAACTAATCTAGAAAGAATCATAGCTAGATGAGGATGAATTTTGGCACAAATTCCATTTTAATTGGATAAGTATAACACAAGATACGAACATATTAATCCACACTTTCCATACAGTTTTTGTTTTTGGATAAAGTCCAAATTCAGTACAACAAATTGCAACTGATCAATAACTCATAATAGATGAAACCTATATAAAAGTTTTGCAAGAAAAACAAGATACAACTTGGATCAAGCCAATGTTATGACATCAATTTTTCTGTCTGAGATTTGCATGATCTTCATATATTTTTTTATAGATCTTCGTATGCTCTTTTTTTTCACGAAATTTTCTGCAATCAAAACATAAATTGAGCTTACTTTAAGGGTTTCTCTTATACCAAATGATACGGATCTTGTTTTGCATAGATCAAAATCCTTCAATTAATCTTCCTAAGGACCTTTTTCCTCCAATAGGACTTGAATGCTCTCCATCCTCAAGCAACCCCTAGCAAATTTAAGGACCTCCTGAATCCATATTGAATATTCTTTCCTTGTAAGCTAATTCAAAAATGGGAATCTTTACCCATCACCTAATTTGATATGAATCAACAAAGAACAATAAAACAAATTCCGGAGGATCAACTAGAGAATTGAAGAAAGGTTGAAGCTTCAATTGAGGAATTTTGGAGATAATTAGAAGGTTTGGAAGAGTTTCAAGCCTTCCAAGACTTATTGAACTCATAAGAAACTAAACGGAATCAAACTAGAAACTTCTGGCCATCGTAGATGACGAAAAAAGCAAGGATGGGAAAGAAAACATACCTTACCGTCGATGGTAGGCTCCACTCTACCGTCCCCAGAAGCTTTATAGTTGAAAGTGGCCATTTGAAAACTACCTGCCAGTGACGGTAGGAAATAGGTTTTCGAACTAATATCCTTAAATTGAAATTTTAGCTACTACTTTTGGTTAATTTGTGTTTCTTTTTGCCCAAATTTGTAATTAACTTTATTAGAAGGATAATTAGGGATTTTAATACTCATTAGGTTTTGGAAAGAGAAGTGGGTTTTCTCTATAAATATGGACTTATGCATCTTCTTGTAATTAACGTTCATGATGAATATTTATGAAATTTGAGAGATTCTCTTAGGGTTCTTAGGTTTTTCTAGCTTTCTTCTAACTTCATCTAGGACTTGATCATTCCTTAGATTTATTTTATTTGAATACTTGGATTGGAAAGATCCAAGGGTCTCAATTTGATCATAATTCCTACTCTTTGATTTTTACATCCTTATCATCTTAGAGTGAAGTCTTCCTCAAAAGAGACTAATTATGTGATGGGTAATCAATCCCATTGTTGAATTGGCTTTTTAAGAAAAGAATATTCAACATGGATTCAAGAGGTCCTTAGATTGGCCAAGGGTTACTTGAGGATTGAGAGTATTGAAGTCCTATTGAAGGCAAAAGATCATTGGGAAGCTTAATTAAAGGATTTTGATCTTTGCACGAAAAGATTAACATCGTTTGGTATCAGAGACATCTTTAAAGTAAGCTCAATTTATGCATTATTTTTTACAAGATTCATGACCAAAAAGAGAGTATGTAATGATCTATACAAAATACATGAAGATCATGCAAATTCTTGGACAGAAAAGTTTAAGCCAGAAAATTAGTTTGATTCGAAGAAATATTGAATTGCTTTTGAAAAACTTTGATATAGATGTCAACTTCTAAGAGTTATTTATCATTTTCAATAAGTTTCATTTTGATATGGACTTGATTTGAGGAATCAAATTGATAAAAATTTTGATCTGTCAAGAAACCGAAACTTATTGGGAAGTGTAAATTAACCTGTCCATAACTTGTGTTATACTTACCCAGTTCAAAATATATTTGTGCTCAAATTCATCCTCATCATGTTGTGCTTCTTTCTAAACTAGTTTTACTCAATTTTCTAAAGTATTTTGTGAGTTATCGCGATTTTAGTGATAGGGTATCATTGTCCCCTGTTTTTTGGAAAATTTTCATTTAGTACTCTTTCTTCTTTGTTTAGCATTGCTTTGTTTTGTTTTATTGTTTTTGGATTCTAATTTATTTCTTTTAGTGTTTATACTTCTTTATGTGATTAAATTGATATTGTTAGCTCTAATTGCTCTTGGTTTGTTTTTGAAACTCTTGCACTACAAGTGTTTGAAGAAATTTGAACATCCTTAATTCCTTAACTAAAGTGTTTCATTAGAATTGGTCTTTGGTTGATTGTCATTGGTGATTATGGTGGAGCAATTTTGAAGGCTCAAAGAATTGTTGTGAGTTGAGAGTTTAAGAAAAGGCAAGAAGGTGAGCTCATTTTATAAAAGCCACAACGAGTGCATACAACAGTGAAATGAGTGATCATGAAAAGAGTGTATACACTTAGGGAGTGATTGTGAGGTCCTTCTTTTGTTATTTTTTGTTTTAGTTTACAGTTTTTTTTATGTCAATAGAACCTCAATTGCCTACTTATTACAATGAAGGAACTAGTAGATGTTCTCATTTCAATTTGTATCCCATGAACATTATCATGCGAGAGCTTTAACTAATGAGAAAGGACATGAGGGAAATGAGAGGGAACATTACTAATCTTTCTATGGAGCGTAAAGATCGAAGAAACTTTGGATGGCATGCCACTTCTCATACTCAATGGGGATATGATAACTGTTGGCAAAAACAAAGTAAAATAAAACTACGGAAATCCACCAACAGGATGTGCACATACTAGAAAAACCGATTGGATAGAAATTACCTCAATGTTTTTGATTGTTTGTTGTGGAGGCACTGCTTTGTATGCTTCGCCCTCTACTGGTATCCACGCGACGAACTCCTCTGCAAACGATCGGGATGCTAGCCCCTTCTGTGTTCTGAAAACTGTTCAGAACTGATCCTGACTATCTGGTAATCGGTTGTATTTCGGAGAGAGGAGGCTAGATACTATATCGCTGTTCTAGGGTTTAGGGTTTTGTTTTTCTTTAATAAGATAAAGGACAGCCACCAAGAAAAGGTTAATATATCTTTTATAGCTTTCAATATCAAAACCCTAACTGTCATCTAATGACAGTTTAATCTCGTCCGTCTATTCCTATAATCATCCAATGGTTGGATGAGTAATATTAATTAATTAATTTCATTTATTCGATTAAATAAAATTAATTACTTATTAACCTTCCAGAAAATACAATATGGAATCTGATTCCCCTTTTGTATATGTTCAACGAATCTGGACACAATCTAGATTCATTGAACGTGGACATTATGCTCACAAGATCGTCTATGCGTGTGACCCTATAGGTTCACTTAACGTTGGCAGTGAATGAAAAAATGTCCTAGACATTTATTCACAAAACATAAGCGGCCTCTAGCAAGACATTATGCTTACCCAAGTTAAGTAAATGTAATAATAACCTAGCATCAGATTTAATATTTAGTCCTTTTGTCACACGATATCCTAATTAAGTATAAGGCATGGATCAAGTCATCCTTATAAAACTTAATTAACCATTTACTTGATCACTAGGCAGACTGTTCCAACAAATAATATTAATAACACCTTATTAATACTTATTTGAGCATAGCCATGCATATTTTCCAGTCTTCCTTATCAAGGGGCCCATGGATATCTCTCTCTAAAAAGAGAGGGACAAATCCCTTTCACTATCTCTAATATTCAAGCCATGACGAGAAAATAAGCCAACCAATAATCATAATGATCACCTAATTAAAAGTGATGTTTGACTATGTCAAAACATATTTTTCTCCCCATGCAAGAAACATTAGAAACATTAGGTCGAAGGACACCAAATATAAAACTGAGAAGAAATACTTATAACTTAAACCCATGGAATATTTCTTGTTCACTTTGGGTCATGTCCAATACAATATTCTCAATATGTATTTATGAATTGATTTTTTATCTCATATTCATGATCAGTAAAACTTGACCATCAATCAACTTCACACTAGCTTACAAGATGTAATAAACTAGGGACAAATAAGAATAGTATTTTATTAGCTATAAGGGTTTTACTATCAAGTCACATACTTGATGACCAAGAGCATAAAATACAATTCAAAAATACATGCTTCATAAATCATAAATGTGAGTCTATTGGTCTTAGGGCATACACTAACAATCTCCCACTTGCCCTACCACCAATTTGACATGACTCTCAAACCCATTGACCTAGTATGACTCTCATGCTTAAGTTGTGGGAGTGGCTTTGTCAATGGATCTGCGACATTGTCGTTGGTGTCTACTTTGCAAATTTTAACATCTCCACGCTCAATAATTTCTCGAATGAGATGGAAACGCCTGAGAATATGTTTGGTTCGTTGATAAGATCTAGGTTCCTTAGCTTGTGCAATGGCCCCTGTATTATCACAATATAGGTCCACTGGGTTCACAATGCTAGGAATTACACCTAGTTCTGTGATGAACTTTCTGATCCAAACTGCCTCTTTGGCTGCATCAGAAGCAGCCACATACTCAGCCTCTGTAATAGAATCGGCCACAGTATCTTGCTTTGAACTCTTCCAGCTCACAGCACCTCCATTCAAACAAAACACAAATCCAGGTTGCGATCTAAAATCATCTATATCAGTCTGAAAGCTAGCATCCGTGTAACCATTTACAACAAGCTCTCCTTCCTGACCTCCGTAGATCAAAAACATCTCTTTAGTCCTTCTTAAGTACTTGAGAATATTTTTTACTGCAGTCCAATGCGGTTCACCAGGATTTGACTGGAATCTGCTAGTCATGCTTAATGCATACGAGACATCTGGGCGAGTGCATAACATGGCGTACATGATAGATCCAATTGCGGAAGCGTAAGGAATCTTACTCATGCGTTCTGTATCCTCCCTTGTGGTAGGACTTTGAGACTTACTGAGTTTAACGCCGTGTGACATTGGCAAGAATCCTCTCTTAGAATCTTGCATACTGAACCTTTTCAGTACCTTGTCAATATATCCACTCTAACTTAGACCAATAAGCTTTTTAGATCTATCTCGATAGATCCTAATGCCTAGAATATAGGCTGCTTCGCCTAAATCTTTCATTGAAAAACACTTCCCCAACCAAGTTTTTACACTTTGCAAAGTGGGGATGTCATTCCCAATTAACAAGATGTCATCGACATAGAGTACTAAGAAGACTACTGCATTTTCTGTAACCCTGACACAAGGGTCATCATCATTCTTGATGAGATTGAATTCTTTAATTGCTTCATCAAAACAAAGATTCCAACTTCGAGATGCTTGTTTCAAGCCATAAATGGATCTTTGAAGTTTACACACTTTACTAGAATTCGAAGGATGAATAAAACCTTCAGGTTGTGTCATATACACATCCTCCAGTAGATTTCCATTAAGGAAAGCAGTTATAACATCCATTTGCCATATTTCATAATCATAATATGCTGCAATGGCAAGTAGAATTCTAATTAACTTAAGCATTACAACTGGAGAAAAGGTTTCATCATAGTCCATACCATGAGTTTGTCTATACCCTTTTGCTACCAATCGTGCTTTGTAAGTGTGCACATTGCCATCCATGTCAGTTTTTCATCTATAATTTGGTATTTTTCCCATATGTTTTTCTTTTTTTTTTTTTGTAAATAGTAGAACCGATACTTGGAAATTTATAGTTTAGTAATTAATGCTTTTATTTTAAACTCTAAAACCGTAATAGTAAATTTATGAAGTAGTAAAACACTTACTTATATTTTCTTGTGCTATCCCCGACCACTACCACTGACAATAGCACTAGTAAGTCCCCTCTCTCTAACGCTCTCTCTCTCTCTCTCTCTCTCTCTCTCTCTCTCTCTCTTTCTTTCTCTTTATCTCTCTCTAGTTCCCTCCTGTTCTTTTTCTTCTTTCTTCTTCTTCTTCCAGCAATTGGAGCTCATTACCGCTATTGTCGCCACCACCAGAAGTGCATCAATTCTCTTCAATGAAAACATATCTTGAAGGTGCTATTTTCAATTTCTCGCTATGAAACCCCTGAACTTACTGAAAAATTAGTTGTCTTCTTAAGGTTCGATTTGGTTAGAAAATTGGGGTCCTTTATAGCTTTGGAGTGGTGAGTTTATGAGCTTAAAATGTGGACTTGTTCGCTATTTGTTTCCTTTTGCTTGAATTTTGCTTGTTTCCACTGCCTTGCCAAAGTTGGAGTTTTACTTGAACATCAAATTAACTTGTCAGGGAAGAAGACTGAAGTTTGAAGTTGGAATGATATGATTAGGTTGATTGAGATTTCTTCATATCTTATGTGGCATTCTCTTAGTATATCTTATGCCTTGTTGTGTAGACATGGTTAGATTACGAATGTGAAAGTTTGGCATGCTTTGCTACTCTCAATTGTTCCAGCAGGCAGCATTTTGGTTGCCCCTCTTGATGCCATGGATTTCGAGCATCTTTCTGGTTTTTGGGTTTTTCCATTTCTCATCAAGGGTTAATGGAAGAGTTTTGCAGGTTTAGAAAACCTTGGAATATTCCTCTTTGCTGGAGATTGTATTCCATAGGGCATTTTTGCTAAGATTTCTTATACCTTAGTTCTTACAATTCATTCCATTATGGAATTTTGGACCTTTTACAATATGGGATATTTCTAAACATCCCCTTGTACATTTACAAGTTACAATAGAAACATTTTATGATATTGATGCATAACACTTGACGACAAAGATTGCATATTCTTTATAAAGTATAAGAGTAAAACGTTTTGTCAAATTATCAAAGCTAGTGATCACAAGGAAATAATACATTAGCTATACCTTGTAAAATAGATTATCTACACCCGTAGTACATAGATTTCAGAGTTCTTTACATATATTTAAACTTTTAAATGATCTGATATTATGAAATAGACATAGATAGAGTATTAGGTTTTCATTTGACTAAATTAGGTTAATGATCCATACATTCTCAAATTAGCTAGCAATTGATAGAAAATTTAAACTCTTCTTAAACACATAAGTAAGATACATATTCAATAGATCGCTTTTAATATGAAAAAATTATGACAATATTCACCATTAAGTGATATGAATCTTGTTTCATTTTCTGGTTTTACTTTTTTGTGGGGATTGCTTTCCGATATGCTTATATGCCTTATATATGCGGGATTGTATCCCTTCTATGTGCCTTAATCGCTTTCACTTTGTCATGGTCGCCACATTGAGGACAACAGGGTTTTAAGTATGGGGTATTTGTGTCTTTTGTCCGTTGCCTTTTGTTTTTGCTGTCTGTTTATGTTTAGTGTTTGTTATATTTTATGGAGTCTTTTTTCCCTTTTCAATTCTGAAAAATCCTAAGAAAAAAATCAGATAATTTAAAAACCGAAAAACATTTTATCCTTTTCCTTTTTTTAAGTCTTCCAATACTTTGAAAAAATCCAAAATGATTTTTTTATCACATTCAGTCGCAGTCTTTGTTGCAAAACCCATACTTTTTACTCTTATAAAGTCAATGGTTTTTATGCATTTGTAAGTGTCAGCTAGTAACAGAAGCATCCGAATCTTAGAGGATTAGTATAATGAATAGTTTTTCGAGTCTTTGCCTTTACTCTTATATTTTTCTTAACTTGGAAGTGATAAGGTTTAGTCTAGGTTGATCCCGGAAATGATGGTCATAGGCCTTTAATGTACCGCTCGTGCCTTTCTTGCCTATGCCTTATATGAAACCAAACTCTAGTTTCCCTTTTGTGCCTTCATGCCAAGGGTTTAATCCCTTCAATTCTTTGCGTTTTAAACTCACACTAAATAAAAACCTCAATTCGTTGAGCTAATGATTGCATACTTTTTAGCCATTTTTAGTGAGGAAAATAGATAACTGTGGGGGTATTTGTGTAAAGAAGAGTATTCTTGTATAAAATGGTATTATGGGAAATGTTTGCAAGTAAGATATATTCAGCAGTTGAAAAGAGAGAAATATAAGTTGGAAAAAAACATGAAAAATCAGAGAAAACGAAGAAAAATTGAGTATTTGAATGTCTTTCTAGTTTATCTCTCCATATTCTCGAGCCGCTCCTCTCTCTCTCTCTCTCTCTTATACTTGAAAAAATTATGTGGTTCATAAGAAATAGAAGTGTTAGGTGGATTGTGCGTTATTTGAACAAAGTAAGACTTTCAAGGGTAGATGGGAATGAGTGAAAAACGCTAGAAAGTTTTCACAATGTTTGATATCTTCCCTTCCGATTGTATTAGCTCTATCTCTATTGCTTTTATTTCTCCCTTTCCTTTCATTTGGTACCCCTTTATGTCCCAAGCCTAACATTACAAGCTAAAAATTCTTACCTAATCTTGGAACTACTTTAAATAAAACTTAAAGTCAAAGGTTTTGAGAAATTTTGAGTTCTATTTTACATTTTCAAATAAAGTTCTTCAGTATGTTAATAACCTGATATTCCATATTTTCTTTGAAAGGAGACATGAGCAATACACACACAGAGTTGATTATTAAGTAGTCATACTCCCATCGAAGTGATGTTTTACTAGTTTTTGTTCTTGTTTTGTTTGTTATCTTCTTTGTTCATGGAGCCTTGTATTTCTTTTGTCTTTTGTGTTGTTGTCCTTCCATGTGTCGTTTACAACGAATAAATTTTGTGCACTTCTATTTTTGCATTTTCCAGTTTTTGCCTAGTTTTTTATTCCTTGAGGGCAAGCAATAGATAAATGTGGGGGTATTTGATATGTACTATATCCTACTACATTTACATATGTTATTTTCGCCTTTTTTCTGATGTTTTTAATATATAAAATATATAAAATATATAATTTACACTATTTATCTCCATTCTTATCTAAGGCACTTCCCGATGAAGAAGATGAAGAATAAGAGCGAAAAACGGGGGAAAACAGAGAAAAAGAAGCCACCAGCACCAAGGAAGGAGACCTTGCACCGACGGTAGGCCGACCTATAACATGCGATAGGTCACGAGCCAACAAGAAGTTCCCAGCAGAAACCTACCACGGACAGTGGGCTAGACCTACTGGACGCGGTAGGTCCCGAGCTTATAAAGCAATATCTGGACAGAACCCCACCGCAGACGGTTTAGGCTTGACCTGCAGAACGCAGTAGGTCCGGTCATCAATGCAGTAATACATTTTTGTGTGTATTTATATTAGTTTTTCCCCCTTCTTCAGAAAATAACAGTTTTAGGCTTAGAGAGGAGGAATTAGTGGCAAACTTTAGCAAGAAAAACCCTCTCAATTCCTCATCAATTAGGTAGATTCTCCATAGTTAACATTAAATTGAAGCTCTTGGAGAAAGATTGAGTTGATTTTACGGAGCAATTTCGGGTTTTATCAAGCGAATCATGTGACGAGCTTGGGTGATGTCGCAACCGTTGATTTGACCCATTTTTCAGCTTAAGCTTTCTTTTCTTTTGTTAATTATGATTTCTATTGTTGAACTAAAAATAGGTAGGATATTTACTAGCGAAATTTCCATTGATTAACTTGAGGGTTGAACCCTAGCTTTTGGATGAGTTTTTTTTTTTTTTTATTGAATTTCACAAAATTGATGTTTTATTTGTTTGTTGGTTGTTGTTCGCTTATGTTTAATGATAATTGATTTCCATGGAATTGATTATTTTGCAAGATTTTTTGGAATTGAAAAAGGAAGATCAATCTAGGGCAACTAATTGAATGATAAAGGTTGGAAATGGAATAGAGACATTAATTACACTTTTAGGTTATTAGATCACCTAAGTTATTTTTACATTCATAATTGGTTAAGGAGAGAAGAGATTCTTCTCTAAAGGTTAAGTGAGCTGAGCGGCCTTCACCTTGATAGGCGGATTGCCTGATTTTCGTGTGATAACCAAACCTTTAATTTAACATCGTTTTATGAGTTTTTTAATTGAAATAGTTGACAAAAGTTAGGAGGATTCCTTCATTCCAACAATTTTCCCAAAATTTCATACCTATTAATTGTTGATGTCATTTAATTGCTATTAGTAATTTTCCAATTAATTTCTCAAAACATCAAATTATTAGACTAGACATTTGGTATAATGGTGGTGACTATTTGAGCTTTTCCGTTCTCTGAGTTTGACAATTCGTGTCTCTCTAGTACTACAGTGATAGATACACTTTCCTGTTGCATTAATTTTAGTTTACCCCAAAATAGACAGCAAAAGGCAAGGATATTTCTTTCTTGTTCACATCACTTATTGCAAAAGTACTCTTTCTACGATCATTATCAAAAGTAATTGTACCTCTATAACATTATTGATATTCTGTGAGGACTCCTTTGTTGCGTGTCAATGTTGTGAAAGACCCTTGTCATTGTGCCTTTGACATGGTGAACGTATCTTTAATGCTAGATGAACAAAGCTTCTGCATCTTTCTTGATAACCCAAGTTCATTTGAACTTGTTCAAATTCCTATTACCAACAAAACTAGGTTTAGTAATAATTTTACCTTGTCGAAGATATTTGATTCTTTTGAAATAATGTCTCCAAACATGTCCCAAAATGTTGCAATAATTGCATATTAGTTTAGGGTTTAGGCTTTCTTGGTTTAATTCTCCTGAAGAAACTCTTCTTTTCAGCATTAGACAACTTGAATTTCATTATTCCAACTGCTATCTCTTTGATTCTTTTCTATTGTGTTGAATTATTAGCCACTGAATTGACATAACCCAGACCAGTGAGATCTCCAAAGCTTTTTCAAGATTGCAAGAGTTCATCCAATTTCATGTTGCCCTTGTTTAGTTTTTCCATATATTTTTCTGCTTCCTCAAATTTTCCAAAAGTCTTCTCATGTTGAGCTATTGTCTATTGGAGATCCTGTTTCAGCTTTTGACACAGAGTATTTATTTGTTAATTTTCATCAACAGCTTGACATTTAAGCCTTAGACACAGTATAATCCTTATTAAGGTCCGTCCATGTTGTTTGCAAAATATTATACCTCTCCCCAAGCTTTTCATAGTCGGCCTCTTTTCTATTAGACTCAACGTCTTCACTGCTGGTGAAAATATCTGTATAAACAAAAGTTGGAGTTTTGTTACCTGACTTAAATTGTTAGTGGAAAGAACCATTATTGGCTTTTGAGTCTTCCTCATAAGTATTAGGTTGAGTATCATACTCTCTGTTATCACCAAGAATGGTGTTATATGTCTTGTTCTCTTTCAACACATTTGCACGTTCAGATTGAATATGCCTCTCTCTTCGCTTTCAATACACCTGATTCCTTTGACTGTTGTCCTCAATCATCTTTTTCTTTGCTGGATCAAATTTCTTTCATTGATCAACTTCAATTGTTGCCACATTTTCTATTTATATGAGCTTTTTTCATTAATCTGTTGAAATTACTTACTAGCAGCACAAGCTCATCTTCAACAAATTGGTTCTTCAGAATCAGTAGGTTTCACTTGAAATGCGACACCCTTGTAACATTGTCTATCGGGGATTGTAATCTCATAAGCTTCTAGAGATCTAATCAACGCATCAAGTTTCATTGTTGACACATCGTTTGCTTCTTCTATGGTAATAAACTCCACTCTGAACTCTCTGGAAGGGACATTACAATCTTCCTAACAATTTGTCTTGATAAAAAATTTCACCAAGTTGATATACTTGATTAGCTATGTCACACGACTTGGTATTGAATAACTCAGCAGTATCATCTTCTCTCATTCGCAACTCTTCAAGTTTACTTCTCAACCTTTTCACAATATCTCACCTTGCTGACATAAGCAAACCTACTATGTGTGACCGGGCTATTATACCACTTGTAAGGTTAAAAGAGATGTTAAATTATCTTTCTTAACTTACCACTAACAAATAGTCAAGTTTGACTTTTGTGTTTTGTCAAGAATTGTTTGTCAATTTAACATAGTGCAAAATAAATCACTTAACATAAATACACCAAGTGTTATTTATGCAGCTCAGCTAACAATGCATACCTATACAAGATCATGGTCGTTGATCCGATCCATTATATGAGAAAAAAATACAAAGGAAGGGTTGTACATTCCTAACTAGTGATCAATCCGACCATAACTATCGACACACACTTGCTGGAATAATTTGATACGTGTTACATTAGACACACTCGATCTGACACTCCCAATAGCTAATGCTAAGTGTCGAAAATAGAAAGAAACATCTCAACCCACTATCTATTACAATATCAATGAAACAAGTATAATTGTGTTGGGACTACGACACTTCTTAATAGGAGGAAATTGACAACTACTCGATTAGAATTTTCTCACCAAAATTTCCAGACTTCTCCATCTTGAATATATGAATGTATTCTCTCAATTTCCGTGACAAAAATGTCTGTAGGTTACTCAATTAAATAAGAAAACCGAAACCTCGTTGAAGAAAGTTTCCTACTGGAAGTCTTTTCGAATCTTCAGTTGATTACTTCAATAGTCTTTAAGTAAATCTCCAAGTCTTTAATTAGCATGTGCTTCAAATAATCTTCAAAAGATCTTGGATATATATTAAAGAGATAAGGACTCCTAAATAAAATAGAACTTTGCTTCATCAAATAACAACTCATCTTCTAATATAATTCAGAAATTGTTTCCCTAACATAATAGCTGCCTTATGTTACATACCCGCATTTTGTCTGAAATTAAATTGAAATTTCCTTAAAAATTGAACCCACCTTGCAAGAATGTCTTTGCTAATTTTGGTTTATTGTCCAAATGCTTGAAAGCCTCACAAATCTAAATATAAAACAAATTCCCTATTAATCAATTCATGCTCCCATGTTCTCAAAGCTCGCATATCCGTACAAAAACTCCTTGTCAGAAGTAACCCTATTGCACCTAGCTTCACATAATTCAAAAACATCAAACCTCTCTTTTTTGGAAGAATCGAAACACATCGAAATGGTACCAATTTCTCACTAAAGAATGCAATAGGCCTATTTTCTTAAGATAAAACCGCTCCAATTCCAATTCCACTTGCATCACAATCTGCTTCGAACAACTTATCAAAGTCTTGTAACGCAAAAACTAGTGTAGAGCACAATTTTTCTTTCCACATTGCAAAACTAGACTTTGCCTCAACAGTCTGCTTGAATTTTCCTTTCTTTAGACACTGAATTAAAGGGGCAATCATGTAATAAAATGGCAAATAAACCTTTTATAAAAGCTTGCCAACGCAAGAAGACATATTAACTAAGTCACTATTTTTGGGGCTGGTCATTCCTTAATTGCCTTGACCTCTACCACATCAACTTGAATACCATCGACACTAACCATGAAGCCGAGAAATATAAATTTTCTGGCCACGAAACTACACTTTCTCAAATTCACATACAACTTGTGATAAGAACTTGGTTGTGCAAAGATCAAATTAATCAATTAAGCTTCCCAAGGATCTTTGCCTTTAATGGGACTTGAAAATCCAACATCCTCAAGCAACCTCAAGCCAATCGAAATACCTCTTGAATCAATGATGAATAATCTTTCCTCCATAAGCCAATTCAACAATGGGATTAATTACCCATCACCTAATTAGACTCTTATGAAGAAGACCTAGTTCTATGACACTTACAAGGATGTAAATATCAAGAAGTAGGAATTATTATCAGCTATAGCACCCTTGGATCATCCCATCTAAGTGATTCAATTGAAATCAACCTAACGAAGATCAAAACCTAGATAGAAGTTAGGAAAGAGCTTAAAAAACCTAAGAACTAAAAGAACAAACACACAATTTCATATATAATTCAACTTAGTTAAAAAATGAGGCATAATAGGATACTTATAGAGAAATCCTAAATTCTCTTCCAAAATCGAATGAGTACTTAAAACACCTAAATATACTTTTAATAAAGTTAATTTGATATGAACCTTATTGTACAAAGATCAAAATCCTTCAATTAGACTTCCTAAGGAGCTTTTCCCTTCAATTGGACTAGAATGTTTATGCATCTTAAATGAAATGGGAATGGGAATCCTAAGGCTACAATGCAAGGCAAGAGGACCTTAAAACTATAGGAATGGGTTCACCTCGAGTGTCAATCTTCTCAAGGATGGCAAGATTCAACTACTCTACTGTTCACTAAATGTTCAGTCTCAAAAGTGTGGTTGAAACGATCGTGAGCTAACAAAACAATAAACATAAACATCAACTAGAAAACATAGAAACAGATATATAAAATAGAAGTTTGGATCTCGGGATCACCCTAATCTTGTTATTACTTCAATTAACTAGAACTAATGAGAATTGTATTTGTCTTAGTGAATTGGGTCATACACTTGTTATTAGGCAATCCCTATCTATAGTGCGGCTCTATTCAAGATAACTTTTAGAGGAGAATCTCTTCTCTCCAAATCAACCTACGAATGCGATAAATGTAGGTGATAACGGACCTAAAAGTGTATCAGTTATCTCTAGTTGAATATCCCAATTAATTCCCAAATTGAAAGCCCTCGGGTTTTCTTCCTTTCTCAATTCCAAACACTCGTGCAATTAATTCAAGCTCAAGATACTCAAATTCCAAGGAATTAAACAGGTGAAGAAGAATTCATTCGAAAGCAATATCTAATTTCAACAATTTCATAACATAAAAAATAGGGTTCAACTCTTAATCCAAACAATTAAGCTACTCACAATTCATTGTATAAAACTGAAATAAAACTAATTAAAAACTAATAGAGAAGAAAAAGAAAGGCTTAGGAGTATAATTGAAGGCCAAATTGTGATCCCAAACGCCCAAGCTCGTTTCTTGAGTTGCTCCAACGAAGACCGAATCCGTTGTTTTGATCTTTGATTCCACTTGTAATCCTTCAATTTATGTTCTCTAATCTAAATCCTACCAGATTGAGGTGAGAATTGGGGGGACATTGTCACAAAAAGTTGCCCCAATTCGCCTCCTAAAAGCCTATCTACGCTACTCTAAAACTAAGGAAATTTTATGGAAAAAAAATAATAAAATTAAGTAAGTACAGCTATTCTCGAGACCCACCGTGTTAGATTGGTCTCCATTCCTGGTTTGCCCTGTGAAGTCTGGAACCTATCGGTGGTGGTAGGGGAAGCCTACTGTCTGCACGAGGTACACTTAGTCTACCACACTTACAAATACACACTACATGCCAATGGTATGTGTGTGTTTTGCTCGTGTTGTTTTCATAAAAACGAAGGAATGTTAAGTAATTAACGAAGTGAAATCCTTCAAAAGACAATGCACAAAAATCCCGTATTTCTCTGGTTCTCATTCATTCCAAGTCCTATTCTATGTCGTTCCCAGATTAGGTAGAACTTTTTGGTTTGTAATGTCGAGCTTGGGACATAAAAGGTACCAAACGAAGGTAAAAGGAGACAAGAACAAACGAGACAGAGCCAACGATACAAACAGAACAAAATACGGAATAACATTCTAGCTGTTGTTCGCTCTTATCACTCACCCTTGAATAAAGTACCGTTTCTCTCACACACCTACCCAACATATTTAAAATATTCAGCCCTTTAACAAGAGAGAGAACTAATGTCACTTATTTTTTCACGATAACAAAATATATACAAAAATGTAAGTACTACTTTTTTTTTTCTTTTTCTCTTTCTTTTTTCTCTTTTTTATTCCTTTCTTTTTCATAAAAAATAAAAAACACCTCTTCTCTCTTTTTTTTTCAACAATATGTACCAATTGCAAATTACTCAAACTACCCCCTCTTTAAAACAGTTTTTTCTTTCTTCCCTCTTTCACCCCCACATGTATCTAGTACTTTCACTCAAAACGGCTAAACATGTTATTCCAACATTTGCTCCACAAAATGAGGTTTAAAATAGTGTGTTTAAAACTACGAAGAATAGAAGGGAGTGAAACCCTTGGCATGAAGGCACAAATAAAGGAGCTAGGGGTTAATTTCATACACGGGTAGGCAAATCAAAAGTTCAAACAGTATAGTGAAGGCTTTAGACCATCATTTTTGGGCTTAACTCACACTAGGACTTTTCACTTCAAAGAAAAGAGAATCATAAGAATGTATGCACGAATTCCAAAAGATTCTTATTAGGCTAATTTCCCAGCATTCCTAGGTTTCTACTACTACCAACATTCACAGGTGCATGAAAACCATCAACATGTAAGAATTTTACGGAAAGTGCTATGCCCTCTCAAAACATCCTAACAGTCTTGTGATCGAGCACTCAACCAAAGTGGTATTCACGAAAAATCTTTTTGGTTGTTTTCAAAAAGATGACGAAAACTAAGAAAAATTTTCAAAATTTTAAATTTTTTAATATTTTTCATAAAGACAATGAAGAAGAATAGTAAAAGGACAAAAAGACAGAATTACCCCCTCCCCCCCCCCCCTTCCCATACCTAAAACTACATTGTCCTCAGTGTTACGGCAAGAATCACAAACAAAACAAACAAACACGTACATGGGAGACACTGACACATATAAAAAACGATGAAGCACACGGGAAGCCATCCCCACACAAACAATTAAAAAAAAGCATCATGGGAGACACTCCCACATATAATAAACTAATAAGGCATAAGGGAAGCCATCTCTACAAAAACAAAATAAAATAAAGAACCAGAACGACACTAACAAAAAACAAGACAAAAGAAGAAAAGAGTTGAAGAGGATAGGGAGGTTATCCTATTGTTGTGTGAACAAATGACCTCGCCATCCTCTGGAAATCAAATTCAAAGTGCAGTTGTCGGGGGACCCTACCGCTGATGGTTGCGCGAACCTACCGTCCGCGGTAGGCTTTTGCCTAGTTGAATTTTCTTATCTTCTGTACGTTTAAGCCTTGTTTCATGCCTGCTAACCTTGTCTGCTTGTTTTACACTTAAAGTGGGTTTTGAGTACGCAATCATCACACCAGGACACCTTGCAATAAGATCAACAATAACAAAACGAATTAAAATAAAAATATACATAGTATGATACAATGGTACAATAATATGCCACGAAGAGTGACTCTTAACTGTTTTGGAGAATGAGGGATTCCTTCTGAAGGTGTCCCATGTCGTTTCCAAAGTGCAGCTTAAAGCAATGTTCGTGTAGGATCTCCTTGTAATAGAAGTAAAAGAATTTGAACCCCAAAACATAAAGAGAATCACAAGCTTGAGATCATACGAAAGATGTTACTAATTAAGAATAGCTTTAATTATTTAAAGGAACACACAATGTTAACGAAGGTTAAGTGTGGCGAAAAACTCATTCATGCTTTCCAGTAGAATAGGGCTTGTTTCCTCTTAGCTCTCTCAAAATCTCCTTTGAACTGCATCAAATTTCTCCTCTCCTCGTCCTTCTCCATGGATTGCGTCCATGGTGCCTATATACATAAGGAATCACAAACAAGAATAGAGTCAGTTTCGTGTGTAAGGAGATTCACTCCTTCACTCTCTTCGGTGACGTCTATCTCTATTTCTTGTCGCTCTTCTGTATAATCCTCTTCATTCTCCACGGAACTCTGGTTTTCTTTTTTTAGCTCACCTTCCGCAAGCTCTCTCTCATTCTCAGGCAAGCACTCATCCCTCTTGCTTTCTTCCACTACACATGTAGCTAGAGGAGGTTCTTCGAATGTTGAGAGATCATCTGGCCTCTTTTTCCTTATTTCTTGTTGAGCCTCCTCTTCCTCAGGAAAAGTGGACTCTTCCAGTGCTTGAACAGTTGTCTTCTCTTCATCCACAACCATGGAAAATATATTCACTTGTCCTTCTACACTCTGCAAGGTGACCGCCTCTGAATACTCCCTTTTGAATCCGCTTCGTATTCCTAAGTGTACTACCAACTGGTCCTCAGAGATCATCTTTGCCAATAGGTTGATTTGACTTTCTATGTTGTGAATAGAAGTTGTTTGACTTTTCTGAACTGCTTCTATACTCTTCACCCTGGCCTCTGCCGACTCGATATATCGTGTAACGAAATCTTCTAGGTCAGGCTGAGGGAGTGATGATTGTATCGGTGGAGTATAATCGTATAGTTAGTATGTGGTATAACTTCCCCAGGGAACGTCCGATTGATTCATCCAACTTGAACATACTGGTTAGGGTATGTATTGTACCCTTGCCAGTTGTCTTGAAATATGGCCTGTTGGTAATATATTGATTGAGGTGTAACTGCCATTTTCTCCACCCCTTGTTCTAATATTTCCGCCAATCGGGCTTCCATGGCCTCAATGGTATCCATGTTCTTTTCTCTGGAACCTAAATTAATGGAATATAGAATCAACATATGGTCTAAAGACAATAACCCAGAATTTCAAAGTCCATACCATAAACACTCGATCAACAAGAACAAAGAGCAAGGAGAAATGAACTAAGCAATACCGACAAAACGAAATGAAACGAAAAACTATACAAAGGAAAGAAAAGAAAAACTATACAAAGGGCTAAAGCACCAAACAAAGGTATTTCATTAAACTTGTTGTAATCCCTGGCAAAAGCGCTAGAAACTTGATGTGTCTCAAATGTAACGGGAATGGGAATCCTAAGGCTACAGTGCAAGGTATGTGGACCTTAACACTGTAGAAATGGGTTCACCTCGAGTGTCGATCTTCTCGAGGATGGCAAGATTTAACTACTCAACTGTTCACTCAATGTTTAGTCTCAAAATAGACCTCCTATCCCATTCCCAAGAAGAGTTTAAAAGGCAAAACAAGATGAACAATATGGTAATTTATGGAAATCTTTAAACAATTGTATATTAACTTACCATTGGTAGATTCCTTAATCCATAAGCTTAAGTACGCAAATTTCCTAAAGGAAGTTGTTTCTGGAAAGAAGAGGTTAGAGGATATCTTTTCATTAATGATGAATGAAGAGTGTTCAGCAATTCTCAATCCCAAACAAAGCTTCTAGAAAAACTAAAGGACCCAGGGAGTTTTACTATCCCTTGTACATTCGTAGATATAACTGTTTCTAGAGCATTAGCTGACTTGGGTGCTAGTATAAATCTCATGCCTTGTGATTTGTTTTAAAAATTTGGAGTGGGAGAGCCTAAACCTACTATGAGTATTTAACTTGCAGATAGGTCTATGAAGTATCCTAGAGGTATTATAGAAGATGTGCTACTTAAAGTATGGGACTTTAGTGTTCACAGTGGATTTTGTGAGTATTGATATGAGTAGGGACATTGAAGTCCCACTCATTTTGGGTTGCCCTTTTCTCGCTACTGCTACACTCTTATTGATGTGGGGAAAGGAAAGTTGACCCTTAGATTAGGAGAAGAAAAAGTTATTTTAAGACTCCCTGATGCCATGCGTAGATCAGAGGATCATGGTGATACCTGCAGTTCCGTAGATTTTAGTGATCCGTATATTTGCACCCATGTGCAGGAATTTATCTAAGAAGACTCTTTACTGATAGCCTTGCAATAGGATTCTCAAGGCGAGTTGGACTTTTAGGAGGTTCATATCTTAATTGAGAAATTAGATGAATTAAAGGAGGAGAAGGCTACCACTATACAAGAAGATCTAAAGGAACCTTCAAACCCTCTCTTAAGACTTCGTTCGAAGAACCACCAGAATTAGAGTTGAAGCCATTGCCGGATCACTTACAGTATGCTTTTCTTGGGGAAAAATCAAGACTTCCGGCCATCATATCCTCCAAGTTGAGCAGGCCTAAAAAACGAGCCTTGTTGTGAACTTTGCAAAAACACAAGAAAGCTATCACTTGGAAGATAGCAGATATTCAAGGAATAAGTCTGTCCTTCTGCACCCATAAGATTCGATTTGAAGAGGATTCTAAGCTCGTGATTCAACCCCAAAGTCGATTGAATGTAAACATGCAAGAAGTGGTGAAGATAGAGGTAATCAAACTCCTAGATGCTGGAATAACATATACTATTTCAGACAGCATCTGAGTAAGTCCTGTGCAAGTAGTACCAAAGAAAAGGTGGAATGATGGTGGTTCCAATGAGAAAAATGAGTAAATTCCAACAAGGGTAATCACCAGATAGAGGATGTGCATAGATTACCAAAAATTGAACGAGGCGACTCGAAAGGATTACTTCCCTCTTGCATTCATTGATCAAATACGGGAATGGTTAGTTGGCCATCCTTTATATTACTTTCTGGACAGATTCTTGGGATATTTAAAAATTCCCATCGCCCCAGAAGATAAGGAGAAAACAATGTTCACATGCCTATATAGTACATTCGCATAAAGATGTATGCCCTTCGGTTTGTCCAATGCTCCTGCCACCTTCCAACGTTGCATGATTGCTATTATTGAGGGGTTAGTGGGGGATATTATGGAAATCTTTGTAGATGATTTTTCTGTTTTCGAAAATTCTTTTGATGCATGCTTACCTAATCTAGAAAAGGTTTTCAAAAGATGTGAGCAAACTCATCTTGTTTTAAATTATGAAAACTGCCATTTATGGTTTAAGAAGGGATAGTCTTAGGTCATAAAATTTTGAAAAATGTTATTGAGGTAGATAGGCCTAAAATAGAGACAATTAAAAGGTTGCCTTTGCCTTCCTCTGTGAAAGCGATTAGGAGTTTCTTAGGGCATGCAGGGTTTTATAGGAGATTCATAAAAAATTTTCAAAAATTACTAAACCTCTCACTGCTTTGCTTGAGAAAGATATGCCTTTTAATTTTGATGATAATTATTTAACTGCTTTCAATTTGCTAAAGAAAAGCTTACTAAGTTTCCTATTTTAGTCTCTCCAGATTGGTCTCATCCTTTTGAACTCATGTGTGATGTTAGTGACTATGCTATAGGTGTTTTTTAGGCTAGAGGAAGGGTATGTTTTTCCAACAAATATACTATACAAGAAAAACTCTAACAAATGCCCAAGCAAATTATACAACAACGGAGATGCTTGCAATAGCATTCACGTTCGACAAATTCCGGTCTTATTTAATACTTTCTAAAGTCATAGTTTATATTGACCATTCGACTTTGAAATACCTCCTTTCAAAGAATGATGCAAAACCTAGACTTACTAGATGGGTACTTCTTTTGTAGGATTTAATTTAGATATTACAGACAAAAAGGGAGCTGAAAATCTGGCAGCCGATCACCTCTCTAGATTAGAGAATTCGGGTATAGAACCAATAGACGAAGAGCAGATTGATGACACATTCCTCGATGAACAACTTCTTCTTTGTAAAGCTATCAATGATGATTCACCTTGGAATGCCGACCTAGATAATTATATAGTTTTAAATGCTATGCCCACAGGTAGTACATAGAAAAAGAAGATGTTCTTTGCTGACTTGAAGTACTACTTTTGGGAGGATCCATACCTTTTCTGCCAATGTGCCAATCAAATACTTTGATGATGCATTGCTTACCCTGAAATGGAGGAAATCCTAAACCATTGTCATAAAGGTCCAGCCAGCGGACACTATCAAGTAAACAGGACTTCTCAGAAGGTACTCGAATCAAGTTTCTATTAGCCAACCTTGTTCAGGGATGCAAAAAGGTATGTAATGAAATATAACAGTAGCCAGCGTACAAGTAATATCTCAAAACGCAATGCTATGTCTATGACTACTTTTCAAGTTTGTGGGAGTGTTTGATTGTTGGGGTGTTCATTTAATGGGTCCCTTCCCTAACTCTTTTGGTAATTATTATATCTTGGTCATTGTTTAGTATGTGTCTAGACTGGTTGAGTTTCAAGCCTTACCCACAAATGATGCTAGAGATGTGGTTAAGTTCTTCAAAAAGTTATTTTTTCGTTTCGGCGTCACTAAAGCTATCATAAGTCATAGGGGTACTCACTTTTGTTACCAACAACTCAAAAAAGTGCTTAAGAGATTGGGAGTAACTCATAAGCTAGCTACTCCCTATCCTCCTCAGATTAGCGGTCAAGTAGAAATAGTGAATAGGGTGATTAAACGTAACCTTGAGAAAATCGTTGATAACACTCGAAAGGATTAGATTATTAAGTTAGATTATGCCCTTTAGGCTTACAGAACTGCTTAGAAGACACCAATCGGGTGTAATCCCTTCCGTCTCTTATATGGGAAATCGTGTCATTTACTTGTCAAAATTGAACATAAAGCTCATTGGGCAATTGAACTAGTTAACTTTGACTATATTCGTGGAGGTAAACAAAGGCTACTCTAGATAAATGAGCTCGACGAATAGAGATTACAAGCATACGAGAATTCAAAATTATACAAGGAAAAGACAAAGAGATGGCACAAAAAATATCTAGTCAAAAAGGAATTCAAAGAAGGAGATATCATGCTACTGTACAACTCCCATCTTCGCCTTTTTCTTGGGAAGCTTAAATCAAGATGGTCTGGCCCGTTTACCGTAAGCAAAGTTTTTCCCTACAGCACCATAGAGGTAACATACACCACCCAAGGCACATTTAAGGTAAACGATCATTGCCTTAAACCGTATTTTGGTGAAGATGTGGAAACCCTTCAAAAGGAGTCCCTCGTCCTTCCAGATGAGTAAGATTAGTTGTGTTACAATGTCGTAAATTGTTTTTGTATCTTGATTTCCCCTATTTTCATACCTTATTTTAGCTTATTTCTCTTAACTGTTTGTTTCTATACCTGTAAAAGATCTTTTGGGAGAGTTATTTGTGTGCTCGAATTACCCCTATGATCTGCAAGTGTTATTAGATCGCTCAGGAGCGAATCGAGGAGCTAAATCACGCCCAATAAAAGACAATTCAGCAGGTCTGGCAGAAGCCTACCACAGACGGTAGGATGGTCGACGTTCCCTCTTTTGGAGGCAGAGTCTACCGCAGATGGTAGGCAAACAACCCTACCGTCGGTGGTAGGGTCCCTTGATGTGTGCAATTGAAATTTTCTCCAGAAGTCGGAAAGGGGTTGTTTTCTTAAGCAACCAAAGAATAACACTTCTTAAACTTTCTTCTTTTATCATTTTATTACTTTATTTATTTATTTTTAGTTCCAGTTTATCTTGTATTTCTGTGTGGGGATGGCTTCTCGATATGCTTTATCACTTTATATTTGTGGGATTACTTCCCATGTATGTGTTTGTTGTTATGTTTTTCTTTTAGTCTAACCCCCACATGGAGGATAACGTGATTTAAGTGTAGAGGGGTTTTTTCTTAATTTATTTCTTTTCCTTCTTTAATTTTAATTTTTATTTTCTTTGAAAAATTTCAAAAATTCAGAAAATTTGTAAAATCCAAAAGTTTCTATTTTTCTTTTCTTTTTGCTTTTCAAAAATTTCTTTTCTATTATAAAAATGGAAAAATATATATTTTTTTGTTTTGCCACTTTTAATAGAATACATTATTGCAAAATTCTTTACATTTTCCAAAAAATACGTATTACTTGATTACTTTGAAAACCATAGTTACTAAATTTCATAAATGATCAAGGGTTTTCACACACTTTTAATTGTTGTTTGAGTAATAGAAGCTTACGAATCTTGAGTAATTAGCATAACGATAACATTTTTTGAGTCTTTGCTTCTAATTTCTTATCTTTTGTCTTTAAAAGGAAAGAAGTCTAATCTAGGATGGTTCCACAGATGATGGCCTTAGGCCTTCTTTGAACCTTTTGTGCCTTTCTTCCTATTATCCTAAATGAAATAAATCCCTAGTTCTATTTTTGTGCCTTCATGCCAAGGGTTTTAGTCCCTTCTTTTCTTTGTTCTGTTTAACCTCACTACAAAAAACTTCAATTCGTGGAGTTAAGTGTTATTATATCTTTTTAGCAGTTTTGAAAGTGGGAAACAAATAAGTGTGGGGGTAAAGGGGTAAAGAAAGAAAGAAAACCCTTGTTTAAGAGAAAAGGGTACTATGGAGAATTTCATGTGTTTGGTACTTTTGGCTATTGAAAAGAAAGAAAGAAAAACTAGTTGATGCTTGAAAAGAAAAAATATTAAAAAAGAGAAAAAGCCAAAAAATTGAAAAATGGCAGAAGACGAAGAAAAAAATGTGTTTTTAATTTATAGTAAATTCTTGAAAAAATAAAGCATCTCTCTCTTGTATTAAAATTTCATGAAAAGATTTCAAAAGTTTTTGTTAGGTGGGTTGTGCACCAAGAAAAACGAAGTAAGTAGTACAAAGGTGAGTGAGAAGAGTAAAAAAAAAAAAAAGGCTAGAAAGTGGTTCTCTAATTTTGTTATCTTTTCCTTCGATTGCGTTAGCTCTTTCTCATTTGTTTTTGTCTCCCTTTTCCTTCGTTTGTAACCTAATTCTGTCCTTAGCATAAATTACGGGCCAAAAAGTCCTACCAAATCTAGGAATGATCTAGAACAGATTTTGAAGTGGATAGACGATAGAAAAAGTATGAGTAATATGTATTGTATTTGAAAATATTTCATTATTTTAATCACTTAACATTCCTCTTTTTCTGAGAAAAAAATGACATGAGCAAATCACACACACACCTTTTATTTGTACCATTCTAGTAACTTGTGGTGGGCGTAGTCATTTTGTTGTTCGTCTATTTTTTATTCATCCTTGGAGTTGGGAAGTGAACATTCTATTTAAAGTGGTTTTATCTTTAATTTTTCTAAGTATTGGTTGTTTTTGTTTTTGTTGAGTTTCTTTTTGGCCACCAATGCTTGTGACCGTTTTTGAGATTTTAATTGTTTTATTCGGCTTCTATCATTTTTCATGTTGTGTCTTTCAAAAATAAAAGTTTTTAACTCCTTTATTTTACCTGTTTAGTTTGTTGTCTAATGGGAGAAACATGGCTGACACGTTGACTGCCTTCGATACTAGACAAAATAACCTAAGCGGTCTAACCCCCGGGGCGAACCCCAACCGAAAGACACTAGACGGATTGACGGCAAGCAAGATAAAGAAAGCAGCTGGCCCTATGTGTAAAACCTTACCGCGGGAGAGTCTTTCTCCAATGAGAATAAAGAAAGTTTTTGTGTTTCTTGAGGGCAAGTAACGGATAATTGTGCTAGGTAAAAGTATATATGTAAAACTATATATTTTAGCTTTCGGTGTTTTTAATATGTAAAAGTATATATTTTAGTTTAATATCCCTTATTCTTGTATTAGGCACCCTCCGGAAGAGAAAACGATGAAAGGAAATGAAAACGGGTGAAAATGGAGCGAAAACGACCGTAATGGAGCATTAGTAGCACCAAGGCAGACCTACCGCACAGGTAGGCTAACCTACCGTCGGCGATAGGTCTTTGGCACACAAACGGTTGGCAGGACAGAACCCTACCGCGGATGGTAGGGCTCGACCTACCTTCGGCAGTAGGTCCCAGCTGGTAGGCGGTTAGAGGGTGGTTTGATTCAATTCAAAATCTATTTTCTTTTAATTTTCACCTCTATATAAGGGGTTTTTCTGCAGCTATTTGGAAGATATATATTTCGGTAGAGAATAATAGATAGATTAGGATGTACATTAGGGTTTAGTATTATATACTTAAGAGTAGATTAGATTAGACAATTCTTTAGATTTTGACTTTTATACATTCACTTAGTAAAACACTTTAGATTTATGCAATTTTATTTCTTGGATTTCAAGAATTGAAGAATCAATTTCAAGATTTCGGTCTTCAACTTGGCGACTCGAGAAACTAGCTCAGAAGACGTTCGGGATTTCAATTGCGGCTTTGATTTCAAACCTAAGCTTTCTCTTTCCTTTCTTGTTATTGAATTTTATGTTTAATCTCAATTTTTATATCATGGATAGTGTTTTTATTGTTTTGATGAGGGCTAAACCTTAATTCTTGATTATGACATTCTTGGTTTAATTTCCTGAATTCGATGTTTTTGTTTTTATTTAAGTTGTCTTTCAATTGAGTTTGTTTGTAATTTAATTGTCGCGAGATTAGATTAATCGCAAGGTTGTTCAGAATTAAGAAAGGAAGACCGATCTAGAGCAACTAATTGGGGGTTCATTAGGGCAATTGACTAGAGATACGATATTGAACTTTTAGGTTTGTTAAACTACCTAATTTTATTGCACTCATAATTTGTTAGAGAGAAAAAAGATTTTCCTCTAAAGGTAGTAGGGTGACTTTCACCTAGGTATAGGGTTTGCCCGATTTGAGTGATGACCCGACTTAATTAATTCAATATGAATTTCATTAAAGTTGTTCTAATTAAATTAGTAACAAGGATTAGGGGATTCAACCATCCAAACTCTTGCTTTATTAATTTTTAAAATTTTAAGTTTCATTGCTTTCGTAGTTGTTTAATCGTTTTCCGTTTTCTTTTATTATTCCGTTTTCAACGACCACCTTTTTCTTAGGCTAAACATTAGAGACACGATTAGTACTTTCACCTTTACCATCATCGAGAGATTAGGAATCAAGTTTTAGGTACATCTCTCTCTCACACACACACACCGTTAATTCATAATCGTATACATGAGATGTTTGGTGGATCATTTAAGTTTTGTAACTTGTACTTGGATGAGTTTTGTGTGATTCTTGTGAAGCTTAGACTTATTCAATTGTGGTGATGTCGTTTTTCTTGAGCATTTAAAAAGTTTGTTTTTACTTTGATTTTATGTGATCTTGATTTTTGTTGTTTCTCGGAAAGTTTCGTTCCATCTTTGCATTCTTGGGTTGTTGCTTTAGTTTGTGTTGCTTGAGGGAAACAAGAGCTTAAGTTTGGGGGATTTGATATGTCCATTTTTTATATGGATACTCATTTGATTGTAGATTGGATTCCACACCTTCCCAAGATCACCTTTTTTCATTAAGAACCTCTAATGAGGATTTTGTAGTTTCGACACTCTAATAGAAAACCTACGAGGATCTAAGCCTCATACACCTAATTTGAGAGGAAAAACTCACTCCCAAATTGATATAAATAACCTTGAGGAAAGTAAGGCCTCAAGACCCTAACTACATAAACTAGAAGACCTAGGTTTAATTAATTCTAGGAACAAGAACTCTAAAACCAATTAAAAAAAATAAATTGGATGATCAATTGATTCCACAATCTAAGCAATCAGTTGTTCACAAGACTAAGGAAGGATACCCTTTTAGCAAGCTAACTAAGAAAGGTGAAGAACCCTAGAGACAAAAGAGAATTCCTCTCACAAATTTTAGCAAAATATCAATGTTGGTTACAAATGAGCTTATAATTGTGTATTTATAGGTTAAGGCCTAAACCTAACTTAGGTACTTATTAATGGCTCCAAAATACCCATCAAGCCCTTGATTAATAGCTAGAAATAAAGTTCAAATAATAAAATCCCACTTAAAAGTCACATAGGTCATTCCTTCCCTTGCCCTACCGGCGACAGTAGGGTGCAACCTGCCAGACGCGGTAGGGTGTTGTCCACAGTCCAGTTCGGCCAGAAGCCTACCAACGGCAGTAGGGGCAGGGCTACCATCGGTGGTATGTCCAAGGTATCACAACACTAAATTGTTTTCACATCTAATTTACTTTCTTGAATGATCCTTTGCTTATCCTTCATAATTAAAGCTCTTGTTTGTCTTGGTTTCTTCAATGAAAACATCCATTCCTTGAGCAAAACTTACATCAAATGCCTTTTTCTTCTTGTCCTTGCTCTAGTGCTTGGATCATGAATAAATTCATTACCTTTAGCTATCCCGATTTATATCATCTGTCCCTCCTTTGAATAGATTCGTCCTTGAATCTTCACCTATATCAAACAAAGATATATCAAAATATAGAAGGTAGCACTAACATGAAAGTCAATCAAAAGATCTACTATATAAGCACTAAAGCATCCAAGAAAGCGCAAAAGCGCATCATCATGGACATCAAACCTAGACTTGTGTTAGGAAGAACATTATCCGAATCCAAGTTGACCCCAACCAACAACCTCTGGGATCGAAGATGAATCGTTTCTTCCAAACTTCTTGTTATTTATATCAATAGCATTATGATTCTTGTAATAGATATGCTAGACAAAATCCGTCGTCTTCTCATCACCTAAGCTCAAAGCATGATCTATAGAAAAAGAATAAAATCAAACGGGATTAGAAGTTTTGAATCCATAATCAACTTCAAGAAAAAAATAATGAGTAGTAGAATGATAAGCTGGATTGGAAGCATTCTCGTTAAGGGGTACACAAATTCGCCATGAGAATCTGGTCTTCTTCTTGGGTACATCCATCTAGAAACTAACAATGATGCTAAAGTCCTTGATGTATTTCCTATTAAAGATTGCAAGACCATAGAAACTTCTCTCCTCAACGTCACTCTTGGAAATAGACCAATCTTGGATTGCTTGCACAATATTTGCACCCACTTGGAAACCTTGAAAACTCACACATAACCTAGGAAAGTACCATTTTCTACACAAAACTCATAATACCCAAGGTTAGCATATAGTTTCGCATTCCTCAAAATAGACAAAACTTGTTCAAGATGATGCAAATAATTTTCAAAAGTCTTGCTATCAATCAATATGCCTTCCAAATAAACCATAACAAATATAAGATTCATGCCTTTAGGAAACGGAAGTAGTCCACGTATAAACTCCATAGATATGCCTACAAAAGTTTCTCTAGGCACATTCAAAGAAATTAACAATGAACTTTTCTATATCTCTTTTAATGCCAGTCCAAAAGAAGTGCTCATGTAAAATTTCATAAAGTTTTAGAAATATCAAAATAATCTGTCAAACCACCACAATGAGCTTTTAGCTAACAACAATTTAGATACACAAGAAGGAAAGCACAATTTACCCATATGAGAAAGAACAGCATCATGTACAAGGTACTTAGCATGATGCATCACCAAACAAGCATCAAATATGTTCTTGAAATCATTTCACTAGCATGTACTTCCTTAAGCATATCAAAACCATGCAATTGAGCTTTTAAAGTTGAGAATAGAATGTACCTTTTTGACAAAGCAATAGCTAAAACATTGTCTTTGCCTCTCTTGTGCCAAATAACATTTGGAATTATCTCTATGGATTCTATCCCTCTTGCATTCCACTTGTTGAAATTTCGTTGTTCTTTGAAAAACAATGCATGGAGCGCTTTATCATGAGTAGCAATAATCACTTTGATGTTCAATTTTTCTCAATTGACGAAGTCCATTGGTCTCCTCTTCCGGTAAGACAACCTTGCATGCTTTGTTGATCTTTACTATAGTATTAGACATGGAAGAATAATCTTGATGAGTCTCAAAATTTCATCATTTCACTAAGGAGATGAAGAAATGTAGATTTAAATTTCTAAAATTCCACTGGTCTACATTCCCTTTTTAAGATCTATTTTATCAAAGAACTTTTTAAAAAGCAGATGATAAAACAATGATGCTTCAAATTCAAATTTCAAAGGTAATGCACAAGAGTTCTCCCAAAATAATACGGGTGAGGTGTTGTTCTTCAAAAAGCACTTCTTAAAGGTCTATGGTAGTAAAGATATCTAAAAACAAAATGTTTGAAAACTTGTTCAAAGGTCTCCTTTCTCAAATTAGATTTTTCAAATGACAAAGGATTAACTTTGAACAACTCAAGATTAGCTCCCATTTGGTTTCCAAGATCTTGCAATAAGAAATCTTTAAATACAAATGATAGAATTTGAAACCAAATGTTTTTTCAAACAAGTTCAAAGAGTTAACAATACTTGAAACTATATTCTTATTGTAAGCAAACTCAAATTTTTTATTCAAAAGTGAAAATGTTGTTTTAAAAGAATAACTTCATCAAGAGTCATGGAAGCATCAAGGAAAGGAAGTGCATAATCAACATCCTCAATAAACTTTCCTAAACACTCATCATGTAAAATGTCAAATAAAGCACAACAAAGCTTAAAACCAACATTGCTAAGATCAACAAAGAAAGCATTATTTAATATTTCAAAGCCATAACAAGAAGGATCAAATTTAACACCACCAATCATCAATGCATCCACATGGGAAGTATGAGACGAAAGACATTTAGACACATATGGCACACCAAGAAAGAGACCATCACCAAAAGAAATAGCATAAAGGTCTCCAACTATGCTCACATGTGAAAGATAAGACTCTAGGAACAACTTTAATTTCACAAAAGAAATTTCATAACACACGAGAGAAGGGATAAGAGATAAGCTTATTGGTAATTCTTCAAGAATAGTTCCAAGCTCTTTCTCCATGCTACTTCCTTTGTCTTCAACTCCTAGCACACAAGGAGCATAATTAGCTATATTGAAATGGTATTCATCAACTTTAGGAATTGCACAAGAAATGTAATTAAACTCTATAAATTGTTTTTTCTAATAAAGTTCCAAGGGAGTTGAGCAAGTGAAATTTATATCCATTTTCCATAAAAACAAGTAAGAACAACTTAATTTACTTCAACTAAATCTCAAAGTTCAAGTAGGAATCATAAGAAAAGAAATTTATGGTCTTGACAGGCTTGTAGGCAAGCTTTCCATCTTCATCCTTGCTGGAATGTTCAAAATTCTTCACACGTAAGGATTCACTAGCAAAGAAAGAGTTAGTTTCATTAGCATAGAAATTTACTTCCTCATTCTTTTCGTGTACAACTATCTCTTTTTCTCTTTGCTCTTCTTTTCACTCTCTTGTTTTTCAATCAAGCTCACTCTCTTTCTCTTTTGCACACTCAAAATGTTTACTCTCTTTTGAAAAAATAGAGACAGAATCAAGGATACATAATCTCTCTACTAATCCCTCTTTTTCTTCCACTATTTCTTTCTTTTTTTTTAATTTCAATGTGCTCTTCTTTCTCATTGTTCTTTCTACTCATGAAATCACAAAGTTCCTCTTTAAATGCTTCTTCCTCAACATGTAGTACAATACTTTCTTTAACTACCTCTTGATCTTGTGGAAGCTCATTTACTTTTGGAAATTCTTCAATCATTAATGGTTTCAAGGTTTCTACCTTTGTAATTCCTTGAATTTGTTTGAAAAATTGTTTGTCCTCACATCTTTTAGCCTTCACGATGCTCTTTGCCTTTTTCTCTTGATTAAATAATTTTACCCTTTCCCTCAACTTCTTTTGCTCTTCATAAATTTTGTGAGGCGCCAAACAATTTAGTGTGAATCTCTTGCCATCTTTGGTGAAGTTGTAAGAATGCTTGTCCCCATTGTATATAGCTTCCCTATCATATATACAAGGACTTCCAAACAATAAATGACCCTCTTGCATGGGTGGTACATCACATAACACGTCATTTTTATATATTCCTTTAGAGATAGACATCCATACTTGCTTAGTGTCTTTGATCTCTTTATTATCATGTGACCAATAGCATATGTAAGACTTAAGATGTTCAAGAAAAGGCAAATTCAACTTTTCCACAAGGTAAGTACTAGCCACATTAGCACAACTACTACCATCAACAACAAGATTAGCAACTTTGCCTTCCACGAGGCATTTGAGATGGACTACAGGCTCATTTTCATTTTTCCTCCCATAGACATTTTCATCATATAAGCTCCCAAAGTAAACTTCTCTACCATAACTATGATGATACTCTTCATAACAATCATAAGGACTATGCTCATAATAATTATATCTAGCATTATCTCTATCATAACTCCCATAATCATTATAAGAAGTATGCCCATAAGATTTAGCATGAGAAGCTACCAACTCCATTATGTCTTTTAGGAGTGAAGTTTCCATAACCATCATGTCCTCGAGAGATGAAGTTTCCATTCCCATGGTTGCTTCCACTATAAACAGTAACTCTATTGCCACCACAATGATGGAAATTATGTGTAGCCTTTCTATGCTAGTTTTTTCCCAATATTTTCATTTTTCCAGCCCAATTTATTTTTAACCCAATGATGAATCCATGGGCCTCAAACCAAGATAGGTGGCTAAAGTTTGAATGGGTTAGAGATGCCGGGCCGGGCCAGGCCAGCCTGGGCTGCCCGTTATGACTCTTGATCTATTTATGTCTCTCTCCCTTCTCGGTTCCAGAGTCATTCCAGACTCTTCCTTCTTCTCTCTTTGTCTGCTCCTTCTCGGCCTTCTCGAGAGCCGTCTCTGTTTCTTCTTCTTCTCCCATTCTTTATCGTGGCTTACCACGTCTGTTGCTCTCCTCTGGTGACGTCCTTGGTCTTCTGTTACTCCGTCTCTGAAAGCGGTCATTCTATGGTGTTCTTGTTCAGTCATTTCTGATCTTTCTATGAGGAGATCCCTAAGGGTGAGAGAGAGGGTGAATGCCGGTGATCTTTTCTGTTTGAGGCCTTGATCTGAGGGTATTATTTTTACCATTAAAGCTGATACTTTTTTCTGCAGGTGTCTCCGCGCGGTCGTCACTCCATGCCGCTGCTAAGCATCGTCCTTGCTCAGTGTACCGCTGGCAGTTCCGACACTGCCGCGACAGGTAAATTCTCTCACCGGTTGTGGTTTTAGTTTTGTTGCTAATGGTTGTGCTGCAGTGATTCAGTCTTGCTGATCGGCTTGAATCGATGGAACATGGAAGAGAAAGAAGAGTATTTATTTTGTAATAGAATAGGCTATTTTTTGCTGCATTATTTCTTTCCTTTTACTGATTGTAATAGTAATTAGAGTGTGTAATAGTAATTAGGTCCTAACATTATGTATATCCCTTGCAAGCTTATATTGATAATCCTCTTGTTTGCTCTTCGCTTCAATCCTTTTCCATGATGAATTAGACCAATTTTATTCCATTTATTTATTTCTTAAACCTGCACAAAAATGTTAGAAGACCAGGAAAACACCTCCCACCACTCCCTAAGTGTTTTCCCTCTTTTTATGAATACTCGGTTCACTCATCTTTAGCACCTTTTATTGGTTTTCATCACAATAGGCTGACCCTCTAGCCTTTTCCAAACACTACACACTCAAGTCTCTATAAGATTCTTCATACCTCTTTAACCAACTCAAAGCAAGAGCAAAAATCTCAAGCAAGTAAATCAATTAATGCACTAGGTTGGATATAAGTGTTAGAAGAGGCAAAGTTTCTAGCACTTGAGGTCACAAGAAAACAATTAGAAGCCAAAAATAAAGAAATTCAAAATAATTAGGCTAAACAAAAAACACAAGAGTACTGAGAAAATTTTCCAAGAAACAGGGAATAATGACACCCTATAACTAAAACAACGATAACTAGAAACCCACCAAACTGAATAAGGTGAAACCAATTCTGGAAGCTTCCTCACTGGATGAGGATGAATTTAATCACAAATTGTATTCGAATCGAATTAGTATAGCACAAAATATGCTCAGATTAATCTACACTTTCTGCAACTGAGACTTCGAAACACATTTCAAAATTCAATCAAATTGAGCAATCAATTGAACTCCAAATTGAGTAAAATTTATTAAAATTGAACCCTAACTCAAAGTAGAACATATCTATCACAAAACATCAATAAATTTTGTAACTATGTAGTCAATTTTGTAATTGATTTTAGAATATATTTTTCTGTACTACTATTGCATGATCTTCATAGAATTTTTCATGGATCATCAAGTACATCTTCTTTTTTTATTTATTTTTTACTAATTTGAACGACTTACAATATAAATTGTCTTTGATTTGCAGTTTCCTCTGATACTGCTTTGATATTGATCCTGATTTGATTGTACATTGGATTCCATGCCTTCCCAAGATCACCTCCTTTGATGAAGAACCTCTATTGAGGATTTTATAGTTTCAACACTCCAATAGAAAACATATGAGGATTTAAGCTTCATAAAGCCAATATTGAGAGGCAAAACTCATTCCCAATTTGATAGAAAGAACCTTGTGGAAACTAAGGCCTCAAAATCCCAACCACATAAACAAGAAGACTTAGGCTTAATTAATTCTAAGAACAAGAACTCCATGAATCAATTAAAGAAAGGAATTAGATGATCAATTGATTTCCATATATTCCACAATCTAAGAAGTCAATTGTTCACAAACTAATGAAAGAAACCCTTAGCAAGCTAACTAAGAAGGCTGAAGAGCCTTAGAGACAAAGAAAAATTCTTCTCACAAATTTTAGCAAAATATCAATGTTGGTTACAAATGGTTTGTAATTGGATATTTCTAGGCTAAGGCCTAATCCTAAGTTAGGTATTGATTAATGGCTTCAAAGTACCTATTAAGCATTTTGATTAATAACTAGAAATAAAGTTCAAATAATAAAATCTCGCCTAAAAGTTGCATAGGTCATTCCTTCCAGAGCCTTACCGAACGCGGTAGGGTGTTGTCCACAAAGTCCAGTTTGCTAGAAGATTCCTTCCATGGTTTCACAATACTTAAGTTTTTTCACATCCAATTTCCTCTCTTGAGTAATCCTTGCTTATAGTATAGATTATGAGCAACGTGGAAGCTTATTCTTCATCATTAAAGATCTCGTTTATCTTTGTTTCTTCAATGAAAGCATCCATTTCTTAAGCCAAACTTGCATCAAATGCCTTGTTCTTCTTGTCCTTGCTCTAGCGCTTAGATCATGAATCAATTCATTAGTTTTAGCCATCCCGATTCATATTAATTTTATATATGCTTTTACAGCTTTTAACCTTCGATTTTCGAAGTATTTTATTTGTAAAATAGAATATTTATCTTTATTTCTGTTCTTTTGTCCTTTGTTATGTCTCAGATGAGTTAGAAAGAAGAATAAAGTGACACACGAGCATACGGAGCACGAACAATGAAAAAGAAGAGAAAAGACAAAATTTCCAGCACATGGCCAAATCCAACTGAAACAGCAACCTTGGAGAAATTTTTAGCAAGGTACCGGTCGGACTCGGCCACGCAAGTGGAAAGGACTTAAAGTGCAATTTTTCTTTATCTTTTTAAAGATTATTTCATTGTATTTTTAGATATCTTCGTCTAAGGTTTCTTGGGATTTGAGAGGCAATTTTCTAGAGAAAATCTTTCCCTAATACTCCTATTAATCCACTTAGATCGTAGTTTAGTTCTTTATTTCCAGCTTCGATTGGTAGATTGAAGAGTTTTCTCGGAATAAATTCGTGATTCTTCGGGAGAATTGAGAGAGGAGCTCGGGCAATATTCCGAATCTTGATTCTTCAGTCAAAACTCCTAGCATTCTAAACTCTTATTTATTATGAATTCCTTGGTGAAATTTATGATTTTTTGTGATTTTTAGTTGCTAGGGTTTTCTTTTGTGTTTGAATGGGGTTGAACCCTATTTCGCCTCATTTTTAATGGTATCTGTGGATTAATATGTTAAATAAAGTTGATTGTTGTTTAATTGTTGTGTTTATGTTGTCATTTTTTCCAATGATTGATACTTTCGCATTAGATTGTTAGGAATTGAAAAAGGAAGAACGTACGGGGCTTTATTAAGAAATAGGAATTAGTGGGAAATTAGAGATAATGGCTATGGTTTCTAGGTCTAAAAGAGAAATCCAATTCACTCCGGCACGTTATTCATTCATAATTGAATTAGTGAGATAAGAGATTCTTCTCTAATCAATTAGGGGAATAGTGGGTTTTTGCCTAAAGGTAAGGTTAATTGTAAAACACGAGTGAGGCCCGATCAACAATTCAATAATTTTTCCAAAGTTTCAAACTAGCTGAAGGATTCTAGAGTGATTTCGCGGGTTAAACACTTCTTCTAATACTTGATTTCAACTTACTTTTAGATTGTTTTAAAGTGTTTTACTTTTCTTAGTTAAAATCTCTTTTCTACTCATTTTATTTGTATTACACTTTAGGGAGATGGTCATTATTATAGCTGTTCTGTTCCTGGGGCTCAACAACCCAAGAGGTTTTCTAGTACTACACCAATAAGTTCACTTGTCTGATAGTGTTATTTTAGAGTAGTCTCGTATTTAAACACAAGTTCTTTCCTAGCTCATGAAATTTCGATCAGAATATGAAATGTTTGTTGAATACTAATAAATTATAAAAAATTATATAAACAGTAAAGTTATAAGTTATAAAATATTATGTAAACTTAAGCTGTAAAGTTTACTAAACAAACCCAGAACTCTGCGGACTTATAATCCACATACTGCCCCTTCTTATCCCCTTTTGATGCTTGTGGAGCAACTCCAAGTGCTTGCATTTTGGAACAATTCTGATAAATACGCTTGTTGCAAAACAACAACATAGTTCTTACCTTATAATGAAGAAGTGAAGTAATGAATATAATGAAGTAATGAAATCAATATAATGAAGTAATGCAATAAAAAAGTATTTTCTCTTTAAACCTGTGTGTTTCCTGGCTCCCGGCCCCCTTCCCGTCCCTCATTTTTTCTTATTATTCTGTTCACGAAAAGCTTTGTACTCAAGCTATCCCAATACTTCATCACCTGCTCTAAGGATACATCCGGAATCTAAACAGGCCTCTTCCTTGCGGCCTGAGCATCACCAAGAAAATCCCTCATCAGGTCACTAAACCTCACTCCTCGTGCATGTCTCATCTTGGCAAGGGGTAATATCAGGTTCCATATGTCTCTTTTCTAAAAATTCAATGAAAATTCAAAAGCTTCAAATATAATATGACAAATATAAGTATAAAAAATAGAATATAACAAGTTTTAAGTATGAAGATTAGAATAGTGTAAGATTAAAAAGATTATGAGTATAAAGACTTGTAAACAAAACTTAAGACAAGAATAATAACTACAATATTAGATTCATTTACCTGAAACTCTACCTACCATATATCTCGGAAATCCGATAGGACCTGAGTACAACTATGGTAAGGCCTAATGAACTGCTTCCAAATGAATAACTGAGATCTGGATGGCAGCTCTCGAAGACAGACGTAGTCTGTAAATGTTACACAAAATTAATGTTAGTATATGCTATATTTTATTATATTTTATTAATGACAAGTATATATTTATTATGTTTAGTGAATTTACCGATCTACATTCAGCGTCAATAACTACCAGATATCACAGAGATCACTTCCAAACCACAGGATCAGTCTCAGAGCTGTAGAAGGAGATGGCTGTGTGGTAGGTGCAGTGGATTAAGCGGGAGCGTCAGAAGGTGTCTTAAGTTCTGCTAGTGGATCCTGCTATATCAGAGTGGGTAACTGAGACGATTGAAATGGAACATCCTTTCTCTTGCATCTAGGACCATCGAACCTTCGACGTGAGTAACATGAATGAATTATTTAAATGTAATAAATATAAGCATCATCACATAGATATAATAACATAAATATAATAACATAAATATAATAACATAAGTATAATGACACAATATAATAAACATATGTATAATAACATAAATATAATAAACATAAGTATATAATAAGTACAACAGAAGTTAATCATATAATGTTCTATGTGTTAGAATCCTCATCGGAATCATTATCGGATTCATCGTCGGTATCTTCGTCGGCATCTTCATCGGAATCTTTATCAGAATTCCATTCTATTTCAGTTTCATCATTTTGTACTTCCTCCAAATATGTTTCGATGATGATATCGAACTCTTCTACGAACGAGACTCATCGACAAGATGTCCTACCTCTTTAATTGTCACGTCTATTATTGAACCCTCATGAACATATACGTTCTCTTGGAATGCATCATCTTGGACCGGAACATCTTTTACTCGAGGTCGAGATTTCATAGCACTAACCTAATCGGTCTTCGGTCTTTTAAAGACAAGATAAGGGAGAATGAAACTTTCTCTGTTTGACAAGCTAAAACAAAAGGATTGTACCATTACTTGCCACAAAGAGTATGCCTTTCTCGCCATTCCAAAAGGTAAAAACCCATCCTTACACAAGCTACATTTCACGTTCCTTGTTTCTGCTGAAAAATCTTTGTAAAATCTATCAAAATGCTTCCAAGCTTCTCCATCTCTAGGATGACTCATCACATCCGGCCTGTTCACTTTCAGAATTCCATCTCATGTGTTTGACAGTTCTTTTTGACACATACAGTCTTCGCAACTATACCAAATTTCCAAAATAACTCTTCAAATGGCAAATAAAGATACTAAATCCTTTCTCTTTTCCTTTTCAAAGAAATTTCAAAACATTTCCTCAATTCTTTAATCAAAAGCTCTAAACAATGAAATTCAAGATTAACACTTCTAACCCAACAATAAATCTAATAAAAATCCTTAGAAGTGCAAACTTGTTCTTTTGTTAAATCATGTTTCCAAAATATTTCTTTTAAAAGAAGATAGTAAAATAAGAAGTTTTGATGCAAATTCTTCCAAGATAGTTCCAAGAAATAATTCAACAAATAACAACCTTGGTTTATCATTAAAACATGAAGAACTTTTAATCACCTTTTAAAAATGAACTCGTCCAAAAGCTTTGTGAAGGTTAGATAAAAAAGAAATGTATCACCAAAGAATTGATTCAAAGGTTTGACATAAGAATTTGTGTTTTGAACTAAGAAGTCTTTTAAAATGACACCTTTCAAATGATAATCAATAAAGGAAATGGAATAAACAAGATGTTTCTCAAAAAGATCTTTCAAAGTTAGTTCAAAAACACCAATCTCAAATCTAGTTTTCGCAGGATCACAAAGATAAACTTTAAGCATTTAAGACTACGGTTCATTTTCTTTCAACAAATTAACGACCACATGAATTCCTTGAAATCAAAAATCACATAATTGAAACCCATGAATATTTCCAAACAACCAAGCTTTAATTCATCATCAATTAAAACCTTTTGTTCATTATGAGGAAATTCAAACTGATGACTGACAAGGCACAAGAGTTGAATGGAAAGAATAAATCCACCAAATATCTTCATAGAAGTATAAAGAAAAGATTAATCACAAATTTGAACAAGCTCTCCTTTAAACTTAGCATGAAAATCACCACATAAAGACTAAGGAAACTAACTAAATCACTCATCATAACCACTTCAACAAGAAAGCAAAGAAAGAC
Organism: Catharanthus roseus; assembly: GCA_028651295.1. Classification (NCBI taxonomy): domain Eukaryota; kingdom Viridiplantae; phylum Streptophyta; class Magnoliopsida; order Gentianales; family Apocynaceae; genus Catharanthus; species Catharanthus roseus. The sequence continues at coordinate 893,439 of JAPQWS010000102.1, forward strand.
TTGAATCTTAATCCTCATAGATGCACACGAGTTCTTCCAAAACCACTCCTTGAAAGTTTTATGGTACTAAAGATGCCCAACAACAAACTCTTTGCAAACTTGTTCAAATATTTCTTTCCTCAATATTATTTTTCAAATGCCTAAGGATTACCTTTGCATATCTCAAAATATGCTTCCCTTTGGTTTTCAAAATCTTTCAACAAGAGTTCCTTGAAATGTAAATGATAAAATTGGAAACTAGATGTGTTTTCAAATAAAGTATTCAAGGATTTAATGACATTTAAAAGCTTTTTTTCATTGCAAGAAAACTCAACTTGACCACTCAAAAAGTGCATAGGTTGGTTTAAGAAAACAAACTCATTAAGATTCTTCATAAAAATATCAGCAAAGAGGAAAAATAACCAACATTTTCGACAAAGTTTCTAAACACTTATCATGTAGAATATCAGGCACAATTTAATTCCAAACCAACAACTATAGAGTCAATGGAAGCATTATTTATAAATCCGATGTCTTGGCAAGAAGGATCAAACATAGAACTACTATTCAACAATGGATCCTCAAGAAAAGCATGAGAAGAAAGGCATGTAGAAGCATAAGGTACAACAAGAAAGAGACTACCACAAAAAAAAAAAAAAATAGAACAAGCCGCTCCAATTATGCTCATGTAAGATGCTAAAAACAACTTTATTTCCACATAAGAAAAGGCTTATTAATCAATCTTCATGGCATAGTGCTAGCTCTTTTCCAACGATCTCTCCTTGTTCTTCAAACTCCAAGGTATGGTTCCTTCCAAGCATTGATGTCCAAGTGCAAGGATGTTCAAGAGAAATCCTTTTAAAAATAAGTTCAAAAGAGTTCAATTTAGTTTCCATGAGAAAGTGTAACATAAGTAAGGAAGTAGGAGTAAAGAAGCTTATTGTCTTGTAGATGTGGTAGTCTAGATTCCTCTTATTCTCCATGTTTTGTTTCAAAAATTTCTGCACACATGAAGAATTACTAGCGAAATAGAGATAGTTTGGTTAGTAAATATAATCACTAACTCACTCTTGTCAAGTAAACCACCTCTTTTTCTTTTTGCTCTTCTTCTATACTCTCTTGTTTTACTATGAAACACTCATTCTCTTTTGTACTCTCACTTTTCTCAAGCTCATACTCTTTTTTTTTTCTTTGAACACTCAAAATATTCACTCTCTTTTGAAAGAATAGAGACGGAATTAAAGATACATAATCTACGAACTAATCTCTCTTTTTCTTCCACCCTAACTTTTTCCTTAGTCTTAATGCACTCTTCTTTTTCAATGCTCTTCTCATTCATGTTATCACAAGAATACACATTAGATATCTCCTTCTAAACATGTGTTTCAAGAATCTTTTCAATTTTAAATTGTGGAAGCTCCTTTATTCTTGGACGTTCCTCAACCATTGATGGTGTCAAGGGTTCTACCTTTGCAACTCCTTGAGATGGCATGGAAAGTTGTGTATCCTCACATCCTTTCACTTTCATGAAGCTCTTTTCCTTTTTTTCATGATCAAATATTCTTATCCTTCTTTCAACTTCTTTTGCTCTTCATAAACTTGGTGTGGCGCCAAAGAATTAAGAGTGAATCTCTTGTCATTCTTGGTGAAGTTGAAAGCATTCTTGTTCCCGTTGTATATAGGTTTCCTATAATATAGCCATGGAGTTCCAAATAACAAATGGCCCGCTTGCTTGGATGCTACATCACATACCACATCATCATTAAAAAATCCCATAGAAATAGACACCCACACTTGCTTGGTAACTTTTATCTCAATACAATCATTTGACCAATGGTGTATGTAAGGACTAGGATGTTCAAGAAGTGGCAAATTCAACTTTCAACATGGTAAGTACCATCCACATTAACACAACTAACTTCATCAACAGCAAGATTACCAAGTCTATCTTGCACTTTGCATTTAGTATGGACAACATGCTCATTTTGATTTTCCCTGCAGTAGACATTTTCATCAATCAAGCCCTCGTGGTAAACTCCTCTACCATAACTATATTCTCCAAGGTCATAACATTTATGAGATCCTTTATACCAACCATAAGGACTATGTTCAATATATTTAACATTCACTCTTTCATAACCCCCATAATCATCATAAGAAGAATGCCCCTAAGATTTAGCACAAGAAGAGAAGTTACCAACTCCTTATTTGTGTTTTTAGGAGTGAATTTTCCACTTCCTTGGTTGTTTCAACCAAAAGCATTTACTTCATATCCACCATCAAGATAGAAATTACACGTATCCCTTGCAAGCTTGGATTGATAATGTTCTTGTTTTCTCATAGTTTCTATCCTTTTTCATGATGAATTAGGCCAAGTATATGTTAGTATATGCCCTAAGACCAATTGACTCACATTTATGATTTATGAAGCATGTATTTTTTTAATTGTATTTTATCCTCTTGGTAATCAAGTATGTGACTTGATAGTAAAACCCTTATAGCTAATAAAATACTATTCTTATTTGTCCCTAGTTTATTATATCTTGTAAACTAGTGTGAAGTTGATTGATGGTCAAGTTTTACTGATCATGAATATGAGATATAAAATCAATTCATAAATACATATTGAGAATATTGTATTGGACATGACCCAAAGTGAAGAAGAAATATTGCATGGGTTTAAGTTATAAGTATTTCTTCTCAGTTTTATTTTTGGTGTCCTTTGACCTAATGTTTCTAATGTTTCTTGCATGGGGAGAAAATATATTTTGACATAGTCAAACATCACTTTTAATTAGGTGATCATTATGACTATTGGTTGGCTTATTTTCTTATCATGGCTTGAATATTGGAGATAGTGAAAGGGATTTGTCCCTCTCTTTTTAGAGAGAGATATCCATGGGCCCCTTGATAAGGAAGACTGGAAAATATGCATGGCCATGCTCAAATAAGTATTAATAAGGTGTTATTAATATTATTTGTTGGAACAGTCTGCCTAGTGATCAAGTAAATGGTTAATTAAGTTTTATAAGGATGACTTGGTCCATGCCTTATACTTAATTAGGATATCGTGTGACAAAAAGACTAAATATTAAATCTGATGCTAGGTTATTATTACATTTACTTAACTTGGGTAGGCATAATGTCTTGCTAGAGGCCGCTTATGTTTTGTGAATAAATGTCTAGGACATTTTTCATTCACTGCCAACGTTAAGTGAACCTACAGGGTCACACGCATAGAGGATCTTGTGAGCATAATGTCCACGTTCAATGAATCTAGATTGTGTCCAGATTCATTGAACGTATACAAAAGGAGAATCAGATTCCATATTGTATTTTCTTGTAAGTTAATAAGTAATTAATTTTATTTAATCGAATAAATGAAATTAATTACTTAATATTACTCATCCAACCGTTGGATGATTATAGAAATAGACGGACGAGATTAAACTGTCATTAGATGACAGTTAGGGTTTTGATATTGACAGCTATAAAAGGTTATGTTAACTTTTTATTGGCAGCCGTCCTTTATCTGATTAAAGAAAAACAAAACCCTAGACCCTAGAACGACGATATAGTATCTAGCCTCCTCTCTCCGAAATACGACCTATTACCAAATAGTCAGGATTAGTTCTGAACAGTTTTCAGAACACAAAAGGGGCTAGCATCCCGATCGCTTGCAGAGGAGTTCGTCGCGTGGATATCAGTAGAGGGCGAAGCGTACAGAGCAGTGCCTCCACAACGAACAATCAAAACATTGAGGTAATTTCCATCCAATCGGTTTTTCTAGTATGTGCAGATCCTGTTGGTGGATTTCCGTAAGTTTTATTTTATTTTGTTTTTGCCTACGGAGTCCAACAGTATACTCCGTTTATTTCTTCTTTACACCAACACAAAAAGGTTAGAGGATAAATCACGGACCTCACATCACTCTCTTAGAGTTTACACTCATGAAGATGATCACTCATTTCACTCTTGTATGCACTCTTTATGCCTTTTATGAAAATGAGCTCACCCTCTTGCCTTTTTCAAAACATTCACCTCACAAGTATTCTTTTAGTCTTCAAAATTTCTACCTCACAATCACCAAAAGGCAATCAACCAAAGACAATTCTTATTAAACACTTAGTTGAGGAATTAAAGAAGTTCAAAGAGAAATTTCTTCAAACACTTGTAGTGCAAGAGTTTCCAAAAAAAGAATCAAGAGCAACTAGAGCTAATAGAAATCAATTTGATCACACAAAGAAGTATAAACACTGAAAAAAAGTAATTAAGCTACACAAAAAAAGAAAGAGTGCTAAACAAAATCTTCCAGAAAATAGGGTACAATAACACCTTGTCAATAAAATCACGATAACTCAAAGAATATAAATGTGAATCAATTCAAACTAATATAGAAAGAAGCCCACTCCATGAAGATTAATGTAAGCATGTATTTTGTTTGAACTAGATTAGTATAACAAAAGATATGAACAGATTAATCCACACATTCCAAACAATTTCAGTTTCTGGATTAATCGAAAGTTTTCATCAATTTGATCAACCAAATCACCAAATCCAATGAAACCAATTGCAAATTATCAACAACTCATGGAAGTTGAGATATATATATATATATATCAATGGTTTGCAAAAAAATATCATTATAGCTTCAGATCAATCAAAGCTTCTCGCATCAATGTTTTATCCCAGATTTTTGTATGACCTTTATGTATTTTGTATAGATCATCTTATACTTTTTTTTCAAGAATTTTTCAGCAAATAAACATAAAACAGAGCTTACTTTAAAGATAGCTATAATACCAAAATGATATGATTTAGGATCTTCAATGAAATTAAAATCTTCATATCAATCTCCCTAGGACCGTGTCTTAAATAGGACTTGATCTTCTTCAACAACACCCACCCATAATTCTATCAAAACTATGGAAAAATGTATATGAAGAGAATCTTTTCCTCAATTGCTAAGAAGATAAATGGATTGGATACCCCCTACCCATTTAAATCAATTGAAGAAGACTTAAGCTCTAAAACAAGTCACAAAAATGTGATCATAATAGATTTAGGAATGGTGATCAAATTAAGAACCTTGGATCAACCAAACCCAAGCATTCCTTAAAATCAATCTAAGAAATGATCAAACCCTAGATGAAGTTCAAGGAGAAGCCTTAAAACTTAAGAACCCTAGAGATAAACTCTTCAATTTCATAAAATCACCAATTAGTCTTACAATTAGGCTATAGAGGGGTATTTATAGAGTTTAGGCTGAACCCTAATCTAAACATGGTCATAGGTCAACCCAACACCCATTAGGAGCTTAATTAAAAGTTTTCAATTGAATTCAAGTAGCAATTCCTGCCCCTAACAGCGCATTGTATCAATTTAGTACTCTACCGCAAACGGTAAGGTGAACCTACTGTCGGCGGTATATTGTTGATCTTCAACCGGTTTCTTCTTCTAGAATCCTACCGTAGATGGTAGGTACAGGGCCTAGCGTTGATAGTAGGTCTTGCTTTTCCCAAGGACTTCAATTTTTGTTTCTCCAACTTTTTCCATTGGGTGCTCCTTTCTTATGACATGAATCATAAGAAACTTGGGAGGTTTACCAACATCTTCTAAGGCTTCCATTTTGGATGATAATCCTTCTTCCAAGAATTCTTCAATAAATGCCATTATCCCTTGAACAAATCCATCTTTAAGCTCCTTGATCTTTGTTGACTTTGCTCTAGTGATTGGTCCTTGGAATTCCTTAGCTCCTAGATCACTTCATATTATTTTACGAAATAACTTCTTTGTACATATAATGAAGGTAAATCTTACCTTCCTCCAAGTTGTAAATTTCTATTCCTTTCACTAGCTAGACTTGCTCAAGGAGATCCACATAGCATTTCCTTTGAGATTTGAGTATAATTTTTGTTCAAAAGGCCAACAAGATATACACATCCATCTTTACTGCATAATAGGAGAAGGACATCAGGAAAACAAAGGAAAACTTGCAATCCAACTAGTATGGACAAGGACTTTTATCCCTCAAAATATGTTAGAGTAGAGGAACCATTCATCTCTCTTGATGTCCTAGAAAAATTGAGGAAAGAAACATACTTGACAGCATTCTTCTCATGTTGGATCTACAAATTTCTTCTTCCTCGAAAAGAGATTGGTTACATTCGTGCAAGTGACCAAAGTTGCAAGTTTGATGGCTTTGGGGAAAGATTTACTCTTGCAACCCCCATTCTGGCAGGCATCTACCGTGGCTTAAACATGATAGTGAATTCATGTAGAACTGTGCTTCCAATTAACTATATGTATGCATGGATTGCTCAGTACTTCCCATAATACACATGATCAATACTTGTTGAGGGCTAATTAGATGACAAGGTTTCACAGAGAAAAGTTGGCTAAATATTTAAGCACTTTTGAAGTAAAAGATCATTTTTGAAATATTAATCCATCATTTATTACTTGCTACTGTATGTCTCAGAAAGAAGAGAGAGCTTTAATTAATGATAAAGTTTATCATCGACTTGGATTGGTTATTGCATTAGTCTCCGCTCCAAATTTTTCTACCTGCTGCTAAAACAGTATTTACACAGTAGAACCTTACAACCCTCATCATTTTTTTAGGCAATTTTGATTTTGTGAAGATATTCTTAGAGATCGTACAAACAAGCCACGTTCCCAACCTCTTAGAGATGTTTTGCAACTATGGGAATCGTCCACACTCCTCGATAAAAAGTCTAAAATGGTTTTTCTGGCAAAGCTTGCAAATCCACTTTCTACAAATGAATACCATACTTACTGGGGGTTGAAGACATCTGAAACTTCAAAAGTTATATTCAAGGTAAAGGTTCCGAATTCAACAATAATTCCACATGCAACTGTAGTTAGCAATTCATCTAAGGAGCTTGAAAATACTCCAACTTTGACAATTATTGAAGCTGATCTTCGGCCTAAGCATCCAATCTAACTATAATGGCCACTAGCTCCCAATCTAGCAACAATGATGCTAATGGAGATCATCATTGGAACCGAAGTCCTTTGAAAAAGAAGAAGACTTCAGAAGCTTCTATTCTATAATCAAGAGGATTCTTGGAAGGTGTTCCTAGTTCAAACACCTCAAGATTGGCTATTTATGTAAGTCTTCATTTTTTTTTAAAATATATTTTCTCATTACACCAAACACTTACACTAACTCCAAATATTTTAGTTGAAAGCGCTTGAAATCCCTCCAAACCCTACAGAAGTTTCTCCCATTGGTGGTGGTGACACGGACATCTTACCCACTCACATAAGTTTATGTGAGACTGATGAGGATACAGATTAAAGTTCAGATGTTGTTCAATCATCTATTAACGAGCCTATCGTAGCATCTGTTAGACAAAAGGAAAGGAGTCCATTGGCCTCATCTATTAGGAAATGAAAATTATATGAACTGAACGAAGGATCATTTAGCAATTTTCAGAGGAACACCTAGGTGCACTAGAAGATTAAAGACATTATGGTTGAAAGCTTTAAATGTGGAATTTTGGGTTCAAATTAAAGGCTTGGAAGAGTTTTCAAAACCTTCAAAACTCATTAAAGTCATAAGAAGCTCAAGAAAATCAAACCTAGAAGCTCCCCACCATAAAAAATGATGAAAGAAACATGGAATTCGAGAAAATAGAGCATACTAGTGACAGTAGGCTCCCACCTTACCGTCACCGGTAGTTCTTGGCCTAGAAGGTGGGATTATTCAAGTGAGTGACCAGACCCAGCAACTTTCTCAACCAGACCTGGCCACTTTCTCGGCCAGACTCGTCTGGGTTTGGTCAACCTTTACATCTTTTTAGTCAATTTAACTAATTTTTTTAATTAATTGTTGGTTTCTTTACCTCCAAGTATTTTAATTAACTATGATAAAGGTTGATTAGGTATTTTAATCACTAATTAGGTTTAGGAAGAAGAATAGGACTTTTCTATAAATATCCCATTATGCCTCCTTCGTAATTAGATTTTGATGAAATGATAATTTGAATAGAGAGGATTCTTTTTAGTGTTCTAGAGTTCTTCATCCTTCTTGCCTAAGATCTCTAAGGGTTTTTTTTTTTCGTGAGTGCTCTATTGATGTTCATAGATTGCAGATCTATGGAAATCTAATTGATCATCTAAATTCCTATTTCTTTGATTTCTATAATCCCGTATTTGTCATAGATTTAGTTCTTGTTTATAAGAGTCTAATTAGGTGTTGGGTAATCGATACTATTGAATGGGCTTATGGAGGAAAGATTGTTCATCATGGATTCAAGAGTTCTTTAGATTGGCTAAAGTTTGCTTAAGGATAATGGATTATTAAGTCCTATTGAAGGCAAAGATCCTTGGGGTGTTTATTTTGAAGAATTGATCCATTGTAAATCCAATTCCATATTATTTGGTATGCGAGCTATCTTCAGATAAGCTCAATTTTATTCTATTGCTGCAAAAAGTTTTTATAGACAAGAGAAATTACTTGATGATCTAAACAAAATCCATGAAGATCATGTGAAACTTGTATATAAAAATCATGTCAAAAAAGTCGACTAAAAAAGAATGTTAATCACAATTTTTGTTCAACAAATTGTGATAGATCTAATCTCCTATGAGTTAGGGATATTTCCAAACATATTTCACTCAATTTGGAATTGATTTGATTGCTCCATTAGACCAAAACTTTTGTTCTATCCAGAAACCGGATTGGTTGAATAGTGGTGGATTAATTTGATGATATTTTAGGTTACACAGGTTCAAATTGGACAAAATGTGTGGTTAATCTCATCCTCCTCGAGTTATGCTTCTATTTAAACTGATTTCACTTGATTTGGAGTTCATTGTATTGATCAATCTTATTGAAAACTAAAGGTGTTTTGAGATCTCGGTTGAAGAAACAACGTTCATTAAATCGATCAGATCTTGTGTTATACTGATTCTATTCAATCAAAATTTGTACTCAAATTCATCCTCATCGAGGGAGATATCTATTAAACATGTTTGACTTGATTGGGATTAATATTTGTGGATATATTGCTGTCTTAGTCACTGGGTGTCATTGTCTCCTATTGTCTAGAAAAATTTTGTTTAGTACATCTTCTATCTCTGGTTTAGCTTAGCTGTTCTTTGAATTTCTTTGAATTTTAGTTCTAATTGCATTTTTATGTGCTCTTAATATTCAATGATGATCAAAGATGTTTACTGGCTCCTTTTTCATAGGTAAAATTTTTTAAACTATTTACCCTACAAGTGTTTGATAGAATTACTCTTTGAACTCTTGTATCTCCAACTAAGTGCATTGATTATGATACTTGCTTTGGGTTGTTTCCCTTTGTTGACTTGGTAGATGAGTTTGAAGGATCTATAGGACCTTGTCAATTGAAATTTTTGAAAAAATAGGCAAGAGGATGAGCTCATTACTATAAAAGCTATAAAGAGTGCATACAAGAGTGAAATGAGTGGTTATCTAAAGAGAGTAAACACTAAGGTAGTGATAGGAGTTCCTATTCTTTATTTATAATCCTTTTTGTGGAGATTTAACAGGATAAAAGGGTATCATACCACAAAGAATTACATGGCAAGGGACTATGTGGAGACTACATCTTTTAGACAAAGGATAGAAGCCATGAGAACACAAAAGGAATTCAATACTACGTTTGCAAGGGATAGCATAATATCTATCATGGTGGTGAAAATGAAGTCAATGTTTATGGGGGGAACAACCATGGAATGGAAACTTCACTCCTAAAATACATAATAGAGTTGCTAACTTCTCTTCTTATGCTACATGTTATGATGATTATGGGGATTATGAAAGAGTTAATGCTAAATATGTTGAGCATAATCCTTATGATTGCTATAAAAGATCTCATGATAGTTATGACTTTAGTAATCATAGAAATGGTTGAGGATTTTACCTTGAGAGATTGTATGATGAAAATGTCTATGGGAGGGAAAAATAAAGTGAGCATATTGTCAATACTAAATACGCAGGATAGTCTTCCTAATCTCGTTCTGGATAGTGTTGTTGGATTCTGTAGGCAAAAACAAAGTAAAATAAAGCTACGGAAATCCACCAACAGGATCTGCACATACTAAAAAAATCGATTGGATAGAAATTACCTCAATGTTTTGATTGTTCGTTATGGAGGCGCTGCTTTGTACGCTTCGCCCTCTACTGGTATCCACGCGACGAACTCCTCTGCAAGCGATCGGGATGCTAGCCCTTTCTATGTTCTAAAAACTGTTCAGAACTGATCCTGACTATCTGGTAATCGGTCGTATTTCAAAGAAAGGAGGCTAGATACTATATCGCCGTTCTAGGGTTCAGGGTTTTGTTATTCTTTAATCAGATAAAGGACGGCTGCCAAGAAAAGGTTAGCATAACCTTTTATAGCTGTCAATATCAAAACACTAACTGTCATCTAATGACAGTTTAATCTCGTCCGTCTATTCCTATAATCATCCAACGGTTGGATGAGTAATATTAATTAATTTCATTTATTCGATTAAATAAAATTAATTACTTATTAACTTACCAGAAAATACATTATGGAATCTAATTCCCTTTTTTTGTATACGTTCAACGAATCTGGACACAATCTTGATTCATTGAACGTGGACATTATGCTCACAAGATCGTCTATGCATGTGACCCTGTAGGTTCACTTAACATTGGCAGTGAATGAAAAATGTCCTAGACATTTATTCACAAAACATAAGCGGCCTCTAGCAAGACATTATGCTTACCCAAGTTAAGTAAATGTAATAATAACCTAGCATCAGATTTAATATTTAGTCCTTTTGTCACACGATATCCTAATTAAGTACAAGGCATGGATCAAGTCATCCTTATAAAACTTAATTAACCATTTACTTGATCACCAGGCACACTGGTCCAACAAATAATATTAATAACACCTTATTAATACTTATTTGAGCATGGCCATGCATATTTTCCAGTCTTCCTTATCAAGGGGCCCATGGATATCTCTCTCTAAAAAGAGAGGGACAAATCCCTTCCACTATCTCTAATATTCAAGCCATGACGAGAAAATAAGCCAACCAATAGTCATAATGATCACCTAATTTAAAGTGATGTTTGACTATGTCAAAACATATTTTTTTCCCCATGCACGAAACATTAGGTCGAAGGACACCAAATATAAAACTGAGAAGAAATACTTATAACTTAAACCCATGCAATATTTTTTCTTCACTTTGGGTCATGCCCAATACAATATTCTCAATATGTATTTATGAATTGATTTTATATCTCATATTCATGATTAGTAAAACTTGACCATCAATCAACTTCACACTAGTTTACAAGATGTAATAAACTAGGGACAAATAAGAATAGTATTTTATTAGCTATAAGGGTTTTAATATCTAGTCACATACTTGATGACCAAGAGCATAAAATACAATTCAAAAAATACATGCTTTATAAATCATAAATGCGAGTCAATTGGTCTTAGGGCATATACTAACAATCTCCCACTTGCCCTACCACCAATTTGACATGACTCTCAAACCCATTGACCTAGTATGACTCTCATGCTTAAGTTGTGGGAGTGGCTTTGTCAATGGATCTGCGACATTGTTATTGGTGTCTACTTTGCAAAGTTTAACATCTGCACGCTCAATAATTTCTCGAATGAGATGGAAACGCCTGAGAATATGTTTGGATCGTTGATGAGATCTAGGTTCCTTAGCTTGTGCAATGGCTCCTGTATTATCACAATATTGGTCCACTGGGTTCAGAATGCTAGGAATTACACCTAGTTCTGTGATGAACTTTCTGATCCAAACTCCCTCTTTGGCTGCATCAGAAGCAGCCACATATTCAGCCTCTGAAGTAGAATCGGCCACAGTATTTTTCTTTGATCTCTTCCAGCTCACAACACCTCCATTCAAACAAAACCCAAATCCAGATTGCGATCTAAAATCATCTACATCAGTCTGAAAGCTAGCATCAGTGTAACCATTTACAACAAGCTCTCCATCCTGACCTCCGTGGATCAAAAACAGCTCTTTAGTCATTCTTAAGTACTTGAGAATGTTTTTTACTGCAGTCCAATGCAGTTCACCAGGATTTGACTGGAATCTGCTAGTCATGCCTAATGCATACGAGACATCTGGGCGAGTGCATAACATGGCGTACATGATAGATCCAATTGCGGAAGCGTAAGGAATCTTACTCATGCGTTCTGTATCCTCCCTTGTGGTAGGACTTTGAGACTTACTGAGTTTAACGCCGTGTGACATTGGCAAGAATCCTCTCTTAGAATCTTGCATACTGAACCTTTTCAGTACCCTGTCAATATATCCACTCTAACTTAGACCAATAAGCTTTTTAGATCTATCTCGATAGATCCTAATGCCTAGAATATAGGCTGCTTCGCCTAAATCTTTCATTGAAAAACACTTCCCCAACCAAGTTTTTACACTTTGCAAAGTGGGGATGTCATTCCCAATTAACAAGATGTCATCGACATAGAGTACTAAGAAGACTACTGCATTTTCTGTAACCCTAACACAAGGGTCATCATCATTCTTGATGAAATTGAATTCTTTAATTGCTTCATCAAAACGATGATTCCAACTTCGAGATGCTTGCTTCAAGCCATAAATGGATCTTTGAAGTTTACACACTTTACTAGAATTCGAAGGATGAATAAAACCTTCAGGTTGTGTCATATACACATCCTCCAGTAGATTTCCATTAAGAAAAGTAGATTTAACATCCATTTGCCATATTTCATAATCATAATATGCTGCAATGGCAAGTAGAATTCTAATTGACTTAAGCATTACAACTGGAGAAAAGGTTTCATCATAGTCTATACCATGAGTTTGTCTATACCCTTTCGCTACCAATCGTGCTTTGTAAGTGTGCACATTGCCATCCATGTCAGTTTTCTTTTTGAAAACCCATTTACACCCTATGGTCTTGCAACCTTCAGGTGGATCAATCAAAGTCCAAATTTGATTATCATGCATGGATTGCATTTCTGATTTCATAGCCTCTAGCCATTTGCTAGATTCAGGACTGTGAATAGCATCTTGGTAGGAATTAGGTTCACCTTGATCAATAAGATAAATATTATGATGCTCAATCACAAGAAATCCATATCTCTGTGGTATATGAGAAATCCTACCAGACCTTCTTGGCCCTTGTGTCAAAGATTCAGCCTCAGTATGAATGCGTGAGTCCAACTGAGTATCCATACTCGGTTCAGAAATGGTCTACTGTCCTTGAGCTTCTTCAAGATGGATTCTACTCCCACTAACTCTTTTGGAAACGAATTCCCTTCCAAGGAAAATTCCGTCCAAGCAAGAAACACTTTGTTTTCAGATGGAAGATAAAAGTAGTATCCTTTAGTTTCCTTAGGATATCCCACAAACAGATACTTATCAGATTTGGGTGCTAGTTTTTCAGATAATGATCGCTTCACATAAGCATCACATCCCCAAATTTTGAGAAATACTAAACTAGGTTGTTTCCCGATCTATATCTCATATGGTGTCTTCTGAACAGCTTTAGATGGAACTCTATTTAATATGAATGCAGCAGTTTCTAGAGCATAACCCCAAAAAGAAATTGGAAGATCTGTTTGACTCATCATAGATCGAACCATATCCAATAGAGTTCACTTTGAGCGTTCAAACACACCATTCCATTGTGGTGTTCCTGGTGGAATTAATTGTGATAATATCCCACAATTTTTTAGATATTCGTCAAACTCTTGGCCTAAGTATTCACCACCTCGATCTGATCGAAGTAATTTGATACTCCTTCCAAGTTGATTCTGTACTTCATTTTGAAATTCCTTAAACTTTTGAAAGGAATCAGATTTATGTTTCATTAGATAGAAATAATCATATCTACTGAAATCATCTGTGAATGTAATGAAATACTGAAAACCTCCTCTAGCTTGTATGTTCATTGGCCCACATACATCAGCGTGTATAAGTGCCAATAAATCGGTAGCCCTTTCACTTTGCCCTGTAAATGGACTTTTAGTCATTTTTCCTAATAAACAAGAATCACATTTTTCATAAGACTCAAGGTCGTATGAAGATAAAAGTCTATCTTGATAGAGTTTTGATATGCGTTTCTCATTTATATGGCCCAAACGACAATGCCAGAAGTAAGTTTGATTTAAATCATTAGATTTAAATTTCTTTGTATTTATGTTATAGATGGGCTTACTAATGGAATCATGTAGGTTAAGAATGTAAAGTCCATTACATAAAGAGGCATCCACATAGAAAATACCATTTTTATAAATAGAACTTTTACCATTCTTAGTATTAAACTCAAAACCATCAATATCCAAACAAGAAACTGAAATGATGTTCCTACTCATAGCAGGAACATAATAACAATCTTTAAGTTCAATTATAAGCCCAGTAGGCAAAAGTAAATCAAATGTCCCTACAACTACAACAGCAACTTTTGCTCCATTTGCAACTCGTAGGTCCACCTCTCCCTTTGCCAACGATCTACTCCTTTTGAGTCCCTGCACATTTAAACAAATGTGAGCTCCACATCCGGTATCTAATACCCATGAAGTAGGAGTAGACATATTAAATTCTATAACGAAAATACCTAAAGCGGCAGTCTCACTGGCCTTTTGCTTCTTCTTTTCTTCCAAGTAGAGCTTGCAATTCCTCTTCCAATGACCAGGTTCATTGCAGTGGAAGCAAGTCCCTTCCTTTGGTGGTTTAACCTTGGGCTTGGGCTTCTGCTTGCCTTTACCCTTTTTGGCCATATTCTTTCCCTTTCCCTTTCCCTTGTTCTTATTGAACTGCCCCTTCTGAACCATCAGAACATTAGGAGTAGACTTCTTAATGTTTTGTTCAGCCTGCTTGAGCATCCCGTACAATTCATTTATGGACTTTTCCATATTATGCATATTGAAGTTCATCACAAACTAATCATAGTCAGAGGTCAAAGAGGCCAAGATCATATCAGTAGCCAAGTCATGACTTACAGGTGCTCCAAGTTTTTCAAGCTGATCAAAATACCCTTTCATCTTAAGGACATGAGCACTAACTGAAGTGCCAGGGGTCATTTTGCAGCTATTCAACGCCTTAGTGGTAAGATATCTCTCTTGACGTGCCTGCTCTTGGAATATTTCCTTGAGCTGTTTTATCATCTCATAAGCCTCAACTTCCTCGAATTGCTTTTGCAACTCAGATTGCATCGTAGCCAACATGAGACATGTCACATCGTTAGACTCATTCTTGTGCTTACTATAAGCATCCTTTTCGACTCTAGGGGCATTGTTAGCTGGTTGATTAGGGATAGGGTTCTCAAGTACATATAGCTTTTTTTCTTGTTTAAGGACAATCCTTAAATTTCGTGCCCAATCAAGAAAGTTAGTCCCACTAAGCTTATTCTTTTCAAGCACGGATCGCAACGATGTGTTTGAATTGTTTGAGGCCATTATCTACATAGAATTTGCAAAGTAAAATTAAATAAATGAAGCATTAAATTTTCCTTGAAATATTCAACACTTGATATAAATCATGGGTATAAAAATTCATTTTATTCTAATCATAAGTAAGCTTTGGCTTAACACCTATAATTAGAGAAAAAATGTATTAATGGGATTTACATCTACATGTACCGACAAAATCCCATATGATGTCCTAGGCTCAAAACTGTTTTAATAGCCTAGTTAGGCCAAACCATTCCAAGCATATGGAAATCACCATTTTCCATCTTCTCCTACTTAGGTAACCATTTATCTCTTGCTTTGGCAATGAGACAAAATGATGATCCAAGCATGGAGAAGTGCTTATGATCATGGAAGGCATTTTACGACTTAATTTTGTTTTTACATGGTTTCAAAAACCTTCTTCCTTTTTATTTGTATATTATTTCACAAAACATATATCAAAAATAAAAGGAAATAAACTAAACATCACATGCATAATCTATATACATCAAATAAAACGTGTCATAGCATGGCCCCAATCCTATATTGACTTCCACGAGCCTCATGGAAGTCAAAGGTCAATCTAGGTAAGTCTTCATCTCCATGAGCTTGCCTCCAATGTCTTGGCCTTCTAATCTTGTTACATAGGACAGAAAACATATATAGAATAGGAAATAAAATTAACCTGTTCTAGTAAAGCTTGATAATATTACATCAACGAAAACAACGACACGCAGGCCGTATTTAAAAGCATACAACCCATTACCAAAATAAGCCAATCAATCACAAGAGGTAAATTGCCATGCTATGCACCATGCATCTAAAGATAGGAAGAAACATGTAAAAAAACAACAAGGGGGTTCCGAGGGAGAAGCCCCCGGAAGAAAAAGGAGGTCCAACTGGCCGGTCAGCGGGCAGGGTCTGCCCCCAGAAAGAAAAACGATTTTTCTTTCTAACACATTGAATGAGTTATTGCCGTCATAAACCCTAAAATCATGCCGCCAGAAATTTTGTTTAACAGTTAAACATTAAATTATGAGATTCTGCACATTAGTTTAGCAATTAAATTGCACAGATTACAGACTGTACGCCAAACAATTTGGCAGTAACAACATTCTGTTTAATTAATCGCATTAATAAGTAAAACAGAATATGATATATGCGAATCCTATAATTCAATTTACTCTGATTATTACACTAATCAGAAACCTTACTATAAGGCAGATTGAAAACGACACATGTAATCAAAGCAGTAACAGATAAAATCAGTAAAACTAGTATGTACGAGGCTCGGATACCACTGTTGGATTCCGTAGGCAAAAACAAAGTAAAATAAAGTTACGAAAATCCACCAACAGGATCTGCATATACTGGACAAACCGATTGGATAGAAATTGCCTCAATGTTTTGATTGTTCGTTATGGAGGCGCTGCTTTGTACGCTTCGCCCTCTACTTGTATCCACGCGACGAACTCCTCTGCAAGCGATCGGGATGCTAGCCCCTTCTGTGTTCCGAAAACTGTTCAAAACTGATCCTGACTATCTGGTAATCGGTCGTATTTTGGAGAGAGGAGGCTAGATACTATATCGCCGTTCTAGGGTTTAGGGTTTTTTTTCTTCAATAAAAAATAAAGGACGGCCACCAAGAAAAGGTTAACATAACCTTTTATAGCTGTCAATATCAAAACCCTAATGTCATCTAATGACAGTTTAATCTCGTCCGTCTATTCCTATAATCATCCAACGGTTGGATGAGTAATATTAAGTAATTAATTTCATTTATTCGATTAAATAAAATTAATTACTTATTAACTTACCAGAAAATACATTATGGAATCTAATTCCCTTTTTTTGTATACGTTCAACGAATCTGGACACAATCTAGATTCATTGAACGTGGACATTATGCTCACAAGATCGTCTATGCGTGTGAACCTGTAGGTTCACTTAACGTTGGCAGTGAATGAAAAATGTCCTAGACATTTATTCACAAAACATAAGCGGCCTCTAGCAAGACATTATGCTTACCCAAGTTAAGTAAATGTAATAATAACCTAGCATCTTATTTAATATTTAGTCCTTTTGTCACACTATATCCTAATTAAGTATAAGGCATGGATCAAGTCATCCTTATAAAACTTAATTAACCATTTACTTGATCACCAGGCAGACTGTTCCAACAAATAATATTAATAACACCTTATTAATACTTATTTGAGCGTGGCCATGCATATTTTTCAGTCTTCCTTATCAAGGGGCCCATGGATATCTCTATCTAAAAAGAGAGGGACAAATCCCTTCCACTATCTCCAATATTCAAGCCATGACGAGAAAATAAGCCAACCAATAGTCATAATGATCACCTAATTAAAAGTGATGTTTGACTATGTCAAAACATATTTTTTCCCCCATGCAAGAAACATTAGAAACATTAGGTCGAAGGACACCAAATATAAAACTGAGAAGAAATACTTATAACTTAAACCCATGCAATATTTCTTCTTCACTTTGGGTCGTGTCCAATACAATATTCTCAATATGTATTTATGAATTGATTTTATATCTCATATTCATGATTAGTAAAACTTGACCATCAATCAACTTCACACTAGTTTACAAGATGTAATAAACTAGGGACAAATAAGAATAGTATTTTATTAGCTATAAGGGTTTTAATATCTAGTCACATACTTGATGACCAAGAGCATAAAATACAATTCAAAAAATACATGCTTTATAAATCATAAATGTGAGTCAATTGGTCTTAGGGCATATACTAACAGGTGTTAGTTATGTTAATATGACTAGTACTTATGAAAAGTTGAATTTTTGCCTCTTCATGAACATCCTAGTCCTTATATACGCTATTGGTTAAATGATAGTGTTGAAATGGAAGTTACCATGCAAGTGTGGCTATCTATTTCTATGGGATCTTATAAAGCTGATGTGTCATGTGATGTAGCACCCATGCATGTGTGTTATTTGTTGTTTGAAAGCTCATAGCTATATGATATGAACCGGATGAGTCCATCGTTCAAGGAGTGAAGCTTGGACCGATGACAAGATCGCAAAGGAAGAAATTTCAACTTCAAGAGGATAGTGACATGCTTGTTTGCATAATAGAAGCCTTGAAGAAAAAAGATAGGGAATTTGATGGCCATGGATACGTTCCAAGTTGTTTACAAAGTACTCAATTGATAAGAAGGACTAAAGGAACCAACTTGGAGCAAATTTTGGCTAAGTATGGAGGAAAAATTTACCGCCGATGGTACCTTTATGTTCTTGGGGGACCTAGAAACGAAGCACCTACCACCAACGTTTGGTCAAACCTACCATCGCTAGTGGGCCTCAGGATGTCAACTTTTGTAACCGTCTTTTTGGGTGGGAATTTGTTATGCAAGTGGATTTTTAGCTCCTAATTGAGGGGATTATGTGTAATTGAAGCCCTTAAAAACTAGTTAAGCTTGGCTTCACCCCTTAGACTATAAATACCCCTTAATAACCTCCTTGTAAGACTACTTGTGAATTTTGCTGAAATTTATTGGAAGAGTTCATCTGTTTGGTCTCTTAGAGTTCTTCACCATTTGATAGCTTATCTTGCTAAGGGTTCTAGTCCTTAGTAGTGAATGATTGAAAGCCTTAGTATGAAGAGTCTATGGAATTAATTATTCATCTCAATTCCTTTTGTTGATTGAGTCTAGAGTTTGTGTTCTTGATTAAATTGATTCTAGGTCTTTTATATTGTGTGTTTGGGGTTTTGAGGTGTTTATTGCCTTAAGGTTTTAATCATCAACATAGGAAAGATCCTAAACCTCTCAATTCTTGGTTGTATGGAGTATTGTTCCTTATAGGTTTTTCATTGGAAGTTGAAGCTTCAAATCCTCAATAGATGTACTTCAAATCAAGGAGGAGATCTTGGGAGAGATTTTCATCCAATTCTTCAAGCACAAGAGGATTCATATCAATTGGCATCAGAGCATCCTCCATTTAAAGGGTAAATTGACTTGTAAGTGACTAAATTTGTGCAAAATCAAAAAGAAATGTGAAAGTACTTGATGGTCATAAAAAAAACATACAAAACGATCATGCAAAAGTAATACTGGAAAATTTACAGAAAATTTGTGTTAAAATTTTATTGCAATTCAGTTGTGATTTTGTTCGAATTTGATGTTGAACGTTTGTGGAGATGTGCTCCTATGAGTTTTGAATCATTTAAGATAATAATTGCTTAATTTGGAGGTCATTTGCAGGATCAATTTGAGTGAATTTCGAAGTGTGTCTCGGATTCGGGATTGCAAAAAAGGGGTTAATTGATCTGAACCTAACTTGTGTTGTACGGATCCAAATGGATCTATATTTGTTCTCAATTCCATCATTTCTAATTAAGGAAGCTTCATTTATTGGTCTCAATGGATTTGGTTTCGTTGGGTATGAATTATTGCAGTTTTAGTGTCGGGATGTCAATCTCCCCTTTTTCCTTGAAATGTTGTGTTGTATTCTTATGTTCTTTGTTTTGCTTAATATCTTTGATTTGATTTGTTTTTGTCTTCTTCCTGATTCCTTGAGTGTTTTTATTCATTGTTGATGAACAATTATACTTTTTGGTTCATTTCCATAGACTAAATTCTTTGAAACTCTTACACGTCAAGTGTTTGATCTTTTGCCTCTTTGAACACTTTCCAACTAAGCGCATTGATTGTTTGCTTGCTTGGGATTGATGCTCTTGGTTCGAGTTGGCTAAGAACTTTGAAGGATCTATAAGAGACTTGAGGTGTTGACTATTTAGAAAAAGGAAAGAGGGTGAGCCTATCATGATGAAAGCCAACAAGAGCATAAACACGAGTGAACTTGAGTGAATATCAAAGAGTGAAACACTTAGGGAGCAATTGGGGAGGTCCTTGTCTTTGTTTCTTTGTCTTGAATTGCAGGTCTAATCATGTTCACAGATGATCATATGCCTACTCAATCTCATCAAGAAGGTCCTAGTGGTCCTTCAAGGATGAATCTCAACAAAACTTTAAGGTCTATGCAGCAATCCATTGAAGGACTAGCAAGACAATTCCAAAGTGTTGCTAGAGATGTTGAAGAGCTTAAGAAGGGCAAGAGTAGTGCTATTATGAAGTGAAGAGTTTGTGATAACTTTGATGGTTTCAATTCACCTCACCATCAATGAACTTATGATAATGTATCTACTTATGGATACCATGACATGCCAGTTCAACATTCTCATCCGATGACTTTGGATATCAAGGAAGACCACACATAGAGGTGGTATAAGAGGAGGTCTAGGAGGAAGAGGATATCATAGGCCACAAGAAGAGTATCCAAGGTAAGAAGCTTGGCATGATACCACTTCTATGAAGATGATGGAGATAATCCTAATATTGGTCAAGCATACAATGGTCGCTACTATGGTAACCAACATGGAGATAAAGCTCTAGACAAAATCAAGTGGAAGGTGCCTAGCTTCAAGGCTGATAGTGATCCTAGTGTGTTCCTTGATTGGGAATGACAAGTAAAGAACCCCTTCATGGTGAGAAACTATAGTGACATACATTGTCAAGGTGAAACTAGCCATAGCCGAATTTTTTGGTTATGCTCTCCGTTGGTGGGAATGAGTTGTTCCTCAAAGCTTGAGAAGTGAAAGGCTAATCGTAGAAACTTGGGTTGAATATTCTTATGAAGGAAAGGTTTTTACTGGAGCACTACTATAGAGAGTTGCATTATAAATTGATGAGTCTTAAGGAAGGCACTAAAAGTGTTGAAGAGTATAGACAAGAGTTGGAGTTCTACATCTTGAGATTGAGTTTGGAAGAAGATAAAGATGCATCCATTGCAAGATTTCTAAGTGGTCTCAATAGGGATATAGGTAATCAACTACAGTTGTACCCCTACACCATTTAGGAAGACATATCTCATTTGGCTACCAAGATAGAAAATTAAAGGAAGAGGGTTGATTTCTCCACAACTAATCTTCCACCTTCAAGGAATGTGGTGCCTAAGCTCAAGCATCCACATACAAGAGTTGGCCAAAGAAAGAAGATATACCTAAGGTTGCTTTCAAGGATCATTCTAAGCCTAAGGTGGAAGAGAAGGGAAAGTTAATCACTAATCCAACAAGGTGTTTCAAATGTAATAGAGTGGGGCACATAGCCATTAATTGCCCTACCAAACGAACTTTGGTGTTTAGTAAAGATTTAAACGGTTGGATTGAGAAGAGTGATGAGATTGCAAAGAAAGGAATGTGGACAAAGATGAAAGTAGTGATGATCAAGGTATTGCCTCTTTTGAAGCTGAAGAAGAAGGAATGAGCTTGGTGACCATTGAGCTTTGTCTACTCAAATCCATAAGGAAGAATCAAGCATTCGAAGAGAAAACATCTTTCACACTAAAGGCTTAGCGGGAGGGAAGGTGGCTAACCTTATTATTGATAGTGGTAGTTGCACTAATGTAGCTAGCACTTATCTTGCTGAGAAGTTGAATGTACCTCTTATTAAGCATCTTAAGCCCTATAAGCTACATCATTTTAATGATAATGGGGAGGTGAGGGGGAATAAACAAATGTTAGTGTCTATCACTAAAGGGTCCTATAATAATGAAACTGTTTTTGATGTGGCTCCTATGCAAGTGGACATATGTTGTTGGGGCGTCCTTGGCAATATGATAGGAAGGCTATTCATGATGGTGTGAAGAATACCTACACTTTTGAGAAGAATGGTGAAAAATTCATGTTGAATCTTTTGACTCCTAGTCAAGTGTTTGTTCAGCAAAAGAAAATGAGAGAAAAAGAGAGACTAGAGAGTGAGAAAAAGAAAAAGAGTATTGAAGAGGGGAAACTATTTGAGGGAAAAGAATTGATTGTGAAAAGAACTAGAGAGGAAAAAGTGAAGAGAGACAAGAAAAACAGTGATCAAAAGAATGAGAGTTGCAAGGAAGAGAAAAGATGTTCTTATGCAAAAGAGAGTGAGGTTATGAGGCTATTGAAAAAAAGAGTTGGTGCTACTTCTCTATTGCAAAAATAAATTTGTTTCTACTAATGATAACTTCTCTTCTTTGTCTAATGCTCTAGTAGATATTATTGAACAGTTTAAAGTTGTCTTTTCTGAAGAGATGCCTGGTGGACTTCCTCACTTGAGAAGGATTGAGCATCAAATAGATTTGGTACCCGGAGAGGTGTTGCCAAATAGACCGACTTATAGAAGTCTTCCCGAAGAAACCAAGGAGTTGAGAAGACAAGTTGAGGAATTGCTCTCCAAAGGCTATATAAGAGAAAACTTAAGCCCTTGTGCCATTCCCGTTTTATTAGTTCTTAAGAAAGATGGTAATTGGTGTATGTGTGTTAATTGTAGAGCCATTCACAATATAACTATCAAGTATAGGCATCCAATTCCTAGATTAGATGATTTGCTTGATGATTTGCATAGTTCTCAAATATTTTCAAAGATTGATTTAAAATTGGGTTACCATCAAATTAGAATGAGGGAAGGGCATGAGTGAAAAACGGCTTTCAAAACTAACTTTTGTCTTTATGAGTGGCTAGTTATGCCTTTTTATTTAACTAATGCTCCTACTACTTTCATGAGACTTATACATCATGTGTTGAGGAACTTCATTGGTAAATTTGTTGTTATTTATTTTGATGACATCTTGATATATAGCAAAACTTATGAAGATCATTTGCATCATCTTAGACAAGTTTTTTTAGTTTTGAGAAGTGAAAAGTAATATGCTAACCTTGGCAAATGTGAATTTTGTTTGGAAAAAATGACTTTCCGAGGTTATGTGGTGAGCTCTCAAAGTCTTTAAGCAAATCAAGAGAAGGCTAAAGCAATCAAAGAATGGCCTATTCCCAAGAATGCATCTGAAGTAAGGAGTTTCTGTGGTTTGGTAAGCTTCTATAGGAGGTTCATCAAGGATTTACGCACGATTGCTAGTCTTTGACGAATGTTATAAAGAAGATGAATAGATTTAAATGGGAGGAGAGTTAAAAGAAAGCTTTTGAATTGTTAAAGGAGAAGTTGAGTAGTTTGCCTGCACTGCCAAATTTTGAGATGTTTGAGATAGAATCTGATGCCTCGGGTGTTGTCATTATTGGTGTCTTCATTCAAGACAAGAGACCCTTCGCATACTTTAGTGAGAAATTGACGAGCGGCCTTCAATTATGCAACTTATGATAAGGAACTCTATGCACTAGTGAGGATATTGAAGCATTGTCAATATTATTTGTGGCCAAAAGAGTTTGTTGTGCACAGCGATCACAAGTCCTTGAAATTTCTCAAAGGACAAAAAATTTGAATAAGAGACATGCAAGATAGATGGAGTTCATTGACACATTTCCATAATCATTCGTTACAAGAAAGGTAAAGAAAACACTGTAGCCGATGTATTGTCAAGAAGGTACATTCATATCTATACTTTGCAAGCTCAAATTCTTAGTTTTGAGATGCTTAAAGAGTTATATGCCAGTGATCATGACACTAAGGAAATATATGAGAATTTTTTGCTTGTGCCTAGTGATAAGTACCTTCTTCGAGATGGTTTTCTTTATTGTGATGGTAAATTGTGCATTCCATCTTGTTCTACTAAATTTTTGTTAGTAAAGGAGGCTCATTTTGGTGGATTACTGGGGCATTTTTTTTATTGCAAAGACTTATAATATTCTACATGAGCATTTTTATTAGCCTCATATGAAAAGAGATGTTGAGAAGTTTTGTGGTAATTGTCTAGAATGCAAAAGGGCTAAATCTACTATTTTGCCTTATGGTCTTTATAATCCATTAAATGCGCCTAGGGATCCTTGGGTTGACATTTCTATGGATTTTATTCTTGGCTTGCCTAAATCGTCTAAAAGCATGGATTCTATCTTTGTGGTGGTAGATAGGTTTTCTAAGATGACTCATTTCATACCTTGCAAGAAAACCGATGACGCGCGCCATGTAGCAAACTTGTTATTTACTTGGATAGTGAGATTTCATGGGATTCCTAAGATCATTGTCTCGGACCATGATACTAAATTTCTTAGTTGTTCTTGGCATGTTTTGTGGAAGAAACTTGGTAGTCATTTCTTGTATTCTATAGTTTTCCATCCACAAATCGATGGCCAAATGGAGGTGGTCAATTAGGACCATTGGTCAACTTCTTAGGGCTATTCATAAGAAGAATTGCACCAATGGGAAGAAACTTTTCCTCACATTGAGTTTGCTTACAATAGAGCTAAACATTCTACTACTTCCTTTTCTCCTTTTGAGATTGTGCATGGTTTTAATCCCTTGACTCCTTTTAATTTGGTTCCTTTGCCTACAAATCACATTGTGAGCTTGGATGGTAATTAGAAAGCGGAGTTTGTCAAGTCCATTCATGCCAAGGTGCATGACATTATTGATTCTAACGACAAGAAGTTGATGGCAAAGCAGAACATTGGAAAGAAATGTGTGTTTTAACCCAGTGATTAGGTTTAGGTGCATCTAAGGAAAGAACATTTTCCTTCCCAACAAAGAGGAAAGCTTGATTTTCGTGGCAATGGACCGTTTAAAGTTCTTGAGCGTCTTAGTCATAATGCTTATAAAATTTATCTTCTAGGTGACTATAATGTTAGTGCCACTTTTAATGTTTGTGATTTATCTCCTTTTGATGTAATTGACAATTCAAGGACGAATCTTTTCAAATGTGGGGTGGATGATGTGAACCGGATGAGTCCATCGTTCAAAGAGTAAAGCTTGGACCGATGACAAGATCACAAAGGAAGAAAATTTAACTTCAAGAGGACAATGATATGCTTGTTTGCATAATGGAAGCCTTGACGAACAAAGATGGGGAGTTTGGAGGCCATGGAAAGCATTCCAAGTTGTTTACAAAGTACTCAATTGATAAGGAGAAATGAAGGAACCAACATGGAGAAAATTTTGGCTAAGTATGAAGAAAAATCACCGTCCGCCGACGGCAGGGCGTCCCCTACCATAGATGGTACCTTCCTGTTTGTGGGAGAGTTGGAAACAAAGCACCTACCACCGACAGTTGGTCATACCTCCATCACCTATAGGCCTCGGGATGGCAACTTTTGTAACCGCCTTTTTGGGCGGGAATTTTGTTATGCAAGTGGATTTTTAGCTCCTAATTGAGGGTATTGTATGTAATTGAAGCCCTTAAACATTAGTTAAGCTTGGCTTCACCCCTTAGTCTATAAATACCCTTAATAACCTCCTTGTAAGACTAATTGTGAATTTTGCTAAAATTTATTGAGAGAAAGCATCTATTTGGTCTCTTAGGGTTCTTCACCCTTTGATAGCGTAGCTTGCTAAGGGTTCTAGTCCTTAGTAGTGAATGATTAAATGCCTTCGTATGAAGAGTCTATGGAATTCAATTATTCATCGCAATTACTTTTGTTGATTGAGTCTAGAGTTTGTATTATTGATTCAATTGGTTCTAGGTCTTCTATATTGTGTGTTTAGGGTTTTGATGTGTTTGTTGCCCCATGGTTTTAATCATCAATATAGGAAAGAGCCTAAACCTCTCAATGCTTAGGTTTTTGGAGCATAGTTCTTTATCGGTTCTTCATTGGTAATTGAAGCTTCAAATCCTCAATAGAGGTACTTCAAATCAAGGAGGAGATCTTGGGAGAGATTTGGATCTAATTCCTCAAGCACAAGAGGATTCATATCACTATATGATAGGAAAGATATATGCAGTGGGGACAAGAATGCTTTCAACATCACCAAGGATGACAAGACATTCACTCTTAATTCTTTGGCGCCTCACCAAGTTTATGAAGAGCAAAAGAAGTTGAAAGAAAAGGTAAGAATGTTTGAACATGAGAAAAAGGAAGGAGATTCATGAAAGCTAAAAATGTGCAGATACACAACGTTTTGTTCCATCTCTAGAATTCGAAAGTGAAATCTATAGAACCATCAATTGTTGAAGAAGCTCCAAAGATCAAAGAAATTCCACATGCTAAACTTGAACTTGAAGAAGGTGTTGGAACAGATGTTGAGAGGGAGACATCAAATGAGGATTCTTGTGAATGCATGAGAGAATAGAACAGTGAAAAAGTAGAAAGCATTGAGATTAAAGAAAAAGAAAGAGTGGAAGAAAAAGATAGATTAGTTGAGAGATCATATATCTTTAATTCCACCTCTATCCATTCAAACAAGATTGAATATTTTAAGTGTTCAAAAGAAAAAGAGTGTGAGCTTGAGAAAAGTGAGAGTATAAAAGAGAATGAGTGCCTTTTTGAGAAACAAGAGAGTATAAAAGAAGACCAAAAAGAAAAAGAGGTAGTTGCACTTGAAAAGAATGAGGTAATGAGTGTTTTTATTAATCAAACAACTCCATTCTTGTTAGTGATTCTTCATGTGTACAGAAATTTTTGTTACAAAACATGGAGAATGAAAGGATCTTATACTACAAGATCTACAACATAATAAGCTTCTTTACTCATACTTCTTACTTATGTTTGAACACTTTCTCTAGAAACTAAATTGAATTCTCTTGCCCTTATTTTTGTATAGGATTTCTCTTGTTCATCCTTGCACTTGACATCAATGCTTCGAAGGAACCATACTAAGAATAGCGAAGACCAAGAAGACATTTGGGTGCTATTTCAATGCCATGAAAATTAATCAATAATCCCTTTTCTTAACCCTTCTCTTTTATCTCCTGAAGTTTCTTTTGAGGAATTAAAGTTGTTTTTAGCATTTTACATTTCTCATGTGAGCATAATTGGAGATGCTTGTTCTTTTTCTTCTGGTGGTGGTCTCGTTCTTGTTGTACCTTATGTTTCTAAATGCGTTCTTTTTCATGTCTCTCCTGAGGATTCATTGATGCATAGTGGTGATAAACTTGTTCCTTCTTGTTATATCCTTGGCATGCTAGATGATGCTTCCTTAGTGGACTCCAAAATTTTTGGTTCTGGATTAGACTATGCCTTATTAGATGTTCTTCAAGCTAAATTTCATGAAAAGTTTATTGAGTATTGTAGTTATTTCTTATCTTTCTATGAGACTCCCATGAAGAACTTTGTTGGACTTGTTCTTTTTAACCAAATTTTTCCTTCTTGAGTGGTTAAATCAAATATCTTTGCAACAAGCATGAGCTATCAAAAGTGATTTAATTCTTTGAACACTTTGTTTGGAAATGACCATGGTTTTGAATTTTATCATGTGCATTTTAAGGAATTCTTATTATTAAAAGATTTTGAAACCAATGTAGAAACCGGATTTGAAATGTTTAAAGCTATTCTTTGTGAGGTTTTGAAAGTTAGCGTGAGAAATGATTCTTTTGAACAATCATGGGAAGCTTTTACTGGCAAGCATCTTTTCTACCATCTACTGTTTAAGGAGTGGTGTAGGAAATTGTTCATTTCAGTTGTTAGTTTCTGGAGGAACTCTTGGACAACATTTTAAAATATGGATTCGATGGGACTTTGTTCTATATCTACCTTTCAAAGAGTTTTTGAAGAAAATTGTTTTAAATGAGGAAGGTAGAAAATCTTGGAAATTTGAAAACCGTATGTCTACTATTCCTCACATTAATTTTTTAAGTGGTGGAATTTGAATAGTTTAAAGAATATTCTTCATTTTTAAATAGTTTTGATTACGTTTGCAAAGTGCATTTTCATTATCACCATCCTTTTAAAGACGAGCGTTTTAAAATTATAGAAGCAATTTTCCATCAACTTCGAAGAGTGTTTAGAGAAATGGAGAACGTGATTCTTATTCTACCATCTTTCTTTTAAAGAGTGTTTAGAGAAATGGATTTTTGGCAAGAATTTTGACAAATCATGGGATTTTAGAAACTCTGTTTCTATGTTCTCTTATTTTCATTGTGAAGTTGAAGAGTGTTTCGAATCTTAAGTCTTCGATTTTCTTTCGAACTCATTTGATTGTAGTTGGGAGACCCATTTTGCCCATCACCATCCTTTTAAGGAAGTAGTATTTCAAGCCCTTGAACTTCTTAAATTATTCCTTGGATTTGAAAAGGGCATAAGCTTCTTTTATCATGTGCCTTTGAACATATTATTATTACTCCTTTCTTTTATTTACAAGATTTCTATACTTTTAATTTTGATATTAGTTGGAGAATTCTTGTAAAACTTGAGTGACTCTTGAATAGTCCTTTTTTGGAGTTTCTTGACCTTGAAGTTCTCTGTTCACACTTCCTTTGCTTATCATAGACCATTTCAAAGAAAGTTCTAGAGTCCTTGCTTATTTTCTTGTTTAAATGGCATTTGGAATTTTATTTGTTTAAAATCATCACCATACTTATTTTGTTGAATTCCATTCTATTGTTGCCCACCATGTTTTGGATATTTGAAGGAATGGATTCGAGGATGAATACTTTGTAAGAGAGGGGGTATGACATGAAATGAACAAAGGATCATTCAACAATTTCTAGAGGAGCAACTAGTTATACTATAAGATTGAAGACATCATGGTCAGAAGCTTCAAATATGGAATTTTTTGTTCAAATTGAAGGTTCGGAAGATTTTTCAACACCTCCAAGACATTAAAGTCATAAAATGCTTAACAAAATCAAACTAGAAGCTCTAGGCCATCATACATGATTAAAGAAGCAAAGAATTCAAGAAAACAGAGCCTACCAGTAGGCTCCCACCCTACCGTCCCTGGTACTTCTTGGCCTAGAAGGGGGGATTGTTCAAGTGAGTTATCAAACCTAGCCGGGTCCAATGAACTTTACATTTTTTAGTCAATTTACCTAATTTTTCTTATTAATTATTGGTTTCTTTATTTTAAGGCTTTGTAATTAACTTTGCTAAAGGTTAATTAGGTCTTCTAATCACTAATTAAGTTTAAGAAGAGAAGTAGGATTTTTCTATAAATATCCCATTACGCCTCCTTTGTAATTAGATTTTGATGAAATCATAATTTGAATAGAAAGCATTCTTCTGTTTTGTTTTGTTTTGGTCTACTACTGCTGTTTTTGATATCTTTTGTTTTTCTATCTGCTCAATTACTTAGGGCTAATTTATGTTCCGTTTTCCGGAACTCTATGTCTGAAAAAAAATCTTTTGAACTTTTTCATTCCATCCGTTTAATAATGTTGCTCGAGGGCAACCAACGCTTAAGTGTGGGGAATGTGATACGTCCATTTTATACATATCTCTTATAGTGTTCATGTTGGAGACCGTAGGCAAAAAACAGAATAAAATAAACTACGGAAATCCACCAATAGGATCTGTACATACTAGAAAAACCGATTGGATAGAAATTACCTCAATGTTTTGATTGTTCGTTATGGAGGCGCTGATTTGTACGCTTCGCCCTCTACTTGTATCCACGCGACGAACTCCTCTGCAAGCGATCGGGATGCTAGCCCCTTCTGTGTTCTGAAAACTGTTCAGAACTGATCCTGACTATCTGGTAAAAGGTCGTATTTCGGAGAGAGGAGGCTAGATACTATATCGCCGTTCTAGGGTTCCGGGTTTTGTTATTCTTTAATCAGATAAAGGACGGCTGCCAAGAAAAGGTTAACATAACCTTTTATAGCTGTCAATATCAAAACCTTAACTGTCATCTAATGACAGTTTAATCTCGTCCGTCTATTTCTATAATCATCCAATGGTTGGATGAGTAATATTAAGTAATTAATTTCATTTATGCGATTAAATAAAATTAATTACTTATTAACTTACCAGAAAATAAAATATGGAATCTGATTCCCCTTTTGTATACGTTCAACGAATCTGGACACAATCTAAATTCATTAAACGTGGACATTATGCGCACAAGATCGTCTATGCATGTGACCCTATAGGTTTACTTAACGTTGGCGGTGAATGAAAAATGTCCTAGACATTTATTCACAAAACATAAGCGGCCTCTAGCAAGACATTATACTTATCCAAGTTAAGTAAATGCAATAATAACCTAGCATCAAATTTAATATTTAGTCTTTTTGTCACATGATATCCTAATTAAGTATAAGGCATTGACCGAGTCATCCTTATAAAACTTAATTAACCATTTACTTGATCACTAGGCAGACTGTTCCAACAAATAATATTAATAACACCTTATTAATACTTATTTGAGCATGGCCATGCATATTTTCCAGTCTTCCTTATCAAGGGGCCTATGGATATCTCTCTCTAAAAAGAGAGGGACAAATCCCTTTCGCTATCTCCAATATTCAAGCCATGACAAGAAAATAAGCCAACCAATAGTCATAATAATCACCTAATTAAAAGTGATGTTTGACTATGTCAAAACATATTTTCTCCCCATGCAAGAAACATTAGGTCAAAGGACACCAAATATAAAGCTGAGAAGAAATACTTATAACTTAAACCCATGCAATATTTCTTCTTCACTTTGGGTCATGTTCAATACAATATTCTCAATATATATTTATGAATTGATTTTATATCTCACATTCATGATCAGTAAAACTTGACCATCAATCCACTTCACACTAGTTTACAACACATAATAAACTAGGGACAAGTAAGAATAGTATTTTATGAGCTATAAGGGTTTTACTATCAAGTCACATACTTGATGACCAAGAGCATAAAATATAATTCAAAAATACATGCTTCATAAATCATAAATGTGAGTCAATTTGTCTTAGGGCATATACTAACAGTTTAATCTTCGATTTCTGAAGTATTTTAGTAGTAAAATGGCATATCCATCCTTCGTTTCCTCTCTTTTGTTTATAGGTATGTGTCAGATGAGTTAAAATGAAGAATGAAGTGAAATGGGAGCATGTGGAGCAAATTGACAAGAAAAGAGAAGAAATGCACATAATGCAACAGGCGGGGGACCCAGCCGTCAAAGCGAAAGGACCGGCCGGTCGCACAAAAGAGAATGAATTGAAGACAGAAACCTACCAGAGACGGTCCAGTAGGTCCCGAATTCAGTAATTTTTAGTGACTTTTGACAGCTTTTTGAATAATACTCATTCCTTAGGTTTAGACTCAAGCTAATAGGGCTTTAGGAGGCGAATTGCGGCGATTTTCTGTGACAAATTTTCCCAATCCTCACTTGAATTATGTAGGATTTAGATTAGGGAACACAAACTGAAGGATTACAAGTGGAATCAATAATCGAAAATTAGATTTGGGCTTCATTGGAGCAACTCAAGAGACGAGCTCGAGCATGGTTCGGGATCAAAATTCGGCCTGCAATTCTAGTCCTAGGCCTTTCTTTTCCTTATCTATTAGTTTAGTTTTAGTTTTATTTCAGGTTTATGCAATGAATTGTGCATAGTTTAATTGTTTGGATTAAGGGTTGAACCCTATTTTTTGGTACCATGAAATTGATTGAAATTCATGAAATTGAATGTTGCTTTTGAATGAATTATTCTTCAATTGTTTATTTCCGTGCAATTTCAATATCATGAGCTTGAATTAATCACATGGGTGTTTGGAATTAAAAAAGGAAGAACACTCGAGGGCTTCCAATTTGGGGATTAATATGGGCATTGAACTAGAGATAGTTAATGCACTTTTAGGTTCGTTGTCACTTGCATTTATTGCATTCGTAGCTTGTAGGTAAAGTAGAGATTCTCGTCTAAAAGTTATAATGAATAGAGCGGCATTCGCCTAGAGATAGGGACTGCACAATTACGAGTGTGATGATCCAATTCGCTAAGGCAACTACGATTTTCATTAGTTCCAATTAATTGATGTAGTAACAAGATTAGGGGGATCCCAGGATCCAAACTTCCATTTTATATATTTTCTTATACTTTTCGCTAGTTGGTTTTTATGTTTATGGTTTTGTTAGTCACAATCGTTTCAACAACGTTTTAAGGCTAAACATTGAATAAACAGTAGAGTAGTTGAACCTTACCATCCTCCAGAAAATCAACACTCGGGGTGAACCCACTTCTATGATGTTAGGTCTGCTTGCCTTGCACTATAGCTTTAGGATTCCCATTCCCGTTTCATTTAAGACATATTAAGATTCATCAAGAACTTTAGCACCATTGCTAGTTCTTTGATGGATGTACCTGAGACGAAGACTTGATTCACTTGGCAAATTTGTTTACTTCTTCTTGAGTTTGCGTTCCTTCAAGATTATCGTTCTATTACTTTCGCTCCTTTTCTTGAAGTTGATTATGGAGGCACACTTCCAATTCCTCTTGATTTGCCTTCTTTATCTATTGATCTCTCAGTTAAATTTCATGATAGTGCTACCCTCCATGTTTTGATATGTCTTTGTTTGATGTAGGTGAAGATTTAAGGATGAATCTTTTCAAAGGAGGGGCAGATGTTGTGAATCGGGTGAACCATAGCTAATGAATTTATTCATGATCTAAGCACTAGAGCAAGGACAAAAAGACTAAGGTATTTGATGCACGTTTGGCATGTTTTCATTGAAGAAACCAAGACAAACGAGGGCTTTAAAGATGAAGGACAAGCTTCCAAGTTGTTCATAATCTTTACCATAAGTAAGGATTATTCGAGGGACAAATTTAGATGTGAAAAAGGAGCAAGATTGTGAAGTCTTGGACCTACCACCGACAGTAGGCCCTACCCCTACTGTCGCCGGTAGGCTTCTGGCCGGGACTGATTGGATGCTTACACCCTACCGCATCCAGTAGGTCTCACCCTACCATCGCTATTAGGGTTTGGATGGAAATTAGTCTTTGTAATTTTTAGGTGAGATTTTATCATGTGAACTTATTTAGAAGCTTTCAATCAAGGGCTTAATGGGTATTTTGAAGCCATTAATCACTAGATAGTTTAGGTTTAAACCTTAGCCTAGAAATACCCAATTATAAGCTCATTTGTAACTAACTTGGAATTGTACTAAAATTTGTGAGCAAGGATTCTCTTTGTCTCTAGGTTTCTTCACCCTTTCTTAGTTACTTGCTAAGGGTTAATGTCCTTAGCTGTGAACAATTGATTGCCATAGGTTCAGGAAGCTATAGAATTCAATTGATCATTTTAATTCCTTTCTTTGATTTGAGTCTTAAAGTTCTTGTTCTATGATTCAATTGATCTTAGGTCTTCTAGTTTGTGTAGTTGGAATTTTGAGACCTTAGTTTCCTCAAGGTTCTTCCTATCAAATTAGGGAAGAGTTTTTCCTCTCACTGTTGGGTTTATGATGCTTAGATCCTCATAAGTTTTCCATTGGAGTGTTGAAGCTATAAAATCCTCAATAGAGGTTCTTCATCAAGGATGTGATCTTGGTAAGGTGTTGAATAAAATCTCCAATCAATTGAAGATTCACATCAGAACTTCTTTCATCGAAAGTGTGGAGGTTCTTGGCTGAGTTGAGTCTCTTCTATCAGGAGTTGTGTGCACCGAATATAATTGAGTCTCATATGCGTGAATTAGAGGAAAGTATTCCCATTTTGATATGCAAGTTTGAACGCATATTTCCGTCGGGCTTTTTCGATGTTATGGAGCATTTGATAATTCATTTGTCGTACGAAGTGAGAGTATGCTGTCCCATCAAATATAGGTCGATGTAACTCTTCAAGAGGTAACCTGCACAACTTCACTTAATTATTTGTTAAACGTAATCTTAATTAAATTATATAACTTATTCTAATATACTTGCAATGTATTAGGTTCTTGCACCATATAAAGAAGACAATAAAAAAGTAAGACAAAAGTCGAGGGATCAATTTGCAATGCTTCCCTAATTGAGGAGGCTGCAATTCTTCAGCTAATACTTTGAAGAGAGCGTACCTACACTCCATAAATGAGTTAGGCAAAATGATGATGTCGGGAATCCTCTTCATCAACGTGAGTTTCTTTCAATTTGCAATCAACAAGGAAGAAAATTCGGCTAAATGGAAAAAAAGATTCTTGGATGATTGAGAATGGAAAGCAGCCTGGAACTATATCCTCCTTAATTGTGAGGAAGTGGAACCTTACCTTCAATAAGTTAAACCCTCTATACACGTTTCGTAGGACCTCTAACTTTCGATCTTGTAAGATTGAAATTTACTTATGCAGGAAGTATGAATTAGAACCGAGAAATCTCAATTCGAGTATATCAAATTATGATAATTCAAGAGAAAATAAGTGAGGGATTCGCAGAGTAGTTTAGAGTTGAAGTAAGTTAATCTCTCCCTAAGCATTTAAATTTAACTAACAACAATTGTTACATAACCTTATTAACCTTGTCAAATGTGTATGTAGATGCACAAGCCCACGCAAAAGTGTAGTCAACTTCAAAAAAATCTATCTTTGAGTCCTTCTAAAAAACTTAAGATGTGCACCGGATACATTGTCAATGAGTTTCATTTCACACAAAAGACAGAGGTGAGGAGAGAGAAACTTATAATGATGGTGTGTGTGTGTGAAACCAAACAATAACAGTGTTTTAAAAGAAATAGTTAAGGTAGAGTTAATTGGAACACCAAATCCAAAAGATCGTCATGTTTCATTGTGATTGGTTTGATTATTTTGGTAGAGGAATGAGGATTTGTCCTCAATATAAAACTGTTGATTTGCACAAAGACCGGAGGTATAGAAAATATGATTCTTTCATGTTAGCTCATCAAGCCGATCAAGTTTTGTCTCTCCCATATCTTGGCTCTAAAAGACCGAGGACCGATTGGGTTAGTTTGATTAAATCTGGACCCTACCTAAAAGATGTTTCCAACCAAGATGATGTGTACCAAGTTAATCTGGACATTCACGAGGGTTCGGCAATACATATGACGATTGAAGACATAGGACATCTCGTCCACAAGTCCTGTATGTCAGAAGAATTAGATATCGTAGTCGAGACATATTTTGAGGAAGTACAAAATGATGAAACTGAAATAAAATAGGATTATGATAAAGACTCCAGTGAAGAGACCGATGAGTATTCCGACAGTGCATCCTCTAATGATTCTGATGCGAATTCCTATAGATAGAACATTGTCTGATTAACTTTTATTATACTTATGTATTGTACTTGTGTAATTGCACTTGTTTTATCATTATAATTATGTTTATTAACTTCTTGTTATCATACTAACGATATTTAGAATATTCATCATTATACTTATATTTATTATCTATAACTAATTCTATCTTCCATACTTATACTATAGGTTCAATGGCCAGAGGACGTAAGAGAAAGGATCCAATGCCCCCCCCCCACGAGCAGGGAGACACCGCCCTATGACACAAACGGATCCGCAGACTCCCACAAAGCAGGATTCATTGACTCCAGTACAGCAGGATTCACAAACATGTCTTGATCAGGATCTACCGATAGAGACACAGATTTCGGCCCCAGAGGATGCTTCCGGCTCATCCTTCCCACTGACTACACAACCGTCATCCTTTACAGCTCCTTCTAAAGATCCTACAGCTTCGAAGCCGCTTCCCAGTGATACTTGGCAATTATTGACCCTAAAAATAGATCGGTAAGTTCAAAAAATATTAAAAAAAAATATCGTTATAATTATAAAAACTATAATTGCCAAATGAATATACTAATATTAATATGTAAAAACTACATCCATCTTCCAGAGCCACCACCAATATCTCAGCTATTATGTAGGAGCAGTTCACTGGCTTTTACCACCGTTAATCTGAGGTCCCGCTGGATGTTCGCGACATGTGGTGGGGAGAGTTTTAGGTAAATGAATAAAATATTGTAGTTATTTTACTTTGTCTTAATTTTTTTACAAGTCTCTAGAACTTATAATATTTTCAATGTTTCTTTTTTAATCTTATACTGGTTATACTTATATTTATACAAATATTATTTTCTAATGTTTAGAATTTTCATTGAAATTTCTATAAAAAGATGCGTATAGGACCTGACATTATCCATGATCGAGATAAGGTATGCATGGGAGGTCAAGGTTGGCTACCGGATGAGAGATTTGCTTGACAGTAAGGAAGAGGCCCATTTAGATTCTTGAGATGTTCTAGGATCAAATGATGAAGTATTGGAAGAGTCCCAAGTATAAAGCATTTTGTGAACGAAATAAAATAAACAAGAATGAGGGACCGGAGGGGGAGTCAGGGAGCGGGAAAGCATACAGGTGGTTCTATATCCTTCATATAGCATCAGTTGAAGAGGGTAAGAACTGATGTTTGATTTTATTTTTTCATTTTTTAATTCATTATAATGTAATTAATAACTGCGTTGTTTTTGCAGCGACGGATCTTAACGGAGAGGTTCTTTAAGAACAGACACTTGGTAAAGCTCCACAAGCATTAGACTAGGGATGAAAAGAGACAGTATGTGGATTTCTATTAAGATGAGTTTTGGGTAAGTTTAGTGAAATTTTCTGTACACTCCTATGCCATCAATGACATTGTCTGAGCTGCTATGGCTATTGTTCCATCGACATCTTCATCGACGACAGTAGTTACGAGGACCTCAAACGTCAGGATATCTACCTCTAGCACCCCTCCCCTCTCTATTGATGCCCCGGGCACAAGTACTGTTGATCCTCCCCCCTCCCCTTCTCCCCCCTCTCGCTTTCTAGTGATGTTAAAGATCCCGAGGATCTTTGTACTTGTACATTTTTTATGTTTTATGGATGTTTTAGTTTATGGATATTTATGGATTTGATGTTTTAGTTTATGGATATTTTATAGGTTAGATGTTTCATGTATATTTCCTTATTTATGAATATATATTGTTACTATTAGGGTTTTGGCATTTCAAGGAGTTTTGGGTATGTTTTACAAATTATATAAAAAAAAAAACATTACCAACGAGATACGGATGGCATGACCGTAGAAAACAAAGTCTTTTTTAAAAAAATGGAAATCGATGGCAGGCTCCGTCGGGGTAAGTCGGCCTTACCGACAGAAAAAATGCCGTCGGCAGGTCGTCGGTAACATTAGCGATGATTCGTCAAAAACACCGTCGGTAAATCATTCTGATGGATGTCTGCTGCCAGTTGCAACAAACCACAGGAAAAAATTTGTCATCAGTAACGTCTTCGAGAGTAGTAGGTTCCGGCATTGTGCCATCGGTAATAATTGTTACCGACATGAAGGGGCCGACAGTCAGTCAACCGTCGGTTTGCCATTGATAATATAGTTTTACCGATGGGATGCCGATGCATTGACCGTCAATATTTCATTTTATTTTTCTTGTGACAATTACAATGACCATGGCAGAAGATGGCGGTCGAGGAGTGGCCTAATTAAAGATAGATGTGGAAAAAAGAAAAAAATTGTTTTTGTTGAGTTCTAAATTTCAGAATTTATGCAAAACCCTAATAAGATTTTGGATGTTCATTGAAATTCCCAATAATTGATTGATTTAGGTTGTATTATAAATCCTATACATAAGATGTGGATGATGTGGGTGTCCTCTCACATTTTCCTATGTGATTAAATGCTTTACCTATAATTATCTCTTCATAAATTAAAAGTTTAATGTTTTTATTATAGGATAAAGTCTTATCCTCCTATCCTCTTGTGTCTATATATAAGCCTATGAGTTCATGTAAACATAAATGAGAAATGAATAAGAAGATTACATTCTCTCTATTTCTCTTTTGCCTCTTTATTGTCTCTCCTCTTTTTAGTTTATTTTCAGTTTATATGTTATTATTCTACTTAAGAATTTCAACAATTTTATAATATATTGGCAGCACGAGTGTGTACCAAGTGCTATTTGAAGTTGTATCAGAAGAAGTTTTGAAAGTCTTTATCATATAAACACATCTTGTCAAAAGATTCTTTAAGGTATATCAATATATCTATTTTCGTATAGAATTTTGTATATTTTGAGTTTGTAGCTTTTTATATTCCCAAAAGAAATTATCTATTGATTATGAATATTTGATAAAAAATTCATTTGGATATGGTAGTCTTGAAAATGCCACAAAGAAAAGCTATAAAATATTAAATTTATTTGATTTTGGTGATATATTTTGAGAGAAAATATATACAATCACCATAAAATGATTGTTATACAAACAAAAGCTTTAATGAGTTATACTCGTGGTCACAAAATATATATACTATATCAGTCTAAACAATTATGTGGCTTTAAAAATCCTTTTCCATTAAGTTATGCGACAGAAAATGTTATATATATATATATATTAGCTATGTGTAGAGGGAAAATTCTTTCTACCTCAAGCCTCAAATATATTCCAAAAGTAGCTATATCAAGGAAAATATTTTCAAAATTATTTTGAATTGATCTCATGTGTATTTGAGTTCGTATATGAGAAGAGGAGTGATGGTTAAAGTATTGTGGTACTTGACCAACCTTTTATCACATTGTTCGTTTTCAATGATTATTTGCTTTAGGAAACTCTTCAAGAGAAGCATACACACTACTATTTTCCTTCGAGCATATATCCTTCAAAAGTAAGAAGGCATCCATGCTTCAAGCGTGCATTAAATTATTCGTTTTAAGGCTTCCATTTTGATCATTTTTCAAAATAGATGATAAGCTTGTGAACTTCTGGTTTTCTCATATATATACTGGACAAGTGATATAGTGATCACATTCTTCTTGTTTGTAATGTCCTTAGATACTAAACTATCAAAATAATAATTACAAAATCATACAATAAGGACATCTCTTATTAATAGAATGAGAATTATATGGGTAACAAGTATAAGCAAGTCTTACACAGGTTTCCATACATGAGCATTTCAATATTTTAATATCATCTTTTAAAATTTTCACTGTGACAAAGATGTCGTATTCTTCAGGAATGATTATTTATATATTCTTCAGGCATCTCTTGTCCTTCTAGAACTTCATAATAGATATTAAATATTTTAGTTGATAAAATCAATTATATTTGTATCCACCATTAGAAAATATTATTCTTCGTATCAAATGCCGGCTTTACGAAGAATATCTTATTCCATAAATTTTCATGTATATATTTCATGGTTCACATTCTATTTGCATAGAGATATTTATTTTTATCCTTCTAGGATTACAATTCAAGTGTATCATTCATGTTTGGAATATACATACACTTCAAGTATACTTGTTTAACTGTCTGGACATTTCATATTTCTTATCATGCGAACACTATATTAATATCTCAAATATCAAATATCGAATTACGAGTCTGCAGACTTTTATTTTAGATCATCATTTATATTCCCACTATAAAAATCTACTCTACTACCGACGACAGATTCCCTTCAGTGTTCCATCACCAATGCACATGTATCGATGGAACGCCGACGGAAATGGGCCTGTCGGCTCTTTCACATTGGTAAATTCAATTTCGAACACTTTTTCCATCAGTAACTCCCTTTTCTGATGGAGTACCTACGGAATTCTTAGGAGATGTCAGCATAATTTAAAAGTTTCATTGACGTCGTTATATCCGTTGGTAACGAATAGTGACAAAACTTTCCAACGAACAGATTTTTGTCGGTATTTTTATTACCGATGGGTCTAATGTTGGACAGTAACTTCATCAGTATTTAGGTTACCGATGGTCTTAATAACGGACAATTAGTAAATAAAATAAAATGACAAAACACATTACCAATGGCTCTTGCATAGGTAAGGCTGTTGATAAGTATTTTTTTATTATTATTATTTACCAACAAGTAAATACTCCCTAAAAATAACAAAAGTCCAAACACAAGCAATAATATTAAATAGCATTCGATATAAAACACTAAACGTTCATACTGTATAATATTAAACATAATATACATATATATAAAACATCCTAATGTATAAAAATAAATGTGTGCTAATAAATCAAACATCGTAATTTGCCCTAGGATCACCAGAGGGCGAGAGGGCATCATCGGTGCTAGGAGCACAAATAGATAGAGAGTGGGTAGAGGAAGATCGAACCGCAATATCAGGGACAGAGGCCTCCGAGTCTACAGCAGGGGTAGAGGCCTCCAAATAAGCATCAGGTGCAAGCAGTGAAGATGTCGAGGCGCCAAAACCCATAGTCGCTCTAACAAGGTTCAACATAGGCAGCGGATAAATGTACACCAAATGATTCTACTCTGTAAACCGCCTGATATACTCATCGAAAGCATCGGAAATGCTCGAAACGGCATCCTCCATCCTCCTCAGCATATCAGCGCTGCACAGTTCTATCAGAGCTAATCCTCTACAAGATGGGGCTCAAGTACTCTTAGCTCTTAGATGGACAGCCTCGGATCCAGCTCCATAGACACGTCCATACCTCACGTCTCCCATTACTATGGCCATAAGAGAAAGATCATCAAGCACAATTGTGCCAATCTCCATAGCCTCCTCCTCGGCCTTCCTCTTCGCATCGTGAAATCTTTCTTACAACATAAAATATTAGGTACATAATAATAACTTATACAATATTAGTTAGATACACTTTAAAACATTAAAACATTATATAAACTTAATTTTCAGTAACATACCTAGGACTCTTCTAAATGATAATTCATGTACTCCCCCTTTCCTCTCTCGACTGATGCTTGTACAGCTCTTCCAACTTCTTGCTCTTCGAAAATTTATCAACAAATACACTTGCTGCAAAACAACATTATATTAACTAATGTGATTTAAATTAACTAACCGAAAGATATAATATTAATGAAATTGAATACCTTCTTGGCGAGAGATTCGGCGAAGGAAATGGACCCATTGGTGTATTTCTCGAGTTCCGGTCCCCCCGTCCCTCATTCCTATTCTTCTTATTCTACTGTGATAGAGCTAGAAAACACGGGCTTTTCCAATAGTGTAACATTGTCTACCAATGTCTCTCCTCAATCCACGGGGGCCACTTACACTCTTTCTGAATGTTGCCCATCAAATCCCTCATCCGTATACTGGCCCTGTCATCCCAAGTATTCCGAAACTTTGGCATGGGTAAGACCGAGTCCTATACACATTTCCTCTGCATTTAATGAAAATAATTATTAAATTATTATTAGAAAAAAATAAACCAATAAAAAAACTTTGAAATTTGATTACCTTAAACTCTCCCCACCACAAATCCCAAACCTCTGGAGACTCCATATACAGTATCGCCCCACGAACCTCTCGTGGAATATAGAAGTGATAGCAGTGGCGACTCTCGAACATGAATGCAATCTGTTACACAGAGATAGGGTTAGTATATATTATAGTTTAATAATGACAATTATATAAAGTAAAATAAACTTACTGATCAACTTTCAACTCCAACTTCTCCCGTTGGTCACCTAGAGACTTCTTCCAAGCCACGGGAACTAGGAAAGAAGTGGATGGCTGTGCGGATGGCTGTGTAGATGCCATGGGTATCTCCGAGGCAGAGGTTAGCTTCGTCTGTGTCAGAGGGGGTGTGAGGGACTCAGAAGGAGGCAGCGAAGACAGCTACACCTGGTGTGGTAGAAGGTGTGGGAGTAGTAGATAGAGGTATCTCCTCTCGGGATTTGCTAGCATCCTCAGCATATTTTCTCTTCCGTCCACGTGCCATCAGACCTACGGCATGTGACATAATAAAATTTTTAGTATTAAATAAACTTTCATAATCTTAAGATACATTTTTTATGTAAGTCATTACAAAAAAAAAAATCTAAGGTTTTTAAGTTTAGAAAAATTTTGGCAAATTTTTTCCTATATTTTGGATATTTTCCAGGTACACAGGCCACACAAACAGGCAACAAATACAAATTTGCAATATAAAAGAGTCAGGTCTCCCCCGTCAAGCATTATTTAAACTTAAAGAGTCAAGGCTCCCCTATAAAGCTTTATTTAAACTTAAAGAGTCAGGGCTCCCCCGTAAAATAATATTTAAACTAAAATAGATACCTCAACCGTGTATTGATCAAGAGAATATGCCCACCAAAATCCTTGCACATAAGACTGTAAGAAAAAAGAGAATTCAATTGTAAAATGCTTAATGTATAACAAAATAAGTATAATCATAAAAGTAAAATGCCTAAAGTGTGATAACATAAGCATAAGCATTACCTGGCCATAATATATGTATTAAAATAATACAATGTTTTAGGTATCGGAATCATTATCGTTATATTCCTCGATTTCTTCATCGGAATCTTCAGCTAAATCCCATTCTATCTCAATTGCATTGTTTTGTAACTCCTCGAAATATGTCTTGACGTCGATATCAACCTCTTCCGATGAACGAAACTCATGGACGAGAGGTTCTAAATCTTCAATCATCACATATATTGTCGAAGCCTTGTGAACATCGATGTTCTCTTAGAATGCATCAGCTTAGGCCGGAATATCTATTACTCAGGGTCAAGATTTCATTATATTAATCCAGTCGATCCTCGGTCTTTTGAAGCTATGATATGGGAGAAACGACACTTGCTCTGCTTGATGAACTTAAACAAAAAGATTGTATCCTCCATATCTCCAGTCTTTTTCCAACTCCACAATTTTATACTAAGGATGAATCCTCATTCCTCAATTTGGAATAATCAAACCAATCACAAACGAACAACACAATCTTTTGAATTGGTGTAAATGGCAGCTCTACCTCAACTATTTCTTTTAAAACACCATAATACTTTGATTTTAGCATACAACATCATTATAAGTTTCCCCTTCCTCACCCCTATCTCTTGCGTGAAACCAAAACCCATTCACTATGTAACTACTGTACGTCTTAACTTTTTTAGAAGGACCCCAAGATAAATTTTTCAACAATTCACTATACTGTTTCATGGGATTGTGCATCTGTATAAACTGAAACACATTTGTTAATTAAATTAGTTATGAGATTAA
Source organism: Catharanthus roseus (assembly GCA_028651295.1). NCBI lineage: Eukaryota > Viridiplantae > Streptophyta > Magnoliopsida > Gentianales > Apocynaceae > Catharanthus > Catharanthus roseus. The sequence goes on from JAPQWS010000102.1 coordinate 936,484, forward strand.
TTAAATTTGAATGCATCAAATAGATTAATTTACTTCAATTATAAACCAATCTTCGAATCCCTCACTAATTTTATTTTGAAGTTCATCATACGTTATATTTGAAGAATTGACATTTTTAGTTCTAATTCATATTTCCTGCATTTTACAAATTTAAATCAAATCTTACAAGATATATATATATATATATTAAACATGTATTAAGTTTACAACGTCGATTAACTTACTGAAGGTAAGGTTTCACTTCCTCGCAATTAAGGGGAATATAATTCTTCACTGCTTTAAATTCTCGATCGTCCAACATTTTTGTTTTCATTTCACCGAATTTTCGTCCTTATTGATTTCTTATTGATAGAACCTCACCCTCATATAGTGGATTCCTGACATCATCATTTCGTCTTACTCTTTTGTGGAGGGTAGGTACGCTTTCTTCAAAGTGGTATCTGAAGAATATTGTGGCCTCTTAGATTAAGTAAGCATTGCATATTGATCCCTCGACTCTTGCCTTATTTTTATTATCTTTTTTATATGGAGCAAGTACCTAAAATATTTTAAGTATGAATGAATTAGTTATATAATTCAATAAAACTGATGTTGAATTTAAGTAAAGTTTCATTTTTACCTTATGAATTGGTGCATCCACCTGTTTTAGACGGGACTGCAAACCCTCGCCTCATATGACAAATGAATCATCAAATGCTCCATGACATCGAAAAAGCTATGAAGGAATATGTGTTCTAACTTGCATATCAAAATGGCAATGGTTTCCTCTAATTCATGCATATGAGACTCACTTATCTTCAGGGCGCACAAGTCTTGGTAGAAAAGACTCAACCCCGCCAAACAACTCCACACCTTCACCGAAAGGACCTCTCTAAAGGCAATGGGCATCAGTCGTTCCATGAACACGTAACAATCATGGCTCATCATATTCGACTCAGGTACACTTTCTGAGTGTCATTTCATATGCTCAGCGGTTCCTTTGAGAAGCATACAACCTCTAAAATCTAGGAGTTAGCGGAAAATAACGTATCTTCTTTTACAAGAATGTCTTTGAACTTCTTCTTCTTATTTTTCTTTCTTCTCATGTAATGGTCATAGCCATAAAACTTACACTAACATGTTTGGGCATCCTCTTTCCAACACAACATATATCTATTAACACATATATCAATCTTTTGCACCGTCATATTCAAATTGGAAACTAATATTTTTGTTTGTACCAATTATCCAACATCTTATTGCCTTCGGGAAGTACATCCTTCAAGAACTATGCTATTTGATCAAAGCACTTTTTAGACATGTTGATGATCAACAAACTTGCCATCGCAGACAACTGTGAATACTTTGTACACCCTTCATACGATGGTATATCAATAGATTTCAGCATGTCATAAAACCGTTGAGCCTCAGGATTAGGTGTCTCCTCATAATTGTAGTACGCTATATCATGTTTAAAATCTGGACCAGCCTCATCAAAAATACCCTCACGGTAAGTGTTGCTTTCCACATTTCTTGTAACACTATCTTTCCCAACAATCGGTCGTAACCCCATGACGGTTCTCCATGTGAAGAAGTCCAATTATAATAATCATGTAAAACCCTGATTTATAAAGATGCAACTTTGCATCATCCTCTTCAAGATACCTTTTGTTCTTACACTTATCACAAACACTATAATTCGTTAGCTATATTAAGATTGTAATTAAGACACCAATTTAAAACGCTTCACATCTAGTTGAAACTCACTACTAATCATAACTCCAGGCACAGTCTTCTATACATCCAACTACAATCCTCCTTTATAACTTCACAAAACAAAACACATTTATTTAAAGTTAGAATTCGTTACTCATTAAGCCTAACATTTAAAGTGTTTAAATAGGATTTATGAAATATTTAGAGAGTTTAAGAGTTTGTTGTTTAAGAGTTTATAGAGTTCTCTAATCATTTTAGTGTTACATATACATCAAAATGTTTGAGAGATTAAGATTATAAGAGTTTTATGTTTAATCTTATAGTTTAGGAGTTTAAAGAATTCTCTAATCATTTGAATACTACATATACATATATCAATGTAATAGTTGGAAATAAACAAAAAGAATGTATAGGAGTAAAAACTCCTAATGTTTGTTTAAGTTGACTTCTAAAAGGAGAAGTCGCTTTTGATACATTAGAAATGAAGAAGTAATAGAAGTACAAACACTTCTATCATTTTAAGAAAGTTCACTTCTAAAAGAAAAAGCAAATAGATGTACAAACACTTCTATCGGTTTGAGAAAAGTTCACTTCTAAGATGTCTAATAATATAACTTTTGATTAGATTACTTCAAAAATAGAAATAACAGTTAACTGTTATCTTAGATTTTAAAAAATTTTGACAGAGTCTCCTTTGTAAAATGGACATTTTCCTGCCACAACAGCCATTCAAAAGTAATTTAAGATAATTTAAAGAGCTCGGGCTCCCACAGAAACAATTTAAATGAAAGAGTTTGGGGTCCCTCATATACAATTTAAATTATAAAGTTTGGGCTCCCCCATAACCAGTTCAAATTTACTTTCGATACTTGGGTTACTTTATAAACCTTAATAAGATTATATAACCTTATAAATCTAAAAGAAAATGTTTTACAAGTTTAGAAAACCTCAAGTTTAATCAAAATGCAATTCTAATTTGGAGTAATACTTAGATTCATAATCAATTTAAATCAACACATAAACATAAGAATTCAAGAGAATGAATACCTAAGAAGCAGTAGAAAAAAAGCAGAACTTTGATGCTTAACCCTCTAAAGTTTTATGAGGAAACTTCCCTTTAAGATTTCAAGAGAGAAAAAATCTTAGAATTCCTCTAAAATTTTAGAATGCCTGATGATAATTAATAATTGACTTTAATTAAAGAGCTAATTAAGACATACTAACGTATTAACAAAATGAATGAATGACGAAAATAATATTCACTCCAAATCCACTAAAAGAATAAAGAACAAGAGCTTGAATCATAATATTTCTTACTAATTAATAAAGTTCAAACAATAAAGTTCGTATGTTAACAAGTTCACATCACTATAAATCCACAAATTTGTAAAGAATGCATTACTTAGTATGATAGAGAGAACTATAGTTGCCCAATTTTTTCTTAGCTATGCAACCCCAAGGAAAGTATCTTGATTCTGACATAGAATTAGAATGAAGGGTCACAAAGAGGATCTTGAAACTCGATTATGATAATATGACCATTATGACAACTATAACAAGAATAACATATTTTTTTCATTCCTTTAGAATTAAGATAAGGAAGAATTTTGAAATGGGAAGACAAGAAATGTCTTAATATTATTGTTTTTGCATGTAAAGAAAAAGATAAATTCCAAAGCTTAAAATATTGAGAAAATACTCTCTATTTTCTTGTAAAATACTTGGAGGCTAATTAATTAAACCAAAGTTAATGCAAGATTAATTAAAATAATATCAAAAGATTATTAGTAAGTGAATTTCTTTACCTGTATAGATGGGGAATCTTTAGCAATTAATGCAGTTGTATTATAAATTTATAAAGGGTCGTTAACAAAAGTAATTACACCTAGCGTTCTAGTTCAGCAAACTTTAGGTAGATTTTGGAACCAAATTCTATGAACTACTATTAGTAAACCAATTCATTTTGGAAAAAAATCACTTAAAGCTGTTAACTTAATTTAGTTGTACCGTAATATTTATATAAATCAAGAAATACATAGAGTTGATAAAGAACCACATAGAAAGGTTTGCATTTTTTCCCCTATTTTCTAAATTGAGACTTTTTTCTTTGGAAAGGTATCCAACGGAAGTGCCCAAAAGTGTAGCACCAATGCAAAAGAGTAGGCTTGAAGCTCCCTAATCACGAGAAAAGCAAAGTTAACATTTCATGAAACACCTACTCCCTCCACTGCAAATGATTTTCATTTCTATTTTGGCATGTTCCAAATGTCCACCTTCCAGAAGTGTTCATTCTTAATACACTATCCCCATATGTTTCTGCTCAACAACATTTTTGCCATCATCAAACTAGGGTTAATTTGAAATATTATATGATTAAAATATCTCCTATTATGGAACTAAGGGTTATATTTTGAACAGTATCAGGACCAACGTGTGGATCTTTAACTTTGAGTATACTTTTATCCCTTGGAATACAAATATGAAATTAAGCCGGGATATATGGACTATTTTGTAAGACCTAAACAAGAGGTATCTTAAACTTGTTCTGAAATTTAATAATAAATAGGAAAAGTAATGACTGTACAGTCATCATAAATGTGGAATTTCAAGAGTTCTAAGCTTTATCCGAAGCAGCTACAACTTCATTCTTTCAAGCATTGCCCCAATTACTACCTCTCCTTCAAATTTTTTAAACTCAAGCTTGGACTTGACATGGTAAATGTTTATGTCATACTGATAATCTAACTTGGTGTTTTTCAGCTTTAGTGTTGTTTTGAATTGATGGGTAAGTTTGGATAACTCAGATATCCACACTTTAATGTTGTTTGTTTTGTTTCCTATGTTTTCTATGCTAATCTAGGTCGACCATTCACATACTTAGACAATAAATTATTGACACATGGGCCAGTCTTGGCATTATACAAAGTGACCTCTGATTCCATTATAGTACTACTTAATATGAGAACATGATAAGCTTTCAACTGTTCTTGAAAGATTAGCATATTATAATAGACTATAGCTTTTCAAACTAATGTTGTCTAGATATTCCAATGATGAAGTATTATTCTATTAAGTTTGATAATTATTTGCATTTCTCTACATTGTACAAAGAAACAAAAGAATAGCCCATCTGATCTTATCAAGGCTTGAAATGCAAATTTGCTTTTCACTTTGGCCTATGTTAAAATTCTCTAATACCACATAAGGTATTGGTATAACCCGGGATGAGCATAAGAACGTCGAGATCTTCCAATGATCGATTACAAGGTTGATGGCAAGGAAGATAGAAGTGGAGGACAAAGAGATGGTAGCATTATTCGAGAAGAACCTTCGAAACCTTACTTGGGGAATGCTTTAGAAAGAGAAAAGGAAGATCAAAGAAGCAGAAAACTTCCATATATCAATAGTACAAGGGAGGAAAACCAAAAGAAGCAAGAATGGAAGACTTAGAAGGTTCAAAACCACAAGTGTAAAAGGAAGAAGACCTACCCCACTGGTAGGTCTCTATTCCAAAGGAAGCTCAAGAAGACCCCTACCGTCAATGGTAGGGTTAGACCTATTGTCGCTGGTAGGTCTTTGTTCAAAGGAAAACCAAGTGAGCAACAGCTACTGCCAACGGTCATTAGGACCTATCGTCGACGGTAGGTCTCGGCTGCAACTCTCAATTGTTGATTTTTAAGCTTAGTTTGACTACCCAATTTGTTTTCTTAACTCCTAGACTTGTAATTAAGAGGCTTAAAGAGCCCATTTACTTTCCTTAAGTCAATTAGAAGCTAGGGCTTGTTACTAATTACTTTGGGCACTATATCTACTCTTTATGGGCAGCCATTTAGAAACAATAAATGATGGATGAAAATTATTGAAAGAGCTATCTTGAGAGAGAGGAACTAGGTTCCTAGTCTTCTTCTTCCTGCTTGTAAATTAAGTGTTCCATTTGTAATTTAGGCAAGTAATTCTTGAAAGGAATTCAATAGTTCTTGTTCAATCCAAATCCTATATTCCCTAAAGGTGCTAACTCTTTAGTTAGTGTTGTTATGGATTAGGTATTCTCTTGTAAATGAGGGATAGGTGAGGATTCCTCAGTATTCTTCTTGATTCCTCTTCTAGATAGAGAATTTTTTTTCATTTTTGTTTTCTACAAGATTTTCCTTTGTTATTCTTCAATTTTTATGCCCTACAAGCCCATCTTGAAGAGAGAAGACTCTTGGGCAAGATTGACCTCCAAAGAAGCCTAGGGGATTCATACCATGTGGTGTCAGAGCTAATATCTCTGAGGTGAATTTTTTTTTTTTTTTGGGTTGAATTTCATTTGTATAAAAGCCAATTGAAAGAAATTGAAAAATGTAAAGTATTCTAGAATTCTCAGACAAAAAAATTACACATAAAAGATTGAGAAGAAAAGTGTATCAAATGAAACCTAAATTTCGTGAATTTGTCCAGTTAGAATCTGTGTTGACTTTTTGTTCTTTAGAAACAAATTTGACCTAATTTCGACTTGATTTGTTTGGTCAATGTGTTCAGAATTTTGAAAGTGTCTAGAAATCACAATTATTGAAAACATTTGGATTAATATGCCTATATCTTGTGTTATGCTCCCTCAAATTGGCATACATTTGTGCTTAAATTCATCTTATTCGCGTTTTGAATCTTTCTAAACTTGTTTGACTCGATTTAGAGCTATATTCACGGAGTTATTGCTTTTTTATTCACAAGGTGTCATTATGATCTATTTTCTAGAAATGTTTGCCTAGTACTCTTAATTTCTTAAATTGACTTTCAAACATCTTTGTTTTGAATTGAAGCTTTTCTTTGATCAAACCTAAGTGCTTTTCTATTTCTTTGTGGGGATTGAACACTTTGTGGGGATTGAACTTCTATGCACTCCAAGTGTTTGTGAAAATGTCTCTTAGTCTTTGGCTTATTGTCGTTTAAGAATTGATTTCTTGAATTCCTTGTGGAATTCCTTAGTAACTTGGAAGAATTAAAAGCTATTAGCCAACTCTAGTGAGTGAGGAATAGTAAAAGGCAAGAGGGCAAGATTATTGTTGTGAAAGTCGTAGAGAATGAGAGTACGCACAAGAGTTGAGTGCATTCTTCTTGAGTAAAACACTTAATGAGGGGTGAGGTCCCTCCTTCTTGTTTTCTAATGTTTGTGCAGGTATAACAAGCAATTAAATGGGGTATACTTGGACTAACTCATCATGACAAAGGATGGAAGGAATGAGAAGACAAGAGATGGCTTATTGCAAGCTCGTAAGAGCAAAACCTAATTTCTCGTAAGAGAGGAACTATGGTGGGAATTCTTATTGTGGAAGCAACCATAGAGGTGGAAACTTAACTCATAGTAGAGGAATGGGAATTGGTAACTTTTTTTTTCATGCTAAAACTTTTGATCATATTCCTTATGATGATTATGGGGGTTATAATGGAGTTAAGGATACATATAATTATTGTGAGAATAGTCCTTACGAATATTATTTTGGGTATCATGATAGCTATGATGATGGTGATCAAAGTTGTGGTAAAGGAGTTGACCATAAGGCATTGGTTGATGAAAATGTCTTTGGGAGTAGGTTTCAAAGAGAGAACTTATTATATACCAAGTGCAAGGTGCTAGACAAGATTGTAATTCTTGCTATAGATACTGGTAGTCAAGTAAATGTGGCTAGTACTTATCTAGTAGAGAAGTTGAGTTTTCCTCTTCTTGAGTACCCTAGGCCTTACACATGTCAATACTTTGATGGGGGTGTTAAAGTTAGCATCCACAAGAAAGTATGGGTGCCTATCTCCTTGGGGTTTTTTAAAGACGAAGTGTTATGTGATGTAGCACCCATGCAAGAGAGTCACCTATTGTTGGGACATCCTTGGATGTGTCATAAAAGAGCTAAATATGATGGAGTCAAGAATGATATCAACGTCACTAGGAATGGCAAGAGGACCACTCTTAATTCTTTGGCACCACATTATATGAAGAGCAAAAGAAGTTGAAGAAGAGGTTAAGGATATTTGAGAATGAGAAGAACATTGAACGAGAGGAGAGCATGGAAATTAAAGCTAAAGAAAGAGTGGAAAAAGAAGAGGGAATAGTAGAGAGATTATGTATCCTTGATTCTAACTCTATTCTTTCAAGAGAAAGTGAGAGAGAAGAATGCTCAAAAGAAAAGGAGATTAAGCTTGAGAAAAGTGAGGTAATGAAATAAAATGAGAGCCTCATAGTAAAATAAGAGAGCTATAGAGAAGAGAAACAAGAAAAAAGGGAGTGGCAATTGAAAAGAATGGGGAAGTGAATTTTCTTACTGACAAAATTAACTCTTTTCTTGTTAAGGATTCTTTCTGTGTACATAAATTTTGGAGGCAAAACATGGAGAATGAAGGAAAGATAAAATAATATTCCTATGTTATAATAATCTTTCCTCCTCCTTCATACTCATAGTTTGGTCATTTTTGTAAAGAGACTAAATCTTGCTCTCTTGTACTTCAATGAGCGGAAGGAGACATACAATGGATTTCGAAGGCCAAGGAAAAAGCGTTGGAGGAAAACTATTCTTATGCTATGGAGATTAGTCAATGAGTTTTTCTTCAAACCTATTTCTCTTTACCCTTTTGTTTTCCTTTAAAGAGTTGAAATTGTTCTTATATTTTTATCTCTCTCTTGAGTTTGATCTTGCATGTGCTACCTTTTATTCTTGTTACATTTCTTATTATTGCTATGAGGTAGTTAAGTTGCTCTTTTGTGATGTCATGAGACAAAGGGACCATTCTTGTTTGTTAATGCGCCACATCAAGTTGGTAATCTAGATAGAAATCATTTCTTTAGTGGTTAAAGACTTGTCTCATGATATTCTTTTCTTTATTTCAAACAATGTTGATCCATGGAATATTTGTGATTCATTAGGAGATGCTAAAATCATACCTTTGGTTTTCTTGAAAACAATTCTTATGGCCTTGATGGTTCCTTGATTTCTTCACTTGGTGATCGTTGTATTAAGTTTCAAGGGGAAGTAGCTTGTCATTTTGAATATGTGTTGAATCCTCTTGATCTTTATTTGATGGGTTTTTTTTAGCATATTCTTGTGAATAAAACTTTGTTGCTTGTGGATGTTTTGTTTGAAAACTCTTGTCATTGGCATAAATTTCTCATTGTGGAAAAATCTTTTAAAACTTTGCTTGAAGATGTATTTGGTTTCAAATTCTTTCATTTGCATTACAAGGAGTTCTTATTGTCAAAAGATTTTGAAAACCAAATGGGTTCTTGTTTTAAAATGAGTGAAACTAGTTGTTGTGAGCTTTTGGAAATTATTGTGACAAGAAATGTTTTAAAACCCAATAAGAATAAATTCTTAGGAAGAAATATTTATTACCATTGTCCTTTTAAGGAGTTGTTTTTGAAGTTGTCCATTGCACTTTCTAGTTTTTGGGAGACCTTTTGGGCTACGTTTTTTAAAATTGGGTTTGCTGGAACATGGCACTATCATCCACCTTTTAAAGAATTCTTAAAGAATGTGGGATTTGAAGAGGAAGGTGGAGGATCTTGGAGCTTTGAAAACTTTGTATCTATTTCTCCTCACCTCAATTTTTAAGTGCCGACTTTAGTAAATTACAAGGTTTATCCTTCATTTCCAAATGCTTTGAAGTTTGCTTACTACTATCTTCTTAGGAGAGACAAATTTCAAACCTTTGGTTTTCTTGAGTTACTTTTAGAGTTTGAAAATGATGAAAGTTTCTACTTTCACTTACCTTTTAAAGATATTAGTAAATGTACTTTCTTGAAGGAGAGTAGAGGACTTGTTGAATTCAAAAACCTTATGACTACTTCTTCTCTCTTTGTGTGAATTGATGGAGTTATTGAAGGATAAAAACTATTGATCATTTTCAAATACTCTCGGTTTTTGTTGGAATCAACATATTCATTACCATCATCCTTTTAAAGAAGAGTTTTATCAAATTCTTGAATTTTATGCATTGTTTCTAACATTCAACAAAGATGAGAGTTTCTTCAACCATTCGCCATTTAAAGGTAAGTCTCCTTTTAAAAGTTTGTCAAGGATGATGTACCTACTAAACTTTCTTTTCCAAAGCTTTATTTACTCAAACATTTGAAAGAACACCTTTTAATTGGAAATCCAAGTTTCCACAAAACTGGCTCAACTTCACCTTGAATTATTTTCAAAACCTAAACTTCACATTTCTTTATCATTTTAAAGAAGAAGGGGAACTTTTGTTGATGTGAGTGATTTACAAGATTCCCTTATTCCTACCTTCCTTTTTCTTTCAAAAAATCTTGTGTAACATTGGTGGCTTGTTCTTAATCCTTTCATGGTTGGTTATGCTTTGAACTTTTATGTCCACACTACCTTTGAATTTCGTACACCATTTAAGGAAGTATGGTACATATGGAATTCTTTTGACAAACTTGATGCAATACTTGCTCATACTCATCTAATTCTTGAGTGCATTGTTAATAATGTTCATAGTATTGCTCCTTTTTATGCTTCCACTTCCAATGTTGCCTGCCTCTCATGGTTATTTGAAGTATTGGATTCGAGGACGAATCTCTTTTAAAGAGAGGGGGTATAGTATGACCAGGGATGAGCATAAGAACGTAGAGATCTTCCAAGGACTGATTACAAGATTGATGGCAAGGAAAATGGAAGGGGAGGACAAAGGAATGGTGACATTATTCGAGAAGAACCTTTGAGACCTTACTTGGAATGCTTTGGAAAGAGAAAATGAAGATCAAAGAAGCACCAAAACATTCCAAATATCCATAGCACAAGAGAGAAAAACCAAAAGAAACAAGAATGGAAGACTCAGAAGGTTCAAAACCACAAGTGTGGAAGAAAGCTCAAGAAGACCCCTACCGTTGACGGTAGGGTTAGACCTACCATCGCCAGTGGGTCTCTGTTCAAAAAAAAAAAACCAAGTGAACAATTCGTCGACAGTAGGTCTCGGCTGCAACTCCCAATTGTTGATTTTTAAGCTTATTTTGACTACTTAATTTGTTTTCTTAACTCCTAGACTTGTAATTACAAGGCTTGAAGTGCCCATTTACTTTCCTTAAGTCAATTAGAAGCTAGTGCTTGTTATTAATTACCTTGGGCACTATCTATACTCTTTATGGGCAGCTATTTAGAAATAATGAATGACCAATGAAAATTATTGAAAGAGTTATCTTGAGAAAGAGGAACTAGGGTTCCTAGTCTTCTTCTTCTTCCTTGTAAATGAAGTGTTCCATTTGTAATTTAGGCAAGTAATTCTTGAAATGAATTCAAAAGTTCTTGTTCAATCTAAATCCTATATGTCCTAAAGGTGCTAACTCTTTAGTTAGTGTTGTTAGGGATTAGGTATTCTCTTGTGAATGAGGGATAGGTGAGGATTCCTTATAATCCTTGTTGATTCTTCTTCTAGATAGAGAAGTTTGTTTTCCTTTTTGTTTTCTACAAGATTTTCCTTTGTTATTCTTCAATTTTTATACCAAATCAAGCCTTCAAGCCCCTCTTGAGGAGAGAAGATTCTTGGGCAAGATTGAGCTCCAAAGAAGCCCAGGAGAGTTCATACCAGGTACTTATGAGAAGAAGCATATTCCAAGTTCATAGTAAAAAGTTAATTTATTCTGTAACAAATCTGTTAGCCCTAAGGGCATTAATACTTGTGTTTTGATTATGATTAACATATGCTTGTGTGAGTATGTTTAGCTAACCCTTCATAGAACAAAAGAAGAACATATGAAGTCTCAAAGTATCAAGCAAAAGATCTTGTTGATGAGGGCAAAATAGAGAAGAAGAGATCAAGGCATTGAAGACATTGTAATTGTGAACTAGGTACTATCTTGTAAAACTCTCTAGTCTTAGTCTTTGATTCATTGATCATACATGAAGCTCTTCTCATGATTTTCTAAAATATAATCCTTTGCTAAAATCCAAGTATTCTTGACTAAAGATGTTTTGGATAGTTTTTCTTCTCTTTAAAAATTGTCAAGAATGCCTTTGAAACTTGGAAGAAAGTTTTGATCATAAAAATACTTGGCTGAGGAAAATCAGAAATTCGGCAGTCCGGTTTTAGAACCGGTCGTCCGTTTTTCCAAAGCATAAAATTCGGCAGTCCGGTTTTTGAACCGGTCGTCTGTTTTTCCAAAGCTTAAAATTCGGCAGTCCGTTTTTCAGAAAAATCAAGTCCGAATCTTTCTGTTTCAAAGAACCGGAAGTCCGTTTTCTGGAACCGGTCGTCCGGTTTTTGCTGTTACTGTACAAATTTTACCGTTGCATAGAATGCTTCTATCATTTCTGAAAAATAACGGCTATTGTCTAAAGGCAACGGTCTTGTGCTTCAAAACTCTATATAAACACTTGATTTTCAGCCACAAAACACACAAGTTTGGGAATTATTCATTGAGAACTTTCAAGACAGTTAAAGAGCTTCAAAAATTCATTTATTGCAAATTATTTTCAAATCCCAAACAAAATCTTCTTGAGCTTCATTATTGATCATCCATCAAAGAAGAAGAAAAGAGGTGCTTGTAGAATTATACCATTGAGTTGTAATCTTCCTCTTCACAAGCTAAATTGGTAACATTGTTCCTAACTCTTTCTATTCTTTTATTGTGATCAAAGGTTTGTGGAAAACCCTTTGGGTGATCCTTTGATTAACTAGTTGTATTGTTGTGCTTGAGGTTTTGGTGTAAAACCCTTGAAGGGTGAACCTCATTGTGTAGCTGTGTAACCTTCTTTAAAGTTAGTGAATTTGTGAAATCCTTGGGTTGAGTCTCAAGGTAGTGGATGTAACTCTTTGAGAGAGTGAACCACTATAAATTGTTGTGCCTATTCCTTTCTTAATTGCCAATACTATTAGATTGTGTTCTGTGTGGATTCCTTTTAAAAAGAGTTTTTAGAAATCTTTCACAAACAAATTGGAGGTTTATCTTTCTAATCATACAAAAGAATTTTTTAAATTAGCCAAAAACCTTATTCCCCCCACCCCCCCCCCCCTCCCCTTCCCCCCCTCTATGGTTTTTCAATTGGTATCAGAGTAGAGCTTCTTAAAAAAGGACTTACACCCTTGAAGCAAAAGATCTTCTTTTTACTATGGCTAATAATTCTAGTTTACCTTATGTAGAAGGCTCTTCTACAAATAGACCTGCTCTCTTTAATGGAACTAACTATACTTTTTGGAAGTCTCGAATTAAAATATATATATGTTCTATTAACTTTGACTTGTGGAGTATTGTAGAGAAAGGTCCTTACATTCCCAAAATAAATGGGATAGCCAAGAAGATTGAAGAATTTGATGAATTCGACTCAAGGAAGATGACTCTAAACTTCCAAGCTATGAATATTCTAAGTTGTGCCTTAGATGCAAGCGAATACAATAGAGTGAGCGGATGCGATTCGGCTCATGAAATGTGGAAGTTACTTGAAGTCACTCACGAAGGAACAAATCAAGTAAAAGAATCAAAGTTGGCTATGTTGGTGAGAGACTATGAGTTATTTATGATGAAACAAAATGAGAGCATTAGTGACATGTTCACAAGGTTCACCAACATCACAAATGGCCTAAAGGCATATGGGAAGGAGTACTCAAGAGGGGAAGCAAATAGAAAAATTCTTGATGCACTTCCAAAAGCTTGGCAACCAAAAACGCTAGCTATTGAAGAATCAAAGGATTTGAGACTACTCCCAATTGAAGAACTCATAGGGTCACTTCTTACCTATGAAATGAAAATAAAAAAATTGAATGAAATAGAAGATGAAGAAAAGGGAAGAAAAGGCACTGCACTCAAGGAAAATGAAGATGATCAACTGTGCTCATCAAACAATGAAGATGAGGTTGATGATGATGAGGAAATGGCATTAATAATGAGAAAATTCAAAAGATTCTACAAGAAAGGTTTCAACAATAGAGGGAAGAAACCTCCACTCAAGAAAGGAGGTCAAAGCTCATCACTCTTCAAAGCTAAATGTTTTGAATGCAATAGTACCGATCATCTTATAGCCGATTGTCCCAAGGCCCTTGAAAAGGAAAGAGGAGCTTTAGAAGCCAAGCTTGAGGCATTGAAGAAGAAGAAGAAAGGCAAAGGTCTAATTAGAACTTGGGATCAAGACTCAAGTGAAAATGAAGAAGAAGAAAATGCCAACATATGCTTCATGCCACTAGAAAATGAGGTACAATCTTCACTTCCTAACTCTTCTAGTATTCTTGATGATGATTGTGATGTTGATCCTAGCACAATGCTTATTGAAATGTATGATGAGTGCAAAAAGGTTACCAAACGAAACAAAGAGTTAAAAAGCAAAACTCAATTTTTGTTGGATGAAAATTCAAGACTTATTTATGAAAATAAAGCCATTCTTGAATCCTTGGAAGTCTTGAAGAAAGAAAAAGAGAGCTCAAATGATGACTTTCAAAAACCTATTTTAGAAAACAAAAACCTTTGTGAAAAGATTTCCTTTCTTGAAAAATGTTTGATTGATTATGATGTCTTAAAGAAAAAGGTGAGTGATCTCACTCTATGTGTTGAAAAATTCACAAAAGGAAAAGAAAACTTTGAAAAACTTCTTGGCTCTCAAAGATCACCTTTTGATAAAAATGGTATTGGATATACTTATTCCAATAATTTCTCAAAACAAACACAGTTTGTAAAGGCTTCATCATCTCACTCACACCTTTGTTGCACCTATTGTGAAAAGAGTGGTCATAAAGCCACAAAGTGTTTTATAAAGAAAAAGATTGAAAGAGGAGTGAAAACCATTTGGAAAATCAAAGAAAACCAAACTAACATCCATGGACCCAAAAAGATGTGGGTACCAAAAATCATTTCTACTTCCTCTTTTGTAGGAACACAAATCAAGGCCATCTAAGTGGTACTTGGATAGCGGATGCTCAAGGCACATGACCGAGGGATTCATCACTTATGAGCAATCTCAAAGAAACCGAAAGTGGATTTGTAACTTTTGGAGATAAGAACAAAGGAAAAATCATTGGTATAGGGAACATTGGTAACAATTCTTCCTCTCTTATTAAGGATGTTCTTCTAATTGATGGTCTTAAATTCAATTTGCTTAGTATTAGTCAATTATGTGATAGTGAAAAAAAGGTTGTTTTTGAAAGTGATTCTTGCTCTATCATTGATAAACATGAAAACAAAACTATTTTTGTTGCTAAAAGAGTTGGAAACGTATATGTCTTTCATCTTGAAGATTTTCTTTCCCAAAACTTGAAGTGTCTCTCGGTTCATGATAATGATGCATTTTTGTGGCATAGAAGACTTGGTCACGTTAGTATGGATTTATTAAACCAACTATCTTCAAAAAGAACTTGTTAGAGGCCTACCAAAACTTCATTTTGAGAAAACTAAACTTTGTGATGCTTGTCAATTTGGAAAACAAATCAAGACTTCTTTTAAACCAAAGAAAATGATTTCAACTTCAAAACCTTTGGAACTTGTTCACATGGACTTATTTGGACCAATGAGGACCACTAGTCTCGGTGGTAAGAGGTATGCTTTTGTAATTGTTGACGATTTCTCTAGATTTACTTGGACTTTGTTTTGAGTAAAAAAGATGAAGCTTTTCATGAGTTTGTTAAACTTTTTAAAAGAATTCAAACCTCCCTTGATTGTAAATTGATCTCTATGAGAAGTGATAATGGGAGAGAATTTAACAATCAAGATTTTACAAAACTTTGTGATGATTTTGGCATAACACACAATTTTTTCGGTCGCTAAAACCCCACAACAAAATGGTGTTGTGGAGAGGAAAAAATCGTACGTTACAAGAAATGGCAAGATCTATGCTTTGTGAAAACTCCCTTCCTAAATATTTTTGGGCCGAGGCCGTTAACACCTCATGCTACATTATGAATCGTGTTATCTTGAGACCTTCATTAAAGAAAACTCCTTTTGAACTCATTTTTAATAAAACCCCCCTCAATTGGTTATTTTAAAGTTTTTGGATGCAAATGCTTTATTCTAAACACCAAGGACAATCTTGGAAAATTTGATCGAAAATCCGATGAGGGAATTTTTCTTGGTTATTCTTCAAACAAAAAGGCTTTTAGAGTTTTCAACAAAAGAACCTTGTGTGTTGAAGAGTCCATTCATGTTAATTTTTGATGAAACTAACGTTTTTCGACAAGAAAGTTGATGATGATGATGACATAGATAACACTCAAAGTAACCAACCATTGTACAATCAAGCAATGGAAGAGCATGCTATGGAGGAAGAAGAGATTGAGGAAAAAACAAGGAAACGAACAAGAAACTCAAAATCTTCCTCAAGAGGTGATATATCCAAAAGGACACTCCAAAGATGAAATTATTGGCGATGTATCTCAAGGGGTAAGAACAAGAAGGTATTTTATCGATAACTTTGCCTTATTATCACAAATTGAGCCTAAGTTTATTGAGGATGCTTTATGCGATGAGTTTTGGATTATTGCTATGCAAGAGGAATTAAATCAATTTGAAAGAAACAAAGTTTGGACTTTAGTCCCTAGACCACATAATCACCCCACAATTGGCACAAAATGGGTTTTTCGAAACAAACTAAATGAATCCGGAGAAGTCATTAGAAACAAAGCTAGACTTGTTGCCCAAGGATTCAATCAAGAAGAGGGCATAGACTTTGATCAAACTTTTGCTCCGGTTGCTAGACTTGAATCTATTAGGATGCTTTTAGCTTTTGCTTGTTTTAAAGGATTCAAACTCTTTCAAATGGATGTTAAAAGTGCCTTTCTAAATGGTGATATTGAGGAGGAAGTTTATGTTGAACAACCTCCCGGTTTTGTACATGAAAAATTTCCAAATTATGTTTTCAAACTCTCAAAAGCTCTCTATGGTTTAAAACAAGCCCCAAGGGCTTGGTATGAAAAATTAAGTGGTTTTCTTCTTTCAAATAATTTTTCAAGAGGTGTTGTGGACACCACTCTTTCTTACAAAAACCTCTTGTAACAATGATCTTCTTCTTGTCCAAATATATGTTGATGACATCATTTTTGGTGCTACTAATATCTCTTTATGTGAAGAATTTGCCTCACTCATGCAAAAAAGAATTTGAAATGAGCATGATGGGAGAATTGACGTACTTTCTCGGCCTCCAAATCAAGCAAACTAAAGATGGAATCTTCATCAATCAAGAGAAGTACACCAAAGAGCTTCTCAAAAGATTTGGGATGAGCAATGCAAAAGGTATCGGTACCCCCTATGAGCTCGTCATTGAAGCTTGACAAAGATGAAAAAAGGTAAAAGTGTTGATGAAAAGACTTATAGAGGTATGATCGGTAGTTTACTTTATTTAACGACTAGTAGGCCGGATATCATGTTTGCAGTATGTTTGTGTGCTAGATTCCAAGCATGCCCCAAGGAATCTCACTTAATAGCTGTAAAACGTATTTTGAGATACTTAATTTCATCATATGATTATGGCTTGTGGTACTCTAAACAATCTTGTTTTGATCTTATCGCCTACACTGATGCGGACTACGCCGGATGTAAAGTAGAAAGGAAGAGTACAAGTGGAAATTGCCAATTCTTGGGAGGTTGCTTAGTATCTTGGTACAGCAAGAAACAATCGTGCGTGTCTCTATCAACCGCCGAAGCGGAATACATCGCAGCCGGTTATTGTTGTGCTCAGGTACTTTGGATGAAACACACTTTAATTGATTTCGGTGTCTCTTTTAAGTGCATACCTATCTTGTGTGATAACACTAGTGCCATAAATATTTCCATTAATCCTGTGCAGCATTCAAAAACAAAACATATTGAAATCAAACATCACTTCATTAGAGATCATGTTGCTAAAGGTGATGTATCTTTAGAGTATATTTACACTGACGATCAAATTGCCGATATTTTTACAAAACCTCTTTCAGAAGATCGTTTTTGCTATTTAAGAAAATTACTTGGTATAGGGAGATTTAATGAATAATGTGTGTTGCTTGTATTTGCCTTTTCCGTATTTTCTGACTTGCTGATGTTTAAAAAAAAATTCGGACTCCTATTTTAAAATTAGGACGTCCGGTTTTAAAACCGGACTCATACTTCTTCTTTCAAAAAAATTCCATAGATATTCGGACTCTCAAACCGGACGCCTACACCAAAAACTCGGACGTCCGATTTTTTGAAAATCCTGAAACCGGAAGACCGGTTTTAACAAACGGTCGACCGAATTTCTCAAATTAGGTCGGGACTGCGTTTTAAAAATCAGATTTTCTTTTAACTCCTCACATTCTTCTCCAAACTCTCTCTCACTCTCTTGACCGAAAACACCACCGCTCACAAGACCCGCCCGATTTCTTGTTCCGGTTTTCAATCTTCTACTTATTTCTCTTCAAATTCATCTCCTGTTACTGCAAAGAATCTATTTTTCTCTCTAATTACTATCTACCAATCTCCAAAACTCTTCATCTCCTCTCCAAACCCTACTCTCGAATTTGTTCAAAAATGGTCAAAACAAAGAATGCCCAAGTTGGTTCAGGGCAAAATCTTGAAGAAGGAGGCACCAGTAGAGGAAAAGGGAAAGGAAAAAGAGTACCTGCTGGAACTGGGGCTGCCACTGCTGCTGCTAGGGTTTCTAGAGTTCCAGAAAGGTTTATCTCAGTAAGGGAAGCTGCTAGGTTCGAAGAGTGGACTAGGAATCACCGAAAAATTGCTCCGGGTCATAGGGTGGACTTGAATGATATGCAAGGTATGGAGGTTATTCCTAATCTCTTTGAAATAATTGGATGGATACCTCTATTGATGGTCAATGAACTGTATTATGTGGACATGATATATGAATTCTATGCTAATCTCCACAAAGGTAGAATTGAAAAGGTGGATAACATCTCACATCAATGGTTAGTGACTAGAATTGGGGGTAGGGATATAGCATTTGATGATAGGCTATTGAATGCAATTTTGGATACCCCTCAAGATGGTATAAGATTTTACACCAAAAACAAGAAATGCTATGATGCCAATTTATACAGTGAAAAACGATTTGCAAAAATTTTCACTAAGGGGGAGATATTGAAACGGCATGATGATAGAAATGTAAATAAACTGGATGCATATGGGAGAGTGCTTCATCACATGATATCAAACATCATCATTCCA
Organism: Catharanthus roseus; assembly: GCA_028651295.1. Taxonomy (NCBI): domain Eukaryota; kingdom Viridiplantae; phylum Streptophyta; class Magnoliopsida; order Gentianales; family Apocynaceae; genus Catharanthus; species Catharanthus roseus. The sequence continues at coordinate 955,268 of JAPQWS010000102.1, forward strand.
AATGTTGGGCATAAATCCTCTTTCACAAACATGCACGCATTTGTGATGCTAGCCTTGCATGAGAAAAGGGGAATGAATTTTGGCTTTATGGCTATAGAACATATGTTAGCTGCCCAATCTTCCCAAAAGAAATGCTTGCCATATGGTTGCTTTATTACTAAAATCCTCCAACACTTTGTGATCAATTTGGTTGGGATGGGTAATCACATTGGACCTGGCAAGATATACACTCAGCAAACCTTCAAGAGAATGGGGTTTGAAAAAGACGAAGCTGGGATGTACATCCGAGGTGGACAAGAGCTTGATGACAGTGATGATGAGGAAGATGATGATGACGATCCAGAAGACATGGATATGGAAGAAGAAGATAGCGATGAAGAAACAGAGGCAGAAATACAAAGGAGAGAAACGAGGCAAAAGAAAAGACAAGAAAGAACAGAAGAAGGCTCATCTTCAGGAAGCATGAGTCAGCTTATGGATATGATAGTCTCTCTCCATACATCTATGAACACCCGATTTGACACATTCGACGGTCGCTTTGAGGCTTTGGATGGGAAAATTGATGCCTTGGACCAAAAGATGACCGACACACAAGAACGGGTTAAGAGACTTGAGCAAGGAAGAGGAGATGGAGATGATTGAAACTTTTCTTATAAACCCTAAACTTCTTTCTCCTGTTTTTATTCCTAACTCTTTTGAAACTCCTGTTTTCTTTTTTAATGATATGACTTTAACTTGCTTATTCTTGTTCCAAATTTGCTTTTATGTGATTTGGTTGTTGCTTTTTAGGCCCTTCTTGTTATGGACTTCATGATGACACTTTAATGTTGAAAGTCCTACTATTATCTCTTCTATGATCCCTTGATACTTTTCTCCTACAATTTTTTAATTTATGACAAAAGGGGGAGAAAATAGTGCAAGATGTAAGGGGGAGAAAATTTGTTGATTATTGATGTTTTTTATAAGTTATTATTGATGCAAGGGGGAGTTATCTCATTTTCTTGGTGATTGTTATGCTTTGCACTTTTTCATATTTTGATGCATCACCATATTACTCTTGCTCTTTTGTTCTTCTTGCATATGTGTTTGTCATAATCAAAAAGGGGGAGATTGTTAGCCCTAAGGGCATTAATACTTGTGTTTTGATTATGATTAACATATGCTTGTGTGAGTATGTTTAGCTAACCCTTCATAGAACAAAAGAAGAACATATGAAGTCTCAAAGTATCAAGCAAAAGATCTTGTTGATGAGGGCAAAATAGAGAAGAAGAGATCAAGCCATTGAAGACATTGTAATTGTGAACTAGGTACTATCTTGTAAAACTCTCTAGTCTTAGTCTTTGATTCATTGATCATACATGAAGCTCTTCTCATGATTTTCTAAGATATAATCCTTTGATAAAATCCAAGTATTCTTGACTAAAGATGTTTTGGATAGTTTTTCTTCTCTTTAAAAATTGTCAAGAATGCCTTTGAAACTTGGAAGAAAGTTTTGATCATAAAAATACTTGGCTGAGGAAAATCAGAAATTCGGCAGTCCGGTTTTAGAACCGGTCATCGGTTTTTCCAAAGCATAAAATTCGGCAGTCCAGTTTTTGAACTGGTCGTCCGTTTTTCCAAAGCTTAAAATTCGGCAGTCCGTTTTTCAGAAAAATCAAGTCCGAATCTTTCTGTTTCAAAGAACCGGAAGTCCGTTTTCTGGAACCGGTCGTCCGGTTTTTGCTGTTACTGTACAAATTTTACCGTTGCACAGAATGCTTCTATCATTTCTGAAAAATAACGGCTATTGTCTAAAGGCAACGGTCTTGTGCTTCAAAACTCTATATAAACACTTGATTTTCAGCCACAAAACACACAAGTTTGGGAATTATTCATTGAGAACTTTCAAGACAGTTAAAGAGCTTCAAAAATTCATTTATTGCAAATTATTTTCAAATCCCAAACAAAATCTTCTTGAGCTTCATTATTGATCATCCATCAAAGAAGAAGAAAAGAGGTGCTTGTAGAAGTATACCATTGAGTTGTAATCTTCCTCTTCACAAGCTAAATTGGTAACATTGTTCCTAACTCTTTCTATTCTTTTATTGTGATCAAAGGTTTGTGGAAAACCCTTTGGGTGATCCTTTGGTTAACTAGTTGTATTGTTGTGCTTGAGGTTTTGGTGTAAAACCCTTGAAGGGTGAACCTCATTGTGTAGCTGTGTAACCTTCTTTAAAGTTAGTGAATTTGTGAAATCCTTGGGTTGAGTCTCAAGGTAGTGGATGTAACTCTTTGAGAGAGTGAACCACTATAAATTGATGTGCCTATTCCTTTCTTAATTGCCAATACTATTAGATTGTGTTCTGTGTGGATTCCTTTTAAAAAGAGTTTTTAGAAATCTTTCACAAACAAATTGGAGGTTTATCTTTCTAATCATACAAAAGAATTTTTTAAATTAGCCAAAAACCTTATTCACCCCCCCCCCTCTAAGGTTTTTCAAAATCGTTATGGAATTCTCAATCGTCTTCAAGACTTTAAGAAGGTTTAGAATGTGTTTTGATCCACTAGAAAAATTAGGAAACAGAACAAGTTAAGTAAACATATTCATTAGCCAACCAAAAAAAAAAACCAGAAGTTGCATAACTAATAACCTTGAAGTTTGGTACTTTATTTTACACAAAATGAAGTCTCCTGCATATTTTTCAACATACTGACAATCTAACTTGGCGTTTTTCAACATTAAAGGACAAATTACCAAACTTGCCCTTCAATTCAAGCTATCATATTTCTTTCTAAGGTAGATTTAAATATTCATCTTCCTGTTATGTACCGAGAAAGAGAGAGAGAGAGAGAGAGAGAGAGAGAGAGAGAGAGAGAGAGAGAGAACCTGTTGGAGGGAGGATGTCAAGCGTTGAAATTGGAGGGTGGCCGCCGGTTGTCGGAGGGAGCTTGGGAGTAGATGGGTTGCTGGAGAGAAAAGGGGATCGAGAGGAGGGATTAAGGACTCTTCTGTTGGCAATTCTATCTGAAAATTGGGAGAGGGGAGGGGCATTCGCCAGTTGCGGCAAAGGGAGAGTGACAATCGAAGGGGGAGGGGGAGTCATCGGTAAGTTCTTCAAAATGGAACCGGTTCGGATGAAAAGAGAAAGGGCAATGTTGAAGTTGAAATATCCTATTCTTACTAACCGATCTTCGGTCGGTAACTCTTTTTAATTTATTTTATAATGAAATCTAATTTAGCAACTGATTACCGAGCGAAAAAATCGATCAGTAAAATGATCAATTTTTTTAAAGTAATTTAATAAATACAACGATCGATTACCGACCAAATTTTCGTCGGTAAAAGAAATTCAGTCGGCAACCAATAGAATCGGTGGTAATTTCAAGAAAGTTACCGACCGAATATATTCAGTCAACAATCAGTTAGTATTTTATAAAGTTACCGACCGATAATCCGACGGTCAGTAACTTCAGCCAGTAAACCCTCTGTTTTCTGGTAGTGCTAGTTTACTTGCTAGGATTTTGTACATCAGAGATACATATTAAATAACCTGAAATTTACTGATATATATTCGTTTACTTGTTCAAATTATATATTGGCGTAATCGGTTGGATCATCCTAGATCACTAATTAAAATACGAACACTTATTTAGAATTTTTAAAAAAGGTTATGGAACCAGAAGCTCCTAATCCAATGAATTTCAACTGCTACTTGTTTTCAAGGAAATATAATTATATAAATGTTCTATTATTATTTGGGGTTGAATGTGTTAGGAATAAATACAAAGGAATATTAGTCAATACACATTGACAACATAGTCATGTATATGTTGTGACACGCAACTTGCAATTACATTTCTTTGATTATGAGCTTATATTCAGTATTCTCCTACCAACACAATTTGTCCTAATAATACTGGAAGAATTGAATGAATATCTTGCAGAATATGTTCATGCACAAAATGGTTTTGAAGAACCATAGAAACTCTGCCTTGAATGATGAGTTTGAATTCTTAGTAGCATTTCGTATTTTGCTAATAAAGTGAGTTCTCCGCTCTTTTTAATTGATTTGTGGTTAGTAATAAAATCTTTTCCATCTCAAGATTAAATATTATTATATATTTTCGTATTCCACCACAAAAGTAATTAGATGGGACCTCAAGTAAGGTTATAAATAAAAATGTTTGGAGCAAATCTCAAGGGAGAAAATTTGTGTATGTTTCCCAACATAAAGAAGATATGATATTTATGAAGATGAAACCGGATGAATATAATATTATTTTATGTCTTCTTTGAATCCTCGGAAAAACATCTTGAGTTTAAAGTTCAAAATATGATATATCTGGCCAGGCATGTTTACTGCCCAACATCCGGTTGAAAGAATAATCCTATTATACTTTATGTCACTCAAGGATAAATTACCACTACAAGTGCATTGGAGATATAACTAAAATAGTGGTAGATAAACCGGTTCAAATATGTTAAATTTCTCGTATACGAAAGGAGAAAATCATTAAGATAGTCACATAGTGTAAAATCAAGAAAAAGAATCAAGTAGAGTTTTCTAAAACATGACATGTATCATTTCTGGAAGAAATTCATGTACCCAAAAATTTTGATAATGAGATCTCAATATGGCATGTCTTGATTATAAATTTTTCTGGAACCCCAAAATAGTACAAGACATCGATAGTATTTCTGTGCATATCGTTATGAATCTAAAATGAGGATCTAAAATAAAAGTGTGACAATCGAGATAATAATATAGTGTTCACATGAGAAATATGAAATGTCTAGACAATTAAACAAATGCACTTGAAGTGTACGTGTATTCCTAACAGAAACTATGCTACATGGTATGCGAACCATGAAATATACAAATCAAACTTATGGTTTAAGATTCTTCATCAAGTCTGGCAATAATTAAGTACGAATAATAAAGTTTTAGATGGTGGATAAAAGTATATTTTATTTTGCCACATAAATCATTGGAGTATCTATATAAAGTCCTAAAATTAGTCGATATGCCTGAAGCATACGAATAATCGTTCTTGAAAAATATGACATCATTTTCTTAGTGATACTTTTGAGTGAATAATATTAAAATATCAAATATGTCCATGTATATGAAAATAGTTTTAATTATTGAAGGCAAAATTTGTGATAAAAGGTTTCAGAAAAATCAAGTTTGAACATCTAGGAGATGTTATATATGAGCACAACATATCATTATGTACAAAATAGTTGTTCGGATATATGGGAAGTGATAAAAGATATTAAAGAATTTTTTATCCCCAAGTACTATAAGTTAATACAGTATACATACTAATATACTTGCATGTAGGATGTAAGTAAATGCTACATATAATCCTTCTCTAATGTGACGATTTTGGAATGACAGAAATTTTCTCTTTTTGGATTTCCTTACAATTATATTTTTATCTTGATTATTAAAAAAATCCAACATCATTTGAGATGGATTCTACTAATTAATGATTATTGAGATTCACACATTATATTATGTAGAATTTTGTAGTTAATAGATATTTATAACTTCCACTTTTATTTATTTAAAAGTTGAAAATCGATAGGTTGATTTAGAAAGTTTGTGACCAAAAGTAGTGATTGATGTCCGAGATTGTTGAACGAATTCAAGAGATTCCAATCATTTTTAGAGAAAGGTAAATAAAAGGAGATATGACAAAATAAATTGAGAGCTTTTTCCTCTTTAGAATATGGTGAAAGTTGATGTGCAATGATTTCAATCAAATATGATGGTCCATAAGATTTGTTCACTAAGAAATTACTGAATGTATTATTTGAGAATTGAAATTTGAAATGTATCGGTTTAATGATGTACAAAATAGGGGGAGAAACATATAAAATGATGTACTCTTTTTTTTCACTAGAATATTTTTCCCACTAAATTTTTTTAGTATATTTTTAACGAGTCACGTGTTTTATGTTAAGGACATCCAAAGAAGGGAGAGTATTATAAATCCTATATATAAGACGGGGATGACCTGGATGTTCTCTCACATTTTCCCATGTGATTAAATCCTCTACCTATAATTATATCTTCATAAATTAAAATTTAATCTTTTTATTATAGGATAAAAATCCTTCAATCCTCTTGTGCCTATATATAGGCGTATGAGTTTATGTAAAGATCAATGAATAAGAAGATTACACTTACCTCTCTCTATAGTCTCTCCTCTTTTGAGTTTATTTTCAATTCATATGTTGTTATTCTACTTAAGAATTTCAACCATTTTATAATAGGTTGAATATTTCCCCCCTAGAATATCTACATGAATCAAGTAGCGATAAATATCTGCTCAAAATGATCGGATTTCAAAGGAATTGAGCATTAAGGGCACTCCGCAAATAGATGGAGGATAAGAGAACAGAAAAAGATTTATCACCGTAGCTATATGTAAATAGGTCAAGGACATTTATGGTTAGTTTCTCTTTAAAAAAAATAAATAAATAAAGAAGTTTCTAGATGCCAGATTATAATTTAGGCTTAGCGAATTAGATGGTTTTCTTGCGTACACTAGAATGCCTTAGAAGACAAAGTTGTCTTTATTAGAAGGGTATAATAGGAAAAAGTTTATTAAATATTATATTATTTTCACAATGTAACAACTTAAAAAAAAATATGTAAATTATAAGAATGTGACGCTAAGAAAGTCGAGAGTAATTTAGGGTTAATTATATTTTCCTCCTTAGATTTATCCAAATTATAATTTCATCCATCTATTTGTAATAATTACAATTATATATCCTTATATTTTATGTATTCATAACTAATTAATTTCTATAACTATTGAACTTAGGACCTCTCGCTTGGCAAGTCGGGTGAAGGTACAAAAGTGAGGGTGCTTTACCATTTGACTGTCCCCTCGTTGTTAACTAGCAATATCATTTAATTACGAAAATTAGACTCACAAAAAATATTTTATTAACGGTATTAGTCTTAATATATAGTAGTATTTAAAAAATTGACACACGAAATGATATTTTAGAAAGATTTTAAATCCTTTTTATAAAGTTATTGTATTCAAATAATTTTTTTTATTAAAATTATTAGTAAAGATTAATTAGTTATGAAAATATATAAACGATAAGGATGTATATATAATTTATAAAAAATAAATAGATAAAAAATAGAGAAAATGTAACTAACCCTATAATTTAAGCTTATCTAAAATCAACAAACACAACGTAACACCTGGGGTAATAAGCCACCGAAGAGTTTTTTTTTCTTTTTTAATCACCACCCAAATCACAGAGCAAAACGCCGAAAAAAAAACAAGAAAAACAGAATTTCACAGATAATGTAAGTCAGTTCAGAGAGAAGCCTAGAAGTTTCACTATTCAGCATTCTTCATTAACACCATGCCTTGTTTGGTTCAAAGATTTTGGTGTGCCAAAAAACAAAAGAGAGAAAAGAAAATTAAAATTATTAGGAAACTAAAATTTATAAAATTCATATATTATTTGGTTAGATAAAAAATATTATTTCATGAATTTTAGAGGGAGGGAGATAGTGAATTTTAGATGATATGAATGTAAAGAATATCAAAACAGGTTCACAATTTTTTTTTTTCCTCACACTAGAAAACCTTTTCTAAAGAAAAGTGTTTTCTTTCCACACCAAAATCCCTGAACCAAAAGGCCCTATAATATGATTATTTGATTATCTCAAGTTAACATATGACAAAAATATGATTATTGATTATCTCAAGTTAACATATGACAAAGATTTCCTCTTTCTGCTTATTAATCCTTAACAGAACTCAAATTGCAAGAAGTTCTAAATAAATTCAAGATTCACAGATTATATAGAGTGAAACTTCAGCTTATTTTACTCCACAGTCAAATGACCAGAACCTTTATAGTATTTGGATTGAGTTTCTGTTAATATAACAATTCTAATATTTACTTTCACAAAGCTGAACTACTTATGGGATAGAAGAAACTGGAATCTGAAGTGAAAAAATTGCATTATGTTTCATGGTAAAACGCATTCTTTAAAGGTATTGTTTCTCACAATTTCAAGCAAAATATACTATAAAAAAATTTTTTAAAAAAAAAAACCTTAATTATGGTTTCCAAGATGAAAGCGGGGGCGTGTGGGCGAATTTCCAGGTTTGAGCCAATAATGCAGGCGGATATCTCTCACCTTTGACTGCATCAGCAGAAGCAAAGGATTCAAGTTCTTTCATATCCTCTGATGTTAACTTTACAGCATCAGCTTTGATGTTACTTTTCAGGTTTTCCATTTTGGTTGTTCCAGGAATTGGACATACATCATTCCCCTGATGTAGAACCCATGACAAAGCTAACTGAGACGGCGTGCATCCTTTTCTTGTTGCCATTTCCTTAATGCGATCATAAAGCTTCTTATTATGCTCTACATTTTCTGGTTGGAATCTTGGAATTGTCTGCAAATCGACAAGCAAATGTACGAGAGGAAAATTGAGTTCAAAGTGCAACATTCTAATCTATCTAAGCAGGACATAAAAGTCAATAGAACAAACCTTTCTGAAATCATTATCTGATAATTGTTCAACAAGATTTGGTCCTGTTGTTAGGAATCCCTTACCTAATGGACTAAATGCAACAATGCCAATTCCAAGTTCTCTGAAATAGAAAATGGACAAGTTCTCTCGGATTTTGTCAATGTACATTATTATGGAAACAAATATTTCACTGTGACATTTTAATTCACATTCCTAACCTGCAAGTAGGAATAACTTGTTCCTCGGCATCTCTTGTCCACATGGACCATTCGAGCTGCACAGCAGTCACAGGATGTACAGCGTGTGCTCTTCTTATGGTTTCAGGGGAGGCCTCTGAAAGACCTATATGCTTTATTTTACCCTCTTCAACCAGTTTTTTCATTTCTCCGATCTAAAAAGTCATTTGTTTTCATCAAACAGATACTAGTCAGATCAAGCAATGAAAATTCTTCAAAAAGTCACATGCCTCAGATCAAACTCATAAGCAATTCATCAAATTCAAAGATATATGACAGTAAAAAAATAGTTCAAGAACGAGGACAAACTGTGATTTCAATAGGGATTCTGCTATCAATACGATGAACGTAATAGAGATCAATGTAATTAATCTGTAGCCTCTTCAAACTAGCCTCACAAGCTTGCCTCACATAGTACGGATCACCGCAAATCTCCTTACTTCCATCTTCCAATATCCTCACACCAAATTTGGTTGCAATCTGAACTTTCTCCCTTGGAATCTCCTTCAATGCCTAAATATTAAAAAAAAAAACAAAACAAAACAAAAGTACCACCAGTTCCAAAATCCCATCAATTTAATTACCTTAAAACAAACACATACACTTGAGAACGTACCTTTCCAATGAGTACTTCATTGGTATGGGGTCCATAGACATCAGAGGTATCAAGTAAGGTGACACCATTGTTGATGGCATAGTGGATGAGTGGTATCATTTCAGATTCAGGCTTTGGAGGACCATAGCTGAAGGACATTCCCATGCAACCCAAGCCTTGTGCTGAGACCTCCAAACCTGGTAAACCCAGCCTCCGTGATCTCATTGTTGTTTCCACTTCTGATCTTTTTCGGAGCCTCTGTAAACATGAATATCCATGTGTTGTGTTTTTTACATAACTGAAACTCCTATATTGTAGAAGTTTTGTAGGTAACTTAGTTAAAGAAAAACGAACTTTGTGGGATCTATTTGACTAAGAAAATATTGCTTAAAAATAAAGAATCTGTAATTAACAGATCATTATCTTAGTCAAGGATAGAATCTCTAAATGTTAGTTATGAACAAATGTAGGAATAGTCATATATATCCTTTAGGTCACTAACAAGTGAGAATTTTAAGACGGTTATTTTTTCTGAAAAAGATTATTTTTATTCCCTAAAACAAAATCAACTTTAAACCCCTTTACCTTGGAAAAAGGGTTTCAAAAACTACAGATTCAGTACACGACAAAGAAAAAGATTGCAAAAAGTAGTAAAAATGCCTCAAAATCAATGTACATACAAATTAAACATGATTTTAGTACAATAAGAAGAGATGTCAACTCTCGTTGTGAGAAATTTTCTGCTTTTTCCACTTGTATGCTGCTTCCAATATGTTAAAACATGATGTCTGAGTTTCTTCAGGGAAGAGATAGTCTATGTACTTCTCATAACCTGCCACACCATCTTCAGCTTCAATTCGCTTCCTCTTCTCGACTTTCTTTGACAGCTTAACTTGGACTAAATCAACATCTCCAAGCTCTCTAAACCTCCTCTCTGGCTCAAAGATCTCTCTGGCTCGTTCTGTTTCAGAAATTGATCTTTCAACTCTGCATACTCGCTCCAAGCATAGCAATTCTCCGGTGACCATTCCAAATACTTCTCATATAGTTTTCTACAGCGATCAATATGACCAAGCTTCAACTCTATCTCTATGTATTTCTTGAAAATCTTATCTTTAGGAACCTGGCCAATTGCTTCACCAAGAATTGATCTTGCCCCTAGTAAATTTAACTGTCTGATCTCGAATTCTGCAGAAAGCAACCAAATCTTTGCAAACAAAAACTTACTCTGAGGAATCACTTGCCTACAGAGCTGGTAAACTTGTCTAGTACGATCAATGTCCTGTGCATCCAACTCCTCGTACAAAGCATAATTGATCCACAAGTAGATGTAACGCTGCCAATAGTGCTTCTCCTCAGCAGGAGGAACATTCACAACTGCTCTCTCATAAATATCTCTAATCCTCTCTTTAATCCCCAAATTTTCTTCCAGACGAATGTAATCGAACCAAACATCATAATTCAATGGATTTTTCCTAACCTCATCTTCATATTCAAACCTCTTCTTTCCCATAATAGCATCTTCAATGGCTTCTCTATCTCCATACTTCTTCTCAAATTCCACAAAATTCTTATACAAATTGTTGGCTCCACCTTTTGGTATATGATCAAGAGCAAACTTGTAAATACACCTTGCCCTCTCAATCTCCTTACAGTTCTCTTCAAACTCTGCAAACGCCAAAAACAATTGCTCTGCCTCTTCATCATCTGACAACTTATCCACAGCCCTCTCATAACAATTCCTCGCCAGCGACATCTCTCCATTCTTCATCTCAAATTCGGCATACCTAATACAAGCACTAATTTTAGCATGGCATTGCACAAATCTTTCGAAAATTTCCCTTGCCTCTCCAATTCATTATACCTAATCTCAAATTTAATGTACGATAACCAACCTAGTTGGTCCGGCATCCAGTTCATCCATCTCTCAAATATCTGCCTTGCTTCGGCCACATTCCCGAGCATCCCCTCCATGTGAATGTACTTATACCACAACTGATCAACCCTAGGCAATACAACGACAGCGCGATCCCAGACATTCCGAGCACGATTGATGAACTTATTCTTCATCTCAAACTCGGCATATTTCAACCACAGTGTGTGATCATCATAATAGGCCTCCAGAGCTCGCTCCCAGACGGAATGGGCTCTGTTGAAATCCTTCTGCGATTCTTCCCAATTTGCATACTTCACCCAGCCGCTCTTATTCGACCGAAAACCTCGAACAAGATCTTCAAAACCCTTTCGTTTAAGAAGGTGGTGATCAGAAAGTTCAATCTGGTCGGTGATTTTGTACTTAGTAGGGCGGAATTCATGAATTTCTTGGAATCCTCGGACCTCCCGCAGAATCTGCTCTGCCGTGATCTGGAGAGGAGCAGCTTCCTTGTTCTTTACCCTTAACCTAGTGGCCATCATCTAGTCCGGCATCCAGATGATGAGATAGAAGGAAGCAGATGAAGCAAGAAGAAAGTGAAAAGGGGTTGAAATTGAAGAAAACTTTGTGGCGACTATATATATACATAGGGATTAGAAATCCTATTCACTTTTGCTTTTGGATTCCTAACTCTAATTCCTATCATGGACAGGACTGAAGCTCTCGTATTCGGCTAGATATTATATTGGGGTAACTACAAAAAAGGGACTTAAGTTTGAATGATGGTCAATCAACTAAGGAAATTCTTTTCCAATTGTATTGAGAGGTTAATTTGGCGCAAATGTATAATTTTTATAGCTAACATTTTCATCTCAAGTTTAACTCCACTTTCTCTAAATCTTTGTAAAGTCCCCCAATTTATTTTACCTTCATAATTTCTCATATTTTCTCGTTATATTTTTCACCATTCAATTTGAATACTTCTCATTACATTATATTACTATACACCACTATTGAATACTCCTCCCATTCTTTTATTAGTTATCACATTTTGTACATCACACTATTTAAGAAAATATATAATTTTAAACTTTTTTTTATTAAAATACACTTCAAACTTTTCTCTCTCATCACTTTATCTCTACAAGTTTTCATATTAAAAGAATTAAAAGATGTTGTAATTTGTTATTGATGGAAACGTGCAATGAAAAAAAATGAAATGTTACATCATTTTCACAATATGACAAGTAAAAAATTAAAGAAATTAAATGTGACAAGTAAAAATTCGAAGTGGTATTATTCAACCATCACTCTTAATCTATTTATTCGTTTCTTTTTACTTTTATTTTCACTTTCTGTTGTAACTCTCTATTATATTTCAGAAAATAATAGAGAATAATAAGGAGATGAGACAACTTCAAGGAACCATGGTGGTATTAGACGAGTGAGAACAAGAAAATGTATAACTCAAACTAGTAATTAAAATTAATTAATTAAATGTTTATTGAATTAAGTGTGATTGAGAACAAATATTATTAAATCTTAATATTTTTTAAGTGTATTTAATAACAATTTATACAAATCAATTAATTATTTAATAATTATTTAATTAAAATTATAAATTTTAAGTAAAATATTTGACGTAAATCTAAATTCTAAAATCTGAATCATATATATATATATATTATCAAATCATTACATTTTCATATGCATCATGGATTTTAATTACATTATAAATAATATTTTCCAAAATAAAATTTTATAAAAATATAATTCATACTCTAGAATAAAAATTATTTAAATTTCATCATTTCCTAAAAATTTATATATAATAACTTTTACCAATTAAATAAATATCAATTAAAAAATTAATAAATCTTTAATTTTAACGTATAAAATCAATACTCATTATTCGTCACTAAACTAATATTCTATGTTATTTTTATCAATATGATACTTCTAAAAGTGATATTAAAATGTTTTATAAAATCTCTTTGTTCAATAAATTTTTGAGTAAAAAAGTAGAATAAATTTTTAATTTAGAATTTAAAAACAAATATCAACACTTATTAATAAATTTAATATTCAGTGGTAGAAATACTTCTTATTAGACGAAGATCTTGGGTTCAAACCACACATTTTCTCCTCTGATATATCAAAAAAATATTTAAAAAATTTAAAAAAAAAAAATCAAAGGTCTTGAGTTCGAACCACATATTTGGAGAGATGTATCCAGGAAAAATAAAAAACAAAAAGACTCAACATTGAGAATTGAAAACTTAATAGTTCATAACCTCCGAGTTCAGTTTTATGAAACAAACCCTCAGTCTTCGAGGGAAGAAAGGATGGAGAATTTATCAAAATGGGTTAATTGTAAACTATCCCCTTGAGTGTGAAGGTAGAAGTTTTTTACTCTTGAAGTTGAGAAATAGGCCATTACATAAAATGTCTTTTTATAAAAGTTACGTTTTGTTGTAAAAGAACTTCTAAAGTTTGATGTAAATTTATTTTAGTCCATACCTTAATTTATAATTATAGTTATAACAAAATACTTTCAGAAAATTTTTAATGATAGCGTTGTAGTCTATATTTTTTAGAAATTGATCATATAATTTAAAAAAGTTGATTATTTAAATAGAATAGTTATTTTAAATTTAATTCAATGAAAAATAAAATATTCGAAAAAAATATTAGAATGATGAACGAAAATCTAATTTTTGCTTTTATTGAACATAAATTGATTCTCTCCACGAAGGGTTGAGTCCTAATAACTTTTATATATATATATATATATATATTGGGAATAGAGAAGGTAGATGTATACCTCTTATTCTCCCTTAACAAAATAAGGAATAATATGAGCAACTGGATCTCATAGTGTAAATGTTACTCTACTAAAGCATATATTGTGATGATAAGAACTTGGGATAATAAAGTTCAATATAGCACGGTAATCCCCAAATACTATACGCAACGGTGCCCCATTACTAAAAAAGAGTCGATGTGAATTCATCAAAGGTACTGTAGGAATGTTCTCCTTTTGTTGTGCTCATATCAATCACAAGAAGAATATTCTGATGCCGTTATAATGTGCAAGGTATATTGATTAAATCAAATTCATAAGGTATATTTGATCAATTTGTATTCAAAGAGGGAGAATTTTGCTTTTCTCCCGATTATAATATGCTGGTGTTGGAATGTTTTCTCAAATCAATAATTAAAAATGCCATGACAGCAAAGTTGTAACCTGATCATATGAGAGATATTCCCTCTTCAAAAAACAGTAGTAGTAGAAGTAGAGGTTTCCTAGTGTGGCTGAAAAATAATTGAGCACTTGCATGTATGGTTACAAATTGATGAATTTAGACACATGTAAGCAAATTGTACTGTACAGTAGAGAATTTGACACGTTTACTTGCTCCCAAATATTGAGAAGTTCAGTAATAATAGGGGGAACCACAAGCGTCATTCATGATAAAATTGCTTAAGCATGATAAATTCATAAATATAATGCAATATATATAAGGTGATATCCCAATCGTAGTAGACAAATCCCAAGAGCAGAGGTAGTAGACGGAATGGCTCTTGGCATTTGATCTTCTGTGAAGAGAGACCCTTTTAGATTTCCCGACTGGAAAATATTTCTCTAGATGAAAATTCCAATGAGGGGAAGAGAGTAGAGGAAAAAGAAACGAAAGGAGAGTCTCCAGAGAGAACAAAGAAGAAAGAAGAAGGAAGTGGTAATAAACTAGAGAAAAGAGGAGACTAGAATGAGTTTTTTTACTAAAGAGAGTGAGATTTGTGAGACCATAGATGTTAAAGAAAACGTTCTACTTATGTACAAAGGTGCTTATTTGTCTGCTAAAGAAGTTGTTTCTTTTTTGTCTCAAGCCATTGTAGATATTATCAAGGAGTTCGAAGACGTCTTTCCGGAGGAAGTACCCAGTGGATTACTTCCATTGGGAGGGATAGAGTACGAAATCGACTTTGTTACCAGAGCCGTGCTACCAAATTTCCTCGTTCATAGGAGATCACCCAAAGAGACCACGGAGCTTCAAAGGAAAGTGGAGGAGCTACTTGCTAAGGGGTGGCACATCCCAGAGAGCCTTAGTCCATGTGCGGTACCAGAACTTCTAGTCCCTAAAAAGGATGGCAGTTGGCGTATGTGTGTAGATTATAGAGCTATCAATAATATAACTATTAAGTATCATCATCCCATTCCTAGGCTAGATGATTTGCTTGATGAATTGCACGGGTCCATGATTTTCTCAAAAATTAATTTGAAATCAGGCTATCACCAAATTCGAATCAAAGAAGGAGATGAGTGGAAAACCGCTTTTGAGTGGCTTGTCATGCCTTTGGTCTCACCAATGCACCTAGCACCTTTATGAAACTGAAGCATCATGTCTTGCATGAATTCATTGGGAAATTTGTTGTTGTATACTTTGATAACATTTTCATTTATAGCAAGACTTATGAAAATCATTTGCATCATATTAGGCAAGTTTGTTTTGTGATTAGGAGAGAATAACTACATGTCAATTTGGAAAAATGTGAATTTTGTTTGGAAAGGATAACGTTTCTTGGCTATATTGTTAGCTCTAAAGTATTACAAGTAGATCGTGACAAGGTGAAGGCGATAGAGGATTGGTCAACACCGAAGAGTGCCACCGAAGTTCGAAGCTTTCATGGGTTGTCCAGTTTCTATTGGAGATTTATTAAGACTTTCGCACCATCGCAAGTCCTCTCACCGAGGTCATCAAGAAGACAAATGGGTTTACATGCGGAGACGCTCAAGAGGTAGCCTTCAAGGTTTTGAACTAAAAGTTATGCAACGCTCCTCTCTGCACTTTGCCAAACTTTGAGAAGATATTTGAGATTGAGTGTGATGCGTCTGGAGTGAGAACTGGAGGAGTTTTAATGTAAGACAAGAAGTGCATAGCCTATTTTAGTGAAAAATTATCGAGAGTTACTTTGAACTATGCCACTTGTGACAAAGAATTCGACGCCTTGGTCAAGACCTTGAAGCATTTGCAACATTATTTGTGGCTAAAGGAATTTGTCATTCACACCAATCATGAATCCTTGAAGTACTTGAAGGGTCAAAAAAACTCAACAAAAGATGCTCGGTGGATGGAATTCATAGAGATATTTCCCTACGTCATTTATTACAAGAATGGGAAAGAAAATGTCGTGGTGGATGTCCTCTTGAGAAAGTATACACTTTTAACTTCCTTACACTCTCAATTGCTTGGGTTTGAGATACTAAAAGACTTATATGCTCATGATGATGATTTTGGAGGTGTTTTTGATTCTTAGTTAATTACTCCATGTGATAAGTTTTATGTGAAAGATGGTTATCTTTTTAGGAGAAGTAAACTTTGCATTCCTTGTGGGTCCACTAGAAGTTTATTAGTTAAGGAAGCTTATGGGGGTGGTCTTATAGCGCATTTTAGCATAGCTAAAACTTATAATATATTTCATGAACATTTCTTTTGGCCTAAAATGAAAAGAGATGTAGAGAAGTTTCTAGACGATTGTTTAGATTGTAAATGTGCTAAATCCTTTTCCTTATCTCATGGTTTGTATGCACCTTTACCGGTTTCTAATGCACCTTGGGAGGATGTCTAGGACTTCTTCCAGAAAGGATTAAATATTTGTTAATGTAGATAGTTTCTCCAAAATGTCTCATTTTATTGCTTGTAGCAAAACGGATGATGTATCTCATATTGCTAGCTTGTTCTTTAGAGAGGTGGTGAGGTTGCATGGCATGCCTAGAACCATAATTTCGGAGCGTGATACAAAGTTTGTTAGTCATTTTTGGAGAGTTATGGAAGAAACTTGGAACTCACTTTACTCCACTTCTTGTCATCCTCAAACAAATGGTCAAACCGAGGTTGCTAATAAAACTATAGGACAACTTCTTAGTAAAATTCTTAAGAAGCACATAAGAAAGTGGGAAGAATATTTTCCATTCATTAAATTTGCTTACAATAGGGCTTATTATTATACTACTGCTTTGTCTCCATTTGAAGCTGTCTATGGTTTTAACTCCACTAACCCCTTAGGATTTGAGTTCTTTGCCAATTGACCATCAATTGAGTTTGGATGGTAAAAAATATGTCGAATTTGTTATATCTATTCATACCAAAGTTTGTGATCAAATTTAAAAGAATAACAAAATGGTAGATTCTAGAAAGAATAAAGGATGCAAGAAGGTATCTTTTGAGCCGGGAGATTGGATTTGAGTGCATTTAAGGAAATAACACTTTCCCGTTCTTAGCAAAGGCAAGTTTGACACTAGAGGTGATGGACCATCACTAGGGCTGTAAACGGGTCCAGACCCTCAGGGTACCCCAGATCAAGACCCGTACCTTTATAGTTAAACTTGGACCCAGACCCGACCGTCCAGGGTCCAGAGTAGGGTATGAGTATACCCATACCCGTATGATATTTTTTTCCCTATTAAATAAAAATATATAAAACAATGTATAATCCTAAATTAAAAATTTTAACATGATTAACATAATCTCCTCAACATTTCTTTCAACAAATACAATCATTTAACATATACATAAATGAATAGAGATATAGACCCTTTTAACTATATTAATTTCAGTCTATAATCCAAATTCCTGGACAACCTCTGAGCAAAGAGTATATGTAATAATACGGTGTCGCCTAATAGATAAGTCAAATAGTAGTATATAAGATAGAGAACGAAAAAGAAAAATAAAGAAAAAGATTGTCATTTTTGTCATAATCCATATTTTCAGCAGTTCTATAAAATAAAAAATAAGACAAAGATATTACTATCATAAATTGCTTTTACACGGGATGAAAGAATATATTTTTATATTTAGTAAAAATAAATTATTTGTTAAATGACATTTGAAATAAAGTTAAAAATAAATAAATAAATAATTTGAAAGAGGTTAGTTGGACCAAATCCATCAAATAAAAAGATTCTATTTAAGACTGAAAAGGAGAAAAAAAAAGAGAAAAGGACTGAAAAGGAGAAAAAAAGAGAAAATGACTAAAAATGAGAAAAAAAAGATAAAAGGACTGAAAAGAAAAAGAAAAGGAAAAAAGAAAAAGAGGAGAAAAGGAGAAAAGAAAAAGAAAGGGAAAAAAAAGGGTTGGCAACAACATGATTCAAACCTGCATTGCCAAGCCTATATAATTTTAACTTCTCCTCCCCAACCACTCAATCAAATACAAGCATGGGTACGAGTACAGGCTCGCGGATATAAAATTTAAACCTTACCCGCTAAAAACGAATACAGACCCGTACAGGGTAAAACCTACCCCATTTACAGCCCTAACTATCACTTTAAAAAACAATAAAATTGTGGAAGTTTTTTTGTGTTTAGCTGCAGTTTTAAACACCCGTAAAATGATTTAGCGACGATTGATAAACCACACTAAATGATTGCGGCAATTTTTTAAATTGCTGCTAAATATGTCAGTGGTGTTTTTCCCTATTCTCCTCCGTTAAAATAATCTGTTAAATAAAATAAATATTTACGGTGATTACAAATCCCCGCTAAAATGATATTTTCTAATTTTAAAAATTATTTTGCGACAGTTTCAAACCCCCTATGAACAAGTCATGAAGGGTATAACAAACATATCCGGTCTCCGCATTGGATGAAGAACAGGGTTAGAAGGATAAAAAATTGCTGATTCATACAAAGCCATTGAACCAGTCCGACCAGCAATCGGAGCTGTATGCATTAGACGAACAGAAAGCAAGCAATTGGGATCATTCAATACAATGGTATGAACATGATACCAAGGGAAACCCATGAAGATACCCCTTTATCAATGAAAAATAGACACTACTCTGACCATCCTATGGTTTATATTAGCAACCAAAAATACACTACTTTTTCAATGATACATGGACTACCTTTACTTTTCCCCGTCACCACTGGCTACAACTTCTTCCTCCAGCTTCTCCAACATCGAGGATAAACTGCAAGGGGAAGAAAGTGAAGCAAAACAGTCTAATTAATAACTTCTTCAAGAAAACTCTTCACAACTTTCGACAACTCAAAACCTTAAGAATTGACATCTCTGCAATAAGAAAATATAATCATGCACTTGATATTTTATATATATATATATATATATGTGTATTAACATCAGTTAGATATGATGAAAATGCACCGTACAAAATGGAGAACTTATATACCGTACAAAAGAATCTTTCTTATCCCATGTGGAAACAGAGGTGTTACAAATATTGATAAGCTCTTGAACCAGAAAAATGCCATAAAATAATTTACTTTAAAAAAAAAAAAAATTATTAATTGTGGGTGCAAGAAACCCCATTAATCATTTAAAAAAAGATATGAACCTTTAATCTACAACAAAAACTATACCAAAATGAAAGTTAGAAAGCTAAATTTATATGAAACATATTTAATATTTGATATCTAAACATTTTAACAAAATTACAAGATTTTGATATGTTTAAACTAATAATTAACGCAAACAAAGTAGTCACATGATCCACTTGTGATAAAGCTGCTAATACAAATAAAATATATGAAGAATAATTAGTTTAAGTACTTCAACCAAAAAAAATTAGTTTAAGTATAGCCACCTTAACGTTTTAGTTATCTCACAAACTAAATGCAAAGGTAAAGATTATAACTTATTATCTAATGGTAACCAACCAATAATCAATCTTGTTTCAAAGGGCAAACAACATATTTTCTCTGCATGATATAGTAGAAAGGAAATTACCACTTCTACAAGAGATATTACAATATCCTTGTGATTTGTGAACTTTGATCAATAAGATATAAACTTCATCATAGTTTATTCAACTTTTAGGTCCAATGCTTCTGTTTTGCATATTGAGAATGATAATTGATAAAAAACACATAAGTTAAATGATGGATTTCATTTTAATTAGTTGTGTCATGTAAATCAAGCAAATAAAGAATGTTATTTAGTCACCCTGAAATAAGAATTTCACAAAGATTTATGTATAAACTCATATTTTTCAGGAGCATATCTATTTGGACATTTTCTTTTGTCATTTACTTTGTTTCTAAGAGCTGTATATTGCCTATTTCACCCCTATGTCTAAAATTTACATCCTTTTTCCATCATGGGATCAAGAAAAGTTATACTTACTCATCTAATAAACATATTTCCTGTTCAGACCAAAGACTAACAAAGCTACCCCATGAATAGACAGAAATTTCAGCCAAAAAAAATAGACAGACAAATAAAGTGAATAGAAATTCAATTCTTGTACAGATAAATGATGGAAAAGTTATAGATCCACCCTAATATCTCTGGGCAGTTTAGGTAGAAATCACCATGATAAACAAAAAATTTTGATTTTCAGTAAAGATGCAGGGAAACATTTCAAATTTGAACAATAAAGCTAATATGAGACAATATAAGATAGTATTGCCGTTTTTGGAGTTTCATAATATAAGAAAATCTGGTAGATTCTCAAGAATAGGATACTTCCACATTGAAATGATGCAAGCTGGATTTTTCATTTTATGTAGCATTTTAGAATCATAAACTGTAAAGATAACTTACCAAAATGAATGGATTTCTATATTCTTTAGAAACAGGAAAATTACCTTTGATTTTAGCTAAGATTGATACTACACTCCGTCTTTGTTAGAATGGCGCCATTCTACCAAAAAACAACAATTCATCTCAGTTTTCCACAAAGAAATATAAAGGTAATTACTGACCATGGAAAACAGGGAACAGAATGCGTGACTTAGTAAAAGAATTCAAACTGATGTTGCTGTTAGATGCATTATCTTCTTCTAATGATCTGAAGGATATATAGAGAAAAGCAAAAGTTATTTCAATAATATCCATGACAGGTTCAATAACTAAAGCAGCACTTTCTATTGAAACTAAAAAATGCATAAGTATCGAGCTACAAACCAGATGACCCAATCTTATAAGATATTCGGTGGGATAAAATACACCAACGAGAGCCTTTTAACAAGTACATCTCAAGGAATTAAAAGCGGTCTGTACAAATAGTAACTATCCATGTAACATCCAGCAGTTAGAAGAAAATTAAAAGAGAAAAGAACAGGAATAATTCAAATATACACTCACAAACCCCCCTTAGAAAGGAGGTGGGGAGAGGTACACTACTTATTCCCCATCACTACAAAAAAACAGATTGATAGCGGAGCTTTTTTCAATAAACAAACCAATGCAACATAGCATTTAATTAATTCAAAAATCAAATTTTATGCAGTACCTTTCATAATAGAAGTTCCCAGCGCCTTAAAGCTTAAAGTTCTCATTTTCTATAGCCTTCCTACGTCAAGAGAAACTTCATAAAAGATAATTATAGAAATACTTTTTCTTTATTTGTTATTATTATTATATGATAATATCCATAACATTATATACCTTTTAATCACCTGCAAAACATAAAAAACATGAGCAATTTAGCAGCTAAAAAAGAAGAAAAAATAAGCATAAATAAACTTAAGATTACAGCAGCAATTTAGCAGCAAAATCACTAGCAAAACAGCATAAACAAACAAAAAAAATCAGCAAAAAATAAGAAAAAACGTCAGAAATAAACTGCAAAAACAGCAACAATTTAGTAGTAAAAAAAGAAAAGAAAAAACCAGCAGCAACACAACCAAATAAGCAGCAAAATCAGCAGCAAAACAACAGAAATGAACAACAAAAACAGTAGGGGAAAAAAAGAAAAAACCACTGAAATAAAGAGGAAAAAACAGCAGCAGTTTAGTTACTTTTTTCCTTAATACCATTAACTCATTTAATTCCAAAATTTAGATACTTTTTTGCTGCATCAAAACTATCATATAGTGATCCAATATATCCACACATCAGTGTCTTGCTCAACATAGTATCTTGCTCAACGTAACAAACCAAACTGTCATTCAAGAATTATCCAATTAGGAAGTCAAACAAAAAAATAAATTATCAAAGGTTCAATGTTTCCACCTTCAAAAGCAAAGCCAACATACAGAATCAAACTCAAATCAAATGTTTCAAAGAGAAAACAAACTAGAACTAGTAGAATGTATTCCAACTACAATACTTTAAGAAACCAAACAATGCCAATGCCATCATTCAAAGATAGGAAACCAATTTATTAAACATATACATATTAATCCCCATATATATAAATAAAAATAATTGACACCAGGAGAACACACTTACTACATAGCTTAGTACCATGGTGAAATCGATATTTAGTCGATCTTGACAAGATCAAGGATAAGAGGCCTATAATTATATACTATACGATGCAAGTTCCTATATCATCAGATTCTTATATTTACATGACAAGTGACTGGCATTGTAAAAATTAAAACATGTTTTGAAAAATTACAGGGACCAACTAAGATGTAAGGGTACTTTAGAGGTTTCTTTCAATAGTCAAATTGTTGCTCACAAAGAAAATTGGTCATGTCAATCAAGTTCAAAGACTGAACAAAATATTAAACCATGAAGAATATATTATTCTAGAATGCACCAACTAATTATGTTGTTTGGAATTATTTAAATTAAAATTTTGTTCTGGCAGATGTAGAGAATTAAATAACAAATAACAATGAGCAAGCATCAGAAATTCTTCGTCAATTAGAAAGCCTTACCTGTCTAATTCTGCAGAAACTAAAACACTTTTTAAGTATAAAATAACATACATAGAACCAAGAAATTCATTGACAGAAAACTTCAACTGAGCAATTTTACCTTATCAGCAAACAAAAACAGTGTAAACGCACAGTAGGTTTAGAGAGTATATGGACCAAATGAAGATATTTGGTAGTATATTTTAGGGACAAGCTCAAAATTATAAGATGCAAAATAAAACACTTTACTGTGGGCAACAATCTGCTAATTTATATTTAATACATCAATTATACCAATATGGAAGCAATTTACAAATAGATTATATATTCAAGAAATTTAAATAAACTTTTACACACATAACATAAGGAGAGAGGAGGAAACGATAACAAAAACTTTCACGCCATTTTTAGAATCACCAAAGCTCCCCAAAGAAAAGGAAAAAAATAATAAATAAAAGAATTGAAAAAATCAGAAGGCGTAAAGATGAACCTGGAGAAATGAGTATGTTACGAATGATCTGAGAAATCATGGCAGCCTTCTTATCAATGAAGAATTTGAAGCCCTCAGCACTGATCAGCTTTGCCATATTTTTCTTCTTCATCTCCAATTTGTCTGAATCGGAATCCAATCGGTACATCCGTACCCATAAAAAGATAGCTCTGGACAAATTTGAGCAGAGGAAGACGGAGGAGGCGTTAGAGCTTCTCAGACTCCTGCAACTGGACTATGGTACGGGCTGGAACTGTGAAGACAGAGGGGAGTGAAAAGAAGGATTAAGTAAACCGATCTGAACAAAGATCTGAAAGAAGATCTAGGATTTTCAACAGTTTCCTCCAAACTTGTAAAATCTCTGGTTTGTACATCGCCAGCTGGGCGAGTTCCGCTATATATGTCGTCGTCAAAGAACAGATGAGGAGAAGGAGAGGAAAAGGCTTGCACCGCTGCTGCAAGTAGCAAGGGCAAAACAAAATGGGAAGTGTGTATTAGTGAAAATAAGATTTCTTATCATTTCATAATATAAAGTAAAGCGGTCTTTCATTTTCTTCTTCTAATTTTATTTAATAGAAATTCTTTTGTTTTAAAAGATAATTACTTTAACATTTGAAAATTTAATAAGAGGATCGATAAATCTAACTCGAGAATATGAATATATAACGCGAAAAAATGATTATTTTTCCTTCCTCTTCCCTACTCCACTCTAAAACTAAAATATTTTTTAGAAAGAAAGAATTTTTGTAGGTATTTGGAAAACTTGAAACATAAATAACTCTGCGATCGGAGGTCCGTTTCATGCGTATGACCAATCGTTTTGATGGTCCTCGTAAAGATAAACGCAACGACATCGTCGAAAAAGTGATCCAGATGCATTTCACGGCAAAAAAATTGCGTGCAAAAAGAATTCTAATATTTATCAACTTCAATCATTTGAATTTTTAATTAGAGCAAAAAAAAGAGTGCTCATCTGTTTAATTTTCAAATTAGTACCGTAATTTTTTAGTTAATAAGAGAGAAAGTATTAGAAAATTACAAAAACGTAAATTAAAACGAAAATAGTACGTTTTTGTGGGAACGATTGATGGAAACCGCCTTAAGGATGTTTCCAACACGTAGATCTTGAAAAAATACACGAAATGCCCACAAGAATCGCCTCAATCGGACGTGCGAGCGCAAAGTTATGCCCTGTCAAAGTTTTTGACTATATGAGATAATTTTTTTGCCGCGAAACGCGTTCGGACTACTTTTTCGATGATGCCGTTGCGTTTATCTTTACGAGAACCATCAAAACGAGTGGTCATACGCGTGAAATGGACCTCCAATCGCAGAGTTATTAATGTTTCAAGTTTTCCAAATACCTACAAAAATTCTTTCTTCCTAAAAAAAAAAAGGCTCGGGTCACCCAGACCGGCGACCTAGACGTGAGCCGGTCGCCCGGACCGATAACCCGAACATGTGCTAGTTGCCCATCTGGGCGATCCGCTCATGTCCTGGTCGCCCGTCCGGGCGATCCAAGCCCTGTTTTGAAAAAAAAATAATTTTAACTTTTCTTACATCTAAATTGATATTTTTTTCTACAAATTCTTCATAATGATCTATATCTACCTCCAATACAAGTTCAATGTTAAAGATTTTAGTTTTTGAGTGGAGAATGAGTAGAGAGAAGTTAGAGAGAAATTGTGTAGAGAGAGAAAGAGTAGTAAAGAGGAGGGAAAATAATAATTTTTTTCGTGCTATACATTCATATTCCCGATTTAGATTTATGGACCCCCTTTTAGGATACCCCTAATTATTATTATTTTTTGCTTAATGAATAAGACTTACATTTGGAACAAGGTGAAAACAAGAAAAATTTTAATTGGCTATTCAAACAAAAATAAGGTGAATAAAGAAAATATTGTTAATCAATTAAGTCTGCCATAATTTTTAACTTATTTTATCTAAAACAACTACCGCTAACAAAATATTAAAAAATATATATTGTATCCTCCTCTCTTATTCAAAACAATTATAAAATTTGAATCTAAAATAAACACAAGTGAATTATATTATAATTTAGATAATATCAAGTAGTTACGTATTTTAGACACTACTTGTTTAATGAATTATTTTAGAATTTCAATAATTCCATTCACTAAAATACAAATTTGACGATTAAATATAAAACTAAATCACTTCTGATAAAGTAGGTAAATTTTCATTAAAAACTACTTAATTTGAAGTTGATCAAAACTCGAAATTATGTGAGCGGTATATTTATATACAGGGGTCTTTATGATGATGGTATGAAAAAACAACTCTGATAAAGACACAAGTTGGTTGATATGATCTAAATTGTATAATATTTATATCCAACGGTCTATTTTTTATATCAATGGCTGTAAGTTCAAAAATATCATCTTAAGGTAAATGATATCTTAGAGATGAATATTGTCTGACTCTAGTAAATATACCATCGTATATCATCAATAGCCGAAAGTCCAAAAAATATAAACTCTAAAGGCTTGCTCTCCTGTAGTGTATAGCTTCATTTTCTAGTATAGGTACGGCACTCACTAAAGACAGAGAAAGCACTCTTGTCTAAATTAAGGTAATGCGAGAGTCTTGTATAAATGTAAGAATCAATATTATATGAAGCCAGGAAAAAAATGAAAACAAGTTTTTCTTTTTAAATAATCATGAATGTTGCTTTTGTTTTTATTATAATTAATCAACTTATAATTTTACTGAAAAAATATTTTTAAAATAAAAACTTTCTGAAAAATATAGTGGAGTTTAAACCGCCGCAAGGCCTATTTGGCGGAGGTTTATTTGTGGCAGTTACAAAACCTCCGTTAAATAGTTGATTTAGCAACGGTTGTAAAATCGCTACAAATTAAACCGTTTAGTAGAGATCTTAAAAACTACCACAAATAAACCTCCGCTAAATAAGTTTTTGTAGTGCATTTCAAGTCATTGAAGATGTTCAAAGATATTGTAATCGGCCCGAACTAAATCTCAAAGTTTCTGCAAAACAAAAGGCGTGTTACACTTTGACAAAAGAACAAAGGAAGGCCATACTTGAGTGGGTGAAGAACTTGAAACTACCGGATGGATATGCATCTAACCTGAGCAGATGTGTGATTTGAAGGAGTTGAGAATGATCAGAATGAAAAGTTAGGATCGCCACATGTTTATGGAGCGATCGGTTCCTATTGCTCTCATAGAGGTACTTCCAAACAAGGAATAGAGTGCCTTGGCAAAATTGAGTTTGTGTTGTAGAGATTTATGTTCTCCTAAATTAAGTGTAGCACACATGCATGAATTGGATAATAATATTGTTATGTTGTTGTGCAAGTTAGAAAGGATTTTTTCTCCTTCGTTCTTCAATGTCATGGAGAATTTAATTGTTCACTTGTCTATGAGGCTAGGGTATGTGGTCCGATTCGGTATAGATGAACGTATCCATTCGAGAGATAATTGAACCATTTGAAGAAGAAAATTAAGAATAATGCTAGAGTTGAGGGTTCAATGTGCAATGCTTATTTGGTTGAAGAGGCTGCCACATTTTTTAGCTACTACTTTGAACCTCATGTATCAACCAAGGCCAAAGATCCACCAAGACATTATTAAGGTGATCAACCAAGGAATAGAGAATCGAGTCTTTGAATTCGTATTGGACAAGGAAGGGCATAGGGTAAGACGATGACAAGATATTTGGATGATAAAGAATATAAAGCAACAACAAACTACATTCTATTAAATTGCGATGAAGTTGAACCGTACATCTCGTAAGTTAATCTCCTTACTATACAACAAAATTTTTTTACTTACAAATGATAACACGTTATTAATTATAAGTAAAATATATTAATTACTTGTAGGAAATACACAATGCACGTTTTCCAAGTTTAACGGAAAGTGACATACATACGAGAATTAGTGATGAGTTTTCAATGTGGTTTAGGGAAGAAGTAGTTGAAAGTTTGATTAATTTTATATTATAAGTTTAATAATGTATAAACTAAACAAATATTAATTCTTTTATTCAGATGGAAAACTCCATGAACGCAAGTAGCAACGAATGACTTAAGTGCTTATCATTAGGTCTGTCTAAACGTATGAAATCGTGCGATGGATATTTTGTTAACGGGTTTAGGTTTCATACATAAGAAAGAGGTTCTGGTAGTCTTACATATAATTGTGGTGTACGAGTTAAAGGTAATTATCATGGAACTTTAAATGAGATATGAGGTTCGATATCTGGGAAGACCAAGTCAATCGATCATTCTTTTTAAGTGTAAGTGGTTTGATTCACATTTCAATTGAGGTCTCATAATTCATGATAAATAAAAACTTGTGGAGCTGCACATTAAAAAGAAATATGTAGGGGTATATAATCCTTTCATTTTATCCCACCAAGCTGAACAACTGACTTACGTCTCATATCCTACACCTAAACAACAGAAAAGTGATTGGTAGGCTATAATAAAATCAAGACCTCGTATTTTAGATGCACCTCTAGTAGGCGTTCCATTTCAAGAAGACGTTGATATTGCCGAGACTTCAAGAACAGACGTGGATGTTTAAGACATTGGAACTCTCAATTACGAGTCGGACGAGTTAGAATCGGTAGAGATTCACTAGAGGAGTAGTATTATGGATGAAGATGAAAATAAGAAAGATGAAGAAGAGGTCGAATGGGAGTCTGATGAAGAACATGAAGAGAAAGAGCTTCAATCGGAGTCCGATTTCGAAACGTAAGATGTTTAACTTGTAATTTGTTTAAGTAACTTGTCGGTTTCTTTTTCTCTTAATTTTGTTTAAGTAACTTTATTTCTAAATAACTTATTTGTTTCTTGTTCTCTTAATTTATGTTTAAGTAACTTTGTTTCTAAATAATTTGTTTGTTTCTTATTGTTGTTATGTAACTTTAAATAACTTTCTTTTTAAGTAACTTTCTAAAATTGTTAATCTCTTATATTACAGATGGTACGTGGGAGTAAGAAGAAGACTCACTCAGAAATGCCTACTCCTCCGGTAGTGGCTTCTATTCTTACGGGGACGTCTCCTTCTCCATCGGTGGATTCTCTGATTGAGACCTCTACTCCTCCGAAAGCAGCTTCTATTCTTCCGGGGACGTCTCCTTCTCCGGCAACGGCTTCTACACCTCCAAGGACGTCTACTCCTTCAGTAGTGGCTTCAACACCTCCGGCGACCTTGACTCCATTTCCGCAGCTGCCATACTTGAGTCTGGTGCCCATCTCTACTTCTCATCTACTGCGGGGATGTCATCGAGGCATTCCCCTTCATCATCAACATTTCCACTGGCCCTGCCCCTTCATCCGCCCCTTCATCTGTCCCTTCTCGTATCCTTGTCTTACTGACCGCTGACAGGTACATGTCGTTTCTAAAAAATTGAATTATGGAATTGTTGTTTGTTAAACTTGGAATATATATTTGTTACATATGGTTTGATGTTGTTTGATAAACTTGAAATATATGTTTGTTAGATGTGGAATTGTTGTTTGTTAAACTTGGATATGGAATGAGTGTTAAGACTACATTGGAATATTTGGATGATAGTTAAACTTGGATATGAAGAAGTTCTTATATATTATTATATAATTGATTTCATTGGAATTGTTGTGTGCTTGTTGTTTTCTGTGCATCGAAATTGTTAAATTTTTAGGGAAAACTTTGTTAATTTTTTTTTTTTAAACTTAGACATCACTATGTTATTTAAACTCTTTATTTTTGTTTAAGTAACATTAATTAGATTTTGTGAATTAAATGTGCTTGTATATTAAGATTTGCACAGCTTCGACAAGCAATCAGACTGTGCAAAGTTTATTACTAAAATCATGAAGGCACATTTTGTTCAGGCACATCCAAGTTTTGGGAAGGTCCCAGATAGAATAAAGAACATGTGGTATGCAGAGTTTGGGGTAAGTGCTTATATAACGTCAATTACATGAAATATAAGCTTATATTAATTAACAAATTATGTGTTTTTATAGAAGAGGTATCGATGAGACTCGATGCATGAGCGTGCCATTCCAGACGCTTGGCAGAAACGAGCCTCATCATAATACAAGAACTTGATGTACAAGGTGCGAGAGGACAGGTATCAGCCCAACTGGATATCTACCGCGCACTACACGAGTCTTTGTAATATATGGGGCTCAGAGGCTTACAAGAAGAAACGGGAGGCGGCACAGCAAAACCAGTTGCAGGGCCATGGTGGCCAGGGTCCCGACAAGCAGACTGGTTGATCTAGGTCTTTTATTGAGTGGGTAAGTCAGTTTCGTTTCCATATTTAATTATTAGCAATATATTTTTAAATTAAAACCATATTTTCTAATAACTTATAGTTTTTTAATAACCCTTATATTTGAAATCTCATTTATGTTTGCAGCGGGAGAAAATGGACGAGGCCTTTGCACAGTCGAACCTATATGTCCTACTGCATCAGCAGAAGAGACAGTATGTCGATATACGATCCAACGAGTTTTGAGTGAGGTTCTTTAATAGTTTTAAACCAATTCTCATATTATTGTTTTTTACTCTATGTATATTGTATATTGCTTAACAATAACCCATTAATGCCTTTTTTGTAAGCCAAATATCAGGAGCTGAAGGTGAATGCAGAATGCCTTCATATTGAGACCACTCGCCCATTTTGACTGACGAGTAGTTGATGTTCGAGGTTGTCGATGGCAGCAACAAGGGCCATATCTATGGTTTCAGCTTACTGTCTGCAATCATCACCACGGAGCACCGGCGACGCAAGAACAGCTCGTCATCGGTTTCTTCAATATCTTCCACGATAGCCCATGAGTCCTGTATGGAGAGGGAGAGGAGGTTGTGGGGATACATGCGGCAGACACATGACAAGTTTGCAGGCTTCATGACTTTATTCGCCTCTTAGTATAGACTGCAGCTGGATTCAGTACCCACTCTTACCTCCTTTCCCGTTGCCGGATGACAACGCCACATCCTAGCCACCAACTGGTCCTCCCTCCTTCTCTAGCCCACCTCCGCGTACCTAGACTTTATCACATATTTGTTATGTATTTTTTATGTATTTGATATTTGATATTATATTATGTATTTTAGAATTTTTTATATATATATATATATATATTTATATTTGTATTCTAGAGGTTTTAGTTGATTGTATTATAGACGTTTTTATTGATTTTATATTGTTTGTGTGTGGTTGTTGTTAGTTTTTAATTTCAAGTGGATATTTATAATTATAAATAAAATATTTCTTTAAAAAAAACAAAGTTACTGATCGACATCGACCACTTTTCGGTCGGAAAATAATCATTTTTCTTAAAAAATAAATTAAGTTACTGATAGAATATTGGTCGGTAAGTAGACATACTGACTGAATTTTTCGGTCGATAACTACGAAAAATTGGTTGGTAATTTACTATTTAATTTACATTTTTTAATTAAGAAAAATAAAATTACCGACTAAAATTTCGGTCGGTAACTCCAAATATTTGGTTGGAAATAGTTACCAATCGATGTTTATTTCGTTATAGCCAGTTACCGACCAAAATACAACGACTGACCTAATCGATCGGTAACTGGCTTTTAACGACCGATTATTGACAGAAATGTCGGTCAGTAATCTGTTGAATTCTTGTGCTGATGAAAATTGATATTTTTAACCATATTATGGGAAAATAATCAAGCAGATCTCAAAGCTAAATGTCATACATACAAATTGAAGTTGATTAACTGCAACTAAAACGGTTAACTTACCCAGGCTTTTATGCTTCATATCTAACCCTTGAGCATCAACATTTTCATCTTTAGACCCTTCATTTCAAGCATCCCTCTCTGAAGCACTATCAGGTGCCCTGTAAATAGATGAAATAGATGTAGAAATTAGCTTATTTAAGAAGATGCAGAGAATTTAGAAGAATTGGAGCTATAAAATTTTCTGCTTAAAGATAAATCATTTTGGTTGCTAACCTAAGCTGTATACAAACAAGAAGTAGAATATACAAACAATATACACATAAACATAACATGAAGAAAACTAGTGGATCAATCAACTTGACTTGAGCTTCGCTTGCTTATCACACCTCTTGCACTTTTTGTCATGCCTTCTGTCTCTCTTACCAAGTTTGTGTTTGTGTTTCTTAGATCTTTTCCTCTTTCTGTGCCTATCATCACTCAAAGAGCTAACATCAGTTGATGAGATTCTTAAGAGTTAGAATCACTTTGTAATTCAGAAGATTCTACTTCATCATCTGATGAACTATCAGATTCAGATGTGTAATATCTTGAAGATTTTTTTATGCTTCCCCTTATCTGATTTTAGTTTATGAAGTCTCCTCTTGTCTTTGTTTGCATATACAAACACGAAATTAAGTAATTGCAGCATTATAAATGAAAAGAAATGAATTCAATTTCATTGATGCAAAACATAAGCAAAAGAAAATCTACAGAGGTCAATAATTACAGGCATAAACACAAACAGATCTGATAATTGCCAAAACAGAAAAATCAAGAGAGGGTTAAGAAGCTTCCCTAACCCAGATCCCGCGCGGATCTGGACAACCGAGTGGTCACCGAAAGGTTGCAGACAACCGCGACTCTAATACCACTGTTAAGTCGATCAGCAACCGAGCCTATTTACTATTACAAATTCCTAACTTACTATTACAAACCGTTTAATAATGAACAAGGAGAAGAAAAAAGAAAAGAACCTATCTACTACAACAAGATAGTCTCGGTCTTGTTCTTCACGTTCCGAGAGGGTTGTCGGAGGGACAACAAGAAAGGCAAAACAGTTAGCAATAAATGAAAGGAATAATGGCAGTAAATCTTACCAAGAGACCCGCAAGGTCTCGGGCAGAATGGTGAAAGAAACCGGACGAGCTTGGCGAGTTCAGTTTCCGCGCACTGCAGTGATAGACCTTCACTGAACGTCCTTCCGAGAGGAGGAGGAGAAGAATCCCTCAGGTTTAAGCAGGTGAGCCTCAAGGTAAGTACAAACTCTCTATCTCTCAACAAGGAGAAGCCCTTTCCTCTCTCAGCCGAGCCATACGCACGGTGTCAAGAATGACAGTCGGCACAGGCTACCGGCGGCAGAGTCACAAAGGGCAGCAAGCAAGATTAACTGTGAATCAGTTCAAGGAAGAGAGAGAGAAGACAGAAGTTCAGGGAGAGAGTGTAGGAGGCAGCGACGACATCAACAGAGAAAGAGGAGATTAGGGCAAGTTGTGGAGAAAAGAACATTATATAGCCAAGTCACCTGGGCGGGCCGGGTTCAACCCGACCCACCCGACATCAAGGTTCAACCAGCCCAACTTCACTCCAATGAGGCCTAATCCAGTTATTCATCATAGGGATTAAATGGGCTGAGGAAAGAAAATGAAAAATGTGAAAAATATGGCCCAATAGGCCAACAAACTCCACCTTGAACATATTTTCATTCAATTTCTAGCCCACACTGACTCAATGAGTCAACCTTCATCTACATAAAGGAGGTCCCTGCACAAAGAAAATTTATCAGTTGTCACAATTTTAGTACCAAAATCTGCAGGATTATCTTTAGTACTAATTTTCTCAATATTCATTAAGCCACTTGAAACCTTTTCCCTTATGAAATAATACTTAACATCTATATGTTTATTCCTCTCATGATAAACAGGATTTTTACACAAGTGGAGACAACTTTGGCTATCAGTATAAATCACAGCTTTGGAATTTAAAACATGCAATTCAGATAGAAGGCCTTGAAGCCAAATAGCTTCCTTAATCGTCTCAGTGGCAGCAATGTATTCAGCCTCAGTAGTCGATAAAGCAACTACAGGCTGCAACTGTGACTTCCAAGATATGCAATTTCCTGCTAAAGTAAAGAAATAAAAAGTGGTAGATTTCCTACCATCTTTGTCACCTGCAAAGTCAGAGTCAACATATCCTACCAGTTCAAAATTATTGGACCAATTATGATAAAGCAAACCCCTATCAATAGTCCTATTAATATACCATAATAACCACTTGAGAGCTGCCCAATGATCCCTACCTGGATTTGACATGAATCGGCTAAGAAGGCTTATGGAATAAGCAATATCGGGTCGGGTGGATATCATTGAATACATGACGGATCCTGTGGCCATCCTACAGGGTATGTTTGCCATGTCTTTATTTTCTTTTTCAGTCTTGGGGCAAGATTTTTCGGAAAGCTAAAAATGGCTCGCAAGTGGGGTACAAACTGGTTTGCATAAATGCATCGAAAATTTGGAAACAATTTTCTGCAAAAAAGATTTTTGGGATATGAATAAGGAGCGGTCAGCTCTATCTCTACTGATGTTCATCCCAAGGATTCTAGAAGCAGAACCTAGATCGTTCATGTCAAACTCTGACTTTAACAAGGATTTCAAACTAGTAATCTTATCTCTATGCTTACAAGCAATCAACATATCATCCACATAGAGCAAAAGATAAACAGCAGTTTCAACATCGTCATCACGAAAATATAAACAACTATCATAATTGCTTTTAATAAAACCAGCTTTAAGCATAAAGGAGTCAAACCATTTATACCATTGCCTTGTTGACTGTTTAAGTCCATACAAGGACTTTTTCAGGAGACATGCCATATGTTCCTTACCCTTTACCTCAAAACCTGGTGGTTGTCGCATATAGATAGTTTTTTCAAGTTCGCCATGCAAGAATGCAGTTTTTACATCAAGTTGTTCAAGATCAAGATCATAAAAAGCAACTATTGCAAGCATTATCCTAATTGTTTTATATTTAACAACGGGAGAAAATATTTCGTTGAAATCAATGCCCTTAACTTGAGAAAATCCTTTTGCAAATAGCCTGGCCTAGAACCTAAGGGGTTCATTGGCTGATTCAGGCTCCTTGATTTTGAAAATCCATTTACAATCAATCAATTTTTGCTTTGAGGGTTTTTGAACAAGAATCCAGGTTTTGTTTTTGTGAAGAGAGGACATTTCCTCTTCTATAGCATGCAACCATAAAAAACAATTAGGACTCTTTAACACATCAGAAAAACACAGCGGTTCTTTGTCTTCCATGTAGGATGCAGCAGCAAAGGCATATGAGACAATGTAGGAATAACCGTACCTAACGGGTTCTCTCGACACTCTTCTAGCCCTATCCCTAGACAACTGGTAGTCTCTTAGAGCTTGTGCTTGTGCCTCTAGATAATCCTCATCATCATCTGAATTTTTAGATTTAGGCGTGTCGGTTTCGGGTTGACTAGCTGGTGTATCCGACTCTTCACTGGTTTCGGGTTCAGCGTGAGCTTGTGAAGGTTCGGAGGTGTCCTCCACCTCCACGGGAATATTCCTATCTGTGGGAACATCGGTAGAACTATTGGGATTGGGTTTAGCCTTTAGACAAGATATATCAAACTCATTAAAGACAACATCCCTACTCACAATAATCCTCACTCCCGGCTCACCTTTGAGCCAAACTTTGTATCCCTTCACCCTACTAGGGTAGCCTATAAACACTCCCTTTCTTGACCTTGGGTCTAACTTACCCTCTTTTTAATGTGCAAATGCAGCACATCTAAACACTCTAAGGTTGGACAGGTTTGGTGGTTCTTCGGACCACAACTCTAAGGGAGTTTTGAAGTTTATGGCTGTTGACGGTGATCTATTGATGAGGTAGACAGTTGTACTTACAGCTTCTCCCCAAAATGGTTTTGGGATACCTGAGGACACCATAAGACATCTAACCTTACCCATAATCGTACGGTTCATTCTTTCAGCAACACCATTTTGCTGAGGGTTGTGCCTAACAGTCCTATGATGCAAAATGCCATGCAGTACACATAAATCAGCAAACTTTTTGTTACAAAACTCAAGGCCATTATCTTTCCTAATTGTCTTTAGTTTATTTCTGGTTTGATTTTTGGCAAGGCGTTTCCACTCGGAAAACTTTTCAAAAGTTTGATCTTTTGATTTTAAAAGAAATACCCATACATACCTAGAAAAATCATCAACAACAGATAAGAAATAAACATTGACACCATAGATTGGAACCTTTTCAGGTCCCCACAAATCACAGTGCACATAATCAAGGACAGAAGTGGACTTGTGTGTGCCAAATCAAAAACTAATTTTATGTTGTTTTCCAAGAACACAATGGTCACAAAAATCCAACGATTCGATTTTGTCACCACCCAAAAGATTTTGCTTATGAAGACAATATAGTCCCTTTTCACTGATGTGGCCAATCCGACTGTGCCACAACAAAGTCTTTTCAGGGACAGATTTTGAAACAAATGCAGATGCTTCGCAAACAGTTTTTCCAATCAAATGGTATAAACCATCCTTTTTAAAACCTTTCAATATGACCAGTGCTCCTTTGCAAACTCTCATAATACCATTTTCAGATTTGTAAGAATAACCGTTTGTGTCAAAAATACCGAGGGAGATTAGATTCCGTCGAAGGTCGGGCACATATCTCACCTCAGTCAATTTTCTGGTTACACCATCATGCATTTTAATGAAAACATTTCTAATACCCTTGATGTCACAAACATGATTATTTCCCATTCCATGCTCAAGGGGTTTAAAATCTGAAAACCAATGCTTATTTGGTTACATGTGAAAAGTGCACCCAGAATCAAGAATCCAATGATCAGAAACAGAAGAAGGGGAAGGGGATACACACAAAACCTCAAAATACATGGAATTACCATCTGATTCAAAATCGTGGGTTTTGTCATTTTTATCGCTCCCCTGACCTTGTTTACTTTGTTTTTCTTCTTTAATCCTCTTAAAACACTTATTTTTCATATGACCTTCCTTGGCGTAGTAAAAACACTTCACTTTCTTATCTCGTGATTTCGACCTCCCTTTACTTTTAGAACGGTGACTAAAAGATTCTCTCTGGTCAACCCTCTCTCTCACGTAAAGGTTCTCTCCGTTAGATTTGTTTTCTTTTCTCAAATCAAGGTCCTTTGAATTTACAGCGTTTTTCACATAAAAAAGAGTCAAATCATCTCTGCCATACTTGATGGCAGATTTAACATCATTAAAAGATTCAGGCAAGGAGTTTAATAAATTAACAGCAACATTTTCATCAGAGATCTTCTCTCCAACGTTTTGCAATTCCAAAATGATTTTGTTTAAATCATCAATGTTTTCTGAAAGAGATTTTGACCCTCTCATTTTAAAACTAAAATGCTGTTCTTTTAAATAAATCTTATTTGATAAGAATTTTCCCAAATACAATTTTTAAAGTTTTGTCCAAATCTCAAAAGCGTTGTTCTTTTCATCTATTTCTCGTACAAACGTTATCGGTTAAATGTAAGGTGAGGCAAGTATGAGCATCACCAAGTGTTTTAGAAAGCACTTCACCCTTCCAAGATTTCGGATACTTTTCAGGGCTACAAATTGCGGGTGCGATTTTGTTTTGGACTAAAACTGCTTCCATTTTCCTACACCACATCGAAATCAGATTTGCCATCAAATTTGTTAGTTTCAGTTTTTTGAACAGACAAGATTAGAATGGCAAATAAGAGTAATCAATGGCTAGGAAAAATGAAAGATTCGAAAAAGAAGTTTGTCACACAAATAAAACAACCCGGATTTTTGCTTTGAAAAATGGCACGGTAAAATACGTGAAATGCTCTAGTATCTCACAACCAAAACAACGCAAAAGCACAAAATTAACCGAGACAGAAATAGGCAAAATAAAGTGCTGAAAAACAGCCACACAACACACAGACAGTCACGAATAATGCAGTTGTTTTGTAAGCAGGTACGAAATTCACCAAGGCACAGATACTTGAAGTCTCTTGGACTCAAGCCAGGCTTGGGGTTTAAATTTCAAAAAAAAATACCAGAATGACAAAACAAGTTCGAAGCCGAAATAGTGCAGAAATTCGTATGACCAAGACAGTAAACTAAAAATGGGAGAGTCCAGAAAATCAGAAACAATAGATATAATACCAGCGGCAGTTTATAATAAATGGAGCAGATCTATAAAATCATCAAGAGAACAAAAAGCAGACTTAACCCAAGAACAGATTTAACAGAAATAAGCAACAAAGGTAACAGATCTAACAGGCATAAACACAAATAGATCTGATAATTGCCAAAACAGAAAAATCAAGAGAGGGTTAAGAAGCATCCCTGAGCCAGATCCTGCGCGGATCTGGACAATCGAGTGGTCACCGTACAGTTGCAGACAATCGAGGCTCTGATACCACTGTTAAGTCGATCAGCAACCGAGCCTATTTACTATTACAAATTCCTAACTTACTATTACAAACCGTTTAATAATGAACAAGAAGAAGAAAATAGAAAAGAACCTATCTATTACAACAAGATAGCCTCGGTCTTGTTCTTCACGTTCCGAGAGGGTTGTCGGAGGGACAACAAGAAAGGCAAAACTGTTAGCAATAAACGAAAACAATAATGGCAGTAAATCTTACCAAGAGACCCGCAAGGTCTCGGGCAGAATGATAAGGAAACTGCACGCAGTGACAGACCTTCATTGAACGTCCTTTCGAAAGGAGTAGGAGAAGAATCCCTCAGGTTTAAGCCAGTGAGCCTCAAGGTAAGTACAAACTCTCTATCTCTCAACAAGGAGAAGCCCTTTCCTCTCTCAACTGAGCCTCATGCACGGTGTCAAGAATGACAGTTGGCACAGGCTACCGGCGGTAGAGTCACAAAGGGCAGCAAGCAAGATTAACCATGAATTGATTCAAGGAAGAGAGAGAGAAGACAGAAGATCAGAGAGAGAGTGTAGGAGGTAGCGGCGGCATCAACAGAGAAAGAGGAGATTAGGGCAAGCTGTGGAGAAAAGAAAGTTATATAGCCAAGTCACCTAGGCAGGTCAGGTTGAACCCGGCCCGCCCGGCATCAAGGTTCAACCAGCCCAACTTCACTCCAATGAGGCCCAATCCGGTTATTCATCATAGGGATTAAATGGGCTTAGGAAAGAAAATGAAAAGTGTGAAAAATATGGCCTAATAGGCCAACATAGTCCTCCAAAACTTATATGCTGCTAAATCATATGCTCTTGCGGCCGTTCCTTCTTCATCATAGGCACCTGATTACAAACAACATTTTTTAATCAATTTAAAAGTTTACCTTTAAATTTTCCTTTTCTCAACTGAAATTTTTATAGAAAAAAATACAATTCTTACTGACATAAACTCCTCAAATCTCCCAGTAGTTCAATATGTCATCAAATAGAAAAAGTTTCAGCAAGCAATATGGATTGAAGAAAACATTTCCTGAACAAAATGGACCTCACGATTTAAAGAATGTGACGACGGCATGAAGGAGGCGCGAAGGAGGCACGGGCCGAGGAAAAGAGAGAAGAGAGAAAGAGGGATAAGAG
Organism: Catharanthus roseus; assembly: GCA_028651295.1. Taxonomy (NCBI): domain Eukaryota; kingdom Viridiplantae; phylum Streptophyta; class Magnoliopsida; order Gentianales; family Apocynaceae; genus Catharanthus; species Catharanthus roseus. The sequence continues at coordinate 993,936 of JAPQWS010000102.1, forward strand.
AGGAGAGAAGGAAGGGAAGACAAAAGAAAAGGAAGAAGAAGGGGGAGGGGCAGTGGAGGAGGACAAAGGGGAGAAAGGAGAAAGAGTGAGAGAGAAGAGAGGAGGGAGGGAAGAAGGAAGAACAAAAAAGGAGGTTCCTGGAGCGATTATGATGGTTGTGGGGGTGGCGGATGGTGGTGATGCTAGGGTTCACGGTAGTGGGGAGGAAGAAGAATGGAGGGAGGGAAAGAAGGAATTGGCAAATGGGAAATAGAAGGGGGCTGGTCTTTTGGGAGAAATCAGGGTCATTTGGCTGAGTTGTTTAGTGGAGGTTCAAAAACCGCGCAAATTAAAGAATAAACCTTCGTTATTTTGACATTTTTGTAATGATTCAATACACATTCAAAAGTCATTAGTTAGCGAAGAACTACAATAGCCATATACTTGCATGAAACAAGTATAATCATGTACGGATTTACATAATCATTGTGCTTATGGACCAATTGGCTCTTCAATATCCTTTTACAAAAGATCTTTATTGATATCTAATGATTTAGTGACTTTAAATAGTAATATGTGCCATGTCCATGTAGAATTTTCAGAATGTTCAATTTTTGAATAAAGACAAAAGCTTAATTTCAGTACTCTTGATCATCATAGTTGCCTTTATTTATTATTCTAGAATATTCCTCATATAATCCTCTTCTTTTATAGGATATATATCTTTATAATAAAAAAAGTGTATCACGCTTCGAACGTTATTCAAACTTATGAGATTTATGGTCCTTCTAGGACATCTATCCAAATAAGAGTCTGTATTAGAAAATCTTATAAATTTGGTGAAAGTATATAAAATACTTGATTCCCAACTATTTGCAAATGGCGAATCTTGTGAACTTCGAGTTCACTTATTCTTGTGTGTAGATTATATTCTCCCCCTAATGTAGGGCACACCAGTTCATCAAAATGTTAATTAGCAAATTGCACAACAAAAATATCCTTTCACGAAGCAATATTTTTGGCAAGTAATAATTAATTAAGATGAGTAAATGTTTTCTTATACATGGACTCAATCTTCATCATTATCTTCAATGATGATTCACTAAGATGGTCACATTATGTTCTTCTAGAACAAGTTAATTATATGCTTCTGGCATACTAAGTCAATTAGGGACTTCATATAAATATGTTATCAAATGATAACTTAGACAAATGTATATCAATTGTCTCGTGTGCTATATATATGAAAATTTATCATATTCTCCACCAGAAATATTTCTTAGCAAGTAATGCCAGACTTTTTTAAAGAATTTTAGATCAACACTCATTTCATAGTTCGCATATGAATATTCATAACTATCCTTTTGGGATTACATTTCATACATATAATTCCTTATAAGAAATTACGTACACTTCATGTGTACTAGTTAATTGTTTGGACTAACTTTTATATTTCTCTTTCAAACTCTGTATTATTATCAGCTTGCAGACTTTGAATCATTCTAATTCAATACCACCACGTGCATAAACACTCTTGCACTTTTTGCGATTCCATTCATTCTATAGCAAGACCTATTATGATGAGATCTCATAATATCACCATTTTCAGGTACATGAATTTCTTCTAGAAATAATTCATTGGTCATGTTTTTAAAAATTCTTCTGGAATTTTATTTCCTCGACTTTATGGTATGACCATCTAAACATTTGCTCCTTTCATATGTGAGGAGTTCATATCCATATAATCGACTTATCTACCAAGTCTCGATTATGTCTTAAACATTTTGATGGTGGTAGGTTGTCCTTCAAGGACATCAAATATATTAGGAGCATTATTGATCTGATGTTGGTAAAAAAACATGGCTGGCTATATGCTTTGAACTTCTGGTTCAAAACTTATTAGAGACACAAAGTAATTAATATTTTCATTCGATTAAATGTTTTCTCCTCCTAAGTTTGGGATATTAAAAACCAACAAATTATGAATATCTCTTTTAATATTCTTTGCCCAACATATATTATCACATCTACTTTTTGGTGGAGTAATAAAAATAAATAGTGCACATATAATTCTTAGATGGTAATACTTGGTTTCTGACCATAAACCAATAACAAAGATGAGTATATATAATAATTTATTGGTAAAAATACGAAACAAGTGCTATTCTTCATTTATAGTCTACAGGACCATTTAGTGTATGAAATTATTCTGTAGGATTTTCAACACTAAGTCAATAGACATATATTAATAACCAATATAATTAGGAAAAAATGTGGCTTTGAAAGAATTTAAATTATGAGCTTATTAGTAAGGCATCATAAATTGCAGGTTACAAGTCAATAATATATATCACTATATTGTATCGATGCATCGATTAATAATTCTATTTCATCCCAAAATAACACATTTAATCATAAAGTAACACTGGTGATATTTATAAAATAATTTACATTTCAAATTAGTAGCACATGGAATTCATAGAAATAGGAAACTTCTGGTTCCATATTATTTCATGAATTTCTAAATATGTTTTGTATTTTAATGAGACGAGATGGTAAAACTGGTCTTACCAATAATAAATTATTTAACTCAATAAACTTCTGGATTATTGAATAATTGTATATTGAATTTATTTATTTAGTGCAATACAAATAAATGGTAGTATTTGTTTTATAGAACACTAAGAGTAATACATATTTCTTATACATTGTCTCAAGATGATGGGAAATATCATTAAAACTAATAATAATATTTTGCGACACTTTGTCGAGATGAATGCATTAAAAATTTGACATTTGTGTAAAGATACACTAGTTCAACTGGAGTTTTTTAATTAGCTAACTCTTCTGAAGTTTTAAACAATCACTTCTTCTGAAACTTTGTGCTACCATGTATACATTTGGACATTTATTCAAAGCATATCCTTATGCACCATTTTTAATTGGAGATATTTCATCTCACCATTATATAATATAAAATAATAATAAATTTTAAATATAAGGAATAGAAAGAAACAATATGCTAGTTTGGAAAAAAATCTAATAACCATAATATATGTCAAGGAAAAATCATCTGAATATTTTTTGAATAATGTTGGCCTATCGGCATGTGCCCTTTCGATGTCATTGCAAATAGCATCACTAATATCAGTAGCATAGTTTTGGGAAGTAAACAATACTTTCTTATCTCTTCTTAGACGATGCTTGAAAATAATTTAAAATGCATCTTCAGTTACGAAAGTATTCACATTGATAACTAATTTATAAAGTGTTGCAATGTATCATCTTTCTCTTTTTCACTAATTTTCACTTCTAGTAAAATCCATATTGAGAGTTTATTGAGTCATTGTGATAACTCTAAGATTATTTATACTATAGTTGTGGTCACGACTAAAATCTGTTTTATAAATAAATTATAAGTTTAATGCATTCACTTTAGGGAATGACAAAAAATCAATTAGTCGGCTCATCAATGGCTCAATTTCCTTTTAGTCTCAAAAAGATGTGAAACTAATTTAATAAAATATTAAAAAAACATCTTTCTTGATATTACTACTGTAGGAGCATATTTGAGATATGATAAGGGTAGAATATTTTTTCTATCACCACCAATAATTTTCTCCATAAATTTTGATTGGGGAGAAATTCTATATGTAATAGAAGTATGCTATTGATAAATATAGAACTTTTAGCCACGATTACAGCCAAACACAACCAGTGTTTGATAACAACCAACTTCTGGTGGTTGCATAGTTGATATAAAATTGTATAACAACCAACTTGGTGGTTTATAATGCAAGTGATTTTGATGCTATAGTTCTATTAACTGTGTCCTTAAGACACTTATATCTTAATATATTTCTTTAATGGTGTCCTATAGACCCATTATATATCCAAATGAATTTGCATAAATAATCACAAAACAAAAGTATAATTTTTTTTGGGTTTAAAATATCATGAGGCAAAAGCTCAAGTCTTATAATCGAGATATTAGTAAAAGAGATACCTCTTTGCCTTTCACCGGTACAACAACACTGCTACATAATTCATTTTTTTGGAGAAGGCAACAATTCATGGTAGAGTCTCGTGCTGATAACGTGTTATGAAACTTATTGGTGCAGTGATGTCGGTACAATAGAATAATCAATATAAAATGTAAAGAATAACTAGAAGAATATATAGAGAAGAATAGAGAGAAAAGTATAGAACTTTTATTTATTTCTTTCTATAGTGTGATTACAACTGAAAGGTAAAGACCCTATTTATAGCGCTCAGGGGATATAAGAGATAGGAATAAATTAGGGAGATAGATTCTATCATGACTAAGATATGATTAAAATTATATCACTTATGTATACATAATATCTATCTCTGTAGAATATCTATCTTTTCAGGATATTTATATCTTCAGAATATCTATCTCTTCAAGAAATAAATTTTATCTAAGATATTCTTATCTTTTATGGATATCCACGAATATTATTTAATTCAGAACAGTAATAAACTTTTTATAATAATAAATAAACCTTAATTTTTTAAAATATAAATTCTAAAAAAGTTACTATAAAAGAAAATATAATAAAGAGGGTATTAAAAGACACAAAATCATCTGTACCACTTTTGTAGACTACTCTCTGTATTACTTTCATTTATAATATATTTTTCCTTTAGGTTTATCCTTTCCTTTAGAGTTTATCTTTTATTTGGTAGATTTAATTAATAAAATATACCAAATTTATAAGTGTTACGTATAGTGTTACACAAAGTATTACAGATGATTCAAACTAGTATTAGAAGATGTATTAGATCTTAGTAAAAATAGGATTCATATAATTATCACTCAGGATTCACTAATACATCTTCTAAAAAACTAAAATGAAATAAAAATGTTTTTTCTTTGTCTATTAGTGTTATAATTTCACCATTTTTCTCTTCCTTCTCTCTAGCCCCCGAACAGCCTTGCCAACATTTCTTTGTTCTCTCCAGCCAGATCTAACTCTGGCTTCAGCTAGTGCTCGGATTCCAGCCTGAGTTTTTTTTTTATGCTTCTTTATTTTATTTCACTTTCTTTTGTTGTCTTGTGTGGTTTGCAGATCTGAATATGTAGCCAGTGGTTTAAGGCGGCATATATGTTTTCCGTTGTGGTTTGTGGTGGTGTTCTTTGGTTTGTTCTTTCTTTGTGCTTTCTCTACATGGTGAGCATCCCAGTTAGACATGTTTATGTTATCTTATTTTTGTCCAATTTCGAGTTGATGTAGTGGTCTGATGCTGAGTTTGTAGTCCCTAACCAAGTTTGGGTAGGGATTTTTCGGGTAAAGGGTAGCTTGGATCGTGTTACATTTCTTCCAACGTAGTCTTTGGGCTTTGCCTTTGGCGTTCTCCAACTGCTCTCCCTCTAAAGGTTGGATAGTGGTGAATAGGTGCCAACCCAATAATGTCGACATTTATATGTGGTTGCTCCAAATCAAGCCTTTTTTTTAGTTAGTTTGTTTGATTGTATAGCTTGTTAAATTTTTAATTTTTTGGCTTATTTTAAGTTTCTCTTTAGATGTATCTGTTAGTTGCAGCTTATAGACTGAGACAGTTTTAGGATATTTCAAATTTTGTTTGGCTATATAAAGACTTTAGGTTTGAATTAGGTATATCTTATTATTTTGTACTAATCAGTTGTACCAGAATACTTTTATGTCTTTTATTAATTAAATGATGGATGGTTTAAAGAACATGTTATACTTCACTCTTTTGTCTCTCTTGAAGAGTGTGGACAAATATTAGAATGACAAAAGTAAGATCTTATTTTTCTTTCAATTTCCTAAATATTTGTGTGACAGTAACGTATAATCAGTTTGGAGAAAAAAATGAAGAGCCATGACGTATAAATCAGTTCGGGTCGTGTGTAACATTTTAAGCAATATTCCTAATTTGATATATTTTATTAATAAAAACTTACCAAATAAAAAATACACCCTAAAGGAAAAAGATAAACTCAAGAGGAAAAATATATTACAAAAAGAGATGTTGCAGGATATGTAAGAGAATATCCTGGGTGTATATGAATAGTGTTTTTTCAGCTCAAAATATGTTCTGATAAGTGCATTTTTTTCTATATATTTTATATGTTAATTTCATCATTTTCGGTGTTTTTAATATGTAAAAGTATATATTTGAGCTAAATACCTCTTATTCTTGGTTAGGCACCCTCCGGAAGTAGAAACAATGAAAAGGAAACAAAAATGGATGAAAACAGAGCGAAAACGACAAAGACGGAAGCTGTAGGCAAACCAACAGCACCTACTGCGGATGGCAACGCAACCTACCATTGCCAGTAAGTGCCGAGAATACTTGGAAAGCTATAACCTGAGACCTACCGTGGACGATAGGCCTCACCCTACCGTCGGCGGTAGGTTGGTTGACAAGGGGCGAATCCAATCCTTTTCAAACTTGATTTTCTTGATTCCTACTCCAACTTTAGCTTGGAGTTCTTGTATTTTTACCTCTATATATAGGGCTTTTATGCAGCCATTGTAAGACACAATTTAGATAGAATAATATAGTTTAATAGACAATTACTTTAGATAGATTGGGTTAGATTAGATTTTAGATTATGAGTAGATTAATTAGGTTAGATTAGTTAATCACTCTTTAAAGTTCTAGCTTTTATATTTTCTTTAATTATAGAATTTCAAGTTTTGTGCAAGATTTACTTTCTTGGATTCAAGAATTGAAGACTTTGATTCAAGGTTTCGTTCTTTGACTTGGTGACTCGAGAGACGATCTTAGAAGACGTTCGGGATTCGACTTCGGCTTCAAGGCTAAAATGCTAAGCTTTCTTTTACTTTTCTTATTATTGAATTCTTTTATTAAAATTTCAGTTTTATTAATATGAGTAGCGAGTAGTTTTTCTTGTTTGGATTTGGGGGTAAACCCTAATTCTTGATTATGAAGTTCTTGGTTTGATTTCTTGATTTCGTTGCATGTTTTAATTTTAGTTGTCTTCAAATTGTGTTTCTTGTTAATTTAATTGTCTCAAAACTAGATTATTCGCAAGATTGTTTGGAATTGAAAAAGGAAGAACAATCTAGGGCAACCAATTGGGGATGAAATGGGGTAATTGACTAGAGATACGATATTGCACTTTAGGTATTTTATATCACCTAAATTTATGCTCATAATTTGTTACGGAGAAAAGAGATTTTCCTCTATGGATTAGTAAATAGGGTGGCTTTCACTAGAGATAGGGATTACCCGACTTTTGAGTGATGGCCCAACTTAATTAATTCAAACTTCGTTTTTCATTAGTCTTTTTTAATTGAGCTAGTAACAAGGATTAGGGGGATTCCACCAAACAAAACTCTTGTTATTATTAATCTTTTAAAATCATTTTATTATTATTTTCTTTCAAATGCTTTTATTGTTTTAAGTTTTTCTCAACGACAACATTTTTATTTGGCTAAACATTAGAGAAATGAGTAGTACTTGAACCTTCGTCCATCTCTGAGAGATTCGATACTCACGTTGAACTCACCTCTACTTTGTTAGGTCCACTTATCTAGCATTATAGTGATTAGAATTCTCCGTTTTTATTGCTTGTTTTCACACACATCAAGTTTAAGAAAAATTGTCTATTTGGTGTTTTAGTCACTTTTGGGTTTTGTTATTTTACTTTGTTATGATTTATTGTTGCACTTAGGTATGTATGGTATGGATATTGTGTATTTATTTTATTACCTTTGGAGCCTGTGTTAAATTGCTTATGCAATTTGTTGTTTTAGATAAGATACGAATACTGATTACACCATGGAATACCGATGGGCATCAATGTTAGAACAAAGAGTGGAGAACATGGACTATCAATCGACCACGTTCCAAGAAAACTGTAAGGGATACCATATGTATTCCAACCACTACGAGTCAAAATGGAGGAATTAGTCGAATGTTCCTTGGGAAGACTATAGCCAATATTCAACATGCGATGACGCTCCACCGGTGCACCTATCACCCCTACAACCTAATCTAGAGGATCTCTTGTCGAAGTATATCGATTCAATGAATGCCAGGGTGAAAAGAATGGAAGCAATTCTGAGAAGCCAAATAGCTGCCTTCCAAAACATGGAAAATCACATCGAACTAATAACAAAGAGGATCATTGAAGAACCGGTTAGTCATAAACCTAGTAATACGGTCACCTTGCAGGATGTAGAAGAACAAGTGATGATTTTTCCAATATTTATGGATGACAATGATGAAACTGCTTAAGAACTGAAGGAGTTTACTCTTCCTCAGGAAGAGAAGGTTCAACAAGAAATAATAGAAAGAAGGCAAGACGATCTCCCATCACTCAGAGAACCTCCTCATATTACAAGTGAAGCAGAAGGAAGTAAGAGAGATGAGTGCTTATCGGAGAATAAAAACGAATTTGAGAAAAGTGAACCAAAAAAGGAAAACAAGAAGTTTGCAGAAAGTCAAGAGGATCATAAAGAAGGGCAACAAGAAACAGAGATAGACGATATTGAAAAGAGTGAGGGAGTGAACCCCCTTACTCACAATACTTTGTTTCTTTGATGATTCTTTATGTATGTAGGACTCGTGCAAGTGACTCAAGGAGAACAACGAGGAGAGGAAACCTCTCAAGGAGTTCAAAGGAAATCTCGAAAACAATAAAAGAGAACAATCCTCATACTATAAAAATGCACGAATGAGTTTTTCTCCAACCTTAACCCTCATTAATCTTCTATTTTCCTTAAAAGAGTTGAAATTATTTGAATTTTATAAATATCTTTCTCAAACTCGATCTTAAAATTCTGAATTCTCGTCTTATATGGGGTTTCAAATTCTTTCACTTCCATTTCAAGGAGTTTCTTTTTCTTTTCATTCTTTTATTTTTTGTCTTCTTATTTTCTTTCTTTTCTGTTTATGCTTTCTTGTTTTATTTTCTGCTCTTTATTTGTTTTTCTTTTTCTTTTATTTTTTTTATTTTTGTATGGGGATCACTTCCTATATGCTTTATCGCTTTATTTCTACGGGATTGCTTCCCCTATATATCTATATAGTTTTTATGTTTTTCTTTTAGTCTAACCCCCACATTGAGGATAATGTGATTTTAAGTGTGTGTGCCGGGGGGGAGGGGAGGGGGAGGAGGGGTTTATTTCTTGTTTTTTTAAGTTTTTTTTTTTTGTTAGTCTCTTTTTTGTTTTCGTTTTTGTATAAGTGTTTTCTGTCAGTCTCTTATTCTAAAAATTCCAAAAAAAATCAGAAAATTAAAAAATTAAAAAATATTTTATTTTCTTTTTTGTTTACTTTCTTATTTAAAAATCCAAAAATATTTTATTTTCATCACTTTTGATAGAGTTTAAAACTGAAAAATTCCTTAAGTTTTCAAAAAAGGCAAATTACTTAATTACTTTGAAACCCATATTTACTAAAGTTTTACTTGATCAATGGCTTTTATGCACTTTTTAATGTTGTTGGATAATAGAAATTTAAGAATCTTGAGTAAATACCACTATGATAATAATTTTTGAACTTTGCCTGCAATTTCATGATTTTTTTGTCTTTAAAAGCAAAGTAGTCTAGTCTAGAATGTTCCCGGAGATAATGGTCTTAGGCCTTCTTTGAACTGATTGAGCCTTTCTTATCTTATATCCTTTATGAAATCAATCCCTAGTTCCCTTCTTGTGTCTTCAAGCTAAGGTTATACTCCCTTCTTTTCTTTGTTCTTTTAACCTCACTATACATAGACCTTAATTTGTGAGCTAATGGTTAGTACGGACTTTTGGCCATTTTGAGTGAACCTCGATTCATGAGCTATTGGTTAGTATAGACTTTTGGCCATCTTGAGTGGAAGAAATGAGTAAGTGTGGGGTCAAAAGTGGCAAAGAAAGAAAGAAAGCCCTAACGTATAAAGAAAAAGGGTACTGTTGGGTATTTTTCATGTATTCGGTAATTTTGGCTATTAAAGAGAAAATTTTTTTTTTTATTGATGCTTGAAGGAAAAAAGTGAAAAAAGAGAAAAATCCAAGAAAAGATAAAAAATATGCAGAAAAACAAAGAAAAATATATATGCCTTATTGTATAGTAAAATCTTGAAAAACTCAAGTATCATCTCTCTCTAAAGTACTTCTGTCATTATTTAAAATTTTGAGAAAAGTATGTTAGATGGGGTTGTTATAGAAGAAGAATGAAATTAGTTGTACAAAGATAAGTGAGAAAGTGAAAACAATGGTTAGAAGTGTTTTTAAATTTCATTATCTTATCTTTTCTGTTGCGTTAGATCTATCTCATTTCTTTTTTGTCTCTTTTTACCTTCGTTTGTAACCTATTTATGTCCCTAGCCTGACGTTACAAGCCAAAAAGTCCTACCTAATCCAGGAACGATCTAAAATAGACTTTAATGTGGCTAAATGACAGAAAAAGTATGAATTGAGTGCATTGTCTTTCAGAATATTTCTTATTGCTAATCACTTAAAATTCTTCTTTTTCCATGAAAAAATGGCATGAGAAAAATCACACTTACACACCGTCAATTGGTAATGATTTTAGTAACTTATGGTAGCAAAATCACTTAAGTGTATATTTGTCTATATTTTCTATATGTTAATTTCATTGTTTTTAGTTTTTTTAATATGTAAAAGTATATATTTGAGCAAAATATATTTTATTCTTGGCTAGGTACTCTCCGGAAGTAGAGAAGATGAAAAGGAGACGAAAATGGAGCGAAAACAACGAAAACGGAAGTCGTCGGCAAAGCAACAGCACCTACCGTGGATGGCATGACAACCTACTATCGCCAGTAGGTGCCTAGAATGCCTGGGAAGTGTAACTCAAGACCTACTAGGGATGGTAGGCCTCACCTTAACGTCGGTGGTAGGTAGGCTGGCAAGGGGTGAAACCAATCCTTTTCAAACTCGTTTTCTTGATTCCTACTCGAACTTTAGTTTGGATTTCTCTTATTTTTAACTCTATATATAGGGCTTTTATGCAGCCATTGTAAGACATAATTTAGATAGAATAACATAGTTTAATAGACAATTACTTTCGATATATTAGGTTAGATTAGATTTTAGATTAGGAGTAGATTAATTATGTTAGATTAGTTAAACACTCTTTAAAATTCTAGCTTTATATTTTCTTTAGTTATAGAATTTCAAATTGTGCAAGATTTACTTTCTTGGATTCAAGAATTGAAGACTTTGATTCAAGATTCCGTTCTTCGACTTGGTGACTCGAGAGACGATCTTAGAAGATGTTCAAGATTCGACTTCAGCTTCAAGACTAAAGTCTTAAGCTTTCTTTTACTTTTCTTGTAATTAAATTCTTTTATTAAAATTTTAGTTTTTGAATATGAGTAGTGAGTAGTTTTTCTTGTTTGGATTTGGGGTTGAACTCTAATTCTTGATTATGAAGTTCTTGGTTTGATTTCTTGATTTTGATGCTTGTTTTAATTTAAGTTGTCTTCCAATTGCATTCCCTTTTAATTTAATTGTCGCGAGATTAGATTATTCACAAGGTTGTTTGGAACTGAAAAAGGAAGAATAATCTTGGACAACCAATTGGGGATTAATTGGGAAAATTGATTAGAGACATTATATTGCACTTTTAGGTCTTTTAAATCACCTATAAATAGCACTCTAATTTGTTAGGGAGAAAATATACTTTCCTCTAAGGGTTAGTGAGTAGGGTGGTTTTCGCCTAGAGATAGGGATTGCCCGACTTTTGAGTGATGACCCAACTTAATTAATTCAAACATCATTTTCATTAAAGTCTTTTCCAATTTAGCTAGTGACAAGGATTAGAGGGATTCCACCAAACCAAACTCTTGTTATTATTAATTTTTTAAAATCGTTTTATTATTACTTTGTTAATTGATTTTATTGTTTTAGTTATTCTCAACAACAACCTTTTTATTCGACTGAACATTAGATACACGAGTAGTACTTGAACCTTCGCAAGTCTCTGAGAGATTCAACACTTGTGTTGAACTTACCTTTACTTTGTTAGGTCCACTTGTCTAGCATTGTAGTGAATTTTATTGCTTGTTTTCATACACATCATGTTTCATTTTAACGGTAGTGATCAAAACCTCTATGAATCAAACTGACCACTTTAATTTCACCTTCTTTACTAGTATTTTCTTTTACTATAGAATTTTCTTCTCTATCATTTTCCTCTAGTCTTCTTCTAGGGAAATTCTCCCAGACACCCTCTAAGTATTTAAGCAAGTCTCAATATACCCTCAGAGTGAATTTTTACTTTCTTATTTCCCTCAACTAAAATCCTTGGTCCACCACCATTCAACAAGGCGGAATGTAGAAGAATTTGTCATGTGCAAATCACATGTTAAATTTCAAGGGCAAATTAGTCTTTTTATCTATTAAACCTAATTTTTTTTTTCTTCTCCTTCTTCCTTCATAGCCGCCGAAAACATCTTTCTGCAACTTTAGTGAGTACTATATGCTTTGGCCTTTGGGATCTTATTGAAAAGTTCCTCGAAAGAGTTCAAAAACTTCCTTTGAAGAAAAATTCGAGCATGAGATAAAATTCTTCCTACCTTTTGGTTACTGTTTTTATGCAAAGGTGTAGGCTTGAGTTGAGTTTTATACCTGGATATGGAAATAATAGCTTGATTCCCATTTTTTCGCTTCTCTTTGATCTTAAATTACAGACCACCACGACCCACTTAAACATCTTCTGAAACTTACTACCAATGGGGTTTCCAAAGAAGTGGGTTTTTGTTAATTTTCTTGACTGAGGTAAAGTTCTTTAGTATGAGAAGATTAAATTTTCATTTATTGGGTTTGAAAAATGTTGAAATTTTCTGTATTCGATGAACAGTGTTTTGCAATGAAATAATTCAAAAAACTAATCTTACATAACTAATTGTTTATGTTAGTTTCTATGCTTGCAAGATGGGCAGTAATTCTTTGTGTTAAGTTGCAGTGTGGGCAATAACTTTGAACAGAAGTTGGGGATTCGAAGGTGTAGTTTGGATTGTGTAGTTCAAAGGGCTTAGGTAGTATTGAGTTTGATGTAGTGCTTAATGCAAATGATGTTTGGGGAGATGTTCTGGGAGCAGATGATAAGTATTAGGAGAGTCCTGAGTACAAAAATCTTTGTAAATGAAATAAAAGGAATAAGAATGAGGGACCAGGGGGGTGGCAGGGGAATGGGAGAAGTTGTTGGGGAGCAGAGAAACACATAAGTGGTCCTATGTCTTTCACAAAGCATCAGTTAAAGAGGGTAAGAATATTGTATAATTTCATTACTTCATTATAATGTAATTAATAACATTTTTGTTATTTTGCAGTAAGCCGATTTAACAAAGAGGTTTTGCAAGAGCAGTTACTTGGAGGAGCTCCACAAGTATCGGATCAGGGATAAGAAGGGGCAGTATGTGGATGTTCAGTCAGAGGATTTCTGAGTAATTTTAGTGAAATTTATAATTAAATTTTATATAATGTTTTATAACTTATAACTTTAAATTTTACATAGTATTTTATAACTTATTATCTAGCAAAAAATTTCACGAGACCTGACAGAAGGCCGAGGAGGAAGCTGCAGCCACGGGCGCTGCTATGACCGATGATCTACAGCTGATGGCCACTGTAGCTAGTGGATTGAGCACGACCGGTTATATGGAGTGGGTCCGGAGACAACTGATCTTATAGTCGAGAGTAGTCGGGTCGCAGCTGGATTGCCACCTTGCTATTTAGAAGTGGAGCAGAGGATCATGAGGAAGGTTGGGGCTGCTGTTTCCAGTATCTACATTGCCTTCGACGAGCACATGAGGAGGTTTGTTGAGCAGAGCCACTTGCCGTACACTCCCATGCCACCGATGATGGACATTGTTAGAGCTACTATGGATGTTGTTCTATCGACATCTTCCTTGACGACAACTGTTGCGGCGACCTCAGATACGAGGGCATCTTCCTCTACTCCCCCTCCCCCCTCTATTGATGCCTCGGGCACTATCATTGTTGATTCTTCCCCTCCCACCTCGCTTTCCCTTGTCCTCTAGTAATGTTAGAGATCCGAGAATGTTTGATACTTGTATATTTTATGTTTCTTTGATGGTTTAGTTTATGGATATTTTATGGTTTGATGTTTTATGTATGAGCTTGAATATATGAATATATAAATATTGTTGCTGTTGGTTTTTTTTTTTTGTTTTGCATTTCAAGGAGTTTCGGGTTTGTTTTACAAATTATAACAAAAAATATTTACCGATGGTGTACTGACGGAAAATACCGTAGCAAACTAGGTTTAAAAGAAGTAGCAACTGAAGGAACTGACTGTCGGGATATTTCATCGGCATTATCAATGGAAACGAGTTGTCGGTATAATTTTGCAACGGAAAACTGACGTCGTTAGAAAGACCGTCGGTACCAAGAAGCGTTGGAACCTGACATACCACGAAAAAATAAAAAACCACCGATAATGTCGCTGGGGATAAGATTTGACGGCTTACTGTCGGTAATAGTTATTACTGACAACGGAGGGATAACGGCCAATAAGCCATTGGGACTTACTTTGTACTGACGGCTACGACCATCGATATTTGTTTGTTTTTCTTGTAGTGGTGGTGTTAGATGAGAAATAGAGATATTGTTGAGGAGGAAGTTGATGGCTTGTCAGTGGCTTTGAGAGGAAAGGGAAAGTGGAAGAGAAAGGAAAAGAAAAGGTTCAAGAGAAAAACTGACCAATTTACCTTTACAAATTTGACATGTGAGATGCATATGTTATATTTTGCCGGATTCTGCCACGTTGGGTAGTGCAAGACAAATTTCAGTCACACAATTTTAATTAAGAGATATAAAAAAATAAAAAATCACTTTGAAGGTATTTTAAAACTTATTTAAATAGTTGGAGAATATTTTGAGGGAATTTTCCTTGTTTCTATGCTTGTAGAAGGAAGTGGAAAACCACTGCTTGTCTTCCGTATGTATAAGCCATTGATCTTCCAATTAAGCTCCTAAAACTTCAATAATTAACATTATTAAGTTTACACTTATTGAGGATCAATAATAAGATTAGAGAGATACGGAAATTTCTGTGATGGAAATGAAGGAATGTAGTGGTGGGCTATAGGCATGCAAGTAGTTCATGAGATTGTCAGACAAACGCTAGCAAACTAATTAAATAATACCTACAGTGATTTCTTCCTAAATTCAAGTCATTAATCTCGTTTATTCTTGGGACATTAGGATGAGATATGTAAGGCATTCTTCTACATCAACTAAACTAAACTTTAAATTCACAGACTTCTTTGGCAGCTTCTCATGAGTGTAGAATCATAAGGTTCATTAATCCACCTGTTTGTTCTTATTGGCTTAATTATGTTTCTATCTTCAGACCCTATTTTATAATGATTTTCATTTTCTTTCTTTGATCTGCATAATTGTCTGCCTAGTTGACGAAACCCATCTCTTACACGAGGCAAGAAGTATGAATGTCTATTTTTTTTTAAAAAAAAAATTGTTAAGAGAAAGACTAGCTGGCCATAGAATTGATTTCCACCAGCAGCAGCAACAACCCAGAAATCCATTTCACAATTCCTTGAAAAATTTACAACCAATCCCTTTAAATTATGTAAACTAGTAAAATGGGTTATACGCTTTTGTTACTTGAACTAAAATTCATTACTAATAATAGGATCATTTTAGCAAGAAAATAAGTAGTTAATAGCATGGATAGGGGTTGAACGTAATGTCACTTGTTGGCAAGTCACCTTTTTTTCCATTCGAATAAAACGATGCATTTCAATTTTGTTTTTCTCTTCTAGGAAAAATAAGATGATGATGGTACATCGATGTTATGTTTTAGTGTGTTTCTTTGAGGATTTTGCTTTCTTATCTACTGAGTAAATAGTTAGGAATGTTTTTGTTGTGAATGTTATGACACTGAATGGACTTTTATAATTTGTTTATGATAACCACTAGGTACTTGTTCCTATTTTCAAACTAAGTATTGGAAATTTAGTATTGCAGAATCATGTATTGTGGTTGTATAAGACTTATTGAAGGTCTTTTATTATTTTAGCTATAAATGGATTTTGAGATTGATGTTATTTGTAGTTTGCTACATTAAAATTACAATAGTTCAGATTATGTCAAATATTTCATCAAGAGGGACAGTAAAATAAAATACTCAATTATGCCAATAGTTTTAAAACTATGGTAAAAGTTTTTTTACAGAGAAACTATCGCCCACGGTTTTAAACCATGGGCAAAACTAAAAAAAAAAAAAATCCACAATTTTCACGATCAAACAACTATGTAAAAAAAATGTGGTTAAAATTTAATAATAATAGAAATAAAAAATTTCACAAATGAATATTCGTCACAGCTTGAATTCGTTGGCATAAGTGTGGGAAAAAGTGTTATGCATTTTTCACGGGTTATCACCTACGATCTAAAACCCATGGTAAATATGTTAGAAATACTTTTGCCCACGGTAAAAAAACATTATAAAGAGCCTTACCACAATAACTGTAGGAATGACTATTGCCACAACTTTGGTACGATTAAACATAGTTTTATGAGCGTTGCCAAAAACCTTTTTTTTTTTTTTAATTTTTTATAGTATTGTGGTTTATGAAGTGTAATAGATTCTCATAGAATAATTCAAACTTCAATATATGTTTGATTTGAAAATCCTAATACAACATCAAATCAAAATATGATTAGTTCTAATGTTACTTTTTGGGTACTTTCTTTACAAATATAATCAAGTTTCTCCCTTGAAATGCTAATTGGATAATTAAAACGATATGCGTTGAAAACTAATGAAAGAAGAAGTGTTTTACAGGGGGTTTCTTTTGTTAATTTGTGAATTGATCCTTTTCTCTCTCTAGAGAAAAATGAAAGCATGCTAACCGATTTTAATGTAGTTTGGTGTTTCAATGAAACCATGCAAACCCATCATTCTTAAGATTTTAATTAAGTGACAAAATAATAGTTTAATAACAAAAATACTTTTTATAGTAGCAAAAATCTTGAGCTCGAGACATATCCCTTTTTTCAATATATAAAAAGAAACTTTATAATTAATAATGAATTCATCTAACTAGTATTCTATTTAGAAAGAATTCAAAAATGGATAAAACTATTTAAAATGGAAATATTATAGTAGTAGATAATAACATGTCTTAACTATTATATAACTCATTCATTTCTACTTGCAGTATATGTATATATATGTATTAGGAATGTAAACGGGAGGATCTTACCCGTACTCGACAGGGTTTATACCCGTCTATAGCGGGTAAGGTTCAAGATTTTTACTTGTGGACCCGTACCCGTACCCATAGAACTTCTATTAAATGGGTTTGGATAGGGTATGATAATAACCAGACTCATTTACCGTGTACCCGCTATAATAAAATAATATATATGTACATATATTATATTATTTTTATAATTTTTTTATGAACACATGATTTTTTTCCCCTAACTAAGGCCCTTCCTATAAGTTGTTTTTTTCCTACTTAATTCATTCTTTCTTTCTTTCTTTATCTACAAAGATTAATGTTGACGATTTATTTTATTTTTTGTTCTTATTCTGGTTTTAAATTTAAGTTCAAGAATTGGAGTGTTTTAGATCTCTATAGAACAACTGAAGATCTCGCTTTTGCCATTGCACATTTTTACCAAAATGGAGGTTCTTTCCAGAACTATTACATGGTACATAATTATTTATTTATCATCTAATTAATCTGTTTATGTTTTATATATATGTTTTATTTAATAGGAGAAAAATAGAAAAATGGTAGACGGGTAAGAGTATTCTCGGAACCTACCCGAGACCCTGGAGGGTCGGGTCTGGGTCCATAAATTTTATACCCGGCGGGTCTGGGTCTTGGTTTTGGTCCATGTTTCACTATAAGGGTCTGGGTTTGGTACAAAGAGTACTGTCCCAATCTGGACCTATTTACAGCCCTAGTATGTACATATATAAATATATATAACTTATATATATACAAATATATATATACACACACAAAAAAATTCCCAGAATACTGACCTAGGAAACCGTTTGTGATCTGTCGCTGCGGAGGGGTTACCGACGGGAAATGATTTGTCGGCTATTTTTGTGAGTAACAAGACTTTCTGACCACAAAGCCATCGGTAAATGAAGTCTCCTACAGTTTTTTGATGGAAGTTATCATGCGATGTTGGATGAAATAAAAAAATTATTTCCATCCTTATGTCCGTTGGTAAAATATATTGACGAACTTGCCGAATGCACTAATTTCCATTGGTAAGATTTACTGACGGCCCTAATGACGGATTTGAAGAAATTAATAAAAAAAATTAAAAAAAAATGTCAAAGTCCATTGGTAAGAAAAACATTTTTATATAATTTATAAAATGAATAAAAACTCCCTGAAAAACAACAAAATTTCCAACACAAACAATAATATTAAACGTTCAATGTAATTAACAATGTTCAAATAGATTAAACTAAACGTTCAATCTCAATAATATTAAGCATAACACACAAAGATATATATATATATATAATACATATATATAATAACATCCTAATAACCAACATAAGTAAAAATAAATCAAACATCCTGATAAGTCCTAGGATCACTGGAGGGCGAGAGGGCATCATTATTGCCAGGGGCAAGAGTACAGGGATATGAAGTAGAGGAAGATTGAACCGGTACATTAGGGGTTGGGACCTCCGAGTCTGCAGCAGGTGCAGGCTGTGAAGATGTCGAGGCTCCGGTACCATAGTCGCTCTAACGAGGTCCAACTTCGGCAGAGGAGGAATATATATTAAATGATTCTGCTCCGTAAACCACCTTATATACTCAGTAAAAGCATTGGAAATGCTAGAAAGGCATCCTCCACCCACGCAGCATATCCACATAGCATGGCCGATCTGAGCTAATCCTCTACAAGATAGTGACTGATCTCAGTTCTCAGATGAGCTGCCTGCAGTCTAGCTCTATATACACATCTGCAGCTCATGCCTCCCACTACTATGGCCATAAGTCCAAGATCACCAAGCACAGCTTTGTTCGTTGCCATAGCCTCCTCCTCGGCTTTACTCTTCACATCGTGAAATCTATCCTATACAATAAAATGTTAGGTAGATAATAATACTAATACAATATTAATTAGATAAACTTTAGAATATTAAAACATTATATAAGCTTAATTTTTCACTAAACATACCTAGAAGTACTCTGAAGTAAAATCCACGTACTCACCATGCTTCTCCTTCTAGTGATACTTGTGCAACTCCTCCAACTCCTTGCTCTTTGAGAATCTCTCAGCTAATATCTCTTGCGACAACAATATATACTAAATAAAATTTACAATTAACTAATAGAAAGAAGTAATATTAATGAAATTTATTACCTTCTTTGTGAGAGACTCGGTAAAGGAAGTGGAACCACCGGTGTGTTCCCCAGATCCCCGTCCCTCCCGTTCCTCATTCTTATTCTTCTGGGAAAGGGCTAGAAACCTCGGGTTGTTCTAATAATCTAACATCTTTTGCCAGTATCTCTTCTCAATCTACCGGGGCCACTTACTATCTTTCTGAATGTCGCCCATCATATCCTTTATTTGAATGCTTCCCTTGTCCTCCTAAGTATCCTGGACCTTTGACATGGGTAAAGTCGGGTTCCATACACATTTTTTCTTCATTTAATTATAATTCATAATATTATTAAATTTGTTATTCAAAAAAATAAACCCTTAAAAAGAACTTTTAAATTTGATTCATTTACCCAGAACTCTCCCCACAACAAATCTTTAACCTTTGGAGGGACCTGACTCTATGTACAGTATCCCCCTATGAGCCTCTCGTGGAATATAGAAGTGATAGCAGTGGCGACTCTCAAAGATGGATGCAATCTGTTACACAGAGATAGGGTTAGTATATATTATAGTTTAATAATGTCAAGTATATAAAGCACATTAAACTTACTTATCTACATTCAACTCCAACTGCTCCCAATAGTCACCGGGAGGCTTATTCTAAGCCACGAGAGCCTTGGAAGAAGGGGATTGCTGTGTCGATAGTTGTGTAGCTGGTAGAATAGATGTCGTGGGAGCCTCGGAAGCAGAGGTCGGCTGCGTCTGTGTCGTGGTGGGTGTGAGGACCTGAAAAGGCGACGGCAAAGACAAGGCAGCTGCATCGGGTGTGGTAGAAAGCATGGGAGTAGTAGATGACATGGAAGTAAAAGATGGCGGTAGCTCTTCTCGAGATGTGCTAACATCCTCAACATACTTTCTCTTGCGTCCACGTGCCATCGAACTTGTGATATCCATATAATAATCATAGGTCTAATAATTTTTTATATATAACATAATAAGCTTTTTAGTAAACTTTAATAAACATCTTATCATTACGAAAAAGACATAATAAACTTTTTATCATTAATAAATACGACATAATAAGCTTTAATAAACTTTTGAATAAACTTTCATAAACTTTTATAAACTTTTTATCAATATGAATACAACATAATAAACTTTAATAAACTTTTTATCGTTATGAATAATACGATATAATAAACTTTGATAAACTTTTTTATCATTATGAATAATACGATGAAATAGACTTTTTATTAATATAAACAATATGACCATTTATTAATACGATATAATCTTAAGATTCATTTTTTATGTAAGTCATTACAAAAAATTCTAAGTTTTTATAAGTTCAGAAAAATTTTCCCTATATTATGGATATTTTCCAGGCACACAGACCACACAAACAAACAACAAATAGAAATTCACACTATGAAAGAGTCAGGGCTCCCCGTAAAGCAATATTTAAACTTAAAGAGTTAGGACTCCCCTATAAAACAATATTTAAACTAAAACACACACCTCAAAGGTGTATATTATAAAGAATATGCTCAACAAAGAACAAAACTATAAGAAAAGAATAGAATAGCATAAACTTACACCAGTTACGTTTAACTTAAAGTCCTAAAGTCCTAAACGTAACTTAAAGTCCTTATTGTCACGTGTAAAGTTACAATTTTTAAACTAAAACATATACCTCAACTGTGTCTATGAAAGAGAATATGAGCACTAAAATCCTTGCACATAATACTGTAAGAAAAAAAAGAGAATTCGATTAAGTAAAATGCTTAACGTGTAAAAACATATATATATATAATCATAAAAGTTAAATACTTGATGAGTAATAACATAAGTATAAACATCACATATTAATTATTTAAGTATAATAATCATACAATGTTCTATGTGTCGAAATCATCATTGTCATATTCCTCGATTTCTTTATCGAAATCTTCATCTGAATCCCATTCTATCTAAGTTTCATCATTTTGCAACTCCTCCAAATATGTCACGACGTCGATCTCAAACTCTTCCAGTAAATGAGTGTTATGGACGAGAGGTCTTATATCTTTAATCATCACATTTATTGTCGAAGCCTCATCAACATCCACATTCTCTTAGAATGCATCATCTTGGACTGGAACATCTATCACTCGAGGTCAAGATTTTATTACACAGTCAGTCCTCGGTCTTTTGAAGTCAGGATATGGAAGGAATGACACTTGCTCTACTTGATGAGTTAAAACAAAAGGATCATATCATCCATATTTCCAGTCTTTCTGCAACTCCACAATTTTATACTGAGTATGAATCCTCATTCCTCAATCCGAAGAATAAATCCAATCACAAATGAACAACACAATCGTTTGAATTAGTGTAAATAGAAGCTCTACCTCAACTATTTATTTTAAAACCATAATAATTTGGTTTCACACACACACACACACATATACACACACAATTATTACAAGTTTTTCCCTCATCATCTCTATATCTTTTGTAAAACCGAAACTCATACACAATATAACCAATGTACGTCTTAACTTTTTTAGAAGGATCCCAAGATAGATTTTTCAAAAGTTAACTATAGTTTTTGGTGAGATTGTACATCTTTATAAACCGAAACACATTTATCAATTAAATGAGTTAATAAGGTTAATTAAATTTGAAGGTGTTCAAATAGATTAACTTACTTCAATTCTAGACTATTCTTGGATTCCTTCGCTTATTTTCTTTTGAATTTCAATCATCCATTATATTCGAATTGACATTTCTTAGTTCTGATTCGTATTTCCTGCATTTTATAAATTTAAGTCAAATCTTACAAGATATATATGTATATTAAACATGTATTAAGTTTACAACATTGATTAACTTATCAAAGGTAAGGTTCCACTTCCTCGCAATCAAGGAGAATATAATTCTTCACTACTTTAAATTCCTGATCGTCCAACATTCTTATTTTTTTTTTTACATAATTTTTGTCCTTGTTTGTTGCATATTGATAGAATCTCACCCTCATGTAGAGGATTTCCGACATCATCATTTCGTCTTACTCTTTTGGGGAGGATAGGTATGCTTTCTTCAAAGTAGTAGCTGAATAATATTGCAGACTCCTTAATTAAGTAAGCATTGCATGTTGATCCCTTGACTGTTGCCTTATTTTTTATTGTCTTCTTTATATGGTGCAAATGAATTAGTTATATAATTTAATTAAAATGATGTTTAATTTAAGTAAAGTTATGTTTTCTATCTCTCGAATCAATACATCCACCTATATTGGACGGGACGGCATACCCTCGCCCGTACGACAAATGAATCATTAAATGCTCCATGACATCGAAAAACCTCAGAGGAAATATACATTCTAACTTGCATACCAAAATGGGAATGCTTTCCTCTAATTCATGCATATAAGAATTCCTTATCTTCGGGGAGCACAAATCTCGATAGAAAAGACCCACTTCGGCAAGAAACTCTACACCTTTTCCAGAAGGAGCTATCTAAAGGTGATGGGCATCAGTCGTTCCATGAACACATGACAATCATGGCTTTTCATGTCGTTCAACTTTATTTCATTATAATCAACACACCTGGTCAAGTTATATGCATATCCATCTGGCAGTTCAGTTCTTTAACGTAATCAAGCACTATTTTCTTTTGTTCCTTACTCAAGCTATAGCATATCGTTGGCTTCAAGCACTTACCCCCACTGCTCTCTTCCATCAATAAGTCTGATTTGTTGCAATACAAACGTAGTACTTCTTTAGCCTTGATAGTATCTTTTTACTTCCCTTTTACATCCATAACAGTATTGAACACATTATCAAACACATTCTTCTCATTGTGCATTACATTAATGTTATGGCAAACTAAAAGGGTATGCCAATAAGGAAGATCCCAAAACATACGCCTCCTTGTCCAGTTGTGATCCTTTCCCCTACCATCTGCCTTGCCTAATTCCTTTCTTGTTTCAGTGATCTTTGGAAAGTCCTGGACCCTCTCCCATATCCATTCTCCCAAAAGTCTTGGTGGCGATATTGTACAAGCCAATGCCCCCACTGTACTCCAACCGCTCAACAAACCGTATGCCGGGAAGTCACTAATCGTCCAAAAAAATACGGCCCGCATTTGAAATTTTGTTTCTTCGATATGTCATAAGTAAGAGTCCTACCATCCCACAACTTATTTAATTCTTCTAACAATTATTACAAATAAATATCCAAGTTACCTTTTGTATTTCTCGGACCTAGGATGAGAACCGTCAAGAAGGTTACCTCATTTTTCATACACATACAAGGTGACAAGTTATACGGGGTTACCATTGCTGGACACGAAGAGTATGTCTTTCCCGCCATTCCAAAAGGTGAGAACCCATTAGTACACAAGCCAAGTCTCACGTTCCTTGTTTTAGCTAAAAAATCAGAGTAAATCCTATCAATATGCTTCCAAGCTTCTCCATCCCTAGGATGACTCATCATATCTGGCTCCTTGTTTCACCTGTCTCTTTTGCACAAAACTTCTACCGGTGACTCCCACAAAACATACATTCCGTTCTATTGGATCCTCCTTCTAATAAAGCATACAACCATTATCACACATATCAATCCTTTGCATGGGCAATCCTAAGCCTGATATCAATTTCTACGTCGCTTATCAATCTTCAACCATATGATTGCCTGGTGGAAAATTCTGTTGGAATCCGTAGGCAAAAATAAAATAAAATAAAACTATGGAAATCCACCAACAGGATCTGCACATACTAGAAAAACCGATTGGATAGAAATTACCTCAATGTTTTGATTGTTCGGTGTGGAGGAGATGCTTTTTACGCTTCGCCCTCTACTGGTATCCACGTGACGAACTCCTCTGCAAGCGATCGGGATGCTAGCCCCTTCTGTGTTCTGAAAACTGTTCAGAACTGATCCTGACTATGTGGTAATCGGTCGTATTTTGGAAAGAGGAGGCAAGATACTATATCGCCGTTCTAGGGTTTAGGGTTTTGTTTTTCTTTAATCAGATGAAGGACGACAGCCAAGAAAAGGTTAACATAACCTTTTATAGCTGTCAATATCAAAACCCTAACTGTCATCTAATGACAGTTTAATCTCGTCCATCTATTCCTATAATCATTGAACGGTTGGATGAGTAATATTAAGTAATTAATTTCATTTATTCGATTAAATAAAATTAATTACTTATTAACTTACCAAAAAATACAATATGGAATCTGATTCCCCTTTTGTATACGTTCAACGAATCTGGACACAATCTAGATCCATTGAACGTGGACATTATGCTCACAAGATCGTCTTCGCGTGTGACCCTGTAGGTTCACTTAACGTTGGCAGTGAATAAAAATGTCCTACACATTTATTCACAAAACATAAGTGGCCTCTAGCAAGACATTATGCTTACCCAAGTTAAGTAAATGCAATAATAACCTAGCATCAGATTTAATATTTAGTCATTTTGTCACATGATATCCTAATTAAGTATAGGGCATGGACTAAGTCATCCTTATAAAACTTAATTAATCATTTACTTGATCACTAGGCAGACTGTTCCAACAAATAATATTAATAACACCTTATTAATACTTATTTGAGCATGGCCATGCATATTTTCCAGTCTTCCTTATCAAGGGGCCCATGGATATCTCTCTCTAAAAGGAGAGGGATGAATCCCTTTCACTATCTCCAATATTCAAGCCATGAGAAGAAAATAAGCTAACCAATAGTCATAATAATCAGCTAATTAAAAGTGATGTTTGACTATATCAAAACATATTTTCTCCCCATGCAAGAAACATTAGAAACATTAGGTCAAAGGACACCAAATATAAAACTGAGAAGAAATTCTTATAACTTAAACCCATGCAATATTTCTTCTTCACTTTGGGTCATGTCCAATACAATATTCTCAATATGTATTTATGAATTTATTTTATATCTCATATTCATGATCAGTAAAACTTGACCATCAATCAACTTCACACCAGTTTACAAGATGTAGTAAACTAAGGACAAATAAGAATAGTATTTTATTAGCTATAAGGGTTTTACTATCAAGTCACATACTTGATGACCAAGAGCATAAAATACAATTAAAAAATACATGCTTCATAAATCATAAATGTGAGTCAATTGGTCTTAGGGCATATACTAACAAATTCTTCTTTATGTATGCACAAATATCATTGTACGACTTTTGAATCTATTGGTTTTCAGACTTAATGTACAATAACTCTACAGTTGTAGATAAAACCAATGTCTATCATCACCATCAACCAACGATGTCTCCATCGCTTTTAACATATCAAAAAACTTTTTTGCCTGAGGATTAGGTGGCTCTTCACGATTCATTTCTTCCTAAGGGAAAAAGTCTGGACCGACTGCAACAAATATCATCTCACGATATGATTTTCTTTCATTCGGCATTGACCGTGAACTTTCTACCATAATATTTGACCTTGTTGTACCAGCGAATTCTGCACGAAGACATTTCTTATCATGTGGATATACTTTTTCACCATGAGCTGTCTAATTATGATATAAAAGCACAAAATCCCACTCCAAAAGATGTTCCCTCACAACTTTGGAAGGTATAAACTTCTTATTTTTACACTTTGAATATGGACACCTTATCTCATTTTCACGTCTGTTGTTTGTTTCAATACTAGGATAATATCATTTTTATCCACTCGATTTAAAGGAAAACAGTCCCATAAAAAAATACTAACATAATAGTAGAAATGCCATTACTAATGCCATTACTAATACTAACAACTAAAAATATTCTATAAAAAACTAAAAATGTTTTATCCACTTGTAGTAGAAAAAGTTTGAATATGGTACATGTGTAATTTTGTAAGAGATCATAAAGTAAAATTTGAATTGCAAAATATACTAAGTATAATCCACAAATTCTCTAAATGTACAGGACAAGTGTTTTACATTGTTAATAAATTTTTTCTCACCTATTGATCAATGAGAAATATTTTGTTTAGAACTTTTATCAAATGAGATTTTATCTTTCTTACCTTCAAGTAATGCATATTATTTTTCTTGCCAACTTAGCTAACATTGAATTTGAAGCAACATATGCATTTACTTTCATAAACTATAATTTGTACAAGTAATTAGCTATTGAGTTTTTGCAAGTTTGGTATAAAAATTCAATGATCCATTAACTAACCACAAGTAATACTTGCAAAATTTCTATTAATTTATTTACTTTTTGTGTTAATACTTATCAATATCTTTGTTTTTACTGATTAATTCAATAACTAATTACACTTTTTTAACCAAATTTTACTAATTGGAAAAATAATGTGAAATTTATTTTAGTTGCGAATCTTCACGCAAGTAAATTATAACTTCATTTGAAGTAGTTCTATTAGAGAGAATATAAACAACTTCTTTGTGCATTTCCTATCACATAAACTTGTACAATTGTTTTTGTAAATGCTTCTATAAATACTTTCTATAAGAAAATGTTTTAATGAAAAAGAAAATACTTTCTACAAAATGCTTTCCATAAATCTTTTAACAACTCTTAAAATACTTTTAACAGCGAAGAAAAATCTTTATATAAAAATACTTTCCATAAATATGACAACCATTAAGAAAATTTAACATAACATCCATAGATAGCAACGGCAAAAACAGATGGGAAATCAACTAAAAAGCAGAAAAAATAGACCTCAAATAACTATTACTTAACATAATTCCCGCAAAAACTATTAATTAGCAAATAAAAAAGTCAAAAAACTATTTCTTTATAAAAATTCCACACCAAAATAAATGGGACAAAAATAAGCATATTCTTGTCCATATATATAAATGCTAAAGAATGTATGTAGTTCTTGAATCCTTACCTTTTTAATAATCAAATTCAAATCAAAGTTTCGTTGTGCTAAAACTATCCAATGAAATCTTTTTTATTCTAACTTTATCTTTTTGTCCCTTTAAAATTAGAGACTTTATTTCATATCAAAATATAAGTATTTCCTTTGTTTGATTAATATTTTCAAAGGTCCAATCTTAATTGTTTATAATCCTCTTTAATTATCCTCAATAAACTTTTTCATGTGAAAATTAAGAGTTTGATTATATAATTACTATAACATGAATTAACAATCCGTCATATGCCAAATGACTGACAAAGGTATTGTAAAATTCGTGGTCTTAGCCCATGGACCTAGACTACTAGCTAGATGTTGATGTAAATGTTCTTTAGAAAAACATATGATTGGATGCCTAAGCAGGGACCACCCATGACATCAATTAATTAGAGGTTGATTTTTTCTTAGTTTTTTTGTTTAGCAATAATATATATGTATCAGTTTTATTGATGATGATTAAATTAGCTCAACCTAAATGGAGATTAAATATTAATTTTTAATTATTTTTAAATTTGAAGACCTATATTTTCTCTCACAAATTATTAACTTTTTACGAATTGCAAAATAAAGATTACAACAAAAAGGCAAATTAAACTCTTAATCAAGTTGATCCTAAAACATTTCACTGTTAGTTCTTTTGAAGGATATAATCACAACAAAGTTTTCTTTACAGTCAAGGTTCGGACATATGAAACATATAATTTCCTCTCATTGGACCAGTAACAATGCCAGACAGTTAAATATTTCGGACGCAGAATTAAAATATAAAAATTTTATATGTTAATTTTACAAAATAATATTGAATTATTATTTCCTTAATAACTTAATTTTAATTGGAAAATAACTTAATTTTCTACCCACATTCAATCACAAGCATTGAAACTCAGAAACATGCAAAATTATTACTTCCCCTGCTTCTCTAACAATTTTTTTTTTTTTTGTACAACCAAGAATATCAGTTAAAGAGAGAATCAATTAAAAGGGACCTAATATATCGACTATTTCTCTTTCTCCGAGCAGCAAGGTGGCTGGTGTCGGTTGTTTTGGCTAGTTCTCGGTGGCGAATAGTACCCGCAATAAGTTGAGAGAGAGAGAGAGAAGAAGAAGAAGAAGATTACAAAGAGAGAGAGAGAGAGAGAGAGGGGTGGTCGTCGGTGGTGCCCTCGGCTATTTTCGAGAGAGAAGGGAGGGTTAGGGGGGAAATTTGCAAAGGAAGTTTTCTGGGGGTGGGTTGGGGGTGGCGCCGGAGAGGGGTGGTCGTCGGTGGTGCCCTTGGCTGTTTGTGGGAGAGAAGGGAGAGTTAAGGGGGAAATTTGTGAAGGAAGTTTTCTGGTTTCTGAATTGGGGATGTAGGAGGATTTATCCCATTTTGTTAATTCTATTCCTTATTTATTGACGGAACACCTACAGAGGTAATGTCAGTAATTTTGATTCATAATAGAGGGACAGAGATTCCGTCGTAACACCCATCGGTACCTTGAATGTCTTATCAAAGGAAACAAAACTATGCCTAAGGCCATCGCTAACTTGTTATTACTGGTGGAAGAATCAATCAGTACCTTATATTGTTTTATGGCACGCCTTTTTCCTCAAATTCTTTTGGCAAAAATTGTGAAAAACCGACGTGTAGTTCTACACCGTAAAAAATTTGATGGGATTTACTGATGGACGATTTTTCCATCGATAAAAGGTGAATTTCTAGTAGTGTGTATATTTATATTAGAGAGAGAGAGAGAGACTTCAATTTTCTTATTTTTTTAATGTCCACAAGAGATCATATAGTATATAAAATTAATAAATAATCTATCATCTTTCAGAGAGATAGTTGATAGAGTTTTATTCTATTATAGGATATTGATGGATTATAGACGCTAAGTTGTAATGATCACATCATGATGGGAAGCTATCAAAGTTTAAGTATTTCCTCTCTACTTTGTTGTTCTCTTTGTCAACATCTTATTTTTATATTCTATATCCCTATTGGATCGACTAATGTAGATTAGTAAGTTAACTTTACTTTAAATACTTGGCATTTTTATTCTTGGTGTTCTCTATTTGAAGATATTTTTGATAAGTCGAAGGGGGAAAGTGTTGAAAGTTGTTATCACTTGTTAACTCCTCTTGAAACTTTTGTGATGCAACTTTATGACCTTACTTTCTTTGACCAATGTTTATTGTATAAATGGTCAATTTGAATTTCATAATGATGAGCTTAAGTTTTTGAGATAATTCGAAGTGTGAAAACATTGATGAAAATTTATTTTGTTACGTGCCTTTCAAAGATTTATTGTTGCGATTGATTTGTTGCAAGAAAATGGTTCAATATTTTCAACGGTTAAAACTTAACTCTTGGAACCTTGAGAAGAGTAGCTTGAAGATTTATTCTTGTGATTTTTCTTCGAGAAGAGCTTCAAGTAAATGAAACCAATCTTATAATTTTTTTACATGTCTTTATCTTTTTTCATGTATTTGGTATGAATCTTGATGCTGATCGGAAGAATCATGCATCCATGGAATTGAAGCTTGGACCAATGACTAGAGCTCGGATGAAAAAACCCAAAGCTTCCAATGGGAATAAGGATAATGGCATGGTGGTTTACATGAAAGAAGCTTTGAAGCACAAGTTTGAAGAGTTTGGAGGTCAAAGAAAGGCATCAAAGTTGTTCTCAATATACTTAATTAGCAAGGATCATTGAAGGGAACAATTTAAGGGTGAAAAGGGCTAAGAATGGGAGAAAAAGCACCCTACCACTGACGGTAGCCCTGTCCATACCGTCAACGGTAGGCTTCTGTCGGACAAAGCTTGGAAATTCTCATGCATACCGTTGTGGTAGGTTCCCACTACCGTCGACAGTAGGGCTCGGCTGAATGGATATTTAATGCATTCTAATTGAGTAGTTTTTGTTAATTGGTGTTGTCTTTTCAATTTTTAATCAAGCTTTTAATGGGTATTTTGATTAATTTAACCATAGTTTAGCTAGGTCTAGAGTTTAGTCTATTAATACCCCATTATAACTCAATGTAATCAACCATGATGAATTTGCTAAAAATTGAGAGAGTTTCTCCAATGCTTGTTTGGTTCTTCACCCTTCTTAGGCTAGTTTGCTAAGGGTTGATGTCCTTAGTATTTTGAAAAATTGAGCCTTAGATTGAAGTATCTATGGAATCAATTGATCATTCAAATTCCTTTCATTAGTTGATTCATAGAGTTTCTTTTCTTTGAATAAATTAATCTTGGGTTTTCTAAATTGTGTAATTAAGATTTTGAGGTCTTTGTTCCCTCAAGGTTCTAATTATCAGTATAGGAAAGAATTTAGCATCTTAATATTAGGTTTATGTGACTTAGTTTCTCATACGTTTCTTATTGTAGTGTTTGAATTTAAAATCCTCAATAGAGGTTCTTCAAAGAAGGAGGTGATCCCTGGAAAAGAGTATAGTCCAAAGTTACAATCAAAGTGGATCTACATCAAAGTGGCATCAGAGTAACTCCCAATTGAAGTTTGATTTGAGTTGTAAGTTGTTTAAATTTTTTTTAATTTCATAAAAAGATGTAGTACTTGATGATCTATTAAATTCCAATGAAGATCATGCAAAAACTAAATATAGAAAAGTAGTTCCAAAAATCCTTGAAAATTTGATTGATTATTCGCGAAATTGCTTGATTTTTTGTGATGGATATGTTCTCCCTTGATTTAGGATTCAATTGAAATAAGTTTTACTCAATTTGGAGATCAAGTGATTGGTCAATTGGATTGATTTGAGAATTATATGTTTCAGACTCATGACTGCAGAAAAAGTGTGGATTAATTTTAGCATATCTTATGTTTTACTGATTCAATTTAGGTAAAATTTGTGCATAAATTCATCCTCATTGAGTGAGAAATTGTCTTGAATTAGTTTCATGTAATTTGGATTCGTAGAGTTTTAGATATCTTTGGTTTAGTAAAAGGCTGTCATCATACTCTGTTTTTCGGAAAATTTTTTCTTAGCACTCTTTTGTTCTTTGTTCAGCCTAATTTTTTTGAATTTCTTTGTTTTTGATTTATAGTTTTTTTCTTGTGTGTTTCTAGTCTTTTTGTAATATCAATCATGTTTTTTTGCTCAATTCTATAATTATATTCTTTGAAATTCCTACACCTCAAGTGTTTGATATTTTGCCTCATTGAACACTTATCCAACTAAGTGCATTGATTGATTTGCTTGCTTGGGATTGTTGGCCTTGGTTTGAGTTGACTAAGAGATTGAAGAATATCATAGAAGCTTGAGTGTTGAGTGTTTGAAAAAGGCAAGAGGGTGAGTTGATATTGTTACAAGCCAATTAAGAGAGTTAAACAAAAGTGATTAGAGTGATCATCAAAGAGAGTAAACACTTACGGAGTGATTGGGAGGTCTTTTGTTTTTGTTTCTTTGTGTAATTTGTAGGTTTTATAATGTCTACGGAAGGCTAATTACCCACTCAATTTTATCAAGAAGGAACGATTGATCCTTCAAGGATGAATCTTAATGAGACTTTGAGGTCAATGCAATAATCTATTGAAAGATTGGTTAGAGATGTTAAAGATCTTAAGAAAGGTAAAAGTAGTGCCACAATAGAGCAAAGAGTTGGAGATAATTTTGTAGGAGTTAATTCACCTCATCATCCAAGACATAGTGAAAGTATATCTATTCAAGGATACCATGACATGTCGGTTCATAATCCTTATCCATTTTGTGAAGTTGGATATCAAGGAAGGCCACAAGCTAGAGATGGAAGAAGAGGAGAACAAGGTGGAAGAGGATATTATAGACCACATGAAGAGACTCCAAGACAAGAAGCATGGCGAGATGATAATTTGTTTGAAGACTTTGAAGAGAATCCTAATGTTGGCCAAGCATACTATAGAGGCTATTATGGTAATCAACAAGGGGATAGGGCTCTAGATAAACTCAAGTAGAAGGTGCAAAGCTTCAAGGGCAAAAGTGATACAAATGTATTCCTTGATTGGGAACGGCAATTGGAGAATTTATTCATGGTAAGGAACTATTGTGACATTGTCAAGGTGAAGCGAGTCATAGCCAAATTTTTGGGTTATGCACTAACATTTGTGGGAAAGAGTTGTCACTCAAAGGTTGAGAAATGGTAGACCACCGGTAGAAACTTTGGCAGATTTGAAGACACTCATGAAGGAGAGATTTGCACCTGAACATTATTATAGAGAGCTTAACTACAAGTTGATAACTCTTAATTAAGGAAACAAAAATGTTGAAGAGTATAGGCAAGAAATTGAATTACACACTTTGAGATTGAGCTTGGAGGAAGACAAAGATACTTCAATTGCTAGATTTCTAAGTGGCTTCAATAGAGATATTGCTAATCAATTAGAATTGTACCGTTACACCACTTATAAAGACATGTGTCATTTGTCTACCAAGATTGAAAACCAAAGGAAAATGATTGGCTTATCTAAAACTAATCTTCCTTTTTCAAGGAGTGTGGTGTCTAAACCTCAAGCATCAACTTGCAGAAGTTGGCCAAAGAAAGAAGATACACCTAAGGTGGCTTTCAAGATAATCCTAAGCCTAAGGTGGAAGAAAAAGGAAGGTTTATTACCAATCCAACAAGGTGTTTCAAGTGCAATGGTGTGGGACATAGCCATAAATTTTCCTACCAAGAGAACCTTGATTTTAATGAAGAATTGAATGGTTAGATTGAAAGGGAAGAAGATGATTTCCAAGATGATATTGTTGACAAGAAGGAACACAATAAAGATCAAGAGATTGATACTTATTAAGCCATTCAAAAGGGATTGAGTTTGGTGACCATTAGAGCCTTGTCTACTCAAGTCTCAAAGGAAGAAGCAAGTGTCCAAAGGAAAAACATCTTTCACACTAAATGTTTAGTGGGAGGTGAGATTGCTAACGTTATCATAGATAGTGGTAGTTGAACCAATGTGGCTAGTACATATCTTGTTAAGAAATTAAACTTACCTCTCATTCAGTATCCTAGACCCTATAAGCTTCAATGGTTAAATGATAGTAGGGAAGTGAAGGTAATGAACAAGGGCTAGTATCTCTTACTAAAGGGTCATATCATGATGATATTCTTTGTGATGCTTTTCTTATACATGTGGGGCATTTGTTGTTAGGGAGTCCTTTGCAATATGATAGAAAGGCTATTCATGATGGTGTGAAGAACACCTACACTTTTGAAAAGGATGGGAAAAAGTTCGTGTTGTATCTCTTGACTCCTAGTCAAGTCTTTGAAGAGCAAAAGAAAACGAAGAGAAAAAGAGAGACTAGAGAGTGAGAAAAAGAGAAAGACCATTAAAGAGGGAAAAAGAGTTGATGAAAGAAAGTTGAGTTTGGAAAATCCTAGAGAGGAAAAATTTAGTATGAGACAAGAAAATAAGTGATCAAAAGAGTGATAGTGGAAAGAGAGAAAAAAGGTGCTCTATGGAAAAGAAAAAGAAATCATAGAAGGCATTGAAAAAGAAGAGATGGTTTTACTCCTCTATTGCAAAGGTAATTTTGTGTCTACTAATGATCATTTATCTTCTTTGTTTAATGCCATAGAGAAGATTATTGAGGAATACAAGGATGTCTTTCCCGATGAGTACCCAGTGGACTTCTTCATTTAAAAGGAATTGACCATCAAATTGATTCGGTACCCGGAGTGGTGTTGCCAAATAGACTGACCTATAGGAGTTCCCCCGAAGATACTAAGGATCTAAGGAGACAGGTTGAAGATTTTCTCTCCAAGGGTTATGTGTGAGAAAGTTTGAGCCCTTGTGTCGTTCCTGTGATGCTAGTTCCAAAAAAAGATGGTATGTGGTGTATGTGTGTAGATTCTAGAGCCATCAATAATATTACAATCAAGTGTAGGCATCCTATTCCTGAATTAGATGATGTACTTGATGAATTGCATGGTTCTCAAATATTTTCTAAAATTTATTTGAAATCAGGTTACCATCAAATTAGAATGAGGGAAGGGGATGAGTAGAAAACGGCTTTCAAACAAATTTTGGTCTTTATGAGTGGCTAGTTATGCCTTTTGGATTAACTAATGCTCCTAGTACATTCATGAGACTTATGCATTATATGTTGAGACATTTCATTGGTAAATTTGTTCTTGTCTATTTGATGATATCTTGATCTATAGCGAATCTTATGAAGATCATTTGCCTCATTTGAAACAAGTTTTGTTAGTTTTGAGAAGTGAGAAGTTATATGCTAACCGTGGAAAATGTGAGTTTTGTTTGGAAAAGGTGACTTTCCAAGTTTACATAGTTTGCTCTCAAGGACTTCAAGTAATCAAGAGAAAGTGAAAGCCATAAAAGAATGGCCTACTCCTAAGAATGCATCCGAAGTGAGGAGCTTTCATGAATTGGCAAGTTTCTGTAGGAGGTTCATCAAGGATTTTAGCACCATTGCTAGTCCTTTGATGGATGTGATTAAGAAGATGAATGGTTTCAAATCGGAGGAGAAGCAAGAGAAGTCATTTGAATTGCTAAAAGCAAGATTGAGTAGTGCACCTTCCCTTGCACTACCTAATTTTGAGAAAATGTTTGAGATATAATGTGATGCCTCGGGTGTGGGCATTAAAGGAGTCTTAATGCAAGAAAAGAGGCTCTTGGTTTAATTTAACAAGAAATTGATCGGTGCAGCATTGAACTACACTACATATGATGAAGAGCTCTATGCACTTGTGAGGACATTGAAGCATTGGCAACATTATTTGTGGCCTAAGGAGTTCGTGGTGCCCACAGATCATGAGTCCTTGAAGTTTCTCAAAGGACAACAAAAGCTAAATAAGTGGCATGCAAGATGGATGGAGTTAATTAAGACCTTTCCATACATCATTCGATAAAAGAAAGGTAAAGAAAATATTGTAGCCGATGCATTGTCGAGAAGATACATCTTATCTCTACTTTGCAAGCTCAAATTCTTGGTTTTGAGATGCTTAAGGATTTATATACTAGTGATCTAGATTTTAAAGAAATATTTGAGGATTGCTTGCTTTACGTGTTTAATGATAAGTACTTCATACATGATGGTTTTCTTTGTCATGAAGGTAGATTGTGCATTCCATCTTGTTTCACTATGTTGTTATTGGTTAAAGAGGCTCGTTGTGGTAGCTTAATGGGACATTTTGGTATTCTTAAAACTTATGATATCTTGCATGAACATTTCTTTTGGCCTCACATGAGAAAAGATGTTGAAAGATTCATTGGAAATTGTTTAGAACGTAAGAGGGGCTAAATCTACTTCTTTGCCTCATGGTTCCTATACTCCTTTAGAAGTGCCTAAAGCTCCTTGCGTTGATATTTCTATGGATTTTATTCTTGGATTTCCTAAATCTCCTAAGGGAATGGACTCTATTTTTGTTGTGGTAGATAAGTTTCCTAAAATGACTCATTTTATACCTTTCTAGAAAACTGATGATGCTAGCTATGTGGAAAACTTGTTCTTTACTTGGGTAGTGCAGTTCCATAGAATTCCTAGAACTATTGTTTCGGACCATGACACTAAGTTCCTTAGTCATTTTTGGCGTGTTTGTGGAGAAAACTTGGCACTAACTTATTGTATTCTACAACTTGCCATCTACAAACTGATGGCCAAGCGGAGATGGTCAATAGGACCATTGGGAAACTTCTTACGGCTGTCCTTAAGAAGAATTTGCGCTAATGGGAAGAAGTCATTCCTCATATCGAGTTTGTGTATAATAGGGCTACAAATTCTACTACCTCATTTTCTCTTTTTGAAGTTGTTTATGGTTTCAATCCCTTAACTCCATTTGATTTTTTTCCTTTGCCTATAGATCATGTTGTGTATGGATAGAAAACGGAAGGAGGAGTTTGTCAAATCTGTTCACGCTAAGGTGCATGAAGCTATTGAGTCCAAGAACAAGAAATTGGTGGCTTCACAGAAGGAAACGTGTGGTAGTTGAACCCCATGATTGAGTTTGGGTTCATCTTCAGAAGGAACATTTTCCTTCTCACCGTAAGAACAAGCATGATGATTGTGGTGATGGACCTTTTCAAGTCCTAGAGCATCTTAATGGTAGTGCTTATTGAATTGATCTTCCGGGTGAATACAATGTTAGTGCCACCTTTAATGTTTCTGATTTGTATCCTTTTGATGTGGGTGAAGATTCGGGGACGAATCTTTTCAAAAGAGCGGTGGATGATGCAGATTGGAAGAGTCAAGAATCCATGGAGTGGAAGCCTGGATAAATGACTAGAGTTCGAACGAAGAAATTCAAAGATTCCAATAGAAATGAGGATAATGGCATGGTGGTTTTTGTGGAAGAAGCTTTGAAGACCATGTTTGAAGAGTTTGGAGGTCAAGGAAAGGCATTAAAGTTGTTCTTAATGTACTCAATTACCAAGGATCATTCAAGGGAACAATTTGAGGGTGAAAATGGGAGAAAAGGCATCCTACCGCCGATGGTAGCCCTTCCGCTACCGTCGACGGTAGGCTTCTATTGGGCAAAGCTTGGAAATCCTTATACCTGCCATCGACCGTAGGTTCCCTCTACCGTTGACAGTAAGGCTCGACAGAATGGATGTTTAATACGTTCTAATTTAGTAGTTTTTATTATTTGGCTTGACTTTTCAGTATTTAATCAGTGGTTTAATGGGTATTTTGAGTCATTTAACCATAGGTTAGCCAGGTCTAGACTTTAGTTTATAAGTACCCCATTATAACTCAATGTAATCACCATGATGAATTTTGCTTAAAATTGAGAGAGTTTCTCCAATGCTTTTTAGGTTCTTCACCCTTCTTAGGCTAGTTTGCTAAGGGTTAACATCCTTAGTGCTGTGGATAATTGAGCCTTAGATTGAAGTATCTATGGAAAAATTGATCATTCTAATTCCTTTCATTAGTTGATTCATAGAGTTTACTTTCCTTGAATCAATTAATCTTGGGTCTTCTAAATTGTGTAATTGGGATATTGAGGTCTTTATTCCCTCAAGGTTCTAATTATCAATCTAGGAAAAAAATTAGCATCTTAATATTAGGTTCATGTGACTTAGTTTCTCATACGTTTCTTATTGCAGTGTTTAAATTTAAAATCCTCAACAGAAGTTTTTCAAAAAAGTGGGTGATCCTTGGAGAGGAGTAGAGTCCAAAGTTACAAGCAACGTGGATCTACATCAAATCTCCAATGGCTTGAATGAGATCTAATTTGCTCCCAAGATTCAACTCTCTTCAAGAGGCTCTTTTGAACACTAGCAATGAGAAATATTGTAATCCAAGAACAAATGCAGGAAAATAAACAAGAAATAACAAAGAAAAACTTCATATGTAGAGGGAGAATCAACAAGAGCTAGAGAAGCCTCACTTATTCTCCACACACACAGAAGACCTAAACTCCTAGCAACACTAGCTATATAAAAGCTAGCACCTCTAGGATGAGATGGATTTGGTAATAGAACAAAAACTCTTGAATTGTGGATTCAAGAATCTCTTGCCTAAATTATACAATGGAATAAATCCCTAGTTTACAGGGAAGTGGTAGAAACCCAAGAACCCTAGGTTCTCTTAATTTTTCATTCAATATCAATCTTCAATGTTGTGTTCAATGGCTACAAAATACATACATATGTGTGTGTGTGTGTGTGTATATAGTGTTCACATCATTAACTCTCAACCCTAA
Organism: Catharanthus roseus; assembly: GCA_028651295.1. NCBI lineage: Eukaryota > Viridiplantae > Streptophyta > Magnoliopsida > Gentianales > Apocynaceae > Catharanthus > Catharanthus roseus. Next base: position 1,031,788 of record JAPQWS010000102.1, read on the forward strand.
TTGTTAGTCTAGATAACATAAGTAGATGGGCATTTAGGCTACTTAATTACAAGTCAAAATAAACTTAACAATTCAATTGATGGATCAAGGGAATTAAAAACTCCCAACTCTTCACCCACCTGAGACCTATAGTTGACAGTAGACCTCGCCTTACCATGCACGGTAGGTCGGACTCTCAACAAGAATTCCATCCAGAACCTTACCGGCGACTGTAGGGTGGACCTACCGCTAGTGGTAGGTCTTATGCCAACTTCCTTTCCACGAGCCAAGCCCTACCGTGGACAGTAGGGTGTACCCTACCTCCTGCGGTAGGGCATATACATTCTTCCCTTTGATTTTTTTTGAAGCTTCTAGATCTTCCAAACTTATTTCTTTGGCTTCCTCTTCTTGCACTATGGACATTAGGAATGTTTTTGTGCTTTCTTGATCTTCAGTTTCTCCTTTCCAATTCCTTCCAAGTATAATCTTAAAGGTCCTTCTGTGCAAAGCCACTATTTCTTCGTTCTTCTATTCTAGCTTCCTTGCCCTCCGCATTGTAGCTAGTCCTTGGAAGATCTTCATATTCTTATGCTTAGCCCAGGTCATAGAGTCAAATCTATTCATTTTCATTGAATGCAGAATAAATGTATATGGGACCGTCATTACCCATCTTAAATGCCTGGGAAGGATGGGAGGACAAGTGAAGTACGAGGGCGAGGGATTTAATGGGGCCTACCGTTGATTGAGGAGAAGTACTTGGAGGATATGGTGAAGTATTGGGACAGTATATGGAGAAAATCTATGCATTTTCATTGAATGCAGAATAAATGTATATGGGACCGTCATTACCCATCTTAAATGCCTGGGAAGGATGGGAGGACAAGTGAAGTACGAGGACGAGGGATTTAATGGGCCCACCATTGATTGAGGAGAAGTACTTGGAGGATATGGTGAAGTATTGGGACAGTCCTCTGTTCAAAGCCTAATCCCAGTAGAATAAAAGGAACAGGAATGAGGAATGGCTGGGGGGAGGGGGGAGCAAGGATCCCAAAAGTACACTGGTGGGTCCATTTCCTTCACCAAGTCTCTTGCGAAGAATGTAATAACTTTAATTTATATTAGTTCTTTCAAATAATTAATTTTAATGAAAGTACATTAATTGTATTGTTGTTTTGCAGCGAGCGGCATTATCTTACTAGTCCTCGAAGAGTAAGGAGTTGGAGGATCTCCACAAGCATCCCACGGGAGAGAAGAAGGGTGAGTATGTAGATTTTCATTCCCAAGTGTTTTGGTTTAGTTTGGTGAAAAGTTAAGGCTATATAATTAATGTTTTTAACTTAGTTATTTAAAATCTATATAACATTTTATGACTTATTATTATCTAACTAAAATTTTATATTGTTGGAGAAATTTCACGAGATAAAGAAGAAGGCCGAGCAAGTGCTGTTTATATGGAGTTGTGGAAAATTAGCTACAGATTTACCATGGTTTTTAAACCGTGTGTGATAAACTGTGAAAAATGCAAAACACATTTTCCCACCACTATTGCCAACGAATTCAAACTCTGGCGAATATGCATTTGTAAATTTTTATTTTCTATGATTATTAAATTTTATTTACAGTTTCGTATTGGTAGTGGTTTGATCATGAAAATAGTGGACTTTTTTCTTTCTTGAGCTTTTTCGCACAATTTAAAACCACAGAAAATAGTTTGTGGTAAAAAAAACTTTTGATCCCTTTTTAAAACTGTTGGCATGATTTGAATATTTTATGTTACTATCCCTATTGATAAAATATCCGAACTATTGTAATGTAGCAAACTACAAATAACATCAATCTTAAAATTCATAAATAGATTAAACAATAAAAATTCTTTGATAAATCTCATCCGACCACAATACATAATTCAACACTAAATCTCCAAAACACATGTTTTAAAATAGGAACAAGTACCTAGTGGCTACCATAAGCAAAATACTAATGTTCATCCAATATCATAATATTCCACAACAAAAAAAAAACAATCCCAATTGTTTACTTAGTAGACAAGAAAGAACAATCCTCAATCGACCACACTAAAACATAACGGTCCCTTTCTTCGAAAAAAACACACACACATGCACACAAACATAACATTGATGTACCATCATCATGATATTCATCTTGCAAGGGAAAACAAAATTGAAATGCATCATTTCATTCTTTGATTGCAATTAAACATAACAGCAATAAACTACCCAAAATATATAATCATAGACAAAGGCCAAAACACTAAGATATAACAATCTCTCTCTGAATTCACAAACTAAAAGACCAAAAAGGTATAATAAACTTTCTTGTCCAAGAATATGGATTTAGTATTATCACATCGCTAGCAAGTAAAAATTAAATATTTATCAATACATGCATTTATCAAACTATGTGAAGTACCTTTCCTAAGAGTAGTTCCCAACATCTCAAAGTTTCAAGTTCTCATTTTCTAGCACCTTCTTGCTTCAAGAGAAACTTCATAAATGATATTTATAGAAATACTTTTTTTAATTTGTTATTATTGTATGTTACAATTCATAACATAATATACCTTTCCAAAGCAATGTCTTTTCTAATCATATGAGAAAGGAAGAATTTGCATCAAAACAACACCTAATCAGCAACAACAAATAACAAAATTGGGTAAATCCAAACATTTCTCCTTTTAAGAAATCAGTGGTACAAAAATAAATACAAAATAATGCATAAAACTTATTTGTGTTTGCCTTAGAAGACCCATATCAAACTAGAAACAAACAAGGAATAACATTAGAAAATAAGGAAATCAAAGGCTTCCTAAATGGAATATTGATTCCAAGAAATTTTTACAAAGTACATTGGTATACCTTTGCCAAAAACTGGATAGCAGTATTAGGAAAATATTAAGAAACCATGAGAGGTCGAGAAACCATTTCAAACAGAAGGTGGTGGAATTGCTGAAGGCCAAAATCAGAAGGAACTATTATACCATTAATCCAACAAACATGTTACCAAGAGAGCTAAACTAAACGTCAACCACCAAAGACTCTAATCAAGTAAAAGAATCCATTAGATGCTAGAACCACCTAGAAATGCAAACCAAGCATAATTCAACCATTAAGTTTTCAGAAGAAAACTAAGAAAGCATACTATAATACAAAACATCAACAAAGGTCCTTAGATTTTCTTGGGCTGCAATAAACAAGAAAGAACCTAGGTGAGAAGATTAATCCATGTCTTCCTAAAAGGACCAATGGTTTCAAGGAACAATTTTAGACATACAGGTCCCACTCTCTAAATTTGATATGAACTGGATGGTTCTATCATCAATGGAAGTAAAAAAAGGACCATGACTAGAGCACAAAGGAAGAGACTCAAGCTTCAAGAAGATAAGCAAAGGAAGAGACGTAAGCGTCAAGAAGATAATGCCATGATTGTTCACATAATAGAATTTGAAGAGTAAATATGGAGAGTTTGAAGGTCAAGAGAAGCATCCTAAGTTGTTTACAATGAGTTCAATTATCAGGGATCCATCAAGGGACAATTTGGGATGAATTTAGGATAAGTATGGAAAGCTAGCACCATATCGCTGGCGGCAGGGTCACCCCTACCATCGTCGGTAGGTTTCTGTTTGGAAAATCCTTGGAGTTTAACTAACTACCTCGCCCAGTAGGTCCCGAGAGTGGCAAGGCTTAACTACCTTTTTGGGCGGGAATTTGTAATGCAAGTTAATTTTACAGCTTTTAATCACAGGGCTTATGAGTACTTCAAGCCCTTAAACACTTTCTTAGTTAGGGTTAAGGCTCGACACATATAAATACCCTATTATAACAATTTGTAACTGACTTTGAAGTTGAATGAATTTTGCTAAAATTCTTGGGGGAGAAACTCTCTTAGTCTCTAGTCCTTCCCCTTGCTTAGATAGTTCACTATCTTAATTCCTTTCATTGGTTGAGTCTAGAGTTCTTATTCTTGATTAAATTGATTCTAAGGTCTTCTACATTGTGTTGTAGGGGTTTTGAGGTCATAGTTCCCTCAAGGTTTTTGCCATCAATTTAGGAAAGAGTTAAACCTCTCAATATTAGGTTAATGAGACTTTCTCCTCATAGGTTTTCTATTGGAGTGTGGAGCTACAAAATCCTCAATAGAGGTACTTCCTGACTAGGTGATCTTGGGAAGGATTGGATCTAATTCAAGAAGCAAAAGAGGATTCATATCAAAATTTCTTTGAAAAATTTGCAGAACAACATTAAAATAATATTAAGAAACCACCAAAGCTCTCAAAATCATGTTAGCATGGAAACAACAGAAAATATACAAAAGATCACCAATTAGATACCACTCTCGAAACCTACTACCTTCTTAATAGCCATCCCTAAATAATAAAAGATCAGCGAAGACGATCAAGAGAAATGAATCCATCCCGGCAACAATTTCAATTAAAACTTAACGAAGACACTCGTAATGTTCACAAGTAGCATATGAAAAACATAAAGGAGGAAGATGAAGTGGCAGAATACACCTTACAAACAAGGATGAAAAGAAGTCTTCCAGGAAATAAAATGAGCACTAGACATACACGCAAATACTATTACCATTGAGATAAAAGCATAAATGAGGTTGCATTTCAAATCCATGTTATATATTACTAACAATACCATCTTCTCAGAAATAAAAGTTCTCCTAATTATCTGGTTTTTGTTCTGCAATTTTACCCGAAAAAGAAAGTTTGGGTAAAAGAAGGGTTTGGTTTTCTCTTCATGATATGAACTAGTATGATTAAGAGACTAAGCAGTTAGTTTAAGGACCAACCACAAAGAATATGAGGAAAGGCATAGCTAAAGGAATGGTAACATTTATTTAAGAATTCATGAGGGAGGGTTAAAAGTGATCAACCTCCCAGGTTATTTATGATTCATGTCCTAAGAAAGGAACAACCAGTGGAGCAAGTTGCAGAAACAAAGATTGAATAACTCTTGTAATCAGGACCTACCGTTGACAGTAGACCCTGTAACAACCGTCCACGGTAGGATTCTGGAAGAAGTCAGTTTAAGGATCAACAACCTACTGCCGATGGTAGGTTGATCTTACCGTCCACAGTAGGGTGCTGTTTTAGTGCAATGCATTGTTAAGAGGGGCTATTTTAATTCAAGTTACAGCTTTTAATTAAGTCTCTAATGGGTCTTAGGATTAACGAAGATCATGTTTAGATTAGGGTTTAGCCTAAACTCTACAAATATCCTATTATAGTTGTTTATGCAATTTGTGTTAAAATTTTATGGAGATGTTCTCGTTTGAGTTATGATTTATTTGGAATAACTTTTGTTTAATTTGGAGGTCATTTGGTTACTCAATTGAATTGAATTTTGAAGTGTGTTTTGGATTAGCGATTGCAGAGAAAGTGTTGATTGATCGAACATAACTTGTGTGATATAGATCCAAATCAATTGAAATTTGTCTCTATTTCATCCTTTTTGAATAAGGAATCTTCATGCTTTTGTCTAATTTAAATTTGTTTCATCATTTTTGAGTTATCGATTTTTTAGTTTTAGAGTGTCATTATCCCCTATTTCTTGGAAAATTTTGTTTAGTACTCTTATGTTTCTTGTTTAACCTAATTGTTTCGATTTGCTTTATTTTTTACTTCTAATTGTTTCCTTGTGTGCTTTTAATTATTTGTTGATGATCAATTACGTTTGTTGGCTCATTTCCATAGATTGAATTCTTTGAAACTCTTACACATCTAGTGTTTGATACATTACCTCTTTAAACACTTCCAACTAAGTGGATTGATTGTTCACTTGCTTGGAATTGATGCTCTTGGTTTGAGTTGGCTAAGGATCATGTAGAGACTTAAGTTTTGAGTGATTTGAAAAGGAAAGAGGGTGAGCCTATCTTGATAAAAGCCAATAAGCGTGTAAATACGAGCGAAATTGAGTGATCATCAAAGAGTGAAACACTTAGGGAGTGATTGAGAGGTCCTTTTTTTTTTTTTTTGTTTTCTTGTTTAAATTGCAGGTTTAATAATTTCTAGGGTTTACATATCCCTACTCAATCTCATCAAGAAGGTACTAGTGATCCATCAAGGATGAATCTCAATGAGACTTTGAGGTCTATGTAAAAATCTATTGAAAAATTGGCTAGAGATGTTGAAGATATTAAGAAGGGTAAAACTAGTGCCACAATAGATCAAAGAGTTGGAGATAACCTTGGAAGTTTAATTCACCTTACCATCAAAGACCCTAAGACTATGTATCTAATTATGGATACCATGACTTACCGGTTCAAAATTCTCATCGATTTCATGAAGGTGGACATCAAGGAAAACCACAAATTAGAGATGGAAGGAGAGAAGGTCTAGGTGGAAGAGGATACTATAGGCCAGAAGAGAACTATCCAAGACATAAAGAATTGCATGATGACAACTTTTATGAAGATTGTGGGGATAATCCTCATGTTGGCCAAGCATACCATTGTGGCTACTATGGTAACCAACAAGGGGATAAAGCTCTTGAGAAAATCAAGTGGCAGGTGCCTAAATTCAAGGGTGAGAGTGATCCTAATGTGTTCCTTAATTGTGGGACACAAGTAGAGAACCTATTCACGATGAGAAACTATAGTGACATTGTCAAGGTGAGACTAGTTATTGTCGAATTTTTGGGTTATGCACTTCATTGGTGGGAAAGCATTGTCATTCAAAGATTGAGGAATGAAAGGCAACCGGTAGAAACTTGGGTAGAGTTGAAGACTCTCATGAAGGAGAGATTTGTATAGGAGCATTATTATAGAGAGTTGCACTACAAGTTGATGACTCTTAAGGAAGGCAACAAAAGTGTTGAAGAATATAGGCAAGAATTGGAATTGTACACTTTGAGATTAAGCTTGGAGGAAGATAAAGATGCATCTATTGCTAGATTTCTAAGTGGTCTGAATAGGGTTCGATCTAATCAACTAGAGTTGCACCCCTACATAATTTATGAAGACATGTGTCATTTGGCTACCAATGTTCAAAATCAAAGGAAGAGGAGAGGATTGGTTTCTCTAAAACTAATCTTCCATCTTCAAGAAGTGTGGTGCCTAAACCTCAAACATCTACCAACAAGAGTTGGCCAAAGAAAGAAGCACCGAAGGTGGCTTTCAAAGATCATTCTAAGCCTAAGATGGAAGAGAAAGGAAAGCTGATCACTAATCTAACAAGGTGCTTCAAGTGCAATGGTGTGAAGCATATTGCTATAAATTTTCCTACCAAGAGGACTTTGGTGTTTAGTGAAGATTTAAATGGTTGGATTGAGAAGAGTGATGATGATTGCCAAGAAGGGATTGTAGACAAGGATGGAAGTAGTGAAGATCAAGATATTGCCTCTTTTCACACCGATGAAGAAGGAATGAGCTTGTTAATCATTAGAGCTTTGTCTACTCGAATCTATGAGGAAGAATCAAGCATTTAAAGAGAAAACATTTTTCACACAAAATGCTTAGTGGGAGGTAAGATGGATAACCTTATTATTGATAGTGGTAGGTGCACTAATATGACTATTACTTATCTTTTTGATAAATTGAATTTACCTCTCCTCAAACGGCCTAAACCCTACAAGCTACATTGGTAAAATGATAGTGGGGAAGTGAAAATGAACAAACAAGTGCTAGTGTCTATTTCTAAGGGGTCATACAGTGATGAGATTTTTTGTGATGTCGCTCCTATGCAAATGGGGCATTTGTTGTTGTGATGTCCCTGTCAATATGATAGAAAGACTATTCATGATGGTGTGAAGAACATCTACACCTTTGAGAAGGATGGGGAAAAGTTCATGTTGAATCCTTTGACTCCTAGTCAAGTCTTTGTTGAACACAAGAAAATGTGAGAAAAAGAGAGACTAGAGAGTGAGAAAAAGAAAAAGAGTATTGAAGAGGGGAAAAGAAGTGAGGAAGAAAAGAATTTAGGAAAAATCTAGAGAGGAAAAAGTGAAGAAAGAAAGAAGAAGAGTGAAGTGTTCAAGGGAGAGAAATTATGCTTCTATGCAAAAGAGAGTGAGATCATAGAAGCCATTGAAAACAAAAAGTTAGTTTTACTTCTCTATTGCAAAGGAACATTTGTTTCTACTGATGATCATTTGTCTTCTTTGTCTAATGCTATAGTAAAGGTTGTTGAAGAGTTCAAAGATGTTTTTCCCAAAGAGATGCCCGATGGACTTCCTCCTTTTAGAGCGATTGAACATCAAATTGATTTGGTGCCCAGAGCAGTGTTGCCAAATAGACCGGCTTATAGATGTCCTCCCAAAGAAACAAAGGAGCTAAGGAGACAAGTTGAGGAATTGCTTTCCAAAGGCTATGTAAAAGAAAGCTTAAGCCCTTATGCCGTTCCCGTTTTATTAGTTCCAAAGAGAGATGGTACATGGCATATATGTGTTGATTGTAGAGCCATTAATAACAATAACTATCAATTATAGGCATCCTGTTCCTAGATTAGATGATTTTCTTGATGAGTTGCATGGTTCTCAAATATTTTCAAAGATTGATTTAAAGTTAGGTTAACATCAAATTAGAATTAGAGAAGGAGATGAGTGGAAAATGGCTTTGAAAACTAATTTTGGTCTTTATGAGTGGTTAGTCATGCCTTTTGGTTTAACTAATGCTCCTAGTACATTCATTAGACTTATGCATCATGTGTTGAGGAATTTCATTGGTAAATTTGCTGTTTTCTATTTTGATAATATTTTGATATATAGCAAGACTTATGTAGATCATTTGCATCATGTTAAACAAGATTTGTTAGTTTTGAGAAGTGAAAAGTTATATGTTGGCCTTGGAAAATGTGAGTTTGGCTTGGAAAAAGAGACTTTCCTAGGTTATGTCGTGAGTTCTTAAGTCCCTCAAGTGGATCAAGAGAAAGTTAAAGCAATCAAGGAGTGGCCTACTCCAAAAAATGCATCCGAAGTGAGGAGTTTCCATGGATTGGTAAGTTTCAAGAGGAGGTTCATCAAGGATTTTAGCACCATTGCTAGCCTTTGGACAGATGTTATTAAGAAGATTAATGGATTAAAATGGGAGGAGGTTCAAGAGAAGGCATTCAATTTATTGACGGAAATGTTGAGTAGTGCACCTTTGCTTGCACTGCCAAATTTTGAGACGATGTTTGAGATAGAACGTGATGCCTCGGGTGTTGGCATTGGAGGAATTTTTATGCAAGGAACGAGACCCTTGGCTTTTTTTAGTGAAAAAATTGACTAGTGCAGCATTGAATTATGCAATTTATGACAAAGAGCTCTTTGCACTAGTGAGGACATTGAAGCATTGGCAACATTATTTGTGGCCAAAGGAGTATGTGGTGCATATAGATCATGAGTCCCTGAAATTTCTAGAAGGACAACAAAAGTTGAGCAAGAGACATGCAAGATGGATGGAGTTCATTGAGATATTTCCATATATAATTCATTACAAGAAAGGTAAAGAAAACATTGTAGCTGATGCATTGTCAAGACAGTACACTCTTATCTCTACTTTACAAGCTCAAATTCTTGGTTTTGAGATGCTTAAAGAATTATATTCTAGTGATCATGACTTTAAGGATATATATGAGAATTGGTTGCTTGTGCGTAGTGATAAGTACCTTGCTCACGATTGTTTTCTCTATTGTGAGGGAAAATTGTGCATTTCGTCTTGTTCTACATGATTGTTATTGGTAAAAGAGGCTCATTGTGGTGGCTTAATAGGGCATTTTGGTATTACTAAAAGTTATGATATCTTGCATGAGCATTTCTATTGGCCTCATATAAGAAAAGATGTTGAAAATTTTTGTGGAAATTGCTTGGATTGTAAAAGGGCTAAATCTACCTATTTGCCTCATGGTCCTTATACTACTTTAGAAGTGCCTAAAGTTCCTTGGGTTGATATCTCTATGCATTTTTATTCTTGGTTTGCCTTAATTTCCTAAAGGAATGGATTCTATCTTTGTTGTGGTAGAAAGATTTTCTAAAATGGCTCATTTTATACCTTGCAAGAAAACCGATGATGCTAGCCATGTAGCAAACTTATTCTTTACTTGGGTGGTTCGGTTCCATGGAATTCAAAGAACCATTGTTTCAGACCGTGACACTAAATTTCTTAATCATTTTTGGCGTATTTTGTGGAGGAAACTTGATACTAATTTTAGTATTCTACAACTTGCTATCCACCAACCGATGGCCAACGGAGGCGGTCAATCGGACAATTAGACAACATCTTAGGGCCATCCTTAAGAAGAATTTGTGCCAATGGGAAGAAGTTATTCCACGCATTGAGTTTGCTTATAATAGGGCTAAATATTCTACTACTTCCTTTTCTCATTTTGAGATTGTTTATGGTTTTAATCCATTGACTCCATTTGATTTGGTTCTTGTGCCTATAGATCATATTTTGAGCTTGGATGGCAAACAGAAAGCTGAGCTTGTGAAGTCTCTTCATGTCAAAGTGCATGAAGCTATTGAGTCTAGTAACAAGAAGTTGGTGGCAAAACGGAATATTGGAAGGAAACATGTTGTGTTTGAACACAGATATTGGGTTTAGGTACATCTTCGGAAGGAATGTTTTCCTTCTCAATGAAAGGGAAAGCTTGATTCCCATGGTGATGGACCATTTCAAGTTCTTGAGCATTTTAATGACAATGCCTAGAGAATTGATCTTTTGGGTAATTATAATGTTAGTACTACCTTTATTTTTCTGATTTGTCTATTTTTGATGTTGGTGAAGATTCGAGGACGAATCTTTTCAAAGGTGAGGCAGATGATATGAATCGGATGAGTCCATCATTAATGGAAGTGAAGCAGGGACCAATGACTAGAACATAAAGAAAGAGACTCAAGCTTCAAAAATATAGGCAAAGAAAGAGACTCAAGCTTCAAGAAGATAATGGCATGATTGTTCACATAATGGAAGCTTTGAAAGGAAAAGATGGAGAGTTTGAAGCTCAAGAGAAGCATCCTAAGTTGTTTATAATGTGTTCAATTGTTAAGGATCAATCAAGGGACAACTTGGGATGAAGTTAGGATAAGTATGGAAAGCTAGCACCCTTCTGTCGGCAATAGGGTCACCCCTACCATCGCTGGTAGGTTTCTGTTTGGAAAATCCTTGGAGTTCAACCACCTACCGCACCCAATAGGTCTGACCTATCCTTGTCAGTAGGTCCCGGGAGTGGCAAGGCTTAACCATCCTTTTAGGCAGGAATTTGTAATGCAAGTTGATTTTACAGCTTTTCATCGAGAGGTTTATGAGTAATTCTAGCCCTTAAACACTTGTTTAGTTATGGTTAAGGCTCGAATTATATCAATACTCGATTATAACAATTTGTAACTAACTTTGAAGTTGAATGAACTTTGTTGAAATGCTTGAGAGAGAAACTCTCTTAGTCCCTAGGGTTCTTTCTCTCGCTTGGCTAGTTCACTAAGGGTTAATGTCCTGGGTAGTGAACAATTGAATTTTTATTAGGTTGATGAATCTATGAAATTCAATTGATCATCTTAATCCTTTCATTCATGGAGTCAAGAGTTCTTGTTCTTCATTCAATTGACTCTAAGGTCTTCTATATTGTGTGGTAGGGGTTTTGAGGTCATAGTTCCCTCAAGGTTTTTTTCCATCAATTTAGGAAAGATTTAAACCTCTCAATGTTAGGTTTATGAGGCTTGCTCCTTATAAGTTTACTATTGGAGTGTGGAGCTACAAAATCCTCAACAGAGGTACTTCGTTACGAGGTGATCTTGGGAAGGATTTGGATCGAATTCAACAAGCAAAGAGGATACATATCAAAATATCTTTGAAAAATTTGCAAAATAGCATAAAAATAATATTAAGAAATCACCAGAGCTCTCAAAATCATATTAGCACAGAAAGAATAGAAAATATTACACAAAATTCCCAATTAGATACCACACTCGAAACCCACTAACCTTCTTAACAGCTATCCCTAGATAACAATAAATTCGCGAAGACTTTTGTAATGTTGACAAGTAGCAGATAGCAAACACAAAGAAGGAAGATGAAGTGGCAGAATACACCTTACAAATAGGAATGAAAATAAGTCCTCTGGGAAATAAAATGAGCACTAGACATACACGCAAATACTATTACCATTGAGATGAAGTTGTATTTCACATCTATGTTACATAGTACTTTCAATACCATCTTCTTGGAAATAAAAGTTCTCACTAATTATCTGTTTTTTGTTCTGCAATTTCACGTGAAAAAGAAATTTTGGGTAAAAGAGGGGTTTGGTTTTCTCTTCATGATATGAACAAGCATGACTAAGAGACTAAGCAGTTGATTTTAGGAACAACCACAAAGAATATGAGGAAAGGCATAGCTAAAGGAATAGTGGCATTCATTGAAGAATTCATGAAGGAAGGATTAAAGTGATAAACCTCCCAAGTTATTTATGATTCATGTCCGAAGAAAGGAACAACCAATGGAGCAAGTTGCAGAAACAAAGATTGAAGATCTCTTGGAATCAAAACCTACTGTCGACGGTAGGCCTTATTACTTCTATCCACGATAGGATTCTAAAGAAATCGATTGAAGGATCAACAACCTACCGCCAATGACAGGTTCACCCTACCGTCCCCAGTAGGGTGCTCTTTTAGTGCAATGCGTTGCTAAGGGGGCTATTTTAATTCAAATTATAATTTATAATTAAATCTTAATAGGTCTTTGGATGATCTAAGATCATGTTTAGATTAAGGTTTAGCCTAAACTCTATAAATACTCTATTATAGCTAAATTGTAAGACTAATGAATGATTATATGAAATTGATGAGTTTTTTCTTAAGGTTCTTAGACTTTTAGGCTTTATCCTAACTTCTGTCTAGGTTTTGATCTCCCTTAGTTTGATTTTACTTGAAACACTTAGATTGGGAATATCCAAGGGTTTCTCAATAGATCACAATTCCCTCTCTAATATCTCTACGTCCTTGTAGTTGTCTAGATTGGGTCTTCTCTACATAAGCAATTAGATTTTGGGTTTAATACACTCATTGTTGAATTAGAGTGTGGGAGAAAGATTAGTTGCATGAATTCAAGAGGTCATAGGCTTAGCATACCTATGGTTTCTTGAGGATGGAGCTAATTAAGCCCTTCTTGAAAGTGTAAGGTCCTTGAGAGTAAAGATATTAAAATTTGAAACATTTGATCAATTTGCAAATCAAATTTCATATCATTTGGTATCAGAGCTACCTTCAATTAAGCTCTAATTTGTTTCAATTTCTGGAAAATTAAAAAAAAAAAAGAAGATCTATAGGAAAATACAGGAAGATCATGAAAATCTCAAATAGACAAAATTGATGCCATAAGATTAGCTTGATCCGAAGTTGTATTGCTTTGGTTTTGCAAAAATTTGTTATGGATCTTAACTCCTAATGAGTTAGTGATTGTTTGAAACAAGTTTCACTCAATTTGGTGTTTATGTGGTGGGTTAATTAGATCTACTTTTGATTTGTCCAGAATCCCCAAATTGTGAACAGTAGCAGATTTATTTTATCATATCATATGTTATTCTTGTTCAAATTGGACCAAATGTGTGTCTAAATTCATCCTCATAGAGTTATGCCTCTATCTATATTGATTTGACTTGATTTGGAGTTAATTTTCTTGTTAATTTCGATTGAAAACCAAAAGGTGTTTCGAGATCTCGGTTATAGATAAAGTGTGAAATTAAATCGATCAAATCTTGTGTTATACGGATCCAATTCAATCTAATGTGTGCTTAAACTCATCCTCTTCGAGTTATATTTAAATTTTTTTGACTCGATTTGGATCTGTATTTGCGGAATTATTGCCATTTTAGTCACAGGGTGTCACTGTCCCCTGTTTTCTGTGAATTTTTAGTTAGTACTCTTTCTTCTTTGTTAAGCTTAGCTTGTTTTGTTTCATTGTTTTTGAACTCTAATTTCTTTCTTTCAGTGTTTTAAGTCTTTTGTGGTGATCAGTCTTTTTATTGGCTATAATTGCTCTTGAATTTTTTTAACCTCTTACAGTACAAGTGTTTGTTGAATTCTTCTTTGAATTCCTTTAACTACCTCAACTAAGTGTTTTCATGGAAATCTTATCTTTGATTGATTGCCTTTGGTTGTTGTGGTAGAGGAAGTTTAAAGGTTCAAAGAACTTTTGTGAGGTGAGAGTTTGGAAAAAGGCAAGAGGGTGAACCTATTTCATTAAAAGCCATAAGAGAGCCAAACACGAGAGAATTGAGTGATCATCAAAAGAGTGTATACACTTAGGGAGTGATTGTTTAATCATGTCTATGGAAGCTCAATTACCTACTAATTACAATGAAGGAACTAGTGGAAGTTCTCAGTCCAACTTAGATCCCATGAAGGTTATCATGCAATAGCTCAACTAATGAGAAAGGACATGAAGGAAACATTACTAACCTTTCTATGGAGCATAGAGATCAAAACAACATTGGATGACATGCCACTCGTCATACTCAATGGGGATATGGTAACTTCTCTCCTCATGCTAGAACTTTTGAGCATAATTCTTGTGATTCCTATGAGGGCAATAGACTTGGAACTAGAAATAGTTATAATGATAGATCTTATAAGAGATTTCTAAGGAATAAAGTTAGAAATTAAGGGCATTATGTAAATATAGATTGGAGGTTCCATAAAAGAGGGGGTGATGTTGAACGATACCATGATAGTTATGATCATTATGAGCATAGATATGGTAGTAAGAACATGTGTAATGAGCATAATGACAGTTATTCTATGGAGGGTATAATTGTAGAAGAAGTTCTCAAACATTGGGACCTACATGAAGACCTTTTAGTTACAATAATTTGAAATTACCTTTTTCGTGGGGTACTTTTCGTCCTTATGATTATGAAGTATGGGAGCAAGAAGTGGAATCATTGTTCTATTCTTATGCTGTAAGAGAAGAAGAGAAGTTTCAATTAGTGCTAAAATCTTTCCCTTATGAGATCAATATTTGGAAGGATTGTAACTATGAAAATAGAAGGAGAATGGGATTGCAACTAATCAAGACTTGGACCTTAATGAATCGAGCATTTATAATTAAAATGTGGAGTTTAAAACCATGAAAGACTAGGATAAGGTCTAGCAAAGGTTAAACTCATGGAACCATCAAAGAATGAAGAGTCTCCAAAGGTCAAAGAGTTTTCACAAGCTAAAACTGAAGAGTTCTTAACATACATGTTGTTGAAGAGACATCGAAAGAGGAACCTTGTGATTTCGTGAGTGGAAAGAAAAATGAAAAGGAAGAGTACATTGAAATGAAAGAATAAGAAAGAGCGGAAGAAAAAGAGAGATTAGTAGAGAGATTATATATCATTGATTCCATTTATCCTTTCAAAAGAGTGCACATTTTGCGTACTTAAAAGTGAGAACATAAAAGAAAATGAGTGCTTTATTGAAAAATAAGAGAGTAGAAAAGAAGATCATAGAGAAAAAGAGATATTTGTACTTGAAAAGAGCGAGGAAGTGAATTTCTATGCTTATGGAACTAACTCTTTCTTTGCTAGTGAATCCTTATGTGTGCAGAATTTTGAAGATTCAAGCAAGGATGAAAGAGGAAAGCTTGCCTACAAGTCCATCAAGACCATAAACTTTTTTCCTTCGAATTCTTACTTGAGCTTTGAGATCTATTTTCAGGAAATTAAGTTGCTTTCACTTGTATTTATGGAAAATGGATATCAATTTTACTTTCTCAACTCTCTTAGAACTCTATTAGAAAGAAACAATTCATAGAGTTTAATTCTATTTCTTGTACAAATCCCAGAGTTGATGAATACCATTTCAATATTGCTAATTATGCTTCTTATGTGCTAGGAGTTGAAGACAAAGGAAGGAACATGAAGAAAGAGCTTGGCACTATTCTTGAAGACTTACCAATAAGCCTATCTCTTAACCCTTCTCTTATACGGCGTGAAGTTTCTTGTGGAATTAGAATTGTTTCTAGAGTTTTATCTTTCTCATGCGAGCATAATTGGAGATTACTGTACTATCTCTTTTGGTGGTGGTCTTTTTCTAGTTGTGCATTCTACTTCTATGTGTGTTTATTCTTATGATCCCTTGAAAACCCAACTTCGGATTAATGATGTTAGTAGCGAACCATCTTGTTTTGATTGTGAGTTGGTCCATGATGATTCTTTCTTTCATGCTAAAGTCGGTAGCTTCTTGGAGTTTAATGGTGCCTCATTTGATGTTTTTCATGAAAAGTTTAAAGAAAAGTATGTTGAAAATTGTGATCCTATTTTATCCTTCTTTGAGGCTTTCATGAATAACTTTGTTGGAGCTATTTCTTTAAACCTCTCCTTGCCCTTTTTAAGCAACCAAGTGTAATTTCTTTGCCATGAACAAAAGCTTTCAAATTTTATTGAATCCTTGTACAAATTATTTGAAAACACATTTCGTTTCCAATTTTATCATTTGCATTTCAAGGAACTTTTATTGAAGGATTTTGAAAATCAAATGAGAACATATTTTGAGACATTCAAACTTAATCCTTTGACAGTTGTCAAGTCTATCTTGAGGAAAGAAACATTTGAACAAATTAGCACAGATTTTGTTGTTAGGCATCTTTATTGCTATAAACCTTTCAAGAAGTGGTTTTGGAAGAACTCTTGTGCATCTATGTGGAGTAAGATTCATATCTTCCTTGGAATTCTTGTTGAAAGTGGTTATGTTTAGAGAGTTTGTTGGTTCTCTTGTTCTTTAAGTGGTGTTTTTCATGCAAAGCTTAAAGGGGAGTTTGTTGAGAATTGTGATTACGTGTCATCTTTTCTTAAGCTTCTACGAAGAATTTTGATGGATTTATTCCTTCCATTCAACTCTTGTTCTTTGTGAGTGATCAATTCAAATTTCTTTTATGATGAACAAAAGGTTTTAATTGTTGATGAATTTTTGAAAAACTTGGTTGTTTAAAAACATTCATGGGATTCAATTCTATCATTTTGATTTCAAGGAATTCATATGGTTGCTAATTTTTGGCTATTAATGTGTTGTTAATTCATGTCGTTTTAAAGTGCTTAAATTTCATCTTTGTGATTTTGTGAAAACTACCTTTGAAAATTGTGTTTTTGAACTAACTTTAAGTTGAGAAATATCTTGTTTATTCTATTTCCTTTATTGACTTTCTTTTGAAAGATTGATATTTTAGATGACTTCTTAGTTCAAAACACGAGTTTTTGTGTCAACCTTTTGAATGAAACCTTCGGTGGTACTTTTCTTTATTATCTAACCTTCAAGGAGTTTTGGGACAAGTTGATTTTTAAAAGGGAATTCAAAGTTCTTCATGTTTTGATGATAAACCAAGATTGTTCTTTGTTGAATGGTTTCTTGGAGCTATTTTGGAATATTTTGCATCAAAACGTTTTAATTTACCATCTTCCCTTTAAGGAAATCTTTTGGAAACTTGATTTAGCAAATGGACTAGTTAGCACTTCTAAAGATTTTTATGAGATTTATTGGTGGATTGGAAGAGTTAGTCTTGAATGCCATTGTACAGAGCTTTTAGAAAAAGTATTGAGAAAATATTTTGAAGCTTCTTTGAAATGGAAAAGAGAAAGAATTTGGTATTTTCACTTGCCATTTGAAGAGTTCTTTTGGACACTTGGTTTTGCAAATGAAGTACAAAATGATGTTAAACTTTTCTATGTCAATTCTTTGATTTTCAAAGGAAATTATCTAGCTAAAGATGTCTATGCTCTAGAAAGTCTTGTGGTCAAAAGTTCTCGGATTCTTCAATATTTTTCTAGAAATTTGAAAATGTATTTATCATTAATCCATGAAAGGACTTTGAGGAGTGTTGAGAATCTAAGCTTGTACTACCATTTTCCTTTTAAAGAATGTCTCTTTGGAACAACCATTCATCATGGTTCTTTGTACTTGTTAAAGAGAAATTCCATTGATCCTTTGTTTACTTTTATGATGTTCAATCCTTTGCTTGGATCTTTTGAAATCATCAATATGTTTTGAAGTTGTGGAATCTTAAGCATTCTAGTCTCTACTTTTATTCTGCAAGATTCCATTATAATTTTAAATTTGAATTTCATAGGCCTTTTTAAAGAAGTTCTAGAGTCCTTGCTTGTTTTGATAATGACTAGTTCTTAGGAATGCTTATATTGTTGAATATTTTCTAATGTTGCCCACCTTTGTGGATATTTTAAGGAAAAGATTCGAGGACGAATCATTTTAAGAGAGGGGGTATGGTATGAACCAGGATGATTAAGAGACTAAAGAGTTAATTTAAGGATCAACCACAAAGAACACGAGGAAAGGCATACCTAAATGAATGGTGGCATTTATTGAAGAATTCATGAAGAAAGGATTAAAGTTAAAGATTGAAGGCTTAGAAGATGTTGATAGACCTCCCAAGTTGCGTATGATTCATGTCCTAAGAAAGGAAAAACCAATGGAGCAAGTTGCAGGAACAAAGACTGAAGATCTCTTGGAATCAGGACCTACTATTGACGACAGACCCTGTACATACCGTCCACGGAAGGATTCTGGAAGAAGTCGGTTGAAGGATCAACAACCTACCACTTGCAGTAGGTTCACCGTACTGTCCATGGTAGGGTGATGTTTTAGTGCAATGTGTTCCTAAGGGGGCTATTTTAATTCAATTTACAAGTTTTAATCAAGTCCCTAATGGATCTTGGGTTGACCCAAGACTATGTTTACATTGGGGTTTATCCTAAACTCTATAAATACCCTATTATAGCTAAAATTATAAGACTACTTGATGATTATATGAATTGATGAGGTTTTTCTTAGGATTCTTAGACTTGTAGGCATTCTCCTAACTTCTATCTAGGGTTTAATCTCCCTTAGGTTGATATGACTTGAGACATTTGATTGTGAAGATCCAAGGGTTTCTTCAATTGATCACATTTCCTTCTCTAAGATTTCTACATCCTTGTTGTTGTCTAGATTAGGTCTTCTCTACACAAGCTAATTAAACTTTGGGTTTCGTATACCCATTGTTGAATTAGAGTATGGGGAAAAGATTAGTTGCATGAATTCAGGAGGTTATACATTTAACATACCTATGTTTCTTGAGGATGGAGCTTGAAGGAAAAAGCTCCTTAGTAGTGACAATTTGAAGATTTGAAGCATTTGATCAATTTGCAAATCAAATTTCATATCACTTCATAAATTCAGAACACTATTATACATATTAAAACAAAACTCACAAGTTCCATACATAAGGTGAACATAGTTGAAAAATGAATAAAGTGGAGAAACAACACATAAGTGTAGAAAAAAAAAAAGCTATTTTGAAGGTTATTTAACTCCATCAAGAAGACTGATATGAAGTGCAAGTACGGCTTTTTTTCTCATCATAAACAAAGAATTTTCGACCAGATCAAATGAAAGGAAATATAATCGATTATCCACTAATACAGGAATTTCTATTAATAGTGTTTTCATGAAAAAAAAATTGAAAGAGAAAATCCCAAAACTTTGAGAATTTTAAAGCCCATAGATAGCAACAAATCCTAGAACTTTGAAATAATTTTCAAGAGAAAACAAAACCTGGAATTGGTGAAGGTGGTGACACAGAGGAGCTTTGAGTGAGTGAGAGTTCGTGAAGGAGATGTAACTTGAGAAGGCAAAGCTTTGGCTTCGAGAGTGGTCGATGAGGAACAAACTGAGGAAGCTTCAACTGAAGCCCTCCAAAGTTTCTGTGATTTTTATTTCTTGAATCTTCTACTGAATGGGGAACAACATACAGGACAAATAGAGGCTCCCTCCAAACTCCAAAGGCACTGGAACAACATTGTTGTCGAAGCAAAGCCTTGATTTGAGAAGCCCGACTTAACAGTGTCAAAGTAAAGGCGTGGCTTTGTTTGAAAGGTGGAGAGGCTCTTGTAAAAAAGAATAAAGGAAGTCTTTTTTATGAATGAAGAAAAAGGAATGAGTAATGGAGATTTCAATTTTATTCATTAAAACATAAAACGACATCGTTTTAAGCTTTAAATTCACAAGAAAAAGTGGCGCTATTAGTGCCCGCTAATATTTTAACTAAAAATTTTCCACACACTAAACGAATTGTGGCAAATATTTATTTTTCCCCACATCACTAACGAAATCATTGGCAAATATAATTTTTCCCTATGGAATATGTACTGTTGGAACAAAATTTGTTGAAAAAGCATATTATTGCCCATGGCGGACTAAAGTGTGGGTAAAAATGAGTTTTACCCATAGTTTTTGTGACTGTTGCAATACAAAGCATTGGGAAAGACCATTTTCATTATAGTGTTAAAAGACAACTAATCTCAGAGCCGAGAGCAGTCGAGCCCTATTTTGTAGAGGTTTGGCATTGAGTGGGCCATGATGTGCCTATATAAAGCAGAGGATGATGAAGAAGGTGGAGGTTGTTGTTTCCAGCATTTCCAGTACCTTAAAAGAGCACATGAAGTGGTTTGTGGAGCATAACCACTTGGTGTGCATCCTCTCCCACTGATGATTGACCTCGTCTGAGTTGCTCTGCATGTAGTTCCATCGTCATCTTCATTGACCACACCTGCTGCAGAGTTGGAGCTCCCCAACCTTGAGGTGCCTGTTCTATCTTCCTCTACTCCCCTTCCCCCGCCCTGGCACTGTTTTTCCCGACCACTCTGATCATGACCCTCCATCCTCGAGTAATGATAGGCAGCTAGATGATGTTTAATACGATCTTTTATGATTGAATTTATAGTTTATCGATGTTATATTATGAGTTTTATTATTAATTTGTTATTAATTAGTTTAGAATTGATGATAATTGCTACTATTGGGTTTTAGTTGCATTTTATTGAGTTTTTGATCCATTTTATGTATTATGAATAAAACCTTACTGACGGAAGATCCTAAGTTTTTTTAATTATTTTTTTGGACTACTTATCGACAGAATGTTGGTATTTGTTATTGACGAATAACTTTCATCGATAACAGTAGATAAGGTTTGATCTGATGGTAAAAAAAATTTCTATGGTGACATGTATTGGTAACAATTCTTCCAGTGGTATCTGCAATGGTAATTCTTGGTACCGACGAAAAGTTGCCAATGGTTATTATTCCATCCATATTTCGTCGATAAAAAGGATATAATGACGGATCAACGGCGGATATTACATTCGGTAAATGGGTATTTTTTTAGTGATATTTCATAGACATTAGACTGTTTGAACTACCTTGTTTTGTGAGAACTTTTCATTCCTTTATTGAAAGGTCATCAGGCTTAGTTATAAACATATGGAGCTTTGTTGCTCACCCTCCTAAGGATGATCCTGGATTATGCACAGTGGGTGCAGATTGACTACCTTGTTCTTTCTTTGATAGGAATCAAGATGGCAAAAGAAGATTTTCAAGTTTGTGATGGAGAAAAATAAAGTAGAGCTTAGAGTGTTTGGAGGGTAGCTAAGAGGTTGCATGAGCTTGGGAAGATGGTGGACAAAGAAATCAAAAGTTTAAAGAGCACATTTGGAGACCAAAAGAAGTTTAATGTAATATTTATACAAGTAAAAGACTAAAGAAGGGTGTTAGAAGGCTCAAGAGAAGAAAACACTAGCAAATTAAAAGAATGCAAAAACCGCTGCCGTTTCTTCTAGGAGTTTCCGCACTGTAGAAACCTCTAAATCGGCACCGGATTCTTGCTCACCCAGATTTTCTGTCTCTTTCATTTCAGCACTAGAATTTTCCTAGCTCGTTTATTTCGCTTCAAGAATCCATTTTAAGTGTTCTTAAGTTTATTTTCTATATTTTAAGAGCCCTAACATTCCTAGATTAACAGTACTAAGGAGCTACGACTTGGAATGTATAAATACTTGTTTATGGGGCTAATAGCTCTAACCATTATCTTATATCAATATATGAAGACTTTATCTCAAGAGAGATTAAGGGAACTTTCTCCATGATTTCTCGAGCTATATTTATCAAAAGTTGATAATCCTTGTGGCATCATTACTCAAGCATTCATGTTCTAAGGATTTCTAGTGGATAATTTTTCTATTAAACTCATTTAGGGGTTTTAGTGTCTTTGTTACGCTAAGGTTCTTACTTAGTTATTGAATCCGTTGATGAATGTTCATGGGGTTCTAGAATATTTGTTGTTATAGGGTGTTATTAGCTTCATTAGAGTTCCTATTCTTAATATCTCCTTTGGGTTTCTAGTGCTTGTTCTCTAGGAGTTTTTAGGGGCTTTAGGAGTTTTGGTTTGTTAATCTTTTGGGGGATCAAGGGGTGTAAGAAAAAATTACATTTCTCACTCAAAAATATATTACAATCTTTCTATCAGTTGGTATAAGAGCGTTGGCTCAAAAGGGTGAGAATTTAAGAACCGAAATCCTGTCGAAGAACAAAAAAAAATTGCATAAAACAAAGCAGTACAAAAACAGCCCAAAACATGCTTCAAATCTCATCATTTGTTAGTTTCTTGCTTTGAAATGCATCCCTATATGTCATATTGATGTTTGGGCTTCTATTGTTTAAGTTATCTTGCAAAAGAGACTCAAAAAGAGGCCAAAATTGTAGAAAATTTCTTCCTTGGATTTTCAGTTTTTGGGATAAAATGTGAAATTAAAGGTTGTTTTCTTGGGATATGACGTTTCTCTTTATATGTTAAACAACAAATCCTAGTATAGAGAATAAGATGCAATGGTTATGTTTCTCATTGATAAGAAGTAGCTTATATACTCTTAAGTTTCCTAATCTATTAATACTAATTAGCCTAAAATTATGTCCAACAACACTACCTACTTTATACAAGAAAATTCTTACCAAATATATCTATGGTAATACAATAATTACAATGAAGGCAGAGATATATACATAAAAAAATTCCCATCAGTATGAGGATCCATATCTCAACACCCTCATCAAGTTGGAGCATGTAGGTTTCAGATTTGCAAACTTGCCCAAGAGTAGATGAAAATGAGGTTGCCCCAAAAGCTTTAGTGAAGATATCCGTAGGCTGAGCTTTTGTAAGATTATAAGTAGGAGTGATATGCCGTGCTTGAAACTCATCCTGAACAAAGTAATAGTCGATCTTAATGTGTTTGGTCCATTCATGAAAAATAGGGTTAGAAGAGATATGAAAAGAGGCTTGATTATCACAAGACAAGGTAGTAGGAAAGGGTTGAGGAAATAGAAGATCAGGTAATAGATAACGGAGCCAATTCAAATAGCAAGTGATGGTCGTAGAACGGTATTCTGCGTGAGCTAAAGAATGAGAAAAAGTATGTTGTTTCTTAGATTTCCAAGAAATTGGTGAGTGACTGAGAGATAAGAAAATACCAGTCAGAGAATGCCGAGTAATGGGGCAACTGGCCCGGTCAAAGTCACAGAAGGCGCAAAGCTGTAAGTCAAAATCAACCGGAAGTAGAAGGTGCTGGCCTGGAGTAGACCTAATATACTTAAGCACTCGAAGGGGAATATCCAATGACCTTTTTAGGGCTGATGCTTGAATTGAGACAAGACCTGCACAAAGTAAGCCGAACCTAGGCAAGTAATAGTGAGACAGATAAGACGGCCCACAAGACGTCTAGAGGAGTAAGAATTGGAAAGGAGAGGTCCCTTGGCCTTGCCAACTTTGTGATGATGTTCCATGGGAAAAGTAATAAGTTTGGCACCTATACGAGACCTGCATTTGATAAAATGTCCAAGGCATATTTTTGTTAACATAGATAAAACCTTCATTATGCCGGGTCACCTCTATACTAAGAAAATTTTCAGGGGTCCAAATCTTTCATATGAAAATATGTGCTTAAATGAGCCTTGAACTGCAGAAGAGCCGGAAGATCATTTCCTGTGATAATTAAGTTATATACATAGATGAGAACATAGATAAAGATAAAGCTAGAGGAAAAAGTAAACAAAGAATAATCAGAATATGATTGACAAAACCCGCACTATTTGAGTGTGCCAGTCAACTTAGAAAACTAGTAGCGGGGTGCCTGCTTAAGGCCATATAAGGATTTTTCTAACTGAAAAATCACCTAGGAGTTCGTGAACTTTGGAGAAACCTGGAGGTAATTTCATATACACTTTCTCCTACAAGTCACTAAGTAGGAATGTATTGTGCATATCCATCTGGTGCACCTCCCATTTTTTGGCGGCAATGACAGATAAAAGAGTCTGAAGTGACCATCTTGGCGACTGGGGCAAAGATCTCATAGTAATCCAACCCCTTAGTTTTTGTAATAGCGTGAATAACCAACCGGGCTTTGTATCGCTCAATACTGCTATCCGACTTTCTTTTGATTTTGTAGACTCACTTACAACCCGAAGCTTTTTTACCTGGTGGAAGATGAGTAAGACGCCAAGTTTTATTTTGTTCAAGGGCATCAATCTCACTTCGCACTTCATCACGCCATTGAGGTGTAGACAAGGCCTCCTAAAATTGGGACGGTTTTATGTCCATAGAAATAGCTATAAGAAATTTCTTGTGGCATGGTGAGAACTTTTCACAAGAAAATGTTGTGTGAAATAGGATAAGGACATATACCTGAAGACGACGTTGAAGAGATAGTAACCGGCAAGGGTAAAACACTTTTAACTAAATTGTAGTCATAATCACAAAGTCTAATTAGAGGTTGACAAGATTGAGTACTTCGCCAGAGAGCAGTAGAGTCAAGAGGAGGAGATGTGGGAGGTACATAGTCCAATGGAAGAGGGAATTAAATTATGCAGGGAGGGCGGACTTGAAGCAGGAGAAAGAGTGTTGAAATCGTCGGTTAGGCTAGAGGAATTACTATGCCCAACGACAGAAGGAGAAGATGGGTGCGGGCCTACTAGTGGGGTGAAGCCAGGAGGGAGAGAGCCAGGCATGTTGATATGAATCCTCTTTTCCTTCTTGAATTAGATCCAAATCCTTTCCGAGATCACCTCGTCATGGAGTACCTCTTTTGAGGATTTTACAGCCCCATACTCCAATAGAAAACTTATGAGGAACAAGCCTCATAAACCTAGCATTGAGAGGTTTAACTCT
Organism: Catharanthus roseus; assembly: GCA_028651295.1. Classification (NCBI taxonomy): domain Eukaryota; kingdom Viridiplantae; phylum Streptophyta; class Magnoliopsida; order Gentianales; family Apocynaceae; genus Catharanthus; species Catharanthus roseus. The sequence continues at coordinate 1,056,733 of JAPQWS010000102.1, forward strand.
TTCCTAAATTGATGGCAAAAACCTTGACGGAACTATGACCTCAAAAGCCCTATAACATAATCTAGAAGACCTCAGAATCAATTGAATCAAGAAAAAAAAACTCTAGACTCTAAATAGAAGGAATTTAAGATGATCAATTGGATTCTATAGGTTTATCAACTAAGGCAATTCAATTGCTCACTACAAAGGACATTAACCCTTAGTGAACTAGCTAAGCAAGGGGAAGAACCCTAGAGACTAAGAGAGTTTCTTTCTCAAGAATTTCAGTAAAATTCATTTAACTTCTAAAGTTAGTTATAATCAATGTATAATGAGGTATTTACAGGTAAGCATTTACGCCTAGCTAAACAAGTGATTAATGGCTTAAATTACATATAAACCCCTTGATAAAAATTAGAAAAACAACGTGAATTACAAATTCCTGCCCAAAAGGGTGGTTAAGAAAAGTTCTACCCGAGACCTACCGGCGACGGTAGGGTGGAACCTGCCATTAGTGGTCGGTAGCTTGCATGCCCGATTTATGCCGACAGAAGCCACCGGTGATGGTAGGCCAGGGGCTACCGTTGGCAGTAGAGTAGCTCCTTCCAAGAACTTAGCTAATTTCATCCCAAGTTGTTCCCTTGATTGCTCGTCGATAATTGAACACATTATAAACAACTTGAGATGCTTTCCTTGATCTTCAAACTCATCAATTTTTCTCTTCAAAGTGTCATCCTTGTAAGCAATCATGTCGTTGTCTTCTTGAAGCTTAAGTTTCTTCCTTTGAGCTCTAGTTATTGGTCCAAGCTTCAAATCCAAATGTGATTGACTCGTCTGGTTCATATCACGTGTGTGGGCCAGTGGGACCAACAGTTGGGCTGAAGATGAAGGTGCATGAGGAGATCTTTGTGCTGCTAAGGAAGTTGTATAAATGGGTAAAAATTAAGAGGTGTGGAAGGATAGATGTAGGTGGGCCGTGACTGAGGGTTTGAAGTGGAAGAATGGGGCTTGGAAAAAGGAAATTCTTATTTTAAAAAATTTAACATCTCGAGAGAGAAAAAAATTCGAGAGTCTTCATATCATACAAAGTCCAACCCTTTTTACCATTAGGATATTCCACAAAGACACATTTATGACTCCGAAATTGAAATTTATCGATAATATGGACACTTGCATAGCAAAGACAACAAAAAACTCTTAATGAGAAAAATATGGAGTTTAAGAGAAAATTTTCAAGAGGAATTTTTCCATTAAGAACAGCAGATGGAGTGCGATTAATAAGATAAACCACAGTTTTGATGTATTCCCCACAAAATTGTACAGAGGCTTGGGAACATAAAAGTCCCCAGCGACATTTAAGATGTGCTAGTGTTTTTGTTCTACCATCCCATTTTGTTGTGGTGTGTAGACAATGGTGGTGTAATGAAGAATCCCATTACTAAGGAAAAAGGATTTAAAAGGAAGAAACTCTGTGCCATTATTAGTATGGACACATTTAATCGTTTTATTGAATGGTGTTTAAACGATTATGAAAGAATATTCAAAGTTTATGTGAACAATAGTTTTTTCATCAAGCAAGTATATCAAAGTGGCTTGCAAGTGATCTTCTACTATAGTAAGTGATATGCGCTTGATTGTCTATATTTATGTATGTTACTTTCATCGTTTTACAATTTTTTTAATATGTAAAAATGCATATTTTAGACTTATGGCCTTTATTCCTGTCTTAGGTGTCCTCTAAAGGAGAAAACAGTGACAAGAAATGAAAAGGGTAGAAAATGGAATGAAAACAACAAAAACAAAGCAGATGGCATAGTTGAAGCTGACCTACCACCTGAGGTAGGCCAATCTACTCCTGACGGTAGGTCCTGAAGCCACAAGCAGAGTTCAGACAGAAACCTACTGGCATCGGTAGGCTACCCCTACAGTCTACGATAAGTCCCGATGGCAATGAAGGAAATCTTGGACATAACTCTACCGTGGATGGTAGGCTCGACCTACTGTGCACAATAGGTCCGGCTATAGCAGTTATAATACAATTTTAACTGTGTTTTGATATAACTTTTAATTCAACCATTAAGGGAAAAAGGAAGTAATTTGGGGCGAAATTTGCTTAGATATTTCACCAAAATTCATCATCAATTAGCTAGGAAATTAGTAAAACTTTTATAAATGAAGACTTGGATATCAAGAATTGAAGATTCAATAGCAAGATTTTGGGCTTCAATTGGGCGACTCGAGAGACGAGCTCAGGCGACATTCGAGAGTGCGATTGCGGCTTCAAATTCCTCCTACGTTTTCTTTTCCTTTGTTTTTACTGAATTCAATGTTTAATTTTAGTTTTTATACAATGATTTGTGAGTATATTTTTTTTGTTTGGATGAGGGTTGAACCCTAATACTTATTTACGATGTTCTTGGTTTAATTTATTGAATTCGATGTTCATTTTAAATTGAATTGTCTTCCAATTGAGTTTTATTGAAATTTAATTGTCACGAGATTAGATTTACTGCAAGAATGTTCAGAACTGAAAAAGAAAGAACATTCTAGGGCAACCAATTGGGGATTAATTGGCTCAATTGATTAGAGATATGGCATTGCACTTTTAGGTCCTTTAAATCACCTATAATTACTGCACACATAATTGGTTAGGGAGAGAAGAGATTATCCTTTAAGGGTTCGTGAGTAGGGTGGCTTTTACCTAGAGATAGGGATTGCCCAATTTTTTGTGCTGACCCAACTCGATTAATTCAACATTTTTTTCATAAGATTTTTCCAATTGAATTTGTAACAAGGATGAGGGAGATTGTACTATCCAAACTCTTGCGTTAATAGTTTTTTTTGAAACCTTAATGTTAAGGTTTTACTTTCTTTAGTTGATTAAATCATTTTATTATTTTTAGTTAATTCTTCTTCAAACTATTTTTAGACTAAACATAAGAAAGGGCGATTAGTATAATCTCTATCGTTCTCGAGTTTCGACATCCGGATATAGCTTGTTACTACAGTGATAGGTCCACTTGCCTGTTACCTTAGTACTGGGTAGTTCATCCCATTTTTATTTTAAGATTTTAAAAAATCAAGTTTTTGGCGCCATTTCTGGGGAACAACAACTTAAGGAAAATCATTTTCTTTAGTGCTTTAGTCATTCTTTTTTTGTTGTTTTTATTGTTTCGTTTCGCGTTGCTTTGTTCTTTATTCTTGTTGTGGTTAGGTGTTAGTGGTATAAACATTGGGAATTCGACTTATTACTTCTGGAACCTGTGTTTACTGCTTATCCAATTATTTGTTTCAGGTTTTGAAAAATAAGATACGGATACCAATGATTTCATGGAAGCTCGATTGCTAGCAGTATTAGAACAAATGATGGAGAACATGGCCATTCGACCTCAATATACGTATTATCCGCAGGCCCTATTCCAAGGGAACTGGTAGGAGTACAAGACGTATCAATACCAGTATAGTTCAGGTTGGAAGATCAGCCAAACGTTCCTTGGGGAGTTATACTAAATATTCACCATACAATCATACTCCACTAGTACATCCATCACCTCCATAGCCTAATATAGAAGATTTCATTTTAAAATATATCCAATTGGCGGATCCCGGGGTAGAAAGCATTGAAATAGTCTAGAGAAGCCAAACAACTTTCGTCCACAATGTGGAGAGTCAAATTGAGCTATTGGCAAAGATGATTTCTAAAAGGTCGCTTGGTAGTTTTCCAAGTAATACGGAGCAAATTCAGAAGGAGCATGCAGACACGGTCACTTTGCGGAGTGTAAAAGAACTAGTGATGACACCTCCCATAGTTGTGGACAAAGAGAAGGAAACCGCTCAAACACTGGAGGAGTCCACTTTCCCCGAGGAAAAGGAGGTTCCGCATGGAAAGTTAGAAAGGAGGCATGATGATCTCCCAATATTCAATGAATCTCCACAGGCTACAAGTCTAGTGGAAGAAAGTAAGAGAGACAAGTGCTCACCAGAAAATGAGAGAGGGTTTGAGAAAGGTGAGCAAGAAAGGGAAAATGAGAGTCTCCTGGAAAGTCAAAGGAGTCATATAGGAGAGCGATAAGAAACAGATATAGATGCCATCAAAAAGAGTGAGGGAGTGAACTTCCTTACTAACGAAAGTAACCCTTTTCTTGTTAAGAATTTTTTACATATGGAAGGACTATGGAAGCAGCCCACGAATAATGACAAGGAAAGGAGACATCTCATGGAGTTTGAAGGCGAATGCGAGAGCATAGGAAGAAAACGACCCTTATGCTGTGGAAAATCGCGAATGAGTTTTTCTTAAAACTTAGCCCTTATTAACCTTGTGATTTCCTTCAAGAGTTAAAAATGTTCGTAATTTGTAATATCTTTGTTGAGCTTGATATTCAGTTTTTTATCTCTCTTGTTGTATTATGTTTCAAATTCTTTCATTTTCATTACAAGGAGGTCATAAACGGGCATCACTTCAAGTTGTACTTTGGAGAGGACGTGGGAAACCTTCAGAAAAAGTTCCTTGTTCTCCAAAATGGTTAAAAATAGTTTTTCGTGACATGTTGTTTTATGTAATAAGTATCATTCCATCCTATTATGTCCTCATTTGTTCTAATTCGTTTTGTTCTTATTATTGTTATAAGAAGTTCTTGGAATGATGATTGCTTGCCTAACATCCACTTTAAGTGTAAAACGAGTAAAAACGGTTAGCAATCATGACACGGGGTTCAAATTTGCAAAAAAGAGGAAAAAACAGAGTTCAGATAGAACCCCACTGCACGCGGTAGGCCAGGGCACACAAAATTCCTCACGACAGAAACCTACTGTAGACGGCAGGTCGAACCTACTGCCAGTGGTAGGTTCATTTGTATTTTTTATCTCAGAAGGCAGAAGCCTACCGCAAATGGTAGGCCTCGACTTACTGTTCCATGCATTGTGGGGTTGATTTCAAGCTCGGGTCGGTTAATTTCAATGGTAAAGGGGTGACGACCCAATTGAATTCAATTCCAACTAATTACCCAAATATTTCTACAATTTTACCCCTATTCTCTTCCAAAATCCCTAAACTTTTCCCCTCTTTCACTCCCGTTTTCTCCCCTTCCTCCTCCTCCTCTCTCTCTCAGCATTCTCTCTTTTCCCTCAACTCGGTGGACTCTTTAACCCTTCCGACGGCACCAGCCTTTGTTTGTATACTTCTTTCTCTCTGTATCTCTCTCTCATCTTCTTCTTCTTCTTCTTCTTCTTCTTCTTCTTCTTCTTCTTCTTCTTCTTCTTCTTCTGCCATTTCTCCCATTTCTCCCATTTTTCTTTCTCTTCCACTCTCCACAAAACCACACACCACCATCCTCCCTTTTCTTCACAAACCCATTCACATCTCCCTCATTATTTCCATCATTTGTCATTTATGCCTTTTTCTTCTATTTTCTTTTATTTTTACTTTTCTTTTTGTTAATTTTTTTTATACAAACTTTGTCTTGTGGTTTATTTGTTCTCTAGAAAAATTTCGCAGAAATTTCGAAGAAATTTTCTGGCAAACTTTTGGCGACTCGGCGGAACTCCGACAACAATTCGTTCGAGGCCGAAAATGCACGTTACTAGGACATGTTGCAGTAGTTTGTTTCTTTAAACAAACATAGGCTACTTCTCCCACTTTTCGCCTCCTTTTAGTTTAGGTTTTTTGTATTTGACTTTTACTTTCATTGTGGACTTTTTTTTTTTTATTTTTTAGTTTAGGGTTTGTTATTATTATGCATTCACTGTTTTACTAGTTTGACTTCTTCTATCCTTGTAACACTTCATCACACAAGAACAACGTTAGAACACTTAGCATACACGAGCTACAAATACTTGTTATACTTCTTTTTATGCGTTGTTGTGTTCCACTCTTATCTCTGTATTTGTGTTATTGTGTTATTGTGCTATATTGTTTTTCTTCCTCGTTTTCCTACTTTTTCTTCAACTCCCTTCATGGCTCCAAAGAAATCCATTGCCTCTTCCTCTAAATAAAAAAGGCCTCAAATTGAGGGTCCTCGCCCAACCCTACCATACCAGATATTCTTCCTTTACCGGAGTGTCTTAATCCGGCAGTCCGAAAATAGGTATTTGACAAGGAGTCACTCAAGAACGTTATTTAGAAGTCGTTCGATGAGTCGATCATCGAATATTTTGAGCTTGAACGTCTTTTTGGGGGGTTGGGTTGTGTCCCTCTTCTTCGTATTTATTGTGATTTCTACCCTGATCTTGAACCATGAATTCTATGTATATATGCTCCATAAAATGGACAAGGATCTCCAAACCGTCATCTCTATTATCAAAGGGGTTAGAATAGCTTTGACTAGGGAACGTCTCGCATCTGTTCTTGGGATTCATAACGAATAGAATTCAGTTACTGTGGACTCGAATAAAAAGGTTATAGATGAAGACTCGGACTAGCGTTACGAGGCGAGTGATGTTCGCATTATTGACCTCTATATGCTTGATAAACTTGACAATCAGTCCCCCTTGTCTCTCGCTTCTTTGATGATACACGTAATGTGCAACACTGGGTGTGACAACACCAAAACATGTGTGTATCATTACCCTATGATTATATCTACAGTTCTTGCTTCTTCTAATGTCAATTTTTAAGGGGAACAATGATCATCAACATGATTGCTAAAAATTATAAGATTCACAACTTTCAATAACTACAATTATTCTTGGGACAAGAAGAAAAAATGTGGATACCTCCGGCCGAGGAGGATCGGCTGCGGGAACGCAACCTTGTCGATTTTCGATCAATAAAAAAGAACTATACAAATTGGCATTGGGGCATCCTCCTCGCAGCCCGATGATGAGGAGAACGGGACTGTGAGTCCTATGATCTCTCAGCCGAGGATGCACCTCCCACAATCCCTACGGATGCATTCCAACCGATATGTAGATCGTTTTCGAGCAATACTGCGTCACTCAAGATATCCATATGGCTTAGCTAGTGGAGATAGTGGAGTCGACTCGCCGATATGCAGACAAGTTGGCAAATCAGAGGGCATCCATTGATTGCCAGGAGGTGATGCTAGCCCGATTGTGCAGCAGATTCATGCCCGAATAGGGCAACAACGGAGGTGGCGGCGTAGACTTTGGTCCGCAATAGGGAGTTTTTTTTGTTTTCTTTTTGTTGTTGCTTTTCCTTTTATGTCCTCTTGTTTCTTTCGTGTTTTTATCTTTTCTGTTGATTAGTTATTTTTTCCTTTATTTGCTTCTCTTGATTGTTTTGTTTTTGTGTGGAGAAGACTTCCCAATTTGTTTAAATCGCTTTATACCTGCGGGATTGCTTCCCATGAATGTGTTTAGTTTGTTTGTTTTTTCTATTAATCTTGGCCCCACATTAAGGAGAATGTGATTTTATCTTTTTATTCTTTCTCCTTTTTTCTTATTTATTTTAACTTTTGGTTTCTTATTTGAAAAATCCCAAAAAAAATCAAAAAATTTTAAAATTAAAAAACTTTTATTTCCTTTCCTTATACTTAGGGAAAAAGTCCAAAAATATTTTGTTTTTTTCCATTTTTAGTAGAGTACTTAACTAGAAAACCCTTTCTCCTTGTCGAAAAGGCGGATTACTTGATCACTTTGAAAACTGCAATTACTAATTTTCTTACACAATCAATCGTTTTTAAGCACTTGTAAGTGTCGATTAGAATAGAAGCTTAGGAATTTTAGGAAATTAGCATAATGAGAATCATTTTTTGAGTCTTTGCCTTCAATTCTTATGTTTTTGTCCTTAGAAACAAAGAGTTCTAGTATAGGGTGGTCTCGGAAATGATGGTTTTAGGCCTTCTTTGTACTGTCTGTGCCTTTTCTTGCCAAATCCTAATATGAAATCAACCCCTAGTTTCCTTTTTGTGCCTTCATGCCAAGGGTTCCAATCCCTTCTTCTTTTTTTTCCCGTTAAAACTCAGAGTACATAAAACCTCAATTCGTGGAGTTAATGTTTAGTATATCTTTTTAGTTATTTTGAGTGAGGAAAAAAAGATAAGTGTGGGGCTAAAGGAGTGAAGAAAGAACTTCTGTTATGAAAAAGGGGGACTTTGGGTATTTTAGTTATCCGGTGCTTGGCTGTTGAAAAGAGAGAAAAAAAAAGAAATTGATGCTTCAAAAAAAGTGAAAAAGAAACAAAATGAAAAAATATGAGTGTTTATTATTACGGTAGTTCATTCTTGAAAAATATCAAGAATCTCTCTTATACTTGGGTATACATGAGAATTTAAAGAAGTGTGTTGTTAGGCTAGGTGTGCATCAATAGCACAAAGTAGGATGTTTAAGGGTGAGTGAGAAGAGTGAAAAGTGGCTAGAAATTGTTCTTTAATTTTGTTATCTTTCCTTCCAGTTGCATTAGCTCTGTGTCAATTGTTTTTGTTCTCATTTTACCTTCATTTGTTACCTTATACATATCCCAAGCCTAACATTACAAGCCTAAAAGTCCTACCTAATTACGGAATAACCTATAATAGGACTTAGAGTGGATAATGAATAGAGAAACATGAGTTTATTATGCATCGTCCTTTAAAGTATTTCATTATGCTAATTACTTGACATTCCTTATCTTCTCTGAAAAGCGGCATGAGCAATCCACACATACACAATGTCAATCGGTAACATCTATTAGTAACTTGTGGTAAAATTGGTAATTCTTGTCGTTCGTCTATTTTGATTTATCATTGGAGTCGAGTAGTAAAGTTTTCTGTTGAATGGCCATGTCCATAGTTTTTCTTAGTTTTATTCGTTTTTGTTTTTACTTTGTTTTGTTTATGTGACTAATTCTGCTACCTTAGTTTGTGACCATTCTTTAATCTTAATTATCTTACATCAGCTTCTCTCATTTTTCGCGTATCATCTCTCTCAAATAAAATTTTAAACTCCTCCGTTTTATCTGTTTATTTTGTGTTGCTTAACGGCAAGCAACTGATCAGTGTGGGGGTATTTAATATATGCTTAATTGTCTCTATTTATATATGTTATTTTTATTGTTTTATGATGTTTTCAATATGTAAAAATGCATGTTTTAGACTAATGCCCTTTATTTGTGTCTTAAGTGCCCTCTAAAGGAGAAAACGATGAAAAGAAACGAAAACGGTCGAAAATCGGAGTGAAAACGACGAAAACGAAGCCGACGGCATAGTTGAAGCTTACCTACCACCTGAGGTAGGCCAACCTATCGCCGACGGTAGGTCCTGGAGCCAGACAGAACCCTACTGGCAATAGGTAGGCTACCCTACCGTCGGTGGTAGGTCTTGACGGCAAAGAAGAAAATCTTGGATAGAACCCTACTCGCGGACGGTAGGGCGCAACCTAGCCTTCGCGGTAGGTTCGGGCTGCAGCAATTATAATACAATTTTAACTCTTCTTTGATGTACCTTTTCCTCCATTAGTAGGTAATTCCACCATTAGGGCAAAAGGAAGTAATTAGGGGCGAATTTAGTTTAGATAATTCCCCAAAATTCATGGTCAATTAGTTAGGAAATCAGCAAAACTTTTGTAATTGACGACTTGGAGATCAAGAATTGAAGATTCAACTTCACGATTTCGGTTTTCAATTGGGCGACTGAATAGATGAGCTCGATGACGTTTGGGACTACGATTGCGGCTTCAAATTCTTCCTAAGTTTCCTTTTCCTTTGTTTTTACTGAATTCAATGTGTAATTTTAGGTTTTATACAATGATTAATGAGTAGATTTTTTTTATGAGGTTGAACCCTAGTACTTGTTTATGATGTTCTTGGTTTAATTTATTGAATTCGATGTTTGTTTTCAATTGAGTTGTCTTCCAATTGCATTTTATTGAAATTTAATTGTCGGGAGATTAGATTTACCTGAAGGACGTTCAGAACTGAAAAAGGAAGAGCATCTTAGGGCAACCAATTGGGGATTAGTTGGGGCAATTGATTAGACATATGATATTACACTTTTAGATCCTTTAAATCACCTATAATTACTGCACTCATAATTGGTTAGGGAGAGAAGAGATTCTCCTCCAAGGTTTAGTGAGTAGGTTAGTTTTTGCCTAGAGATAGGGATTGCTCGATTTGTTGTGATGAGCCAACTCGATTAATTCAACATCGTTTCATAAGATTTTTCCGATTGAATTAGTAACAAGAATTTGGGGATTCCATCATCCAAACTCTTGCTTTAATAGTTTTTTTAAAAACCTTAATTTTCATGTTTTTCTTACTTTAGTTGGTTAAAATCGTCTTTAGTGTTTTTAGTTAATTCTTCTTCAAACCATTTTTAGACTAAACATTTGAAAGAGCGATTAGTACTTGAGCCTTTAAGTAGTTCATCCCGTTTTGATTTTAAAATTTAAAACATCAATAAGAATATACAAATTCCCATAAGTAGATTTCTGACTGTAAGTTCCCCAAATATCGCAATGCACAAGATCAAACACATCACTAGATATAGTATTACTCATAGGAAAAGAATCACGAGACTGTTCGCATGTCAACAAATATTACAGGAAATACGAGATACATCAAAAGAATGAGAAAAATTAGAAAATCTTTTTAAAACATGAAAAGAAGGATGTCCCGATCGTTGATGTGACAAATTCGAAGAGACAACAGAAACATGATGAACTTTAACATTTTGTGAAAAGTGGCACACCCTATGGATCGGGCTATCCACTCCAATCTTCGGCTTCAAAGTATAGTCCTTTATAACATAAGAATCCATAGATATTTTAACACCGTACCCAGGATTAAAATCCAGTAATTGGGACACAAAAATTAAATTGCATTTGAGATTAGAAACATAGAGGACATGATGTAAAGTAAAATTTGGTCTAATTTCACAGACTCCTCAAATTTGTCACAGTTTGTTATCCATTAGGCATACTATTATATCACGGACAAATAGCATGCACATTTAATAAAATTGAAATATACCGGTCACATGATGGGATGCTCCAGAGTGTAATAACCAAGAAGGCCTACTATAAAGAGGGACATGGACTGAGGAGATAGACTAGTTTGCTCCAGCAATAGCATGTAATGGACTGAGTGGTATTGGGCTAAGGCCTGAAGGAACTTAGGCTGCCATGCCTCGATGCTATCTTGAGGATAGCCATATTTGTCCTTATCCTGGCATTGAACTATCGAAGCCGTGAGAAGAAACAACAGTTGCAAATGTCTCCACCAAGTGTTGCAGCGGCCACTGCTGCACTCTTATTACAACCCAAGGTGCACCGGAGACTCTAGGTGAGAATCTCTATAAAATGCTGAGAAAACTCGATTGGATCCTAGCGGATGTCATCATGCCATCATTCAGGACAACGGCAATCACTGATGAGAATACCAGAATCCATGCCCTTTGTGGGCGACTGTGGGGAAGATCTGGTGAAATATGAGCAGAAAACAGGTATAGAAAGAGACATCATCAAGGGAGCAAATGAAAAACTTAGCTTTATCGTGGAAGACATAACGTCGGAATTTGCACCGGCCTACAAATCTTTCCACGCCGGCTACAATGTCAATGGGCCGTTGTGGTTGTTCATGTGACTACATCAAGTGGCAGAGGTTTTTCTGCAATGCTACTATTGTCTTGGCTCCTCCTACTACCATCGAGGACAAACTTCCTCGGTTGAGCGAATTCTGCTCCATTCATTTTCCTTTTTTTATTTAAAAAACAAGCCTCGATACCATGTTAAACGATGAATTCTGGTATAAGGAATAAGCTGCAATGCTTATGTTTTCCATTGATAGAAGAAGCCTATATACACTTAAGTTTCCTAATATATGAATACTAATTAGCCTAAACTTATGTCCATCAAGACTACCGACTTTATACAAGAATATTCTTGTCTAATACATACATGGTAATTACAATGAAGGCAAAGATACGTACATAAATAACTTTCCATGAGTATAGGGATCCATATCTCAGTTGTTTATTATCCATCTTGGTGAGTTAAATCGCTGCAAATCGCTTCCAAAAAGTTGTTGATTCTTTGTTTTCTAGTTAGTTCTTTCTTTATTAATCTTGCTTCCATTGAGTTTTTTTTACTTCCTTGCGTGTTTCTCTTGATTTTTCTTCTTTTTGAAACTTGTTTTAATCATCAAGGTCCAGTTAATCTTTAAAATACACCTTAGAACATATTCTTTGAATGTTGCATTCCAAGTGTTCAACGAAATTCCTCAACTAGTTTGAATACTAGTTAAAGAGTTCTAGAGAGATTCATGATGTTGGATGATTTTACTATTCAATAGCAAAGTTTAGAGAAAGATTTAGAAGGTGTTGGTGAAGTGAAAAAAGGCAAGAAAAGTGAGATCATCTTGGAATGAGTCTAGAAGAGACTAAACACGAGTGAAGTGAAATTGAGTGTACAAACACGTAAGGATGTGATATGAGGTGCATTTTTTTAGCTAACTTTAGTCATGCAGGTTTTTAAACTATGTATAAGAGCATATCCTCCATTGAAATGTAGAGGGTTGAAAGAGAGGAGGAACATGGCTATGATGGGAGTGATGTCAACAGATACTATGGGAAAGTTAGGCAAGATAGGTACTACACTATACATGATTATGGGGGTCCAAAGTATGATACTTCTAAGAGGGTGAATGGTATGGAAAAACCTATGATTGGGGTGGAAGAAGTGAGAAAACTAGAATGGAAGATAGAAGGGGAATACACTCATAATGAGATTGGATATAGAGGTGAATTCTTTGGAAAGGGGTGCTATTTATGATGAAAACACTTATGAGGGCAATGATAGGGAGTTAGTTCTCCTAGTTGTAGGAAAATTCGCTTACCTCATACCAATTCTTGAGTGTGAAAGGAAGTAGAAGATGTGTTCCACTACTACAACCTAAGAAAGTGATGTGAATTGGACAAGTCAATCACCTTTGGAAGCCAAGAGTGGACCAATCACTAGAGCCCAAGGAAGGAAACTCAAAGCTCTTAAAGATAATGGCATGGTTGCTTATTTGGAGGAAGCTTTGAAGAGCAAGTTGGAAGGATTTGAAGGCCAAGAAAAGGGTGTCGAAGTTTTTCTCCAAGTGTTCAATTAGCAAGGACCAAACAAGGGAACGCATTGGAGTTGAAAATTTGTTAAGTCTTTGAAGAGCGCACCCTACCGTCGATGGTAGGCCTGTTCCTATAGACAACGGTAGGCTTCTGCCAGAAATTCTTTTGGAGAATGTTACGTACCTCCCACAGTAGGTCTTACCCTACCATCATTGGTAAGTCTCGGGTTGAAAATTTCCTTTGTGCCCTTTTGGGTGGGACTTTGTAATTCAAGTTGTTTTTCCAGCTTTAAAGCAAGCGTTTTATAGGTAATTAAGTCATTAATCACTTGTTTATCTAGGGTTAATTCTTAGCCTATAAATACCTTAATATACATTGATTGTAACTAATCTTGGATGAATTTTGCTAAAATTGTTGAGAGAGAATTCTCTTTTTCTCTAGGGTTCTTCATTGCTTAGTTAGCTTGCTAAGGGTTAATGTCCTTAGTGTTGAATAATTGATTTCCTTTGGTTGATGAATCTGTGAATTCAATTGATCATCTTAATTCCTTTTATTGATTGAGTCTTAGAGGTCTTGTTCTTTTATTCAATTAATCCTAGGTCTTCTAGATTGTGTAGTCGGGGTTTTGAGGCCTTAGTTTCCTCAAGGTTCTTCCTATCAATTTAGGAAAGAGTTTTTACCCCTCAATGTTGGGTTTATGAGGCTTAGATCCTCATCATTTTCTATTGGAGTATTGAAGCTACAAAATCCTCAATAGAAGTTCTTCATGAAGTAGTTGATATTGGGAAGGTGTGGAATCAAATCTACCTGCAATTGAATATTTACATCAAAGTGGTAACAAGGAAACCTCAAGTTGAAAGTCAATTTAATTTGTAAGTGTTTAAAATTTGCTGAAAATCAAAGAAAAAGAAGTACTTGATGATCTATGAAAAAAATACATGAAGATAATGCAATAGTAGCACAGAAAAATTGATCCAAAATTCAATTGAAAAATTGAATGAATTTTGTACGAATTTGTTGATGATTTTTTATGGAGATGTTCTTCTTTGAGTTAGGTTTCATTTGAAATAAGTTTTGTTCAATTTGGAGTATAATTGTTTGCTCAATTTGATTGAATTGTGAAATGTGTTTCAGATTTGCGATGGCAAAAAAAGGTGTTGATTAATCCGACCATATCTTGTGATATACTGATTCAATTCCGAGGACATTTGTGCTTAATTTAATCCACGTCGATTGAGGAATCTTCTTGTGTTTGTTTCATAATATTTGTCTCACGCGGTAGGTCTTCAATACACTAAGTCTATTTTGGACAGAAACCTACCATGAATGGTAGGTACAGGGCCTACCGTTGGCAGTAGGTCCTATTCTTGCCTCTTCTTGAATTCTTTCTCTTCCAATTTGTTCCATTGGTTGCTCCAAGTTTAGTCATTGAACCATAACCAACTTAGGAGGGTTTCCATCATCTTCCAAGCCTTCATTCTTGAACTTTAGACCTCCTTTCATAGTCTCCTCAATTGCCATCATTAATCCTTGAGCAATTTGATCAACTTTCCTTTAATTCTTCTTGTTCTTGCTCTTGTAATTGGTCCTTGAATCTTTTCATCTCCTTGGCCATCTTGGTTCGTATCATCCGCCCCTCTTTTGAAAAGATTTATCCTTGAATCTTGACCTACATCAAATGGAGATAAATCAAAAGCATAAAGGTAGCACTAACATTATAGTCACCCGGAAGATCAATCTTATAAGTATTATCATTAACACGTCCATGAACTTGAAAGGTGCCACCACCAAGGCTATCTAACTTAGATTTCCTTTGAGAAGGAAAACCTTTTTTTCAAAGATAAACCCAAACCCAATCACCGGGTTCAAATACTACACGTTTCCTTCCTAAATTCCTCTTTGCAACAAGCTTCTTGTTTGCAGCCTCAATAGGTTCATGAACTTTGGAGTGAATGATTTTCACAAAATCTGTATTTTTCTTTCCGTCCAAACTCAAAGCGTGAGCTATAGGTAAAAGAGCCAAATCAAAAGGAGTTCGAGGATTAAACCCAAAAATAACTTCAAAAGGAGAGTAAGAAGTAGTAGAGTGATGAGCTTAAGAAAACTTAATATGAGGTAAACAAGCATCCCATTGGCGCAAACACTTCTTAAGGATGACCCTAAGAAGTTGGGGTTCTATTCACCACCTATGTTTGTCCATCAGTTTGTGGATGGTAAGCTATAGTATATAACAAGTTTGTTCCAAGTTTCTTCCACAAAAATGCCAAAAAGGACTAAGAAACTTGGTGTCTCGATCTGAAACAATAGTTCTAGCTATGCCATGGAATTGCACCACCTAAGTAAAGAACAAATTTGCAACATGACTAGCGTCATCGGTTTTCTTACAAGGTATGAAATGAGCCACTTTAGAAAAATAATCTACCACAACAAATATAGAATTTATACCTTTATGGGACCTAGGTAGTCTAAGTATAAAATCCATAGAAATGTCTACCAAAGGTTCTCTAGGCACATTCAAAGGAGTATAAAGTCCACGTGGCAAAGATGTAAATTTAGCTGTTTCACATTCTAAACAATTATCAATAAACCTTTCTACATATCTTTTCATGCGAGGCCAAAAGAAATGCTCGTGCAAAATGTCATAAGTTTTGGAAATACCAAAATAACCCATCAAACCACCACAATGAGATTCCATAACTAGCAACAATCTAGAGGAACAAGAAGGAAGGCACAATTTATCTTCATGGTAAAGAAAACTATCATGTTTAAGGTACTATTCATTAGGCACAACTAAACAAGCATCAATTGCCCTTGAAGTCACTATCTCTAGCATATAACTCTTTAAAACATTACAAAACCAAGAATTTGAGCTTGTAAAGTAGAGATTAGATAGTACCTTCTTGACAAAGTATCAGCTATAACATTTTCTTTACCTTTCTCATACTGAATGACATATGGAAATGTCTGTATGAATTCCATCCATCTTGCATGCCTCTTGTTGAGCTTTTGTTTTCCTTCGAGAAACATCAATGACTCATGGTCGGTATGTACTATAAACTCTTTTGGCCAAAAATATTGTTAACAATGGTTCAAGGTTCACACCAATGCATAGAGCTCCTTGTCATAAGTAGCATAATCCAAAGGCCTCTTATCTTGCATCAACACTCCTCCAATGCCAACCCTTAAGGCATTACACTAAATTTCAAAAATTTTCCCAAAGTTTGGTAGTGCTAATAGAGGAGAACTACTTAACCTTTCTTTCAACAATGTAAAAGCATTTTCTTGTTTTTCCTTCTTGTCATAAGAAGCATAATCCAAAGGCCTCTTATCTTGCATCAACAATCCTCCAATGCCAACCCTCAAGGCATCATACTCAATTTCAAACATTTTCTCAAAGGTTGGTAGTGGTAATAGAGCAGCACTACTTAACCTTTCTTCCAACAATGTAAAAGCATTGTCTTGTTTTTCCTCCCATTTGAATCCGGTCATCTTCTTGATTACATTCATCAAGGGACTAGCAATGGTGCTAAAGTCCTTGATGAATCTTCTATAAAATCTTGCTAGACCATGAATGCTTCTCACTTCGAATGCACTATTGGGAGTAGGCCAATCCTTAATTGCTTTCTCCTTGTCTTCATCCACTTGGAGACCTTGAGAACTCACCACATAACCTCGGAAAATAACCTTTTTCAAACAAAACTCACATTTTCTAAGGTTAGCATATAATTTCTCACTTCTCAAAATAAACAAAACTTGCTTAAGATGATGCAAATGATCTTAATAAGTTTTGCTATAAATCAAGATGTCATCAAAGTACACCATAACAAATTTTCTAATGAAATCCCTCAAAACATGATGCATGAGCCTGATGAATGTCTTAGATGCATTAGTTAAACCAAAGGGCATGACCAACCATTCACAAAAACCAAAATTAGTTTTGAAAGCCATTTTCCATTCATTTCCTTCTTTCATTCGAATTAGATGGTAGCTTGATTTTAAATTTATCTTTGAAAATATTTGAGAACCATGCAACACATCAAGAAAATCCTCTAGTCTGGTAATGGGATGCCTATACTTGATGGTAATGTTATTAATGGCTCTACAACCTACATACATGCTCCATGTACCATCTTTCTTAGGAACCAACAAAATGGGAATGACACAAGGGCTCAAGCTTTCTCTTACATAGCCTTTGGAGAGAAACTCTTCCACTTGTCTCCTCAACTCCTTAGTCTCTTCGAGAGGGCTCCCATAAGCCTACTTATTTGGCAACACCGCACCAGGCACCAAATCAATTTGATGTTCAACGCCTCTAAAAGGAGGGAGTCCATCGGGCATCTCATTGGGAAAATCATCTTTGAATTCTTCAATCACCTACACAATAGCACTAGACAAAGAAGATAAATGATCATTAGTAGAAGCAAAAGATTTCTTGCAATATAAGAGTAACACCAAATCTTCTTTTCCATAGCTTATATGATCTCACTCTCTTTTGCATAGAAACGTCTCTTTTCTTTTGTAGCACTCTCTTTCTTTTGATCACTCATTTTCTTGTCCCTCTTCCCTTTTACCTCTTTTGTCTTTTCAACACTTATTTCTTTTCCCTCAATTCTCTTCCTTCCCTAATGATTTTTCTCTTTTTCCATTCTGAATTCTTTCTTTTTCTCTCATGTTCTTTTGTTCTTCTCTAACTTTTTGAGGAGTAAGATGATTCATGGTATAGAATAATACATCCTTTACAAGAGAATAAGTGTTCTTCTCTCTATGGTGAATGGCTTTTCTATCAAATTGACTAGAACGACAAAACAACAATTGGCCTACTTGCATGGGTACAACATCAAGTACTACTTCATTATTGTATGATCTTAAGGAAATAGGAACTTTCACTTGATTATATATCTTAATTTTCCCAATATCATTCAACTAATGCAATTATAGAGATTTGGATGCTTGGAGGTAGGAAAATTCAATTTCTCCACAAGATAGAGACTAGCTACATTGGTACAACTACCACTATGAATTATAAGGCTAACAAGTCTACCTTCCACCTTGTATTTTGTATGAAGAATACTCTCCCTTTGAATGCTTGAATCTTCATCAATGACTTATGTAGTTAAAGCCCTTATCATCACCAAACTCGAGGCATCTTCATCAGCATCTAGAAGAGTATCATGTAGGACTCCATCATCTTGACTATCTTTTTGATCGACAACATCTTCAAGACATTCCTCTTCATCCTTTTATATCCAACAATTTAAGTCTTCACGAATGATCAAAGTCCTGATAGTAGGGCAATTGATAGCTATATGTCCCAAATCATTACAATAGAAGCACCTAGTTGGATTGGTAATCAATCAACTTTTATCCTCCATCTTAGGCTTACAATTATCTTTGAAAGCAACCTTAGGTGCTTCCTCCTTCTTCGGCTAACCTTCGAAAGTAGATGCTTCAGGCTAAGACACCATATTTCTTGAAGAAGGAAGAGTAGTCTTAGAGAAACCACTTCTCTTCCTTTGATTTTCAATCTTGGTTGCTAAATGACACATGTCTTCATAAGTGGTATAAAGGTACAATTCTAATTGATTTGCAATGACCCTATTGAGACTAGTTAGAAATCTAGCAATAGAAGCATCCTTGTCTGCCTCCAAACTCAACTTTAAAGTGTATAACTCAATGTCTTGCCTATATTCCTTAACACTTTTGCTATCTTGCCTAAAAGTTATCAATTTGTAGTGAAGCTCTCTATAATAATTCTCCGGTACAAATCTTTTTCTCATAAGAGTCTTCAATTCAGCCAGAGTTTCAATCGGTTGCTTTTCATTTCTAGCCCTTTGGGCGACAATTATTTCCTAGCAATGAAGTGCATGACCCGAAAATTCAGCAGTGACTAACTTAGCTTTGACATTGTCACTATAATTCTTCACCATTAAAAGGTTCTCCACTTGACGTTCCCAATCAAGGAATACATGTGGATTACTTTCACCCTTGAATCTAGACACCTTATCCCCTTGTTGTCCACCATAATAAGCACCAAAGTATTCTTGGCCAATATTAGGATTCTCCCCATAGTCATAAAAAAAAGTTATCTTCATGCAATGCTTCACAACTTAGAACGTCTTTTTTGTGGTCTATTGTATTCCCTTTCTCCTGGATCTCCTCTTCTTTCACCTCTAGGAGTGGAATGTCTACCGCTATCATAGAATTGATGAGTCCTTTGAACCGGTATTTCAAATGAAGCATGATGATTGTAGTTTCTGTAACCTCTTTGATTAAGGGAATTGGCATGCCCTTCAATGTGACTTTGACCTCTTTGCTCTATGGAAAGATCAGGTATGTCCCTTCACATATCTCCTGGTTCCCTTCTCATTTATTGAAGCTTTTGCTTGATGATCCTTATTGGATCCACGTTAGAATGGAGGCTTTCACTAGTTCCTTCATTGTGAGGAGTTGGTAATTGAGCATCCATAGACATAATGAAACCTACAAATTAAACAAAATAAACAAGAAATAGGACCTCATAGTCTCCCAAGTGTATGCTCTCTTTTATGATCACTCAATTTCCTCGTGTTTGTCTCTCTTATAGCTTTTATAACAATAAGCTCAACCTCTACCTTTTCCCAAACTTTCACCTCACAAGAGTCCTTAGAGTATTCAAACTTCCTCCACCACAATCACCAAAGGCAATCAACCAAAGACAAATTCTAATTAAACAATTAGTTTAGGAATTAAAGAAGTTCAAAGAGAGATTTCATTAAACACTTGTAGTGCAAGAGTTTCAAAAAATAATCCAAGAGCAACTAGAGCCGATCGAAATAAATTTGATCACACAAAGAAGTATAAACATTGATACCCCACCCCGTTCATCTGGAAATCTTAGTTCAAACCCTTTACTATTGGGTAAAGATGCCCCTTCTATGTACTTATTATGATTCTTTTTCCGTGAGTATTAGAATTAGAAGATTCTTATTCATAGAAAGAACCTCAATTTTGATTTTTTATTAAAACGAAATAAAAAATTCTTCTTATATAATTTTTATTTATATGAATAAGAATCCATTTTCATCTTTCTCTATAACCAATCTTCTCTTTTAGAAATCGTGAGCAAGAAAAGGGGAAGGAAAACAAATAGAAATTACTAACTTGAAATTGAATTCTAAAAGAAAGATCAAAGTACACAGTAAATGAAAGTAATAGTAAATAAAATAATAAGTAATACAAACATTTCTAAATTCGATTTCAAATCGAAGCACAATATTTCATTTTTCATTTAAATATCTTATGCAATACTATTTCCTTGGATCCACATTTTCTATTTTACTCCCATTCTTACTATTAATATTCATTTATTTAACCTGAGCCTCGCATATGTTGAATTTATTTCTCTTTCCTCCCTTATTTTAATTTTCAATTTTAAAAAGGGGAAAAAGAGAAAAAAAGGGAAAGGGTTAGTCATAGATATTTCATTATATCTTTAATCTTCATCATTCTGTCCCATGTCAATAACTAGAATGAAAAAAGTGGAATGTCAATGCATCTAGAAAAAAAATGATTAATATCTATCGATAGACCTGCTAAAGCCACGAAACATAGCGTACTTAAAATTGGTGCCAGGGAGAGATATGTTTTAAACCAACAATCAATTTCCCACTTTGGATGTCCCACAAAGAAGAAAGAGTACTAGACAAAACTTTTCAGAAAACAGAGGTAACTGACTCCCTTCTACAAAAATAACAATAACTCAAAGAATATAAATCCAAATTATTTCAAACTAATCCCAAAGAAGAATAGCTGGATGAGGATGAATTCAGGCACAAATTTCGTTTGTATTGGATAAGTATTACAGAAGATATGAATAGATTAAGCCACACTTTCCAAACAGTTTTGGTTTTTGGACCGATCAAAAGTTTTTATCAATTTCGTCTATCAAATAAAGTCCAAATCTAGTGAAACCGATGTGAACCGATTAGACACGCGAGAACATCAAGGAGTTATGACAAGAGCCAAGGCAAAATAACTAAAGAGTCACAAGGATCAAATTGAGCAAGAGAAGTTTCAAGGGTGAAATTTTGATGTCCAAGACTTTATGGGGGGATATGCTAAAGTTTTGGATAAGTTAGAAATTGAAAATTCATCTTGGTAGATGGTTGGAAGCCCTTTGGCCCAAGCTGGAAAATTGCCTCCTATTTTTGGCAATGTGTTGACTAGGGCTCTAGAATAGTCCAAATGCAATTAAGACATATTTATTGTCTTATCAAGTGAATGTATAGGTTATATCTATCCTTTGGGCTGAAAATATGGGAAGGTTGGAATATGCCTTTATGGGGCTTAAATTTTGGGCTGAAAATATGAGAGGGAAAATTGTGGGGCCTAATTTTTCCCTCAAGTCACTATAAATATGTAGTCTTCCAATTTGAAAAAGCTAATCAAGAAATATTTCAAGATAAATGTTCTTCTCTTAATATTCTTAGTTCTTAGCTTAGTTTTTTTTCTATCTTCTTCAAGGGTAAACTTCCTTGAAAGAAAAATCACTTTGAACACTTGTTGAAAGTTTCAAGAGCTTCAAGGTTGATAATCAAAATTCCTTCATAATAGTTACTACACTCTTGTAGAAAACTAGTCTTGAGGTCTTCTTGTTTCATTGAGGTCTAAGGTTCAAAATACCTTAGTTTTCTTGAACTTTGAAGAAAAGATTTTGTTTAAACCTTCTTGAGGTCTTGGATTTAATATATCCAAGGTTGCTAGAAGTTTAACATTTTCAAGTCCTTTCAAAGGCACTTTCTCTCTTATACTTGTTACACTTGTGTTTTTTGTTCTCTCCCTCACTTCTTGGACGAAAGTTTATGCTCTTGAAGATCATTCCACATCATTTGGTATCAGAGCCACTTTCAAGAAAGTGTTTTTGAGATATCTTACATACAAAAAAAAAAAAAAAAGAAGACAAAATAAAAATAAAAAAAAAGAGAAAAGAGACAAGATTGCTGGAAAATGGCAACCCAAAAATTGAGTGCTTGAACGACCTAGAATATGACTAGAACTTTGCAATCTTTTTACATGGAGTTATACTAAATTTACCTGGGAAACAAATGAAATAAGTGTCATCTAATTTTGACTTCATTTGATATCTCAAAATAGTCAAAAACTTGAAAGTGTACCTGGCTTTCCGCAGACAAAAAGTGCTGAAATGATCTGAGCATATCTTCTGCTTTACAAATCCTTTTTCTTTTATTCTTGAGCCTAAACTCAAAAATTTTTAGTGAGGATCATTTCTAGACACACGTCGTTCAATTTATACTTGTGATTCAATACTATTTTTCAAAACAAGCCGAGTATGTCATCTACTCTGCTTGCTGGAAACTTTTGTTTTGCATTCTTTTGTGTTCTTGAAGTATCCTAGCTTTGTGTTTGTATTTGTAGTCAAATTTATTTCCTTTTTCAGTACTTATTTCTTCATTCGGACAATCTACCATTATTGACTCAATGCTCTTGGAAATGTTGCTGAACTTCTTCAAAATGAATGTATGACTCAATATTATTTTTCTTGCTTCTCATATTTCTCAACTAGTTTTTGTTTGTGAATTTTTTTTGGTTGTTTCAAATTTGAGTAGAGGTGTTAAATCTTGTTAAGAACTCATAAAACTCTTTGAAACTTGAACCTTAGAAAAAGGCAACAGTTGTGAGGATATCCTTAGAAAAAGCCAAAGAGAGTTAAATAAGAGAGTTTTATGAGGTACACACTATCAATATGTCAACCCAAGCTCAAGCAACAACTCTTTCTGGAGAAGAGTCTAGCAACTCCTAACATGATGACCCTTTGAGGCTCATAATGCAAGAGTTACAATCCCTAAGAGATGAGATGAGGGATATTAGGAGGGATGTCACTAATCTCTCTAATCCACAAAGGGAGGTTAATCCTTAGGGTAGTCTCAATGTTACTACCCCAAGAAGCAATGGACCATTCAATTGCTCTAGGACAACCGAGTTCCACCAACCTCCAAATTTTGATGAAGAACTTCATCCACCTCCTTACGGTGGCAGAAAAGACGGTTTTGGAGAAGGAGGCATGCCTAGAAACTTTGAAGAAGTTCCAAGACCACAAGCTAGGCATAGAGAGCCATTATATGATGACATGAACATGTTCCATTTGTTGCCAACCGTGGAAGAGGCCAAGGTGACTAAACCTTGGACCGAATGAAGTGGAAGATCCCTAGTTTTAAGGGTGAGAATAATCCTAAGATTTTCTTAGATTGGGAGAGCCAAGTAGAAAACATGTTTATGTTAAAAAATTGTAATGAGTTCTGAAAAGCTAGACTTGTAATAGATAAATTTTCCAGCTATGCTTTACATTAATGGGAAAGGGTAGTAAACCAAAGAGTTAGAAGTAGTAGACCACTGGTTGATACTTGGAGAGAGTTAAAAGCTTTGATGAGAGAAAGATTTGTACCCGAGCACTACTATAGAGAGCTTCATTATAGGCTCATGACTTAAAAACAATGTGCAAAAAGTGTAGAAGAGTATAGACAAGAGCTTGAGCTCTACATCCTGAGGTTGAACTTGGAAGAAGACAAGGATGCTTCAATGGCTAGGTTCATTAGTGGTCTCAATAGGGAGATAGCCAACCAACTTGAGTTGTATCCACATACAACTTATGAAGACATGTGCCACCTTGCCAACAAGATCGAATCACAAAGGAAAAGAAGTGGGATGATGCGATCCTCATTTCCCAACCAAAGACAAGTTGCAACAACAAAACAACCTACTTCCAACTTGAAGCCATGGCCAAAAAAGGAGGAGGCTCCTAGAGGTACTTTCCAACCTCCAACCAAACCAAAGATGGAAGAGAGAGGTAAAATTATTTCTAACCCTCCAAAGTGCTTTAAATATAATGGTGTAGGACACTATGCAAGTAGTTGTCCAACAAAGAGCGCTTTAATCTTTAGGGAGGATTTGAATGGTTGGATTGAGAAGGAGGAGGATGAAAGTGGCGAATATGTTGCGGGTGAAGAAAATGGTGAGGATGATGAACGTGTCGATTTGAACCCTTTAGAAAGTAATGACGATGTCTTGAGCTTTGTCAGCATAAGAGCACTAAGTGCTCAAGCTTTTGATGATAACATGATGGAACAAAGAGGAAACATCTTCCATTCTAAATGTAAAGTTGAGAGAAGGATTGCCAACCTTATCATTGATAGTGGTAGTTGTATAAATGTGGCTAGTGCTTATCTTGTTGAGAAGTTGAAACTACCTACTACAAAACATGATAAGCCCTACAAACTCCATTGGCTAAATGATAGTGGAGAAATTAAAGTGTTGAGACAAGTTGTGGTACCAATAGAAATGGAGCTTACAAAGATAAGATACTATGTGATATGGTGCCTATGCAAGCATGCCATCTCCTCTTGAGAAGACCTAGGCAATTTTATAGAAAGTCCCTCCACAATGGGGAGAAAAATACTTATTCTTTTGTAGATGATGGAAGAACATTTACTATGAAATCGTTTACACCTCCACAAGTCATAGATGAACAAAACAAGATGAGGGAGAAAGAGAGGGCCGAAAGTGAGCTCAAAAAAAGAAAAATCGAGGAGGGAAAGAGAGTCGAGGAAAACGAAAAGAGTGAAGAAAGAGTGATGAAAAACAAGAGTGAAAAGAAAAAGAGTGACCAAAAAAAAAAAGAGAGTGAGATGAAAGAAAAGAATTGTTTCTTTGCAAAACCTAGTGAGTGATTGGAGCAATTGAAAGAAAAGAAGTGGTGTTGCTCTTGTATTGTAGGGAATCTTTTACTTCATTTAAAGAACGCTTATCCTCTTTTTCAAGTGAAATTTTAATGTTATTGAAGATTACAAAGACGTATTTCCCGATTAAATGCCCGGAGGTCTTCCACCAATTAGAGGAATCGAACACAAAATCGATTTTGTCCCCGGGGCGGTCTTGCCAAACCAACCAGCCTATAGGAGTCCACCGGAAAAGACTAAGGAGCTGAAAAGGCAAGTTGATGATCTAATTTCAAAAGGATGTGCGTGAGTCAATGAGTCCTTGTGCGGTTTCGGTTTTACTTGTTCCAAAAAAAAGATGGTACATGGAGAATGTGTATAGATTGTAGAGCCATAAACAACATTACTATTAAGTATAGGCATCCCATACCTAGACTTGATGATTTACTTGACGAGTTGAATGGTTCTAATCTTTGCTCTAAAATTGACTTGAAATCCGGATACCATCAAATTAGGATGAGAGAAGGGGATGAGTGGAAAACCACTTTTAAGACTAACTTTGATTTGTATGAATGGATGGCTATGCCCTTTGGATTAACTAATGCTCCTAGTACATTATTGAGATTAATGAATCATGTGTTAAGGAACTTTATTGGGAAATTTGTTCTTGTATACTTTGATGAAATTTTGATCTATGGCAAGACATATGAAATGCATGTTCAACATCTTAGGTAAGTGCTAAATGTCTTGAGAATTGAAAAACTTTTTGCTAACCTTGACAAATGTGAGTTTTGTTTAGAGAAAGTTACATTTCTAGGTTATGTGTTGAGATCACAAGGACTTCAAGTAGATGAAGGTAAGGTCCAAGCAATTAAGGAATGGCCAACTCCAAGAAACGCATCAGACGTGAGGAGTTTCCATGGCCTAGCAAGTTTCTATAGATGGCTCATCAAAAATTTCAGCACACTTACTAGCCCTTTGACTGATGTGATCAAGAAAACCGAAAGATTTAATTGGAAAACAAAGCAAGAACAAGCATTTCAATCACCTTCCTGCCTCGAGTCGGAGTATCCCTCTTACGTACATGAGTAGACTACTCGCTACGCTTTTTTCACTCCTAAATAAGTTAAGCGTCACTCATACCTGCTTTCCAACTTTGACTTCTGTGACTATTTGCCCTTCTCTTCCGCCATAAGCGCAGGGCTGGCGTTTCTCCTTCTTCTTTAGGATTCTTATGTTGAGTTGAGTCTAGTGATAGGTAAACCTTGAGGGAAGGAATCCGGGATCGGTTTCATTCTCTTTGCTGACATTGACAACCTTAGGGACCTAAAGCATCTCGTAATTTCTCTTGATTAGCCCTCTCCAGCTCTAGGAAATGGAAGGGCTAAAGTGGCACCCTACATGAAACGGACTTCTTGCCTTGGTTTGTGCCCTATCTATTAGCAGCACCCTAGTCTGGGGCGTATGTGTAAATGAATCACCTATTTCCTCACCCAGATTCACAAAGGAGTATAAAAGGTAAATGCCACGCTTAGCTCAATGAATTTTAAGCAAACGCATACCATAAGGGTACCGTACATTGATTAGCCGATAGTGCCATATAACGCCCTTACTCTTATAGTTATAGAGTGGTAAAAGCCCCAAAGAAAAAAAAGACAAAGTGCCACTTCTAACTATACTCATTATTAGTCAAAAGAGGAAAGAAAGTTGGGGGCGTAGGGAGTGTTGAATGAAAAGTTGTGTAGTGCACCCCTTTTGTCACTACCAAACTTTGAGAAAACTTTTGAGGTAGAGTGTGATGCATCCGGCATTGGTATAGGTTGTGTACTTATGCAAGATGGAAAGACCTTGACCTATTTTAGTGAAAAACTTAACGGGGCAGCCGTGAGGTACTCAACTTATGACAAGGAGCTTTATGTGTTAATAAGAACATTAAAGCATTGGCAACACTACCTATGGCCAAAGGAGTTTATTGTGCACACCAATCATGAGGCTTTCAAGTTTCTCAAAGGCTAAGATAAATTCAATAAGAGACATGCAAGATGGATGGAGTTCATTGAAACATTTCCATATGTCATCCGTTACAAGAAAGGTACGGAGAATGTGGTGGCCGATGCTCTATCTAGAATGTATACTCTCTTATCCACCATTCAAACAAAAAATTTGGGTTTTGAAATGCTTAAAGAAATGTATTCTAGTAATCATGACTTTAAGGAAATTTTTGAGAAATGCTTGTTAGCACCTTTTTGAGAATTTTTTTGCATAAAGGATTTCTTTATTGTGAAGGTAGATTGTGCATACCATCTTGTTCTACTAGAATTCTACTTGTCAAAGAAGCACATTGTGGGGGTCTAATGGGACATTTTGGTTTCACTAAAACCTATGAAATTCTTCATGAAATATTTGTAGAGAGTAGTATTGAATGCAATAAAGCTAAATCCTGAACTCTTCCACGTGGACTTTACACACCATTAGAAGTTCCTAAAGAACCTTGGGTTGATATTTATATGGATTTTATTCTTGGTTTACCTAGGACCTCTAGAGGTATGGATTCTATTATTGTTGTTGTGGATAGGTTCTCTAAAATGGCACACTTTATTCTTTGTAGGAAATCCGATGATGCTAGTCATGTAGCTATCTTATTCTTTACCTGGATATTTAGATTCCATAGAATTCCAAGGTCTATTGTGTCGGTTAAGGATACCAAATTCTTGAGCCATTTTTCGAGAGTTCTTTGGAAGAAATTCGGTACTAACTTGCTTTATTCTACAGCTTGCCATCCACAAATTGATGGACAAACCGAAGTGGTAAATAGAACAATTGGCCAACTTCTAAGAGCTGTTTTGAAGAAGAACTTGCGGCAACGGGAGGAGTGTTTGCCACACATTGAATTTTCCTATAATAGGGCACCTCACTCTACTACTTCTCATTCTCCATTTCAAGTTGTTTATGGTTTTAACCCTTTAACTCCCTTTGATTTGGTTCTTTTGCCTATAGATCAAGCATTAAGCAAAGATGCTAGCAAGAAGGCTGATTTTGTGAAAGTAATTCATGCAAAGGTCCATGAAGCCATTGTCAACTCCAACAAAAAAGCTTGTAGAGAAAAGAATTGTAGAGAAAAGAAATGTGAGAAGAAGAAAAGTGGTATTCAAACTCGGTGATTGGGTTTGGGTGAATTTTAGAAAGGAAAATTTTCCTAACAAAGAAAGTCTAAGCTTGATGATAGGGGAGATGGGCCATTTCAAATCATTGAGAAAATTAATGATAATGCCTATAAAGTTGATCTTCCAGGACATATAATGTTAGTGCCACTTTTAATGTATCCGATCTCTCTTTATTTGTTATAGGTGATGGAGATTCGTGGACGAGTCCTTTTCAAGAGGGGGAGGATGATGTGAACCGGTTAGACAAGCAAGAACATCAAGGAGTTGTGACAAGAGCCAAGGCAAAACAACTAAAGAGTCACGAGGATCAAATTGAGCAAGATAAGTTTCAAGGGTTAAATTTTGATGTCCAAGACTTTATGGGGCAATATGCTAAAGTTTGAATAAGTTAGAAATTGAAAATTTACCTTGGTAGATGGTTGGAAGCCCTTTTGCCTAGGCTGGAAAATTGCCTCCTATTTTTGGCAATATGTTGATTGTGCTCTAAAATAGTCCAAATGCAATTAAAACACCTTTTTTCTCTTATCAAGTGAATATATAGGTTATATCTATCCTTTGGGCTAAAAATATGGGAGGGTTGGAATATGCCTTTATTAAAATTTGGGACTTAAATTTTAGGGCTTAAATTTTGAGCTGAAAATATGAGAGGGAAAATTGTGGGGCCTAATTTTTCCCGCAAGTCTCTATAAATAAGTAGTCTTCCATTTTGAAGAAGCTAATCAAGAAATATTTCAAGATAAAAGTTCTTCTCTTAGATTCTTAGTTCTTAGCTTAGTTTTTTTTCTATCTTCTTCAAGGGTGAACTTCCTTGAAAGAAAAATCACTTTGAACACTTGTTGAAAATTCCAAGAGCTTCAAGATTGATCATCAAAATTCCTTCATATTAGTTACTACACTCTTGTAGAAAACTAGTCTTGAGGTCTTCTTCTTATTTCATTGAGGTCTAAGGTTCAAAATACCTTAGGTTGCTTGAACTTTGAAAAAATAGATTTTGTTTAAACCTTCTTGAGGTATTGGATTTAATATATACAAGGTTGCTAGAAGTTTAACATTTTCAAGTCTTTTTAAATACACTTTCTCTCTTCTACTTGTTACACTTGTTTTGGTTGTTCTCTCCCTCACTTCCTGGATGAAATTTTATGCTCTTGAAGATCATTTTATATCAGAAACCAATTGAAAATGATCAGTAGCTCATAGTCGTTGAGATATAATTCAAATTTTGCATAAAACAACTCAATATTTCTTCGGATCAAGCAAATCCTCTGGCATCCACTTCTTTGTCTGAGATTTGCATGATCTTCATATGTTTTTTTTAATAGATCACCATATAATTCTTTTTCACAAATTTTTGAAACAATTAAACACAAATTAGAGCTAACTTTGAAGGTGGCTCTAATACCAAATAATATGAATTTTGTTGTGCAAAGATCAAAATCATTGAATTAAGCTTCCCAAGGATCTTTTGCCTTCAATAGAACTTGAATACTCTCCATCCTCAAGCAACTCTTAGCCAATCTAAGGACCTCTTAAATCCACGTTGAATATTCTTTCCTTTATAAGCCAATTCAACAATGGGATTGATTACCCATCATCTAATTAGTCTCTTATGAAGAAGACCGTGCTCTAGGACAATTATAAGGATGTAAAGATCAAAGAGTATGAATTATGATCAAATTGAGAACCATTGGATCTTCCGAATCAAAGTATTCAAATAAAATCAATATAAGGAATAATTAGACCATATCTGAAGTTCAAGAAGGAAGGCACAAAAGTTAAGAACCCTAGAGATAACATCATTAATTTAATAAAACCATCAATTCGTCTTACAATTAGGTTATAGAGGGGTATTTATAGAGTTTAAGCTAAACCCTTATCTGAACATGGTCTTAGGCCCAAGACCAATTAGCGACTTAATTAAATGTTGTACAGTGAATTAAAATAACAATTCTCACCTAAAACATCACATTACATAAAATCAGTACCCTACCATTGATAGTAGGGTACCCTACCGCACGCGGTAAGTTTCAACGCACCGAGTCTATTTTGGACAGGAATCTACCACAGATGGTAGGTACAGGCTTACTGCCTGCGGTAGGCGCTATTCTTGCTGCTCCTTGAATTCTTTCTATTCCAATTTGCTTCATTGGTTGCTCCAAGTTTAGTCATTGAACCGTAAGCAACTTAGGAGGGTTTCCATCATCTTCCAAGCCTTCATTCTGGAACTTTAGACCTTCCTTCATAGTTTCTTCAATGGCCATCATCAATCCTTGAGCAATTTGATCATCCTTTCCTTTAATTCTTCTTGCTATTGTAATTAGTCCTTGAAGCTCTTCTTCTCCTTGGCCATCTTGCTTCATACCAACCGGTTTATTTCGCTCTTAAAATATTATTAAAATTCTCCGTATTCTCTCCACATGAAAAAACTAAAATTCATAATTTTGTGATAATTTGAGTGGATATGCATAAAGACGTAGACATAGGCTATGCATGGGCCTTAAAAAGCATCGATTTTAATGTAAGATTTTATCCCAAAATAAGAAAATTTTGGAAGTTTTTTTTTAAAATTCTGGACGTCCCCCCTCGCAAAATACCAGGGGTCAGTTCACAATGGTCCTGGTTGGTTACCAGGGATCGACAACGCTCCCCTGGTAACCAGCCAAGGGCGTTGTAGACCATCCCCTGGTGAATTGCAAGGGCCAAACCGAATCCTCCACTTTTTTATTCTTTTTCTTAAACTCTTATTTATTTAATTTATTAATTATGAAAAATTCTTTATAACATTAATTTTTGAAGTAAAATTTCGTCCCAAAACAGGAAAATTTTTAATTTTTTTAAAATTCTGAACGTCGCCCTTGGTAACTTGCAAAGGCAAACTGAATCCTCCTCTCTTTTTTTTTTTTTTTTTTGTTCTTAAATTTTTATTTATTTAGTTTATTAATTATGAAAACTTCTTTATTTACTTTTTTTAATTCCTTTTGAGAGAATTTAGAGTTGGAGAAGAAGAGAAAGAAAGTTAAATGAACCTTTTGAACATTTTGAGTATTGCACCCTTAACTTAGGTGTTGTAAAATGAAATTTCCTTTTCTTTCTTTGAAAAATATTGTTTCAGTATATCTGGTTTCCAATTCTAAATCTTATATAAAAATATACGTATAAAAAGAAAATACAAAATATCTAAAATAAAATACCAATAAACATTATTGTTAAAATATTATTTCTTATTTTATGTAAAAATTACATATTTCATATAAAAAAATATAAGTATATCGTAGCATAAATCTCTCTTTTTTTTTTTTTTTAATATCAAGAGATGTCCGTTAAGAGCAAACGTGAAATATTATCCTTATGTTCACTAAAAATATTATCTTCCCTTAACCAATAAAACTTTAACATAATTTTGTCATAATACTTATTAATTTAGTCGGTAGTCATAGTTCAATTGGGTGGAACCAACCCTTATTCAAACTAATTATTTGTCATCGTAAGATTTTAACTCAGTGATAGAAGCACTTATTATCAAGTAACGGGTCTTCAGTTTGAAATACTCTACCCTCTCCCAAATGATTTTTTTTTTTTAAAAAAAAGAACTAATTAGTTATTGTAATAATTAGTATTTCTTATATGTCCTAATCTCAAATGCTTTAAATAAAGTACTTTTAATATATTTTAAAATGATAAGTTATTGTTAAACTATTTTCAACTTACATACGTTACATACGGTTTTAGTTTAAAAAAGATAAAAAGACTATTTTTGAAATTTTATGATTGAGATGATTTTTAAAATTTTTTTTTCTCACTTATTTGGTTAAAAGTGAAAATATTGTAGTAATTTTTTAAAAGAATCCTTTTTTAAACTCGTAAAAGACCTTCAAACAATAATAGCAGTACTAACTTAATAGGTCACTAATAAGAAAATAGAAAAAATGGACCAATTAATCACTTAGTAAAACTATGCAAGTCACTTTATATATAGCAGCTCTATTTGACCGAGTCAACTGCCCTCTTGTTTTTTAGAGAATCGAGCCGATCTGGGATTTTTTTTGTTGTCCGACCAGTTGGTCCGATCCAAGTTTAATAACATTAGTTAGCGTCAACACTCTCTGCATCATCTTTAAAAATATCTTCGGAACGGGGCGCTGCAGTACATCCTTTCGGGTGGGTACGCCCTTACGGGCAGGTACGATCCTATTATCCAAAAACACAAGAATAGCTACAAAAAAAGCTAAGAAAACAAGCAATTATGTATATGATCCTGAAACTGGTGCAGGATATCATTCAATCGTCGGTACCTATAGGTTAGAAGGGTTGTACCTGGGGCGATGCGCATAGGAACGAGCATTCACACCAGACAAGAAGGCAAGGATTGGCATTTCTCATGGGAGGAACTAAAAACTCGGCTCATGGGGGTGTTGCCAAGGGATGTCGTGGGTAATCCTAACCGGTGTCCGAATTGAAGTCGAACTGGTTCAACATTCTGAGCCGAGACTTTCCTCACGGAAGGAAAGCACCCAGAAATCAGGAACTAAGGCTCTATGTTTGTGAGTGGCACGCCCCGAAGAAGGTGGCTCCATACCTCAGCAACGCTTTCGTTGAAAATTTGGAATGTAGGTTCTAGGAAAGGTAAATTTTTAAGGGAAAATTGATGAAAAGCGGAGATAGTTCTTCAGGGCATCGAGGGGGGAAATGACGCTCTTAATTCTTTCGTTAAAAAATATTTTCTGTGCGCATTTTTTTGGCTCGGTACCGGCCTTACTCTATTTCCTTTCTGATAGGAAATAGCGGCCGGCTCCACCCCCGCTTCGTCCAAGAAGGGCATTCTCTCATATACCCCCATGCTACTTTTTTGTGGGAATACGCGTTGGGGGCAGTGAGGAATGAATAGAGGCTTCCTGAACGGAAGCTGATTATCCGTATTTCTATGTATTCTTCTTTCTTCTTAAAAATTATTCTTTCTTTCTTACGAGCTCAAGTAGCTTCCTTAGCTGCAGTAGCTGCAAGCTTTGCAGAAGCAAAAAGGGCTCCAAACCTCATTTTAAATTCCATCTAAAGCTGATTCGCGACAAACGTACAGAAAAACTTACCAAGTAAATTTTCATCCGGTCGTGTGTGAGAACTTTTGGAGGGATATTCCGTTTAATTTAACATTTTATCCTCCAAACATGAAAAAAGAACGGCGTAGGAAACAGGGCAAGCGATTTCAGGAGGAAATGGATTATAAAAATTCGGATTCTCCCCCAAGATGTGGTAGATGTCGCATGCCGGGACATAATAGAAAAAATTGTAATAACCCCGGACCGAGCAATGTATAAGTTTGCCATTTTCTTAAAATTGTTGTAATAAAACAAGTTTCTATTAATAAAATTTTTCTTTCAATTTCTTCTAATTACTACATCATTGCTCTAAATTTTTACAATATCTTTAGTATTACTTCTTCAAATAACTTGAGATGAAATGGTTAAAAGTTAAATATATTTTCCAAGAAAATGATATAAATATTATCATAATAAATACGCTTAAAATAAGTTACATATTATATGTACAGTCTTTTTAAATAAATTATACAATTATAATTTTTGATAAAAAAAAGTAAAGAAATTTTCATTTTTTAAAAAAATTTTAAAAAACTAAATAACTGACGTGGTAGATAACGCACAATCAGTGTGCGTTATTGCTTGGTCATAATGCACAATGGTTGTGCATTATCTGCCACATCGGCGGATTACCATCGGTAAGCGTAATTAGCTGATAACGCACAATGGTTGTGCGTTATCAATAATGATAATACACAAACATTGTCCGTTATGGACAGAATAAGGATAAAAAAAAGTTGGGCCACTTTAGTGCCCAAATTTGATGGATGACACATATAAAAAAAATGATAATTAACTATAAAGAATGCTGACCGAATATATAAATATGCACGTTTCGAAAATCACAACAATCAAATCAGACAAATCTCTAACAAATAGAACATAAATTTGAGAAGACCTCCAAGTGGAGAAGCTCCATCAAGTGTGTCACGTCCTCTATACTTACATGTTTTGCAATAAAGAGAACTTATAAAAATAATAAGCTTAGGTTGTGTTTAGTGCCATGAAATTGAGGGCTTAAATTAAAATTGGAGTTTCCAATTCTCTCAGACTTAGGAGAGACATTATTGATCCCTCCCATTTGATCAACAACCCCCCCTATGACCAGAAACCTGTGTAACGAAAAATAGGTTTGAGACTAAAAAAGCGATAATGGTTAAGTGTCTAATTAATGAGTTATGAGTTAATAAAGTTGGATAAATTTATAGTTTCCAGGCAAAGACAGAAAAATGGTGCTAAAAATCTCACTGTTATTGTAAACAATAAATCAGAGAATTTCTTTTATTATATTTCATTTTCCTTTTCTACTCCAAACAAACAAGGCGTAAACGATAACAAGCGAATCGTAATGTTAATTTCATCACAATTAATAAATGCTTTTTGAATCCAAGATGAACGAAAGAATATTATGATCAGTGTTGGCCTATATGGCCCATTTGCTCACATATTAACCCAATCCAATTTGTGTCCCTATGATGATCATAGGCTGAACCTCGCACACCTCTTTAGTGTTGACTTAGGCTGACTATGTTATATGGGTTTTGATGCCGGACAGGTCGGTTTACCGACTCGTCCCAGTGACTACTCTATACAGTATCTCATTCTCTCATTTTTCCTAATTGGATACACTCTTTTTCTCTCCTCTCTCTCTCTCTCTCTTTCTCTCTCGGCCGCCTCCTTACTCTAGGGTTTCTACCTTTGGTTTTCTGTCAAGGATCTCTACTACTTCTTTTATCGCCGCTTTTTGGTTAAGTTGGCCTTGTTGCTTGACTGAGATTCGGAAGTATGACTTGAGATAGAGAGTTTGTTGTACAGTTGTTAGTGTGATGTTCATCCTTTCTCAGCGATTTTTCGTACTTCTCTTGTTTTCTTTGCTATATATCAAAGCTGGATCTTGAAAGAAGTTTTAACTCTTCTTGTAATAGAACAGGAACCTAACTTAATGTATTAGTTTTTACTGTAATATTAAAGTTAGGTTTTTGGGGTTCACCATTTTGTAACAGTAATATTAGAGCGTCGTTGGGCTATATCCGGTGATCTTTCTGGCGCACTCATTGTTGGATTGTTGAGTGATCTCCCAGTCTTCGCGATGGTTTATGTTCACCTACGGTTGTGTTTGATTTGAGTCTCATCTTTCTGGGAACTCCAGCGCGAACCCTTTGAGTTCCAAGACAAGGAAGTGTTCTTTTCTTCAAATCTACTATTTTTCATTTCCAAGTATGTGTCTTAATTTCTCTTATTTTATCATCTTGATTACGAATCTTTTATCTTTTGTGGTTGATAAACCTAACCTAGTTGGGCTCCCATTGAGACTCGGAATAGCTGTGTCTTGGAGATTTCTCAATGATTTCACAATATTTTAGATCCGTGACTTTGATGAGAATTTTTTGCTTGCTAGAATTTTGTTGCTATTAGTACTGTTGCTCACTGTTCTTCTTGGTTCTGTGGTTTTTACATAATGTGGGATCTAGCAGTGTGTTTATCTCTATTATGGATTTTTTTATTTGGCTTTGTGGCTTTATTCACACTACAGAAAAAGAAAGCAATTACCATCGACCAATCGGTTGGTAATTTTAAGTTATCGACGGATACTGTCGGTCAGCTAAAATTAGTCGATAACATTGTCTGGTTGGTCGATAATAGTTACCAACCAATTTTTTACAATTAGCGACCGAAATATCAGTTGGTAACTTCATTTTCCATAGTTAAAAAAATCAATTTTAAAAAATAGTTACCGATTGACTTTTTAAAGTTACCGACTGACGATCAATCGGTAACTTTTTATTTACCGACTGTTGGTGGGTAACTTTATTTTTTTTTTTTATAAAAAAATAGATAGAGACCGATTTGTGGTTGGTAATCAGTCGGTAAGTATATATTTTTATAAAATATTTTATTTATAATTAAATGATTCACATGAAACTAAAAAAGGCAACCGTAACAAGCAATGCAATACAACCAATATATAAAATCTACGTCCAATACGATAATAACAAAATAACAAAAACGTCTAAACATAGTACACAATATATAAATATGAAATACAAAACAAAATAAATAACAAATATTATTAGTATGAAACCAATAAGTACGCAAATAAGTATATAAGTATGAAACATAAAGGTACTACACATGTGGAGGTTGGCCAGAGGAGGAGAAAGGACTGGTCGATGGTTGAGGATCAACTCGAGTGGCATCAGATGTGGCATCATCCGTGGGCAGAAAAAGAGAGAACAAAGTGAGAACCAAATCCAGTTGCATACTATACTGAGATGCGAATGAGAACATTAAGCCGGCGAACTTGTCTTGTGCCTGGTGCATATATCCCCACAACTTCTTCTCCCTCTTGATGTAGGACTCGTGGCCAGCCGCAGAAGATACCAACAAAATCAATGATGAGCTACTGCTTTCCCATCGCTCGGCAGTGATGGCTCCAAATTGTGAATCAAAATCATAGACATGGCCTTTGTTGCTACCACTAGCAGCCTCAACATCAACTGCTCGTCACTCGGGTTGGGCGAACTGGTCTCAATATGTAGGCGTTCTACATTTGCCTTTAACTCTTGAAATTTAGCCTATAAGAAAGAGATTAATAAGTTATTGTTAAAAAAGATTAAAAAATTTAATAAATGGTAGCATGACATGAAACAAAAACTATGAAATAATTGTACCCAAAACTCGTCAAAATGCGTATCGACCCACTGTCCCTTTTGCTTGTGCAGTAGGACGTACAACTCTGACTATGGAAGTTCTTCTCCTATTTTCTCCCGTTGCAAATATTTAAAAGATTAATGAGATTTCAAATATTAAGAAAGTAAAAACTATATATATAAGAATGCTATAAAAAAATATGATTGTAAGGTGTAAGAATTAAAGAAAGAAACGATGTAATTGACTTACACACTCAATAAATGACTTCGACCCGCCAGTGTGCTTGCCGGGCCCCTTGCACCACGCTCCTGCAAACGGTTCCTCTGTGCTGCTTTTCGCTTCTTTTTGTAAGGATCTAAGTTCCAATGATTACAGGGACTCGTGCTGATGTGAAATGATCTTCAAGAGCATAAAATTTCGTCCAAGAAGTGAGGGAGAGAACAAACAAAACAAGTGTAATAAGTAGAAGAGAGAAAGTGCCTTTGAAAGGACTTGAAAATGTTAAACTTCAAGGAACCTTGGATATATTAAATCCAAGACCTAAAGAAGGTTTAAACAAAATCTTTTCTTCAAAGTTCAAGCAACTTAAGGTATTTTGAACCTTAGACCTCAATGAAACAAGAAGAAGACCTCAAGACTAGTTTTCTACAAGAGTGTAGTAACTAGTATGAAGGAATTTTTTTTTTTTATTTTATGATCAACCTTGAAGCTCTTGGAACTTTCAACAAGTCTTCAAAGTGATTTTTCTTTCAAGGAATTTCACCCTTGAAGAAGATAGAAAAACTAAGCTAAGAACTAAGAATACTAAGAGAAGAACCTTTCTCTTGAAAAATTTAAAATTTTCTTATTGTTTTACAGAAAAAATGGAAGACTACATATTTATAGAGACTTGAGGGAGAAAATAGGAATTTTTCCCTCTCATATTTTCAGCCCAAAGGATAGATATAACCTATACATACACTTGATAAGACAATAGGGGTATTTTAATTGCATTTGGACTATTCTAGAGCACTAGTCAACACATTGCCAAAAATAGGAGGCAATTTTTCAGCTTGGGCACAAAGGATTCCAACCATCTACCAAGGTAAATTTTCAATTTCTAACTTATTCAAAAATTAGGATATTGCCCCATAAAGTCTTGGACATCAAAATTTAATCCCCATAAAGTCTTGGACATCAAAATTTAAGCCTTGAAACTTCTCTTGCTCAATTTGATCCTTGTGACTCTTTAGTTGTTTTGCCTTGGCTCTTGTCACAACTCTTTGATGTTCTTGCATGTCTATCCGGTTCACATCATCCTCCCCCTCTTGAAAAGGATTCATCCTCGAATCTCCATCACCTATATCAAATAAAGAGAGATCGGAAACATTAAAAGTAGCACTAACGTTATTATGTCTCGGAAGATCAACTTTATAGGCATTATCATTAATTTTCTCAAGGATTTGAAATGGCCCATCTCCCCTATCATCAAGCTTAGACTTTCTTTGTTGGGGAAATCTTTCCTTTCTAAAATGCACCCAAACCCCATCACCGGGTTTGAATACCACTTTTCTTCTTCCCACATTTCTTTTCTCTACAAGCTTTTTGTTGGAGTTGACAATGGTTTCATGGACCTTTGCATTAATTGCTTTCACAAAATCAGCCTTCTTGCTTGCATCCTTGCTTAATGCTTGATTTTTCTTGTAATGGATGACATATGGAAATGTTTCAATGAACTCCATACATCTTGCATATCTCTTATTGAGTTTATGTTGGCCCTTGAGAAACTTCAAAGCCTCATGATCGGTGTGCACAACAAACTCCTTTGGCCATAGGTAGTGTTGCCAATGCTTTAAAGTTCTTATTAAAGCGTAAAGCTCCTTGTCATAAGTTGAGTACCTCACGGCTGCCCCATTAAGTTTTTCACTAAAATAGGCTAAGGGCTTTCCATCTTGCATAAGTATACCACCTATACCAATGCCGGATGCATCACACTCCACCTCAAAAGTTTTCTCAAAGTTTGTTAGTGATAAATGGGGTGCACTACACAACTTTTCCTTCAACAATTGAAATGCTTGTTCTTGTTTTGTTTCCCACTTAAATCCTTCGGTTTTCTTGATCACATCGGTCAAAGGGCTAGCAAGTGTGCTGAAATTTTTGATGAACCGCCTATAGAAACTTACTAGGCCATGGAAACTTCTCACTTCTGATGCGTTTCTTGGTGTTGGCCATTCCTTAATTGCTTGGACCTTACCTTCATCTACTTGAAGTCCTTGTGAGCTTACCACATAACATAGAAATGTAACTTTCTCCAAACAAAACTCACATTTGTCAAGGTTAGCAAAAAGTTTTTCGACTCTCAAGATATTTAGTACTTCCCTAAGATGTTCAACATGCATTTCATATGTCGTGCTATAGACCAAAATATCATCAAAGTATACAACAACAAATTTCCCAATAAAATTCCTCAACACATGATTCATTAATCTCATAAATGTACTAGGAGCATTAGTTAATCCAAAGGGCATAACCATCCATTCATACAAACCAAAGTTAGCCTTAAAAGCGGTTTTCCACTCATCCCCTTCTCTCATCCTAATTTGATGGTATCCGGATTTCAAGTCAATTTTAGAGAAAGGATTAGAACCATGCAACTCATCAAGTAAATCATCGAGTCTAGGTATGGGATGCCTATACTTAATAGTAATGTTGTTTATGGCTCTACAATCTATACACATTCTACCATCTTTTTTTGGAAGAAGCAAAACCGGAACCGCACAAGGACTCATGGACTCACACACATACCCTTTTGAAATTAGATCCTCAACTTGCCTTTTTAGCTCCTTAGTCTCTTCCGGTGGACTCCTATAGGCCGGTCGGTTTGGCAAGACCGCCCCGGGGACCAAATCAATTTGGTGTTCGATTCCTCTAATTGGTGGAAGACCTCCGGCATCTCATCGGGAAATATGTCTTTGTAATCTTCAATAACTTGCAAAATTTCACTTGAAAAAGATGGTGAGTGTTCTTTAGATGAAGTAAAAGATTCCCTACAATACAAGAGCAATACCACTTCTTTTCTTTCAATTGCTTCAATCACCTCACTAGGTTTTGCAAAGAAATAATTCTTTTCTTTCATCTCACTCTCTTTTTTTTGGTCACTCTTTTTCTTTTCACTCTTGCTTTTCATCACTCTTTCTTCACTCTTTTCTTTTTCCTCAACTCTCTTTCCCTCCCCAATTTTTTTCCTTTTGAGCTCACTTAAGGCCCTCTCTTTCTCCCTCATCTTTTTTTGTTCATCTCTCACTTGTTGAGGTGTAAGAGAATTCATAGTGAATGTTCTTCCATTTTTCACAAAAGAATAAGCATTATTCTCCCCATTGTGGAGGCACTTTCTATCGAATTGCCAAGGTCTTCCCAAGAGAAGATGGCATACTTGCATGGGCATCACATCACATAGTATCTCATCTTTGTAAGCTCCCATTTCTATTGGTACCACTACTTGTCTCAACACTTTAATTTCTCCACTATTGTAGTAGGTAGTTTCAACTTCTCAACAAGATAAGTACTAGCCACATTTACAGAACTACCACTATCAATGATAAGGTTGGCAATCTTCCCTCAACTTTAAATTTAAAATGGAAGATGTTTTCTCTTTGTTCAATCATGTTATCATCAAAAGTTTGAGCGCTTAGTGCTCTTATGGTAACTAAACTCAAGACATCGTCGTCACTTCCTAAAGGATTCAAATTAACATGTTCATCATCCTCCCCATTTTCTTCACCCTCAACACATTCGCTACTTTCATCCTCCTCCTTCTCAATCCAACCATTCAAATCCTCCCTAAAGATCAAAGCTCTCTTTGTCGGACAACTATTTGCATAAAGTCCTACACCATTACATTTAAAGCACTTTGGAGGGTTAGAAATAATTTTACCTCTCTCTTCCATCTTTGGTTTGGTTGGAGGTTGGAAAGTACCTCTAGGAGCCTCCTCCTTTTTTGGCCATGGCTTGAAGTTGGAAGTAGGTTGTTTTGTTGTTGCAACTTGTCTTTGGTTGGGAAATGAGGATCGCATCATCCCACTTCTTTTCCTTTGTGATTCGATCTTGTTGGCAAGGTGGCACATGTCTTCATAAGTTGTATGTGGATACAACTCAAGTTGGTTGGCTATCTCCCTATTGAGACCACTAAGAAACCTAGCCATTAAAGCATCCTTGTCTTCTTCTAAGTTCAACCTCAAGATGTAGAGCTCAAGCTCTTGCCTATACTCTTCTACACTTTTTGCACATTGTTTTAAAGTCATGAGCTTATAATGAAGCTCTCTATAGTAGTGCTCGGGCACAAATCTTTCTCTCATCAAAGCTTTTAACTCTCTCCAAGTATCAACCGGTGGTCTACCACTTCTAACTCTTTGGTTTACTACCCTTTCCCACCAATGTAAAGCATAGCCGGAAAATTCGGCTATTACAAGTCTAGCTTTTAAGAACTCATTACAATTTTTCAACATAAACATGTTTTCTACTTGCCTCTCCCAATCTAAGAAAATGTTAGGGTCATTCTCACCCTTAAAACTAGGGAGCTTCCACTTCATTCGGTCTAAGGTTTGGTCACCTTGGTCTCTTCCACGGTTTGCAACAAATGGAACATGTTCATGATCATCATATAATGGCTCTCCATGCCTAGCTTGTGGTCTTGGAACTTCTTCAAAGTGTCTAGGCATGCCTCTTCCTCCAAAACCGCCTCTTCTACCACCGTAAGGAGGTGGATGAAGTTCTTTATCAAAATGTGGAGGTTGGTGGAACTCAATTGTCCTAGAGCAATTGAGTGGTCCATTGCTCCTTGGGGCAGTAACATTGAGACTACCATGAGGACTAACCTCCCTTTGTTGATTAGAGAGATTAGTGACATCCCTTCTAATATCCCTCATCTCATCTCTTAGGGATTGTAACTCTTGCATTATGAGCCTCAAAGGGTCATCATGTTGGGAGTTGCTAGACTCTTCTCCAAAAGGAGTTGGTGCTTGAGCTTGGGTTGACATCTTGGTAGTGTTTACCTCACAAAACTCTCTTGTTTAACTCTCTTTGGCCTTTTTTTTTTTTGGGAGGATATTCTCACAGCTCTTGCCTTTTTCTAAAGGTTCAAGTCTCAAAGAGTTCTATGGGTTCTTAACAAAGATTTAACACCTCTACTCAAGTTTAAAACAACCAAAATAAAGAAAAAATCACAAACAAAAACTAGTTGAGAAATATGAGAAGCAAGGAAAATGATATTGAGTCATCCATTCATTTTAAGGAAGTTCAACAACATTTCCAAGAGCATTTGAGTCAATAATGGTAGATTGAACAAATGAAGAAATAAGTACTGAAAAAGGAAAGAAATTCGACCACAAATACAAACACAAAGCTAGGACACTTCAAGAACACAAAAGAATACACAACAAAAGTTTCCAGCAAGCAGCGTAGATGACATACTCGGCTTGTTTGGAAAACTGGTATTTAACCACAAGTGTAAATTGAATGAGGTTTGTCTAGAAAGAATCTTCACTCAAAATTCTTGAGTTTAGGCTCAAGAATCAAAGAAAAAGGATTAGTAAAAAGGAAGATATGCTCAGATCATTTCAGTACATTTTTGTCTGCAGAGAAGCCAGGTACACTTTCAAGTTTTGACTATTTTGAGATATCAAATGAAGTCCAAATTAGATGAAACTTGTTTCATTTGTTTCCCAGGTCAATGTAGTATAACGTCATGTAAAAATATTGTAAAGTTCTAGTCATATTCCAGGTCGTTCAAGCATTCTATTTTTGTGATGCCATTTTCCAGCAATCTTGTCTCTTTTCTCTTTTTTTTTTTTTTTTGTCTTGTATTTTCTTTTTTTTTTTTTTGTATGTAAGATATCTCAAAAACACTTACTTGAAGGTGGCTCTGATACCAAATGATGTGGAATGATCTTCAAGAGCATAAAATTTCATCCAGAAGTGAGGGAGAGAACAAACAAAACAAGTGAAATAAGTAGAAGAGAGAAAGTGCCTTTGAAAGGACTTGAAAATGTTAAACTTCAAGCAACCTTGGATATATTAAATCCAAGACCTCAAGAAGGTTTAAACAAAACCTTTTCTTCAAATTTCAAGCAACCTAAGGTATTTTGAACCTTAGACCTCAATGAAACAAGAAGAAGACCTCAAGACTAGTTTTCTACAAGAGTGTAGTAACTAGTATGAAGGAATTTTTTTTTTTTTTATGATCAACCTTGAACCTCTTGGAACTTTCAACAAGTCTTCAAAGTGATTTTTCTTTCAAGGAAGTTCACCCTTCAAGAAGATAGAAAAACTAAGCTAAGAACTAAGAATACTAAAAGAAGAACCTTTCTCTTGAAAAATTTAAAATTTTCTTATTGTTTTACAGAAAAAATGGAAGACTACATATTTATAGAGACTTGAGAGAGAAAATAGAAATTTTTCCCTCTCATATTTTCAGCCCAAAGGATAGATATAACCTGTACATACACTTGATAAGACAATAGAGGTGTTTTAATTGCATTTGGACTATTCTAGAGCACTAGTCAACACATTGCCAAAAATAGGAGGCAATTTTTCAGCTTGGACACAAGGGATTCCAACCATCTACCAAGGTAAATTTTCAATTTCTAACTTATTCAAAAATTAGGATATTGCCCCATAAAGTCTTGGACATCAAAATTGACATCAAAATTTAAGCCTTGAAACTTCTCTTGCTCAATTTGATCCTTGTGACTCTTTAGGTGTTTTGCCTTGGCTCTTGTCACAACTCCTTGATGTTCTTGAATGTCTAACCGGTTCACATCACGTGCTCTGTGTGGTAGTCATCTACTTAGACTGAAACTCGTCCACTCGAATCTCATACAACAAGTCCTTGTAATGGAACGAAGTCCGTCTCTCCTAAGCATCCCGTATGAGGCCCTATGTATCGGGCTCCATCGATACCTTTTCTGCAATAACATATATATTATACATGAATACAAATTAAAAAAAGTTGTATATTTAAAAGCTCCTCTAATGACAGTTTTTTAAACACTTACTCCAAACTCTGTATACCACGTATTCTTTATATTGTCCGGTACATTCCCGAAACTTTCGTGAGCCTCAAGAAAGTATGGCTTCATGGTTTCATAATCACCTTTGTTTGTTTACGTTTAATTAACAAAACTTAAGAACTTAAGAAACGAATAGTGTCATTTAAGTTTTGAAAAAAAAATGACAGAGTTTCCCCTATAAAATGAACAATTCCTAAACCCAATAGCTACAGAAGATAGCAACCATACAAACAAATTCAATACGTAACAAAGTTTAAGAGTCCATACTCTTCCATAAAGACAAATAATTATTCTTTTAAGAGTTCGGACTCCTCTATGAAGACAACAATTATTCATTATGTACAACTTCAAACAACAAATAAAGTAACTCCTGATATCAACCTATATCATAAAGCAAAAACCTTTTCAAGGAAGAAGAATGTTTGATGATCTTTTTCATCCCACCATTCCAACAGATATATTAGAAACTATAAATTTCCACGATAGTTGATTTATTTCTAAGGAAGATTAAAAATAGGAAATTATCTTGTTCACTAAAAGGCATAAATAATTGAAACAAATCCTATAAAACATGAATCTAAGGAAGGATCTCTAATTATTATCCTCCCCTTCTCCATTCTTATTATATGCTTTAAACAAACATTGGACAAGTATTAAGTTGCCAATTCACTACACAATTATTAAGTATAAGTAGAGACACATAGCATGTACGAAAATGATTCTTCAACAGTTTCCTTCTCTCCTATGATAAAATTACTTCCATAAACCACCTAAATAAAAAGCAAGAACATGTACCTGTTAGAAGCAAGAGTGATAAGCACATGAGCATCAACAACACCTTGCACAGGTGGCACTGGTAGAGGTGCTAATGACGAAGGGGCAGACCTTCATAACGTCCCAGCAGCAGATGCAGAAGAAGACGAAGTAGAAATGGGCACCGGACTTGGTATGGACCTCCTTAGCCTTTCTTTAGGATCTACTTGCTCCAAAGACCTAACTCTCGTCTAGAGGGCTTCTTTGATGCTTGGTTTGGAGAATATGAAGAACAAGAAAAAAGTTGCAGGCAATAATAACTAAGAAAGAAACAAATAAAACCTTCTTATATTTGGGGAAGAATCAACAAGGATTAAGGAAGTCTTCCAAAGCAACAACTATAGAAGTTGGCAACTCGAAGGACAAATAGGATTTCGAAATTAGACTAGGACCCTTGAATTGATGATTCAAGAAATTCCTTGCATTGAATTATACAATTGAAACTCTTAATTATACAAGGAAGATAAAGAAACCCAAGAACCCTA
Source organism: Catharanthus roseus (assembly GCA_028651295.1). Classification (NCBI taxonomy): domain Eukaryota; kingdom Viridiplantae; phylum Streptophyta; class Magnoliopsida; order Gentianales; family Apocynaceae; genus Catharanthus; species Catharanthus roseus. The sequence continues at coordinate 1,101,652 of JAPQWS010000102.1, forward strand.
GTTCTTCTCTCTTTATATTTCTTCTATGCCAAAATTTGGCCAAAATGGTTGCAACAAGGTATATATAGTGTGTTACAATAATTAACTTCCAGCCCTAGTCATTAAACTAGTTTAAAAGAGTTGAAGGGGGCTTCAACCACTTAAATATAAGTCAAAAGATGTTTACAACCAAATTGAAGAGTAAAGAACGTTAAAAATTCTTAAATATCCCATCATCCAAGACCTATCGGCGACGGTAGGTCTTTGACAGGTTTGTTGAGACCCTCAAAATTAATCTGAATTCCTGTCAGACCAAGATAAATTTGTAGTATTAGTGGGAACCTGTCAAATCCCAAGGGAACTAATAAGTTAATTATTAACTTAAGAAAAAAGTAGTAAAGATTTACTTGTGAATAAAATAATAAATTACCAGAGAATAACACAATATTATGAAAAATTCTGATTTAAGGGGTCACCTCTATTCAGCTAAATTATTGATCATCGGCTAAAATAGTAATCTTACTTGTTCTAGCACTCTACCTTAGATTTATTCGGATAGCTGTAATAAATCTTATATTTTCCTAAATTCATTGATTAAACCAAGCATTCAATCAATACTTACTACAATTCAATTGGGGATGATAGTTCCATATTAAATTGTGATAGCAATAAACATAGTGAAAATGTAGTTGAACCAAAAACTCAAATAATCTACATAGCTATAATTATTTAGTTTTGTCTTGTTGATTTTCATATTTAGGCTAATTATGCATATCCAAATGTCTCACTAATATACATAATCATCCTAAGTGCTACTTAGTGCCAAGAATTCTTGACAATAACGGATCAAGAACTAGTGGTTTAGCAATAGAAAGAAAATGTTTAATTAATTTGTCAGACAAATCAAACATTCACTTTCATTAAAAAAAAGCAATAAATCAACAAGTACTTGAATTAAAAGTAAGAAAATAAATATAAGCTCATAGCCTCACAAAAATTGTAATTGAAAAAAACCCTTAAATCAGAATAAGAAAACTTGGTCACTTACGGTGATAAACATAACTTTGGAATAATCTCAGCTAACTCATCTAATGGAAGACTTCTTTCTTCTTCTTCTTCTCTTTTCTTCCTCCCCCTTGTTCTTTTATTCCTCCCACCTATTTATAGTGGTTTTTTTTTTCTTTTTTCCTAAAAAAGTTTCAATTGAGAGAATCAAATCACATGATTTCCTCCCCCTCTTAACAACTTAAAATAAAATACACCAAGAAAGTTAACTTATTTAAAACTCCAAAAAATCAAATAAAAAATATCTGCAATGTTTGCTTTGACTTTCTGTCTACTAGAATAGATTAATTGACTTGGTCTTCAACAATTACTTTGGTAAAATCCATCAAGTAAATGTCTTCTTCATAATCTTCTGCAATAAGATCTCTTTCTCTAAAGATATTAAAAAATAGCCCCTTGCAAGTTCAGATCAGTCAAATCTCCACAATTCAAATCAGTCACATCTCCACAATTTATTCCTAGCAAAACAATAGTAGCAAAATTCATTAATCTCTTTAAATAAAAAAGCAAAACTATAACCAAAACACTATAATAAAAGTAGACTTTTTTTACCCTACCAAATTCCCCCACACCAAATCCATGATTGCCCTCAAGCATGCATTATTCCAAAATATCAACTATTTTTCTCATTCATTACTTTCCCCTCTCCCAATTTACCCACAAAACAATTCCAAGTCGAGATACATTAGAAAGCTTAAATCAAAATAGCAATCATGAGAACAAGTGCTCACAACCTAAATATTTTTAAGAAATAACAACTAAGCACCTCATGAATCCCAACAACCTCGTCAACTAAAGATGCAACAAGATTCAATACGCTCTCATATGCTTCACTCTAATAACTCAAAAGTATTTAGAGAATAAGCACTCAAATCCAAGACATAGCATTTCATTACCATAAGCTTGCTCATATATCAAATCTCCCCCACAAAGTGTGAATTCAAACAAAAATCAAAGGGTCTTTTATTTTGGGTTGTAACTTGATCAAGACAAAGGTAGGGAAAGGTCATATAAAGTGGCTAAAGCAAGCAAAATGTGAAAAGACACTTAGAAGTAGAAAGGGAGAGAAAAATAATGAAAATACAGAGGAAGAAATCGTCTTGATCCTTCATATTGGATCATTTTATTGCCATTCACAGAAGGGTTGCCTTTTATTCTTCTAAACTTGGCTTTTCTCTTCAAGATTTCTTTAAAGATTTTTTTTCTTTTTTTTTTTTTTTGAAAATTTCTTCATACATTTATTCCAAACCATATAACACAATGACCATAAACTCACACTCTGTATTGAAGAGAAGATTCTATATATAACAGTTGCTTGCATGGGTTTAAAAGAGAAAATGTTAAACAAATGAAAAAGGCTTAAAAGGTGTGTTATAATCAGGTGTAAGGCAAAGAAAATGTCTAGCTCAAAAAGGTTTAACTAAGGGCTATTATAAGTAAATGATGTTCTTTTAAGATGGCTAAAGAACGGATTAAATCCTAAGTTGTCCTTCTCATTTTCGTGCTTGAATCCATAACTTGCAGTTTTGAAATGCATAGCAAAGCAAGTTCTAGAATAAACAGACTATGCTAGACAACACACAACAAAGAAATTAGAGCAAAATTTAAGAGTTACTCTTTGGCTCTCAGAAATCTCTCAAGTGTTTATTTGTATCAAGTCTTGCACATCATTATTTGATTCATTCATTAAGACCCACAAGGTACTCAAAAAAATTGAAAAACTTACCACATTTCGTCTCTTCATGATATTCCAACTTTCACTAGATAATGTAGACCAACTTGAAAATCATTTTAGGGAAAATATTAAGAAAGTCAAGAAATTTCAAAGAAAACAAGTTCACACATTTCGAAAGAAAAGATATAAAGAGAGAGAGAAAAAAATTATATAAAATAAAACAAAAGCAAATAAAATATAGAAAAATAGTTGAAATTTTCAAAAAAAAGAAAAAAAAAACTCCAAAAAGAAGAAAAAATATCAGCACAAAAACCAACAAGTTCTAGACAGAACACTTCTCCCCCACACCTAATTCCTACGTTTTCCTCAGTGTAGCACAATATGATCACATAAAAAATAAATAGATAAATAAGCACAACTTCCCTGAAATGCAAGCAAGTAAACTTGGAACAATTTAGGAAAAATGGAGAAGTGATCTGCATGAAAAAGTAACTCTTAAGTGTAGTCGCAACTGCTTCAATCCATCCTTTAAGCATTGCAATCTAGCATCAGATAAATAAATAAATAAATAAAATAAATAAACAAAAGATAGGCATTAATAAATAAAATAGAGAAAAATTGGGTTGCCTCCAAACACTGCAATTTTTTTATGTCGTTCTGCTCGACTTCTTCCCACAATCAAGAAAATAATATAGAATTTACAAATCAATATCCTCAACATGAGAAATACTAAAATCCTCTTGAAACAACTTCAACCTGGGCCCATTCACTTTGAAGGTCTTATCAGTGTCTAAACTTTTAATCTCAACTGCACCATAAGGAAAAACATTAGTGACAACAAAAGGACCAATCCAACGAGATCGAAGCTTCCCTAGCATAAATTTTAATCGAGAATTATACAATAAAACTTTTGAACTTGCTACAAAATTTTTTCTTAATATCAGATTATCATGAAACAATTTGGTTTTCTCTTTGTAAATTCTCGAATTTTCATAAGCTTCTAACCTCAATTCCTTTAATTCCTGCAATTGCAACTTCCTAGACTTACCAGCTTCTTCCATATTCATATTGCAACGTTTTACCACCTAATAAGCCTTGTGTTCAATTTCAACTGGTAAGTGACAAGATTTACCAAAAACTAGTCTATATGGAGACATACCTATTGGTGTTTTGTATGCCGTCTGATATGCCCACCACGCATCATCCAATCTTAGACTCCAATCCTTCCTTCCTGGGTTTACTGTCTTCTCTAAAATGCATTTCACCTCTCGATTGGAAATTTCGGCTTGTCCATTTGTTTGTGGGTGATATGTTGTGGCCACACGATGGTTTACCCCATACATTTTCATCAAGGCTTCGATGGTTTTGTTGCAAAAATGACTCCCTTGGTAACTTATAATTGCTATTGGGATCCCAAACCTGCTAAAAATGTTAGTCTTGATAAAACCTACAATAGTTTTAGAATCGTCAGTCTTTGTGGCCTTTGCTTCCACCCATTTCGATACATAATCAACTGCCAAAAGTATATAAACAAAACTACAAGATGAAGGAAATGGTCCCATGAAATCTATGCTCCAAACATCAAATATTTCACAAATAAGAACAGGGCCTTGGGGTATCTCATTTCCACGGGATAATGTACCTGTCTTTTGGCATCACTCACAGTTTCTGCAAAACATAAATGCATCTCTAAGTAATGTTTCCCAAAACAATCCACTATCCAAAACTTTTCTAGCAGTTCGTTTAGGTCCAAAATGACCACCACATATATAATTATGGAAAAAAGATAAAATGGATTGATATTCACTTTCAGGCACACACCTCCTAATCACTTGATCAGAACAAAATTTCCATAAATAAGGTTCATCCCACACATAATATTTTGCCTCATTTCAAATTTTTTCCTTTCGAGATTTACTAAGATAATTCGGTAAAGTTCTTGTAACTAGATAATTCACTACATCAGCATACCAAGGAACCATACCATTCAATTGAAAATTTCTCATCAGGAAAATATTCAGAAATAGGCAATGAATTTTCTTCTCTCACCAACCTGTTCAAGTGATCTGCTATTGGATTTTCTACTCCCCTTCGATCTCTTATCTCTACATCAAACTCTTGCAATAGTAGGATCCATCTAATTAGCCGTGGTTTAGACTCCTTCTTTGCAAGAAAATACTTTAAAGTTGTATGATCAAAAAACACAATCACTTTAGAGCCTAACAAGTATGATCTAAAATTATCTAGAGCAAAAACAATTGCTAGAAGCTCTTTTTCTGTGGTTGTGTAGTTGCACTGCGCAGAATTCAATGTTCTTGAGGCATAATACATGACGTGACTTTTTCTTTCGATCCTTTGGCCAAGAACAGCTCCTACAACATAGTTGCTTGCATCGCACATTATTTCAAATGGCAAGTTCCACTCTGGTGCTTGGATGATTGGTGCAACAGTCACCAACCCCTTGAGCTTATCAAATGCTGCTTTACATGCTTCTCCAAATTCAAAGATGGCATCCTTTTGGAGCAATTTGGATAGTGGCAATACAATCTTTAAAAAATCTTTAATGAACCTGCATTAAAAGCCTGCATGTCCAAGAAAAGCACGTACTCCCCTAACATTTGTAGGGTATGGTAAGCTTACAATCACATCAACCTTTGCTTTATCCACTTTTATGCCCCTAGAAGAAACTACATGACCTAGTACAATGCCTTCTTTAACCATAAAATGACATTTTTCATAGTTCAAAACCAAATTAGTTTCTATGTATCTTTTTAAGATTTTAGTCAAATAAACTAAGCATTCGTCAAATGAATCACCATACACAGTAAAGTCATCCATGAACACTTCAATGCACTTTTCAATGTAATCAGAAAAAATACTTAACATGCATCTTTGAAATGTACCTGGAGCATTGCATAAGCTAAGAGGCATTCTTCTATAGGCAAATATTCCGAATGGACAGGTGAAGGTTGTTTTTTCTTGATCCTCTTGTGCTATAACAATCTGATAATAACCTGAAAATCTATCAAGAAAACAAAAGTAAGCTTTACCAGCTGATCTTTCCAACATTTGATCAATAAATAGTAAAGGAAAATGGTCCTTTCTTGTGGCTAAGCTTAGCTTTCGAAAGTCAATCACCATACGCCATCCATTTTGCATTCTCATTTGTACCAACTCATTATTCTGATTTATGATTGTTGTGATTCTAGTTTTCTTTGGTACAACATGAATTGGACTCACCCACTTACTATTAGAAATAGGATATATTATCCCCTCATCTAATTTGTTAAGAATTTCCTTCATTACCACTTCTTTAAGGGTAGGATTGAGCTTCCTTTGTGATTCTCTAACTGGTTTGGCATCATCTTCCAAGAGAATTCGGTGCATACAGAGTGAAGGACTAATACCCTTAATATCAGCTAACGTCCAACCAATTGTTGTTTTATGCTCTTTGAGGACATCGATTAACCTTCTTTCTTGAACATCAGGCAAACTTCTTGCAATTATTACTCGCAATGTCTATCCATCACCCAAATAAATATATTTAAGGTAATCTGGCAAAGACTTTAACTCCAATGTGGGGGCCTGCAAAACAGAAGGTAACAATTGCATATGAGTCAAAGGTACTTCTGCAAATGAATATGTCGACTTTAAATAGGAATTCAGTATTGGTTCTAAAACTTCATAATCCTCAACAAAGTCATTATTCAAGCTAATTGTGAACTCCATTCAAACTCATTGGCGTTCTCTTCCTCTGTAAAACAATCCTGCACAACTGGATAAAAGATATCAATAGAAAAAATTGAATGAGACTCATTAGGATTCTTCATTGCTTCATAAAATATTAAAAGTAACATTTTCACCATCAAATTCCACAATAAGAGTACATTTGTCTACATCAATATTTGTCTTTGCTGTTTTCAAGAAGGACTTTCCTAATATAAGTGGAGCTGAGTTTGTAATGTTATCTCCTTTCATTTTTAAGATGTAAAAATCAGCAGGAAATATCAATTCACCAATTTGCACCAAGATATCCTCAACAATTCCTTCTGGGTTAACCAAAGAACGACCGGCTAATTGGACTACCACTCTAGTTTCTTTCAATAGACCCATATGCAAGGCACAAAAAAGTGAGTATGGCATGACATTGATGGATGCTCCAAAGTCTAGCATGGCACACTCAAATTTGCTATCACCAATGGTGCAAGGAATTGTAAGCATACCTGGATTTGAGCATTTTTTTGGCAAAGTTCTCTTTATTATTGCACATTTTTTTCCATGATTATTTTCTCATCACATCGTTTTCTTTTATGATTGCACAAACTTTTCAAAAATCTTGCATATTTTTGAATTTGCCTAATAGCATCTAGCAAGGGAATGTTTATCTCCACCTTTTCAAATATTTCAAAGACCTCCTTCTCGTACTCCTCTTTCTTTGATTTTTCTAACCTGCATGGAAAAGGTGGAACAATTACATTAGCAGTGGTAGATGAAGTTCCATTAGATTTTACCTTGAATGAATCTTCGGTTAGTTCACCTTTTTCCTCTATGGCCTTCTTTTCTACCACCTTTGCAGGAGAGAATGAGCTTGATGCAAGTTCTTTTCTACTTCTTAGTGTTACTGCATTCATATTCTCCTTTGGATTAATTACCGTTTGTGAAGGTAATTTTCCAAGAGTTCTGAGCCTCCAACTGGCTAATAGAAGTGGCAAGTTGACTAATTTGGTTCCCAAGATTCTATAAGCTCACTTTTGTTTCCTGTTGAAATTGTTGAAGGTTAGTTGCTAAAGCCTTGACAATTTCATCTAGAGACATACCTGAGCTCGAGGGTTGTGCTGTAGGTGGTGGTGGCCTGTTATAAGCTTGTGGTGGATATCTTTGTTGTCCACTCTGATTCCCATAAGTGAAATTGGGATGATCCCTCCATCCAGGATTGTAATTATTGGAGTATGGGTCATACTTCCGTTGAGATTATCCTGGAAATCCTATTACAGCATTAACATGTTGAGTGGTATCTTCTTGCAAAGTAGGGCACATATCTGTAGGATACCCAGAATTTGTATATATTCCGCAAACCTTAGCTGCTTGCAACTGTCCTACAGCCAACAAAGTGGTTAAATCTGAAATTTTATTTTCAAGAGTAAAGTGATTTACCTCATTGACTTGCTTGATGCCTCCATCCATTCTGACCTCAAACTGCTGAGAATTTTTTGCCATGTTTGATATTAGTTGCTTGACTGCTTCTGGTGTTTTGTTCACTAAAGCCCCTCCACTAGCTGCATCTATCATATTCCTATCCATCGGTGAAAGACCTTCATAAAAATATTGAATCAAGAGTTGATCCAATATTTGATGATGGGGGCAGCTAGAACAAAGTTGCTTGAATCTCTCCCAATACTCATAAAGTGTCTCTCCACTCCTTTGTCTTATCCCACATATTTCCTTACGTATGTTGGCAGCTCGTGATGCAAGAAAATACTTTTCCAAAAATAGCTTTTTCATCTCGTTCCATGTTTGAATTGATCCCGAAAGAAGGTATTACAACCAATCCCTCGCCTTATCTCCTAAAGTAAAGGGAAATACCCTTAACTTTATGTTCTCCTCTGTCACCCTTGTGGTTTCATACTGGAGCAGACTACATGGAACTCTTTTAGATATTTTTGAGGATCTTCTCCTGCAAGAGCACAAAAAATTGGAAGTAAGTGAATTAAACCGGACTTTAGTTCAAAATCTACCTCAAGAGCTGGATATGCTATGCAAAGAGGCTGCTGATTTTTAAATTTGGTGCTGCTAGCTCTTTCAAGGTTCTTTCTCCCATATTCCTTTTTTCCTAAAAAAAAAAAAATTATTAGAATTTGCCGAATTGGGTTCTAAATTCACCCAAGGGGGCAAATTTCTCTTCCTTTGTCTAGTTTCTTTTCTTAAACGACGAGCCGTCTTCTCAATCTTAGGAATAAAATACAGTTCACCTTGTAGAGAACTTCGGATCATAAAATAAGAAAAGAACTAAGCACAAAAGCGATAAAATTTCAGCAATAGTTGTACGAAGGTAATAAAAAAGGAATAAATGCAACAAACAGGGTTTAATTTGGCATAATGAATTCAACGAATCATGAAAGTTTACCAAATTTTTAAATGAAACTTTTATAAACAGAACTAGAAATAAAAATATACTAATGAATAACTAAAACAAGTACCAAATTGTTGGAGCAGTGATGGAGGAAATTAGAAAAGAGTTGATCAAATCAGAAATGGTAGTAGAAAATGAAATCAGAAAGAAAAAGAAAAAAATGCAATCACTATCATATCGACTCAGTATCTAAACACAAGTGAAACTAACTCCCAAAATCAGAACTTATGACCTCCAATGAAAGACAATTTCTCAAACAAGTAAGAAATTAGCACGGAGATCAAAGGAGCAACATAAATAGGGACAATCGTAGAAATAATTAAATAACGGTAAATAAATATAATCGAAGAAAATGTTATCAAATGAAGAATTCGGTAATAAACGAACCAGAAAAGGAAAAAATGAAATTAAAAAAAAACACTGAAAAAGAAATTTTTAACCGGACTGGGCCTGCACTTTACCGCTTCAATTCCATCTCTCAATTCACAAAATGACGATGTTTGTGACTATAAAGTGGGTTTTTATACTCTCTTAAATTGTAGAATGGATGATAATGGTTCCTTGGTCCTTTTAGAAACAGTGGAAATTTGGAAAAAAAATAGTGACAGAACAGAGAAGAGCAGTCGGTTCTACTTCTGCGATTTTCCCTTTCAGAGAGAAGAAGAGAAAGTCAAATTAAGAATTAGGATAAACAAATAGACTTTTTTTTTTTCTTGAAGCTGACTTCTCTTTTTAATAAAAGAAAATGGGTTGTCACAAAAATGTCATCGGCTAATGTTATTTTCTTTTCCTTTAATTAAAACATTAACTAAAACATAAGTTTTTTTTTCTTTAAACATGATCACACCCTTTATTTTATTTTTTTAAGAGATGTGATCAAATTTCAAACTATATAAAATAAAGTCTATTGCTCAATATAAAAACTTAAAGTTAATAAATTGAAAATAGTTCCCCGGCAACAGCGCCACAATTTTGACAGGTTTGTCGAGACCGTCAAAATTAATCTGAATTCCTGTCAGACCAAGATAAATTTATAGTATTAGTGGGAACCAGGCCGAATCCCAAGGGAACTAATAATTTAATTCTTAACTTAAGAAAAGAGTAGTAAAATGGGGAGATTTTCTTGTGAATAAAATAATAAATTACTAGAGAATAACACAATATTATGAAAAATTCTTATTTAAGGGGTCACCTCTATTCAACTAAATTATTGATCATCGGCAAAAATAGTAATCTTACTTGTCCAAGCAATCTACCTTAGATTTATTCGGATAACTGTAATAAATCTTATATTTTCCTAAATTCATTGATTAAACCAAGCATTCAATCAATACTTACCACAATTCAATTGGGGATGATAGCATTCCATATTAAACTGTGATAGCAATAAACATAGTGAAAATGTAGTTGAACCAAAAACTCAAATAATTTACATAGCTACAATTATTTAGTTTTGTCTTGTTAATTTTCATATTTACGCTAATTATACATATCCAAATGTCTCGCTAATATACATAATCATCCTAAGTGCTACTTAGTGCCAACAGTTCTTGACAATTACGGATCAAGAACTAATGGTAGCAGTAGAAAGAAAATGTTTAATTAATTTATCAGACAAATCAAACATTCACTTTCAATTAAAAAAAGGAATAAATCAACAAAGTACTTGAATTAAAAGTAAGAAAATAAATATAAGCTCATAGCCTCACAAAAATTGTAATTGAAAAAAATCCTTAAATCATAATAAGAAAACTTGGTCACTTATGGTGATAAACATAACTTTGGAATAATCTCAGCTAACTAATCTAATGGAAGACTTCTTTCTTCTTCTTCTCTTTTCTTCCTCCCCCTTTTCCTTCTATTCCTCCCACCTATTTATAGTGGCTTTTTTTCTTTCTTCCTAACAAAGTTTAAATTGAGAGAATCAAATCACATGATTTCCTCCCCCTCTTAACAACTTAAAATAAAATATACCAAGAAAGTTTACTTATTTAAAACTCCAAAAAATCAGATAAAAAAAATCTACAATGTTTGCTTTGACTTTCTGTCTACTAGAGTAGATAAATTAACTTGGTCTTCAACAATTACATTGGTAAAATGCATCAAGTAAATGTCTTCTTCATAATTTTCTGCAATAAGATCTCTTTCTCTAAAGATATTCCAAAATAGCCCCTTGTAAGTTTAAATCAGTCAAATATCCACAATTTATTCCTAGCAAAAAAAAAAAAAATAGTAGCAAAATTCAATAATTTCTTTAAATAAAAAAGAAAAACTATAACCAATACTATAATAAAAGTAGACTTTTATTACTCTGTCAGTCTTGTCCTAGCATGTGCGGTAGGTCAATTCACACTTGGTTTTCTTGCCCAAAACCCCACTGATGATAGTAGGATAGACCTACCAGCGATGGTAGGTTGAAATCTCTCCTCAAGGATGGAATCCTACAGGCGATGGTAGGGTCGACCCACCATCGGTGGTAGGTATGTCTTCTACTTCCTTTAGCGTTGAAGCTTCAAAGCCTCCTAGACTTACCTTTTTGGACTCCTCTACTTGCACCTTAGACGATAGGAGTATTTTGGATCCTCCAAAGTCTTCTCGTTCTTCCTCTAGCACGTGCCAAGTTAGGTTTTGGAACATCTTCTCAAACAAAGCTACCTTCTCTTGTGTTCTTCTTCCATTCATTTAGCCATTACTCTCGTGATCGGTCCTTGCATTAACACCACTATTTCTTGTGCATCCCAAGTCATACCATCTACCTCTTCTTTGAAAGGATTCATCCTCAAATCTGTATCTACATCAAAAAGAGAGAAGTCAGAAACATTGAAAGTGGCGCTAACATGATACTCATGGGGAAGATCATTCTTATAGGCATTGTTGTTGACTTTCTCATGGACTTGAAATGGCCCATCACCTCTAGCATCCAACTTGCCTTTGCAAAGGTGGGAGGTCGTTCATTCATTAAATGCACCCAAACCCAATCTCCAGGCTCGAAAGTCACCTTCCTGCGTCCTTTATTCTTTCTAGAAGCCACCATTTCGTTCTTCTTTTCAATTTGGTCACGGACTTTGTGATGAATAGATTTCACATATTCATCCTTTTTCTTACCATCCAAACTCAATTGATGGTCAATTAGCAGAGAAATCAAGTACAGAGGGATTAGGGGATTAAAAACATATACAACTTCAAATGAAGAAAAAGTAGTACTAGAATGACAAGCACTATTGTAAGAAAATTCAATGAATGGAAAACATTCCTCCCACTTACTAACATATTTCTTAAGGATTGCCCTATAGTTTTATTAACAACATTATTTTGACCATCCGTTTGAGGATGACAAAAAGTGGAGTAAAGTAAGTTAGTCCCTAGTTTCTTCCATTACACTTTCTAAAAATGACTAAAAAAATTGGTATCTTGATCCGAAACTGCAGTTATAGGCATGCCATGCAATCTCACAACTTTTCTAAAGAATAAACTAGCACTATGAGATGTATCATCTATTTTCCGACAAGCGATAAAATGCGACATTTTTTAAAAACGATCCAAAATGACAAAGACAGAATCCTTTCTCGAAGAAGTCCTCGGGGCCCCCAAAATGAAATCCATGGAAACATCCTCCCAAGGTACTTTGGCAATCGATAACATAGTGTACAAACCATGAGGGTAAGAAGATAATTTTGCATGTTTACAATCAAAACAGTTACCCACAGATTTTTCAACATCTCTTTTCATTTTAGGCCAAAAGAAATCCTCATGCAAAATTTCATAGGTTTTAACTATGCCAAAATGCCCCATAAGACCAACCCCATGAGCTTCCTTAACGAGCAAATGCCTAATTGATCTACTAGGAATGCAAAGTTTCCCCTCTCTAAACAGAAAACCATCCGTCACATAAAACTTATTGGAAGGAGTAATCAAGCATGCATCAAAGATACTTCTAAAATCAACATCACTAGCATACAAATCTTTTAAAATTTCAACCCCAAACAAATGCCAATGTAAAGAAGTGAAAAGTGTATACCTTCGTGAGAGTGCATCGGCCACGACATTTTCCTTTCATTTCTTGGAGTATATGACATAGGGAAAAGTCATAATAAATTCCATCCACTGAGCCGATCGTTAGCGTATTTCTTCTTCTCGAGTGAAGTAGCTTACTCTTGCTCTGTGCTAGGGAGGGTATATAAGACTATGCTTAGTTCTAATTTATGTTTACGCTGTGTGAGTTCTAGCTAGGAAGCAAGCGCCGCAAAGGGTTGACAGGGAAGCTCGACTGGTAAAAAAGGGGATGGTATCGAAGCGGGAGGCTCGTAGACGCTACTAGTGCAATAACTAGTCTAATCTTTTTTCTCTACGTGAACTTTTCTTTCTGTAAACCCGGTGTCTCTTGTTGAGTTTTCGTTGACCCTTCAAGTATTTTAAGGACTCATGATCAGTTTGGATGACAAACTCCTTCGGCCATAAATAATATTGCCAATGCTTCAAAGTCTTTACCAAGGCGTACAATTCTCTATCGTACGTGGTATAGTTCAATGTAGCTGCTGACAACTTTTCATTAAAGTAGGCAACGGATCTCTTATCTTGCATTAGAACCCCTGCAATTCCTACCCCCAACGTATTGCACTTGATCTCAAACATCTTGTGAAAGTTAGGTAAGGTAAGGAATGAAGCATTGCATAATTTTTCCTTCAAAGCCTTGAAAGCTAACTCTTGAGCTCCTCCCCAATTAAATCCATTATTCTTCTTAATGACCTCGATGAGTAGACTAGCAATGGTGCTAAAGTCCTTGATAAACCTCTGGAAGAACAAGAATAAAAATGACTGAACATGTCACTTCAATGGGAATATGACTACTCAACCGCATAAAGATTTTTAAAAGACGAAACACAAGAATTGACAATCCTACCGCTATTTTACTAATATCCTAACTAGTCAACAGAATGTGTGTGTAAATTGCTCGGGTCACCTTTCAAAGAAAACAAGGAATGTCAGGTTATTAATATAGTGAAAAAATTTACTTGAAAAATGCACAACACAACTAAAATTTCTCAAGACCTTTTCACTCCAAATTCTATTCTAAGTCATTCCTGGATTAGGTAGGACTTTTTAGCTTGTAATGTTAGGCTCGGGACATAACGGGTATCAAACGAAAAGAAAGGAAAAAAAAGCAAGTGAGATAGAGTTAATGCAACCGAAAGAAATGAAATCAAACATTATGAACACTTTCTATCTGCTTTTCACTCATTCCCATCTACCCCTGAACATCTTACTTCATTCAAATTAAGCACAACCCACCTAAAACTTTTCTATTTCTCACGAACCATATATAATTTCTAGTATAAATGAGAGAAGCTCGAGACTTTGAGAGACAAAATAAACAATATTTAAATACTCATTTTGTTTCTTTGTTTTGTGATACTCAGTACCCCTCCGCTAGGTTAACGGCGACTGGGTAAGGTACTTGTGTGCCTCTTGACACTGGACTTCCAAAGAAAAACACAAAGCTAGAATACAAGCGGGAGGAACTAGAACACGTCCCTCTAGACTAAACAGCGGAAGGAGAAAGTAAAATATAAATAAAACTTCATAAAAAGTAACCGTCATAAACTTGTACATGAGTTTGAGGTAGTGAGAGCCAAAATCCTTCTAAAACAAAATCTCACTTCTAAAAAGGAGTGTCTCCAAGTTAAAAGAGTCTGGCGGCCCACATAGCCCTAACTAGCCAAATCCAGTTACCTTGACATCTGAAAAAGGGGAAACATTTGAAAGACATGAGCGAAAGGCGCTCAGTGAGTTCGAGGTCATGTGTGTTTTTCGGGAGTATTCAATATGGGTAAAATACTCTTTATAAAATGGTTTGTCATGCCAGAAATGAAACGCTTTCATAAAATGTCTTGTATGCAAGTTATAAGCTTTCTGAAGGATTCGAGCACAGCCGGAAAGTCTGAGCCAATCAAGACACATCGGCGCTGCTGCAACACGCGAACTTTCAAAACCATGCATGTACCATGATAGACTTAACGGATAGAGTCTGGAACCTTTAACGAGGTCATCGGATATAAATTCCAACATCCTGTAGTTAATACCAGTTAGAAACCTAAAGCACACTGGACGAACGGCGATTTCATAAACCACCGCGCACACTATTTATATACAAAACAGGTAACGAGCCCTGGGGTACCTACTAGGCCACCCTATACTACCCTAGCTGGTGAGCCCCTCCTGACTCAGCCTGCTAGAAAGTAGTACCACCGTAAAGCATGATACGGAGTCAAACATAATACCGTCTTGGGCCTAACACTTCCACGGTACAACGCCCCCTGTCAACTGGATCCAGATCGAAAGTATAACTACCAATCATGTCGTTCAGAAGAGGCCCTCATACAGAGGACTAGCCACGCACAGTGCAATCCTCTTGACATATTGATCAAAAGTATATATAAAAAGCCCCTTTGGCCGGACTAGGGTGTTTACTTGATTTTTATAAAATCATAGGCCATCTCTCGGCCACACAAATCTTTTTCATGTATCAAAAATCCCTATCCGCCAGGCAAAACTGCAAAGCCCGTAGACATGACATGCATGCAATTCAAAACATGTCTTTATAATATCTCATAAAAATATTTGTGTTTCCCAGAATTTATAATATCTCATAAAATATTTGTTTCTTTAGAATATCTCAAAATCAAGTACACAATGAGAGTATGCGTATATGACCTTAAAAAGAATTTATTACCAAGTATAAAATAAGCTATGCTAATTTTTTTGGCCAAAAATCATGATAAACATTTCTCTAAAGGAATTATTAAATACTTCCAAAAAACATTAGTAATATATGAATGAAATCATGGAGAAATATTCCTTTAAAAGAAATAGTAAATACTCTCGAGATCACAATATATGAATCTTTTAGTCACGGTAAAAATATTTCTTAGAAATCTTCATGCTAGAGTAAACTCAAAATAATGTAAAATACTTTTAAAAAAAATCTCAAAGTAATATAAAATATTTTAATAATTTAAACATACCTCAAAGCTTTATAAGAATATTTAAAATAAAAGTATTATAAAAATATGTTAATAATTCAAACATATCTCAAAGCCTTATAAGAATATTTATAATAAAAGTGTTATAAAAATATTTTAATAACTCAAAACATATCTCAAAGCCTTATAAGAATATTTAAAATATAAGTATATAAAAATATTTTAATAACTCAAAACATATCTCAAAGCCTTATAAGAATATTTAAAATAAAAGTATTACAAAAATATTTTAATAATTCAAAACATATCTCAAAGCCTTAAAGAATATTTAAAGTAAATGTATTATAAAAATATTTTAATAGTTCAAACCATATCTCAAAGCCTTACAAGAAAATTTAAAATAAAAGTATTACAAAAATATTTTAATAATTCGAACATATCTCAAAACCTTATAAGAATATGTAAAATATTTGAAATATTATTTCAAAAAGAAATAAATAATAAAAAATATTTCTAAGATAATTCCTCCAAATAATATTAATGATAATATATAAACCAAATTATAGTGAAATTATTTTTTAAGAAAAGTAAGAATTAAAATCATGATGATATATAAATAATTTAAACAATATAAGTATATTCTAAAGAACATCCTAAATAGTATAAGGATAATTTTTAAAATAAAAATGGTCACAAAATATTATGAGATTATATTTAAATATTCGCATAAGTTATTAGCTAGGTTATTCTTTAAAAGGAATTAATACATATTTTAAATGTAGAACATATTTAGCATAACACATAATATACCACCGGTAAATATTTTATAAATTTTGTCAAGATCCGAGAATAGAAAAATATGTCTTCGAGAAAATACTTAAATTTCTTGTAGAAGGAAAAGGTTGGTGAACCCACCCTGAGCCGTGCAACGTGTCAAACCTACAAATAATAGCATTTATCTTAAAAAGAAACGAAAGCAAAAATAAAAACTATTTACCTTGAGAGGAAGAGAGGAGAGAGGCAGCCGAGAGGAGAGGAGAGGAGAAATTGGGAGAAGAGAGAGAGAGAGAGAGAGAGAGAGAGAGAGAGAGAGAGAGAGAGAGAGAGAAGAAATTGGGAGAGAGAGAGAGAGAGAGAGAGAGAGAGAGAGAGAGAGAGAGAGAGAAGAGAAAATGAGAGAGGGATGAGAAAATGCTTCATCTTCACCCCCTTTATATAGCCATGTGCGCATGGCTTTGGCTCATGTGGACAAGACACATGGCACTTACTTGTCATGTGTACACAAATCACCACCGCACTTGGCACCACTAGTTCCTATAATTGTACTAAAGTCCTCCAAATTTCTAGACTTTCTACGTTGGCCTCAAACCTTAATAATTACTTAAAACTCATATTAAATTTGAAATCTCAATCTCCAACTAAAAGCGTTAAACACTAATAATTCTAAAATATGCCCAAAAAAGTTTTCGGCGAAAAATTCTTCCTTAGATTTTCTAAAAATTACCAAATGACTCCAAAACTTTCTATTCGTTCTAAAACAACCCCAAAATTTTTGTTTGAATTCACTGCATCTTATGTTATCTTTGAGGTGCTTAGTTGGGATGTTACATGTTTTCTCTGATTTTTTTCATTTTTTTTCAACAAAGCTTTCTCTCTTTTCAACCGCTGCATATATCTTTCTCTCAAAAATTTCCCAGAACACCCTTTTATACAAAAGTCCTATTCTTTATGTAAACACCCCCACACTTAGGGTTTAAGTCATAAATATTTCTTCTCAGTTTTATGTTTGGTGTCCTTTGACCTAATGTTTCTAATGATTCTTGCATGGGGAGAAAATATGTTTTGACATAGTCAAACGTCACTTTTAATTAGGTGATTATTATGACTATTGGTTGGGCTATTTTCTTATCATGGCTTAAATATTAGAGATAGTGAAAGAGATTTTTCCTTCTCTTACTAGAGAGAGATATCTATGGGCCCCTTGATAAGGAAGACTGGAGAATATGCATGGCCATGCTCAAATAAATATTTATAAGGTGTTATTAATATTATTTACTGGAATAGTCTACCGGTGATCATGTAAATGGTTAATTAAGCTTTATAAGGATGACTCGGTCCATGCCTTATACTAGGATATCATGTGACAAAATGACTAAATATTAAAAAAAACTGATGTTAGGTTATCATTTCCTTTACGTGGGTAAGCATAATATCCTGCTAGAGGCCACTTATGTTTTGTGGATAAATATCTAGAACATTTTTCATTCACTGCCAACGTTAAATGAACCTACAGGGTCACACGCATAGACGATCTTATGAGCACGATGTCTACGTTCAATGAATCTAGATCATGTCCAGATTCATTGAACGTATACAAAAGGGAAACAGATTCCATATTGTATTTATTTGGTAAGTTAATAAGTAACTAATTTTATTTATCAAATAAATTAAATTAATTGCTTAATATTACTTATCCAACTATTAGATGATTATAGGAATAGACAGACAAGATCAAAACTGTCATCAAATGACAATTACGATTCTGATGTTAACAGTTATAAAAGTTTATGTTAACCTTTACTTTGTACCCTCTTCATCTGATTAAAAATAAAAACCCTAAACCCTAGAACGGCGAAATAGTATCTAGCCTCCTTTCCTCCGAAATTCAACGTATTACCAGATAGTCAGAATTAGTTCTGAACAGTTTTCAAAACACAGAAGGGGCTAGCATCCCGATCACTTGCAGAGGAGTTCGTCGCGTAGATACTAGTAGAGGGCGAAGCGTAAATAGTAGCGCCTCCACACCTGACGGCAGAAAACCGTTGAGATAGTTTCTATCCAATCGGTTTTTCTGGTATGTGCGGATCCTTTTGGTGGATTTTAATAGTTTTTATTTTGTTTGTTTTTGCCTGCGGAATCCAACACTCTACTCACTTAACCTTTATAGGAGAATCTCTTCTCTCCCTAACCGATTATGAATGCAATAAACAACTTAGGTGATCTAATAACCTAAAAGTGCAAAAAAATATCTCTATTTAATTGCCAACTCTTATTATCCAATTAGTTGCCCGAGATTGATCTTCCTTTTTCAATTTCAATCAAGCTTGTGAAATAATCGATTCCACACAAATCAATTATCAAGAAAACGTAATCGAACAACAGCCAACATATAAACAAACATCAAGTTAATAAAATTCAATCAAAAATCATATCATCCAAAGCTAGGGTTCAACCCTCAATCAAACAATAGAAAGTTAGCTAGAGAACATCCTAACAATATTCAATTAAAAAATAGAAATCATAATTAACAAAAGAAAAGAAAGCTTAGGCTGAAAAAGTGTTAAATGCACGATTCTGCCACCTGAGCTCGTCTCTCGATTCGCTTGATGAAACTAGA
Source organism: Catharanthus roseus (assembly GCA_028651295.1). NCBI lineage: Eukaryota > Viridiplantae > Streptophyta > Magnoliopsida > Gentianales > Apocynaceae > Catharanthus > Catharanthus roseus. The sequence goes on from JAPQWS010000102.1 coordinate 1,120,878, forward strand.
AATTGCACCGTGAAATCTCTTCAAGCTTCCTCCAAGAGCTTCAATTTGATGTTAACTATGGAGAATCCACCTAATTGAAGAATTATTGAGAGGGTTTTTCTCGTCCAAAGTTGTTCCTAATTCCTCCTATCTAAACCTAAAACTGTCCAACATTAGAAAAAAGGATAAAAACTGATATAAATACGTATAAAAAGTGCATTAAATGCGCTGCTAAGGGGACCTATTGCATCTGGTAGGTTGAGCCCTATCATCTGCGGTAGGGTTCTTCACCTGTTAGCTTGAATTCATCGGGACCTACCACATGCAGTAGGTCTAGCCTACCGTCCGCGGTAGGCTTAAGTTGGAAAGCTTTATGTGGCCCTTGGACCTACCGTGTGCGGCAGGTTACCTTATCGTCGGCAGTAGATCTCCTTCCTTGGTGGCGGTGGCTTCATTTTCTCCATTTTTGTCCGCTTTTGCTTTTATTCTTCGTTTTGTTAATCAGGAAGCACAAGATAAGACTGAAGGCAAACAGTGTAAATTATACATTTTATATATTAAAAAAATCATAAAACAACGAAAATAACATATTGAAATGTAGTACAATATGCCACTTATCAATTACCTTTTGTTAAACTTAGATAACGTATCATCAATTACATAGTGTACTTCTTACAAGTAAGTAATATATTTTACATATAATTAATCTCACAATTTCATTAATAAGTAAAAATCTTGTTATATAATAAGTAATGAGACTAACTTAATATACGGTTCCAGCTCATTGCAGTTCAATAGAATGTAGTTTGTTGCTGACTTATATTCTTTATCATCCAAAAATCATGTTATTGTCTTACCGTACGCCCTTCCTTGTCCATTTTAAATTAATAGCACCGATTCTCAAACTTCAGCTTGATCACTCTCATCATTTCTTGGTGGATCCCTGGCCTTGGTTCATACATGACGTTCAAAGTAGTAGCTAGAAAATGTGCCAGCCTCTTCAACCAAATAAGTATTGCACATCCCTCAAAACTAGTCTTATTCTTAATTTTCTTCTTTAGATGTTTCAAGTACTTCTCGAACGGATAAATCATTTGTACTGAACAAGACCACATACCCTAGCCTCATATGGCAAGTGAACCACTAAATACTCCATGACATCAAAGAATGAAGGAGGAAAGATACATTCTAACTTGCTCAACAACACAGCAATATAACTCTCCAATTCACGCGTGTGCGCCACACTTAATTTAGGAGAATACAAGTCTCTATAAAACAAACTCAATTCTACCAAGGCACTCTAGACCTTGTTGGGAAGTATCTCTTTAAGAGAAATTGGAATTAATCTCTCCTTAAATATGTGGCAATCATGACTTTTCATTGCGGACATTCTCAACTCCTTCAAATCAACACATCTACTCAATTTAGATGCATATCCATCCGATAGTTTCAAGTCCGTCACCCATTCAAGTACGACTTTCCTTTGTTCTTTTGTCAAAGTATAACAAAGTTTCAGTTTTGCAGAACCGTTGAGATTTTGTTCGGGCCAATTACAATATCTTTGAACGTGTCCCTAGACTTCATATTATTTTTTGTCTTTCCTTTCACATCCATAAATGTGCTAAAAACATTATTAACGACATTATTCTCACTATGCATGATGTAAAGATTATGGCAAACTAAAAAAGTACACCAATATGGAAGATCCCAAAAGATACTACGCCTTGTCCAATTGTGATATTGTCCTCTGCCATCTTCCTTACCCATCTCCGTTTTGGTTTTTGTAATCTTTGGCATTTCTTGAACCCTTTCCCACAACTGATCTCCAATAAGAGGAGGTGGTGGCCTAGAATGATCTTCTCTTCTGCCTTCTTGAAAGACATCGAATCCCTCCGAGAGGGATGATCCGAAGGCAGAAAGCAGAGATGACAATCAATCCAAGATTGTTTTCCCCCACTTTAGAGCCTAAATGACTTCGTTTCTTCCATGCAATAAGGACAAGCCAATGTGCAAGAACCGGATAACATCCCATATGCCGGAAAGTCACTAACAATCCAAAGAAAGGTAGCCCTCATATTAAAGTTCTGTTTCTTCGAAATATCGTACGCGTTAACTCCATGCAACCACAATTGATTTAATTCTCCTATCAAAGTTTGGAAGTAAATATCTTACTTATGTTTTGGATTCTGAGGGCCTGGAATATTACATGTCAAGAACATTACAAGAGTTTTTAAGCAAATCCAAGGAGGTAAGTTGTACGGTGTAACAATCACTTGCCAAGAAGAATACTGCTTTCCAGACATCCCAAACGGTGAGAAATCGTCAGTATACAATCCAAGTCTTACATTCCTTGCTTTAGATGCAAACTAAGAGTTAGTACGATTGAAATGCTTCCAAGATTCTCCATCCCTAGGATGACTCATCACATCCGGCACAGGTACGCTTTCTGAGTGTCATCTCGTATCTTTCGTCGTTCTTCCAAAAGCATACAACCTTTACAATCTAGGAATTTGCAGAAAATAATACATCTTCTTGTATGGAATCTCTTCGGACTTCTTATTTTTCTTTCTTATCATGTAACGTTATTGGCCACAAAACTTACACTTACATGTTAGGGCATCATCTTTCCAATACAGCATACATTTATTAACACATACATCAATCTTTTGCACTAGTATATTCAAATTGAACGTTAATTTTTTCATCTAGTACCAATCATCCAACATCGTATTGCCTTCGAGGAGTACATCATTCAAGGACTGTGCTATTTGATCAAAGCACTTTTCAAACATGTTATTCTCTAACTTGATGTTCAACGATCTCGCCATCACGAACAATTGTGAATACTTTGTACACCCTTCATACGATAGTGTATCAACAGATTTCAGCATGTCATAAAACCATTGAGACTCAGATTAGTGCCTACTCATAATTGTAGTATGCTGCATCGTGTTCAAAATCCAAAATAGCCATATAACAAATACTCTCACAGTAAGTGATGCTTTCAAGATTTCTTGTAACACTACCTTCCCCAACATTTGGTCAGGAACCCCATGACGGTTCTCCATGTGCAGTCCAATTGTAATAATCAGGTAAAAACCCTTATTTATAAAGATATAACTTCAAATCATCCTCTTTAAGATACTTTTTATTCTTGCACTTTCCACATGGACACCGTAATTTGTTAGTTGTATGAAGACCGTCGTTAAGACACCAATTTATAAAACGCTTCACACCTAGTTGAAACTCACTACTAATCCTCATAACTATAAGCACAATTCTTCTATACATCCAACTACGATCCTCCTTCATAACTTCACAAAACAAAACACATTCATTTTAATATAAGACTTAATAATTACGACACTTACAAATGTAGAGTCTAAAATTAAAAATCATTCCTCATTAAGTCTTACATTTAAAAGTGTTTAGAATTTAAATAAGAGATTAAGAGTTTAAGAGTTTTCAGTTTAAACTTATAGATTAAGAGTTTAAAGAATTCTCATTTGAGTATAATTATAGTTGCACTCAAAATGTTTTAGTTTAACTTTCATTAATCATTATTATATCTATAAAAAAAATTAAACGGATACTTCTCTTAGGTCTAGTTTGCGAGTGTAGGCGAGAAGAGTAGTGGACACTATATTGTTTACAACCTAAAGATCAAATAGTAGATTTGAATAAACAAAGAGTTTAAAAATAAATATTTGAAAAAATTTCAACAGAGTTTCCTTTCCTCGGAGCAATAGCCACACAAGACACCAATAACACATAAACAAATAAAAGTAACAAATTTTAAAGAGTTCGAGCTCCCCTATAATATAAACAATTTGAAACACACATTTAGAAGAATGTGATAGTTTAAGCTTCACTAATCATTATTATAGTTAAACTAATCATCAGATGAAGATCAAATAGTCAATTTAAAACCTAAACTTTAATGATTAACCATGTAACAACTTAGAGAGTAAGAGTTAAAGGTTTTAAGTTTAAACATAGATATTAAGAGTTTAAAATTTAATTTTTAAAAAACGTTGACAGAGTTTTCCTTATAAAATGAACAATTCCTATGCATAATAGCCACACAATAAAGAAATAACACAAACACAAACAAATGTAACAAAATTTTTAAGAGGCCGGGCTCTCCATAATATAAACATATAATTATTCTTTTAAGAGTCCGGGCTCCTCCATAAAGACAACAAATTATTCATAATAAAAACAAAATAACTATATATTTAAGAGTCCGAGCTCCCCATGATAACAACAAAGGAAGAAAATGTAATTTCATAATACATACCTCTATCAAAAGAATAAGTGACTATAAGTCTTGAAAATATGCCTAAAACAAAAATATACAAAAACACAAGATATCACTTGTTTATTATGCTTTCTTCGATAAAGTAAGAAAAACGTAAAAACACAAGATACACAATATGCACAATTTATAAATGATTGACAAAAAGAAAATACTTAAGTACATAACCTAAAATATCACTTTTACAAGTAAATCCACTTAATACAAAATTTTAATTTTTAAGTTTCTATTTTACAAACAATCAACGGTTTATAAAGCATAAGAACTCTTAAAAACTATCACTTTTTCTCTTTTACAAACTATCGAGATTAAACCATGAACTTTATTATTTAATAAATCTAGGAAATGAATATTACTGTCAAGAATTCGTACGTAATTCCTAAAGGATCCTATTTTTCAAGGAACAAAAAGAGAATTAAAAAAAATACAGACATGCATGAAGCTTAAATAGACTTAATCCTGTAAGAATATTTCATGAATGATGTGTATCGGGCCAAAATAATGACAACGTATATAACCTTTTCCTAGTTGAAAAAATTCCTTTCACACCTAGTTATAACCACCTCACTATGAAATAACATCAACGATTATAGTCAAAATTTTCATCCATTTTATTAGCAGCCACTTCTGTGATTAGTAAAAGAAAAAACCAAAGTGGGATATGAAAAGGGTTCATTTCCATTCTTTTTACCTAAAAGAATGTCTACTTTTAAGGATTTTAATATTGAAAATGCAAATAGTAGATAAAAACAGGGATTCCATTATCCCGTAAGACCATTCGCCCACATCGCTCTTAAGAGTAAAAAAAACAAAAGAAGATGGACTTCCTAAGTATAAAAGATGTAAATTTTTCAAGAAAAAAACCAATCTAAAATTTGAATGTGCTCAGGCAATGAATTAACGTTTCCAGTATCCAAGTCCACTAAACTAGGGTGTTTCCCCTAAAATATACATATGCAAACAAAAAATATAGAGAATTGCACGCAAAATTCACATCAAACTCTCGAAATAAACATTTCAATTTCAAAATCATATAATTTTAAAAATGGATAAAAATAAAATTAGTTACATTTAAATGCCTCAGATAATTCTTGCATTTTAGTGCAACTATATTCTCTTTCCCATAAAACTTCTTGAAATGAACACCTTAACCTTCTCCATCTGCATTATAGGTAAAAATTTATTAATTCTTTTCATTTCAAACTTATTCATTTGTACACTTTTAAATGTAGCATTATGGACTTATTACGGAAAATTAAATATAGAGAAGAGAAGAGAAGAGAAGAGAAGAGAGAGAGAGAGAGAGAGAGAGAGAGAGAGAGAGAGAGAGAGAGAGAGAGAGCAGAGTACCTGTGACGGCCTCTTCTTCAGTGGTTGCTGGAATACGTCAGGTGCAGAGGTGTGGTGGTCATCGATCGGAGGGAGAAGGGGAGGGGATGGTGGATTCGATCACCGCAGAAGGGAGAAGGGGAAGGAAGGATTAGGGCAGTGGATAATGTCTGAAATTGGGGGGCCTAATTCAGTTTTTAACTAGAAAAAAAAATTTTTAAAAATTATTCATTTACCGACCGTATATTCGGTTGGTAACTTGTTCAATTTGAATTATCGACCGATTTAGTCGGTAATTGTACCTAGTTATCGACTAATTAGCAATCAGTTGGTATTCGGTTGGTAACTTGGTATAGTTACCGACCGAATGGAATCAATCAATAAATTCAGTCAGTAAAAGCCTTTTTTTTTTGGTAGTTTCTCCAGTTAGGTTTCTTTGATTTGTGGAATATTTACTTGTCCCTATGGATTTCTTTTTTTAAGCCTCTATTCCCGTCTTTTTACTACTTTTTTGGTGCTTGTTTGCTTGTGTTTATAGTGAGACTGCTAAACTAAAAACTGACAAGTTCAATGGTAAAAGTGACTTTGTTATGTGGAGAAGAAAAAATGAAAGTTGTTTTGGTTCAAAATACCCAGAATCTTTGAAAGGGGAAACCGTTGTTGAAAAACTTAGTGATGCACATAGAAATCTCACCCTGGATTTATGGGATAACGTTTTGAGAGAAATTGATGAAAAAGCTAATGCTTTTGAAATATGGTCAAAACTTGAAAAACTTTATTTGGAAAATCATTGTCAAACAAAATCTACTTAAAAGAAAAACTTTTTGGCTTTTAAATGAATGCATCAAGATCACTTAGTGAAAATATTGATCTCTTCAATAAAATTGTTTTAGAATTTCAAAATATTGGTAAAAAATTTCTGATGAAAACATTGTTGTGATTTTGCTAAATTCTTTGCCTGAATCTTTTAACGGCATTGAATTTGCCATCAAATATGGCCATGATAATTTTACCTTGTCTAACGTTAAAAATACTTTGGACTTTAAAGATTTGGATTTGAGAAAAGGAAATAAGTCGAATAGTGAAAACTTATTTGTTAAAGGAAGGGTTGATAAGAGAGAACGTTTTAACAACAAGAGTAGATCTGAAAGTAGCGGAAGATCCAAGTCTAGAGATAAAAGTAAATGCAAAATCAAATGCTTTTACTATGGCAAAGAAGGTCATGTGAAAAATAAGTATTTTAAGAAAACTAAGGATGAAAAACAGGGTAAGAAAATTAATGGGAGCGATAGAATTGACAACAAACCTAGTCACTCCTAGTTAGACGGACATTCCGTGTATTCTGAGGTTTTGTCTATTTCCCATTTTCCTTCTCCCTCATGTGTTTCTGATGAGTGGATTCTTAATTTTGGTTTCACCTTTAACATGAGTCCTAACAAACATTGGTTTTCTGAATAAAACCATTGATTAGGGAAAAGTATTTTTGGGAAACAATGAAGTCTGTGAAATCAAATGGATTGGATCCATTTTTAGAAATGCACGCTGGTGTCACTAGAAAACTAATGGAGGTTAGATATGTGCCTAGTGTTAAAAGAATTTAATTTTTCTCGGTACTTTTAACACTAATGGATATTGTTACGAATCGGAAAATGGTTGCTTGCATGTTTGCAAAGGTTCTCGAGTCATACTTAAATTTTTAAGAAAAATGGCTTGTATACTTTGCTTGGCTACACAGTTTATAATCATCTACACTCTTTGTTAAAATGGTTCTAAAAATCCATGCTGTAGCATAGGAAGATAGGCCATATCAGTGAAAAGGGTTTATAGTATTTGAACAAACAAAATTTTTTAAACGGAGATAGAATTGATGCCTTGGATTTTTTTGACCACTGCGTTCTTGGTGAACAACACAAACTCAGCACTAGCACACACAAGTCTACTGTTGTACTTGATTATGTACATTGTGATTTGTGGGGTAAACGTACCCACTTATGGTAGTAATATCTATTTTCTTTCTATTGTGGATGATTTTTCGAGATATGTTTGGATATTTCTTTAAAAATATAAAGGCCAAACCTTTGAAAATTCAATGAATGGAAAACATTTCCTTAAAATAAAGTTGGTAACAAACTGAAATTTATAAGAAGTGATAATGGTTTAGAATTTGCAACAAGAAGTTTGATGACTTATGTGCATCCTGGCATCATGCATCATAAGACTGTTAGGCATAATTCCTAGCAAATTGGTGTTGCGAGAGGATAAATAGGACCATCATAGATAAAGTTAGGTATCTCACATCTCCTAATGAGTTCCTAAACCTTTTAGGGGAAGCTGTAACTCCAGGTGTGTATTTAATTAATAGGTCTCCTTCCACTACTATTAATTTTAAAACACCTATGCAATTATGGTTCGGAGTACCACCTGACCTATCCACCATTCGAGCTTTTTGCTGTGCAGCTTTTGAACATCAAAAAGAAGGGAAACTTGACCCTAGATCCAAGAAGGGAGTTTTTTTTTGTTATCCTAGTAGAATCAAGGGTGATAAGGTATAGCTTAGGGGTAGTTATTAGTAGGGATGTAATTTATAATGAGTTTGACATGCCATGTCTTGAAGCTAAAATTGATCCCATTAATATTGCTGATCTTCCCTCTGTTGGGAATATTGCAATTGAGGTCGAGAACATTTCTGTTCACACTCCTGAGCATACACTTACACCTGAAACCAATAATAAACTGGACAACCCAGGTACTATACATGAAACCGATGTGCTTGAGTCAGAAAATTCTAACAATGATGGGGAACATCCTAAGGCACAAACACATGCTCTTGATGATTATCAATTAACTAGAGATAAAGCTAAAAAGACATCTAAGGGACTTGATAGATATAGTTTTTCATACATTGTATCTTATGCTTTTATTGTTAGATCTTTTGTCGAAGGAAAAAACCTATGAGTTTTGTTGAAGCTATCATGAGTCCTAACTACTCTTTTAGGATACATGCTACGAAAGAAGAAATATCCTCCTTGCATAAGAATATAACTTGGGTGCTTGTTCCTTAGCCTGCCAAATAGAAGTTAATTGATTGTAAATGGATTTTTAAAATCAAAGAATTTGAATCGGTTAATGAACCTCCTAGATTTAAGGCCACACTCGTAGCAAAATGTTTTTCACAAGTTGAAAGCATTGACTTTAATGGGATATTCTATCCCATTGTTAAATATAAAACAATTAGGATCATGCTTGCAGTTGTTGTATTCTTTGATCTTGAGCTTGAACAGTTAGACGTTATAACTGCTTTCTTGCATGGTGAGTTAGAATAAACCCTTTACATGAGACAACCTCTTGGTTTTGAGGTTAAAGGTAAGGAAACCATGGATTATCTCTTGAAAATGTCCTTGTATGGACTCAAAAAATCACCCAGACTATGGTACAAAAGGTTTAACTCTTTTATGATTAAATCTAGTTTTGTTAAAAGCAACTATTATAGCTGCCTTTATTTTTGTGATGATAGCATTGGAAATGTTGTTTACCTTCTGCTATATGTTGATGTTAATTACCTGCAAACATAAATAAGATTATGGAATTAAAATCTTTACTAAAATAATAATTTCACATGAATGATTTAGATTCCGCCTCTAGAATACTTGGCATGAACATTGATAGGAACAGAGCTAATCACTCTTTGTTTATATCCTAGAAATCTTTCCTAATGAAAATTGTTTCCAAATTTTCTGTGGTGTGTCAGTGTGTTAGCACCCCTCTTGCTAGTCATTTTCAATTGTCCTCTAAAACCTATCCTCAACTCGAAAAGTAAAAGAAATGCATAGCTAACATACCTTATAGAATAGCTATAGGCTCGGTGATGTACTCCATGATTTTCACAAGACCTGATATAGCTTATTCCATCAACCTTCTCAGCAGATTTGAAATGGTCTTTTACTTTGAGTTTGAAATTATAGTTATAGATGGTGAGAAAGTTTCATAAATATTATATTTACATCATTTACTAGTGTGGGAAGGATTTTTCTTGATGTTGATTTTGATTTTTGCTAGTGTGGCAATTTCACAGAGTTTATACTTTTTGGCTATGAATACAACAATGTCAAGATTTACTTGGATGGTAATTAGTATAACAAAGAATTGGTTATTTGGCCTTCAGAAACTGTTCTGGTTTATTGTTTTTACTTTATTTTATCATAAGTGTAAAAAAGTCAATCGGTGAAGGATAAAACAAGTGGCTATGTTCTCATTTCTAGTGCTGAAGTCTAGTGGGAGATTTCATTGAACGAATCTCTTATATGAATAAAAGGGTCATGTTGTTAAAAAGCAGTTTGTTAAAATGCTTGTTTGACAGTGAATTATATGTTTGTGTATACTGGTTAGTTGTAAAAAGCTTGTGATCTTGTTATAAAGACACATAAGGATCCACTAATGCAGTAGGAGGCACGTCTTGACGCTCCTGCTTCATCTACTGCACGTACCACACCGCCGTCATCCTCTGCGGCTTCTGAGACGGATGCTACAGCTTGGAAGTTGGATATCGGTAATACCTGACTGTTATTAATGCTGAATGTAAATTTGTAAGTTCACTAAACATAATAAATACACTCTTGCCATTAATAAAATATAATATATACTAAAATTAACTTTTTGTACTTTCTACAAACTACATCTATCTTTGAGAACGGCCACCCATGTCTCAGCTATCGTGTATGAGAGTGGTTCACGGGTCGTCACCGCAGTTGGACTGAAGTCCCGCCGTATGTCCAAGATATGTGGTGGGGAGAGTTTCAGGTAATGAATCCAATATACTTGTTATACTTATACATATACTTATACTTGTTACACTTATACTCATACTTGTTATATTCTATTACTTTACTTATACTGTTATATTATTTTCTAATATTTTGAATTTTCATTAAATTTTCAGAAAATATGCTTATGGGACCTAGCATTACCCATTGCCAAGATGGAAGTTGCATGGAAGGTCAAGGTGAGCAACTGAATGAGGGATTTTCTTGGCGATGCTCGGGCCATGAGAAAGAGGCACATTTGGGTTCTGTGGATGTTCTGGGTGAAGATGATGAAGTATTTGGAGAGCCCTAAGCACACAGATTTTTTACAATAGAATAAAAGGAACAGGAATAAGGGATGGGAAGGGAGGGAGAAAGGGAGAGAGGGGGAGGCAGGAAGCTGGGGGACACAAAGGTGGTCCCATCTCCTTAACAAAGCAGATGTTAAAGAAGGTAAGAATTTTTTATTTCATTACTTCATTACATTACTTTATTATATTAATTTCATTACTTTATTATATTACTTAATTGTATTGATTACTTTACTACTTCATTCTCAGGTAATAATTGTGTTGCTGTTTCGCAGCAAGTGGATTTATCAGATAGGTTCTCCAAGAGCAAGCACTTAGAGGAGCTCCACAAGCATTAAAAAAAATAAAAAGAGGGATAAGAAGGGACAGTATATGGATTTTTAGTCAGCAGAGTTTTGGGTAATTTTAGTGAAATTTATAACTTAAAGTTCTGTAATGTTTCATAACTTATAACTTCAAAATTTATATAATATTCTATAACTTATTATCTAACTAACATTTCATATTGTACTCGAAATTTCACGAGTTACAACAAAAGACCTAGGAGGAAGCTGAGAGCACGGGTACTTCTATACCCGATGAGCTCCACCTGATGGCCACCGTAGCAAGTGGCTTAAGTTGCGGCCGGCTATATGAAGCTAGTTTGGAGGTAGCTCCTCTAAGAGACGAGAGCAGTCGAGTCACAACTGGATTTCTATCTTGTTGTTTGGATGCGGAGCAGATGATCTTGAGGGGGGTGGAGGCTATTGTTTCCATCATCTCCGCTCCTTTTGACGAGTACATAAGGCGGTTTGTCGAGAAGAACCACTTCGTATACACCCCTACACCACCAACGAGGGACCTTGTCAGAGCTACTATGGTTGCCATTCCATCAACTGCAGCAGAGACCTCAGAAGAGAGGGTATCTTCCTATACTTCTTCCCTCCCCACTCCATTGATGACCCGGGCACCAGCACTGTTGATCCTTCCCCCCTCCCCCCGCCCTATAGTTATGTTAGGGGTGCCGAGCATATTTGATACTTGTACATTTTATGTTTATTTGATATTTTATGTACGAAATTTAGTTTATGGATGTTTTATTTATGAACATTAGTTTATCAATATATAGGGTTGTTATCAGGTTTATTGCATTTTAGGGAGTTCAGGTCCGTTTTATATATTATATAAAAACACCAAATTAACAACGAGATACAGATGGTTTGGCCATGGGAAACAATTTTTTTATTACATTCATTACCAATGGTCGACATCGTTGGAAATTGTCGTTGGAATTAGTTACTGACGGTTTTTCAATTCACTAGTAAGACTTTAGCCATTTATTACCGACGTAGAAAGTGCATTGACTTGAGAAACCTCATGGAACAAAACTTCTCCATCATTAACACCATTGGAAAACACAATTACTGATGGGTGCCTGTTGGTACCTTTTTTTACCAACGACAAGGGCCAGGTGATTGTCATTCCATCAGACTACCATCGGTAATGATCAAGCATCGATGACACATCGACGGTTTCTTCCGTTGGTAAATGGATACTTTTTTGTAGTGATAAATTTTGTACTCCAAAATATAAAAATATTTATATTTCATTGATCAGTTTAAAAATTTATCTATAATAACTTTTATCCAACAAAAGAAAATAACAATATTTTTGTTAATAAGTATTTACTTTATAATTTTTTAATTAAGGATTGGATATGTCTGACGTGTGCCCCAATAGCACACGTTAATTTGAATAAAACGTTCCATATATATTAAACATACTGATACGAATCGACAAAGAATTGTTCAACAATTTGCATAGGAACAACTAGTGAATTGAAGAACGCGTGGTTAAAGATTCAATTGAGAATTCTCGGATTTAATTAGAAGGCTTAGAAGAGTTTACAAGACTTTCAAGACTCATTAAAGCTATAAAAAAAAATCAACGGAATTAAACTATAAGCTCCCTATCATCATATGAGACAAAAAAGAAAGGAATTCAAGAAAATAGAGCCTACCGGTAACGGTAATTCCTACCCTACCATCCATGATAGCTCTCGGGTTAAATGGGAAGATTAGAAGACTTCCTACCGACAACGGTAGGTTCCAACCCTACCGTTCCCGGTAGTTCTCATCCTTAACATTTTAAATAGACAATTTAACTAATGAATTTTTGTTAATTTTGGTGTCTTTTGTCCAAGTTTCTAATTAACTTTATTAAAAGGACAATTAGATCTTTTAATTAATAATTAGGTTTTAGGAAGAGTAGTATGGTTTTTCTATAAATATCCTATTATGTCTCCTCTTGTAAACAAGTTGAGTATTGATGAAATTGAGAGTTTTCTCTTATTGCTTCTAGGGTTCTTCAACCCATCTTAGTTAGCTTCTGAGGGTTTTCTTCCTTAGTTTGTGAGCAATATATTACTTAGATTGATGAAACTATGGAAGTCAATTGATCATTTCCAATTCATTCTTTGATTGATTTTAGGAGTTCTTGTCTGTAGAGTTGTTGATTAATCTGGGTTTTCTAATTTGTGAGTTTGGGTTTTAGGGTCATAGTTTCCTAAGGTTCTGGCTATCAAGTTGGAAAAGAATTCCTCCTCTCACTATTGGGTTTATGTTGATTAGTTCCTCATAGGTTCTTTAGTGGAGTGTTGGAATTACAAAATCTTCAATAGAAGTTCTTCAACAAGTAGGTGATCTTGGAATGGTGATGGATTCAATTTGTAATGAAATCAGGAAATCATATGAAATTGTTATTAGAGTAACCTCGAATTGTAGTCCATTTATGTTTTATTTGTGTCAAATTCCCTGAAAAAAAAAAAAGATACATGATGATGTATGGAAAACAATGAAGATCGTGCAAAATAGAAGGCCGAAATCAATTTTTTATTTGTGAAATTGTGTGCAAAATATGTTATTTGATCTAAACTCCTATGAGTTGAGGATTGTTGAAAATAAATTTTACTCCATTTGGAGTTGATTTGATTGCTCAATTAGATCAAAACTTCGGATCTATCTAGAATGTTCGGTTGTTGAGAACTTGCTCGCTTAATCGGATTAAATCTCATGTTATACTGTTCCAAATTGGACAAAATTTGTGCTTAATCTCATCATCATTGCTTTTTGCTTCTACATAAATTGATTTAACTCGATTTGGAGTTCATTTTCCTGATGAATTCGATTGAAAACCGAAATGTATTGAGATCTCGGTTTTTGAAAACAAAGTGTAAATTAAACCTATCAAATATTGTGTTATATTGCTTCAACTCGATCCAAATTTGTGCCTAAATTCATCTCTTCAAGTAAGGAATCGTTCTAAATTTGTTTGACTCGATTTGGATTAGTATGCTTGGAGTTATGGCCATTTTTGTGATAGGGTGTCATCATCCCCTGTTTTCTAGAAAATTATTTTCTTAGTACTCTTTTTTTCTTTGATTAGCTTAGTTTACATTGAATTGTTTTGAATTTGATTTCTAATTTATTTGTTGTGTGTTCCTATTCTTTTTTCGATGATCAATTATGCTTATTGGCTCTTTTCCATAGATGAACTCTTTGAAATTCCTTACACCTTAAGTGTTTGATAAATTATTTCTTTGAACTCTTTGTGTCCAACTAAGTACATTAATTGTTTTACTTGCTTGGGTGATTCTCTGGGTTGAAGTTGCTAAGAGGATTGAAGAATCTATAAAACCTTGAGAGGAGAGTGATTGTAAAAGGCAAGAGGATGAGCCTATTTCATTAAAAGCCATAAGAGAGCCAAAATCGAGAAAATTGAGTGATCATCAAAAGAGTGTATACACTTAGGGAGTGATTGTGAGGTCCTTCTTTTATTATTTTGTTGTTAATTTTCTGGTTTTAAGACATCTAAATCAAACATGGAAGATGAGTTGCATCATGTGCAACAAGCCTTGGAAGGATTGGAGCAACAACTATCTTGTCTAGCAAAGGGTGTGAGGGACTTAAAAGGAGAAAAGGAAGCCATCTTGGAACAAAGTAGTAGAAGAAACCTTGATGGAAATTCAACGCATAATAATTAACGGGAATATGTTAACTTCTCTCCTTTATGCTAGATCTTATGAGCATAATTCTTATGATTGCTATAAGGGCAATAGACTTGAACTAGAAATGGTTATAATGATACATCTTGTAGAAGAGTTCCAAGGAATGAAGTTAAAGATGGATGGAATTATGTGACCATGGATGAGAGGTTCCATAAAAGAAGAGGGAATCTTGATAGATATCATGATATTTATGATCATTACAAGCATAGCTATGGTAGTAAGAACATGTATAATAAGCATAATGATAGTTATCGCTATGGAGGGTATAATTGTAAAAGATGTTCTCAAACTTTGGGAACTACATCAAGACCTCTTAGTTACAACAATTTGAAATTACTTCTTTTGTGTGGAACCTTTTGTCCTTATGATTATGAAGCACGGGAGCAAAAAAATAGAATCATTGTTCTATTCCTATGGTGTAAGAGAAGAATAGAAGTGTCAATTGGTGCTAAAATCTCTCTTATGAGGTCAATGTTTGGTGGGATTGTAAATGTGAAAATAGAAGAAGAATGGGAGCAAAACAATCAAGACTTGTAGCTTAATGAAGCAAGCATTGAGAAATAGATTTGGAGTAGAAAACCGTGAAGAAAAAGACAAGGTCAACCAAAGGTTAAATTCATGAAGTCATCAATGCTTGAAGAGTCTCCAAAGGTCAAAGAGCTTTTACAAGCTAAAATTGAACAGAGACTTAAAATCCATGTTGTGGAAGAGACATCCAAAGAGAAACCTTGTTGTATCATGAGTAAGAAGAAAATTGAAATTAAAGAAAAAGAAAGAGTGGAAGAAAAAGACAGATTAGTAGAAAGATCATGTAACTTTGATTCCATCTCTATCCTTTCAAAAAGAGAGTGAACATTTAAAGTATTCAAAAGAGAAAGAGAGTGAGCTTGAGAAAAGTGAGAGAGTAAAAGAAAATGAGTGCTTTATTGAAAAACAAGAGAGTGAAAAAGAAGAGCGAAAGAGCAAAAGATATAGTTGTATTTGAAAAGAGTGAGGAAGTGAATTTAAGTTGTTCCTAGAGTTTTATCTTTGTCATGTGAGCATAATTGGAGACTTTTGTGTCGTTTCTTTTGATGGTGGTCTCTTTCTTATTGTGCCTTGTGTTTCTAATGTCGTTTTTTCTCATAATTCTCGAGGATTCATTGATGCATAATGGTGTTAAATTTGATCCTTCTTGTTAGGACTTTGGTATATTAGATGATACTTCCCTTGTTTATCCTACCATTGTTGGTTTTGAACCTAATTGTGCTTTTTTAACATTTTTTACATGATGAGTGTTTAAGAAGTTTATTGAGGATGTTAATTATGCATTTCCTTTCCTTGATGCTTTCATGAAAAATCTTAATGGAGTCATTCATTTAGACCAACATTTTCACCTTTTAGTGGTCAATTTGAATTTTCTTACAGGAGCACAAGCTTTCAAGTGTTGTTAACTCTTTGAACTTGTTGTTTAAAAATACCTTTGGGATTCAAATTCTACTATTACATTTCAAGGATTTCTTGTTAAAAGGTTTTGGAATCATGGTAGAGGTAGGAATTGAACAAGTTTACAAAATTTCGTTGTTGAGCATCTTTCTTACCACATACCTTTCAAAGAGTGGTTTTCAAAGTTATTCATGTCATTTGCTAGTCTTCAAAAGAACTCTTGTGAATTAACGTTGAAACATGAACTTAAAGCTACATTGTTTTATCAAAACTTTTTAAAGAGTTCTTTGATAAAATGGAATTTCATTGCCATAAACAAGAGCTTTTAAATATGATTTAATCCTTGAACTCATTGTTTGAAAACACATTTGGTTTCAAATTCTATAACTTGAATTTTAAGGAATTCTTATTTACAAAGGATTTCAAAAATCAAATAAAAGCATGTTTTGAAATGCTTAAAATTAATCTTTATAATCTCTTGAAAGCTAAATTGAGAACGGATTCCTTCAGACAATCGTGGCTAGCTTTCGTAGACAAGCATTTTTGCTACCATCTACCCCTTAAGGAGAGGTTTGGAAAATTGGCGACTTCATTGTGTGGTTTTCAAAAGAACTATTCTTGTGCCTCATTACTAAACTATGTAGTTGATTGAACCTTGTTCTACCACTACCTTTCAAAGACTTTTAGAAAGAATAGTTTTAAAGAGGAAGGTAGAGTTTTGAAAGTTTTGAAAATTTTGTGTCTACTTTCCTCATCTTAATGTTGAAGTGTTAGCATTTGTGAAGTACAAAGTTTATCCTTCATTTTGAAATGCTTTGGTATTCCTTTGGAAAGTAGCTTTTGCTTACCACTCGTCCTTTTGGGAAAAGCACATTTCCATATCTTGGTTTTGTTCTCTTACCTTTTGAGTTTGGAAACGAAAGCTTCTATTTTCCTTTACCTTTCAAGGATATTGGTATTAATCCTTTCTTGGAGAAATTTTCAAAGGAATTGTTCCTAAGTAGCTTCATTTCAAACATTTTCGAAGGAACTCTCATATTTGGAAACTGGAATTGCTACCAAACATTATGTTCTTGATCTTGAAAGCTCTACCAAATTTGAGTTTCCAATTTCATCAGCCTTTCAAGGACATTGTGGAAAATGTTATCAATACGTGTCATTTACAAGATTTCTATACTTTCACTTATGCTTTCCTTGGAAGAAGTCTTGTAAACTTTGAATATTTCTTGCATAGTCTTTCTTTGAGCCATCTTGTCTTGAACTTCATTGCTCATAAAACCTTTGCATATCATAGACCATCGAAGGAAGTTCTAGCGTCCTTGCTTATTTTGTTGTTTAGATGGAATTTGGATTTTAATTGTTTAAATCTTAGTAATACTTATATTGTTGAATCCTTTCAATGTTTCCTACATTTATAGATATTTTAAGGAAAATATTCGAGGACGAATCCTTTTAAGAAAGGGGGGTTATACACAATTGGCAAAGAATTGTTAAACAATTTGCAAATGAGCAACTAGAGAATTGAAGAACACATGGTTGAAGTTTCAAATGAGGACTCTTGGATTTAATTAGAAGTCTTGGAATAGTTTACAAGACATCCAAGACTCATTAAAGCTATAAGAAGCTCAACGAAATCAAACTAGAAGGTCCTGAAAATTATAGAAGACAAAAGAAGCAAGGAATTCAAGAAAACAGAGCCTACCTTTGATGGTAAGGTCTACCCTACCATCCCCTGTAGCTCTCGGTTTAAATGGAAAGATTAGAAGACTTCTTACCAGTGACGGTTGGCTCCAACCTTACTGTCCCCGCTAGGCCTCAGCCTCAACATTTTAAATGGACAATTTAGCTAATTAATTTTGGTTAATTTTGTCCAAGTTTGTAATTAACTTTATTAAAAGGATAATTAGGTCTTTTAATTGATCATTAGGTTTTAGGAAGAGTAGTATGATTTTTCTATAAATATCCTATTATGCCTCCTCTTGTATACAAGTTGAATATTGATGAAATTGAGAGTTTTCTCTTATTGCTTCTAGGGTTCTTCAACCCATCTTAGTTAGCTTCTGAGGGTTTTCTTCCTTAGTTTGTGAGCAATATATTACTTAGATTGATGAAACTATGGAAGTCAATTGATCATTTCCAATTCATTCTTTGATTGATTTTAGGAGTTCTTGTCTGTAGAGTTGTTGATTAATCTGGGTTTTCTAATTTGTGAGTTTGGGTTTTAGGGTTATAGTTTCCTAAGGTTCTGGCTATCAAGTTGGAAAAGAATTCCTCCTCTCACTATTGGGTTTATGTTGATTAGTTCCTCATAGGTTCTTTAGTGGAGTGTTGGAATTACAAAATCTTCAATAGAAGTTCTTCAACAAGTAGGTGATCTTGGAATGGTGATGGATTCAATTTGTAATGAAATCAGGAAATCATATGAAATTGTTATTAGAGTAACCTCGAATTGTAGTCCATTTATGTTTTATTTGTGTCAAATTCCCTGAAAAAAAAAAAAGATACATGATGATGTATGGAAAACAATGAAGATCGTGCAAAATAGAAGGCCGAAATCAATTTTTATTTGTGAAATTGTGTGCAAAATATGTTATTTGATCTAAACTCCTATGAGTTGAGGATTGTTGAAAATAAATTTTACTCCATTTGGAGTTGATTTGATTGCTCAATTAGATCAAAACTTCGGATCTATCTAGAATGTTCGGT
The DNA here is from genome assembly GCA_028651295.1 of Catharanthus roseus. Taxonomy (NCBI): domain Eukaryota; kingdom Viridiplantae; phylum Streptophyta; class Magnoliopsida; order Gentianales; family Apocynaceae; genus Catharanthus; species Catharanthus roseus. The sequence goes on from JAPQWS010000102.1 coordinate 1,139,790, forward strand.
TGTTGAGAACTTGCTGCTTAATCGGATTAAATCTCATGTTATACTGTTCCAAATTGGACAAAATTTGTGCTTAATCTCATCATCATTGCTTTTTGCTTCTACATAAATTGATTTAACTCGATTTGGAGTTCATTTTCCTGATGAATTCGATTGAAAACCGAAATGTATTGAGATCTCGGTTTTTGAAAACAAAGTGTAAATTAAACCTATCAAATATTGTGTTATATTGCTTCAACTCGATCCAAATTTGTGCCTAAATTCATCTCTTCAAGTAAGGAATCGTTCTAAATTTGTTTGACTCGATTTGGATTAGTATGCTTGGAGTTATGGCCATTTTTGTGATAGGGTGTCATCATCCCCTGTTTTCTAGAAAATTATTTTCTTAGTACTCTTTTTTTCTTTGATTAGCTTAGTTTACATTGAATTGTTTTGAATTTGATTTCTAATTTATTTGTTGTGTGTTCCTATTCTTTTTCTGATGATCAATTATGCTTATTGGCTCTTTTCCATAGATGAACTCTTTGAAATTCCTTACACCTTAAGTGTTTGATAAATTATTTCTTTGAACTCTTTGTGTCCAACTAAGTACATTAATTGTTTTACTTGCTTGGGTGATTCTCTGGGTTGAAGTTGCTAAGAGGATTGAAGAATCTATAAAACCTTGAGAGGAGAGTGATTGTAAAAGGCAAGAGGATGAGCCTATTTCATTAAAAGCCATAAGAGAGCCAAAATCGAGAAAATTGAGTGATCATCAAAAGAGTGTATACACTTAGGGAGTGATTGTGAGGTCCTTCTTTTATTATTTTGTTGTTAATTTTCTGGTTTTAAGACATCTAAATCAAACATGGAAGATGAGTTGCATCATGTGCAACAAGCCTTGGAAGGATTGGAGCAACAACTATCTTGTCTAGCAAAGGGTGTGAGGGACTTAAAAGGAGAAAAGGAAGCCATCTTGGAACAAAGTAGTAGAAGAAACCTTGATGGAAATTCAACGCATAATAATTAACGGGAATATGTTAACTTCTCTCCTTTATGCTAGATCTTATGAGCATAATTCTTATGATTGCTATAAGGGCAATAGACTTGAACTAGAAATGGTTATAATGATACATCTTGTAGAAGAGTTCCAAGGAATGAAGTTAAAGATGGATGGAATTATGTGACCATGGATGAGAGGTTCCATAAAAGAAGAGGGAATCTTGATAGATATCATGATATTTATGATCATTACAAGCATAGCTATGGTAGTAAGAACATGTATAATAAGCATAATGATAGTTATCGCTATGGAGGGTATAATTGTAAAAGATGTTCTCAAACTTTGGGAACTACATCAAGACCTCTTAGTTACAACAATTTGAAATTACTTCTTTTGTGTGGAACCTTTTGTCCTTATGATTATGAAGCACGGGAGCAAAAAATAGAATCATTGTTCTATTCCTATGGTGTAAGAGAAGAATAGAAGTGTCAATTGGTGCTAAAATCTCTCTTATGAGGTCAATGTTTGGTGGGATTGTAAATGTGAAAATAGAAGAAGAATGGGAGCAAAACAATCAAGACTTGTAGCTTAATGAAGCAAGCATTGAGAAATAGATTTGGAGTAGAAAACCGTGAAGAAAAAGACAAGGTCAACCAAAGGTTAAATTCATGAAGTCATCAATGCTTGAAGAGTCTCCAAAGGTCAAAGAGCTTTTACAAGCTAAAATTGAACAGAGACTTAAAATCCATGTTGTGGAAGAGACATCCAAAGAGAAACCTTGTTGTATCATGAGTAAGAAGAAAATTGAAATTAAAGAAAAAGAAAGAGTGGAAGAAAAAGACAGATTAGTAGAAAGATCATGTAACTTTGATTCCATCTCTATCCTTTCAAAAGAGAGTGAACATTTAAAGTATTCAAAAGAGAAAGAGAGTGAGCTTGAGAAAAGTGAGAGAGTAAAAGAAAATGAGTGCTTTATTGAAAAACAAGAGAGTGAAAAAGAAGAGCGAAAGAGCAAAAGATATAGTTGTATTTGAAAAGAGTGAGGAAGTGAATTTAAGTTGTTCCTAGAGTTTTATCTTTGTCATGTGAGCATAATTGGAGACTTTTGTGTCGTTTCTTTTGATGGTGGTCTCTTTCTTATTGTGCCTTGTGTTTCTAATGTCGTTTTTTCTCATAATTCTCGAGGATTCATTGATGCATAATGGTGTTAAATTTGATCCTTCTTGTTAGGACTTTGGTATATTAGATGATACTTCCCTTGTTTATCCTACCATTGTTGGTTTTGAACCTAATTGTGCTTTTTTAACATTTTTTACATGATGAGTGTTTAAGAAGTTTATTGAGGATGTTAATTATGCATTTCCTTTCCTTGATGCTTTCATGAAAAATCTTAATGGAGTCATTCATTTAGACCAACATTTTCACCTTTTAGTGGTCAATTTGAATTTTCTTACAGGAGCACAAGCTTTCAAGTGTTGTTAACTCTTTGAACTTGTTGTTTAAAAATACCTTTGGGATTCAAATTCTACTATTACATTTCAAGGATTTCTTGTTAAAAGGTTTTGGAATCATGGTAGAGGTAGGAATTGAACAAGTTTACAAAATTTCGTTGTTGAGCATCTTTCTTACCACATACCTTTCAAAGAGTGGTTTTCAAAGTTATTCATGTCATTTGCTAGTCTTCAAAAGAACTCTTGTGAATTAACGTTGAAACATGAACTTAAAGCTACATTGTTTTATCAAAACTTTTTAAAGAGTTCTTTGATAAAATGGAATTTCATTGCCATAAACAAGAGCTTTTAAATATGATTTAATCCTTGAACTCATTGTTTGAAAACACATTTGGTTTCAAATTCTATAACTTGAATTTTAAGGAATTCTTATTTACAAAGGATTTCAAAAAATCAAATAAAAGCATGTTTTGAAATGCTTAAAATTAATCTTTATAATCTCTTGAAAGCTAAATTGAGAACGGATTCCTTCAGACAATCGTGGCTAGCTTTCGTAGACAAGCATTTTTGCTACCATCTACCCCTTAAGGAGAGGTTTGGAAAATTGGCGACTTCATTGTGTGGTTTTCAAAAGAACTATTCTTGTGCCTCATTACTAAACTATGTAGTTGATTGAACCTTGTTCTACCACTACCTTTCAAAGACTTTTAGAAAGAATAGTTTTAAAGAGGAAGGTAGAGTTTTGAAAGTTTTGAAAATTTTGTGTCTACTTTCCTCATCTTAATGTTGAAGTGTTAGCATTTGTGAAGTACAAAGTTTATCCTTCATTTTGAAATGCTTTGGTATTCCTTTGGAAAGTAGCTTTTGCTTACCACTGTCCTTTTGGGAAAAGCACATTTCCATATCTTGGTTTTGTTCTCTTACCTTTTGAGTTTGGAAACGAAAGCTTCTATTTTCCTTTACCTTTCAAGGATATTGGTATTAATCCTTTCTTGGAGAAATTTTCAAAGGAATTGTTCCTAAGTAGCTTCATTTCAAACATTTTCGAAGGAACTCTCATATTTGGAAACTGGAATTGCTACCAAACATTATGTTCTTGATCTTGAAAGCTCTACCAAATTTGAGTTTCCAATTTCATCAGCCTTTCAAGGACATTGTGGAAAATGTTATCAATACGTGTCATTTACAAGATTTCTATACTTTCACTTATGCTTTCCTTGGAAGAAGTCTTGTAAACTTTGAATATTTCTTGCATAGTCTTTCTTTGAGCCATCTTGTCTTGAACTTCATTGCTCATAAAACCTTTGCATATCATAGACCATCGAAGGAAGTTCTAGCGTCCTTGCTTATTTTGTTGTTTAGATGGAATTTGGATTTTAATTGTTTAAATCTTAGTAATACTTATATTGTTGAATCCTTTCAATGTTTCCTACATTTATAGATATTTTAAGGAAAATATTCGAGGACGAATCCTTTTAAGAAAGGGGGTTATACACAATTGGCAAAGAATTGTTAAACAATTTGCAAATGAGCAACTAGAGAATTGAAGAACACATGGTTGAAGTTTCAAATGAGGACTCTTGGATTTAATTAGAAGTCTTGGAATAGTTTACAAGACATCCAAGACTCATTAAAGCTATAAGAAGCTCAACGAAATCAAACTAGAAGGTCCTGAAAATTATAGAAGACAAAAGAAGCAAGGAATTCAAGAAAACAGAGCCTACCTTTGATGGTAAGGTCTACCCTACCATCCCCTGTAGCTCTCGGTTTAAATGGAAAGATTAGAAGACTTCTTACCAGTGACGGTTGGCTCCAACCTTACTGTCCCCGCTAGGCCTCAGCCTCAACATTTTAAATGGACAATTTAGCTAATTAATTTTGGTTAATTTTGTCCAAGTTTGTAATTAACTTTATTAAAAGGATAATTAGGTCTTTTAATTGATCATTAGGTTTTAGGAAGAGTAGTATGATTTTTCTATAAATATCCTATTATGCCTCCTCTTGTATACAAGTTGAATATTGATGAAATTGAGAGTTTTCTCTAATGGCTTCTAGGGTTCATCAACCCATCTTAGTTAGCTTTTAAGGGTATGCTTCCTTAGTTTTTGAGCAATTGATTACTTAGATTAATGAATCTATGGAAGTCGATTGGTCATTTTTAATTCCTTCTTTGATTGATTCTAGAAGTTCTTGTTTCTAGAGTTGATTAATTTAGGTCTTCTAATTTGTGTAGTTTGTGTTTTAAGGACACATATAGTTTCCTTAAGGTTCTCACTATTGGGTTTATGTTTCTTAGTTCCTCATATGTTCTTTAGTAGAGTGTTGGAATTACAAAATCTTTAATAGAAATTCTTCACGAAGGAGCTGATCTTGGGATGGTGATGAATTCAATTTGAAATCAAATTGGGAATCACACCACATACTATATATGATAGTTAATATTATAAGTAAAATATAAAAACCTAACAGAAATTGTTAAACCCTAAGGAAACTTATTTCACAAATTGGAAATTAATCCATGTTAATGTATGCCTTAGAGGAACAGGTTAGATAAATCTTTTAGGAGTTAGATATAACTTTATATCATCTTATTAGTAGTTCAGATCCTCTTTCACATCGTATGTATCATCCTCTGTTCCCTCACTAATTCGTTATATTTTATTAATAAAATCTACAAAATAAAAGATAAATTTTAAGGAAAATATATAAATCAGAAACGAAAAATATATTATAAAAGAAAATGGGGTAAATGATGGTATCAAGATTTGACCGACCATCTTGTGCCTCTTATGAGTATATATCTAACTAATGCTTTCTTCTAAAAATAAAAATGGAAAGGGGGGGAAATAAATTACAATTATATTAACTTGTATTTTAGATTTGTCATATATATTCCAGCATTATGGGCAAATTATACCATGTATCCGGTTACACCTAGTTAGGTGTACTCAATTATTGGAACTACGTAGTTTTAACGAAAATAAGAATTTGATCTCAACTAAAAAAAAAAAGAAAAGAAAGCTAAGCTGTATGAACTCCTTTTATTTTACCAATTTGACTCCTTTTTTCTTTTTTTTCATGAAAGCTGCATTAACTTTTGTTTAATGGAAGCTGTTCTTTTTTTTTTTTTTTTTAAATAAAACCTGCTCTTCTTTAAATGAAAGCTGCTCCTTTTTTTAAAGGAAATAAATAATTCTACTTTTGCCTTTTTTATTTTTTACTTTTATGAAACAAACTTCATAATTACCTTTAACTTATAAACTTTTATTTCAAAATCATTTTTCTTTAATTTTTATTAGGAATTATTAGTATTTTAAGATGTCAAAATAATTTTTTTAAAAAATTATGTAAAATCCGTGGCCATAAGTAGGTGTGCCTACTTTTAAAACTAACAGTGCATACTTTTATGACTAGAAATACGTAGTTTTAACACTAAATGTGCCAACTTTTATAACTAGAAGTGCCTACGTTTATAATTCATAGCATTAAAATTAGGCATTCCTAGCTTAAAAACTAGGGATTCCTAGTGTTAAAATTAGGTATTCTAAGTATTAAAACTAGCTATTCATAATGTTAAAACTAGGCATTCATAGTTTTAAAGTTAGGCATTCCAAGCTTTAAGACTAGGCATTCATAGTTTTAAAGTTAGGCATTCCAAGCTTTAAGACTAGGCATTCACAAGTTTTAAAACTAGACATTTCTAGTATTAAAACTAGGTATTCCTATGCTTTAAAGCTAGGCATTCCCAACTGTTAAAACTAGGCATTCACAAGTTTTAAAGTTAGGCATTTCTAGTATTAAAACTAGGCATTACTAGTTCTAAAACTAGGTATTCCTAAACTTTAAAACTAGGCATTTCCAAGCTTTAAAACTCGACAGTCCTAGCTTAAAAGCTAGGCATTCATAGGGTGAAACCTAGGCATTCCTAGTTTTAAAACTAGGCATTCCTAGTATTAAAACTAGGCATTCCCAAACTTTAAAACTAGGCATTCCTAGTGTTAAAACTATGCATTGCTATTTCTAAAACCAGGCATTCCTATTTTTAAAACTAGGCATTCCCAAACTTTAAACCTAGGCATTCCCAAGCTTTAAAAAACTAGGCATCCCTAACTTAAAAACTTGGTATTCCTAGTTCTAAAACTAGGTATTCGTAAGTTTTAGGCATTCCCAACCTTTAAAAACTAAGCATTTTTAGCTTAAAAACTAGGCATTTATAGTATTAAAACTAGGCATTCCCAAACTTTAAAAATAGGCATTCCTAGCTTAAAAACTAGGCATTCCTAGTGTTAAAACTAGGCATTCCCAAGCTTTAAAACTAGGCATTCCTAACTTAAAGCTAGTCATTCCTAGTGTTAGAACTATGCATTCCTAGTTCTAAAACTAAGAGTTCCTAGTTTTAAAACTAGACATTCCCAAGCTTTAAAACTAGGCAGTCCTAGGGTTAAAACTAGGGATTCTCAATTCTAAAAGTAGTCACTCCCAGGCTTTAAAACTAGGCATTCCTAACTTAAAAACTAGGCATTCATAGTGTTAAAATTAAGCATTCTTATTTTTAAAACTAGGCATTCCTAGTATTAAAACTACTAGTACTACTTATCTACACCAATACCAATAGTAGAATATAGTGGTAGTAATAAATAATGTACACAATATAATGCAAATTATAGCAAAATATAAAAGGGAACAAAGGCACAGAATGATAAATCAAGCTGATCATTCAATTTTTTTACATCAGCCGAAGATGCAGCAGCTACTGCTGCAAGAGTATTATGTATCGAGTGTCAAATTCCTTCGTGCCATTTCCATCACCAATAGAATCATAGACAAGTGTCCAAACTCGAGATAAATCAGGATCCTCCATATTGTTTGCATTCTCAAATGATGATGACCTCTTAAGCCCGGCAAAATCTGAGCTCATGGCCTAGTCTATTCCAGATGAGGAACTCCAGTTAGACAAATTCTCCATTGAAGAGCCTAAGTGCACTAGAACTAGAGCCAAGATCACGTTAACTAAGGCTGCGAAATTGCTGCTACTTCTCACGTTGAGCAAGCATTAGAATCCTGGAACTCATGGGTGAGATAGGTTCCATGCTTTGGGGAGACATACTCGCAGATGATGGAACTCCAAAAAGTGCATGCAATAGAGGATGATGAACATTTTTTGGAGAAAAGTTTGTGTTGATTGAAGATAAAATATCTTGTTGCTATTGAAATTGATTAAGACGTACAGATTTGTTACCCGAAGTTGGAGTTCGGAATGGAGAATGCGGTCGCAAGTGGCACCTTGTTGATAAATGCAGCGGTGGTTGTGGGTTTGATTTTTTCTTCTCAATTATTGATTTTAATTAAAAGGACGTAGTTTTGGCACTGAGTATACCTTGCATGGTATATCTGAGTGCATAGTATAACAACCTGCATATGCTTTATGGATGCATTTGCATTTATATTTGTATGCGAGTCGTTATACCATACACTTAGTTACACTATGCTAGATGTAACCAGTAACAAAACGACGATGTTTTATTGAAGGCAGCAAATATCGAAACTCAATATCACCACGTGTGACTACACATCACACATCTTCTCTCACAAACCTACAATTCCCCTCCCAAAACTATCCACCTTCTAAAAATTAATCATGCTTGCTATTCTTGTGAGATTTTAAGGCAATTTTCAAGATTCCACAACGTATTTCTTCATTTATATTACAATTTCTTTGATTACTTCCATATCTTTCTAATTCTTTTCTACTTCATAACCAAAACGGGAGAAAAATGAGTTCTTCAAGCTACAGTCCTTCTATGAATTCTTCAGGCAGTTCTTTAGGCTCTAATAGGTAATAATACTAGTTACAAATTGTATATTAGATGTTTTATGATATGTTTTTCTGTGTTTTAAACATATAAAATTATGAAAACTACTTGAATTACGAAATATTATTTTATAAACCTTTCAATTGCTAATTTTCACACTGAGAATGCCGAGTTTATATGTGGAAATCCTAGTTTTAAAGTTTAGAATATGTAGGTTTAGAACTGCGAATACCTAGTTTTAACTCTAATAATCCCGAGTTTTATAGTTAATAATGCCTAGTTTTATATATAGGAATGCCGAGTTTTATAGTTAATAATGCCTAGTTTTAAATATAGGAATGCCTAGTTTTATAGTTAATAATGCCTAGTTCTAAATATAGGAATGCCGAGTTTTATAGTTGATAATGCCTAATTTTAAATATAGGAATGCCTAGTTTTATAGTTAATAATGCCTAGTTTTAAATATATGAATGCCTAGTTTTATAGTTAATAATGTGTAGTTTTAAATATAGGAATGCCTAATGGTATAGTTAATAATGCCTAGTTTTAAATGTAGGAATGCCTAGGTTTATAGTTAATAATGCCTAGTTTTAAATATATGAATGTGTAGTTTTATAGTTAATATTGCCTAGTTTTAAATACAAGAATGTCTAGTTTTAAATATTAGAATGCCTAATTTTAAATATAAGAATGCCTAATTTTAATATTAGAATGCCTAATTTTAAATATAAGAATACCTAGTTTAAAACTGGAAATTCCTAGTTTTAAATATAAGAATGCCTAGTTTTAAATATAAGAATGTCAAGTTTTAAAAGTATGAATGCCTTGTTTTTAACAACTAAAAATGCCTAGTTTTAAAACTTTGCAATGCCAAACTTTAAAAGCTGGTAATGCCTAGTTTTAATTATAATAATACAATTTTTATAGATGACAAAATCCTACTTTTAAATTGAACAATGCCAAGTTTTAAGCCTAGGAATGCCTAATTTATAATTTAGAAATGCCTAGTTTTAACTTTAAGGATGCTAGTTTTACATATGAAAATGCCTAGTTTTAAGTTAGGAATGTATAGTTTTATAACTCATAATGCCTAGTTTTTAAATCTAATAATGTTAATTTTTAAAACTGAGAATACCTATTTTTAAATTCTAATAATGCCAAATTTGAAAAGCGAGAATGCCAGTTTTATATTTAGGAATACCAAGTTTTAAAACTAGGCACTTCTGTTCATAAACTTGGCACACTTACTGTTGAACCTAGGCACTTCTGTGTATAAAACTTGGCATTCTTAATTCCAAAAGTAGGCACTTGCATTCATAAAACTAGACATTTATGTGCATAAAACTTGGCATTGTTAATTCTAAAAATAGGCACTTCTGTTCATAAAACTTGGCACTATATACATAAAACTGGGCAATCTTACTATTAAAACTAGGCACTTCTGTTCATAAAACTTGGCACTCTTACTGTTAAAACTAAGCACTTCGGAGCATAAAACTTGGCATTGTTAATTCTAAAAGTAGGCACTTATGTTCATAAAGCTTGGCACTTTGTACATAATACTTGGCGTTGTTAATTATAAAAGTAGGCACTTGTGTTCATATAAACTTGCACTCTTGTACATTATACTTGGCACTATTAGTTTTAAAATTGGCACTTTTACTTATACAAACAGGGTACTCTTACTGTTAAAACTGGGCACTTCTTTTCATTAAATTTGGCACTCTTATTGTTAAAACTAGGCAATTTTGTACATAAAACTAGGCATTTCTAGTTTTAAAACTTTGCAATGTCTAAGTTTAAAACTGGAAATGCTTAGTTTCAAAATTTCCAAGTTTTAGAACTGTGAATGCCTAGTTTTTAGAACTTTGCAATGGCAAAATTTAAAAACTGGGAATACCTAGTTTAAATACTAATAATCCCAAGCTTTAAACCTATTTTTAAAACTTTGCAATGCCTAGTTTTAATGCTAAGAATGCACTAGTTTTGTAGCTATGAATGCTTAGTTTTAAAACTCAGAATGCCTAGCTTTTAACTGTTAATGCCTAACAGTGACGAAGGAAACAAAACAAGAAACAAGAATGAGGATTATGAGCCAGTTGATGATGACACAATTGCCACTTTAAATGCGAGGTAAATATTCGAACAAACATAATACAATTGAATTCTTGCTTTCTAGTTTTACATTGCTACTCACTTTTTATTTCAATTATTTATTTTCTAATTTATGTCAATGTTATATAATTCAGGTTAAGCCCCAAAAAGCCAACGTAATCATAGAAAAATGAACCCGCTGGCATCATAAGTAAGCTTAAAAGACCAAGAAAAGCAGAAGAAGGAAATATGGCATTATCAAAACGCCCAAGACAAACACTAAAAAGGCAAGGCAACAAGGACGGGAAATAGTACCCAACTCTGAATAAAAACATGATAATAGCCGGTATAATACTATTGTACAAAGTTGGACAAAGGGACAAAAAAATGCAATGAGAGATATAGGTTTTGGATCATTACTCACTGTCTGTTTCACAAGGCTCCCTAAAAAACTTGCATTTTATCGTGTACAATGATTTAATGTCCCGAGACGAGTATAAAGCTTGAGAATTCCGCAATAAACATTAATGAGGCAGATGTAAACTTGGTACCACATAGAACAATAGAGGTTGAGGAGTCTACCAAAAAAGCACAGAAACAAAAGAGCACGGGGCCTTTATAAATGAGAGTAAAGACAAATATACCAAGTTCCCCCTTCCGGTATCAGCTGTACAAAAGAGGCTAATAGATAGCAAAGATGATAGGGAATACTTCAAGAAGGAATTTTCCCTCCTTTGTATAACAAGTATAAAACATCAAACTTCATTGAAGACCGTGAGACCAACCTCCTGAGAGTAGCAACAAACAACAATCAAATCTGGAACTATAACTGGTGTAAGTATACACTTGCAACATTGATAGACAAATGAGAAACATTCGACAAAAACCCCTCAACCAAAAGCTATTTTACTGGACCTATCACATTCTTAGTAGTAAACATTTTATTCTAATATGTCATGTGTAGATAATTTAATAAAACAATTATTCTTAACTTACTCTAAACTTGCATTGTGCAGCTCTTCTATCTTGATAGGATAAAGTACAAGCTTGGGAAGAAACGAGCATCCTAGTTATAAGTTGCTGGGATGATAATACTATTTGGAAAAGGCAAAAGCAAGAGATAGAAGCAGAAGGTTTTGGGTTGGGAAGGGTGCTCGAAGAGCTAAAGAAACAAATTAATCAAGAAGAGAGTTCGCCAAACCCCCTAGCATTAGCTCTATTACCTCCATCACATCAAACCATTCACAGTGACAAAACAAAGCTACAACACTGAAATTTTTTTTCTTCTTAAAACTGGGCACTCTTACTGTTAAAAGTAGGCACTTCTATTCATAAAATTAGGCACTCTTACTGTTGAAACTAGGCACTTCTTTGCATGAAACTTAGCATAGTTAATTCTAAAAGTAGGCACTTCTGTTCATAAAACTGTGCACTATATACATAAAACTTAGCATTGTTAGTTTTAAAAATTAGGCACTTCTACTTATACAAACTGGGCACTGTTACTGTTAAAATTAGGCACTTCTGTTCATAATACTAGGCACTCTTACTGTTGAAACTAGGCATTTTTGTGCATAAAACTTGGCATTGTTAATTCTAAAAGTAGACACTTTTGTTCATAAAACTTGGCACTTTTTATATAAAACTTGGCATTATTAGTTTTAAAAATTAGGCACTTCTACTTATACAAACTTGGTACTCTTACTGTTAAAACTAGGCCCTTCTATTCATAAAACTAGGCACTCTTACTACTAAAACTAGGCACTTCTGTGCATAAAACTTAGCATTGTTAATTCTAAAAGTAGACACTTCTGTTCATGAAACTTGTTACTGTGTAAATAAAACTTGGCATTGTTAGTTATAAAAACTAGGCACTTCTACTTATACAAACTAAGCACTCTTATTGTTAAAACTAGGCCCTTCTGTTCATAAAATTAGGCACTCTTACTATTGAAACAAGGCACTTCTGAGCATAAAACTTGGAATTGTTAGTTCTAAAAGTAGGCACTTCTATTCATAAAACTTGGCACTCCTGTATATAATACTTGGCATTGTTAGTTTAGAAAATTAGGCACTTCTACCTATACAAACTGAGCGCACTCTTACTGTTAAAAGTAGGCACTTTTGTTCATAAAACTAGGCACCCTCTTATTGTTAAAACTAGGCATTTTTGTGCATAAAACTTAGCATTGTAATTCTAAAAGTAGGCACTTCTGTTCATAAAACTTGGCACTTCTGTGCGTAAAACTTTGCAATTTTAGTTTCAAAAACTTGGCACTCCTGTACATAAAACTTGGCATTGTTAGTTTTAAAGTAGGAACTTCTCTTAAAAATTTAAGCACTTCCAATTATAAAAGTGGGCATTGTTATCTTTTAAACTATGCACTATTAGTTATAAAACTAGGCACTTCAAGTTATAAAAAAGTAGGCATTGTTAGTGTTAAAACTAGGTACTGCTTACTTAAAATAAACCTTTTGCATGTTACATATAATTGGCACCAACAGTTACATGTATTCTTTTATGACTGTCAGGCTCTAATTGAAACAGCAGCAACAGCAATGAGTGTATTTGGCAACAGTGTTGTCAACCTTTTTGAGACTTGTGAAGAGTTAAAAGTTGTCAACATAGACATCACAAGCATATTCAAGAAGTTACACTCTGGAATGCTTCCCATCTTACAAACAGAGAAAGAATTGAAAAGTTCACAAAATGCTCTTGCTTCATCGTCCAGCCAACCCACTAACAGCCAAGGTGACAAACTCTTTGAAGGCCCAAAATTCTTAAATACATGAGGAATTTGAAAAGGATATGATGAGGGCAAAGAATGTAAGTGACAAAACAATGCCTAGTTTTGATTTGGGGTTGGATGATTATACACAAACACAAAACGCCACTACTCCTACAGAAAAAAAAAAAAAAAGACATGTTGTATGTTGACTTGGAAAAGAGGACATTGTTGATGTAGCAGTGAATATTGTAAATCTGAGCATAGCTATTAAGAAAGAGCAAATGAAAAAGCAACAAAGACAAGAAGAAACCAACATAAAGAAAAAGAACAACAAGAAAAGGAACAAGAAATAGAACAGCAAGAAGAGGTCCGAGATAATGTTTAGCAAGAAGAGACTGACAATGATGTTGACAGGTTTGTATACCAAACCTTAACATAAAAAAAATTAAAATACATGTTTAACACAGCTATAATTGACATTTCCCTCCCTTCTGCAGTGCTATTAAAGAAACTGATGAAGAATTTGATGAGGAAACAACTGTTGAACCAAGTCCACTACATAGGATTAGGAAAGTTCCGAGTAATTTGTAGTCGCCATTTTGGACATCACAACATAAAGATGAATTCCAGTTGTCTAGAAAAGAGATGATCCTAACTGACTTTGCATTTCTTGATGATACAAGAACATAACATTTTGAGTAGATATATATTTTCTTCTATAATTCATGTCATATCATATAATATGATTCCTCTGCAAGTCACAAAACTAGACATTCATTGTATCAAAACTGGGCACTTCAAGTTTTGAAACTAGGCACTTCAACAATGCCAAGTTTTAGGATTCAGAATGGCTAGTTTTAATGCTAGTAATGCCTAGTTTTAAAACTCAAAATGTCTAGTTCTAAAACTAGACTTTTCTAGTTTTAAAATTTTGGACTGCCAAAGGTTGAAAATTTGGATTAACTAGTTTTAAAGTTAAGAATCTTAAGTTTTAGAAATATGAATATCTAGTTTTAGAATTAGGAATGCCTAGTTTTATAAGACAAAATGCCTAGTCTTAACAAACTAGGCATTCTAAAACTTGAATGCCAAAGTTTTAAAGCTAAGTTTTTAAACTTTGGAATGCTAAAGTTTGAAAACTGGGAATGCATAGTTTTAAAGTTAAGAATGCCTAGTTCTACAACTCAAAAATTCCAGTTTTTTAAATATCGGAATCACTAGTTTCAAAACTAGGCACTACTAGCCCTAAAACTATGGTTCTTAGTTATAAAATTAGGCACTATTGGCTATGAAACTAGGCACTCCTAGTTTTAAAACTAGGCACTCCAAGTAAAATTAGGCATCATCAATTTACATTGTTTTGGTTATTAAACTTTACATATATTTTGATCTTTTTATTTATATTTATTTCTTTTCCTATTCTTTTCCCAGGGACATCATATTCGAACACTCTTCACATGATACAATCTGTAGCATCTCAAGGGCAGATGCTAGGTCTATAATGAGTGATAAGTACATAGAACACACTCTTATTGAAGCTTGGGCAATGCATATGAATCAGGTTATAAAAAGACCCAAGCATAACAAGCCAAGAAGTTATATTTTTTAATCAAATGTGTTTGTAAGTTTCTTTACTTAATGTTTTTATACTGATTTGAATTTTGTACAAACTGTAGATACTCTTCCCCATGATACTTTCAGAAAATTTCTACCTTGTTATCTTAAACTCAATCGACACAAGGGTAGAAATAATTGACAACAGGCCACTACCAAAAGGAATAAAAGCAACAAACAAGTACCCCAAGCTTCACAATGCTCTTCGTAAGTAATTATGCATAATAAATAACTATACACAATCATCTTTTAACAAAAAAAAAAATAATATTTGTGCATCCTTATGATTGACAGAAAAAGGTCATGAAATAATATTTATCAAAGCATGAGGGGGTCATTCGTCAAATACAAACATGTCATTAAATTCAAAGCAGAGTTCAGGACAATGACATGGCAAAATAAAGACAACTTTGTAGATTGTGGCGTCTATTGCATGAGATACATGGAGATGTATAAGGGTCAACGAAGTTCAGCTTGGGATCCACTTTTGGCCCAATCAAAAAAATATGCAAGTAGGGGCAGCACTACATAGGGGCTCATGTTAGTATATGCCCTAAGACCAATTGACTCACATTTATGATTTATGAAGCACGTATTTTTGAATTGTATTTTATGCTCTTGGTCATCAAGTATGTGACTTGATAGTAAAACCCTTATAGCTAATAAAATACTATTTTATTTATCCTCCTTAGTTTATTACATCTTGTAACTAGTGTGAAGTTGATTGATGGTCAAGTTTTACTGATCATGAATATGAGATATAAAATCAATTCATAAATACATATTGAGAATATTGTATTGGATATGACCTAAAGTGAAGAAGAAATATTGCAGGGTTTAAGTTATAAGTATTTCTTCTCAGTTTTATATTTGGTGTCCTTTGACCTAATGTTTCTAATATTTCTTGCATGGGGAGAAAATATGTTTGACATAGTCAAACATCACTTTTAATTAGGTGATTATTATGACTATTGGTTGGCTTATTTCCTTGTCATGACTTGAATATTAGAGATAGTGAAAGGGATTTGTCCCTCTCTTTTTAGAGAGAGGTATCCATGGGCCTCTTGATAAGGAAGACTGGAAAATATGCATGGCCATGCTCAAATAAGTATTAATAAGGTGTTATTAATATTATTTGTTGGAATAGTCTGCCTGGTGATCAAGTAAATGGTTAATTAAGTTTTATAAGGATGACTTGGTCCATGCCTTATACTTAATTAGGATATCGTGTGACAAAAGGACTAAATATTAAATCTGATGCTAGGTTATTATTGCATTTACTTAACTTGGGTTAGTATAATGTCTTGCTAGAGGTCACTTATGTTTTGTGAATAAATGTCTAGGACTTTTTTCATTCACTACCAATGTTAAGTGAACCTACAAAGTCACACGCACAGATGATCTTGTGAGCATAATTTTCACGTTCAATGAATCTAGATTGTGTCCAGATTCGTTGAACGTATACAAAAGGGGAATCAGATTCCATATTGTATTTTCTGGTAAGTTAATAAGTAATTAATTTAATTTAATCGAATAAATGAAATTAACTACTTAATATTATTCATCCAACCGTTGGATGATTATAGGAATAGACGGACGAGATTAAACTGTCATGAGATGACAATTAGGGTTTTGATATTGAGAGCTATAAAAGGTTATGTAACCTTTTCTTGGCAGCGGTCCTTTATCTGATTAAAGAAAAACAAAACCCTAAACCCTAGAACGGCAATATAGTATCTAGCCTCCTCTCTCCGAAATACAACCTATTACCAGATAGTCAGGATCAATTCTAAACAGTTTTCAGAACACAGAAGGGGCTAGCATCCCAATCGCTTGCAGAGGATTTCGTCGCGTGGATACCAGCAGAGGGTGAAGCGTAAACAGCAGGGCCTCCACATTGAACAATCAAAATATTGAGGTAATTCCTATCCAATCGGTTTTTCTAGTATGTGCAGATCCTGTTGGTGGATTTCCGTAGTTTTATTTTATTTTGTTTTTGCCTACAGTTTCCAACAGCTCAGGTGGGCTCGAGCCCCTCCGAGTAATTTGAAAAATTTAGAAGTTATGTATATATTACATTCAAGCGCCCCCCCAATAATTTTTTTTCCAAAGTAGCTCCAAAACTTTGGCTACTTCACATTAAAAAAAAAAACAAAAACTAAAACTCAGCTGCCCACAGTTGACAGAAACAAAAGGAGCTCCCTCTCTCCCAACTCTCGGCTCGGCTCCCTCCTTGGTAGCGGCGTGTGGCGACAATGGTGGCCGGTGGGCGGCGGTGGTGCGGCAAGTTGGTGACGCGACAGAGGCGGACAAGCAGCAGTAGCTTCTCCAGTTCTCCTGATGTTCTTCAAATTTGAAGAAAAAAAAGTAAGTTTTTTACTGACATTTTTAACTACAGTTTTTTGTTCAAATTTTTGTTTTAAAAAGTCACTTAACCCATTCTCAAATCCCCACCCTCTAAATTGGAAAAATTTTGACTTTGTGTCAAAAAAATTTTAGGGTTTTTTTGTAAAAATAATGAAAGAGGGTTTAATTGTTGAACTAAATAATGAAGTACTAATTAATTGTTCTAATTAATTGTTGTTCTGTTTCTTGGGTTTCATAAGTAAAAAGTTTTGAATTTTATTTAAAATATTTAATTATTATATAGGATTTTACTATGAAAAAATATCTTGAAAAGTGGAAGAAGGGTTCTAATCCGGTTGAAGAAACATCAACTAACAAAGGAAAGGTTAATAATAAAGATTGTGGGAAAAAGCCTCGAGTAGGGGTAGAGATTTCAGATTGTTGGTGATCTAGGATTGCGTAAATCAATAAATAGTTATCCTTATGAAATTAGAGATGAATTAAGGAGATGGTACGTGGCTAAAAGCCCAACTCAACCATGTGATCATAAATTCCCTCAAACTGATTTTGGTGAAATTATGAGATCGTTTCAAAAGATATGGTTTAAAGATTTTACTTGGTTAGAATACAGTATACATAAAGATACAGCATTTTGTTTCTGTTGTTATTTCTGTTATTATATTAATCTTCTAATCGTTCTAAATTAATTGCAGCTCATATTGGAGGTTGTGTTTTGATCGTGCTCGACAGGTTATCTCAAGATTCTCAACGACTTTTGCAGTCATATCTTCAGCTTTGATAGAGGTATTCATCCCGTGAGTGATGGGTAATCATTCTTCATGAGTGATGGGTGATCACTCCTTATTGGTAATGAGTGATTACCTATTTTTTTGCTATTTTATTTGCATTAATACCTTCAAATTTGATAGTGATACTTATCCCGTGAGTTATGGGTGATCATTCCTCATGAGTGATGGGTGATCACTCCTCATTGGTAATGGGGATTACCTATTTTTTTGCTATGTTGTTTGTAAATTTAGAATTGTTTAAATGTCTTTTGTACACGGAATGCATCTATTTTATAGACGAAATTCTGGCAAAATTTTTAGTGTTGTTCAGCCCCCCAGCTTTTCTGTCCTTGTTCCGCCACTGGATGAAAGCATCCTCTCAAGACTTAGAGTGAAATATATGTACAGAATCATAATGTCATCAATGATCAAAGGGAGAATGTACAAAAAGCAGCAACAAACTCCTACAAGAACCAAAATGCCTGAAAATACTTGTAGTTGTATGATAGAGTGTTTGAAATGAAAATCAAATACATTTGTATTTGTCAATCTTTATGCTATTATGTTTAAATCTTTATATTTGTGTTTAGAAAACTAGACACTGTCAGATGTATAACTAGGCATTCCTATGGTTAAAAGTAGGCATTCTATTGTTTAAAGTAGGCTATATAACTAGGCATTCTTATTGTTAAAACTAGGCATTGTCAATTACAACTATGCACTGTTTGGTAAAAATCTTGGCACTTCTAATTCTAAACTAGGCACTGTGAGTTAAGAAACTCGGCACTTCTAATCCTAAAACTAGGCGCTGTTAGTTCAAAAACTAGGCACTTCTAATCCTAAAACTAGGCGCTGTTAGTTCAAAAACTAGGCACTTCTACAAAATACTAAGTGTAAAACTAGGCATTCCTATAGTTAGAAAGCTAGGCATTGTCAAGTGTATAACTAGGCTTGCGATGGTTAAAACTAGGTATTTCTATTGTTAAAAGTAGGATATATATATACATATATATATATAACTAGGCATTCCTATTATTAAAACTAGGCACTGTTAGGTAAAAAACTCGACACTTCTAATTCTAAAACTAGGCATTGTGAATTAAGAAACATGGCACTTCTTATCCTTAGACAAGGAACTCTCAATTTAAAAACTAGGCACTCTTAGTTTAAAAACTAGGCACTCTCAGTTTAAAAACTAGGCATTCCTAATTACTAAGTTAAAACTAGGCATTCTTATAGTTTGAAAACTAGGCACTGTCAGATGTATCACTAGGCATTCATTTGGTTAAAACTAGGCATTCCTATTGTTAAAAGTAGGCTATATAACTAGGCATTCCTATTGTTAAAACTAGGCACTATCACTTAAAAACTAGGCACTGTTAGATAAAAGACTCGGCACTTCTAATTCTAAAACTAGGCACTGTGAGTTAAGAAACTCAGCACTTCTTATCCTAAAACTAGGCACTGAGTTCAAAAACTAGGCACTTCTAATTACTAAGTGTAAAGCTAGGCATTCCTATGGTTAGAAAACTAGGCACTGTCAAATGTATAACTATGCATTCCTATAGTTAAAACTAGGTATTCCTATTGTTAAAAGTAGGCTATATAACTAGGCATTCCTATTGTTAAACTAGGCACTGTTAGTTAAGAAACTCGGTACTTCTAATTCTAGGCATGATCAGTTCAAAAACTAGGCACTATCAACTTTTAAACTAAGCACTCTTAATTCTAGAACAAGGCATCCAAAAGCTAAAGCTAGGCATCCATATATTTAAAACTTGTCACTTCTAGTTTTAAAACTAAACACTGTCAGTTAAGAAACTAGGGACACATATATACATAAAACATTTTTCATACAAATAAAAACACTAAAAATTAAAAAATATAATATAATTAAAAAACATAAAGGAATGAAATTAGAAATTCTATATGAAATTTATGAATTGCTACAAACCTTAAAGATTCTATATCGCCACAGCTTGATGTTCCTAAACTAATATCACATTCACTACTTGTAAAATCCCTCTACAAAACTTTATTTTTCATAGACAATTGCACAGCTGTTTTAATTCTTGAAGCATGTGTCAAAGCACTCTTTCTCTTACCATTTGCTTGATTGCACTTTATCTCAACAATGCTCTTCTTCCTTATATTATGTTATGCCTTTGCACGCCATCCAACTAGATCTTTAATTTTGGAAGAACCAACTTCATTGTCTGAATCATCGACATAACAATGTCCAACTTCAGAAGCAATCTTATCCTTCAACATCCGAAACCTTTCTTTTACACCTTCCGGAGCATTTATGTTCAATTCGCTAGTGGATATCAAATTTGAAAACTTCCTTCACATTTCTGTCCTCCAGCACTATAACAAGCAATAACATTCTTGCTAACTTTCCCCACATTACCAACACTGCTACTGCCCAAATTTAAATCAATATCCTTTGTCCATCTCTTAAAAATATACTTATCTGGAACAACTTGAACACAAGGAATATTGAAGATACGCAAGCAAAAAGAGCAAACAATCCCAACTTCAATGAATATCTTACATGTGCATGAAATGTTCAACGTGCTCTCATTATAGACTAATGTATGTCTATAGGCAATTACATCAGGATGCAAACTTCGTATACATGCTCACCCTCATTGCATAACACCAGCTCTTAGTAGTATTCTGGAAATTTCATGAACTGTTCTTGAAAAAGCCAATATGCCCCAATAGTATATACTTCATTAGCATGCTTAACCAACTTTATTCAGTCACCATCATCTCAACAAACCCTTCCTTACAATGAAAATCCTCCATGTTTGCATTGCTTCTTCATTCAAAAACAACTTCATCAAAAATCCAATGAAAATCACACAATGTAGTTGTTTTTGAAAGCCTCCTGGAAAGAGCATGGTTAGTTGCCTCATTCCTTTGAGATGATAGAACATCCCCAGAAAAGAAATCCTTAACAAAAGTCGGGCATCACTTCTCTCTTAAATTAAACAACCTATTCAACTAACTGTCATCGATACAAGCAAACTTATCCAACAAACAACAAAATTAAAAAAAGTAATAACATATCAATTTTATATAATAAACTTAATGCACATATACTTGTAAAAACTAGACACTGTCATGTGTAAAACTAGGCACTGTCAAACTAAAAAAAGTAATAACATATCAATTTCATATAATGAAGTTAATGCACATATACTTGTAAACACTAGACACTGTCATGTATAAAACTTGGCACTATCAAAATAAAAAAAGTAATAACATATCAATTTCATATTAATAAAGTTAATGCACATACACTTGTAAACACTAGACACTGTCATGTGTAAAACTAGGCACTATCAAAATCAAAACTAGGCACTATCAAAATAAAAAAAGTAATAACATATCAATTTCATATAATAAAGTTAATGCACATATACTTGTAAACACTAGGCACTATCATGTGTAAAACTAGGTACTATCATGTGTAAAATTAGGCACTATCATATATAAAAACTAGGCATTGTCAGTTATATAAACTAGGCACTCTTAATTATAAAAGTATGAAAACATATTTGAGGATTCCTACTTTTAAAGATAAGAATGCCAAGTTTTAAAACTGATAATGCCTAGTTCTAAAAATAGGCCTTTCTAGTTTTAAAACTTTGGAGTGCCAAAGTTTGAAAACTGGGATTGCCATAGTTTTAGATCTAACAATGCCAAGTATTTTAGAGCTACGAATGCTTAGTTCTAAACATAGTCATTTCTGAAAAAATAAAACTAGGAATGCCTAGTTTTAAAGTTAAGAATGTCAAGTTTTAAAACTGGAAATGCCTAGTTTTGAACCTAAGAATGTCAAGAGTGAAAACTGTGAATGCATAGATTTTAAGCTACCAATTCTTAGTCTTAAAAGTAGGCACTCTCATGTCTAAAACTAAGCACTACTGCATATTGAAACATAAATTACCTCTTCCAATGAAACTCAAATTCAGAAACTGTATATGTGTTCTTCAATACATGATTAAACTGCTTATCAAAGTGTTATTTGGAACTTAACCACATAATATGCTTCTTTGAAATTTTTCCTCATATGCCAAATACACAAGAATGCCATGTACTTAGGAAAACTACACCAATAGCAGCAGCCAAAGCAGCAGACTGGTCGGTCATCAATGTAATAGGATGCTTATTTCCAATAGACTTCAAGAAGGTGTTGAACAACTATGTGAACAATGATGTTTTATCATTCTTCAAGAATCGACAACCAAACATAACATTTCTATAGTGATAATCCATCACTACAGATGGGCCGCAAATCATATCATATTTATTCGTACGATATGTCGTATTATACACTAACAAATTACTAAAAAGATCATACTCACGCCTCATCTGACTATCCCTCCGAAAGAAACAACATAATGAGCAATCACTGTCAATCTCAAAATTAAAGTAGAAATCATCTTCAATTTCTTTCCTCCATCTAAAAATTTGTATAAATGAATTCGTGTTCCCTCTCCCTCCCCTCCTCCAAATTCTTTGATCGTAGAATATTATACGCATCCCTTGACGTAAATCCAACAAATGGTGAACCCTAACCTGCTTCTTCAAAACCCTCAACCCAATAGCAATGGACACTCTACTATCCTTCAACTCTTGAAGATAACCATCATTATTCATTGTAACTCGCCTCTGAGAACACATATATTGTCTCTCTGATTCGGATAAAAAAAAACCATGATTATGATTAACATCATGTCTACTAACTGTCCAACCACCCTCGTCATTCAACCAAAACTCAATCATCACCTTGCAAACTGTACGAAAATCAACTTTAGTATATACCTTTACCCCCTTCCCCTTATTAGACTTCATCCCTTATTTGTAGCAATAAAACTACTTCAAGTATTTCGTCTTAAATACTGCCTTGAACTTTTGATTCCCCTTGCGAACACTAAATCCCAATCTGAATGCATTATCATTACACAATTTGAATGCATCTTCTTCGGATGAAACAACACTTCCAACTAACGAATCTTCAATTGATGTTTCAACAATAGCTACATTCAAAACTAGGCACTTCTCTTAATAAAACTTGGCATTGTTGATGTTAAAAGTAGGCACTGTTCTATTTAAAACTCGGCATTGTTAGTTCAAAAAGAAGGCACTGTTATATTTAAAAGTAGGCAATTCTATTTACAAAACTAGACACTTCTGTTGATGAAACTTGGCATTTTTAATGTTAAAAGTAGGCAATGTTCTATTTAAAACTCACATTGTTAGTTTGAAAAGAGGGCACTATTATATTTAAAAATAGGTACTTCTATTTACAAAACTAGACACTTCTCTTAATAAAACTTGACATTGTTAATGTTAAAAGTAGGCATTGTTCTATTTAAAACTCGGCATTGTTAGTTTGAAAACAAGGCACTATTATACTTAAAAGTAGGCACTTCTACTTACAAAAATTTAAAAATAAAACAAACTATTAAATCATATAAATACATAAATAAAGCTAGGCATTCACAAATTCCAATGGTAAATAAAACTTCGGAACTTACAGTTTAAAACTAGGCACTCCTATTCATAAAACTAGACACTCTAATGTATAAAGTTGGCACTGTTAACTAGAATTGTTCAACCACATAATAATAAACTATAATGAAACTATTAGCAGTTTTACTATAATAAAACTTGGCATTGTTAATGTTAAAAGTAGGCATTGTTTTATTTAAAACTTGGCATTTTTAGTTTGAAATGAAGGCACTGTTATATTTAAAAGTAGGCACTTCTCTTAATAAAACTTGGCATTACTAATGTTAAAAGTAGACCCTGTTCTATTTAAAACTCGGCATTGTTAGTTCGAAAAGAAGGTCCTGTTATATTTAAAAGTAGGCAATTCTATTTACAAAACTAAGCACTTCTCTTAATGAAACTTGGCATTTTTAATGTTAAAAGTAGACATTGTTCTATTTAAAACTTGGCATTGTTAGTTTGAAAAGAAGGCACTGTTATATATAAAAATAGGCACTTCTATTTACAAAACTAGGCACTTCTCTTAATAAAACTTGACATGTTAATGTTAAAAGTAGGTATTGTTCTATTTAAGACTCGTCATTGTTAGTTTAAAAATAAGGCACTGTCATATTTAAAAGTAGACACTTCTATTTTAAAATTTTAAAAATAAAACAAACTATTAAATCATATAAATGCACAAACCCAACTAGGCACTCACAAATTCCAATAGTAAATAAAACATAGGCAATCACATTTCAAAACTAGGCTCTCGTAGTCATATCACTAGACAGTCTAATGTATAAAAGTCGGCACTATTAACTAAAATTGTTCAGCTACATAATAATAAACTATAATGAAACCATTAACAGCTTTATTATAGTTAAAAATAATTATAAAAACACAAAATTTAAAATTTTAAAACAAACTATTAAATCATCTAAATTCACAAACAAAAATTAAAACTGTGAAATTTAACTGTTCATAATTATAGGCACTGTTAGCTGAAAAACCTGGCACTCTTATTTGAAGAACTAGGCATTGTTAGATGAGAAAGTCAGTACACATACATTCAGACACATGCAAACACTGAATAACAAAATAAAATTCGAAAAACGATATTATTACTTGTAACTTTTTCTTCCAAGCAGTCAAGAAGCATAGAATCAACACCAATGCTCTCGGAATGATTGATAACATCACACCCGGCACCACCTATCTTATCGGATAAAAGTACACCCCTATTCTTATCCCTCTTTAGGTGATTGAACTCTTCAAGATCACAATTCTCCATTGATTTCACGGTATTGCAGAGGATAATCAATGATCAATTGAATGAAATAAGAAATCGTGAATTCTTGAAATATTTGTTTAGAGTAGAAGAACAAATCATGCAAAGCAATCGTGAATTCATAAAAGACTATATTGAGAGTAGAAAAAATCGCCCAAAACAAGGAGGAAAATATCTTATTTTCCTGGAATATTTATTTCAATTAATTTCATGAGGCACGTGAGTTTGTAATAACTACAATCGACTATATACAATAAAACGACGTCGTTTCCATAAGTGATTACACCATGCAATGTGTAACCGATTGCATGGTATAATTCCGTAGAAAGTCGATTTGGATGGTTTGTCACATCCTTGTATCACTCTTTATAACATTGTTAATATAGAATATTTTATTAGTACAACCTATTAAACAAAAAATAAAATCTAAAGGAAGAAGATAAGCTCTTAAGGAAAAAAAATTATAAAAATGAATACTATAGGAGATATTATAGAGAATTTTACAGACGATACTAGGTGGTAAAAAGTCATTATTTATTTATCTTATTAGTAAACTGTATCTTACATGTGTTGTTTAATTACTTGGGAATTTATAGAATTACTTCTTTAATATTTAATTCAAAAAAATATCTATAGTGTAAATTCCCAAGATCTTATTGAAACTTTTCATATAAACCTATAATAGTGGCTCTTTAGTAATTTGTACACTACTTACGACACCTACCATAGCCTCAAATAATTTTATAAAAAAAAAAACAAAAAAATAAAGAAAAATGGAGAACCCTTCTCCGAGACTAAATAAAACTATGTAGTTTGTGTTGGCCAAAAATGTTGTAGTAAATAAAAAAACAGCTGAAATCTTCACTTGCAACCCTAAAATATCGACAAACCCACCCCATATTGCCGCGTATTAATTTGAGAAGTGTAGATCGCAAGCGATCAGGAAGGATGGAGAGCGTTGATAGTTATTCTTGGAAGATTTAGGATGGGAAAACACATTAGAGAATCTAATTTCTTTGGAAGATGTGGAGATGGAAGAAGATTCTTGGGACGAAGAAGATGGTCTAGTTTTCGAGGAAGTAATAATCACTGATCTCGTACATCTTCTTGGCCAAGAACAAGAAGAAGACGAAGAAGCTGGCCGTGAAGATCCGTTACCGAAGGATAATGATGTGGAAACGTATAGAAACAAGAATATATGTTGAATCTTCGAGAAAAGAACCCATTTGAGATGTGTGTTGTTCGCCAACTAGATTATGAAGACAAGGAAAATATTGGTAGACTTCCGTGCGGACATGATTATCATGTCGAATGTATAAACAAGTGGCTGCGCGAGGAAGAATGTTTGTCCTCTCTGCCAGCGACAGGTTTAAATGTCGGCTCATCAAAGTAAATCTGACGGTGACGGCACGGCCAAGGAGAGGTTTAACATCTGATCTCAGCGTTAAGATTTTTAATACATAAAGAGAAGTAGTCTAAATCGAAGCTGTCCTCGCTTAACGATGAAGAATTTTCATGGTATCTAAAAATAGTAGTATATCCAAATTTCCAACAAAAGTTAAGGTACACCAATGACCATCCAAAGAAGCTACATCAAAACTCAAGCATCAAATGGTGTAGACAAAACAAAGCTTAACTAAAATAACATTGGTTAAGTTTTATTTAGTACAAACACTGACCAAAGTTTCCTCTATTATGTGTTTCTCGCAGTTAACTGATAATCGTACAAACAACACCAGCAGCTCACTATGGTACATAAAACCAAATGCCAAATTCAGATAAACATGGCCCGGCTTTATGTACCTTTCCAGGTCGATAATGGGGGAGTTTCAGAATCTTTCCAGGTACTTACCCCAGGCATATATCTATCCCCTTTGACTGCATCTGCTGAAGCTATGAATTCGAGCTCAGCCATGTCTTCTGCTGATAGTTTCACAGAAAGAGCTCCAATATTCTGTTTGAGGTTTTCGATTCTTGTAGTGCCTGGTATGGGGCAAACATCCTTTCCCTGGTGATGGATCCAGGCCAATGCTAGTTGTGAGGGGGTGCAGCCCTTCTTCAAAGCCATTTCATTGACACGCTCATACACGGCTTTGTTCTTCTCCAAATTGTCAGACTGGAATCTGGGCAAATACTGTAAGATGGAAACACGGGAGTTGAAAACCTAATTTGCAATGCCAAATATAAGAAAGCAATATGTAAATCTAAAATTTCCAAGTGTTTTGTCAGGAAGAGACGAAATAGGTTTCTTGATACAAATTCCACTAAAATTTAAGAAGTTAGAAAAAGTTTCTCGGGTGAAAATTGCACACAGGTTAGCATATCCAAAAATGATAAATAATGTGCCATGAAGAACCTTCTTTTATCCCTTTTTGTTTACAGTTCTTAGTTGTTGCCCCCCATATGCTCTCATGCAAAATAGAAAACAGAGGACAAAAATGGGATATAATTTATGTTCTAGGAACTTCAATCAAATTAATATGAAAAATAAATGCAGTGGCTGGCATGCCTGCAAACATATTCAATTTGATTGAAGTATTAATTAATATGTACAAATTTGTAGATATGGGAAGAAGCATTATACAACTTAGCTTCAGATGTCCTACTTCACCTACATCATAAGATGCCAAAAAGGCCCATTTTGTAGAACTAGATATCTACGGTTTTCTTGACACCTACAAACATATATATATATATATATATTTTTTTTTGGGGGGAGGGGGGGTTCGGTGCATATTAAACTGATATAATAAGCTGAAATAGATCACCTGTCACTTTAAGTTGGTGACATAGGCATAATTTGAAGAATAGTATGAACTGACATTCACTTACATTGGTCCCATTTAGACAGACGATTCTATAAACTAGATATAGAGACAGAGGAACTTCATTAAGTTATTTGTGGTGAAAGAGATATGTTTTAGTAGAGAGAAATATAAAGGAAACAAGAGGCAGTTAAATTTATAAGTCATCTTCAGCATAATTGGTAAGAATCAAGCAATCACTGCTAGCTACAAACCTTTCGGAAGTCACCTTCGGTCAAATTCTCGACCAGCTTTGGACCTGATGAGAAGAATCCACGTCCCAGTGGACTGTATGATACAATACCAATGGCCAGTTCTCTAACATATTATTTAGAAACAATTAGATATTATATTCTTTGACTCGAAAAGGATAATAGAAAAACTAAATAAACAAAAACCTGCAAGTAGGAATTATCTCCTTTTCTACATCTCTGGTCCACAAGGACCACTCTAACTGTACCGCTGTTATTGGATGAACAGCATGTGCTCTTCGGATTGTCGAAGCTGAGGCCTCTGACAAACCTATGTACTTTATTTTTCCTTCTTCAACCAGTTTCTTGAGTTCTCCCATCTGGTCTCCGAAGGAACAAGAAAAACACTAGAATTTACTAAGTTTATTAAGTTCACAACAAAAGACAAAAATGAAAACTTCGAATACATTAAAATAGTACGCGGAACATATGTTTATCATAGCCATAGGGTATGAGATACATATCAGTCACCACTCCTCTCTTCAATCCCCATAGAAAATTTATTGCATACGTACTCTTTTACAACGTTCACTGCCAGTGGCTGAACCTATTGAATGTACAAATATTGTCTTTCAATTTCATTGCCCAAAATCCATCTACTATGTCAAATCTTATCTTCAACCTTAGTCCTCCATTTGTAACTCACTTTTTGTTTCTTTTTTAACTATCATTGTTGTACTCCAAGACATGTAATAGAAGAAATTTTTTGCATTCCTAAAGGAAGAATTCATCATGCACCAGCCGGTGTAGTCGCTACAAGGCAAAATACCCATTAAAGTCATTTTATTAAAGGAAAGTAGAGAATGGATAAAAAAGATCACATTGATTCAAACTAACGATATGTTATGACATTGAAGATGATAATGCTAAGTCATCACACTTCAGACCACATACTAATCGGCTACAATACTCCACTTCTCTCATACAAAAAGTTGCATCACTCCTGAATTAAGCCCCAGCTCTCAAGGGCTCATTCCACAAACAAGGACAAGCATTTGCAAAAGATTTATAAAGAGAATGGGTTCTCATCTGCTTCTTTGAACAATGACAAGAAATTTTCTAGTGCATATTTAGTTTTTGAGAAGGTAATTTAGCAAATTTATGAGCTACTGGGAAAGTGAAACAAAAACATTATAAATGAATGGAGCCCATGCATTTCAAAGCAAAGATTAAATCTTGGTTATTCATATGAGGTTATTCAAAGGAAAGAAGGGGAGGGTAGGGAATGATATTTAAATAATTGTTGAAAAACTTTTGCATTTCGTATGAAAGGTAGTATGAAACAACACACCTGTAGAGAGAAATTGTCAGTTCCACATTGGTTGAGATTTGAGAAGGATTCACTAACATATCCATTATCTAAAAGACATAAAGAAGAATACTCTAAACTGAAACCACATATCCTAAATGCATTCTCTTTATTCCAGGAGTAGTAAAAAGCCCATTTTGGAATTGTTTTTTTACACATACCTATATGGTCAATTATCTTGTTTTCACATTTATCATGCGGTTAAACATTTCAATTATTTACTAACTGTAGAAATAAATGAGACCAATTTTTAGGATTTCACTATTGGGCAGACAAAAGTTTTTATTAGAATTACCCTGATACTCAAGTCAAATCCATTTCAGTATCATGTCCATATTATCTGGGATCAATCAGACCTTACATGGATCTTTGGCCTTTTGGATATGCTATGTCCGTGACTTTCTTGGAACAAGGTAGTGAGATAAGAGAGCTTATGGTGCCAGTAAACATGGACCAGGTATATTAACTCATGTCAAAATCAGCAGGGCTGTGGGAATATTATGAGATAATAAAATAATCAATAGCACTACACCAAATTATGACCAAATATCTGCTTCACATAATTCATCATTGACCAAACTTACATTAAATATACACTTCATATTTGTATATCCACAGGGCTACCTTACAAAAAAGCTCATCAGTCCAAGAATCAATA
Organism: Catharanthus roseus; assembly: GCA_028651295.1. NCBI lineage: Eukaryota > Viridiplantae > Streptophyta > Magnoliopsida > Gentianales > Apocynaceae > Catharanthus > Catharanthus roseus. Next base: position 1,169,422 of record JAPQWS010000102.1, read on the forward strand.
AAGCTCTGTATGATCTTCAAGATGATTTTGGCAAAGCTCAAGCATTTCTTGTTATCTAAAGCTCAACCCACACTCGACCCAAGCTTACTTAACGACATGCTCTAGTCAAGCTTTTAACAAGCTGTTTACAAAATGCTAAGTTCTTTTGCAAACCTAATAGCCTAATCTCAAATCATTAAGTCAATAATATCAAACCCCACCAATAAGTTAACTTGAAAGTCCGCTCGATCAGTTGAATTCAGATTTTATACACACATAAAACAAATGGGACAGGGCTGGAGAAATATGCATGGGGGAGGAGCCAAATACAAATGCACAGAAAACAGTAACAACAGTAATAACAAAGAAAGGGTCTTTATCAATTTTGCCTTCCAATTTTTATAAACATTTTAGCATCTATTGCCTGGACCTCAGTTATCTTCTGTTTTTCCATGAAAGGTACTCCAGTTTTATGTGGCTACCAAGAACTTTGTAGGTACAATAATAATGTTCAAAGACATTGATTATCCAGGCTAGAATTTTAACATCCCATAAAGTTTCTGACAAAAACTATACAATCACAAAAGATAAATCCAATATTGCTCATTACCAGCATAGAACTCCAATATCTAGTGTCAATGGCTTCTTGTTTCCATCACTTCGTCAACTTTCCAACTATTAGCATCTATGCTTTAATTAATTAACATATGTTTAGCCCAAGTTCATTGGTTAGAGAAATGCCAGATCAGCCATATAGAGAGAACACAACAATCAATATTTCAGAGGAGAAAGTGATGACGCAGATATGTTTAGTCTCTCCAGAAGTCTCTATTATTAAGGTGGACAGAGACAGTGTTTAGCTTTTTCATTTTATATAAGATTCGTCTTTAGCCTTGGATCTTACTTTAGCCCATCAGTCTCACATTAGAGAAAAGGGAAACAGACAGGAACAGAGTTATGGTATAGAAGCTTTACGTTAATTTCCTATTGATTCCATGCACCAGAACTTGTCAAAGTCATAAGCTCTTTTTGCAGAGAAGCAGCTATTGGAGAATGTTGTCTGACCAATTTACTAATGACTACCACTCTTGAAAAGAAATAGGAACCATAATTTGACTAATCAAACATAAAGTGAAATATCAGAACCACAAGAAACTAGAACGAACCGTGATTTCAATAGGTAAGCGTGTATCAATACGATGCTGATAGTAGAGATCAATGCAATCAACATCAAGTCGCTTCAAGCTGGCCTCACATGCTGCCCGCACATAGGCTGGATCCCCACATACGTCCCGTTTCCCGTCCACAAATCTTATCCCAAATTTTGATGCCACCTGGGCTTTCTCTCTCACCCCACCCTTTAAAGCCTGCATCCCTAGCTCCATATTATTAACAAATCCAGAAGATACACTTTAATCCATGTTGAAATTAATAGACAATCCTTATTTTCAAATTTGACGAAGGAATCCCGTCTTAATTGATTACAGAATGCTTTCATGTATATACTTTGGGGCAATATGTAGTAGGTCATGCATCTTTCTCGTCCTCTAAGAATGATTCACTAGTCAATTAGGAGTGAATTTCACCTGCTTCCCTTTAGTTTTAAAAATTCCAAGCATTGGCAAAAGGTACTGACCATATATACACAGAAGAATACATGTTTTTTCCGATTAGCAACATACAATGGTTTCGGTTAACAGATATCTATCTAGAGCTACGGCCTTTTTCAAAAACATTCCTTTGTATAACTAAACTACTTTTGCTTGTAAACCCTGGTTCAAGAATTCATGGAAATCAAAGTCATTTAGTACTAACAAATATTAACCAATATTTATCAAATTAAAAATAACAAATACCAAATCTTTCAAAACCCGTGAACTTTTTCGAAAGAGCAAGAACTAGTTAAATTTTAAACCTTTTTTGGCTAAATGAACTTGGGTACCTTCTTCTGAAAGTTTCCAGTAGGGAAAACAGTTGTTTTCTTGCATTGATATAATGAATAAGTACATTACATACTTGTTACAAAAGCCTCTAACATAGCTATCAATAAGGAAATAGAATATAACTAGGAAACTAAATCAATTACAACTATATACTCCTAAAAGCAATATAATTACACAAGATTTAGTATTACAAATATGGAAACGTCTCATAACTCCCGTATAATCTGTAATACTCCCCCTCAAGTTGGAGCATGGATGTAAAAAATGTGCTTAGTCCGTTCGTGAAAAACAGGATTGGCGGAAAATGAAGTGCTATTTGAGATCACAATGTAAGGGAATCGAGAGTGAAAGCGTAGAAAATCCTAAAGCAAATGAGACAACCACTTTAATTCACAAAAGTCATGGTCATGGAACGATATTCGGCTTCGGCAGAAGAACGAGTATGCTATTTTTCGTCTTCCAAGAAACAACAGAACTGCCAAAGGAAATAAAGTAACCGGTAACCGATCGCCGAGTAATCGTGTAAGTGGCCCAGTCGGAGTCACAATAAGCTGTCAATAAAAAGAGGAGAATCTGACTGAAGTAAGATGACGTGACCAAGACTACCCTTAAAATATCGGACCACCCGAAGAGCAGCATCCCAATGTGCAGTGCAAGGGGCCAGCATAAACTAGGCGAGTATATGAACAACATATGCAAGCTCAGGACCAGTGAGAATTAGATATATCAACTTTCCAATGAACCTTTGATAGCGATCCGACTTATCAAAAAATGGTCTAGAAGCCTTGGTCAACTAATGATTTAGTTTAATAGGGGTAGAGGCTGGTTTGGCCCCTAGCAAACCAGTCTCAGAAAGAATCTCCAAAGTATATTACCGTTGGCACAGAAGATATAAAGCCGAAGGATTTCTTGCAACCTAAATACCGAAAAAATATTTGTGGGGACCCAAGTCCTTCATGTAAAAACACGTACTCAAAGAAGTCTTGAACTTGGTAATAGAGGTCAAGGAAGCACCAGTACTTAAACAAATCATTCACGTATATCAGAACACACAAGAAAACATTATTCCGAGAATATGTGAAAGGGGAATAATCAGCATAGGACTGAAAAAAACCATACTAACGGAGAGCAGCAGTAAGCTTGGAGAACCAACACCTAGGAGCCTAGCGAAAACCATACAAGGACTTCTTCAGACGATAGACTTGTCCTGTGAATGAAAGGAGAAAACCAAGTGGGTGCCACATATAAACTTCCTCCTTTAAATCAACATAGAGAAATGCATTGTGTACGTTCATTTGACATACAAGCCAGTTTTGAGCAGAGGTAACAGAGAGCAAGGTAAGAATAGTTACCATTTTAGCAACAGAAGCAAAAGTCTCGATGAAATCAATACATTCAGTCTATGTATTTCCCAAAATCACCAATCCGGCCTTATGTCAATCAACCGTGTCATCCGCTTTATACATGATTCGGAAAACCCATTCACTCCCAAGAGCACGTTTTCCAGAAGGCAAGGAAGTCAAGGACAAAGTACAATTCTTCTCTAAGGCCTCGATTCCTTGTCGCATAGCAGTGCGCCATTTAGGATGAGAAACAGCTACAAAGTATGTGGTAGGTTATGTTTCTGTAGTAACAGATGCAAGAAAATGCCCATGTGAAGAGTAAAATTTATAATAATCCACAAAGTGTTATAGGATAAAGGACTTTGAGGTTCGAGGAAGTAGAGTGACCGGAAGAAGAATGAGATATAGAAGATTTTCATACACACTATAGTCACAATCTCGGAGCCTTGCAGGAGCTGTTTTAATTCTAGTGCTTTTTCTAGTACCATGTTTGGCAAGGGGCAAGGCTGGATTCACAGCAACCTCAGTCCAAGGAAACAGAGTCATGGGCCGAAGGAGAGTGTAGTTAGGCTGTTGCATGAAGCCTCGCAGACAAGTCTTTGGGCGCTGCTGGGCTAGGCGCTGAATCTAAAGCAGCAGGTGGGCCGTTGGAGGATGGGCCAGTCACGGAACCCCCAAGTGGACTGCTTGGGCCATGTCCTTCATCAGGTGGTACGCCAACCTGGGAAGCGGATTGAGATGGTACACCGAATGGAGGGCTGCCCTCATGGTTTGGCCCATGCAAATGATTACTCCCTTGTCTTTTGTAGTCATCACTTGAGATCCCAGAATATTCTCCCGAAAATTGTAGAATTTTGCAAAGTCTAGTGTGGATTATGGATTATCATGAACCTCAAACATAAATGGAAACTTGGTCTCATTAAAGATCACATCTCTGGATAAAATAAATTTCTTATTTTTCAAGTCATAAAATCAATAACCTTTCTTATTGAAGGGATAGCAGAAAAAAAAAAAAAAAAAAAACACAAATACGACGTCAGGCACGAAATTTATTTTTGGGTAAGTCATGATCATAGATATAAGCTAAACAACCAGAGCTTTTAATATGGGAGTAGGATGACACTTATCCATGAAGCAACTCATAATGTGTTTTCCCGTGAAACAAAGAAGATGGAGCATGAATGATAAGGTAACATGCCATCTAAACACATTCCCCCAAAACCTTTTAGGCAAGTTAGCTTGAAAACGCAAAGCACGAACCACGTTTAAAATGTGACGATGCTTGCGTTCAGCTCGACCATTTTGTTGAAGGGTGCAAGCAATAGTAGTTTAATGTATCATACCATGTTCTATAAAATATGATTTTAAACAAAAAAATTTCATCCCATTATGACTTGGTACCACTTTAACAGTTTTGTGAAAATGAGTTTTAACCATGGCAAAATAATTTTTTTAAAAATAGGCGACTTTTGTTTTCTCCAAAACTAGATGTATCCAGACAACAAGTAGTCGTCCAATATAGTAAAAAAATATGAAGCATCCACAATTGACACGGTTTTGTATGGACCCCACAAATCACAATGAATTAAATAAAAAAATTTCAAATGCTTTATTCATACTTAAAGGAAAACAATCACAGGTCTGCTTAGCACACAAACAAACATTGCAATAAAAATGCTAGATTTCTTAGAAAATCCCAAAAACTTATTCACCACAAAATCCGAAGGATGCCCTAACCGGACATGCCATAATATACTCAAATGATAAATAATACTAGAATAGGCATATAAAGATGACAATTGTAAATGCTTGTAGAAGAATATCTCATTCCTTTGTCCATCCACTCCAATAGGCCTCATTGAGGTACGGTCTTATATAACACAAATCATCAGATAAAGTGATAAAACATTTAGATTTTCGTGTCAATTGAGCCAAAGAAATTAAATTACACTTACCCTCAAGAATAAAAAACGCACTAAGAAGTTTGAGTTTAGGATTTAAAAGAACTATTCCTTCTTGCAGAGCAATTGCTTCAGTACCATTAGGCAAACTAATAGTATATGGACGGATGGTATTTAAATTTCTCAAAAAATCCTTCCTACCAATCATATGATGAGAACCTAAATCCACAAATTTTCTATACCAAATAGTTTATCAAATTAGCTAGAATTTGGATTATTGAGGAAGGTCAACAAGTTTGACCATTGCTCACTGCTCAGATTTGGAAAATTACTCAAAGTTTTGTGCTGTCGGGCATGACTCCACCGTCTCTGCCCAGCCACCTACAGCGTCTCCTTGTTGCTGCTGATTTCCGGTGTGTCCATGGCCTCTGCTTCGGCCCGCCGTATTTGAGACTCCACGATTGTCGTGACCCAACTGCTGTTTGTCCTGTTCTTAGGCCACCAGTATGGGTATCCCACAAGATGGAAGCATTTGCCAATTTCATATCCATTGCGAGTGCAATGAGAGCAAACTAGTCGAGAATTGTAGGAAGATGTCCGATATGTTTTGGCGACAACGAAAGCAACATCGTCACTACCTCGGTCCTCCGTTGTCAACGTTTGAGCTAAAATATGGTGTTGCTCCTCCTTACAAATTTTGGCAAGAACTGTCTTTACTTTTGGCACTGGTTCTTGTTGAATAAGATGTGATCGAACGGTACCACAAAAGGTATTACTCAACCCCATTAAAAATTGAAAAACTTTTTCTTCCTCCCTCTCATTCCTGATGGCTGATAAAATTTTAGCATCAGTGAGAATAATTTACGAAGATCGGAGAGAAGACTCAAAAGTGTTGAGAATACATTAATTGATAAGAGTATTAATCTCCCACAATTTTTCCTCTTTTTCTAGGTCGTTTTCTAGTATGTAGATTGTTCTGTTGACTAATCAAAACTTTTTCATTGATCGCAAGGCTAAGCGCATAGCTTTTGACCATTCGGCATAATTATTGTCTTTATCATTCTCTTTAAGTTGGACTATCATTATGATCATCCCGCGACCATCTGAAGATGCTACGTAGTAGGCATCTTTCTTTATTTTTCGGACATGGCTTCCTTCTACCACGTCATTGTCAACGTTGCCAGTATCTTCATTGTCTTTACTCATGGTGAGAATTTAGACAAAGAATCTAATACTATGAAAGTTTCCAGTCAAGAAAACAATTCATTGGTTTTTTGTATTGATATAATGAATAAGTATATTATATACTTGTTACAAAAGCCTCTAACCCAGCTATCAATAAGGAAATAGAATACAACTAGAAAACTAAATCAATTACAACTATATACTCCTAAAAGCAATGTAATTACATAGGATTTAGGATTACAAATATGGAAACGTCCCATAACTCCTGTATAATCTGTAATATCTTTTTTCTTTTTTTTTGACAATGTTCTCTAATTCTTAATTCTCGAAATAGAAGGTCAAAATGCCCAATCACATTAAACAAAATATCAATCAATTTCCACCGCATTTCTTATATATAATAATATAGTTCCTAATTCTTGAACTAAGAAGTCAAAACTTTCAGAACCCATAGCTTCAATTTCATCAGTCAAAGCACGAAATACAATGTACCAAACAGAAATTTCACAAGCATATGAGTAAATTAGTCGGCTATTATACACTGATTCAATAAAGCACATTATTAAAAATAAAACAATTAAGAAGAAGAAATCAAAATACCTTGCCAAGAAGAACTTCATTGGTATAAGGGCCATACATATCAGAAGTATCAAGATGGGTGATTCCACAGTCAACAGCGTAGTGGATGAGCTCAATCATGTCGGATTCGGGCTTTGGAGGGCCATAGAAAGCTGACATACCCATGCAACCCAATCCCTGAGCTGAAACTTCGAGGCCCTGAGAACCCAACTTGATTCTTGGCACTGCCACTTTTTCTGCTGCCATTTCCGTAAAACCCCAACAAAGAAGAGTTCAGAAGCCCGAGGGGAAGAGAAGAGGGAGAGGGCCGAGGGAGGGGTGTGAGAATTGTGAAGTAGGTGGACAGGTTTTCACGACTGTTGAGGTGTTAGGTGGGGACAACTGGACATAGTAATAATTATTGAAAAATTCTTTTATGAAACCTGAACGATGGAATATGGATTTTTACGCTTAGAGAGGATGTCTTTTGTGCCAGGGAAACTCCACAATTTTCTTTCTGAATTTTTTTTAAAATTTTTCAATAAAATTTACTTTTATTATTATATTTCGATATTAAATTAAATATTATAGCAGAAATAGAGGACCAATCCTCACTTATTTCTGACTAACTCTTGTCTTATAAATTTGACTTTGAAGACAGAAATCTATCTATTGATGCCTAACGTAAATTTTATTTATTTATTTATTTTTATCGTATTGAATATGAAATTCACATTTCCAATCTGATTACATATTCGCTAAGATCAGTCCCAAAAGTAAAAGGGAAAAAATCCCAGACCAAAAAAGTCCAGATATCATGCTCTCATAAATCCCCACAACTGGGGAGTATCAACTCGGAAAGCCTCCATGTGTATTCACGTATATCACAACCATAGTGCATTACCTTTTGCAATCACTAGCGCTAGTAATATAATATTCTTAATAGCCTTCCTTTTTGTCATGCAATCAATAGGTTTTCAAAGCATTCCATGCTCAGTTACTTGGGATCAAAAGGCGAAATCCCTTGTTAAGTTACTTCATCTTTGAAGAAGTGGTATATGTATGGCAATGGCTCCAATTTACATTTTAATATTCATGTGTTCAATTAAAAGCCTAGAACTTTGTCTACACAAGAAATATTTTCATAGTCAGGATCTCTTGTCAGAATATCTCCAAGTCGGGCAAGTGGGAATTTTCTTCTCGGTAAACACTTTCTTGTCAGGATATCCCTCTCAAAAAATATTATGAAGATGGATTGAGACTTTCTTTTTGAATTATCTTATTTGGGATAAAATTGCATTTCCTCTTATCATTTACATTCTCACTTATCATTTATATTTTTTATATATTCGGAATCCCTATTCAAGAAATTTCTCAAGTCGGGATTCTTTTATTCGGGATTACCTATTCGAGATCACCTATTCGGGATCACTATATTAGGAAAGCTTCTCTTGACGGGATTTTCTTCTCAAAAAACATTCCCTAATCGGAATAATTAACCATCTTTTTTATCTTATATTCGAGTTCCTATTCGGAAAGTAACCCTAAGTCGGGATCTTTTTCTCAGAAAACTTTATCAACTAAAGATCATTTTCTTCATGGGAAATACATTCTCTTCACGGGTTCCTCTATGGGACATATTACTCGTTATACAAAAAAACACCTAGTCATAGGAAACTTAGGCATGCATTTCTCTTTAGATATCCCGTGGCAGCGGCACCAAGCATCAGTTCTATTCGCGCCCCTTGGCAGTATATTCCTACTTCAAATATATTTTTATAATGTTTAATTATTTTTCTTTATATCTCAGGTACAAATGATGTTTACTCGAATGCACTATAAGAAGACTTCCGGTGTAAGAAACATGAGCCGAAATCTTCAAATCTTTAAGGATTTGTTTTTCAAGGGGGCATGGGTATACTACCTCAATCAAGATTAAAGATATGATGTTTGATCTCCTTAAGCGGCTTAAAACTAGGGAAGTAATTTTTTTAATTCCTTCGTTTACAATATGCTTCTATATTTTGCAATTCATATACAACATAAAAAAGTTATATAACTTTTACACTCCAAGTTTTGACGCATGCTTAGGGAACCCGTGTCTTTCCGAGAAAAACCCGTATCACTTTGGGAACAACTTGTACCACATGGGCACAGCCCGGGTCAATACGGGAACAACCCATGGTGTCATAGGAACCACCCATATTATCATTTCACGAGTGTATGAACCTCCCAACCATCCTTTAAAGGTCCTTCACTCCCAAGATGCAACTCCCTTCTTGAGGCTTTCCTTGTTGATTTTGTTTGAAGAAAAGAAGAATACCAACACACAGATGTAGGAATTTAACAAAGGAGAAAACAAATAAAACCTTCTTATATGCATGGGAGAATCAACAAGGCTTGATTCAAGCCTCACCTACGCTCCACAATCTAAGAGGCACTCAAGACCCAAGAACACCAACTAGAAAGTCGGCACCTCAAGGGGGTTAATGGGATTTGAAATTAGATTTGAACTCTTGAATTGGAGAATTCAAGAAGTTTCTTGTTATGAAATTATACAATAGCAATGCTTAATTTACAAGGAAGAAGAAGAAATTAAAGAATCCTAGTTTTCTCTCTTGAAATTTCAATGAATGAGGCCCGTTCTCCAATGGCTGCCAACAAAAGGGTATTTATAGGTGTCTTTACAATTAATTGTCAATCTTAAGGATTAGACTAACTAAGAGGAGTTTAAAAGACACTTAGAATACTTAAATATAAATCAAACAAGTTTACAACCCAAAATAAATAGTTAAGGAAGTTAAACCCTCTTCCCAGAAACCCTCCCAGCCAAGACCTACCCGCGACGGTAGGTCAGACCTACCGGCCATAGTAGGTCACAAATCAACATCCCCCCTTGCAAACCCGAGACCTACCGTCTGCTGTAGGTCAGCCTTCAGTAGCACCCTTGCAACCAGAAACCTGCTGAATCAACCACCCAGTCTACACCTGCTGGGTCTTTAGGTACATGCTCCTACCTTTTAGCCTCATATGATAGAAGTTTCCTTGGTACAGTACAAACAGAGGTGGAGCCCACTCTGTTTTTAGATGTAATCAAACATGCTAAATTATGTACCACCATGAAAGTGGAGATTGAGGCCCTTGAAAATAATGGCACATGGACTCTTACAATTCATCCACCAAAGAAGAAAGCTCTTTGTTGAAAATGGGTGTGTCGTATCAAGCTTAAATTCGATGGATCTGTGGAGCAATATAAGGCTCGTCTTGTCATTCTTGGAAACACTTAAATTGAGGGTGCGGACATAACATACACATTCGCCCTCTGGCTAAACTCGTTCCAGACTGAACGTTTATTACTGTTGCTCTTGCCAAAAACTAGGAGATCCATCATATGGATGTGCATAACTCCTTTTTAAAAGGTAATCTTGCAAAGAAAGTGTATATGAAACTACCTCCTGGATTTCACACTTCTAATCCCCATCATTATGCCTGCTCAAGAAATCTTTATATGGGTTACGTCAAGCCCTTCGGTGTTGGTTTGTTAAAGAATATGCCGCCTTGATAGTTTTAAGCATTCTTACGCTAACTACTTCTTGCTGACTTATGTTATGGTGGGAATTGTTTTTTTTTTTTTTGAATAATCTATAATTTAAGAGCCAATCCCATAAAATAACAGACATAAAAATAGAAAAATCAAAGACAACAAAAGATGATAAGCAATCCCGAAAAATAAAAAAGTAAATTTAAGATAATAAAAATAAAAAGGTGCAGAAGGAGAACAAGAGAAAAAGAAAACTCCCTCATTGTGGTAGAACACCGCAACCAATTGATCTCGAATTCGAAGGGAAGTGTCGATATAAAAACTGAGCATTTCGTGCTGGAGCTATATCATCTCCTCCACAATTTGAAGCTGAGTCTGGGTCATCTCTTGGTGGAGTTGAAGTTGAGGCTAGATCGCCTGTTGTTGGAGTTGAAGATGCTCTAATCAGTCGATCACAGGATCCCGAAAATCGTTCTCGTTGCTGTCTTCATCTTCTTTTGGCTCTTCTTCTTTAGCAAGTGCTGAACTGGAGGCAGAGACAGATAACTGATGCCTCCGCTTGTTTATTTCATAGGCGTGTGCCTACTTATCACCCCTTGTCGTTCAATGTCTGCGTGCGAGCTCCTTTCATTGTTATACTACCAATAACAGCTTCGTTCTATAGTGATCGCAGTGATTACATCTGAAGTGGAGGTCATTTCTCGTAGTTCCCCTTAAAAAAACAATATTAAAGTGGTGAAAGACAAGATTAGGAGCAACGGGAATCCAATAACCTATCAACCATAGGGCTACTGGCAATCTCACATTGTAAGAGGATGAGCAAAGAGGGAAGAGAGAAAGAGGAACTACTCCTCATCTTATCCATGATATTCACGTCAATCATCCACAAATCATTTGTTTGTTTTGGAGATCGATTTGCAAAAATTTTGTCTATGAGAAGTGATGCTACCTTCGAACTGCCCTCTAGACCACTAGAATTAATGAGTCTCTTCCTATGGCTTGTGCATGGACTCCAAACCTATATAAAGCCTTAGAATAGACATAAGTTGGGCCCTCGGCTATTCTTGTGGAAGCACGCTCAAAGAAAATTAAATGCCCCTTACATGGTATGTCTTGAATGTCTGTAAAAATGGCATTGTGTAGATGAATCCTAACCCCATTAACAGTAATTGTAATATCAGTTTTATAAGGTTTGGATTTGAAATGCATGTTGGCATAGAACTCTCTAACTAGATTGGGGTAGTATGCCCCTACCATTGTGACCATAGTGTTCCACTCTATAGGGCGAAGGTGAGCTAGGATGCCTACTTGACTTTCTAAAAGATTGTCTACGGTGCACTCAACCACAACCTATTCTTTTGTTTGGCATCATACCACATTCTATTGACTACATCAGTGATCCTATGAGGTAGAGGAAGGATAAGCTCATTAACCCATGGATATGAAGTTGCCCGAGTTGTTTTATTAGAAGCGGTGGGTTGTTTGGAAGAGGTAATCGGTTTATGGGGAGACATGACTATAAGGACAAAAGGTGAGATCCACTACGACGTGCTCACAACAAAACAGATTACCCCAAGCAAACCCAAACAAACACCAACACAACAAATTGTAAACCAAATACACAAACACACAACATGGCTAAATAGTAAGCTCAAAACAAACAAAAATGAAAATGAAACTAAAAGCACGAGAATAGTTTAGAATAAAAAAATGAAGCCCCAAAATTGCTCTAAAACTGTTCTTAACATGGAGAAATCACATAAAATGACACGAACAGAAAACAGAGAACAACCTGATCACAAAGAGAATAACATAAGTGAGAGAAGTAGCACAGAAAATTAAAGATAATGTAAGTTAGTACTTAGGCAATCCGTTCAGTGTGACAGATTTTGCTGTGTAAGGAGTAGTGTGATAGATAGTGTGAAAATCAATAAACAATATAAACACATAAGACACACCAGTTTGTAACACAGTTCACTAAGCCTACGTCTGCGGGGCCATTCCTAGAAAGTAATCCACTAATAACTCTCAAAACAGTGCAAGAAAACACCTAGCTCTGTTACACATCTAGTGTTTCCCTATTGGAATCAGTGCAAACTCCCTTTACACACTTCACAATTGAAATCCTTTCAACTCTTTGATAGTCGTTATTTTGGCTATTATTTTTGTGTTATTTCAACGTTTTTCGATGATTTTAAGGTATAAAGTATAAATTTGAGTCTAATATCTTCCATTTATTTCGTAGGTTCTTGCCAAAGGAAGTATAACGAAGAATGAAAGAAAATAGCTTGAAATAGCACGAAAACGATGGTAAACAATACAAAACGGTGACCATGCAGCAGCCTACCACTAACGGTAGGCCACCCTACTAGCCACGGTAGGCCTCTTGGCAAGAAATGAGTTGAAGACAAAAGCTTATCGTGGACGGTAGGCTCTCCCCACCGCCGACGGTAGGTGCCGTGAAAGAAAAGTGAATTGGGGACAGAGATTCATCGGAGATGGTAGGTCCCGACCTACCGTCACCGGTAGGTCCCTGAATTAGCAATACTTAGTTAATTTTTACAGCTTTTTGAAGGGAATTCATTCCTTTGTTTTGAAACTTACACCAATAGAGCTTTAGAAGGTGAATTGGGGCAATTTTTTGAGACAAATTTGCCCCAATTCTCCTCAATTAGGTAGGATATAGATTAGAGAATACAAATTAAAGGATTACAAGTGGAATCAAGGATCAAAACAACTGATTCGGGCTTCGTTGGAGCAACTTAAGAGATGAGCTCGGGCCAGTTGGGGATCATAATTTGGCCTGCAATTTTACTACTAAGCCTTTCTTTTCCTTCTCTATTAGTTTTAATTTAATTTAATTTTAGTTTTCTACCATGAATTGTGAGTAGTTTAATTGTTTTGATTAAGGGTTGAACCCTAATTTTTGGTATTATGACATTGACTTGAAATTGAATGTTGCTTTTGGATGAATTGTTCTTCAATCATTTATTTCCTTACAATTCGAGTATCATAAGCTTGAAGTAATTGCACGGGTGTTTGGAATTGAAAAAGGAAGAACATCCGAGGGCATCTAATTTGGGGATTAACGAGGGTATTGAACTAGAGATAGTTAATGTAGTTTTAGGTCCGTTATCACCTACATTTATTGCATTCGTAGCTTTTCAGGGAGAGAAGATATTCTTGTCTAAAAGTTATAGTGAATAGAACGGTATTTGCCTAGAGATAAGGATTGTCCAATTACGAGTGTGATGACCCAATTCGTTAATGCAACTAGAATTGAGTACGGGGATTCCTAGATCCAAACTTCCGTTGTATATAATTTCCTAAGAATATTTGCTAGTTGGTTTTTATGTTTATAGTTTTGTTAGTCACAATTGTTCCAACAACGTTTTAAGGCTAAACATTGAATAAATGGTAGAGTAGTTTAACCTTACCATCCTCGAGAAAATCGACACTCGGGGTGAACCCACTTCTCCGGTGTTAGATCCTCTTGTCTTGCACTATAGCTTTAGGATTCCCATTCCCATTTCATTTAAGAAAGATCAAGTTTTTGGCACTGTTGCTGGGGATCGACAAGTTTAAAGAAATATGATTTTTTGGTGATTTAGTCACTTTTCTATTTTTATTTGGTTTTATTATTTGTGATATTTTCTAGTGTTTCATATTATCGAGGATGTGTTAGTAAAAGTGAAAGATTTGGTATTTCCTGTCGATTTTGTAGTATTAGATATGGATGAGGATGTTGATTTTCCCATTAGTTTGGGTCACTCTTTTCTTCATACTTTGAGGGCACTAATTGACAAGGAAAAGGGAAACTAGTTCTTAGGGTCAGGGAGAATGGGATAGTGTTTAAATTTCCCTTACTACCAAGCCCCTCATCAAGAGTCCAAGACACATTGTGTGTGATTAATGATAGGAATAATGAAGTGTCTGTGCATGTGCAGGAAAATGCACCAAGAAAAGGCAAAGAACGGGCAAAGGATGATGAGAAAGGAAGACACTTGTCTTCTAATGTAAAGGCAAGATTCATGAAGTGCGTTCCGGTTTGGCACATTAGAGAGGCAAAGGCCAAGGAGGCCCCGAATGATCGTGTTTGGGGAGGTGCTCTCAACACCTAAAAAGGGAGTACTCCTTGTTAATTTTTGTTGTTGTAAGTGTTGTTTGATGTATTGTATTGTATTTTTAATCGGTTACATTATCTTATTGTAAGGTACTTTGGAGAGCTGATTGCCTGTTAAAAACATTTCTGAGTAGAGAATGAATGACCAAGACTGATAGGCGAAGAATTGGGCTATAAATGTGCTAGAAAGAGGAAAACAACAGCTGTGTAGAAGCCTACCACCGATTGTAGGGGCTGGGCACTTCTCGGAACCTCCAAGCAGAGACGTACTGCAGACGGTAGGTCCCAACCTACTGTCGGAGGTAGGGTCAAAATGTGGCTGTGGGTCAGTTGTTTTGAAGGGAAATCAGGTTGGGTCGACCCAAATAGGGACAAAATTCTAGCTTTATTTGAAAAATTGCTGCAACTTTCTCCCTTTTTACCTCTTCCAAAATCCTTAAGTCTTCTTTTCTCTCTTCTCCCCCAACCTCCCATAGCTCTTTAATCTTTCCTCTGACACTCTCCCTCTTCATTCCTCCATACATTCTGGCGACTTCCAACTTCTGGTGGCAGCACTCTGGCAGCAGCTCTTTCTCCCCCTTTTTATTTTTGTTTTCCTTCTGCCTAGTTCTTCTTTTTCGTCTTCTTCTATTTCTTCTAATTCTTCAAGTTTTTCTTTCTTCCATCTCACCTTTTCTTTTCCCTACTAACCTTTTATCTCTAATTCTAGTTTTTTTCTAAGTTTCATGAAATTTCATTCTTTTTGGTAATTTTCGCTATTGGATAACTTTTATTGTGTCTATTTTTGTTTTCTAACCTAGGAATTCGTGCATGCATCCTAATGTTTCTCTGTTCTTTGAAGTGAAAAGTCCTAGTCTGAGTTAAGCATGGAAATGATGGTCTTAGGCCTTCGTTGTACCGTTTGAGCTTTTGATTTGCCTACCTATGCATGAAATTAGCCCTTAGCTCCCTTATTTGTGCCTTTATGCCAAGGGTTTCACTCTCTTCCATTCTTCGTCCTTTTAAACTTACACTATATTAAACCTCATTTCGTGGAGCCAATGTTGGAATAACATGCATAGCCATTTTGAGTGAAAGTAATAGATAAGTGTGGGCGTGAAAGAGTGAAGAAAAGTAAAATGTTGTAAAGAGAGGGGTAGTTTTGGTATTTCACAATGGGTACAAATTGTTGAAAAAACCACAAGAGAGAAGAGTTGTTTTGTTTTGTTGATGAAAAAAAAAAAAGAAAAAAAAGGGAAAGAAACAAAATGAAAAAAAAGGAGAAAACAAAGAAAAAGAAAAAAAATAGTATTTTCATTCTTGTGCATAATGTGATCGTGAAAAATAAATGACACTAGTTCTCTCTTATTAAAGGGCTGAAAATTGTAAATGTGTTGGGTAAGGTGTGCGAAAGAAACAGTAGGTTATTCAAGGGTGAGTGTGAAGAGCGAACGGCGCTAGAATTTTATTCCTTAATTTTACCATTTTGTCCTTTCGGTTGCATTGGCTCTGTCTGGTTTGTTTTTTTTCTCCTTTTACCTTCTTTTGGCACTTTTTATGTCCCAAGCCTAACATTACAAGCCAAAAAGTCTTACCTAATCCGGGAATGACTTAGGATAAGACTTGGAATGAATAAGAACTAGAGGAATGTGAGCTTGTTGTGTATTGTCTTTTGAAGAATTTCACTTCGTTAATTAGTAGCATTCCTTAGTTTCTATGAAAACAGCATGAACAGAACACACACACCATTGGCATATAGTGTTTATTTGTAAGCGTGGTGGACTAAGTGTATTTGCGCTCGTACTTGCATTTTGTCTTGATGGTTTAGTGGTTGAGTATTCTTTTGAAGTGGCATCGTTTCTAGTTTCGTTTTCCCTTTATTTTGTTTTGTTTTGTTTTTCTTTGGTACTACTTCTTTTGATATCTTTTGTTTCCTATTTGCTCATTTAGTTAGGGCTGGTTCATTTTCCATTTTCCGTGAACTTTATTTTGGAAAAAAAGTTTTTCTTTTGAATTTCTTCGTTCCATTCAGTTTAGTTCTGTTGCTTGAGAGCAACCAACAGGTAAGTGTGGGGGGGTATTTGATATTCGTTATTTTGGCTATTATTTTGTGATGTTGATTTCATCGTTTTTCGGTGATTTTAAGGTATAAAGTATATATTTGAGTCTAATATCTCCCATTAGTTGTAGGTGCTTGCCAAAGGAAGTACAACGAAGAACGAGCAAAAACGGCTCGAAATGGAGCAAAAATGATGAAAGCGATGCAAAACGGTAATGAGGCAGCAGTCTACCGCCTACGGTAGGCCATCTCACCGGCCTTGATAGTCCTCCTTACCGGCCTCGATAGGCCTCTTGGCAATAAACGAGTTGAAGACAAAAGGCTGCCATGGATGGTAAGTTCCCCCTACCACCGACCGTGGGTACCGGGCAACCAAAGAGGAATTGGGAATAGAGACCTATCGACCTACCATCTCTGGTAGGTCCCAGAATCAGCAGTATTGAGTTAATTTTTACAACTTTTGAAGGGAATTCATTCCTGAGTTTTGAGACTTACGCCAATA
Source organism: Catharanthus roseus (assembly GCA_028651295.1). Lineage (NCBI taxonomy): Eukaryota > Viridiplantae > Streptophyta > Magnoliopsida > Gentianales > Apocynaceae > Catharanthus > Catharanthus roseus. Next base: position 1,186,535 of record JAPQWS010000102.1, read on the forward strand.
GGGCTTTAGGAGGCAAATTAGGCAGATTTTCTGTGACAAATTTCCCTTAATTATCACCTTAATTAGGTAGGATTTAGATGAGAGAACACAAATTGAAGGATTACAAGTGGAATCAATGATCAAAACAACGGATTCAGACTTCCTTGGAGCAACTTGAGAGACGAGCTCGGGCGCATTTTGGGAACAATTAGGCCTGCAATTCCACTCCTAAGCCTTTCTTTTCCTTCTCTATCAGTTTTAATTTAGTTTAATTTCATTTTTATACCGTGAATTATGAGTAGTTTAATTGTTTGGATTAAGGGTTGAACCCTAATTTTTGGTATTATTACATTGACTTGAAATTGAATGTTGCTTTCGAATGAATTGTTCTTCAATTGTTTACTTCCTTGCAATTCGAGTATCTTGAGCTTGAATTAATCACACGAATGTTTAGAATTGAAAAAGGAAGAACATCTAAGGGCTTCTAATTTTAGGATTAGTTGTGGTATTGAACTAGAGATAATTAATGCACTTTTAGGTCTATTATCACCTGCATTTATTGCATTCATAGCTTGTAAGGGAGAGAAGAGATTCTCATCTAAAAGTTATAGTGAATAGAACAACATTCGCCTAGAGATAGGGATTGTCCAATTACGAGTTTGATGACCCAATTCGTTAATGCAACTACCATTTTCATTAATTCCAGTTAATTCAAGTAGTAACAAGAGTACCGGGATTCCGAGATGCGAACTTCCGTTTTATATATTTCCTTAGAATATCTTATAGTTGGTTTTTATGTTTATAGCTTTGTTAGTCACAATCATTCCAACAACGTTTTAAGGCTAAAAATTGAATAAACGGTAGAGTAGTTGAACCTTGCCATTCTTGGGAAAATCGGCAATTGAGGTGAACCCACTTCTATGGTGTTAGGTCCGCTTGTCTTTCACTGTAGCTTTAGGATTCCCTTTCCCGTGTTATTTAAGACACATCACTCTTCAAGGCTCCCTCTTAAAGCAAGCTGCTTGATCTTATATCCCTTTAAGTATTCAACTCCTTGAACCGCAACACAACTTCTATCCTTAGAAGCTGTAGTCTTCAAAACAAGAACTCCATTGGATTATGAAGGATGAACAACAAGTATCAATAGAGAATCCCAATGTTTGAAGTTTGTGACTACACAATCTCAACAACCGTTAACTGCCGTCTTCTCTCTTGTAGAATATCTTCGAAGAATTGCAGAGCGGCTAATCCCAATGTTTAATTGTATTCCTCTATTTATAGATGTTGAGGCTGATTGGTAGGTTTTGAATTCCATCCTTTTTCAATATAAATTTTGACCAAGGACTTTGTTTCCAAAAAGACTTCTGGTTTTAATTCCCTCAAAGTCCTTTTTTACATAGGATTTTTAGGAGAAATTCAAAAATGAATTTTGCCCCAATTCGTCTGTCTAAACTCCTAACTTAAGATAGATAAATAATACATGAAAGACTATATAAAAATAATCTAAACACATTGCATATCGTCCCTTGCTACACAACTGGCCGAGTCTGGTTGGGTCATGTGCTCGTGTACGGCCACTTGCTGAAATTTTGCACCTCTTCTGTTTTATCGTCCGTTCATACTTTGTATGCTTCTATTTCACTTCATTCTTTCTTCTAACACATCCATCACATACCTATATTAAAAAAGAAAAAAAAATCAGTGAATAAATATTTCATTTTACTTACAAAATACTTCGAAAACTGAAGATTAAACATTATAAAAACATATATAAAAATGGACATATCACTTCTCTCACATAAAATTACCTTTAACGAAAATCAAGTAAAATATTTCAACTTTATTCATTCTTAAATCCAATATAAATACACCTATCCAAGTTAAGCCTCGTGTGTCTCTAAAGAGTCCTAGAAACTAATTAATTCGAAATGAGGCACACAGGATTGTCTAATACATTGATCTTCTAATACATTCTCTAGTACACTTCCTTTAGTAGTAATTTTTCTCTTAGGGTTTATATTTTAGAGTTTATGATTTATCTTTTATTCTATACGATTTTTAAAAGTTCTCTAAAAAAGAGTGTATCAAATAGTATAGTAGAAGTTGTATTGAACGATTTCAACTGCAATTTTGAGCACCAATGGTTTGACCTTTTTGTCTTTAAAGAAAAGGACCTAAAAAATTCACTTCCGAAAATTCGAAGGAAAATTTTGTTATGGACGTAGTGCATTTCCCCATTCATGAACCATGTGCCATGTATAGACCACATAACCCCCTGTTGTTGATTATGCATGTCTCCAATTTTGGAGAAAGTAACAATACAGAGACTCAGGTGGATTAATACAGGCCACATGGTTCAGAACTATGAACATGGACTAAATCCATAACAAAATTTTCCAAACTTTAAGGGCTAGTAAACAAAAGAAAAGTTGACTACTCTTCTTTTTCTCAACTTTCTTATATAAAAATGTGAAAAATTTGATAGGAATTAATAGATTTAAAAAGGACGAGTGTAAATTATTTCGGAAATTAAACTGTAAAATAACAGTTGGCAAAAAGAAAAATAAATAACACAGACAAATAAGATTGTACTTTGATAGAGTTTGACTTTGAGATTTTTGTCCTGGATTTCATTAAAGCTTAATGATTTGTGAGAGAATATGCTTGTCCTAAGATAGATATTTTGGAATTCAGATGATATCCCATCTCAACCAAAACTTTAAAGCTTAAGGCTAACCTTCTTGAGGAAATGTTAAAATGAAAGATTGTATATGGAGGATATACAGAATATTAGATAGCTAATTTTAAGCGCTAAATATATGCTCGAACGTCCCCCAAAATTGTAATGGGTGGGGAGTAAATATTCAGATTGGATTGAAGTTCATAAAACAACACACTTGAAGACCTTTAGTCATCAAGTGAGCAAACTCAAGATAGGAAGGAACATGAAGAACCTTAATGGTGCCAGCAGTAATGTGTTCATCATGCATAAAATGAAGATCAATGTCAACATGTTTAGTGTGCACATTCGAAATTGGATTAGAAGAAAGAAATATGCCACTAACATTATTGCATAAAACTAAAGTTGCAGACGGAAGGAGATGCTTAAATAAGAGAGAATGAAGGTAAGAGACTTCTGACACAACATTAGCAACAACCCTATATTCTACTTTGACACTAGAGCAAGAGACAACAGGTTTACATTTAGAGGAAAAAGAAACTAGATTGGATAAAAAAAAAATACATAAAAGCCAGAGGTGGAATCGTGAGTGTCATGGTAACCAGTCCAATCAGCGTCAAAATGTACCACCATTTTGTTAATAGATCCTGGGTCAAAGAAAAAGGTAATTAAGAGTACTTTCAGATCTTTAGAATACATTGAACAACCTCTATATGATACTGAAGAGCACCAATAATACTTCAATACTTGGTGGCATTAGGCGAAAAATCACTAATCAGTCACTGAAAGCTTATATTTATAATTGACAGGGGTAGAAACAGAGTTGGCAACAGACATATGGTAATGATCAAGAAGTCATGAGCATACTTAGAATATAGAGATAAATATAGTTTGAAGGAAGAGTGAGTCACAAAAATACCCAAAAAATAATTTAAAGTGCCCAAATCAGAAATAGCAAATTCTCATTGGAGGCAACTAATAATAGAAGATAACAAAGTGGAGGAACAAGATGTGAGGACAATATCATCCACATAAAGGAGAAGAACAGCCATATGCATATCTTGTCAATAAATAAACATAGAAGAATCAGCTTACTATTAACAAACCTGTCAGAACAAATAAAATCAGCAAAACGATAATACTAAGTACGAAGAGCCTGTTTGAGACCATAAAAAATTCTATGAAGCTTAAAGACATAAAAGCCAGATAACTAGAATTTATAAGGCCTGGAGGTTGTTTTATATAAGCAGTTTCATTAATTAAGAGAGCTGTGAAGAAAGACATTCTTCATATCCAACTAATGAATTGGTCAATTCTTAGAGAGAAAAAAGCTAAGAAAAGTTTGGATAGTGGTTTGTTTTGACACAGGGCTATACGTATCACCATTCTCCCAGGTTTTCACCTAAACCCCTGAGCAACAAGGCGAGATTTAAACCTTTCTAATGAACTATCAGAATGTTGTTTAACTTTAAACACCCAAGGAGAACCAATAAGACTAATGCCAAGGGCATAGAACAAGAGTCTATGTTTGATTCCAGTCTAAGGTAGCAAGTTCTTCTTGCATAGCGACGCATCATTAATGATCTCGACAAGCTTCATGCATGGATGTTGGTTCTTGAGGAAGAGCATTAGAAACAGTGACATGTAAAGAAAATTGAACTTTAGATTTTCTAGTACCATCTCAAGTGCAGGTAATCATATGATGACGAGGGAGGTCAAAAGAAGGGGCGTCTGAGGATGGTGCAGATGGTACATCTGGTGCACTAGAAGAGGGCTTAAATGCTACATCATATATAATTAATAAGTAGCCTCAGATACAGGAGTAGGAGGACTTAAAGAGGTTTAGGACAGTTATGCATTTGAGGGAACAATAAGAATCAAACTTCATATGAATATTTGAGTGATAATTTTAGTTTATCAATCCCCAAGATCCCCCAAAAGAAGAACAAAAATAAAAATCTCCCAAGTCCCATAAATACCCCTAGATAAACAAAGTATCTAAAATCCCTATTTGAGATGAAACAGAAAAGCCCACTAGAATTCTTAGAACAAGAATTCTAGAGAAAAGACGCCACAGAGGAGATCAAATTCCTGATAAGTCCTGGAAGAGAAGATTGGAGAGGTTTTCTCTTAACTCTCATGAAGAAGGTAAACTTCAAATATAACAATATGAAATGGGTTAGTGCTTTTAGCCCAAACATGGTATTTATACATGACAATACCCAACTCAATTAGTAGTACTAATCTATGAGTCTTAGGACTCTTAAACATCCATCAAACAACCCCTTAAACAATTAGATTTAAGAGAAAAAATACAATCTGGGAAAGTTTAGGAACCAAAGTGAAAGAAATTGGAAAAATTTGTTGAAGGAGGCGCTCCTTAACATTAGGAACCGTTTTTGGTGTCGGTTCTTTCCCGCGGAAACCCTCGGGTTTCATATTTTCCACGGATCTAGCGGGATTCACCAAACCGATGCTAGATTCATCATGAATCCTCCTTCTTCTTTTGTTTCGCATCTTTTATGCTTTCTATCTTCTTCTCTTACTTTTCCACTTGTATAATGATGAAGCTCCCTTTGGCCACCAAATGGACTACTTAAACCTTTGATTTCTTTATCTACCATCTTCACAAGCTCATGCGACCCCTTAGCTCCAAACCCTCCAAACTCGAGTTCTTCTATTTTTCTTCACCACGAGCTTGGAAATCGTCTTTTTCACTCCTTGATTCCTATAATTCCCTCTTTTTTTAGTTTGATTTGTCCTAGAATAAATATCTTCAAGATTAAAACAAGAAATGAATTCAAGAGAATCGTATGTACTCTAAGCATCAAGATATTCATCACAGTTATAGCAAGGAAGGCATATTAGGTTCAAACAAGCTTTCCGAAAGATAGAACTAAGGTAATGTAGAAACATCGAGAATGCAAGATCACGGGAATTCAAAGTTTATTCATCAAAAGATCGGGAACCAAAACAAATACTTGTTTCTAAACCTTTTAATTGGCTCAAATGATATGCAACATTTAAAGCATAACATCTCATGGGCAAAGGGAAATTTTTACTACAAATCCAATAGGAAGCAAATAGGACTTCACTAGAATTAAAAAAGAAGGAAGATGGCTCATATAGGAAAACTTTACTTCTAGCCAATCAAACGCGTTTTTGGAAATCACTTCATCTGCCACGATGAAGAAGTCAAGAAAAAATTATTTGTAAACTTCCTCACAAAAGGGTTATGGCGTTCAGAACTCTTCATGAGAAAATGTGCATGATTTAACCCATGGAGTATGCAATTTGAATTTAACTTTAAGAATCAATCATAGATAGCACCTTTTGAAATACGAAGGAAAGGAATGAAAGGTTTTGAAGTCATCTAGAGTTCCCTTTGAAACAACAATTTTCCAAAATAAATCTCTAGATGGGAAATGAAATTGCCAAAAGCCTTCTATTTTCTCATTCAATGAAGCATTGAAATAAATTTCCCCTATGTTATCCGTGTGCACAAAATAAGTAATCCCCAAAGGATCAACATTTCCATTTAACAAACATGAAACGTAAAGATCATCGCAAGTATTAATTCTCCTCTTGGTAAAGCACATTTCCACAAAAACTCTTTGAGAGAACGATGTTAAGAAAAATCATTTTTATTCAAATCCTTCAGGGTGACACAAAAGGTTTCTTCAACAAAGGATGACAATGATAGTCTCCTCCAAAGACCAACTTCCCCAAAAACTCTTTGAAAGGGGAAAGATAAAATAAATTAAAGTACCACAAAACCCATGCTTCAAAGATAATATCAATGACATCTCACATAATGGAGTTTTCATATTAAAAAAAAACAAACTTGGAATAGTTCCATTTTCATCAAAAAGTTTAGATATAGTAATAACATCCTACACAAAGGAATCATGGCCCCAAGTGAAGTGAACGAATAACTCCCAGACAATTTTCCCTAGTCATCTCATAAATATCGTCCATTGCACTTGAGCTAAAATAATCATGATCAAATTAACAAGCGATCCATATTTTTAGACACATGTTCAAAAGAATCACGAGATAGAAAACTAATCAAAACTAAATGCTTTCTACCAAACATGTCCCATAAGGAGTTAAGTAAAAGAAAATCATTTTCACCACAAATGCAAGGATAAGGAAACAACTTAATCTTAAAAAAGTTCAAAGCATATATGAAGACATTTAGGAAAGAAGCTTATTGATTTTTCAAGATGTTCAAGGAGAGACTTTCTTCCATCCCTCTTGTCCATGTCATCAATTCCCTACACAATTGAGAAAACACTAGAAAAGAAGCTGTTAGATCGGTTAGAAAACTTGCCAACCTCCTCAGTTAGAAGTGAGCTCATCAGGGGCTCTACAATATGAGACCTAACACACTTTCTTTCTTTTGACTCTTCACTCATGCTCTCTTCAGACTATTAGAAAATTCGATTTTCCCGACCATATTTACCAATTGATAGGGTTCGGTCAGTAACTTTTGAATTTACAGACTCAGTACCGACATAAGTAAATTCGTTTGATAAGTTACCGGCCAAATCGGCCCGCTATTGAAAAAATTAAATTTATTGACCAAATTCGGTCGGTAATCGGTCGCAAATTCTTTAAAGATTTTTTTTGGTTCAACCATAACCTAAACATGGTCTTGGGTCAACCCAAGACCCATTAGGGACGTGACTAAAAAAGCTTTACAAAAGAGAAATTGTTCATCAAGGAATGTGTCGTCAATTTGTTCCTCATCTAGCAGTTCCAACCTAGGATTCTCTAAACTTGAGGGGTGATCGGTAGCAAGATTTTTAGCTCCCTTCCTGTCCTTGATCTCCAAATCAAATTCCTCAATAACAGTACCTATCTAATTAGTCAGAATGGTTAGTTGTCCAAAGGAATCAAGAAGCTTCCATACATAATTTGGAGAACCAAATTGGGCAGATAACAAAAATGATTTCTAAAAGGGCCCTTGGTACTTTACCTAGTAATACCGAGAAGAACCCAAGAGAGTATGCAAAGGAGATCACATTGAGGAGTGGAAAGGAATTAGTGGAAACGCCTCCTACAGTTGTGGAAAAAGAAAAGGAGAATACTTAAGCACCAGAGGAGTTTACTTTCACCAAAGAAGATGAGGTTCAGCAACCCAAATCAGAAGGGAAGAAACCGTCTCCTCCACCATATAGACCTCCCATCCCTTTCTCACAGAGAGTGGTAAAGTGAAACAAAATGAACAATATGGTAAGTTTTCAGAAAATTTTAAACAATTACAGATTAACTTGCTTTGGTTGATGTCTTGATGCAGATACCTAAATATGCAAAGTTCCTGAAGGATGCTATTTCTAGTAAGAAGAGGTTGGAACACATCTCTTCTGTTATGATGAATAAGGAATGTTCAGCAATTCTCAATCCCAAGGAGAAGCTTCCAGAAAAACTAAAGGATCCATGGAGTTTCAACTCTATCTAGGGCTTTAGCTGATTTAGGTGCTAGCATAAATTTAACGCCCTTTGATTTCTTTAAGAAGTTGGGAGTGGGAGAACCAAAACCCACTAGGATGAGTATTCAACTTGCAGATAGCTCTAATAAACATCCTAAGGGTATTATTGAGGATGTTTTAGTGCACGTAGAGGATTTTGTTTTCCCTATTGATTTTGTTATAATGGATATAAGTGGAGACATTGAAGTCCCCCTCATTCTTGATCGCCCCTTCATCACCACTGTTAAAGCTCCAATTGATGTAGGGGAAGGAAGTTGACCCTTAGGCTAGGGGATGAGAAAGTTATTCTAAAAATTCCTGAAGCTATGCATAGATCTTTGGATCATGATGATACATGTTTTATGATAAATGTTATTGATCCTTATATTTCCACTCATGTGCAGGAATCTTTACAAGACCCCCTTGTGATAGCTCTATAACAAGATGACCAAGACAAGATAGATTCTATTCGAGCATTGGTGGATAAATTGGATGCACCAACAGTTGAGAAGAACACTGCTATAGAAAAAGATTTAAAGTCGCCTTCCAGGCCTTCTCTTAAATCTTCACTTGAAGAACCTCCGGAGTTAGAGCTGAAACTGTTACCGGATCATTTGGAGTATGCCTTCCTTATGGAAAATTTAACACTCCCAGTCATCATCTCTTCCAAGCTGAGGTCGAGCTCGAAAAACGAGCTTTACTTTGGACTTTACAAAAATATCTACATGGAAGATAGCAGATATTCAAGGAGTAAGTCTATCTTTCTGTAGGCATAAGATATTACTTGAGGAGGACTCTAAGTCTGTGATTCAACCTCAAAGGAGATTGAATCCGAATACGCAAGAAGTGACGAAGAAGGAGGTGATCAAACTCCTGGATACCGGGATCATATATCCAATATCAGACAGCATCTAGATAAGTCCGGTACAAGTGGTATAAAAAAAATGTGGTTTGACGGTGGTTGTTAATGAGAAGAATGAGCTAATCCTGAAATGAGCGATCACCAGATGGAGGGTATGTATTGACTACAAGCGTCTAAATGAAGCAATAAGAAAGGATCACTTCCCTCTCCCATTAATCGATCAGATGCTTGAGCGGCTAGCGGGTTACTCTTTCTACTAATTTTTAGATGGGTTTCAGGCTATTTTCAAATTCCTATTGCTCCAGAAGCTCAGGAAAACACCACCTTCACTTGCCCATACGGTACATTTGTGTATAGGCGTATAACTTTCGGTTTAAGGGGTTGGTGGGGAATATTATGGAAATTTTTATGGATGATCTTTTTGTGCTTCGGAATTCTTTTGATGCTTGCCGGTCTAATCTTGAAAGAGTTTTGAAAAGATGTGAGGAAACTCACCTTCTTCTAAACTAGGAAAAATGCCATTTTATGGTCCAAGAGGGGATAGTTCTGGGGCATAAGATTTCTGAAAATGCTATTGAGGTAGATAGGGCTAAAATAGAGACGATTGAAAGGTTACCTCTACCTTCTTCTGTGAGGGAGGTTAGGAGTTTCTTAGGGCATGCAGGGTTTCATATGAGATTTATAAAAGATTTTTCTAAGATTACTAAACCTCTTACTTCTTTACTTGAGAAAGATAGGCCTTTTAATTTCCATGATAACTTCTTGTTTTCTTTTACTTTGCTTGAGAAAAAGTTAACAAAGTCTACAATTTTACTCTCCAGATTGATCACCTCCTTTTAAACTTATGTGTGATGCTAGTGACTATGCCACATGTACTGTTTTAGGCCAATGGATATTACTAATCAATTAGAGTTGTATCCTTACACCGCTTATGAAGATATGTGTTATTTGGGTACTAAGATTGAAAATCAAAGGAAGAGGATTGGTTTTCCTAAAACTAATCTTCCTTCTTCAAGAAGTATGGTGCCTAAACCTCAAGCATCAACCTACAAGAGTTGGCTAAAGAAAGAAGATACACCTAAGATGGCTTTCAAAAACCATTCGAAGCCTAAGGTGGAAGAGAAAGGAAGGTTGATCACTAATCCAACAAGGTACTTCAAGTGCAATTGAGTGGGGCATATTGCTATAATTTGTCCAACCAAGAGCACTTTGGTGTTTAGTGAAGACTAAAATGGTTGGATTGAGAAGAGTGATGATGATTGCCAAGAGAGTATTGTTGATAAAAGATTACAGTAGTGAAGACCAAGATATTCCCCCTTTTGAAGCCTATGAGGAGGGTGTGAGCTTGGTGACTATTAGAGCTTTGTCTACTTGAGTCCATGAGGAGGAGACTAGCATTCAAAGAAAAAATATCTTTCACACTAAATGTTTAGTGGGAGGAAGGTGGTTAACCTTATTATTGATAGTGGTAGTTTCACTAATGTGGCTAGCACTTATCTTGTTGAAAAATTGAACTTATCTCTTCTCAAGAATACTAAGCCTTCTAAGCATCATTGGTTGAATGATAGTAGAGAAGTGAAAGTGAACAAACAAATGTTAGTGTCTATTGCTAAGGGGTTATATAATGATGAGATTCTTTGTGATGTGACTCCTATGCAAGCGGAGTATTTGTTGTTGGGACGTCCTTGGGAATATGATAGAAAGGCTATTCGTGATGGTGTGAAGAACACCTAAAATTTTGAAAATGATGGAGAAAAGTTCATGTTAAATCCCTTGACTCCTAGTCAAGCCTTTGTAGAACAAAAAGAAATGAGAGAAAAAGAGTGACTAGAGAGTGAGAAAAAGAAAAAGAGTACTGAAGAGGGAAAAGAATTGAGTGTGGAAAGACCTAGAGAGAAAAAATTGAAGAGAGATAAGAAAAAGAGTGATAGTTACAAGGGAGAGAAAAGATGCTTCTGTGCAAAAAGAGAGTGAGATCATGGAAGCCATTGAAAAAGAAGAGTTGGTTTTGCTTCTCTATTGCAAGGGAACATTTGTTTCTACTAATGTCATTTGTCTTCTTTGTCTAATGTCATAATAAAGGTCATTGAAGAGTTCTGAGATATCTTTCCCGGTGGACTTCTCCCATTGAGAGGGATTGAGCATCAAATTTATTTGGTACCCGAAGCGGTATTACCAAATAGACCAGCTTATAGAAGTCCTCCCGAAGAGACCAAGGAATTAAGAAGAAAAGTTGAGTTATTTCTCTCCAAAGGATATGTAAGAGAAAGCTTAAGCCATTGTGTCGTTCCCGTTTTATTAGTTCCAAAGAAAGATGGTACATGGCGTATGTATCTAGACTGTAGAGCCATTAATAACTTAACTATCAAGTATAGGCATCCTATTCCAAAATTAGATGATTTTCTTGATGAGTTGGTGGGTTCTCAAATATTTTCAAAGATTGACTTAAATTCAGGTTATCATCAAATTAGATGAGTGGAAAACGACTTTCAAAACTAATTTTGGTCTCTATAAGTGGCTAGTCATGCTTTTTGGTTTAACTAATTCTCCTAGTGCATTCGTGGGACTTATGCATCACGTGTTAAGGAATTTCATTGGTAAATTTGTTGTTGTCTATTTTGATGTTATTTCGATCTATAGAAAAACTTATAAAGATCATTTCCATCATCTTAGACAAGTTTTGTTAGTTTTGAGAAGTGAGAAGTTATACACTAACCTTGGAAAATATGAATTCTGTTTGGAAAAAGTGACTTTCCTAGGTTATGTGGTGGGTTCTCAAGGCCTTCATGTGGATCAAGAGAAGGTGAAAGCAATCAAAGAATGGCCTACTCTGAAAAATGCATCCGAAGTGAGGAGCTTTCATGGTTTGGCAAGTTTCTATAGGAGGTTCATCTAGAATTTTAGCACCATTTCTAGTCCTTTGACGGATGCTATAAAGAAGATGAAGGGATTCATAAGGGAGGAGAGCCAAGAGAAGGCATTCAAGCTACTAAAGTAGAGGTTGAGTAGTGCACCTCTTCTTGCACTACCTAACTTCGAGGAGATGTTTAGGATAGAATGTGATGCCTCGGTGTTGGCAATGGAGGAGTATTGATGCAAGACAAAAGACCCTTGGCATACTTTAGTGAAAAGTTAACCAGTGCGTCATTGAATTATGCAACATATGATAAGGAGCTTTATGCACTTTCTCCGACATTGAAACATTGGCAACATTACTTGTGGCCATAAGAGTTTGTGGTGCACACAGATCATGAGTCCTTGAAATTTCATAAAGGACAACAAAAGTTGAACAAGATACATGCAAGATGGATGGAGTTCATTAAGACTTTTCATACATCATTCGTTACAAAAAACGTAAAGAAAACATTGTAGCTGATGCATTGTCAAGAAGGTATACTCTTATCTCTACTTTACAAGCTCAAATTCTTGGTTTTGAGATACTTAAAGAATTTTATGCTAGTGATGAAGATTTTAAGGACATATTGAGAATTTCTTGCTTATGCCTAGTGATAAGTACCTTATTCATGATGGTTTTCTTTATTATGAGGGGAAATTGTGCATTCTATCTTGTTCTACTAGATTGTTGTTGGTTCAAGAGGCTCATTTTGGTGGTTTATTTGGCATTTTTGTATAACTAAAACTCATGATATCTTGCATGAGAATTTCTATTTGCCTCACATGAGAAAAGATGTTGAAAAGTTTATTTGAAATTGCTTTGATTGTAGAAGGGCTAAATCTACTTCCTTGCCTCATGGTCTTTATACTCCTTTAGAAGTTCCTAAAGTTCCTTGCGTTGACATTTTTATGAATTTTATTCTTGTTTTATCTAAATCTCCAAAAGGAATGGACTCTATCTTTGTTTTAGTAGATAAGTTTTCTAAAATGGTCATTTTATACCTTGCAAGAAAACAGATGATGCTAGTCATGTAGCAAACTTGTTCTTTACTTTTGGGTGGTGCGATTCTATGGAATCCTTAAAACTATTGTCTCAGACAGTGATACCAAATTTCTTAGTCATTTTTAGCGTGTCTTTTGGAGGAAACTAGGAACAAACTTGTTGTATTCTACAACTTGCCATCCACAAACCGATGGCCAAATGAGGTGGTCAATAGGACCATTGGGCAACTTCTTAGGGTCAACCTTAAGAAGGAAGAAGTCATTCCTCACATTGAGTTAGCTTACAATAGGGCTAAACATTCTACTACTTCCTTTTCTCCTTTTGAGATTTTCTATGGTTTTAATCCTTTGACTCCTTGTGACTTAGTTCCTTTGCTTATAGATCATTGTGAGCTTGGATTGAAAATAGAATACGGAGGTTCTCAAGTATATTCATGCCAAGGTGCAAGATGCTATTAAGATGAAGAACAAGAAAATGGTGTCCACACAGAATGTTGAAAGGAACCGTGTGGTGTTTGAACCCGGCGTTGGGTTTGAGTTCATCTCCAGAAGGAACGTTTTCCTTCTCAACGCAAGAATTAACTTGATGCTCATGGTGATAAACCTTTTCAAGTTCTTGAGCGTCTTATGATAATGCCTATAGAATTGATTTTACCACTGACTACAATTTTAGTGCCACTTTTAATGTTTCCGATTTGTCTCCTTTTGATATAGGTGAAGATTCAAGGACGAATCTTTCAAAGGAGGGGCGGATGATGTGAATCAGACTACTCAATCACCTTTGGAAGCCAAGAATGGACCAATCACTAGAGCTCAAGGAAGGAAACTCAAAGCACTTGAAGATAATGGCATGGTTGCTTATTTGGAGGAAGCTTTGAAGAGCAAGTTGGAAGGGTTTGAAGGCCAAGAAAGGGTGTAAGTTGTTCTCTAAGAGTTCAATTAGCAAGGACCAAATAAGGGAACACATTGGAGTTAAACATTGGTTAAGTCTTCAAAGAGGACACCCTATCGTTGATGGTAAGCCTGCCCACACCGTCGCCGGTAGGCTTTTGCCAGCAATTCTTTTGGAGAAGGTTACCTACTGCGCACGGTAGGTCTTACCCTACCATTGCTGGTAGGTCTAGGGTTGGAAATTTCCTTTGCACCCTTTTAGGTGGGATTGTTTTCAAGTTTTAAAATAAGGGGTTTATAGGTAATTTAAGTCATTAATCACTTGTTTAGCTAGGGTTAATACTTAGCCTATAAATACCTCATTATGCATTGCTTGTAACTAATCTTGGATGAATTGTGCTAAAATTGTTGAGAGAGAATTCTCTTTATCTCTAGGGTTCTTCACCTTTGCTTAGTTAGCTTGCTAAGGGTTAGAACAATCGATTTCCTTAGGTTGATGAATCTATGGAATTCAATTGATCATCCTAATTCCTTTTATTGATTGAGTCTTAGAGTTCTTGATCTTTAATTCAATTAATCCTAGGTTTTCTAGATTGTGTAGTTGGGGTTTTGAGGCCATAGTTTTCTCACGGTTCTTTCTATCAATTTAGGAATGAGTTTTCGCGCCTCGATGTTGGGTTTTTCATGAAAGAGGTGATCTTGGAAAGATGTGGAGTCAAATCTACTTGCAATTGAAGTTTCACATCACAAAGAAAGAAAAAATGAAGCTAGCCTTAGGGTCAATTACTTCAATGACTATATGGTGGTGGAGCAAGATTTGTGAGTATAGGACGGAGAAAAAGAAGAAAACCATCAAGATATGGGAAGAATTGAAAGAAGCAACGAGACTGCACTTTGGAGTTAAGTACCAAGAGGGATAAAGAAGATGTGTAAAAAGAAGAAGGCCAAGAAGAAGGAAGATATCAAGGAGAAGTTCATTGAACCACCCATGGATAGAGAAACTTCTAGGAATTGGATATCACATTCATGGTACAAGAGAAAAAAAAAGATTGAAGTTCAACCAAAGAACGATGATGTGGTTGAAAGAGAACATGTTGAAGAGGAAAAATGCAATTATGACATTATTTCTACTTTGGTTGAGAAAAGTGTAGATATAGAGAAATCAAAAGAAAAGAGTGAGAGTGAAAAAACAAAAAACAAAAAAAAAAAAAAACAAAAAAGAGAGAGAAGAGAATGAAAATGAGAGTGATGTGAGTTTGACGAAAATAAGAGAACAACAGGAAAGTTGAGTAAGGAAATACTTAAAGTGAAACATGAAGAGAGCATGAGTGAAATTGAGAGAGAGAGAGAGAGAGAGAGAGAGAGAGAGAGAGAGAGAGAGAGAGAGAGAGAGAGTGTGTGTGTGTGTGTGTGTGTGCGTGTGTGTTGGTTTTAATACTATAGAGCCACCAATGAGCTTACCTTTAAGTGAGGTGGTTGGCATTTTTTCAAACCAATCTAAGAACTTCTCTTCTAGTGTTTTCTCAATTGTGCAGTAATTTGAAGACATAGACAAAAGGGATACAAGAAATCTTCCCTTAGAACATCTTGAAAAATCAATAAGCTTCTTTCCTAAATCTCTTCATTTGTGCTTAGAATTTTCCTTTAAGGAAGGTAAATTGTTCTTGCTTAAACAATACGTTGATGAATGTTCTCTTAGAAATATGTTCCCTACCTGTTTTACTTGTGATTCTTTTAATCAACGTGGTAATTTACTTAAGTGCTTATGTGACAAAGAACACTCCATTGAGTTGAATGAAGCTACTTATGTTTGTTGGCTAATGAACACATTTGGAAGAACATAGGTGGATTTGTTGTACCTAGGATATTTATTTAGTATAAGCATGACTCCTTAATGATCCTTTCTCGTGAGGAGCCAATGATGTTAAAATGATTAGGGAAGAACAAACTTTTGCTAAGTGTACCATGTGGAATGAGCTTTCTTCCATAATGCATCCTTTTCATTTGCTTGCTAATGGTAGACATTCCACAAGGCCCATTTTTATGCTCATTTGTCATGAAGTGGGATGTTTGATGCCTTAAAAATATCATCTACCTTTCAAAGAGGTTGTGATTATCTCTGACCATGTTGAATCATTATGCTTATGACTTGGCTTTGATTCCAAATTTCTTCATGAGTTGAATTTGTTTTATATTTTCTCGAGAATATTTTTTAATACCACCTACCTTTTGCGATGAAGTTTAGAAATGGATTTTCTCAACTCTTTTGTTGTGGAAAATGAAGTAATTTCCAAAAGCTTTTTGGTTTTGCTAGAAGTGGAGTTTTTCTATATGAATCACCTAATTTTCTTTCCAATTCTAGTGAAGTACAATATGTTAGCTCTTGGAATTTTAGTGAAAGCTTCAATTATCCCATGAGGTTTTATATTCTAAATGTTACATATTGTTTGAACCCAACAAGAGACTTGGAAGCAAGGTTTTCATTTGATTCCCACACTTTATTTGGACAATCTTTGAATTCCTGTGAGCTTGCATTCTCGATGTTTCCACGATGTCTTAGTTCTATATTTTGGAAAGCTTGCTTGAACCTAATATGCCTTACTTGCCATTAATGTGATGAATATCTTGATATTTGGTGTACCTATGATTCTCTTGAACTCAATACTTGTTTTGATCTTGAAAGTATTGATTTGAGAACGAATCAAACTAAAGAAAGGGGAATAATAAGAATCAAGATAGCAAAAAGAGGATTTACAAGTTCATGATGAAGAAGAGTAGAATAAATCGAGTTTGGAGAGCTTGCAGGGTAGCTAAGAGGTTCCATGAGCTTGGGAAGACGGTGGGCACTGAAATCAAAGGTTTAAAGATGCCATTTGGAGGCTAAAAGAAGTTTAATGTCATGTTTATACAACTGTAAGACCAAAAAAGAGGGTTAGAAGGCTCCAGAGAAGAAAAAGCAAATTAAAAGAAGGCAGAAGTTGGCGCGCCCGATCCGCGGCATTTGAACAAGAAAATTTATCACTAAAGGAATTGTGACATTTAGTGACAAGTTTTTGTGACGCTTTATTATTTTTTCCCAAATAAGAGGCTTATTCAGCCAAAAACATTGATTTTCACTAGTGTAAACCATAACTCTGACAACTTTTTTGCTTGTAATTGTGACGATTTATGTCTTTCACAATTAAATCGTCACAATTAATATACTAATAGCGACACAATTATATGTTGTCACTATATTGTTGTCATTAACAGTCCATTCAATTTAGCGGCATTATTAATTAGTAAGAATCCAACTTATTTATGATACAGTACACTTTAGTCACTAATATTTTTATTTATTGTGGCAAAATTGTTTTTTGTCACTCAATTTTACAACTTTGATGACGAGAATTTCTGTCAATAAAAATTTAAATATTTAATGTCTGTTAAATATCGTCACAAAAATTAAAAGTACCACTATGTCACAATTACTCAATATATTTGTGACGATAAATTTTTATCACAAAATAATTTACTCTTTGATATAAAGATTTTGTCAATACAAAATTAAATTAATGATAAACAAAATACTGTCGCAATAAGGTACTATACGTTTTCACAATATTGAATATCTTGTTACAACTTTATAGATTTTAGTAATTAAAAGTTATTTTTCACCATTGCTGATGATTAATAATATTGTTTACACAAAATATTATTCTCATAAAATATTCAAAATATATATATATATTAATAAACGAATGATAATATTTCACATATTAATTTATTTTTTTTTGTAATAAACATGTTTCCTTTTACCGTATAAAGATTCTCATTTTTCTTCTATTCCAATTTATAGGCTCGTTTTCTTTTATAAATGGTAGTAATTAACTTGTTAATTTCTTTAGATGCTACTCATTATTGTACATTTTAGTTATTATTATTTCTATTTTCTAAAAAATATTTATTAAACTCACACTTTTCTAATAATTTTATCCCTAAAGTTGTAAACATTCAAGATGAAAATTCAAAACTATTTAATAGAAATGAAGTATATAAATAATAAATTTAAATAAAATTTATTATTTTAACTAACTTTCTTAATTTCTTAATCTATATGCAGGGAGATTTGAAATTATTTTATAGGATAGAGGAAGTATTAATTAACCCTGTGACCAAGGTAGCCTTACGTTAGACGGGTTGAACCATAATTTTTGGTCTTATGAAATTGATTCGAAACTTATGAAATTGAACTGTTACTATTGAATGAATTGTTCTCAAATTGGTAATTCCTTGTAATTCGAGTATCTTGAACTTGGGCTTTTTGCACGGGGGCTTGGAATTGAAAAAGGAAGAAAACTCGAGAGCATCTAATTTGGGGGTTAATTGGTGTATTTAACTAGAGATAGTTAATACACTTTTAGGTTGATAATCACTTGCATTTTATTCCATTTGTAGCTTGTTAGAGAGAGAAGAGATTTTCTTCTAAAACTTATAGTGAATGGAGCAGCTCCCGCCTAGAGATAGGGATTGCCTAATCGCGAGTGTGATGACCCAATTCGTTAAGGGAACTTTAGTTTTTGTTATTTCTAATTAATTGAAGTAGTAACAAGGTTAGCGAGGATCCCGTAATCCAAACTTTCGTCTTATTTTTGTTTCCTTATTTGCTACGTGTTTATTTTTACCGTTTTGTTAGCTCATAATCATTAACCTCATTTTTAAGACTAAACATTGAGCCAACAGTTGAGTAATTGAACCTTGCCATCCTCAAGAATATCGACACTTAGAGTGAACCCATTCTTATAGTGTTAAGGTCCACTTGCCTTGCACTATAGCTTTAGGGTTCCCATTCCGGTTTTAATTTCACACAATTCAATAATCAAAGAATATTTGATTGTTTCATGTAAGTTCTTTAAAGTTTCCTTTTAGTGAAAAATGTAAAACGATAATGGTGATCTAGTACATCTACTAGAATAGTAATCTCGTTACATTTGCATCACAACATTTGTGATCCATATATCAATTGCACAATATGTTGCATCTATACAATGTGCTGCTTCATCCTTTAGAACACTTTCTGAGCCCCAATATATATCAAGAAGCATTGGATATGTGTGCATCTTTGCCACTGTTTTTTATATTCAGTTCAAACAGTTATATGTTGGTCAATATTTCTCTTACATATTCACACACAAAAGCACCTACAAGGATATCTTAAAGGGCTCGTAGTCCCCAACCTTTGACCTCATTTGTCAAGAGAACTTGCATTTTCCAAAATAGGCCTCTCCTTAGAACCTGATTTCCACACTTCATATGGCACCAACATTTTGTGCAACATTCTTTGATTAATCTCTTCTTAACTATCACCACAAGAGTTTACCTAATTACTGATAATTATAAGTGTCACAATAGGAGTAGTATTTTCCTGACGCTTAATGAAGTTTCGTTAGAGCTGGTTAAGCGTCATAGGTATATGTCAAAATATCTCTATTTGGTACATCTAAATGTGATGCACTTTAACATGTTCCGATCACTTGTTTTTGTCAAGAAATATTTGTAATGCTCAAAATTTGAAATAAATTTACGACATTGAACATGGTACTATAAAAATGTATTCTGACGTATATAAATATCAACAATAGTTGAGAGAATCATGCCACTAAATGTACATATATATATATGTATATACTATTTAAGAGCATAATGCAGCTATATATATGTATATACATATGTATATAGATAGATATATATATACGTATATGTAATGTATAGATATATAGATACATATATATACATATACATATATGTATGTATATTTATATATATGTTTAAGGCTACACCCTCATGTGTGCAAGTTGCTATAAGATTACCATAAGTATAACTTTCATAAGGGATAGATATTTTATCTTTCCTAAGAGCTTTTCTAACTCTTTCAGCAAATAAAGGAGGTAATCCATCTATAAACTTAGACTTCTAGTGAGAGCTATTACTCTCTGGTAATTCCATAACTCTATTAAGAAATTGGTCTTTATACCACCTAAATTCTGTAAGTATTTTACACCTAGAGTTTTGTAATAACGTCCTAATAGTTTCATTATCATCCGAAATTCTTCCGGTGAAATGTTCTAATATAGTGACTATCAGTGTATAAACTGCCTGTTCGCTAGTGCGACCATCTTCTTCTTGTTTAATAGTATGATAAATTTCTTCTTTATCTTGAGAAGAAAGATAATTATCCCACCAACCTTTAAGTTGGCCAGTAAATCCAGCAACTATCATTTTTGCGATATTACTATCACTATTCCCAATCAGTTTACTGACTGTGCTATACCTCAGCATCCTATGTGTTAGATTATAAATCTGTTTTTCTGTATAACCATCTAAATTCCATTCATAAATACACTTACCATTATAAGTATTATTACCTATATATTCCTGTTCTTCATGTAGAATATCTACAGGAGAATGACGACTATAATAATTTATTCGTTAGGCTGGCCTATCAGCAAACCTATATAATTTATTGATTTCATCTTTTATAACTTGTTTATTTTTATTTTCTGATAATCTATCAGAAAATTCATTTTCTAAAGTATTAATATTTAATTTTTTAAATTTCTGATCTAGCATCATTTCAAGATCTGACACACTCTTTAATTTATAATCTTTGATTTCAGGAGGAGGCTGTAAAGGGGGAGTAGATATAACTAATCCTTCTGAATATTCAGCCATAACAGGTCCGGTGGTAGTCATCCATGTAAGATCTCAGGTTAGAAGGTACAAATTTTACATAAGATCCAGATCCATCAGCATAATTATCAAAAGATAAAACTGGGATCAACGTCTTAACACGCCTTTACAACGGCTTCAAACAGGCTAACCCTTATCTTTATAATAATTATGGCCAGTTCCAGATCTTATAACCCAAACCTTGAATCTTTACATAAGACTACTATCCAACCAGACAAAATAAGGATCTTCACAACATAATCATAATGATATATATGATAGCATAGTTTAACATGGAAGGATTTAGCCTTTCATTAGTCTAATCCTAAATAAAATATATAAATTTATCAACAAAAGAAAATAAGAAATAAGAAAGTAAAGCTCACCAGGCATAATGCAGAAAACTTCAAACTTGTTATTGATAAAAATTTTTACAATAAGAGAGGGAGAGAGAGAAATGCCTAACTTATATTCTTTAAGTCCTGCCTCCTTATGAAGTATTCTCTTCCTTTTATAGACAAGGAGAGGGGCGGACGCCAACTTTTTATCTATTCTATTACAAATGGATTTTAAATCCGAATAGTGCCTATCACTATTACATATAATGCTGGTACTATTACATAGGTCCCTTTAAGGACAATAATTTCTATAATGATGTATGTCCGCATTCACTTTATTGCTTTCTTTGCGGCATCTTCAATTTCTTTGACCATATGGTCAATATTGTCTTCAGAAAATTCATCCATATCTGGATCTTGAGATTCTCCTACGAGACAGTCTTCATTTGAGGAGCCTGTCATAGATACATCCATTTTATCTTCTGGGAGCAAGTTTTTTATAAGCTCCTTCTTTAATTCTTCCATATAAGCTTTGATGAGATCTTCTTTTGGTATAATGTCCTTTTGAAGTTTTAACATAGTTGTTAATTGAGAAAAAGGGCTAGTAGATTTAACTTCACCAGTTTCCTTCATTCTTTTATATAATTGAATTTTTTGCTGGACTTCATCCAGAAGGTTTTTACCATGAATTTCTTTTGTATCTGGGTCGATTTTAATCAACTTGTCCCAAAACCTACTATGAGTAGCTCTCTTGAGGCATGGAATATTTTGTTGGGTATAACCCACTTCAGGAGTCCACTTCCACACGATGGTATGGAAAATTCTATAAAAAAGCACATAGAGGCTATTTCCTCTGAATACTGGTCTAAACTGATATAATCAGAGACCTTAGGGGATAGATTAATCCATTCTCCATATAATGTTTTAAAATTGTCAGCGAGTATTTTCCCAGATGTACCATATATGGTCCACCATTGTATAAACCAGTTTGGTAAGGGGTTGTTATAAACATTTTCACATATTTTAATCAACCAAGTACGTTTTTTGGTTGGATTTTCATATAAAAATGCTTTATAAAATGCATCAATATAATCCCAATAATTATATTTTAAAGCTGATTTAGTACCAGGAATTATAAATTCTTTTTCTCTGAGAGGAGAAATACCCCACTCTTCTATGGATATAATCTGTTTAATTATAATTTTGCTAAAATTATAAATATTCCCAGTTTTTGTACCACTAGAATAAAAATGTGTTATATCACAAGAGCTTTCTTTAAGAATTTGCTCATAATATTGTCGCTGTTTGTAGGAGGTAGCGACATATGATGCCACATCTAGATGTCTGTTCATTAACAGCACATGGATTATCTTTCCATTCTAAATCTTTATTTTCTAAGAGAAATATAATTTCTTTATGAATATTATTATGGTAAGAGGTTGTATTATCCTCTTCAGATAGGACCTAAAGAATAGAAGTTAGGCATTTCTCTCTCTCCCTCTCTTATTGTAAAAATTTTTATCAATAACAAGTTTGAAGTTTTCTGCATTATCCCTGGTGAGCTTTACTTTCTTATTTCTTATTTTCTTTTGTTGATAAATTTATATATTTTATTTAGGATTAGCCTAATGAAAGGCTAGATCCTTCCATGTTAAACTATGCTATCATATATATCATTATGATTATGTTGTGAAGATCCTTATTTTGTCTGGTTGGATAGTAGTCTTATGTAAAGATTCAAGGTTTGGGTTATAAGATCTGGAACTGGCCATAATTATTATAAAGATAAGGGTTAGCCTGTTTGAAGCCGTTGTAGAGGCGTGTTAAGGCGTTGATCCCGGTTTTATCTTTTGATAATTATGCTGACGGATCTGGATCTTATGTAAAATTTGTACCTTCTAACCTGAGATCTTACATGGATGACTACCACCGGACCTGGTATGGTATCAGAGCCATGTAATTATGTGATACATGTGATTCATAGTTTAACATGAAACTTAATTGTAAATTCAAATGAAATTATTAAAAGATAAAAGAAAAATTAAAAATGTTCATAAACAGGAAATGGATATTCCAGAAAACTTAGAAGAACTTAATAAGTGGACAATCCCAAGGATTGATTTAAAGAATAGAAGTTAGCCATTTCTCTCTCTCCCTCTCTTATTGTAAAAATTTTTATCAATAACAAGTTTGAAGTTTTCTGCATTATCCCTGGTGAGCTTTACTTTCTTATTTCTTATTATCTTTTGTTGATAAATTTATATATTTTATTTAGGATTAGCCTAATGAAAGGCTAAATCCTTCCATGTTAAACTATGCTATCATATATATCATTATGATTATGTTGGATAGTAGTCTTATGTAAAGATTCAAGGTTTGGGTTATAAGATCTGGAACTGGCCATAATTATTATAAAGATAAGGCTTAGCCTGTTTGAAGCCGTTGTAAAGGCGTGTTAAGGCGTTGATCCCGGTTTTATCTTTTGATAATTATGCTGACAGATCTGGATCTTATGTAAAATTTGTACCTTCTAACCGGAGATCTTACATGGATGACTACCACCGGACCTGCTATGGTATCAGAGCCATGTAATTATGTGATATATGTGATTCATAGTTTAACATGAAACTTAATTGTAAATTCAAATGAATTTATTAAAAGATAAAAGAAAAATAAAAAATGTTCATAAACAAGAAATGGATATTCCTGAAAACTTAGAAGAACTTAAAAAGTGGACAATCCCAAGGATTGATTTAAAAACTGTATATCAGTTAGGAACTTTTGAAAAGTTAAGTTTAAAACAGGTAATTAAAACTATTGAGGAATCAGTTTCCTTAGCTAATGAAGAAACTTAACTAAAATTATTATCATCATATGATATAAATCGATATAAAGATTTATATAAATATATCCATATTGGATTAGTACAAATTGCATTTAAACCTTTAACTTTAGAAGGTTTACCTGAAAGTTTTATTGCATGTCTAAGGGATGCAAGAAATTTAAACTGGAAACAATCACTTATAGGTGTAATACAATCTAGTCTGGCACATGGACCAGTATATTTTAATGTTTATCCTAATCTTTTACTTTCTTTAAGTGATATTAATATATTAGATTCTTTAACATTAAATGTTAAAACTCATGGTTATAATTATGTTTCTAGATAAGAACTTATATGTATTTGTTATAGAATTTATTTTAAACCATTATTTACATTAGATCCTAATTGTAAAATAGTGGATAAGAAGATTAATGAAACTGTTTTAATAGAAACAAACTTTAATAGATCTAAAATATCTACTAGAAGAGTTATAAGATGGGATGAAATCCCTATGCCTCAGCAATGGAAACTGGAACGAACTGGTCATATCCAGTCAAAGACTGAACACAATATTGATCATATTGAACAAACTCCAGAAGGAACTGTTTATATACAGATGGATAATACTCCATCCAGATTGGGTAATATCCCAAGGACTTATTCCACCAGATCTGAACATTCTTATATTTCACCCATTATAGAAGACAAGGATTATATTCCTTACAGAGTCTCTACCTCACAGGTAAGTGAGCGTGATGAGAACAATCATCATGGTGAAAAAGTATTTAAAAACAAGAATATTGTAAAAGGTATTTATAATACTAAAGATACGGAAATAACCGAATCGGAAATGAATTTTTCATTATGAATTATAGACCTAAAATTGATTTTAGCCCTGGATCTGAAGCCAGGCAAAAGGTTAAAACATAATTTAATTTATCAAGATGGCAACCATTTAGGAAGTGGTTTCTCTCTAATTTTGATGATAAATTAAAATATTATATTTCAGAAGAATTTTATAAATTTTTGTCTTATCATAATATTTTATTTCCTTTTGTTCCATGGTTCATGTCTAATTATATTGAACCATATATTTCTGTTTTAGAAAGAGATTATAAACTTTTAAATGGAAATATAATTAAAGGCATATTGCCTCCTCAACAACCTTTTCTTCTAGAAAAGGAAAATAATATTGTTAGTTTTACAGCATTTTCAAAGATATTTGAAAATGATACTTTAAGTATAACTGTAAAACAAATCAATAACATTATAGAACAACAAAATTATACAAACATCTATTTAAATGTCCTAGGAGAACAAATTCTCTCTCTTCATAAGAGAATTGATTTATTATTACAAAAATTAGATAAATCTTTGCCTCCAGAATCTTCAGGGAAAAAGGCAGTTATATCTACTCTCCCTTTACAGTCTCCTCCTGAAATCAAAGATTATAAATTAAAGAGTATGTCAGATCTTGAAATGATGCTAGATCAGAAATTTAAAAAATTAAATATTAATACTTTAGAAAATGAATTTTCTGATAGATTATCAGAAAATAAAAATAAACAAGTTATAAGAGATGAAATCAATAAATTATATAGGTTTGCTGATAGGCCAACCCAACGAATAAATTATTATAGTCATCCTCCTCCTGTAGATATTCTACATGAAGAACAGGAATATATAGGTAATAATAGTTATAATGGTAAGTGTATTTATGAATGGAATTTAGATGGTTATACAGAAAAACAAATTTATAATCTAACACATAGGATGCTGATGTATAGCACAGTCAGTAAACTGATTGGGAATAGTGATAGTAATATCGCAAAAATGATAGTTGCGGGATTTACTGGCCAACTTAAAGGTTGGTGGGATAATTATCTTTCTTCTCAAGATAAAGAAGAAATTTATCATACTATTAAACAAGAAGAAGATGGTCGCACTAGCGAACAGGCAGTTTATACACTGATAGTCACTATATTAGAACATTTCACCGGAAGAATTTCGGATTATAATGAAACTATTAGGATGTTATTACAAAACTCTAGGTGTAAAACACTTACAGAATTTAGGTGGTATAAAGACCAATTTCTTAATAGAGTTATGGAATTACCAGAGAGTAATAGCTCTCATTGGAAGTCTAAGTTTATAGATGGATTACCTCCTTTATTTGCTGAAAGAGTTAGGAAATATAAAATATCTATCCCTTATGAAAGTTATACTTATGGTAATCTTATAGCAACTTGCACACATGAGGGTATAGCCTTATGTAATGAAATAAAATTAAATCAACAACTTAAAAGACAAAGGTTAACTGAAAGAACTCAGTTAGGCCAATTCTGTAGTCAATTTGGGATGGATATTCCCTCACAAAGGAAAATAGTTAATAACTATAGAAAAAATGATAAATATATTAAAAAGAAAAGGAGAAAATATTCCCAAGCAAAATTAGATAAAAAAACTAAAAGAAAATCTGATAGATTAGAAAGAAGGAAAGATAAACAGAATATTGTCTGTTATAAATGTAAAAGAATAGGACATTACGCTATTAAGTTTAAGATGAAGAAAAGGATTAATAATCTTAATATTGGTGAAGAAATAAAAGATTCTTTAGAAAGATTATTTTTGGACTCTGATGATTCTGAAGATATTACTTCAGCATCAGAAATTGATCATATAACTAATCTTTCCTGTATAACACTAATATCTACACCTGTATCAATTAATGCAGTAAATTCCTTGATTTCTTCATGATTTATTAATAATGTAATTTTAACATAAAATTTAAAAGATGTAATCATATCTAAAACTGTTAAAAAATTTTCTTCCCCAATCTTATTAAGATTGTCAAATAAATTTGGTGTAACCAAAGTATAATCCTTTTTAGTTTCTAAATTAGAAACCCTAGTATCAAGATTTTTATTAAGTTGTTTTAACATTTTAATCTCATCTTTATATATATGTTTATATATACAGATATATAAAACTTCATTTTAAATTAAAATGAATTTATTAAAAGATAAAAAAAAAATTAAAAACGTTTATAAACAAAAAATGGATATTCCTGAAAATCTAGATGAACTTAACAAGTGGACAATCCCAAGGATTGACTTAAAAACTGTATATCAGTTAGGAAACTTTGAAAAATTAGGTTTAAAACAAGTAGTTAAAACTACTGAAGAATCGGTTTCATTAGATAATGAAGAAACTGAGATTAAATTATTATCATCATATGATATAAATAGATATAAAGATTTATATAAATTTATCCATATTGGATTAGTGCAAATTGCATTTAAACCTCTCACTTTAGAAGGTTTACCTGAGAGTTTTATTGCATGCCTAAGAGATGCAAGAAATTTAAATTGGAAACAATCACTTATAGGTGTTATACAATCTAGCCTGGCACATGGGCCAGTATATTTTAACGTTTATCCTAATCTTTCACTTTCTTTAAGTGATATTAATATACTTGATTCCTTAACATTAAATGTTAAAACTCATGGATATAATTATATTTCGGGATCAGAACTAATATGTATCTGTTATAGAATTTATTATAAACCATTATTTACATTAAATCCTAATTGTAAATTAATGGATAAAAAGATTAATGAAACTGTTTTAATAGAAACAAACTTTAGTAGATCTAAAATTTCTACTAGAAGAATAATAAAATGGGATGAAATCCCTATGCCTCAGCAATGGAAATTGGAACGAACTGGTCATATCCAGTCAAAGACTGAACATAATATAGACCATATTGAACAGACTCCAAAAGGAATTGTTTATATACAGATGGATAATACTCCATCCAGATTGGGTAATATCCCAAGGACTTATTCTACAAGATCAGAACACTCTTTTATATCACCTCTCATAGAGGAAAAGGACTATGCTCCTTACAGAGTTTCTACCTCACAGGTAAGCGAGCGTGATGAGGATAATCATCATGTACAAAAAGTGTTTAAAACTAAAGAAAATATTGTAAAAGGTATTTATAATACTAAAGATCCGGAAATAACCGAATCTGAAATGAATTTTTCATTATGAATTATAGACCAAAAATTGATTTTAGTCCTGGATCTGAAGCCAGGCAAAAAGTTAAAACTGAATTTAATTTACCAAGATGGGAACCAATTAGAAAGTGGTTTTTCCCTAATTTTGATGATAAATTAAAATATTATATTTCAGAAGAATTTTATAAATTCTTGTCTTATCATAATATTTTATTTCCCTTTGTTCCATGGTTCATGTCTAATTATATTGAACCTTATATTTCTGTGCTAGAAAGAGATTATAAACTCTTAAATGGAAATATAATTAAAGGCATATTGCCTCCTCAACAGCCTTTTCTTTTCGAAAAGGAAAATAATATTGTTAGTTTTGCAGCATTTTCAAAACTATTTGAAAATGAGACTTTAAGTATTACTGTTAAACAAATCAATAAAATTATAGAACAACAAAATTATACAAACATTTATTTAAATGTTTTAGGAGAACAAATTCTCTCTCTTCATAAGAGAATTGATTTATTATTACAAAAATCTTGGACCTCAGAATCTTCAGGGAAAAAGGCAGTTATATCAACTCCTCCCTTACAGCTGCCTCCTGAAATCAAAGATTATAAATTAAAGAGTATGTCAGATCTTGAAATAATGCTAGATCAAAAATTTTAATAATTAAATATTAATACTTTAGAAAATGAATTTTCTGATAGATTATCAGAAAATAAAAGTACACAAGTTATGAAAGATGAAATCAATAAATTATATAGGTTTACTGATAGGGCAACCCAACGAATCAATTATTATAGTCGTCCTTCCCCTGTAGATATTCTACATGAAGAATAAGAATATATAGGTAATAATAGTTATAATGGTAAGTGTATTTATGAATGGAATTTAGATGGTTATACTGAAAAACAAATTTATAATCTAACCCATAGGATGCTTATGTATAGTACAGTCAGTAAACTGATTGGAAATAGTGACAGTAATATTGCAAAAATGATAGTTGCAGGATTTACTGGCCAACTTAAAGGTTGGTGGGATCATTATCTATCTTCTCAAGAAAGAGAAGAAATTTATCATACTCTTAAACAAGAGGAAGATGGTCGTACTAACGAACAAGCAGTATATACACTGATAGTTACTATATTAGAACATTTCACTGGAAGAATTTCAGATAATAATGAAACCATTAGGACGTTATTACAAAATATTAGGTGTAAAACACTTACAGAATTTAGGTGGTATAAAGACCAATTTCTTAATAGAGTTATGGAATTACCTGAGAGTAATAGCTCTCATTAGAAGTCTAAGTTTATAGATGGATTACCCCCACTATTTGCAGAAAGAGTTAGAAAAACTCTTAGGAAAGATAAAATCTCTATTCCTTATGAGAGTTATACTTATGGAAGTCTTATAGCAACTTGCCGACATGAAGGTATAGCTTTATGTAATGAAATTAAATTAAACCAGCAACTTAAAAGACAACGGTTCACTGAAAGAACTCAGTTAGGTCAATTTTTTAGTCAATTTGGGATGGATATTCCATCACAAAGGAAAATAGTTAATAACTATAGGAAAGATGATCAATATATTAAAAAGAAAAGGAGAAAATATTCTCAAGCGAAATTAGATAAAAGAGCTAAAAGAAAATCTGATAGATTGGAGCGCAAGAAAGACAAAAGTAATATTGTCTGTTATAAATGTAAAAGAATAGGTCATTACGCTAATAAGTGTAAAATGAAGAAAAAGATTAATAATCTTGACATTAGTGAAGAAGTAAAAGATTCTTTAGAAAAATTATTTTTAGAATCAGATGACTCTGAAGATATGACTTCAGCATCAGAAATTGATCATATATCTAATACTTCTGAAGATTCAGAAGAGAACATGTGTCCTTGTAAGCAAGAACACAGTGATTCTGAAAAAGAACATTCAGAAGATGATTATTATAAATTAATATCTCAATTTAAAGATTCAGATATTAATGTTTTAACCAATAATCATATTTTAGAATTCTTAAAGTCAATAAAAGACCAAGAATTAAGGTCTAGAATCATAGAAAATTTAGATGATATTCCATCTACTAGTACACATAGTACTAAGTTTGAAGAAGAATTTATACCTAATAATAATCCTTATACTATGACAGAAGTTTATAAACTAATGAAACAAAGATATGATAATTCTCAGAAATCTCCTACTACATTAAATGATTTATATGGAGAAATTAATAATCTTAAAGATGAGATTAAAATGTTAAAACAGATAAATAAAAATTTAGATGTTAGAGTTTCTAATTTAGAAACTAAAAAGGATTATACTCTGGTTACACCAAATTTATTTGACAATCTTAATAAGATTGGAGAAGATAATTTTTTAACAGTATTAGATATGATTACATCTTTTAAATTTTATGTGAAAATTACTTTATTAATTCATCATGATGAAATCAGAGAATTTACTGCTTTAATTGATACAGGAGCAGATATTAGTGTTATACAGGAAGGATTAATTCCGACCCGATTTTTTCAAAAAATAACTCATAGTTTGCGTCATGCAGGTGGTGAAAAATTAGAAATTAATTTTAAACTACCACTTGCATATATTTACAATAATAAAGTTTGCATTCCTGAAAGCTTTTTACTAGCTAAAAATATAACTAACCAAGTTATACTTGGAACTCCTTTTATAAAAAAGATTTTTCCTATTACTCATATAGGAATAGATTGTCTAATAGGTACTTTTGAAAACACTCCAGTTTCTTTTCAGTTTATAATTGAACCAAATACAAGATTTGTAAATGAGATTAAAGATTTCATTTTACGTAAACAAAATCAAATTAATTTTATAAATTTTGAAATAAACTCTTCCACTATTGAAGAAGTTTTAGTAAATCCTAAATTACAGGAAAAGATTAAACGACTTCAGAATAATATTTCTGTAGAAATTTGTAATGACCATCCTAATGCTTTTTGGGATAGGAAAAAGCATGTGGTAACCCTTCCTTATATGGATGATTTTCAAGAAAATCAAATTCCGACAAAGGCACGCCCTTGTCAGATGAATTCTAAATATTTAGAATTATGTAAAGAAGAAATAGCTTCTTTACTAAATAAAAAATTAATAAAAGAGTCAAACTCGCCTTGGTCTTGTACAGGGTTTTATGTTAATAAACGTAGTGAAATTGAAAGAGGGGTACCAAGATTGGTTATAAATTATAAACCTCTCAATAAGGTATTAAAATGGATTAGACATCCAATCCCTAATAAAAAGGATTTATTAGATAGATTATATGAGGCTTTAATCTTTTCTAAGTTTGATTTAAAATCAGGCTATTGGCAAATTCAGATAGCTAAAGCTGACCAATATAAAACAACTTTTAATGTTCCTATTGGCCACTTTGAATGGAAAGTGATGCCTTTTGGACTTAAGAATGCCCCTTCTGAATTTCAGAAGATTATGAATGATATATTCATTCCTTATAGTGACTTTATATTAGTCTATATAGATGATATTCTAGTATTTTCCAAAACTGTTCAACAACATTTTGAACATCTTGATATATTTAAAAAATTAGTTATACAAAACGGTTAGTTATATCGAAGCCCAAAATGGTTCTATTCCAAACCAATATTAGATTTTTAGGTCATAGTATTGAAAAAGGGAAAATAATTCCTATTAATAGAAGTATAGATTTTGCTTCTAAATTTCCAGATGAAATTCTGGATAAAACTCAATTACAAAGATTTTTAGGAAGTCTGAATTATATTCTCCCTTATTATAAAAATTTAGCTTCAGATACAGCTATTTTATATGATAGGTTAAAAAAGAATCCTAAGCCTTGGACTTCTCAACATACTGAGATAGTCAAACGAGTTAAAGACAAAATTAAAACTTTGCCTTGTTTACTATTAGCAAATCCTACTTGGTAGAAAATTATAGAAACAGATGCCTCTGATATAGGGTATGGAGGTATTCTAACCCAAGTTTGTCCTGTTAATAACAAACCACATTTAGTTAGGTATCATTCGGGCAAATGGACTGAAAGTCAGAAAAATTATGCAACTGTAGCTAAAGAAATTTTAGCTATTGTCAAATGTATTTTAAAATTCCAAGATGATTTATATAATCAACGATTTATTGTTAAAACAGACTGCCAAGCAGCTAAATTTATGTTCCAAAAAGATTTTAAACATGACGTCTCTAAGAAGATGTTTGCTAGGTGGCAGGCTCATTTAGCCCCATTTGATTTTGAGATTATTTATAAAAAAAGTGAAGAAAAAATCTTCCTGATTTTTTAACTCGTGAAATTTTACAGCATGCAGGGCAGGGGACATAATCCTCGAGGACGTGGGAGAGGTAATACCTCTCAAAATAAAGGCAAAAATGTCATTATACAAATGGGTAACAAACAGCTTATAGCTAAGAAAATTGCTAAGACAGATGATGATGCCCTCTTATATGAGGAATTCAAGCAATATATTGCTAACAAAAAGAAGCAGGCAGGTGAAACCTCCTCTTCCGGGTCATATTCCCAGGTTCTATCTGAAGAGGATAATACAACCTCTTATCATAATAATACTCATAAAGAAATTATATTTCTTTTAGAAAATAAAGATTTACAATGGAAAGATAATTCATGGCTGTTAATGAACAGATATTTAGATGTAGCATCATATGCTGCTACCTCTTACAAACAGAGGCAATATTATGAGCAAGTACTTAAAGAAAGCTCTTGTGATATAATACATTTTTATCCTGGCGGTACTAAAACTGGGAATATTTATAATTTCAGCAAAATTATAATTAAAAGGATTATATCCATAGAAGAGTGGGGTATCTCTCCTCTTAGAGAAAAGGAATTTATAATTCCTGGTACTAAATCAGCTTTAAAATATAATTATTGGGATTATATCGATACATTTTATAAAATAATTATTGGTTCATATAAAAATGCTTTATAAAATGTCCCCTGCCCTGCATGCTGTAAAATTTCACGAGTTAAAAAATCAGGAAGATTATTTTCTTCACCTTTTTTATAAATAATCTCAAAATCAAATGGGGCTAAATGAGCCTGCCACCTAGCAAACATCTGCTTAGAGACGTCATGTTTAAAATCTTTTTGGAACATAAATTTAGCTGCTTGGCAGTCTGTTTTAACAATAAATCGTTGATTATATAAATCATCTTGGAATTTTAAAATACATTTGACAATAGCTAAAATTTCTTTAGCTACAGTTGCATAATTTTTCTGACTTTCAGTCCATTTGCCCGAATGATACCTAACTAAATGTGGTTTGTTATTAACAGGACAAACTTGGGTTAGAATACCTCCATACCCTATATCAGAGGCATCTGTTTCTATAATTTTCTGCCAAGTAGGATTTGCTAATATTAAACAAGGCAAAGTTTTAATTTTGTCTTTAACTCGTTTGACTGTCTCAGTATGTTGAGAAGTCCAAGGCTTAGGATTCTTTTTTAACCTATCATATAAAATAGCTGTATCTGAAGCTAAATTTTTATAATAAGGGAGAATATAATTCAGGCTTCCTAAAAATCTCTGTAATTGAGTTTTATCCAGAATTTCATCTGGAAATTTAGAAGCAAAATCTATACTTCTATTAATAGGAATTATTTTCCCTTTTTCAATATTATGACCTAAAAATCTAATATTGGTTTGGAATAGAACCATTTTGGGCTTCGATATAACTAACCATTTTGTATAACTAATTTTTTAAATATATCAAGATGTTCAAAATGTTGTTGAACAGTTTTGGAAAATACTAGAATATCATCTATATAGACTAATATAAAGTCACTATAAGGAATGAATATATCATTCATAATCTTCTGAAATTCAGAAGGGGCACTCTTAAGTCCAAAAGGCATCACTTTCCATTCAAAGTGGCCAATAGGAACATTAAAAGTTGTTTTATATTGGTCAGCTTTAGCTATCTGAATCTGCCAATAGCCTGATTTTAAATCAAACTTAGAAAAGATTAAAGCCTCATATAATCTATCTAATAAATCTTTTTTATTAGGGATTGGATGTCTAATCCATTTTAATACCTTATTGAGAGGTTTATAATTTATAACCAATCTTGGTACCCCTCTTTCAATTTCACTATGTTTATTAACATAAAACCCTGTACAAGACCAAGGCGAGTTTGACTTTTTTATTAATTTTTTATTTAGTAAAGAAGCTATTTCTTCTTTACATAATTCTAAATATTTAGAATTCATCTGACAAGGGCGTGCCTTTGTCGGAATTTGATTTTCTTGAAAATCATCCATATAAGGAAGGGTTACCACATGCTTTTTCCTATCCCAAAAAGCATTAGGATGGTCATTACAAATTTCTACAGAAATATTATTCTGAAGTCGTTTAATCTTTTCCTGTAATTTAGGATTTTGTAAAACTTCTTCAATAGTGGAAAAGTTTTTTTCAAAATTTATAAAATTAATTTGATTTTGTTTACGTAAAATAAAATCTTTAATCTCATTTACAAATCTTGTATTTGGTTCAATTATAAACTGAAAAGAAACTGGAGTGTTTTCAAAAGTACCTATTAGAGAATCTATTCCTATATGAGTAATAGGAAAAATCTTTTTTATAAAAGGAGTTCCAAGTATAACTTGGTTAGTTATATTTTTAGCTAGTAAAAAGCTTTCAAGAATGCAAACTTTATTATTGCAAATATATGCAAGTGGTAGTTTAAAATTAATTTCTAATTTTTCACCACCTGCATGACGCAAACTATGAGTTATTTTTTGAAAAAATCGGGTCGGAATTAATCCTTCCTGTATAACACTAATATCTGCTCCTGTATCAATTAAAGCAGTAAATTCTCTGATTTCATCATGATGAATTAATAAAGTAATTTTCACATAAAATTTAAAAGATGTAATCATATCTAATACTGTTAAAAAATTATCTTCTCCAATCTTATTAATATTGTCAAATAAATTTGGTGTAACCAGAGTATAATCCTTTTTAGTTTCTAAATTAGAAACTCTAACGTCTAAATTTTTATTTATCTGTTTTAACATTTTAATCTCATCTTTAAGATTATTAATTTCTCCATGTAAATCATTTAATGTAGTAGGAGATTTCTGAGAATTATCATATCTTTGTTTCATTAGTTTATAAACTTCTATCATAGTATAAGGATTATTATTAGGTATAAATTCTTCTTCAAACTTAGTACTATGTGTACTAGTAGATGGAATATCATCTAAATTTTCTATGATTCTAGACCTTAATTCTTGGTCTTTTATTGACTTTAAGAATTCTAAAATATGATTATTGGTTAAAACATTAATATCTGAATCTTTAAATTGAGATATTAATTTATAATAATCATCTTCTGAATGTTCTTTTTCAGAATCACTGTGTTCTTGCTTACAAGGACACATGTTCTCTTCTGAATCTTCAGAAGTATTAGATATATGATCAATTTCTGATGCTGAAGTCATATCTTCAGAGTCATCTGATTCTAAAAATAATTTTTCTAAAGAATCTTTTAATTCTTCACTAATGTCAAGATTATTAATCTTTTTCTTCATTTTACACTTATTAGCGTAATGACCTATTCTTTTACATTTATAACAGACAATATTACTTTTGTCTTTCTTGCGCTCCAATCTATCAGATTTTCTTTTAGCTCTTTTACCTAATTTTGCTTGAGAATATTTTCTCCTTTTCTTTTTAATATATTGATCATCTTTCCTATAGTTATTAACTATTTTCCTTTGTGATAGAATATCCATCCCAAATTGACTAAAAAATTGACCTAACTGAGTTCTTTCAGTGAACCGTTGTCTTTTAAGTTGCTGGTTTAATTTAATTTCATTACATAAAGCTATACCTTCATGTCGGCAAGTTGCTATAAGACTTCCATAAGTATAACTCCCATAAGGAATAGAGATTTTATCTTTCCTAATAGTTTTTCTAACTCTTTCCGCAAATAGTGGGGGTAATCCATCTATAAACTTAGACTTCTAATGAGAGCTATTACTCTCAGGTAATTCCATAACTCTATTAAGAAATTGGTCTTTATACCACCTAAATTCTGTAAGTGTTTTACACCTAGTATTTCGTAATAACGTCCTAATGGTTTCATTATCATCTGAAATTCTTCCAGTTAAATGTTCTAATATAGTAACTATCAGTATATATACTGCTTGTTCGCTAGTACGACCATCTTCCTCTTGTTTAAGAGTATGATAAATTTCTTCTCTTTCTTGAGAAGATAGATAATGATCCCACCAACCTTTAAGTTGGCCAGTAAATCTTGCAACTATCATTTTTGCAATATTACTGTCACTATTTCCAATCAGTTTACTGACTGTACTATACATAAGCATCCTATGGGTTAGAATATAAATCTGTTTTTCAGTATAACCATCTAAATTCCATTCATAAATACACTTACCATTATAACTATTATTACCTATATATTCTTGTTCTTCATGTAGAATATCTACAGGGGAAGGACGACTATAATAATTGATTCGTTGGGTTGCCCTATCAGTAAACCTATATAATTTATTGATTTCATCTTTCATAACTTGTGTACTTTTATTTTCTGATAATCTATTAGAAAATTCATTTTCTAAAGTATTAATATTTAATTTTTAAAATTTTTGATCTAGCATTATTTCAAGATCTGACATACTCTTTAATTTATAATCTTTGATTTCAGGAGGCGGCTGTAAGGGAGGAGTTGATATAACTGCCTTTTTCCCTGAAGATTCTGAGGTCAAAGATTTTTGTAATAATAAATCAATTCTCTTATGAAGAGAGAGAATTTGTTCTCCTAAAACATTTAAATAAATGTTTGTATAATTTTGTTGTTCTATAATTTTATTGATTTGTTTAACAGTAATACTTAAAGTCTCATTTTCAAATAGTTTTGAAAATGCTGCAAAACTAACAATATTATTTTCCTTTTCTAAAAGAAAAGGTTGTTGAGGAGGCAATATGCCTTTAATTATATTTCCATTTAAGAGTTTATAATCTCTTTCTAGCACAGAAATATAAGGTTCAATATAATTAGACATGAACCATGGAACAAAGGGAAATAAAATATTATGATAAGACAAGAATTTATAAAATTCTTCTGAAATATAATATTTTAATTTATCATCAAAATTAGGGAAAAACCACTTTCTAATTGGTTCCCATCTTGGTAAATTAAATTCAGTTTTAACTTTTTGCCTGGCTTCAGATCCAGGACTAAAATCAATTTTTGGTCTATAATTCATAATGAAAAATTCATTTCAGATTCGGTTATTTCCGGATCTTTAGTATTATAAATACATTTTACAATATTTTCTTTAGTTTTAAACACTTTTTGTACATGATGATTATCCTCATCACGCTCGCTTACCTGTGAGGTAGAAACTTTGTAAGGAGCATAGTCCTTTTCCTCTATGAGAGGTGATATAAAAGAGTGTTCTGATCTTGTAGAATAAGTCCTTTGGATATTACCCAATCTGGATGGAGTATTATCCATCTGTATATAAATAATTCCTTCTGGAGTCTGTTCAATATGGTCTATATTATGTTCAGTCTTTGACTGGATATGACCAGTTCGTTCCAATTTCCATTGCTGAGGCATAGGGATTTCATCCCATTTTATTATTCTTCTAGTAGAAATTTTAGATCTACTAAAGTTTGTTTCTATTAAAACAGTTTCATTAATCTTTTTATCCATTAATTTACAATTAGGATTTAATGTAAATAATGGTTTATAATAAATTCTATAACAGATCCATTCATAAATACAGAGTTTCTAATATACAGATATATATATATACATAATATATATATATATATTAAGACAGAGAGAGAATTGTTGGTTAAAATTGAATCAATATTGTAATGCATAACATTAGTGTTATTATCTACTGGTAAAAAAGTCCTAGAAATCAAACAAATTTCATAAGTATCATTACTTAGTTATATTCTAAGCAATGATCCAAGGTATTATATTCCAAGAAACACAAAGATATTTTTTCCTACACTTCTTGAACAATATAACTTTCATGCCAATGTCTCTACCTGTAAGAACAAGGATAGCAAATAAGTAATGAAAGACATCATAAAGAAACAAAGTACAGTACAATATGTACTAGCAAACTAATAAACTAATGTAGTAATTGAAATTTCATAAGAACTTAGCAGTCCTTAATACTTTTGCATGGAAAAGATAACAAAGATAAATTAAATCATCGTCATGGAACATGCAAAATTCTTGAAATCTAATAAGATTTGTTGTTTCATATGAAATACATGTTCCGATCATGAAGGTATCACCCCAGGTAGCGCAAAAAGAGCAGGTTGTGCCGATGAAAATGTAACCTCCAACTAAGAAAATATTGAATTAGAGAATCTGCTTAAAAGTTAGAAATTATGTCCTTCAGTTCATATATCAAGGCAAGGCATCATAAAAAATGTCTGTTTACTGTTGCGGTGCACATGGAAAAAAGTAAAACTACGAAGAGAATAACAATAAAATAAAAATATTATTCTACATTGACAACTTCACTGGTCCGCATCTTCATAATGTCCACTTCTTTGTAGTAATTGTCCTTATTATTAATTATTATAGTATATTATTTAAGGCAAAGAACAAATCAACCAAGAAATGGGGCATGGTTACAAATACTGTAGTAATCAATTTCAACAACTGACACTACGACTTAAAATGGTCCAAAATCAATGGAACACTATTAAATATGTTGCATACTTCAGAAGCATTTTTCACCTTCTGTGATGAAACTACTTGTATATAAGGACTCCAATAAATAATTTGTATATATATATATATATATTCTTTTTTGCAACTTTTATTTTCTCCACCTACTTGGCTTGATCTTAAACGCAATTCACATAAACACATTCGTTAGTACTATTTATGAGAAATCTCAAATGAAAAAAGGACAAATTTTTTCTAAATTATAATTTTTACAAATAGTTATAATGTGTTAGAGATACAACAAAATTTTCCTACAGTGAATTTTACCTTTAGAAAGTCAATAAGGATTAAAGGCAAGCAGTGAATCTGAGGAGCACCGATTAGTTTATTAGAATCAAATTGGTTCCTTGTTGAGCATAACTTGGGCAGGGACTATTATGCTCATTTAGTTAGTGATATAATAAAACACAAATAATAGAACAATCATGTATTTAAAAGTGTTACATGCAACGATATGCAAATTAAATGCACTACTTTCATAAACTACTATGTACCAACAACATTACATTCTCAAGCAGATTGAATGCATTATCCTAGTTACGAAAATTCATGTAAAAAAGAGCACAAATTTAACAAGGTAGAAGAAAATGGCAAATATTATAAGAAAATTTAAAGTATAATAGCTTGATATAGAAACAATTCAAAACCAAAATGGGGGTTACCATTTTAATTGAATATTTTATTTCCTGGTCTAAATCATCTTTTTATCTTCCTTTGTCCCTTTGCCGATTATTTATTGCAAGAAGATAGCCTAAGAGTTGGACCCACTCCTTAAGATGCCACAAAAACTGCAACTTGGAGCAAGATAATCCCACTAAAACTGTATTAAGGCTATATGAATTTAGTACCTATGGTATGTAGCAAAATCTTAAACTTGAAAATTGAAAAAAAGATAAATAGCACAAAACATGATTTTATTAATAATATGGTAGCGGCTACAAAATCTCTAGAAAATTTTTAGTCTATAGGAGAATCCTTAGATTCTTCTCTTTAGCAAGGTGTTCACTTGAGGGCTTAGAAGCTTCTTCTCAAATCGATGGGAGTCTGAGTATGAACGATGGATCGCAGAGCCGCTAGAGCTTTCTTTGATATTTAGCAGGAAGAAGGCGAAGAACACTGCGAGGGAATGCTTGAACGTGGAGGACAACTTTTGGGAAGAGCTTCTAGAGAGAGTTTTTCACTTGTCTTGAGCTTGAGTGTCTTCTGAATGGTTTCCCAACTTTGGGGAAGACCCTTATTTATAAGCAAAGTGATGTAGATCCACTTTTGATTGTAGTTTGGATTCTACTTCTTTCCAAGGATCACCTCTCTTTCTTGAAGAACCTCGATTGAGGATTTTAAACTCAACACTCCAATAAAAAACCTATGGGGATCTAAGACTTATAAACCTAATATTAAAAGGCTAAAGTTCTTTCCTAGATTGATAATTAGAACCTCGAGGAAACAAAGGCCTCAAAACCCCTATTACAAAATTAGAAGACCCAAGATCAACTGATTCAAAGAAAGGAAACTCTATTAATTAACTAATTAAAGGAACTTGAAAGATAAATACGTTCCATAGATTCTACAATCTAAGGCAACAATTGTTCGCAATACTAAGGATGTTAACCCTTAGCAAGCTAGTCTAAGAAGGTAAAGAAACCTAGAAGTAATTGGAGAATCCCTCTCAAATTTTAGCAAATTCATCAATGTTATTTACAATTGAGTTATAATGGAATATTTATAGACTAAAGTCTAACCCTAGCTAACCTATAGTTTAATAACTTAAAATACCCATTAAACCCTTGATTAAAAACTGAAAAGATAATCAAAATAATAAAAATCCCTCAATTGGATCGCATTCACCAAGTCTCAACCGAACCCTACTGGCGACGGTACGGGTGACCTACCATCGATGGTCGATACGTGAATTCCAAAGACTCTGTTGGCAAAACCCTACTTGCGACAGTAGGGCCAGGGCTACCGTCGGCGGTAGGGTGCCGTTCTCCAACATTTAGCCAATTTTCTCCCTCAAGTTGCTTCCTTGAATGATCCTTGCTTATTGAACATATTGAAAACAACTTGGAAGCCTCTCCTTAATCTCCAAACTGTTCAAACTTGTTCTTTAAAGCTTCATCCATATAAGCTACCATGCCATTATTCTCATTTCCATTGAAAGCCTTGAGTTTATTCATCCAAGCTCTAGTCATTGGACCAAACTTCAACTCCATGGGTTCTTAACTCTTCCAATATACATCATCCGCTCCTCCTTTGAAAAGATTCATCCCCGAATCTTCACCTACATCAAAAGGAGACAAATCAAAAATATTAAAAGTGGCGCTAACATTGTATTCACCCAGAAGATCGATTCTGTAAGCGTTATCATTAAGACGCTCAAGGACTTGAAAAGGTCTATCTCTACAAATATGAAGCTTATTCTTTCATTGAGAAGGAAAGAGTTCTTTCTAAAGATGAACCCAAACACAATCATCGGGTTCAAACACCACACATTTCCTTCCAACATTCCATGTAACCACCAATTTCTTGTTCTTGGACTCAATAGCTTCATGCACCTTAGCGTGAACAGATTTAACAAACTCCGCCTTCTGTTTTCCATCCATACTTACAACATGATCTACAGACAAGGAACCAAATCAAATAGAGTTAAAGGATTGAAACTATAAACAACCTCAAAAGGAGAATAAGAAGTAATAGAATGTCTAGCCCTATTATAAGCAAACTCAATGTGAGGAATGAATTCTTCCCATTGGCACAAAATCTTCTTAAGGATGACACTAAGAAGTTATCCAGCGGTGTTATTGACCACCTCCGTTTGGCCATTAGTTTGTGGTTGTAGAATAAAACAAAAGAGTTCCAAGATTCCTCCACAAAACACGCAAAAAATGACTAAGGAATTTGGTGTCATGATCTAATATAATAGTTCTAGGTATACCATAAAACCGTACCACCTAAGTAAAGAACAAGTTTGCAACATGACTAGCATGATCAATTTTTTTGCAAGGTATAAAATGAGCCATTTTAGAAAACCTATCTACTACAACAAAGAGAAAATCCATGCTCTTTGGTGATCTAGGCAATCCAAGAATAAAATCCATAGAAATATCAACCTAAGAAACTTTAGGCACTTCTAAAGGAGTACAAAAAGCATGAGGTAAAGAATTAGATTTATCCTTTTTACATTCTAAGCAATTTCCAATGAATCTTTCAACATCTTTCTCATGTGATGCCAAAAGAAATGCTCATTCAAGATATCATAACTTCTAAGAATACAAAAATGTCCCATTAAGCTACCACAATGAGCTTCTTCAACCAACAACCTAGTGGAACAAGATGGAATTCACAATCTACCATCATGATAAAGAAAACATCATGTATGGTATACTTATAATTAGGTACAAGCAGGAAATCCTCAAATATATCTTTAAAATCTAGATCACCAGATCACTAGAGATAAGAGTGTACCCTCTAGACATTGCATTGGCAACAATGTTTACTTTACCTTTCTTTTATCCAGTGATGTACGGAAAGTTCTCAATAAACTCCATCCATCCTGTATGCCTTTTGTGTAGCTTTTGTGGTCCTTTAAGAAACTGCAGGGACTCATGAACAGTGTGCGCCACAAACTCTTTAGGCCACAAATAATGTTGCAATGTTCCAATGTACTCACAAACGCATAGAGCTCCTTATCATTTGTAGTGTAATTCAATGCCACAACAGTAAACTTCTCGCTAAAGTAAGCCAAGGGCCTCTTTCCATGCATCAAAACTCCTCCTATGGCCATACCTGAGGCATCACATTCTATCTCAAACATTTTGTCAAAGCTAGGTAGAGCAAGTAAATGTGGACTACTCAACCTTATTTTTAGCAACTCAAATACCTTCTCTTGCTTCTACTCCCATTTGAAGCCATTAATCTTCTTAATCACAACTGTCAATGGACGAGCAATGGTGCTAAAATCCTTGATGAACTTCCTAGAGAAACTTGCCAATCTATGAAAGCTCTGCACTTGGTACATTCTTGAGAGTAGGTGGTATGTTTATGGATATGCATGAGTACTTTGAGGATTCAAATCCAAGAGATAGAGTTAGAAGAATGGTTGAAATAGAGATAAACCAGAATTTCTTGACCAGTTCTTGAAAAACTCTAATTTCGAGCCTTTAAAGGGTCCAAATGAAAATTGATCATTATAAAGATCGTAGAAGACTTCTTGAGGTTTCTATAATGGTATGGCTCATTCATATATGAGTTCATTTGGATATCCTATGATCCATCTTAAACCAGACATTCTACCTTCAATTTTTAAGATGATGTATTTTGGTAAAATGGCCATAACATGAGTTATAGGATTCTAATTAAGTTGATTCAAGATTCATTAGAAAGCTAAAAGATAGTTCTACAACTTTGATGAAGAAACCAAGAGTCAATTCAAAATATTTGAAGGTCAAAAAAGGTAAAAAATATCCTACCATGTGTACTGTCCAAGAACCACCCCTTGACCATAACCTACCATTGGACGGTAGGTAGACCTACTTTAGATGGTAGGTCTTGGCTGGGAGCCTCATTTTGTGATCTTCAAAGAGTATTTTGACTTATTAACTTGGTTTCTTAGCACCTTGAAATTGTAATTAAGTGGCATAAGATGCCCATTAACTTTCTTTAAGTTAGATTACTAGCTAGGGCTTTGTGTTAATCACCAAGGGACCTATATATATTCCTTATGGCAGCCATTAGAAGATATGGAATCAAATATGAATTAATTTTCAGTTTGTGTACTTGAGAGCTCCTAGGTTTTTTTTTTGGGTTTCTTCTTCTTCTCAATTCCTACTCGATTGATCATCTAGTTAGTGTAATTAGGAATCCTTGAAAGGAAATTCAAGGGTTCCATTGATCATCTTCAATTCCTAATTTACAAGAGGTGGCTGCTCTTTAGTAGTTGTTACTTATGTTTGGGTCTTCTTTAGTGTGAAGAATAGGTGGGGGTTTTCTAGCCTTTGTTGATTCGTCTATAATGGAAAGATTAGAATCTTTCTTCAAAAAGATGTTAGCTCCTTAGCTAGTGTTGTTTGAAGGGCAGTCTTCTACAAAATCCTCAACACAAAAGGGAGGGATTCTTGGGAGAAATTAAGCTCATCCACATCTCCAAAATGAGTTCATACTAGTGGGCCATTCTTTAATTGCTTTCACCTTTTCTTGATCAACTTGAAGACCTTGAGAGCTCATAACATAACCTAGGGAAGTAAAATTTTCCAAGCAAAACTCATCTTTTCCATGATTAGCATATAACTTCTTACTTCTCAAAACTAACATAACTTTCTTCAAATGATGCAAATGACCTTCATAAGTTTTTCTATAGATCAAGATATCATCAAAATACACAACAACAAATTTACCAATGAAATTCCTCAACACATGATGCATAAGTCTCATGAATGTACTAGGAGCATTAGTTAATCCAAAAGGCATAACTAGCCACTCATAAAGACCAAAATTATTTTTGAAAGCCTTATTCCACTCATCCTCTTTCCTCATTCTAATTTGATGGTGTCCTAATTTCAAATCAATTTTAGAAAATATTTGTGAACCGTGCAAGCCATCAAGTAAATCATCTAATCTAGGAAGAGGATGCCTGTACTTGATAGTAATACTATTGATGACTCAAAATTCTACAAACATATACCACGTACACTCTTTCATTGGAACTAGAAAAATGGAAACGGCATAAGGGCTCAAGCTTTCTCGTACATACCCTTAAGAGAGAAAATCCTCACCTTTTCGCCTTAGCTCCTAAGTCTCTGTTATGTGCATAGTTATCTATATTTTCTATATGTTAATTTTATCGTTTTTGGTGTTTTTAATATGTAGAAGTATATATTTTAGATAAATATCTATTATTCTTGTCTTAGGTACCCTCCGGAAGTGAAAACGATGAAAGGAAATGAAAATGGCTGAAAACAGAGCGAAAATGATGAAAATGGAGCCATCAACAACGAGAAAGCCAACCTACCGTGCGAAGTAGGCTACCCTACTGTTGCGGGTAGGTTCCTTGGCAAGCAATGGGCATGGCAAATACGGTAGGTCTCGCCCTATCGTCGGCGGTAGTGTAGGCTAGCAAGGGCAGTTGAGTCCGAAACAAACTCGGTTTTGTTGTATTTAATTCTAATTCCAACTTGGGTTTCTTGTATTTTTCACCTCTATATAAGGGGCCTTTATGCAGCTATTGTAAGA
This sequence comes from Catharanthus roseus, assembly GCA_028651295.1. Lineage (NCBI taxonomy): Eukaryota > Viridiplantae > Streptophyta > Magnoliopsida > Gentianales > Apocynaceae > Catharanthus > Catharanthus roseus. The sequence continues at coordinate 1,231,192 of JAPQWS010000102.1, forward strand.
GACAATTTAGATGACAGAATTAGAAATACTTAGATTACTTTTAGAATTTAGAATAGGACTAGTTAGGTTAGATTAGATTAATTAGGTCAGATTAGATTAAACACTGTTTAAATTTCAGCCTTTATACATTTAATTAGTTGGTAAAGTTGCAAGATTTCTAAAATTTAGTTTCTTAAATTCAAGAATTGAAGATATAATTTCAAGATTTCAATCTTCAACTTGGCGACTCGAAAGACGAGCTTGGAAAATGTTCGGGATTTCAATTGTGGCTTCGATTTTACATCCTAAGCTTTCTTTTTCCTTTCTTGTTATTGAATTTCATGTTTTATTTCAGTTTTTTTTTATAATGAATATTGAGTAGTTTTTATTGCTTGGATTGGGGTTGAACGATAATTCTTCATTATGGAGGTCTTTGTTTAATTTCTTGATTTCGATGTTTGTTTTAATTTAAGTTTTCTTCCAATTGAGTTTGTTTGTAATTTAAATGCCGTGAGATTAGATTGATCGCAAGGTTGTTCAAAATTGAAAAAGGAAGAACGGTCTAGGGAAACCAATTGGGGGTTAGTTAGGGAAATTGACTAGAGATACGATATTGCACTTCTAGGTCTTTTAAATCACCTAATTTTATTGTGCTCATAATTTATTAGGAGAAAAGCGATTTTTCTCTATGGGTTAGTGAGTAGGGTGGCTTTCGCCTACAGATAGGGGCCTGATTTGAGTGATGACCCAACTTAATTAATTCAACATCGTTTTCATTAAAGTTTTTCCAATTTAACTAGTAACAAGGATTGGGGGGGTTCAACCTTCAAAACTCTTGCTTTAATTAATTTTAAAATTATTTTTACATTGCTTGTTTTCTTTTAATTGATCTTTTTAGTTTTATTTCAATGGCATCTCCTTTTCACACTAAACATTAGAAACACGATTAGTACTTAAGCCTTTTCCGTTCCCCAAGAGATTCAACACTCGGGTTGAAACTCACCTCTGCATTGTTAGGTCCACTTGCCTTGCATTGTAGTAAATATTAGCATCCTGTTTTTACACATCAGTCTCTTCGGGGGAACTCCTATAGGCCCGTCTATTTGGCAAAACTGCTCCGGGTACCAAATCAATTCGATGCTCAATTCCTCTCAAAGGAGGAAGTCCACCAAGCACATCTTCAAGAAAGACATCCTTGTATTCTTCAATAATCTTCACTATGGCATTAGTCAGAGAAGACAAACGATCATTAGCAAACAGAAAAGTACCTTTGCAATAGAGAAGTAAAACCGTCTCTTCTTTTTCAATGGCTTCTATGATCTCACTCAATTTTTCATAGAAGCACCTCTTTTCTCTATTTCCACTATCACTCTTTTGATAACTCATTTTTTTATCTCTATTCAATTTTTCCTCTCTACGCTTTTCCACTCTCACTTTTCTTTCATCAACTCTTTTCCCCTCTTAAATGCTCTTTTTCTTTTTCTCACTCTCTAGTCTCTCTTTTTCTCTCATTTTCTTTTGTTCCTCAAAGACTTGAATAGCAGTCAAGAGATTCAACATAAACTTTTTCCCATTCTTTTTGAAAGTATAGGTCTATCATGAGTAGCCTTTCTATCATATGGCCAATAATGTCCCAACAACAAATGCCCTACTTGCATAGGAACTACATCACAAAGGATTTTATTATGATATGGTAAGATGTACTAGTACTTGCTTATTGACCTTCACTTCCCCACTATCCTATAACCAATAAAGCTTATAAGGGCTAGGATGATTAAGAAAGAGGTAAATTCAACTTTTCAACAAGATATGTGCTAGCCACATCGGTGCAACTGCCACTATCTATAGTAATATTAGCAACGTTACCTCCCACTAAGCATTTAGTGTGAAAGATGTTTTCCCTTTAGATGCTTGCTTATTCTTCAAAGACTTTAGTAGACAAAGCTCTAATGGTCACCAAGCTCATTTCCTCTTCAATGGCCTCAAAAGACTCAATTTCTTGATCTTCATTGCTCTCTTCCTTGTAAATAATATCATCCTGGCAATCACTTCTGCCCTTTCACTCTAACCATTCAGTTCTTCATTAAAAATCAAGGTTCTCTTGGTAGGACAATTTATGGTTATGTATCCGACAACATTACACTTGAAACACTTTGTTGGATTGGTAATCAACCTACCTTTTTCTTCCACCTTAGGCTTAGAATGATCTTTGAAAGGCAGCTTAGGTGTACCTTCTATCTTTTGCCAACTCTTGTAGGTTGATGCTGTTGGAAACCGTATTTAAAAACAAAATAAAATAAAACTACAGAAATCCACAAACAGGATCTGCACATACTAGAGAAACCGATTGGATAGAAATTACCTCAATGTTTTGATTGTTCGATGTGGAGGCGCTGCAGTTTACGCTTTGCCCTCTACTGGTATCCACGCGACGAAATCCTCTACAAGCGATCGGGATGCTAGCCCCTTCTGTGTTCTGAAAACTGTTCTGAACTAATCCTGACTATCTAGTAATTTTTCGTATTTCGGAGAGAGGAGGCTAGATACTATATCGCCGTTCTAGGGTTTAGGGTTTTGTTTTTCTTTAATCAGATAAAGGACGGCTGCCAAGAAAAGGTTAACATAACCTTTTATAGCTGCCAATATCAAAACCCTAAACGTCATCTAATGACAGTTTAATCTCGTCCGTCTATTCCTATAATCATCCAACGTTTGGATGAGTAATATTAAGTAATTAATTTCATTTATTCGATTAAATAAAATTAATTACTTATTAACATACCAGAAAATACAATATGAAATCTCATTTCCCTTTTGTATACGTTCAACGAATCTGGACACAATCTAGATTCATTGACTGTGGACATTATGCTCACAAGATCGTCATGGGTGTGACCATGTAGGTTCACTTAACGTTGGCAGTGAATGAAAAAATGTCCACAAAACATAAGCCGCCTCTAGCAAGACATTATTGCTTACCCAAGTTAAGTAAATGCAATAATAACCTAGCATCAGATTTAATATTAGTCCTTTTGTCACACGATATCCTAATTAAGTATAAGGCATGGACCAAGTCATCTTTATAAAACTTAATTAACCATTTACTTGATCACTAGGCAGACTGTTCCAACAAATAATATTAATAACACCTTATTAATACTTATTTGAGCATGGCCATGCATGTTTTCCAGTCTTCCTTATCAAGGGGCCCATGGATATCTCTCTCTAAGAAGAGAGGGACAAATCCCTTTCACTATCTCCAATATTCAAGCCATAACAAGAAAATAAGCCAACCAATAGTCATAATAATCACCTAATTAAAAGTGATGTTTGACTATGTCAAAACATATTTTCTCCCCATGCAAGAAACATTAGAAACATCAGCTCAAAGGACACCAAATATAAAACTAAGAAGAAATACTTATAACTTAAACCCATGCAATATTTCTTCTTCACTTTGGGTCATGTCCAATACAATATTCTCAATATGTATTTATAAATGGATTTTATATCTCATATTCATGATGAGTAAAACTTAACCATCAATCAACTTCACACTAGTTTACAAGATGTAATAAACTAGGGATAAATAAGAAAAGTATTTTATTAGCTATAAGGGTTTTACTATCAAGTCACATACTTGATGACTAAGAGCATAAAATACAATTCAAATATACATGCTTCATAAATCATAAATGTGAGTCAATTGGTCTTAGAGTATATACTAACAGATGTTTGAGGTTTAGGCACCACATTCCTTGAAGAAGGTAGATTGGTTTTAGAGAAACCAAACCCCTTTCTTTAATTTTCAATCTTGGTTGCCAAATGATACATGTCTTCATAAGGAGTGTAAGGTTACAATTCTAGTTGATTAGTGATTTCCCTATTGAGGCCACATAGAAATCTAGCAATTGAAGCATTTTTGTGTTCCTCCAAGCTCAATCTCAAAGTGCATAGTTCCATTTCTTGCCTATACTCTTAAGCACTTTTGTTGCTGCTTAAGAGTCATCAACTTGTAATGAAGCTCTCTATAATAATGCGGAAGTACAAATCTCTCTTTCATGCATACCTTCAATGCCCAAGTTTCTGCCGGTTGTCTTCCATTTCTCAACCTTTGAGTGACAACGCTTTCGCACCAATGGACTGCATAACCTGAGGATTCGGCTATGACTTGCTTCACCTTAACAATGTCACTATAGTTCCTTACCATGAATAAGTTCTTCACTTGTCATTCCCAATCAAGGAATACATTTGGATCACTACTTCCTCGAAGCTTAGCACCTTCCACTTGATTTTATCTAGAGCCTTATCCCTTTGTTGATTACCATAGTAGCCACCGTGGTATGCTTTGCCAACATTAGAATCCTTTTCAAAATCGTCAAATAAATTATCCTCACGCCATGCTTCATGTCTTGGAACCGCTTCATGGTCTATAATATCCTCTTCCACCTTGTCCTCCCCTTTTTCCACCTCTAGCTTGTGGTCTTCCTTGAAATCCACCTTCATGAAATTGATAAGGGTTGTGAACTGACTTGTTATGGTATTCTTGAGTAGATATATTATCATAAGATCGTTGGTGATAAGGTGAATTATCTCCTCCAAAATTTTCTCCAACAATGGTATGACCCGGGATAGGCATGAGAACATGGAAAGCTTCCAAGTATCGGTTAAAAAGTCGAGGGCTAGGAAGGTAGAAGAGGAAATGCAAATAATTAAGCTATGAAGAGTTTGAAGCTATAAAGGACAGACCTACCATTTTACCCCACTATTGCCGGTAGGGTACCATCAATCTTACCATCCCCTATAGGGTTCTGGTCCAAAGTTGTTTTGAAAGTCCAACCTACAGCCGATGATAGGGTCTCGGGAAGTTGAAGCCAATGATGGATTTTAGCTCCTTTGGCCCATTGTTTTTATTGTTAAATGTATTTAGACTTGTAATGAAGTGGCCTAAGTGCCCATCAACTTATTTTAAATTAAGATTAGCCATTAGGGTTGGGAGTTAATGATTTTGAAACCCTATATATGTATTATTTCAACCATTTTGAACAACTTGAAGTTGAATGAAACAGGGAGAGTTGAACCTAGGGTTCTTGGAGAGTTTCTTCTACTTCTATTGTAAATTAGAAAAATTCTTTCCATTGTATAATCTAGTCAATCAATTCTTGAATTCAATTCAAGAGTTCTTTGTCTAACTCCAAATCCTATTTCTTCCTTGAGTTGCCAACTTCCTAGTTTGATTGGGAGAATTTAGATCCTCCTTGATAGTTTAGGGAATAGGTGAGGCTTCTATAAGTCCTTTTGATTCTCCCTCAAATATAAGGAGGTTTATTTGTTCTTTCTTAGTTTATTTAATTGCAATTTATTCTTTTTTCATCATTATCTCCAAAAACAAGAATCATGAAGACCTCTAGAAGAGAGTTTGGTCTTGGGAGGCAAATGATCTTCAAGAAAGGCAAGGGTGGATAATACTGTTTGGTATTAGAGAAAAGCTCTCTTTGAGGTGAAGATTTATGTGTTTTGAATGTTAGTTTTCATTTATATAAAATCCAATTGATAGAAATTGAAAAAGGCATGTAATATGAAAATTTTCGGATAGAAAATTAGATGTGAAAAGATTGAAATAAAAATCATATCAAATGAGATTTAAATTGCGTGAATCTATCTAGTAGATTCCTTATCGAGTTGTGGTTCTTTAGAAAGAAATTTGACCTGATTTAGATGTGATTTGTTGGGTGAATGGAACGCAAATTTGCAAACTGCTCAGAAATCGCCACTTTTGAGAACATGTGGATTAAACTGTCTATATCTTGCGTTATACTCTCCCAAATTGAACGAAATTGGTCCCTACATCATCTTCGATTTTTTCATCTTTATAAATCAGTTTGGCTTGTTGGAGCTACCATCACTGAGTTATTGCGATTTTTGTCATGGACTGTCTTGCTGCCCTATTTTCTGGAAATTTTTCATAGTACTCATAAAACTTTGAATTGAGCTTTCAACTGTCTTTGTTTTGAATTTGCAACTTCTTTGTATATATTTCTAAGTGTCTTTCTGATCTCTTTGTGGGAATTGGACTTATTCTGTTACTCATATCTTGAATTTGGTTTTTAGAACTCCTTGCACTCTACGTGTTTGACAAAATGCCCTTTGACATTGTTTCTTATCTATTGAGAATGGCTAGCTTGATTTTCTTTGGGATTTTCTTATAACTTGGACGTTTTAGAAATCACTAAGTAACTCTAGTGGGTGAGGGATATCAAGAGGCAAGAGGGTGAGATTATTTTTCACAAAAGCCACAGAGAGTGAGTGATAAACACAAGTGTTGAGAGAACGTCTTCAAGAGTGTATACACTAAAAGAGTGGTGAGGTACATTATTTCTTCTTCTAACATTTGTTTTGCAGGTTTAAAATGTTTTAAAATGTATGGAGTAGGAAGAAATTATGGGGGATTTGAAGAATACAATGTTAATTGTAATTATGGTGGCTATAGCTATAGGAGAAATACTTATGAAGGTAGTAAGCATGTTGAGAAACAAAATCTGCGGCCTCTTAGTTATAATCAATTGAAGTTACCTTTTTTGCTTGGAGTATTTGATCCGGAAGGATACCTAGATTGGGGAGGAAGAGTTAAAGCCTTGTTCTATGCCTATGGAATAATTGAAGAAGACAAGGTTCAACTAATTACAGAGTCCGTTACTTCGTCGGTCCTAGCTTGGTGGAAATATACTCGTGAACATAAGTTTATATATAGGAGCACACCAATCATATTTTGGGAATCGTTGAAGCGTGATTCAGGGGATAAATTTTGGATTCCTGACTATTAAGAAGTAAAAACACCCGCTGGTGAATTTTATGATCCTTTGTGCAAGAAAAGTGACTATGTTTATATAGAGGAAAAATATGAAGGGGAATCCAATGGGAGAAGGTGCCATGAGATGCTAAAAGGGGATCAAAACAAGAAAGCATCAAGTGTTGAAGAATCTTCGAGAGACATTAATCTTCCACAAGCTGTAATAAAAATTAAAGGAAGTGTGGAAGTGCATGTTGAAGAAGAAATGTCTAAAGAGTGCATGAGCTTTGAAGAAGAGGAGAGCATTGATTTTGAAAGAAAAGATAGAGTGGAAGAAAAGGAGAGATTAGTTGAAAATTCTAGTTTCTTTGATTCCATATCTTCTTTAGGTAAGAAGTGTGAAAGAGATGAGGGCTCTTAAAAGGAAGAGAATGATCTTGACGGAAAAGAGAGAACAAAAGAAATGAGTGAAGAAAAACAAGAGAATTCAAAAGAAGAGTTGAGTGTATCTGAAAAGAGTGAGGAAATAAATTTCTTTGCTAAAAAAACTAACTCTTCTCTTGTTAGTGAATTTCTTTTTCGTGCAGAATTTTGGAGAACCAAGCAAGAATCAAGAAGGAAGACTTGGCTACAACTCCATAAAAATAATAAACTTCTTTCCTTCTAATTCTTACTTGTGCTTTGAGATTTATTTGAAGGAAACTAAATTGCTCTCACTTGTCTTCCTAGAAAATGGAGATCATCTCATTTGTTTTAATTCACTTGGAATGTCACTTGGAAACAAATGCTTTCTTAAGCTTAATCAGACATGTTCTATCTTCTATTCTTGTTACTTCTATTATTATTACTGTGAGGCAAATAGGTCGCTCTTCGGTGATGTCATAGAACAAAGGGATCATTCCTTAATTGTTAATGTGCCATATCAAGTTAACAATCTAGATGGAACTTATCTCTTAGTGGCTCAAGACCTGTTTTATGCTACTCTTGTTTCTATTTCACAGGATATTGATCCATGCAATAATTGTGATTCTTTAGGGGCTGCTAATCATTATACCTTTGGTTTTCTTCAAAACAATTCTTATGTGTTTGGTGGTTCCTTGTTTTCTTTACTTGGTGATATTGTGTTAAGTTTCAAGAGGAAGTAGTTGAACATTTTCAATATGTGTTGACTTCTTTTGATACGTATGTGAAGAATTGTGTTGAGCAAATTCTTGTGGACGGTCCTTTATTTGTTGTGAAGGGATTACTTGAGCATTTTTTATATGGGCTTAAATTTTTCCTTGTGGAGATATCATTTAAAACTTTATTAGAAAGGGCTTTTGGTTTCAACTTCTTTCTTGTGCATTATGAGGAGTTTTTGTTGTCAAAGGAGTTTGAGAACCAAATGGGTTCTTTTTTAAAAACGAATGGCACTAACATTTGTGAGTTTATGGAATCTAGTAAAGTTTCTTTTGTGCTAGGAATAGAAGACAAGAGAAATGGTAGTGGAAAAAGAGTGCTTCTAAGCCAAGCGAACTCTTTTATAAGCTTTCTTACAAACTCATTTCCTTCATACCTTGAATTTAATTTTAGGGAGTTGAAGTTATTCTTAAATGCTTATGCTTTCCATGAGATCATAGTAGGAGCTTTATGTACTATATTTCGAACTTTTGATCTTTTCCTTGTTGATGTTCACTTATCTGATTGTTTATCTTTTCATGACTCTCTTTGGAATCAATTGTTGATTACATATGCTATACTTGAACAATATTGTTTTGATCTTAAGTGTTGGCACGATATTCTTGATATTATTTCTTTGGTTGTTGATTCATTTTCTTCCTGGACATCTATGTGGGGAACGATTCCTAGTTACATTCTTGAGCCGTTTGTTAGAAATTTTCTTGTTAAGAAAATTGAAGGCTATTTGTGTTCTTTGATTAGAGATTTCCTTAATAAGTCTATTAAGAGAAACTTTGAAAGATGTTCTTATATGATACCCTACTTTGAAACTTTTGTGATTGCCTTAATGGAATTGATCCTTCAAAAAAACCATTTCTTGAATATGAAGGGTCAACCTGGAAATCCTTGTAATGATCATAAGATCATAATTGGATTGAAATTTTTGAATGCTTTCTTGATTGAAAATATCCTTGGTTTTAAATTCTACCATTTGCATTTCAAGGAGTCTATGTTTTTTGTTAATTTGTGAAAACAAGAAGAAAGATGGTTATGGAGTACCTAAAGTTTGTCATGGAGTTTTCTGAAACCCATCTTGAGGAAAGATTTGTCAATTACTTTTGAAGACTTTTGTTGAGAAACATCTTTGTTATCTTAAAAATTTGATTCAAATTCTTTTGAAAGATGTTTTTCTAGATGGATTGTTAGTTCCAAACAAGAACTCATTTGTTATTTCTATGAAACATGAATCTAGTGGTACCTTGTTCTATCACTTACCTTTTAAAGAGTTCTTGAAGAAATTTATATGTGAAGAGGAATTTGGAAAGTCTTGGCATTTTAAAAGAAAAAATAATCTTATACTTTCTTTGATAAATTCTTGGATTTCATGTCAAAGTCCTCATGGGAGAAAGGTCTTGCGAATTTGGTCTTGGATAACTCAATTACTTTCAATTTGATGCTTGGCCTTTATGTGGATAACATTCTTGAACTTTCTTTTGGTTTTGTGAATCCTTGTGAATTGAAAAGTACATGGAATTTTAAGAAGAATTTTGATTGGATGAGGTTTCATTATGCTATTATCCATGAATATCCCTTAAAAGACTTGGAAAATGAAAGTTTTAACTCCCTTGTTCCTTTTAAAGAGATGGAGAGTTATATTATGGGAATTCATGGATGGATTTTAGGATTTGAAAAGGACTAAAGTTTTCAATTTCGTTATCCATTCAAGGATTGTGGTTTTAAAACATGCTTCAAAATATTCCTAACAAGTGTGTTCTTTAGAAGTTGTTTCTTAAACCTCTTTTCTCAAATTCTTGAAGAAGCTTTCATTGTTTTGAATTTTGAAACTTTCTCTAACTTCTTGTTCTTAACTTTTCAATTCGTTTAAGACCTAAGTTTCTACTATCATACTCTATTTAAAGAAGTTTTGAGAATTGATATTATTGTATGGATGCATCTACAAGATTTTCTTGTTCATCCTTGCGCGTTTTACCTCCTATTCTCGTTATAGTTCTTATTCTTGCTATGGGGTAGTTAAGTTTCTCTTTTGTGATGTCATGGGACAAATAAATCATTCTCTATTCCTTAATGTGCTCCATCAAGTTATTAATCTTGATAGAACTTGTCTCCTAGTGGTTTAAGACTTCTTTCATGATACTCTTGTTTTTATTGCACACGATGTTAAGCCATGGAATATTTGTGATTCCTTAGAGAATACTGACCATTGCACCTTGTTTTCCTTATTTCGTGATAAGTGTGTTAAGTTTCAAGGGGAAGTAGTTGAACATTTGAGATATGTGTTGACTTCTCTTGATCCTTAGGTGATAGGTTTTGATGAGCTTAATCTTGTGGAAAAATCTTTGTTGTTCGTGAACGGTTTAATTATAAAATCTTGTCAAAGGCCTAAATTTCTCCTTGTGGAGATGTCATTTAAAACGTTATTTGAAAGGGCTTTTGGTTTCGAATGCTTTCTTGAGCACTATAAGGAGTTCTTGTTGTCGAAGGATTTTGAAAAAAACATGGGTTCTTATTTTAAAATGAGTGACACTAATATGTTTGTTAGTTTCTTGAATCTAATGTGGATTCTTTTGTGCTAATAATAGAAGACCAAAGAAAGAGTGGTGGAAAAGCAGTGCTTCTGAACTAAGCGGACTTTCAATAAGCTTCTTACAAACTCATCTCCTTCATACCTTGAATTTTATTTTAAGAGATGGAGTTATTCTTAAATGCTTATACTTCCCATGAGATCATAGTAGGAGCTTTATGTACTATCTTTCAAACTTTTGATCTATGGCTTGTTGATGTTCACTTGTCTAACTGTTTGGTTTTTCATGACTTTTGATCTATACCTTGTTGGCATGATATTCTTGACATTATTTCTTTCGTTGTTGACTCGATTCCTTCTTGGACACCTATGTAGGGCATAATTCCTAGTTACTTTCTTGATCCATTTGTTTGAAATTTTCTTGTTAAAAGAGTTGAAGGGTACTTGTTTTCTTTGATTGAGGATCTTCGTGATGGTCTATAAGAAGAATTGTTTAAAGATGTTCTTATATGATGCTCTTCTTTTAAACTTTTGTGATTTCCTTAATGGAATTGCTCCTTTCAAAAACCATTTCTTCAATGTGAAGGTTCAACTTGAAAATCCTTATGATTACCATAAGTTCCTAACTGGATTGGGATATTTGAAAGCTTTCTTGATTGAAAATATTCTTTGTTTTCAATTCTACCATTTGCATTTCAGGGGGTCTATGTTTCTGTTAATTTGTGAAAACATGAAGAAAGATGGTTTTAGAGTACTTAAAGTTTTTCATGGAGTTTTTGTGAAAACCATCTTGAGAAAAGATTTTGTGCTTTTGTAGAATTTTGTTGAGGAACATCTTTGTTATTTTAAAACTCTCATTGAAATTCTTTGTAAAGATTTTTTCTAGACGGATTATTATTTCCAAACAAGAACTCATTTGTTATTTTTATGAAGCATGAACTTAGTGGTACCTTATTATTTCACTTACCTTACAAAGAGTTCTTGAAGAAATTTTTATTTGAAGAGAAATTTTTGAAAGTCTTGTGATTTTGAAAGTGATCAATCTTATACATTCTTCGATGAATTCTTATCAAAATCTTAATGGAAGAAAGGTCTTCAAATTTAATCTTGGATAACTTATCTATTTTCAAATTGATTCTTGGTCTTTATATGGATAGTATCCTTAAACTTTCTTTTGGTTTTGTTAAACCTTATAAGTTGAAGAGTTCATGGAATTTTAAGAATTTTTATTTGATGAGGTTTCATTTTGTTGTTATCCATGAATCTCTCTTAAAAGACTTGGAAAATAAAAGTTTGAACTCCCATGTTCCTTTTAAAGAGATGAAGAGTTATATTATAGGAATTCATGGGTGAGTTTTTAGGATTTGAAAAGGTTGAAAGTTTCCAATTTCGTTATCCATTTAAAGATTGTGGTTTTTAAGGCTTGGTGTGAAACATTCTTAAGAATTGTGTTCTTTAGAAGTTGTTTCTTAAACCTCTTTTCTCAAATTCTTCAAGAAACTTTCAATGTTCTGAATTTTGAAACTTTATCTAGCTTCTTGTCCTTAACTCTTCAATCCTTTCAAGACCTAAGTTTCTACTATCACATTCGATTCTGAAGTTTTGAGAATTCATGTTATTGAGTGGATGCATCTATATGATTTCCTTATTCATCTTTGTGCCTATCTCGAAAGAAATCATGTAAAACTATTGTGACCTAAACTTCAAGATTTCCTTCATTTTAATTATGTTCTTATTGAAAGAGGTCTTGTCACGTCTCAGTGGGATATTGTGTTTATTCTATGGATAATTTGTCCTTGAACTTCTTTATCTATACCACTTTTGTATTTCATAAAACCTTTTAAGGAAGAGTTGCAAAACTAGTTTTCCTTGTGATCATTTTCTGTACTTGTCAAGTTCTTCTTGAAATTGATCATAGTATTCCTTCTTTGGTGAATACCATTTGTAATGTTGTCAACCTCTTATGGTTATATGAAGGTATGGATTTGAGGACGAATCCTTTTAAAGAAGAGGCGGATGGTATAACTCGGGATAAGCATGAGAACATTGAGAGCTTCCAAGGATCGGTTACAAGGTCGAGTACAAGGAAGATAGAAGAGGAAATGCAAATAAACAAGCTTGGAAGAGTATAAAGCTATAAAAAGACCCAACCTACCACTACCCTACTGTCGCTGGTAGGGTAACATCTACCCTTCCGTCACTGGCAGGATTCTGGTCCAAGAATATTTTGGTAGTTTGACCTATCATCGACTATAGGCCGAGGCCTACCGTAACCGTTAGGTTTCGAGAAGGTGAAGATCTTGAAGGATTTTAACTCTATTGACCGATCATTTTGATTGATAAAGTCATTTAGACTTGGAATTAAGTGGCCTAAGTGGCCATCAACTTATTTTAATCAAGATTAGCTATTAGGGTTGTTAATGAGTTGGTACCCTATATATATGTAATACTGTATCCACTTTGAAGGGGGAATATTAAAATGAAATAGAGAGAATGTTGAACCTAGGGTTCATGGGGAGTTTCTTCCACTTTAATTTAAATCAGCAAAATTCTTTCCATTGCATAATCTAGTCAATCAATTCTTGAATTCAGTTTAAGAGTTCCTTGTCTAATTCCAAATCCTAATTCTTCCTTGAGGTGCCAACTTCAATAGTTTATGTTGCTTGGGATTTAGGTCCTTCTTTTGAGTTTAGAGAATAGATAAAACTTCCATAAGTCTTGTTGATTCTCCCTCAAATATAAGGAGGTTATTTGTTTTCTTTTCGTAGTTATTTTACTTGCAACATGTTCTTTGTTCTTCGAACATTCTCCAAAATAAGCATTCAAGGTGACGTCTAGAAGAGAGTTGGTCTTGAGAGCAAGTGGTCCTCAAGAAAGTCCAAGGAGGATCATACCACTTTTGCATTTCATGGACCTATTAAGGAAGAGTTGCAATGCTTGTTTTCCTTGTGTTCTAGGCGATCATTTGCTTTTACTTGCCAAGTTCTTCTTGAAATTGTTCATAGTATTCCTTCTTTGGTTAATATCATTTCTACTGTTGCACGTCTTTTACGGTTATTTGAAGGTATGGATTTAAGGACGAATCCTTTCAAAGGAGAAGTAGATGGTATGACCCGGGATAGGCATGAGAAGATGGAGAGCTTCTAAGGATCGGCTACGAGGTCGTGGGTAAGGAAGGTAGTAGAGGAAATGCAAAGGATCAAGCTAGGAAGATTTTGAAGCTGTAAAGGACAGACCTACCATTCTACCCTATCGTCGCCGGTAGGGTACCGTTTATCCTACTATCCCTGGTAGGGTTCCGGTCCAAAGTTGTTTTTAGAGTCCGACCTACCGCCGATGGTAGGTCGAGGCCTACCGTCGGTGGTAGGTTTCAATAAGCTGAAGCCAATGATGGATTTTAACTCCATAGGTGATGTTTTTTATTATTCAATGTATTTAGACTTGTAATTAAGTGACCTAAGTGGCGTAAGTGCCCATCAACTTATTTTATTCAAGATTAGCCATTAGGGTTGGGAGTTAATGATTTGGAACCCTGTATATATGTAATAATGCAAACATTTTGAACAAGTTGAATATTGAATGAAGTAGAGAGAGAGTTGAACCTAGGGTTCTTGGGGAGTTTCTTCCACTTCTATTGTAACTTAGGAAACTTCTTCCCATTGTATAATCTAGTCAATCAATTTTTTATTTCAATTCAAGAGTTCCTTGTCTAATTCCAAATCCTATTTCTTCCTTGAGCTGCCAACTTCCTAGTTGATGTGGCTTGCGAATTTATGTCGTTCTTGAGAGTTTGGGGAATAGTTGAAGCTTCCATAAGTCTTGTTGATTCTCTCTCAAATAAAGGAGGTTTATTTGTTCTTTCTTAGTTTATTTAACTACAATTTGTTCTTTGTTCCTTATTATCTCCCAAAAAAAAAAAAAAAAAAGAATCATGAAGACCTCTAGAAGAGAGTTTGGCCATGGGAGGCAAATGATCTTGAAGAAACGCACGAGTAGATCATACCAAACTCTTTGCTTCATTGTGGCACTACTCCTGCCCCTCTTAAGTTCGTCCACATCCCTAGCAACACTTTGGAATTATCTTACCCATCCTTCAATAGATTGTTGCATAGACCTTAAAGTCTCATTGAGATTCATTCTTGTAGGATCACTTGTTCCTCCTTGATGAGATTGATTCGGCAATTGGCCTTCAGTAGACATTATAAAGCCTGCACATTAAACAAATAAAACAAACTAAGCACCTCTCAATCAATCCTTAGGTGTTTATACTTTTGATGATAACTCAAGTCACTCGTGTATAACTCTCTTAATTGGCTTTTTATCAATATAAGCTTAATCTTTTGCCTTTTTCGAACAATCAACACTCAAATCTCTATGATATCCTTCAATATCTTAGATAACTCAAACCAAGAGCAACAATCCCAAGCAAGTAAATCAATCAATGCACTTAGTTAAGTGTTCAATGAGGCAAAATATCAAACACTTGATAATTTCAGGAATGTAATCTATAGAATTGAGCCCAAAAAAAGGATTGATCATAAACAAAAGACTAGAAACACACAAGGAAACAACTAGAAATAAAAAATAAAGCAAGTCAAAACAATTAGACCAAACAAAGAACAAACAGTACTAAGAAAATTTTTTCCCAGAGAATAGGGGATGATAATAAGCTTTTACTAAAATGCCGATATTTCTCTATGAATCCAAATCAGATGAACAAATTCAATAGGATTCCCCACTCAATGAGGATGAATTTAAGCACAAATTTCATTCGAATTGAATGTGTAAAACATAAGATATGCCCACATTAATCCACACTTTTTCTGCAAGCACCAATCCAAAATAAATTTCACTAATCTCTCCAATCGACCAATCAATTGATCTACAAATTGAGTAAAACTTATTTCAGTTGAATTCTAACTGAAAGGAGAACATCTCCATCAAAAAACATCAAGCAATTTCGCAATTAATCAGTCAAATTTTCAATTGATTTTTGGAACTATTTTTGTGTACTTTGTTTTTGCATTATCTTCATGGGAATTTATAGATCGTCAAGTACTTCTTCCTTTCCTTTTGAATTTTAGAGAAATTCAAACACTTAGAACATAAATTGACCTTCAATTAGAGGTTGCTCTAATACCACTTTGATGTGGATGCACTTTTGATTGTAGTTTGGATTCTACTCCTTTCCAAGGATCACCTCCTTTTCTTGAAGAACCTCTATTGAGGATTTTAAATTTGGAATGTGAATAAGAAACCTATGAGGATATAGGTTTCATAAACCTAACATTGACAGGCTAAAGATCTTTCCTATATTGATAATTAGAACCTTAAGGAAACAATGGCCTCAAAACCCTAATTACACAATTAGAGGACCCAAAATCAATTGATTCAACGAAAGAAAACTTTATGAATCAACTAATGCAAGGAATTTGAATGATCAATTGGTTCCATAGAGTCTACAATCTAAGGAAATAATTTTTCAAAACACTAAGAACATTAATCCTTAGCAAGCTAGTCTAGGAAGGTAGAGAAACCTAGAAGAAATTGGAGAATCTCTCTCAGATTTCAACAAATTCTTCAATGTTGTTTAAAATTAAGTTATAATGGAATATTTCTAGACCAAAGCCTAACCCTAGCTAACCTATAGCTTAATGACTCAAAATGCCCATCAAGCCCTTGATTAAAAACTAAAAAGACAAGCCAAATAACAAAAACTCCTCAAATAGATCGTATTAACCAAGTCTCAGCCGAACCCTATCGGCGATGGTAGGGGGATCCTACCATCGGCGGTAGGTGTGTGAATTTCAAAGACTCTACCAGTAGAAGCGTACCGACAAGGGTAGGGGTAGGGCTACCATCGGCAGTAGGGTGCCCTTCTCTAACGCTTAGCCAATTTTCTCCCTCAAGTTGCTTCGTTGAATGATCCTTGCTTATTGAACATATTGAAAACAACTTAGAAGCCTCTCCTTGATCTCCAAACTCTTCAAACTTGTTCTTCAAAGCTTTCTCTATGTAAGCTACCATGCCATTATCCTCATTTCTATTGGAAGCCTTGAGTTTCTTCATCCGAGCTCTAGTTGTTGCTCCAATCTTCAACTTCATGGATGCTTGACACTTCTGATCTACATCACGAAGATGTAGCTTTGGTCTGTTGGTCACTAGGTGACCTATCATCGGTGTTGGGTCAGACCATTTTCTTATTTCATGAGGCCCGATTTGTTTAACCCATTATTTAATGGATTTAATTTAAAATGACTTTGGGTTCAATTTAATTAGGGGGTCGGCTGATGTAGGTCTTACATTTATTTTGCTTTGTTTAAAATGCATTTCGATAGTATTTAAATAATGTTGAATCCGTCCATATTCAGATAGCCCAACTAGGATGATCTAATTTCCACGACCCAGAAGACCTCTTTTATTAATTTAATTTAAATAACTAAGATTAAAAATATTTATTTTACTTTAGTCCTTGATTAAATACATAAATTAAAATTTATTGTCTACAAATGCTTCCACTTCAAGACTTGAATTCTAATTTCCACGACCCAGAAGACCTCTTTTATTAATTTAATTTAAATAACTAAGATTAAAAATATTTATTTTACTTTAGTCCTTGATTAAATACATAAATTAAAATTTATTGTCTACAAATGCTTCCACTTCAAGACTTGAATAAAACTTATAGGACTAAAACATTGAAGATAAGGCTTGAAGTACTTAAATGCAATTTTTTTTTATCAAATTGTCAACATCCTCCATATGGCTTTTTTTTAAGCAATCTAATTCGTATACAATAAAATTTGAATTTATTTGTTTAATCGTGGACTAAAGTGAAATAAATATTTTGTCCTGATTATTTAACTTAAATTAACAAAGTGGTCTTTCGGGCCGTGGAAATTAATTCATCCAAATTTGGCTATCTAAATTGGGCCGGATTTGCAATTATTTAAATAATATCGAAATTCATCTTAAACAAAGACCAATAAATGAAAGACCTATGCCATTAGGCCCCCGAATAAATTGAGCCCTAATTCACTTTAAATTAAATCCATTAAGTGATGGGTTAAACCCATTGGACCTTACAAAATAGGGAAATAAGCATACCCAACACTGTGATGGGTCGCTTAGTGGCCAAGCATCCCAAAGCTCCATATCTGCCTATAAATAAGGGTATTCCGAAAGGTTGAGAGATTATTCAGAAGATAATCAAGCTCGATACAAGTGAAAAGGTCTCTCTAGAAGCTTTTCCCAAAACCTCTCCAACGAAAGTCTTCCTATAAGTACAAGCATTCCCTCATAGTGTTCCTCGCCTTCTTCCTCACAAAGATCAAAGCAAGGTCCAATGGCTTACGATCCATCATTCAACCCCAAAGTCCGTTTAATTTGAGAAGAAGCTTCTATGCCCTCAAGTCAATACCTTGCTGAAGAGAAAAATCGTAGGATTCTCCTAAAAACTAGGAATTCCCCAAAGATTTTGTAACTAATACCATATCATAAATCAAATAAGTTTGTTTGTTATTTATCTTTTGTTCGATTTTAAGACTTAAGATTTTGCTACAAAAAATTTTTGGCACGCTTGGTGGGACATTTTTTGCCTCCCGTCTCTTCTCTTTAAACCTCAAGTCAATCAAACCTCAAGCATCAAGTACCAATATGTCTCCCAAGAAGGAGGACTTAAAGTCAATTCGTTGCAAGGCTGCTGCTGCTAAGGGGACTGGCACTGCTTCCGCCATAGGTCCAAGTGCTAGGGTTATAACGAGAAGCAAAGTAAGGGCTCCTTCTCTGAAGAAGTCCAAAATATACAAGCTACTCCAAAGGCATCATCCTTTAAAAAGAAAGATGATGAATCCTTAAGTACCAGCTTTGATAACAAAGGTTATTATGAAAATCCAATATATGAATCTTCGGTGGCCGAAGTTTCAACCGCTTCATCATTATTGCCAATTATGGTGACTGGAAAACTTAGTGAAGAACAACTAGAAAATCTCATAAGGCTGGTTGAAGGATTAGCAAATTTACCCAAGAGTAAGAGTATTCTATCACTCAACTGAGGAATCGTTTGGAGAAAAAATGGTGAGACAAGTCAAGCTCTACTCAAGAATCCAGAGGTTTAGAAGAAGTGGTCAATTCCGAGAAGGACCATAATATCCAAGTGTTCACTGATGGTTTCATCCCCTTGGACCAATTGAAATATTTCATCAATAATGCCATCAAGGACAAATATGAAGACGGTACCAAGTAAATTAATACTTATTCTAAGCGATACTCCCAAAGAATCGACAACAAGAGAGTGCCTTCTTGTTATCAACCTCCAAAGTTTCAACAATTTCATGTGAAAGGAAACCCCAAGTAACATACAACTCACTTTGTCGAAACTTTCAACTGTGCTAGTACCTATGGAGATCTTCTGGTTAAACAATTCGTGTGATAAGCCTGGATCCATAAATAGTTGGGGACAACTCAAACAAAAGTTTCTAAATCGTTTCTATAGTACCCGTTAAATTGTTAGAATGGTATAACTGACTAATTTCCACCAATGAAAGGGAGAACCTATGATCGATTACATTAACAGGTGGAGAAATTTAATATTAAACTGCAGAGATCTTCTAAGTGAATTATTTGCTAAAGAGATGTTATCCAAGGCATGCATTGGGGACTTCAATACATCCTCAAAGGAATCATGCCAAGAACATTTGAAGAACTAGCAAATCGTGCACATGATATAGAGTTTAGTATAACTGCCAATGGAGGAAACGTACTTGTGTAGGATTTGAACAAAGGAAAAGAGAAGCAAGACTTCAAGACTCCAAGTGTGAGACAAAAGAGGCAATGCCCACAAATTCTAGTCTAATCAAAGTATCTACCAAGGTTTCCCAGAAAGTACCAAGAAGATCGATCCTCGTCAGGAGCGAAGGAAAAAGATCATGGAAGAAATGAAGAACAAAGAATATCGCTTCTTTGTTTCTGACGGCTCTTCAATGTTTGATGAACTTATAGCTACTAATGCTATAGAATTTCAAGTTTCAAAACCACCAAGCAAGATCGAATGCAAAGATGATCCAAACTACTACAAGTATCATCGCCTAATTGGTCATCCTATCGAGAAGTGTTTTGTGTTGGCAATGCAGCTAACACACAAAGGATGTGTCCTTTTTGAAGAACATAAAGTGGCTGCTCATGTAACCTCTATAACCACTGCCTCTATCCAATCAACTTCCTTAAAGGAAATAGTTTGAGAAGTAAAGTTTGGAGAATTTGAGGATGTGATGGTTGCGGTTGATGTGTTCATTATCAACATGAATGAATGCCAAGTGCATGTTGAAGTACCCACAACAAATGAAGATGTTATCTCAACTGACGATGATGGTTAGACCCTTATGAGCTACAAATGAAATCTCATAAGACCTATTGAATCAAGAACTATGTTGACAAGGAGAAAATTCATCAAAAGAAATGTGCTAAAGTCGAGTAGTCAAGGGATCAAGCACTTTCCGACATTATCATAATGTGTCCAAAAAGAACCTCATGCCCCATTATTTTAGGAGGTTTTTTACTTAAAAGTGATAGGTCTTGAGATGCAAAAGTGACTGTGCAATTGTTACAAGGACCGGTCACAAGGGTAATTGCTAGAAAGATAGAGGAAGAACATAAAGGGAGGGTGGCTTTGTTTAAGAAAATGATTCATGATCTTGCTTAGCATGCGTTAGAAAGGTAGAAGACCCTAGAGGCTCCAAAACACTTCTATTGTCCATGGTGCAATTGAAAGAACAAGAAGAAACATGTGTGGAAGAGTTAGAAGCCTCAAATATCAAGAGGGGGGAATTCTGGAACCTACCGTAGGCAGTAGGGTTACACCTACTATCCACGGTAGGGTTCTGGCCATAGAGGAAAAATTAAAGCGTGACCTAGAGTAAACAGTAGGTGCCCCTACAGTCCACAGTGAGGTTCTGGACCAAGGGAAAATTGAGAGCATGTCCTACCATCCACGGTAGGACAGAACTTACAATAGATGAAAGGTGTCTGCTGGGTGAAGAACTGAAGATTTTTAAGCGTTTTGAAAGTTCATTTTGGTTTGTTAACTCCTTTGACTTGTAAATTAAGTGTCCTAAGTTTCCATCTACTTCTTTTAAGTTAGATTAATAGCTAGGGTTGAATTTTAATCATTTAAATATCTATATATACTTCTTTTGTATCCATTTGAAGGCAATGGATGAAATATAAGGATGTTTGAGAGAAAACCTAGGGTTTGATGGCTTCTTGTTCTTCCTTGTAAACTAGTGAGTTCTAATTGTGAAATCAAGGCAAGGTATTCCTGAATTTCTATTCAAGAGTTCTTATTCTTCCCCTATATTCTTACATTTCCTTGATGGATTAGTGTTGCTTGGAGTTAGGTTTTTCCTTGACAGTGCAGAATAGAGAAGGCTCCTAATAGTCCTTGTTGATTCTCTTTCAAGATAGGAAGGTTTTTTTTCCCTTAGTTAAGTCTTGCAATTTTTTCCTCTTACTTTACCAATTTCTCATTATAAAGCTCCATAGTTCCTCTTGAAGAGAGAAGTATCTTAAGAAGGAATTGAACTTCCTTCAATCTTGAGGGAGTTCATACCATGTGGTATCTAATAAAATCTTTCTATGAGGTGAAAATTTATGTGCTTCATTGGCGAATTTTTTAATACCCAAAAGCCAATTGATACAGATTGAAAAAGGGAAAGAAATATGGAAAATTTTCATTCAAAAAAGTGTTGTGTAATGATTGATTTGAGAAATATAGCAAACGAACTATGAATTGAATGAAACTTGTCTTGTTTGAATGCTTACCTAATTGTGGACCTTATGCAACAAATTTGAGATGATTTGGTTTAGAAATCCTTGAGTTATGGTTAGATTTGTACAACTTGTTTCCATGCTCTATTTTGATAAATTTTTTTCTAGTACTCTTAATGTCTTTGAATTCGAATGCCAATTGTCTTTGTTTGGAATTATGACATTCTCTCTGAAAACATTACTAAGTGCTTTTCTCATCTTTGTGGGCAATTAAACTTATTATTGGCTCTTACTCATTGATTTGTTCTTTGAACTCTATGCACTCTAGATGTCTGAGAAAATTCCTCTTAATCTTGTCTTCTCATCTATTTGGGAATCCCTTGCTGGAACTACTTTTTAGATTTGGTAGTATCTTGGAAGTCCCAGAAACCACTAAAAACTCCTGAGGGAGAGAAATAGCAAAAGGCAAGAGAGTGAGATTATTGTTACGAAACCCATTGAGAGTGAGTGACAAACACGAGGGTTGAGCGAAGTAAACATTGAGTGATAGACTTAGGGAGAGGGGAGGTCCTTGTTTTTCTTTACTTGTTTTCTATTTTGTTGGTGATTACTACTTGTCAATTCTATGATCTCTTGTGAGGAAGAACAAAACTGAATCAATAATGAGGGACCTATTGATCCAATTATGCCAAGAAGTTGTCGGTACCTTAAGATCCTTCATTATTAAATGGGCAACACAGAGAAATATTGTATCTCTATTTGCCCGGATGGACAGGCAAGAGTCCACATTGGGCCAAAGAAAGGAATTAAACTGTTGGAATCCGTAGGCAAAAACAAAATAAAATAAAACTACGGAAATCCACCAACAGGATCTGCACATACTAGAAAAACCGATTGGACAAAAATTACCTAAATATTTTGATTGTTCGTTGTGGAGGGCTGCTTTGTATGCTTCTCCCTCTACTGGTATCCACGCGACGAACTCCTCTGCAACCGATCGAGATGCTAGCCCCTTCTGTTTCTAAAAACTGTTCAGAACTGATCCTGACTGTCTGGTAATTAGTCGTATTTCGAAGAGAGAAGGCTAGATACTATATCGCCTTTCTAGGGTTTAGGGTTTTGTTTTTCTTTAATCAGATAAAGGACGGCCACAAAGAAAAGGTTAACATAACCTTTTATAGCTGTCAATATCAAAACCCTATCTGTCATCTAATGACAGTTTAATCTCGTCCGTCTATTCCCATAATCATCCAACGGTTGGATGAGCAATATTAAGTAATTAATTTCATTTATTCGATTAAATAAAATTAATTACTTATTAATTTAACAGAAAATACAATATGGAATCTGATTCCCCTTTTGTATACGTTCAACGAATCTGGATACAATCTAGATTCATTGAACGTGAACATTATGCTCACAAGATCGTCATGGGTGTGACCATGTAGGTTCACTTAACGTTGGCAGTGAATGAAAAATGTCCTAGACATTTATTCACAAAACATAAGCGACCTCTAGCCAGACATTATGCTTACCCAAGTTATGTAATAATAACCTAGCATCAGATATTTGGTCCTTTTGTCACACGATATCCTAATTAAGTATAAGGCATGGATCAAGTCATCCTTATAAAACTTAATTAACCATTTACTTGATCACCAGGCAGACTGTTCCAACAAATAATATTAATAACACCTTATTAATACTTATTTGAGCATGACCATGCATATTTTCCAGTCTTCCTTATCAAGGGGCCCATGGATATCTCTCTCTAAAAAGAGAGGGACAAATCCCTTTCACTATCTCCAATATTCAAGCCATGACGAGAAAATAAGCCAACCAATAGTCATAATGGTCACCTAATTAAAAGTGATGTTTGGCTATGTCAAAACATATTTTCTCCCCATGCAAGAAACATTAGAAACATTAGGTCAAAGGACACCAAATATAAAACTGAGAAGAAATACTTATAACTTAAACCCATGCAATATTTCTTCTTCACTTTAGGTCATGTCCAATACAATATTCTCAATATGTATTTATGAATTGATTTTATATTTCACATTCATGATCAGTAAAACTTGACCATTAATCAACTTCACACTAGTTTACAAGATGTAATAAACTAGGAACGAATAAGAATAATATTTTATTGGCTATAAGAGTTTTACTATCAAGTCACATATTTGATGACCAAGAGCATAAATACAAATCAAAAAATACATGCTTCATAAATCATAAATGTGAGTCAATTGGTCCTAGGGCATATACTAACATAAACAACCTTGATAATCTTACCCGAAGAAGAATGATGAGAGAAGGTGACAATTTTTTCGGCATACCAATTATGGAGTTAGGGATGATCTAACCCAAACTTTTCAAGAGAGCTTCGAACCTTTAGGAGCCCAAGATGGGGGAGGATTCGGAGCTAGAGGGGAAGGAATGAATGAAATGGGGATTGGTATGGGATTTGAGAAGGAGTTTGTGATGAAACCTAGGGATCAAGAAAGGTACCATGGGGGTCAAGAAAGATATGAGAAGGAGTTAGATAGGGAAGAAGAGAGGCATTATGAAGAGAGGGAATTTGGCAAAATCGAACTGAAGATTCCTTCATTTTGAGGTAAAAGTGGAATAGAGGCCTATCTTGAGTGGGAAAAGGAGCCCACAGCTTATTTTAGTGAAAAAATTTGCCGAGAGCTACCTTGAACTATGCCACCTATGATAAGGAATTGTACACCTTGGTCAAGACTTTGAAGCAATGGAAGCATTACTAGTGGACAAAGGAGTTTGTCATCTTAACTAACCATGAATCCTTGAAGTAGATTAAAGGTCAACGAAAGCTTAACAAGAGATACAATAGGTGGATGGATTTCATAGAAACCTTTCCTTATGGCCTCCATGACAAAGGAAAGCATGGTGGCAGATGCTCTTTTGAGGAGGCATACTGTTTTCACTTTCTTACATTCTGGCTTGCTTGGTTTTAAAATGCTTAAAGAATTGTATGCTAGTTATGATGACTTTAGAGGTGTGTTTTATTTGTGCTTGATTACTCCTTGTGGTAAGTTTGACGTGAAAGATGGATTTCTTTTTAGAGAAGGAAAACTTTGCATTCCTTGTAGTTCCATTAGAAATTTGCTAGTTCAAGAAGCTCATAGAGGTGGTTATATAGGGCAATTTAGCAGAGGTAAAACTTATGATATCTTACATGAGCTTTTCTTTTGGCCTAAGATGAAAAGGGATGTTGAAAAGCTTATGGGTAATTGCTTAGATTGTAGGCATGCTAAGTCTTCTTCCTTAACTTATGGCTTGTACACACCTTTGCCAATTCCCAGTACTCCCTGGGAGGATATTTCAATGGATTTCATCTTAGAGCTTCCTATGACTTCTTCCAGAAAAGGATTGTATACTTGTGGTGGTGGACAGACTCTAAAAAATGTCTCATTTCATTGCTTGTAGCGAAATAGACGATGCATCTCATATTGCTAGCTTGTTCTTTAGAGAGATTGGGAGGTTATATGGCATGCCTAGGACTGTACTGTCGAACCATGACACGAAGTTCGTTGGTCATTTTTGGAAAGGATTATGGAAGAAACTTGGAACTAACTCACTTTAATCCACTTCTTATCATCCTCAAATGGATGTTCAAGCTGACGTTGTTAATAGGACATCTTCTTAGAGCTATTCTTAAGAAGCATGTAAGTAAGTGGGAAGAATGTTAGACATTCACTTAATTTGCTTATAATAAAGCTTGTCATTCTACTACTACTTTTTCTCCATTTGAAGTTGTCTATGGTTTTAATTCATTAACCCCTTTGGATTTTATTTCCTTTCCAATTGATCATCAATTGAGTTTAGATGGTAAGAGCGAATTTGTTAAGCCCATCCATGTCAATGTCCGTGAGCATATTGAAAAGAAGAATGAAATGATGGCTTCCAAGAAGAATAAAGGACGCAAAAAGGTTACCCACGAGCTCGAAGATTGGGTTTAGGTGCTTCTAAGGAAGGAAAATTTTCCCAATCTCCGAAAGGGAAAACATTATTCTAAGAATAATGGTCCATTCCATATTCTTGAAAAGATCAACAGCAACGCCTGCAAGATCGATCTTCCCGATGAGTAAAATGTTAGCGCCATGCTGATTGTTTTTTACTTATATTTGTTTCATGTAGATATGTATTCGAGGATGAATTCTTTCCAAGGAGGGCAAATGATATGACTCGGGATGCACAAAAGACTGCGGAATTGTTACAAGGACCGGTCACAAATGCATGGCTAGAAATATAGAGGAGAACACAAAGAGATGGCAGCTTAATCGAGAAGTTGATTCAAGATCTTGCTTGGCATATGTTGAAAAGGCAAGAAGAAGATCCTAGAGGCTCCAAAATATTTCTATGCAATTGAAAGAACCAAAAGAAACAAGTGTGGAACAGTTAGAAGCCTCAAACATCAAGAGTGATGGAATTTTGGAACCTACTGTAGATGGTTGGATTACACCTACTGTCCATGGTAGGGTTCTGGCTAAAGATGAAAAATTACATCGAGACCTATCATCCAAGGTAGGTTTCCCTACAATCCATGGTGGTATTCTGGACCAAGGAAAAGTTGACAGCATGACCTACTGTTCACAGTAGAACGGGACCAACCATCAAAAATAAGTCTCAGCTGGGAGAAGAACTGATGGTTTTTAAGCATTTTAACCCTTCATTTTTGTTCCTTAACTCCTTTGACATGTAAATTAAGTGGTCTAAGTGCCCATCTACTTCTTTTATGTTAGATTAACAGCTACAGTTGGATGTTAATCATTTAAAGATCTATATATACTTCTTTTGCAGCCATTTGAATGCAATGAATGAAATCTATAAAAGTTTGAGAGAAAACCTACGTTCTATGGTTTCTTGTTCTTCCTTGTAAACTAGTGAGTTCTAATTGTAAAATTAAGGCAAGATATTCTTGTATTTCCATTCAAGAGTTCTTGTTCTTCCCCTAAATTCCTATATTTCCTTGAGGTACTAACTTCTTAACTAGCGTTGCTTTGAATTAGGTCCTTTTTTGTGAGTGCAGAATAGGTGAGGCTCCTAATAATCCTTGTTTATTCTTTTTCAAGATGGGAAGGTTTTGATTTTGTTTTCCTTAGTTAATTCTTACAATTTTTTCCACACAGTTTTCCAAGTTCCAGTTATAAAGCTCCATAGTCCTTCTTGAAGAGAGAAGTATCTTGGGAAGGAATCAGACTTCATTCAAGCTTGGAGGAGTTCATACCAAAAGGTTTTGTTGAAAAAGATGTGGCCCCATGCTATACCATTCGTGGTTGTTTGGAAGGAGGAAGGGACGAAGAAAAGGACGTAGATTATGCTCAAATCAGTTTTGGTAATGACGATTTACTTCCTGCCGCAACTCCTCATAATGGTCCACTATTTGTGGCAGGATATGTGAAAGAACAAAGAGAAAATAGGGACTTGTTAGATGGTGGATCTGTAGTAATATCATACCCTTGTGGATATTGAAAGAGTTGGGAATTCCTACTGAGAACTTGTCTCAAAGCTGTCTGATGATCTAAAGATTCAACAAACGTAGACAATGGGCACTTGGAACTTTGCGATTCATCCTGATGATGGATGATATGAATACAAGTGCTCCTTTACATATGATAGATGCTAAGACTGCCTACACCATTCTTTTGGAAAGGCCTTGTCTTCAGGAGAATTGTGCTATTCCATTTACCCTCCATCAATGTTTCAAGTATTTTTGGAATGGAGTTGTGAAGAAAGTGGCTGTCGACAATAAGCCCTTCACAGAAGTTGATGCTCACATTGCTAATGCAAAGTATTACATTAGAAAGAAAATGAAGCCATCCAATATTTTTTCATCAACAGAAGGAGAAGTTCAACAAGTTTTCTCCTCAAAGAATCCTTTAAGTAGGAAAAGGTTGGCGATCAAATCAACAACCCAAGATGAGAAGTTACTCCTTGAAGATCTAGAGAAGCAATAGGATCTCACTATGCCCCTTGCCAAAGCTTAGCCTATGAAAGGCCTTAGACACTCCTTTAAAAGGATTTGTTCGGCCTACAGAAGTTACAGCGGTTGAGGGTAGTAAGACTGTTAAAATGCTAAATATTTCTTCAATGGATTTTGATAAGCTTCCAACTTCACGTACTAGTGATGGATTCGATCCCAATGCCTACAGACTTCTTGCTAAGGCAGGATCAAATTAAAAAGTCAAAATTTGTGGAACTTTCCCCAAGAAGCCTGTAAAGAAAATTGATACACTAATGGATTTGGGTACAAGTGTGCATCTCCCATATGTCTGAAGATCAAAACGACGACTTCCAAATACATCACTATAGAAGATGAACTTAACTTGAAACTTAAATTAAACAATTAAGTGAAGGGATGCACTTGAGTTTCTGTTTTTTACCGCTTGGAATCAAAAGAAAAGCCTTCCCGCATATTTGTCTTTACACGACTAGGGGGCAATGCTTTATCAAAAAGAAAGATGCTAGAGAAGCATTCTCATGGGGCAGATATTTGGTTAAGGCGCCATCCCAAATACAGGTCAGAGTGAACTGCAATAAAGATTTAAAAGCTAAGATTCATACGAAGGTACATGTCGAACCTCAACCTGATGAGGATTGCAACATCGTAGGATTATCCTACCAAATCTCAACCTTAGAAAATACCATGTTTCCTACCCATAGGCAAAGAGATGCATTAACTAGAGAAGTTTCAACGTTTGTTGAAAATGGATACATTTGTAATGTGAGGAACTGGGACATCCACCTGCATAATGTGGAAATAAGAAGGGGAGTATTCCGAAGAATCATCATCTTTATGAGATACAACCCTTTGAATGATGAAGAATATGATAGAACTTAAAATGACATAGTTGTGGCTGCACATCGCATCAATACGTAGAAGAAGGAGCTTTTGAAGAAGATGCTAAAGATGCTCCAACAGAACTTGAAGAGGGTATAAAATCCACTGTGGATGAATTGAAGGAAGTCAATCTTGGCATGATTGAAGATCCTCGTACTTTCTACATAAGTGCTCTTCTCTGTTCTACAGAACAAGAAGCTTATGTCAATCTCTAGAAAGAATACACAGACACCTTTGCATACATGTACAAAGAAATGCCTTGAGACCAAAAGATAGCCGTCCACTAATTAGCTATGAAAAGTGGGGCGCGGCCAATAAAACAAACTCAAAGGAGTTTTCGACCTGAGTTGCTTCCATTAATTAAGGGAAAACTCAACAAATTAATTGAAAATGAATTTGTCTTTGAAGTCAAATATCCTACATGGATTGCAAACATTGTTCCTGTGAAAAAGAAGAACAGCAAAATTCCATATGTGAACTTCAGAGATTTAAAAAACGCATGTCCGAAGGATTATTTTCAACTTCCTATCCTGAATCTAATTATTGATGCTACCACTGGGCATGAAGCCTTGTCTTTTATGGATGGTTCATCTGGTTATAATCAAATAAAGATGACACTGCAAGATGAAGAGCTAGCTGCATTCCGCACACCTAAAGGGATTTAGTGCTACAAAGTGATGCCCTTCGAACTAAAAAATATGGGCGCAATATATCAAAGGGATATGCAAAAAATCTTTGATTACAGGTACACAAAGTAGTGGAATGCTATGTTGATGATCTTGTCATCAAGTGACAAAAACATAGAAATCACATCAAGGACTTGAAGATCACTTTTAAGCAGCTTCGTAAACATCAATTGGAGATGAATCTCTTGAAGTGCGCCTTTGGTGTTACCTCTGGAAAGTTTCTCAGCTTTGTTGTTCATCAAAGAGGAATTGAAATTGATCAATCGAAGATTGATACAACCTTCAAGATGCCTTAGCCTCGAAACATTCATGAGCTCAGAAGTTTGTAAGGAAAGTTAGTCTCAAATCTTCCTGGACGATGCCAACCATTTAGCCATTGAGGAAGGACATACATTTCGAATGCTTTCAAAAACATCAAATCGTATCTTATGAAACTGCCAATGCTTACTGCGCTGCTTTAAGGAAAATCTCTAGTTTTGTGTATTGCTGCTCACAACATTCTGTGGGTGCATTACTTGCCAAAGAAAATGAGAACGGGAAGGAACATGCCTAGTATTATTTCAGCCGGACAATGACGCCTAATGAGTTGAATTATTTGCCAATAGAGAAACTTTGTCTAGCCTTGATATTTGTTATTTAGAAACTGAGGCACTATTTTCAAGTGCGCACAGACATATCATCTCCTAAGGCAAATCCTACCAAACATGTATTGTCCAAGCCTATATTGTCTGATTGGCTAGTGAGATGGTGCTTGCATATTCGACAATTTGAAATTGCTTATGTGCCCTAGAAAGATGTTAAAGGAGAAGTGTTGGCAGACTTCTTGGTTGATCATCCTATACCGACTGAATAGGAGTTGAATGATGAGTTACCTAGTGAAGATGTCTTGGTGATAGAAGACCTTCTTCCGTGAAAATATTCTTTGATAGTGCATCACATCGTGAAGGCGCTAGAGCTAGAGTAGTATTTCTTACTCTTGAAGGTGATATACTATTGTATGTTTTCACTCTAAGTGAACAATATTCTAACAACATGGCCGAGTATCAAGCTTTTACACTTGCGTTGGAATTGGCTGTTGACATAAAGCAGTTGCAGCTTGAAGTATATGGAGATTCGAAACTGGTTGTCAACCAATTACATGATGTACACAAAGCTAAGAAGCTTGAGTTACTCCCATACTTTAAATATGCAAGGTGTCTCAGGAGATAGTGAAGCGTTCTTACAATATTGCATATTTTGAGAAATGGAAATAGGAAACTTAGTGCACTTGCTAAACTTGGTTCAAACTTGAGTGTCACGGATTAACACACGGAAATTCCATTGCGTCAAAAATGGGTTGTTCCACCCATGTTGTAAGATGAAAAAGATGAAAAATGTGAAATCTATTTTGTTTCAGTCTTCAAGGTTGATAAGGAGGATTGGTGTTAGCTATTCCTCAATTATCTGAACGGAGGAAAGCTGCCAGATGTTTTACAAAGAAGAACTAATGTTTGATGTGGAGCTGGTTGTTTCATATATTATAAGACATATTATTTCAACGATTTTTTGAAGGCATTTTCCTAAGATGTCTTGGTGAAAAAGAAAGTGATGAAGCAATGGACGAAGCTCATTCTGGCATTAGTAGAGATCAAGCTGGTCTAAAGCTTCACTTTCACAAAAAGGATTTGTATAACTGGTCGATGATGGTGAAAGATTGCATGACTGTACGCAAAGATATCAAGCTTCTCAATTCCATGCGACTACATACATCAACCTCCCAAGCCTGTGCATCTAACTATAGCTTTATATCCTTTTGATGCATGAGGTCTTGATACTATTAGGCCTTTGTGGAAATCATCTATTGGGAATCTGTACATCTGAGCTTCTATGGATTACTTTTCCAAATGGGGTAGAAGTCATAGCATTCAAGGAAACGAAGAAAGGGAATATTGTGGACTTTATTCGAACAAACATTATCTACCGCTATGGAGTTCTAAGATGCATAACAACTGATAATGAGAAGCCATTCTGCAACAGTCTGATGAACAAATTGTATTTGATGGTTGGTGTCAAATAACATAATTCCTTCATGTATTATTCTCCTGCAAATGGACTTAGTGAGGCGTTTAACGAAACCTTATTTACACTCTTACAAAAGGTCATGGATAAATCTAAAAGAGAGTGGCACATTTGGAATGGAGAAGCGTTGTGGGCTTATAGAACCATTTATCGCATGCCAATCCAAGTCTCTCCATATGCTCTCGTCTATGGTATTAAAGCATTACTTCCATTGGAGAGACAAATTCCTTCTTTGAGGATTGATATTAAAGAAGGCTTGACAAAGTAAGAAAAGGCTCGCTTGGGACTTGAAGAGTTAGAAGCAATTGATGAGAAAAGGTTGAAGGCACAACAACGTTAGGAAAGCTATCAAGCACGTATCTCTAAGTCTTTCAACAAAAAGGTTCACATTTTACTCCTTCCAAGTTGGAGATCTAGTGCTTTCCTTGAAGAGGCCATTCGTCGCTAGACACAATACTAAAAAGCTCACATCAAAGTGGTATGGCCCCTATGTTGTCCAGGAGGTCTACTCAAATGAATTGTACGAGATAGTTGCTGAAGATGATCTAAGGATTGGTCCAATGAACGACAAGTATTTGAAGCGATACTACACATGAATTGGATTCTTCTTAGTTGCACAAGCAAAAACTGCAAACTTATTCCACCAACTGTAAAGTTGGAAAGAAAAGGATTCTTCATGACTGCACGAGAATAAACTCGAAAGTCACTCTTCACCTACATATATATAAATTGTGTGAAGGCAGCCACCAAAATTGTAGCATGTGGATAAACTGCTAAAACACTCTGAGAAGTACTAGGTGGTAAAAATATATACTCTTAGCCTGCACGAGTTAACAATGTGAACGACTAAAAATCTCTTTCCCAAAACTTTAAACTACATTTCACTTTATTCTTAAATTTTTTAATGTACGTAGGTAGCTTAGAAAAAATAAAATAAAATCTAAGTTCAGTCATAACTTTCAGCATACAAACATGTTTTTTGCTTGGTTCACACAATTGTGACTAAATCATTATAAGTAAGCAATTCATGTGAACAAAGCAAAAGAAAAGATGAGGACAAAGGAAGAAATGCAAGAAGCAAGAATGAATTTTATTCATAAGTAGGAGTGACAAAGTTGAAAATAAATTTGACAAAGTACATGAAAAGGAAATGCTAATGCACATGAAGGAAAAAGATTAAAATATTCTAAGTTCTGTCACAAAACTAACAATTGCCCTTTCACATCCCGGACTTTGATCTCATTATCTTCGCCTAATATAGGAGTGCTCTCAAGTTTAACATGTTCTCTTTCAATAATGGCATAGGTGTGCTCTTCTTTCGCATGTTACGCTTCTAATTCCTCAAGTGTGGGTAGGAATAACGCTATTTTATTCTATAAAATGGAAGACCTTGGGATTCCCCTAATTTCGATTACTACTTCAATTAATTGAAATTTATAGAAAAATGATGTTGCATTACGAATTGGGTCATCATACTCATAATTGGGCAGTCCCTATCTCTAGGCGAAAGCCGCTTTCTTCATTATAACTCTTAGAGGAGAATTTCTTCTCTCCATAACAAGTTTTGAACACAATAAACGTAGGTGATAATGGACCTAGAAATGTTTCATCCTTCATCTTAATTCAAGAACTGTTCAAGAATTTCCATCTTTGACCAAGAGTGCTTCCTCTGCAAAATTTAGCTTGCGCAATGTTTTGTAAGATACTAATATTCCATGTATTGGAATTAATTTGGAGGAAAAGATTCTTGATTCTGATGATTCGACCATCTTAATTGACACTCATACATGCCTGCTCTTTTGCCCCTTTTTTTTTTGGAATTCTTACATTTTTTTTCTTTTGCATGCATGTAATTTATGCGTTCTTTGAACTTTGAACTTTGATTTCCAAAGATTTTATCCCATGAGTACCTTCATACACATAATTTGATTTCTTTTTTGCATTCTCACTATTATTTATTTTAGACCAACCCCAGTGCCCTTTATGGATTTAAAGTCCTACTCCGGCCAAGATGTGCTCATCTGCCACAATTCCAGCGACCCACTGAAGGTGGCAACAATTTTGACGGTTTACAAGACAGTTTCTTAAAGATATGTGGGCCCTTTGGAAAACAACCACCACTCATCTCATGAAGAATTGGTCAACACTTGTAAACATCAAATGTCTGCGATTTCGAAAGATGTGATCCTCCTCAACTGAACTCATCATTCTCCAACCTGCTTTGACAAACTTCCTTTATTTAGCCGTAGAAGGATCAGTGGCAAGGTTCAATAGAGTTCCATACTTGAGTTTCCCTGCGAGAAACTACATAGAGAGGTATTAGGAGTGCACAGAAAACGTGTTGAGTCGATGTGAACAATTGAAATCCTTATTACTTGATCATAATGCTTGTGATTGACCGACCATCTCTTGAATGATCTAATACTTGGTTTTGAGACCTAGTGGAGATAAAATGAGTAGGAACTAAGAAATAAGGACATCTAGTTAAATTGACAAAAAATTGTAGCAATTTCTAGGCATAGTTAATGTGAATAATTAATTTATGGAAATTATGAAAACTCGAAATTCGACAGAGTGTAATGCATTCATAGCTAACTAATCTACAAATAATATATTAGTTTATTATTTAAAGATAGAGTCTTTGAGCCGAGAGTCTGGGATTATTTTTAATTAAGGGAAATCCGTCGTTATTTGTGAGAATAAAATCGGTTTAGTGAGAAAAGGTGAATCGTTGCATTAGTATAATAGAAGCATTAGTCCTAGTTAACTTTCACCTACTTGTGACTTCATAAATTGTAAGTTTAAAGGAATCACAACATCAAGATTTATCGGTTTAGAATAGATAGAACAAAATTAGTGGTAGTTAAGTGTATGGCCTTGTGGGATCAACCTTGATATATTACAATTGAACTAGTACACTTGCTAAGTTCGTTTTTGTGAATCAAGAAGGAAAAATATATTACTATAGCACGAAGTTGAAAATATATTACTTGAAAATGGCTAATGGTCCTCTAGTTATTTATCCACCAAAAAAGAAGATTAAGTCTCATGAGTTCGCAGGAATTTCTTCAGATTACTCCTCTAGGATGCAAAAATCGAATGAGAAGGAGAGACTAATTGTGATTCCACCAAAGAGATGTCCAAGATCTACTTCTATAAGTAATATCATCGTACCTGATAAGTCTTCAGGTGCTACAGAATTTCTGTTTGAGGTTTTGGAGTTCCTCTCTACCATTCTTCTAGCTTTGATTTATCTACTATACAAAGCTGAGAAGAATATTGAATACAACATAAATCACTTTTAAGCATGGGGTTATTGGCAGAAGCTATGAAGATGAGTTAGCTTCTTTGATGTTAAATGAAATCATGGGGCGTGTTAAATCAGATCCAGGAGATGCGCATGTAATGGAGATTAACGTTTGTCTTTGAGATTTGGTTAGGGGAGTTTTTAGGATATTGGCTTCTGCTTCAATTCCATCTCGCAAGTAAGCTTTATGGAATTCGTTTGTAATCTATATTGTATTAGCTAAACTGTAGTAATAGTTTGGTCCATCTCCCAGTCAACGTCAGTTTCTTTACACTTCTTCTAAGGCCTGGAAGCTTAAAAGCGAAGCTCTTGATGGGTTTGTTAGTGGTTTTAGCGACTAATTAAAAGAATCCCTAACCTCGGTTTAGTAAATAGCATGTCTCCCTCCAACACTCTCTTGTTTTTACTGAACCTTGCCCCAAGATAAGTTTATAGATATGAGGAACGTAAAAGGAAGTATTGCGAAATTCTACCAGAGCTGTGATGAAGTTAGGGCTTAAATTAAAATTGAAGAAGGTTTGGGATATTCAATTTTTGCATATTCATTTGGATATACAACTCGTAAAGTATTATACCTTTTCCTTCTCTAAAATAAAAAATCTATTCGTGCTTTAAGCTATTTTAAATTAAAAAATTGAGCATTTTTTAATCTAATAATTAATTATAGTTAAAATGTAATAATTTCATTTCAGTTAGAGTTTAATTGATATTATTTTCAAATATAATTACTTAATCAAGTTTATTTACTTACAAAAATTTGAGTTTGTTCTTCTTTTTTCATATGGTGATTCGGTTATAAGATGAAAAGTAAATCTCAAAATAAATTTTTGCAATGAGTTCAGGGTTCAAATACATATACCTTTAATATGCATGACACAAGAACATGCACACACACATATATGCACACTCTTAATACACATATACAAGTTCAACTTATTCGACTCAAGTGAACATGAAAATTTTTAATGGATTTTTCTTTCTAAACATTAAAATTGTATATTCTTCAAATAAATTTATGCCATATACATTAGCTAATTTCTTGGAATAAAAGCTTTGATTATTTCCTATAGCAATAGTATTCTTGACAACATACTATAAAGTATAGAGAAAGAAAGTCGATTACCTTCTTTAAAGTTCCATCAAATCATAGAGTGTGTGAGTTCTTATCCAGGAGATGGCCGTGTACTGGAGATCATCGTCGTCTTCATGATTTGGTTAGGAGAGTTCTCCCTGGTATTTTCCTCTACTTCAAGTCCATCTTCCACTTTAGGTTTATGGAAGCGACTGTTAATTTATAAAAAAATTGGCGAAAGTTTGGTGATGGGATGATCCAATCACCAGTCATCCTCAGTTCCCTACACTTCTCCTAAGGTTGGTAGGATTAAAAAAAGAATTCTGAACAAGTTATTTAGGTGTTTTAGTGACTAGCTAAAATAAGCTTTAACCATGCTTTAGGAAATTTCTAATCCCCCTCCTCCACCACTCTCGTTGTTATCTCAAGTTTTGTCTAATGATAGGTTTTAGAGAGACTAGGAACTTGAAAATTAGTATTCCAACGATCGACCTGAACTACGATGAAGTTAGGGATTACTTTGGAATAAAAGAGGGCTTGATGTACTCAGTTCTGAAGTTGGAATTCTAATACACAAATCGTGACGGGAGGAAGTCTATTGTTGTACCCTTGAAAAGAGGATTAAAGTAAGCACGATGGCACTATCATTCTGAAGCTAGACCAACCGTATTCTTTCACTCTACTTTCTCTCAGGAGAAATATAGCAGGGAGATTGCCTCATAGTTTGGGATTGAGTGCAGATATTTGAACTTTGATTGGGGACTCCTATTTCAAAAAGAAGAGGTTGAAGATGCCAAGGTAAAAAATGTTTTCTGTGAAGCTTCGGACTGTTTGTAGGACGAGCGGAATCCCTATATTGTATTTTGTTGGGACATTTGTTTCCAAAACTTTCATTTTGTCTCATAACTTGTAAATTAATTTGGTACTCTTTCTTTTCCTAAAATAAAATTCATTTTGGGTTTGTTAATATTTCTTCCACATATTCACACAATAAAGAACCCACAAGGATATCTGAAATAGCTCGTAATGCCCAAACCTTTTACCTCATTGTCCAAAACACTTGCAATTTCCTTGTTATGCCTCTTTTCACGACTAGATTTCCACAATTAATGTTGCCTAGGAAAATTCTCAAGCATTTTTGTTTTATAAATGTCTTAACTACATGGCCTCTACATTTGTTCGACTTATGCCTACTCTTTTGCCTCTCTAATTCGTAGCCCATGGCACTAAAATCTTGGTGCTTTTGGGGATCCGTATTCACAGAAATACAAGCTTCGAGGAATTCTATTATTAGAAGCCCTTCTGGTGTATAAGTAAATTAACTTCCAGTTTTGCCAGTACATGCACAAAGAAAAGAAGGTGAAAGGCAATCACCATTAAAACTTGGACAACATTCATCATCCACAATTTGTGCAAGTTAAACATGGATGTAGTAACTTTGATATAAAAAAAATAAAAAAAAAGAGTTTTCTTGAATCTAAACAAAATTTTGCAGTTGCTCCCTCCCAGTTTCATCAAGTAATGAGATTCTCACTTTCTTAGTTCCATTTGTTATATTATTAGATTGATAGACTGTCCTTCTCTTATCATGACCTACAACTGCAAGGTTGAGTGAATTTCAAGACTCAAAGTGGTTTGTAACCTTTCTGTTAATATTTTTCTATACATTCCAATTTGAAGAGGTTCCTTATTGTAAATAATGGTACGATCAAGGAAATCACTAGGAGATTTATTCATTAGAGATCTATTAGCAGAATTAGCTCCCAACTCAAACAATCACATAATCTTTCCTTAAAATAACACTTCATGACCTGATACATTCATTCTAAGAGAATTTAGATATTCCACTAAATTTTGAATTTAAAAATTAGGTTTTCCATTCGTATGATTATACATTAAACAAATATTCACCTAGCCACATCTGAATTAAGCTAATTTAAAAGTATTTTGTAAGTTAGTGCCATGGTTGCTTGATAAACCGACAAGTTGGTTATGCTCATCTGCGCCGATGTTTCAAAAAGACGAAGCAAGAAGGGGAAGATTATCAAGAGGTTGTTTTCTTGTTGGCTTAGTCATATTTTCATCATTCTGAATCTCATGGGCTTTTTGCGCAAGTAATTTGCAAAAACTTATTTTTTCTTTGGGAAAAAATAGCCTCGGAGATCCTTTCAGTATTTATATTTATATTAAGAGCCTTTTTTTATTAACATTTTTATAGGAAATGAGAATGTATTTAGATAGATTTTGATTTTAAAACTTTGTTTGTTGAATTTCATAAAATGTAAATTATTCTTGAGATGGAAATCTCAAAATAGAATTTGAGATATGGAATGCTATTTACTCAGAAAAGGCATTGTTTGATGTGTTGTATTTTGTTGAAGATGCAAAACATTAGATGAACAAGAAGATTGATTCTTTCTCCCTCTATGATAAAAAGAGGCTTCATTGCCTGGCAATTGCTTTGGCTCTTTTGTCTTTCTTGTCACGCCAA
The DNA here is from genome assembly GCA_028651295.1 of Catharanthus roseus. NCBI lineage: Eukaryota > Viridiplantae > Streptophyta > Magnoliopsida > Gentianales > Apocynaceae > Catharanthus > Catharanthus roseus. The sequence goes on from JAPQWS010000102.1 coordinate 1,268,910, forward strand.
TAACAACTTTCTCAGAAACTGAGAAAATACTTTAAAAGGATGGTTATGATCGTCGAAGTCCATATAAGTTCTTTAAAAGCTTTTACCTTCCTTTTGGTGAAAAATGCAAAATCATAATAATGGTGATTTGGTGCCATAACTTGAATTGGATCCTCAATTCAGCTTGCATCATAAAATATTTAATTTATAAATTGCACAAAATTTTCACAGTATGTTGCATCTATATAAACCGCTTCTACATTCTTTAAAACACTTTCTAAGCCTCGGTCTGCATAAAAAAGCACTATATATTTGTTTCAATATTTGCAACCATTTTTATATACCATTTTGTGATTCCACCAAACCACTGTTCAAGATCTACTTCTACAAGTAACATCGTCATGCCTGATAAGTCCTTAGGTGCTAAAAAATTTTGGAGCTCCTCCCTACAACTTCTTTGGCGTAGATTCATCCATTGGAGGAACTGAGGAGAATAATGATTATTATGGGAATTGCTTTTAAGTATGGGCATTATCGGTAGAAGCAATGAAGATGAGTATTTTGCTTCAATTCTATTTTCTAGGTTAGCTTTATGGAATCTATTGGTAATCTAAACTCAATCATTTGTAATTTTACTACGGGTCGGTCTGGTGCCCAGTCATCCTAAGTTTCCTTATACATTTCGTAAGGCCTGGGAGTTGTCTTTTCTTTTTAATAGGAATATAAGGAAACATAGGAGGAATATAAGGTTCTTTAGGAGAAGTATAAGGAAACTTAAGGTGACTGGGACCGGATCGACCCATAACAAAGTTATAATTAATTGAGTTTAGATTATCAATAAATTCCATAAAGCTAATCAAAGTTTCCTCTTACTTCTCCTAAGGCTTGGGAGGTTAAAAGGGATGTTATGAAGGGGTTTGTTAGGTGTTTTAGCGAATAGCTAAAAGAATCCCGAACTCCGCTTCAGCTAATAGCCATTCTCCCTCAACAACTCTCGTTGTTGCCTTTAATTTTGGCTTAAGATAGGTTTAGAGAGATTGGGAATGCGAAAAGCAGTAGTCCGACATTCAACAAGAGCTAAGATGAAGTAGTGCTTAAATTTAAATTATAGAAGGTTTGAGATATTCAAGTCTTGAACTTGCATTTCAATGCACATCTTGTTAATTAATTTGGTATATTTTCCTTCCCTAAATTAAAAAATCAGTTCAGGTGTTTAAGATTTTTCAAATTGAAAATTTGATATTCTTTATAATAATAATTCATTATAGTTACAAGCTAATAATTTTATTTTAGTGAGAGTTTAATTGATATTCTTTTCAAATGTAAATACTTCTGCATGTACTGTTCATGAAAATTTGATTTTGAGATTTATTTTTAGTATGGTGAATTGGTTGGAAGATGAAAAGTAAATTTCAAATTAAAATTTTTCAATGATTTTTGGGTTCAAATTATGCCCATAAAGTGCACGGCACATGAACATGCACATGCACATAATATGCACGCTCATAGTACACACAAATATATATATATATAAGTTCAATTTATTTAACTTAACTACAAATGAAATTTCACAGAGGATTGTTTTATTTTCAAAACCTTTAAAAAATTAATATTCTCAAACACATTCATGGCATATACATTAGCTAACGACTTGGAATGAAATCTTTGATCATTTCCTATAGAAATAGTATTCCTAACAACGGACTATAAAGTATAGTGAAAGAAGATGGCAGGTCAGGCTAATGGTCCTCTAATTACTAGGATAAAAGAATATATTACCAGAACATGATGTTGCAAATACTATACTAGAAAAGGCTAATGATCCTCTATTTATTCATCCACCAAAAAAGAACAGTAAGTCTCGTGAGGCCACTTGTATTTCTTCTAATCACTCCTCTATGATGCAAAAATCAAATGAGAAGAATAAACTAATTTTTATTCAACCGAAGCAAAGTCTACAATCTATTTCTACCAGTATTGTTGTCCTTCCTTATCACTCCTCAGGTTCTACAAAATTACCATTTAAGGTTTTAGAGTTCCACTCTATTGTTCGTTTAGCTAGGATTCATCCACCGAAGGAAGTTGAGGAGAATAATGATTATTGCAAAAATCTCCCTTTCTGTATGGTCATTATGGGAATAAGCAATGTAGATGAGTTACTGTCTTTGACGTTCCATCAAATCATAGAGTGTGTGATTTCGGATGCAAGAGATCTGCATGTATTGGAGATGAATGTTCATCTTCAAGATTTTACAAGGGAAGTTGTAAGAGTATTTGCTTGTACTTCAGTTCTATCATCCAGCTTAGGTTTATGTAAGCCATTGGTAATTGATAACCAATGGCTAATATTTGGTTATGGTTGGTCCAGTCACTAGTCATCCTTAGTCCCCTACTTATATTAGAGTTTGGGGGATTAGAAAAGGTTAGTTGGGTGTTTTAGCGACTGGATAAAACAAACTCTAACTTATGCTTCAATAAATTGCAAGTCTATCTCCTCCATTTCTCTAATAGTTATCTCATGTTTTGTCTAATAATAGGTGTAAATATACTAGGAACTTGGAAAGTAGTATTACAACAATTAGCCTAAACTATGGAGTTAGGGATACTTTTGGATAGAAAGGGGCTTGTGGTGCTGCTTGTTATTTTGGCTATTATTTTGTATCCTAATTTAATCGTTTTCGGTGATTTTAAGGTATAAAGTATGTATTTGAGCCTACTATCTGCCATTTAAGTTGTAGGTGCTTGCCGAATGAAGTACAATGAAGAACGAAAGAAAACAGCTTGAATCGAAGCAAAAACGATAAAAAATGATGCAAAAACGGTGCAGGTAGCAGCCTACCACTCATAATAGGCCACCGTACAGGCCGTGATAGGTTGCTTGGCAAGGAACAATTGGGAGACAGATGCCTTCTGTGCATGGTAGGCTCCCCCTACCGGCTGTGGTAGGTTTTGGACATCACAAGACAACTGGGAACAGAGACCTACTGCGCACGGTAGGTACCAACCTACCGGTGCTGATAGGTCCCAAGAATGGCTATACTTAATTATTTTTCAGAGCTTTTTTTAAGAAGTTTTGATACCTTAGTTCTAGAGTAGCGTAGATAGGTTTTTAGGAGGAGAAATGGGGCGATTTTCTTTGACAAATTTCCCCTAATTCTCACCTCAATTAGGTAGACATTAGATTAGAGAACAAGGATTGAGTGATTACAAGCGGAATTGAAGTTCAAAACAACCGATTTGAGCTTCGTAGGAGCATCTCGAAAAGCGAGTTGGGGCACAGTTTGGGAACGCGATTCGGCTTGAATTTCTATGCCTAAGCATTTCTTTTCCTTCTCTATTAGATTAATTTATATTTAATTTCATTTTCATACAATGAATTGTGAGTAATTAGCTTGTTTGGATTCAAATATTGAACTCTAACTTTTGGAAATTATGAAATTGATATGAATTTTGTGAAATTGAACGTTGCTTCTTATTGAATTGTTTTTGAATTGATTATTTATCTACAATTTGATTATCGTGAACTTGAATTATCGCACGAGTGTTTCGAATTGAGAAAAGAAGAACACTTAAGGGCATTCAATTTAGGGATTAATTGGGGTATTGAATTGGAAAAAGTTAATACACTCTTAGGTAAATAATAACCTGGGTTCAGTGCATTAATAACTTCTAGGAAAAGAAAAAATTCTCGTCTAAAAGCTATAGATAATAGAGTGATTTTTGCCTAGAGATAGGGATTGCCCGATAACGAGTCTGATGACCCAATTCACTAAAGCAACTACAATTTTCATTCATTCCTGTTAATTTAAATAGTAATAAGGTTAGGGGGATCCCGAGATCTAAACTCCCATTTTATATTTGTTTTCCTTTTAATAGTTGATACTTGTGTTTATTATTCTAGTAGCTCACAATCATTTTCACCACCCTGTTAAGGCTAGGCATTGAGTGAACGATTGAGTAATGGAGTCTTCCCATCCTCAAGAATATCGACACTCAGGGTGAACACATTTCTAGAAGTGTGAGGTACACTTACGTTGCACTGTAGCTGTAGGATCCCATACCTGCTTCATTTAAAACGAATACACCAAGTTTTTGGTGCCGTTGCCGGGGACAATGGCAAGTTTAATGAAATATCATTCTTTGGTGATTTAGTCACTTTTATACTTTGTTCCTTTCGTCTTTAGTTTGTTTATTTTTACAAGTTATCGTTGAATTGGACTATCGTCGGCAATTTTCAGTTCTGTTTTCAGTTTCATTAGTTAGGGATATTCGCTCAGTGGAACTAAGCTTGTTTTATTTCTTGTAGGTAGGTTGGTGCTAGTTTATGCCCCAACCAACAAGGTGAGAACTGGTACCGTTTGATCCAGAATCGGAGTGAACGTTGCAGAGTGCCCACTGTGTCGTGCAGTTCGGCACGACAGCAACAAGAGTAGAACTACCATTTAAGAGGGCAGAGGACAGATCATAGATTCTACGGATCGAGAATCCGTTGTTTGATTTGCATCTACCACTACCATTGGCGGAGAGACAATGGTCGACTATGCTCGACTGTCCATCAGTGGGGCACAATCGAGCAGCACGACCAAGATTTAAGGCCAAAAACTTCGAGAGCAAACCGAACAATATACAGATGTTGCAGAACAACATTCAGTTTGACAGTTTTGTAGAATAGGACCCCAATGCACACAACAGGAATTATCTAGAGGTGTGCGGCACATTCAAAATCAACGAGGTGTCAGAAGATTCTATTTCCCTTCACCTTATTCTATTTTTCTTAAGAGGAAAGGCGAAGTCTTGATTGAAGTCACTACCATACGGGTCCATCACATCTTGGGATTTGCTGGCTAAGAAGTCCTTAGGAAGATATTATGAAGTTTCCTCCAGGAAGGACGACGAAGCTGAGAAACGAGATATTATCGTTCCGACAGATTTACCGGGATAGCCTATATGAACTATGGTAGCGATGGAAAGAATTGCTCAGGAAACGTCCTCATCACGGGTTGGATTGGAGGATTTAAATACAGAGTTTCTATAATGGAGTCACTTTTGGGGCAAGGCAGCTAATAAACACTTCAGCTGGACGGTCTACCGATCACAAGACCCCACAGCAAGTTAATGTTCTCATTGAAACAATTGTAATAAACAATTACATATGGGGAGGTTAGAGGACAAAGCCAAAAGCAAGTGGGGTGCACAATGTAGAAGCAATATCAGCTATGGAGGTTAGGCTGATGGCGATGAATAGAAGATGGGGAATATGACCACTAGAAGTTCGAGCACAAGTGCGCAAATGGTCATGTTATATGACATCTGCAATAGGGGGCATCCAAAATCACAAATGCCCGAGTATGGGCAGCTAAGCAGAGTAAGTAGATTATGTTCAAGGGAACCAGCCTAGGAAGAACTGTTACAACAATACTTACAATACGGGATGGAGAAACGATTCCAACTTTTCATGGGGTGGCCAGGGACAGTCGAGGCCACAGAGTCCCCGAGGATTCCAAAATCGAGGCCCTCCTCCACTATTGCTATATGAAGCTGGGCGACAGAACATATACCCACTGACTAAGGAAAATATTAAAGATGTGATAGTGAAGTTTATTGGTGCTACAGATAATGGAATGAGCACCACTGAAGCTTCCAAAGGAATCAGGAAGTCTCAATTAGAAATTTAGAGAAGTAGATTGGGCAGTTGGTGAAGCTGGTCTTAGAAAGGACTCCAAGAGCTCTCTCGAGCAATACAGAGGCGAATACGAGAGAGCATGTAAATGTTGTCTCCGTGAGATGAGTCGAATTACTTATCCCTCGGTCTATTAGTGAACCATCTCTCCAGGGATTGTGAAAGATGTTTCACTAGAAATATTCTTGTTATTGCTTCGACTCATATTCCCTAAAAAGTGGATCCCGCTCTAATAGCTCCGAATAAATTCAATACGTGCACTAAGATACGAAGGGTTCTTATTCCATAACAAGGAAAGTAGTTGAGGAGGAAAAGTCAGCGAAAGAAGAGACAAAGCAGTTATCTTGTGGAAGTGTTAAAGAGGATGAAGGTGAATCTGAAGAAAGTGAGAAGAAAGGGTAGCAGGTGCCCCTAGTAAGAAGAAAGTTCCATTTTCGGAGGCGCTTGTGCAGGACCAGAAACATGAGGAGATGAGGGAGTTTATAAAGATTTTTTCTCCATTATAGTTAAACTTACCTCTTTGTGAATTTTTGTTGCATGTACCTAAGTATGCGAGGCACTTGAAGGACATGATCTTGAAGAAGGACAATCTTCGTGACACCTCTACAAATATATTAGATGAAGAGTGTTTGGCTTTTTTGACAAAAAAATCCATGCTGCCTTAGAAACGTTAAGATGTAGGGAGTTTTTCTTTCCCTATGCTTTTGGTAGCTTGCATGTGGATAGGGCGTTAGCAGACTTAAGCACCAGTATAACTGTGATTTCTTCTTTGTTGTGTGAGCATCTAGGTCTAGGTACCCTAAGGCTTGTGACGATGTTTCTAAATCTGGCAGATAGGAGTGTTAGATATCTGAAAGGGGTAATAGAGGATGTGTTGGTGAAAGTTAAAGATTTGGTTTTCTCGGTAGATGTCATAGTTTTTGACATGGATGAGGAAGTTGAGTTTATTATAATCTTAGGTCGCCTTTCTCTTCGTACTTTGAGGTCACTAATTCATATGAAAAAAAGTAAACTTGTGCTTAGCGGTCAGGGGGAATGAGATAGTGTTTAAGTTTCCTTACTTCTAAGTCCATCGTCTATATTGCAAGACATACTGTGCATGATAAATCATAGTAGTAATGAAGTGTCTGTACTTGTGTAGAGAAAAGTACCAACAAAAGGGAAAGAACGGCCAAAGAAGGCCAATGAAGGAAGACAATCACAGAGTTCATGAAGTAGGTGCTGGTTCGGCAAAGTAAAGAGTTAAAGGCCAAGAAGGACCCGAATGATGGGGAGGTGTTTTTAGCACCTAAATAGGGAGTATTCCTTGTGAAATTTTTATTGTTGTAATATTACTTAATGTATTTGTTTTGTTGTTTAATCGATTGTTTAATCTTTGTGTAAGATATATTAGAGAGTTGATTGGCTATTGCGAATGATTCTAAGTGGAGTTTGAATGACCAGGACTGATAGGTGAAGAAATAGGGCACAAACTCAGAAGAAGAAAAACGACAGTTAGGCAGTACCCTACTACGCACGTTAGGGTAGCCTACCGGCCGCGGTAGGCTACGGGCATTTATCGGCACTTCTGGGCAGAGACCAACTGACGTCGGTATATCCTAGGTGCTGCAGGTTGTTTATCCAAGGGCAAATCGGGTCAACCCGCTTTGGCCAAATGTTTCAGCCTTCAATTGAAATCTCTGCAATTTTCCCTCTTTTCTCCTTTCCAAAATCCCTATGTTCTTTCTCTTTTCGCTCTTCAAAACTTCAATAGCTTCTCTCTTCACTCCTCTCGGTTCTCTCCCTCTCAACTGCTATCTTTCGACGAACCTTCCCGATTTTTTATGGCAATTCTGGTAGAAGCTCCTCCTCCCTTGGGTTGTTTTCTTTCTCTCTCTACTTCTTCTCTTTTATTTCTAACTCCTCTATTCCTTAAAATTCTCTCCACCTTCACCTCACCACCACAAAACTCTACACTACCATATTTTCTTTCTTCCAATTTCTTCTCAGAAGCTTCTAGTTTTTTCCCCTTCTGGAAGTTCTTCTCTTTTCTTATTTTGTTATTTTTCCAAAATTTCTCTTTTCTAGTTCCTTTTTTGTGCAATTTTGAGCAATTAGTAATATTTTATGTGTATTCTTTGTTTTCTAATGAATAAAAATTTCAGGAATTTTGCATTAAAGGGTTTTCTTGCGAGTTTTCTAGCAAACTTTCAACCACTTTCTGGCGACCCCAGCGAGCACAAAACCTGAGACAGAAAAAAAGACGTTGTCGTCAGCAACTTGGTTTGTTTTTTCAAACAATCACCGGCTTTTTCTTTTATTAGTTTAGTTTGTTTTGATTTTTGATTTTGTTGCTAAATGTTAGTTTAGGTTGTGTTTTATTTGTTTAATTTGCCTTGTATTATGGGATTCTCTTTTCTTTGTTTCTGCAGTTTTTGATTACTTATTCACATATAGTACCCACGAGCGACTTAGTTCACTAAAGCACACACAGGCTATGATAGGTTTTATATCTTTGTGTGTTTCTATTGCATTCTTTAGTTCTTCTTGTGTCAGTGCTGTTGTTTCCTCTAGTGTGGGAAGACTGTTGTGTTGTTAGGTTTTCTTTTTGTCACCCTGTTTTGCATCGCTTTTTCTCCCTCATTTTCCTTTCATTTTTCCTTTGATTTTCACTCCCTCGTTTTAAAATGGCCCCTAGAAAAAGCAACCTCTACTTCAAAATCCAAATCAAAGAGGGCTTGGGTAGAGGACCCAACGCCAAACCCTCCTACTCTTAATATTTTACCTTTTCAAGAATGTCTCATGACGGTAGCCCATATATGGGTACCCTAAAGGTATTCGTTGAAAATGGTGGTTGAAAAATCGTTCCATGAGGAGGTCATCGAATATTTTAAATTGGAAAATCTTTTTTGGAGTTTAGGTTGGGTTCTTCTTCTCCGTATTTCGAGATATTAATATTCTGACCTTGTTCGTGACTTTTATGCGAATATGTAACATAAAATGAACGAGGATCTCCCCACCATTCTTTCTATAATGAAAGGGATTCGAATTATTCTGGAAAAAGATCGTCTTGTGTCCATCATTGGGATTTAAGAAGCGGGGAACACGGTCACCGTGGACTCCAATAAGAAAAGTATAGATGATGACCCCACTTGGAATTTCGACGCGAGTTTATCGTGCTTTGACATATTAATACGACCTTTTGATCGTCGTCATATACTCCATGCAGGTTACTTCCCTTCAGTTCTTCCCTGTGCACTTAGCTCCAAAGGGAGCAGAAAAATGAAGTCCGCATTATAGACATGTATATACTTTCTTAAATTCATGATATATTCCCATTTTTCTCTTGCTTCCTTAATGATACATGTGATGAGCAACATATTTTGTGATAATACTAAAAGCGTATGTATCGATACCCCGTGATTCTTTCTATGGTTTTTACAGGGGAGTGGAAGTTGTCCACCGGCGCGCTGTAGGTGATCAAATTTACCACATTTAACATTTGCGGCTACTCCAGGATGAAAAGAAAAAGAAGGATCCCTCCATCCATGGAAGATAGGAGGCGGGAACGAGACTAGGCCAGTTTTCTGTCTATTAAAAGGATCATTAAGACTGGTATAGGAGCGTCCTCTTCACAGCCCAGCGAGGATGAGGGGAGAGAGCCTGTGCAGCAAGTTTCTGCCCGATCACAGTAACAATGGTGGCGGCGGCAGGGACCAATAGCGAGTTTTTCTGTTTTCCCTTTTTATTTTATTTTGTTTGCTTTCCTGTTTTCCCTTTTTTCATTTTATTTTGTTTGCTTTCCTGTTTTCCTTTGTTTATTTCTTTTGAAGTTCTATTTTGTTGTAACTGTAATTTATATTGCGTTTTGATTCTATATTTTTCTTTATTTTTTAATGTAAGAATGGCTTCTTGTGTGCTTTTCTACTTTATCATATGCAGGAGCACCTCCCATTTTTGTTTTGTTTGTTTTGTATGAGTCTGCAACTCACATTGAGGACAAGTGGTTTTAAGTGTGTTGGGGAGAGGAGAGGGGGTAATTCTGTCTTTTTGTCTTTTTACTATTCTTCTTTGTTTTCCTTTTGAAAAATCCAAGAAAATAAAAATCTTATAATTTTAAAAACAAATTTTCTTAGTTTTCTTTGTCTTCTCATTTGAAAAAAACCAAAAGGATTTTCTTTATCTTTCTTCTTGCCACTTTGAGTGGAATTCTAGATCACAGAGACTGTCGGGATTTTTCAAAAGGGTATAGCACTTTGGCATTTGGAAAACCTTATTTGCATAATATTCATACATGTTGAGGGTTTTCTTGCGTTTGTGAGTGTTGTTAGTTGTAGAAACGAACGAATTCTAGGAAATTAGCTTAATGAGAGTCCTTTGGAATTTGTGCATACAATCTTGTGTTTTTTTTTTGTTCTCTGAAGTAAAAAGTCTTAGTTTGAGTTGCCCTCGAAAATGATGGTCTTAGGCCTTCATTGGACCATTTGAGCTTTTGATTTGCCTACTTGTGTATGAATTAACCCCTAGCTCCCTTATTTGTGCTTTCATGATAGGGTTTCACTCCCTTCTATTCTTTGTCTTTTTAAACACACTAAAATTTAACCTCATTTCGTGGACCCAATGTTGGAATAACCTGCTAGCCATTTTAAGTGAAAGTAATAGATGAGTGTGAGGATGAAAGAGGGAAGAAAAGAAAAAATGCTGTAAAGAGGGGGGTAATTTTGGTATTTCACTTTTTGGTACAAATTTTTGAGGAAAAAAAACAAGAGAGAAGAGTTGTTTTGTTTTGTTTATTGAAAAAAAAAAAAACAAAAAAAAAGGGAAAAAGGCACATAACAAAATGGTATTTTCATTCGTGCATATATTGTGGTTGCGAAAAAATAAATGGCACTAGTCTCTCTCCCTTATCAAAGGGCTGAAAATTGTAAATATGTTGGGTAAGGTGTGCTAGAGAAACAGTAGGTTATTCAAGGGTGAGTGAGAAGGGCGAACGACCACTAGAATGTTGTTCCTCGATTTTTCCATTTTGTCCTTTTGGTTGTGTTGGCTCTATCTTGTTTCTTCTTGTCTCCTCTTACCTTCATTTGGTACCTTTTATGTCCCAAGCCTGAGATTACAAGCCAAAAAGTCCTAACTAATTCGGGAATGACATAGGATGAGACTTGGAATGAATAAGAACCAAAGAAATATGGGATTGTTGTGTATTGTCTTTTGAAGGATTTCATTTTGCTAATTACTCAGCATTCCTTAGATTCTATGAAAAAAGCACGAGCAGAACACACACGCACACCATTGCCATGTAATGTTTATTTGTGAGTGTGGTGGACAAAGTGTACCTTGTGCTTGTTCTTCCGTTTTGTCTTGGTGGTTGAGTGGTTGAAGATTCTTTTGAAGTGGCATCGTTCATTTTTAGTTTCGTTTTACCTTCGTTTGTGTTTTTGTGTTATTTTCTTTGGTATTGCTGTTCTTGATATCTTATGTCTTCCATTTTTCTAAATTACTAAAGGCCAATTTACTTTTCGTTTTCTGTGAACTTGTTATTTGGAAAAGCTTTTTGACTTTTTCGTTCCTTCCGTTTAGTTCTGTTGCTTGAGGGCAAGCAATGCTCAAGTGTGAAGGTATTTGATAGTTGTTATTTTGACTATTATTTTTCATGTTAATTTCATTATTTATTTGTGATTTTAAGGTATAAAGTATATATTTGAGCCTAATACCTTCCATTTGTGTTGTAGGAACTTACCAAATGAAGTACAACGAAGAACGAATGAAGATGGCTTGAAATTGAGCGAAAATGACAAAAAAACGATGCAGGCAGCAGCCTACCGCCCATGGTAGGCCACCCTACCGGCGGCCGTAGGTGCCTTACCAAAGATCCATTGGGTGGTAGGCTCCCCCTACCGGCCATGGCAGGTTCTGGACATCACAAGGCAACTAGGAGCGCAGAGACCTACCGGCATTGGTAGGTCCCGAGAATGGTTGTACTTAATTATTTTTCAGAGCTTTTTCTTTCAGCAGTTCTGATACCTTAGTTCTTGAGTAGCGTAGATAAGTTTTTAGGAGGCGAATTGCGGTGATTTTTTGTGAAACATTTCCCCCAATTCTCACCTCAATTAGGTAGACATTAGATTAGAGAACAAAGATTGGGTGATTATAAGTGGAATTGGATATCAAAACAATGGATTCGAGCTTTGGCGATCAACTCGAGCGACGGGCTCGGGCACAATTCGGGAACATGATTCGGCTTCAGTTTCTGCACCTAAGCATTTCTTTCCTTCTCTATCAGATTAATTTATGTTTAATTTCAAATTTCGTACAATGAATTGTGAGTAATTAGCTTGTTTGAATTCGAGGGTTGAACCGTAACTTTTGGGAATTATGAAATTGATCTGAATTTTATGAAATTGAATGTTGCTTCTGATTGAATTGTTCTCCAATTGATTATTTATGTATAACTTGAGTGTCGTGAACTTGAATTATAGCACGGGTGTTTTGAATTGATAAAGGAAGCACACCCGATGGCTTTCAATTTCGGGATTAATTGCTATATTGAACTAGAGATAGTAAATACACTCTTAGGTCAATAATCACCTTGGTTTAGTGCATTCATAACTTGTTAGGCATAGAAGAGATTCTCATCTAAAAGTTATAGAGAATAGAGAGGTTTTTCACCTAGAGATAGGGATTGCCCCCGACAATGAGTATGATGACCCAATTCACTAATGCAACTACAATTTTCATTAATTCTTGTTAATTGAAATAGCAGCAAGGTTAGGGGGATCCCAAGATCAAAACTCCTATTTTATATTTGTTTTCTTTTTGCTAGTTGATGCTTGTATTTATTGTTCTAGTAGATTATTATCATTTGCACCACACTGTCAAGGCTAGACATTGAGTGAATGATTGAGTAGTTGAGCCTTGCCTTCCTCAAGAATATCAACACTCGGGGTGAACCCATTTCTACAAGTGTGAGGTACACTTGCCTTTCACTGTAGCTGTAAGATCCATTCCTGTTTCATTTAAAACTAACATACCAAGTTTTTCGCATATCATGTGCTCAATTCAAGACTTGTCATTCTGATACACAAATCGTGATGGGAGCAAGCCTAACATTGTACCTTTTAAAAAAGGGTTCAGGTAGCGAGAACACTTCATTTTGAAGCCAGGCCGACCGTCTTATTTCACTACACTTTGTTGAGTGGAAAATGCAACAGCGAGATTACCTGATGGTTTGGGACGGAGTATTGATATTTTCAATTTTATTAGGGACTCGAGTTTTGATTTTAACTATACCTTTAATGTGCACGGTATGTGCACATGCACATTATATGCACACTTTACATAGACTTATATACAAACGTAAAATTAATTGGCTTTAACTAAACATGGAATTTTGCAATGGCTTTTTTCTTTCACAAACGTAATAATTGAATTTTCTTCAAACACATTCATGTCATATATATTATCTAATGTCTTGGTTTCAAATCTTTTATTAATACTGATACTAATTGTATTTCTAAAAGTTACATACAAATTAAAAAACCATTTTCTTAAAATTGTCTTAACTATAGTAAAATTAATGAAGAAAAACATAAACACATAATGGCTGACAACATTAAGATATATCTACTATACTACGAAAACATTGGTGATTATCGACAGCTATCAAAGACAACAAATCAATCCATTAGAAATTTCTAACCACGTACAGATGAACATAATTGAATGACGGGTAAGTTTTTCAACTAAAGGAAAACTTTTGATGGAGAAGGTGTGCTAGAAAACAATGGGGAATGCTAACAGAAACTCCTGGTTGTATCAAAATTTACCAACGGCTTTAGCAACATTGTATTTTTGTCGATAATAGATAAGGTCACCGACGGTCGTATCGACGCCACCCGTGTAGGTAACTGATACTACCCATGTCGGTAAAATAAGAAATTGACCTCATCAGTATCTAATTTTTTTTTGCCATCGGTGTTGCCCACGCCTGCAACTGTTGGTAACATGTCCTGAAATTTCAAGTGAAATCGGGGAAACCCTCCCCCTTCAACTCATTCCTCCCCAAGCATCAACGAGATCCCTCCTCCAAAAACTTGTCCTCCTTCCCTCGTTCTTCTGAGAATTTGAAGGTATCCATCGATGACCGTCATCTTCCTGTGTCATTCCCGACTGCTGCTACCGCTATTAGCCGTGGTAAGTCTGTTTCTCTCTCTCTCTCTCTCTCTCTCTCTCTCTCTCTCTCTCTCTCTTTCTCTATTTGTAATTTAATATTGTGTGTTACAACCAGCCTATCATCTCCCTTTTTTTCTTCCTTTATTTTCTCTTCATCCTCTTTGATGTGATCTTCAATTTATGGTAAATTTGATTCAATACCTTCCCAAGATCACCTCTTTGATGAAGAACTTCCATTGAAGATTTTGTAGCTCTACAACTGTATTAGAAAACCTATGAGGATCTAAGCCTCATAAACCCAATAGTATGAGGAGGAACTCTTTCCCAATTTGATAGCAAGAACCTCAGGTAAGCAATGGCCCTAAAACCCAAACTACACAAACTAGAAGACCTAGATTTAATCAATTCTAGAAACTTTAACTCTTAGATTCAATCAAAGAAAGTGATCAATTGGTTTCCATAGGTTCATCAATCTAAGCAATCAATTGTTCTCAAACTAAGGAAGCAAACCCTTAGAAGCTAACTAAGATGGGTTGAAGAACCCTAGATATCATTAGAGACTCCTTGTAATTTCATAAAAGTTTAACTTGTTTACAATGTAGGCTATAAATGTATATTTATAGTGTTAGCACTTAAAGCTATATTGACAAGACTTTAAAGATAAATTAGACCCTTAATTAACAACTTTAAATGGATTTTACACGTTAAAATTTGTCCAAAACAACGCATTATTCAAAATCAAGGGCCTTACCGGTGACGGGGTGTACTCTACTGCACGCAGTACAGTGTTTTCCTTTAAAGCCAATCCGTTCATAAACCTACTGTGGATGGTAGGTGCAGGGCCTACCATTTGCGGTAGGTCATATGCTTCATTATACTTGGTCTCTTTCAGCTACAACTTGTTGTTAGTATATGCCGTAGATGAATTGACTTACATTTATGATTTATGAAGTATGTCTTTTGAATTGTATTTTATGCTCTTGGTCATCAAGTATGTGACTCGATATTAAAACCCTTATTTCTAATAAAATTCTATTCTTGTTTTCCCTAGTTTTATTACATCTTGTATTATTAAACTAGTATGACCTTAACTGAAGATCAAGTTTTATTGATCATGTATATGAGATATAAAATCAATTCATAACTACATATTGAGAATATTGTATTGGACATGACCCAAAATGAAGAAAAAATATTGCATGGGTTTGAGTTATAAATATTTCTTCACAGTTTATGTTTAGTGTCCTTCGACCTAATATTTCGAATGATAAATCTTGTATGGGAAGAAAAGATGTTTGACATATCAAGTGATTATTATGACTATTGGTTGTGCTATTTTCTTGTCATGGCTTGAATATAGGAGATAGTGAAAGGGATTTGTCCCTCTCTTATTAGAGAGAGATATTCATGGGCCCCTTGATAAGGAAGACTGGAAAAAATGTATTGCCATTCTCAAATAAGTATTAATAAGGTGTTATTAATATTATTTGTCAGAATAGTCTGCTTGGTGATCAAGTAAATCGTTAATTAAGTTTTATAAGGATGACTCAATCCATGCTTTATACTTAATAAGGATATCGTGTGACAAAAGGACTAAATATTAGAATTGATGCTAGGTTATCATTACTTTTACTTAACTTGGGTAAACATAATATCTTGCTTGAGGCCGCTTATGTTTTGTGAATACATGTCTAGGACATTTTTTTATTCACTATCATTGTTAAGTGAATTTACATGGTCACATGCATAGACAATCTTGTGAGCACGATGTCCACGTTCAATGAATCTAGATCGTGTCCAGATTCGTTGGACATATACAAAAGGGTAATCAGATTCCATATTGTATTTTTTTGTAAGTTAATAAGTATCTAATTTTATTTATCAGATAAATGAAATTAATTACTTAATATTATTCATCCAATCTTTGGATGATTATAGGAATATACGGACGAGATTAAAACTATCATTAGATGACAATTAGAGTTCAGATATTGACAGCTATAAAAGTTTATGTGAAACTTTTCCTTATAGCCGTCATAATCTTTACCTCTAGAATGGTGATAATAGTATCTAGCCTCCCTCTCTCAAAAAATTGCACATATTACCAAATAGTCATTTTTCGTTCTGAACAGTTTTCAGAACACAGGAGCGCTAGCATCCCGAACGCTTGCAGAGGAGTTCTTCACGTGGATACTAGTAGAGGGCGAAGCGTAAATAACAGCACCTCCACACCTAGTGGCTTCAAACATTAAGGTAGTTCTCTATCTAATCGATATTTCTAGTATGTGCAGATCTTGTTAGCGGATTTTCGTAGGCTTTTTTTTAATTTTGTTTTTGTCTATGAATTTCAACACTTGCCTCGTTAAATAATACTTGACTATGGTATAGACTATGAGCAACTTGGAAGGTTTTCGTTCATCTTCAAAGCCTTTGTTCTTACTTTTCATGGTTTCCTCAATGAATGTAACCACTCCTTTAGCCAAACACTCATCACATACCTTGATCTTCTTTGCCCACTCTCTGGTGAGTGGTCAATGAATAAACTCATTAGTTTTTTTGCCTTCCGGTTCATATCATACGCCCCTCCCTTGAAATGATTTGTCCTGAATCTTCACCTATATCAAACAAAGATAAATCAGAAACATTGAAGGTGGCACCAACATTGTACTCACACGGGAGATAAATTTTATAAGCATAATACTCTCAAGAACTTTAAAAGGACCATCACCATGGGTATCAAGCTTAGACTTTCATTGAGAAGGAAATCGTTCTTTTCTAAGACGAACCCAAACCCAATCTCCAGGTTCGAAGACTACTCGTTTCGTTCTAACATTTCTTTTAGCGACTAGCTTCTTGTTGTTGGCTTCGATAGCTTCATGTATTTTGGAATGAATAGACTTGACAAACTTCACTTTCCTCTTTCCAACCAAGCTCAAAGCATGAGATAAAAGCACCAAATCAAATGGAGTTAGAGGATTGAGACCACAAACAACTTCAAAAGGAGAGTAAGAAGTAGTAGAATGACACGCTCTATAGTACACAAACTCGATGTGAGGTAAACAATCTTCCCATTGGCAAGTGTTCTTCTTAAGGATAGCCCTAAGAAGTTGTCCAATGGCTCTGTTAACCACCTACGTTTAACCATCGGTTTGTGGATGGCAAGCTGTAGAGTAGAACAAGTTAGTTCCAAATTTTCTCCATAAAACACGCTAAAAATGTCTAAGAAAGTTGGTGTCACGATCTGAAACAATAATTCTACGAATGCCATAGAATCGCACTACCTAAGTTAAGAATAAGTTCGCAACATGAGTAGCATCATTGGTTTTCTTACAAGGTATGAAATGAGCCATTTTTAGAAAACCCATCAACTACAACAAAGATAGAATTCATGCCCGTAGGTGATCTAGGTAGTCCAAGAATAAAATCCATAAAGATATCTACCCAAGGTACTTTAGGCACATCTAGAGGAGTATAAAGACCATGTGGCAAGGAAGTGAACTTAGCTCTTTTACACTCTAAGCAATTCCCAATGAACTTTTCAACATCTTTTTTCATGTGAGGCCAAAATAAGTGCTCATGCAATATGTTATAAGTTATAGCAATCCCAAAATTAACCATTAAACCACCACAATGAGATTCTTTTACCAACAACAACCTACCAGAACAAGAAGGAATGCACAATTTACACTCATGATAATGAAAACCATCATGTATAAGATAATTATCATTAGTCACAAGCAAGAAATCATCAAATATGTCTTTAAAATCTTGATCACTAGCATACAATTTCTTAAGCATTTCAAAGCCAAGTATTTGAGCTTGCAAAGTAGAGATAAGAGTGTACCTTCTAGATAAAGCATCGGCTACAATGTTTTCTTTACCTTTCTTTTACCTGATGATGTATGAAAATGTCTCCATAAAATCCATCCATCTTGCAAGCCTCAAGCTTTTGTTGTCCTTTCAGAAATAATGCATGGAGCTCCTTGTCATATGTAGCATAATTAAATATTGCTTTGGTCACCAATTCAAAATGATGTTCAATTCCCTTCGAAACAGAATGTCCACTGGGCTCCTCTTCGGGGGAAACAACCTTGAATTCTTCAATGATCTTTACTGTATCATTAGGCATTGAAGATAAGTTATTATTAGTAGAAACAAATGTACCTTTGAAATAAAGAAATAAAACCAACTCTTCTTTTTCAATGGCTTCTATGATCTCACTCTCTTTGGCATAGAAACATCTCTTTTCTCTCTTGCAACTATCACTCTTTGGATCACTAATTTTCTTGTCTTTCTTCAATTTTTCCTTGCTAGGTTTTTCCACACTCATGTCTCTTTCCTCAATTCTTTTTCCCTCTTCAATACTCTTTCTCTCTTTCTCCCTCTCAAACCTTTATTTTTATGTCATTTTCTTTTGTTCTTGAAAGGCTTCGCAAGGAGTAAAAGGATTCAACATGAGCTTCTTTCCCTCTTTTTTTTACACAATCATGAATAGCTTTTCAATCATATTGCCAAGGACGTCTCAACAACAGATGCCCTGCTTGCATAGGAGCCACATCACAAGGAATACAATCATTATATGAACCCTTAGTAATAGAAACTAACACTTGTTTGTTAACTTTAACTTCCCTACTATCATTTAACCAATGAAGCTTATGAGGATTAGGATGCTTGAGGAACGGTAAGTTCAATTTTCAACAAGATAGGTACTAGCTATATTACTGCAACTACCACTATCAACAATAAGGTTAGCAACTTTATCTCCCACTAAGAATTTAGTGTGAAAGATATTTTCCCTTTGAATGCTAGATTCCTCTTCAAGGACTTAGGTAGACAAAGATCTAATAGTTACCAAACTCATGCTTTCTTCTTCGGCTTTGAAGGAGGCAATTCCTTGAACTTTTTCACTACTTTCTTCTTCCTTTCCAACAATATCCTCTTGGAAATCATGTTCATTCTTTTCAATCTAACCATTAAAATCTTCACAAAAGACCAAAGTCCTCTTGTTAGGACAAATAATGGTTATATGTCCCACATCATTGCACTTGAAGCACCTAGTTGGATTTGTAATCAATCTACCTTTCTCTTCACCTTAGGCCAAGAATTATCTTTGAAAGCCACCTTAGGTGTTTCATCTTCTTTGGTTAACTCCTGTCAGTAGAGGATTGAAGCTTAGGCACCACATTTCTTGAAGAACAAAGATTAGTTTTAAGGAAACACTCTTGCTTTGATTTTCAATCTTGGTTGAAAAATGACACATGTCTCCATAAGTGGTGTAAGGGTACAATTCTAGCTGATTAGTAACGTCCCTATTGAGACCGCTTAGAAATCTAGCGATGGAAGCATATTTGTCCTCCTCCAAAATCTACCTCAAAGTGTATAATTCCATCTTCTATCTATAACCCTCAAAACATTCGCTACCTTGCCTAAGAGTCATCAACTTGTAGTGAAGCTCCCTAAAATAATTTTTCGGGACAAATCTTTCCTTCATGAGACGCTTCAATTCACCCTAATTTTCAACTGGTTGCCTTCTATTTCTAATCATTTGACAATCCTTTCCCACCAATGATGTGCATAACCTGAAAATTCGGCCATAACTAACTTAACTGTGATAATGTCACTGTAATTTCTCACCATGAATAGGTCCGCCACTTGATGTTCCTGATCAAGGAACACATTTAGATCACTCTTCCGCTTGAAGCTAGACACCTTCTACTTGACCTTGTCTAAGGCTGTATCCCCTCGTTGTCCACCATAATAGCCACCATAGTACGCTTGGCCAACAGTAGGATTCTCTCCAAAATCTTCAAACAAGTTATCTTCATGGTATGCTTCATGTCTTGAAACCCCTTCTTGTGGTCTATTATATCCTCTTCTGCCTAGACCCTCTCATCTCCACCTCTAGTAGGTTGCCTTCCTTGGTATCCACATTCATGAAATGGATAGGAATTTTGAGTCGGCATGTCATAGTATTCTCATAGAGGTATATTGTCATAAGCTCTTTGATGGTGAGGTGAATGAACTTCTCCAGGGTTGTCTCCAACTCTTTGCTCAATTGTGGCACCCCCCTTCTTTAACTCTTCAGTATCTCTAGCAACACCTTGGAATGTCTTTCCAATCCCTCAATAGATTGTTGCATAGATTGCAGGGTTTCTATTAAGTGCATCCTTGTAGGACCACTAGTGCCTTGTTGATGAGATTGAGTAGGTAAATGACCATCCGTTGACATTGTAAACCTACAAATTAAACAAAGAAAATAAAACTAAAGGACCTCACAATCTCTCCCTAAGTGTTTGCTCTCTTGTTATGATCACTGCATTCACTCATGTTTAACTTTCTTATAGGATTTTATCACAATAGGCTCATCCTCTCAAGCCTCTATAGATTCTTCAAACCTCTTAACCAACTCAACCAAGAGAAACTACCCAAGCAAGTATAACAATAAATGCACTTAGTTAGATGTAAGAGTTCAAAGAAGCAATGTTTCAAACATTTGAGGTGTAAGGAGTTGTATGAACCTCCTCAAGATTTTAATGAAGTTCAATTACTCCCAAGATGTAACTATCCTCAAGAGGGCACTTCTAATGCTTTGTGATGAGAGAAATGATAGCCGAAGAACAATTTACATGAATTAAACTAAGAAAAGAAAACAAATAAACCTTCTTATCTTTGAGGGAGAATCAACAAAGTTTAAGAAAACCTCACCTACTCTCTACGCACAAGGAAGACCTAGTTTCAAAGCAACACTAACTGTAGAGAGTTAGCACCTCAAGGTAGAATAGGATTTGGGAACTAAAACAAGAACTCTTGAATTGAAAAATCAAGAATTCCTTGCCTAGAATCGTATAGTGAAAATCCCTAATTTACAAGGACGTGGTAGAAACTATAGAACCCTAGGTTCTTCTCTCAATTTTTATTCTATCCCTCAAAATGGTTGTAAAAGAAGTATTTATAGTGCATTACATGATTAACTTCCAAGCCTAGCTATTAAACTAACTTAAAAGAGTTTATGGGCACTGAGGCCACTCAATTACAAATCAGACGAAGTTTAACATCCAAAAGAAAGAGTCAAGAAAGTTAAAAACCCCAAATCTCTCAACCATTAGAGCGTACCATCAGCAGTAGGCCTCTGCTGACGATAGTAGGGTGGACCTACTATCGGCGGTAGGTCTTTTTCCATTTTCTACTCCATGAGCCGAACCCTATCGTGGATAGTAGGGTTTACCTCACTGCCTGCTGTACAGTTCAATCTTCTTCCCCTTTGATTTTGTAGCTTCAAAGTTTTCCAAACTTGTGTCTTTGGACTGCTCCATTTGCATCTTGGATAATAAGAGTGTTTGGCTCCTCTAAGGTCTTCTCTTTGTTCTTCTAGCACATGCCAAGCCAAGTCTTGGAACATCTCCTCATATAAAACTATCTTTTCTTTGTTCTCTTCGCCCATTCTCCTAGCCATTACCCTCGTGAGCAGTCCTTGCAAAAACTCCACTCTCTCTTATGCATCCTAGGTCATACCATCTGCTCCTCTTTTGAAATGATTCCTCCTCGAATCTATACCTTCATAAAATCATAGAAGGCGGGCAACATTAGAAGTGATATTAACAATGAAAAGTGTAATGCTACAAATATGTTGATTTAAGCACTCAAGTATATGACAAGAATAGCAAACTAATGCATCATGTTATTAGCCAACACTTTCAATCAAAACAGATCATCAAATCTTGCTTGAAAACTCTTTGAAACTCAAGATAAATATCCCCCAAAACGTCTTTTAAAGGATGATGAAATTGGAAGCTCAATCTTTGAGTGGATGTCAAAGCTAAGAAGAAAAAGTTTTGTAAATGTGTCCCCACAAAAAGTTGATAAAGAAGTTCAAATGAAGTCTCCTGGGAATAGCCTTGTAGATTTTTCAAAGTGAGTACTTGATGTAAATCTTCAATTGAATGCAGATTTCATTCAACACCTTCCCAAGATCACCTCCTTTGATGAAGACCCTCTAATGAGGAATTTGTAATTTCAACACTGCAATAAAAAATCGATGAGGATCTAAGCCTCAAATACCTAATATTGAGAGGCAAAACTCAATCCCAATTTGATAAAAAGGATTGAGGAAACTAAGGCCTAAAAAACACAGATATACAAACTAGAAGCCCTTAGTTTAATCAATTCTAAGAACAAGGACTCTAAGAAGCAATTAAAGAAGGAATTGAATAATCAATTGATTTCCATAGATTCTACAATCTAAGCAATCAATTATTCACAATACTAAGGAAGCAAACCCTTAGCTAGCTTACTAAGAAGGGTTGAAGAACCCTACAAACAATGGAGAATCCTCTCTCAAATTTTAGCAAAATATCAATCTTAGTTACAAATGGGCCTATAGATGAGTATTTATAGGACAAAGCTTAAACCTATCTTGTCTATTGATTAAGGGTTCTAAAATACCCATTAGACCCTTAATTATTAGTTGGAAATAAAGTTCAAACGATAAAAACCTATCTAAACATTGCATAAGTCCAATCCTACAAGGACCTTACTAGTGACGGTAGGCTGCACCCAACCGGACGCGGTAGGGTGTTGTCTTCAAAGTTCATTCCATCCAGAACCTACCGGCGACGGTAGGTGTAGGGCCTACAGTCGGCGGTAGGTGTAATACTTTTTAAGACTTGGTCCTTTCCATATCCAAATTGCTCTCTTGAATAATCCTTACTTAAGGTATAGATTATGAGCAACTTGGAAGCTCGTCCTTCATCATCTAAACCTTCATTTGTGTTCATGAAATCCAATATTCAGGGTTTCTTCAATGAAATCAAGCATTCCTTAAGTCAAGCTTGTGTTAAATGCCTTAATCTTCTTGTCCTTGCTCTAGGGTTTGGATCAAGAATCAATTCATTAGCTTTGGTCATCTCGGTTCATATCATCCACCCTTCATTTGAAAAGATTCATCCTTGAATCTTCACCTACATCAAACAACGACATATCAAAAATTGAAGTGAGCACTAACATGAAATTCAACCGGAAGATCAATATAAGCACTAAAGCATTCAAGAATTAGCAAAGGCTCTTTGCGATGATCATCAAGCTTAGACTTTTGTTGAGAAGAAACTCGTTCGAATCCAAAGTTGATCCCTACCCCAACCACCGATATCAAAGACTAATCATTTCATTCCAAGCTCTTATTGTTGACATTAATGGCATCATGATTCTTGGAACGAAGAAACTTGACAAACTCTATTTTTTTCGTTTGATCCAAACTTAAAACATGATCTATTGATAGAGAAATCAAATGAAGAGAAATTAGAAGTTTGAAATCGTAATCAATTTGAAAAGAAGAATAATGAGTAGGATAATGATGAGCTTGATTGAAAGCAAACTCAATAAGAGGTTAACAAATTTGCCAAGTGAATTCGGACAACACCTCAGGTACATCCATCAAGGAACTAGCAATGGTGCTAAAGTTCTTGATGAATTTCCTATAAAAGCTTGCAAGACTAAGGAAGCTTCTCTCTTCAAATGCAAGACTAAGCCAATCTATGATTGCTTGCACCAATACTTACATCCACTTGAAGGCCTTGAAAATTCACTACATAACCTTCGGAAGGACCATTTTCCACACGAAACTCATAATTTCTAAGGTTAGCATATAATTCCTTATTCCTCGAACCTATAAAACTTGTTTAAGATGATGCCATAATCTTCATAAGTTTTGTTATCAATCAAGATGTCATCAACATAAGAGACAACAAATATAAAATATATAGCTTTAAGAAACCTAAGTAGTCCAAATACAAACTCCATAGATAAGACTACACTAGGTCCTCTAGGCACATTCAAAGAAATATAAAGTATACAAACTCCATAGATAAGACTACACTAGGTCCTCTAGGCATATTCAAAGAAATATAAAGTCCATGTTCCCGAGATGTAGATGTAACTCTTACTCTAAGCAATTATCAATAAACATTTCTACATCTCTTTTAATGTAAAACCTAAAGAAATGCTCATGTAGAATAACATAAGTTTTAGAAATATGAAAATGCTCCATCAAACCACCACATTGAGCTTCATAAACTAACAACAATCTAGAGAAACAAGAAGGATTGCACAACTTACGAACATGGTAAAGAAGACCATCATGTATAAGGTACTCATCATTATACAGAACCAAACAAGCATTGAATATGATCTGATCACAGAAACGCATGAATTCTTGGAGGATTCAAATCCAAGAGATAGAGTTAGAAGAATGGCCAAAATGGAGACAAACCAGAATTTCTGGAATTTCTGGACAAGTTTTTAAAACACTCTATTTTCAGGACATTAAAAAATTCAAATGAACAAGTGATCATCAAAAAGATTGAAGAAGACTTCTTGAGGTTTCTATAATGGTATTTCTCATTCATGTATGAGTTTAATTGAATATTCTATGATCCACCTTATTCCAGACAATCTACCTTCGGTTTCCAAGATGATACATTTTGTTAAAATGGCCATAACTTGAGTTATAAGAATCCAATTAAGTTGATTCAAGATTCATTAGAAAGCTAAAAGAAGTATATATAACTTTGATGAAGATACCAAGGGCTAGTGTGAATGTTGGGATGGTTAAATAAGACAAAACATATCCTACCATGTGTACTGTCCAAGAACCCGATTAATCAGAACCTACCGGTGACGGTAGGTCTTTGCTAGGAGCCTCATTTTGTGATCTTTAAAGAGTATTTTGACTTATTAACTTGGTTTCTTAGCACCTGGACCTGTAATTAAGGGGCATAAGATGCCCATTAACTTTCTTTAAGCTAGATTAGTAGCCAGGGCTTAGTGTTAATCACCAAGGGACCTATATATACTCCTTAAGGCAACCATTTGAAGAGATAGAATGAATATGAAATAATTTGCAGCTTGTGTTCTTGAGAGGTCCTAGGGCTTTTCTTGGGTTTCTTCTTCTTCTTCTTCTTCTTCTTCTTCTTCTTCTTCTTCTTCTTCTTCTTTTTCTCACTTCCAACTATAAGGATCATCTAGTTAGCGTAATTAGGAATCCTTAAAAGGAAATTCAAGGGTTCTATTGATCATCTTCAATTCCTGATATACAAGAGATGGCTACTCTTTATAAGTGGTGGCTTGTGTTTAGGTCTTCTTTATTGTGAAGAATAGGTGGGGGTTTTTTAGCCTTTGTTGATTCTTTATAAGGGAAACATTAGAATGTTTCTTCAAAAAGATGTTAGCTCATTAGCTAGTGTTGTTTGAAGGAGAGTGTTCAAAAAAATCCCAAGACAAAAGGGAGGGATTCTTGAGGGAAATTGAGCTCATCCACATCTCCAAATGAGTTCATAAAAGAATATGTCCTTGAATCGTTATTACTAACATGTAATTCCTTAAACCTCTCAAAAACAAGTAATTGAGCTTGAAAAATAATGAATAGAATATACATTTTTTACAAAGCATTGGTTTTGACATTTTCTTTACTTCTCATGTACCAAATAACACATGGAAAAGTTTCTATGAATTTCATCCATCTTATTGTTCCTTGTTGAGCTTTCGTTGTATTTTTGGGAAAAAATATGTAGAGTTCCTTGGCATAAGTGTCATATCTTAATGCCATTCTGGTCCCCAAAAAAATCACTTCGATGTTCACTTTCTCTCAAATGATGCAGTCTACTGGGTTCCTCTTTGGGGAAAACAACCTTGCTTTCTTCAGTGATCTTTACTATAGTATTATACATGGAAAACAAGTATTCATTAGTAGAAACAAATGTAGCTTTGCAATAAAGAAGTAAAACCAACTCTTCTTTTTCAATTGCTTCTATTATCTCACTATCTTTTGCATAGAAACGTCTCTGTTCTCTCTTGCAACTATCACTCTTTGGATCACTCATTTTCTTGTCTTTCTTTAATTTTTCATCTCTAGCTTTTTCCACCCTCATTTCTTTTTCATCAATTCTTTTTCCCTCTTCAACGCTCTTTTTTTTTCTCTCATTTTCTTTTGTTCTTCAAAGAATTCATTAGGAGTCAAAGGATTAACATGAACTTCTCTCCATTCTTTTCAATAGTGTAGGAGTTCTTCACACTATCATGAATAGGTTTTCAACCATATTGCCTACGACGTCCCAACAACAAATGCCCGCTTGCATAGGAGCAACATTACAAAGAATTTCATCATTACATCACCCCTTAGTAATAGAAACTAGCTCTTGTTTGTTAACCTTCACTTCCCCACTATCATTTAACCAATGAAGCTTATAAGGCTTAGGATGCTTGGGAAGAGGTAAGTTCAACTTTTCAATAAGATAGGTACTAGCTACAGTAGTGCAACTACCACTATCAACAATAAGGTTAGAAACTTTACCTCTCACTAAGCATTTAGTGTGGAAGATGTTTTCCCTTCGAATGCTAGATTCTTCCATAAGGACTTGAGTAGATAAAGCCTTAATAGTCATCATTCTCATGCCTTCTTCTTTGGCTTCAAAAGAAGCAATTCCTTGAACTTCTTCAATACTTTCATCTTTCTCAAAAATATCCTCTTAGCAATCATCTTCATCCTTTTCAATCCAATTATTCAAATCTTCACTAAAGACCAAAGTCCTTTTGGGAGGACAACTTGAAGCTATATGTCCCACACCATTGCACTTGAAGCATCTTATTGGATTGGTGATTAATCTACCCTTCTCTTCCACCCTAGGATTAGAATTATCCTTGGAAGGCACCCTAGGTGTATATTCTTTCTTTGACCAACTCTTGTAGGTACGTACTTCAATTTTAAGCCCTACACTTCTTGAAGAAGGAAGAGTAGTTTCGAGAAACCAATTCTCTTTTTTTGATTTTCAATCTTGGTAGCAATGTCCCTCTTGAGACCACTTAGAAATCTAGTAATAAAAGCATCTTTATCTTCCTCCAAGCTCAATCTTAATGCGTATAGCTCCAACTCTTGTCTATATTCCTCAACACTTCTGTTGCCTTAGCTAAGAGTCATCAACTTGTAGTTAAGCTCCCTTAATATTATTCCTTCACAAATCTTTCTTTCTTGAGAGTTTCAGTTTGGCCCACTTTTCAACCGGGTGCCTTTCATTTCTCAACCTTTGAGTGTCAATCCTTTCCTGCCAATGAAGTGCATAACCTAAAAATTCGGCAATAACTAACTTTACCTTGACAATGTCACCATAATTTCTCACGATGAATAGGTTCTCCACTTGTCGTTCCCGATAAAGAAACACATTTGGATCACTCTTACCCTTGAAGTTAGGCATCTTCCACTATGCTTCATATTTTGGAACCTCTTCTTGTGTTCTACTATATCCTCTTCCTCCTAGACCCCCTCTTCTTCCACCTATAATATGTTGCCTTCCTTGGCATCGACCTTCATGAAATGGATAAGAATTTTGAAGCGGCGAGTCATGATATTAATAAGGAGGTAAATTGTCATAGGGCATTTGTTGGTGAGGTGAATAAAATCCTCCAAGATTGTCTCTAACTCTTTGCTCCATTGTTGAACTACTCTTACCCCTGTTAAGCTCTTCAACATCTCTAGCAACACTTTGGAATTCTCTTGCTAACCCCTCAATTGATTGTTGCATAGAACACAGTCTCATTTAAGTTCATTCTTGTAGAATCACTAGTGTCTTGTTGATGAGATTAAGTAGGTAAATGACCATTGGTAGACATTGTTAATCTTGAAAATTAAACAAAGAAAATAAAATAAAAGGACCTCCCAATCACTCACTAAAGTGTTTACAGTCTTTGATGATCACTCAATCCCTCATGTTTAGCACTCTTCATTGGCTTTTATCACAATAGGCTCACCCTCTTTCCTTTTTCCAAACACTCATCACTCAAGGGTTTTCTCACACCTCTTAAACAACTCAAACTAACAGCAACAATCCCAAGCAAGTAAAGAACTCAATGCACTTAGTTGGATATAAGTGTTCAAAGAGGCAAAGTTTCAAACATTTGAGCTGTAAGAATTTCAAAGAATGTAATCTATGAAAAAAGAGTCAACAAACTTAATCGATAATCAACAAAGATTAGAAACACACAAGAAATGATTAGAATTTAAAAAAAAAAAAAAAAAGCAATTCAAGCATTTGTAATTAAAGAATGAACTTTTTGCTTCTGAATTCCACAACATCAAGATTGAGATGAGGAGATATAGATAAAAAGCTTTCAAGAGTCTAAAACTACTTACATTCCTCTTTGAAACAATCTTCTGCAATAACTCTTTGAAACGAAGATGATACAACAAAGGAACTCCAAATTCATATTTTAGAAATATGGCACAAGAGTGTTTCCAAGACAAAGCAAGTGAAATATCATTCTTCCGAATGAACTCCTTGAATGGTTTGTGGTAAAGCAAAGAGCTATCAATTTCATGACTCAAAACTGAAGCATAAAAGTTCTTTTGAAAATAAACAAATGAAATGTCAAACTTCCAACACCAATACTTGAAAAGTATTGATGTAGATCGGAAGAGTCAACCATCCATGGAGGAGTTAAAGCCAGGACCAATGACTAGAGCCCGGATAAAGAAACTCAAAGCTTCCAATGAAAAAGAAGATAGTGGCATGATAGCTTATTTGGAAAAAGTTTTGAAGAACAAATTTGAAGAGATTGAAAGCCAAGGAAAGACTTCCAAGATGTTCTCTATTTGCTCAATTAACAAGAATTACTCAAAGGAAAAACTGGGAGTTGAAAATTTGTTAAGTGTGGAAGAGAGTACAAAATTTGGCTAAGTGTTGGCAACTGCCAATAGGTTACCTGTACTGCTGCCGGTAGATTGCTGTTCAGCAGGACTATGATATTTGCAACATACCGGCGATAGTAGGTTACCCCCTACAATCACTTGTAGGATTCGGCTAGGAGGAAGTTTAATGCGTTTTAATTAAGTATTTTTTTTTATTTGGCCTAGCTTTTAGCTTCTAATCAAGGGTTAAATGGGAATTTAAGGCTATTAAGCTATAGGCTTAGCTAGAGTTAAGATCAGCCTATAAATATTTCATTATTACTCAAATGTAAAATAACTATGATGAATTGCTGGAAATTATGAGTGAGTTTCTCCAAGAGCTTCTTGGGTCATTAATCTTTTTAGCTTAGTTTGCTTAAGGGTAAAAGTTCTTAGCATTGTGAACAATTGAGCCTTAGATTGAAGCATCTATGGAAACAATTGATCATTAAAATTCCTTCCGTTAGTTAGTTCTTGAGTTTCCTTTCTTGAATCAATTAGTTTTAGGTCTTATATATTGAGTAATTTGGGTTTTGAGGTCTTCTTTCCTTCAAGGTTCTAATTATTAATCAAGGAAAGAATCAATTAGTTTCTCATAGGTTTTCTAGTGGAGTGTTTGAATTTAGAAATCCTGAATAGAGGTTCTTCAAGAGAAGGATGTGATTCTTGGGAAGAGTAGAATCTAAAACTACATTCAAAATGGACGTACACAAAAGTTGTATCAGACCAACCTCCAATTGAATGTAAATTTGAGTTTTAAGTTGTTAAAATTTGATGAAATTCATAAAAAGAAGTAGTACTTGATAATCTATAAAATTCCCATGATTATCATGCAAAATCTAGGTACAGAAAATTTGTTCTGAAAATCCATTGAAACATTGGCTGATTGATTGCGAAATATGTTGATTATTTTTGTTGAAGATCTTCTCCTTTGAGTTATGATTCATTTGAAATTAGTGTTTCTCAATTTGGAGATCATTTGGTTGGTTAACTTGAAATTGTGAAATGTGTCTCGGAGTTGTGACAGCAGAAAAAGTGCAGAATAATTTGGATGTATCTTATGTTTTATTTACTCAAATTCAATGAAATTTGTACTTAACTAGTGAGGAATCTTCCTGAATTTTCTTCATCTGATTTGGATTGGTAGATATTTAGATATCATCATTTTAGTTAAAGGTTGTTGTCATGCTCTACTTTTTGGCAAAATTTTTCTTAGAACTGTTTTGTTCTTTGTCTAGTCCATTTTGCTTTGCATTGCTTTGTTTTGTTTTCTAGTTGTTTCCTTGTGTGTTTCTAGCCTTTTGTTGATGATCAATATTGTCTTTTTTCCCAATTCCATAGATTACATTATTTGAAATTCCTACACGTAAAGTGTTTGATATTTTGCCTCGTTGAACACAACCAACTAAGTGCATTGATTGATTTATTTTTTAGGACTGTTGCTCTTTGGTTTGAATTGGTTAAGAATTTGAAGGATATAATAGACGCTTGACTATTGAGTGATTAAAAAAAAGGCAAGAGGGTGAGCCTATAAAGATAAATGCTAACTAAGAGAGTTATACACGAGTGACTAGAGTGTTCATCAAAGAGTGTAAACACTTAGGGAGTGATTGGGAGGTCCTCTGTTTTGTTTGTTAATTTTGCAGGTATTATAATTTTTACGGAAGGTCATATGCCTACTGAATCTCACGAAGACGGTACAAGTGATCCTTCAATGATAAATCTCAATGATACTTTGAGGTCCATGCAACAATCTATTGAAAGATTGGTTAGAGACATTGAAGATCTTAAGAAGAGCAAGAATAGTGCATCAATGGAAGAAAGGATTAGGGATAATATTGGAGGAATTTATTTACCTCATCGTCAAAGATCCTATGATAATATGTCTACTTAAGGATTCCATGATATGTCGGCATATAACCCTTATCCATTTCACGAAGTTGGATTTCAAGGAAGACCACAAGCTATAGGTGTAAGAAGGGAAGGCCAAGGTGGAAGAAGATATTATAGACCTCATGAAGAAGTTCCAAGACAAGAACCATGTCTAGAGGATGATTTGTTTGAAGATTTTGAAGAAGATCCTAATATTGGAAAAATAAATCATGGTGGCTACTATAGCAATCAACAAGAGGATAGGACTTTGGACAAAATCAAGTGGAAGGTGCTAAGTTTGAAAGGTGAAAGTGATCCAAATGTGTTTCTTGATTGGGAACGCCAATTGGAGAACTTATTCATGGTAAGAAATTACAGTGACATTGTTAAGGTAAAGCTAGTCATAGCCGAATTTTCAGGTTATGCACTCTATTCGTGGGAGAAAGTTGTCACTCAAAGGATAAGGAATAGAAGACGACTGATAGAGACTTGGGTAGAATTGAACATAATCATGAAAGAGAGGTTTGTACCGGAGCATTACTATAGAGAACTTCATTACAAGATGATGACTCTCAAGCAAGGCAACAAGAGTGTTGAAGAATATAGGCAAGAAATAGAATTATATACTTTGAGATTGAGCTTGGAGGATGACAAAGATGCCTCAATTGCAACGTTTGTAAGCGGACTTAATAGGGACATTGCTGATTAATTAGAATTGTACCCTTACACCACTTAGGAGGATATGTGTCATTTTGATACCAAGATTGAGAACCAAAGAAAAAGGATTGGTTTATTAAAAACTAACCTACCTTCTTCAAGGAATGTGGTGCCTAAACCTCAAGCATCAACCTGCAAGAGTTGTCCAAAGAAAGAAGATACACCTAAGGTAGCATTCAAGGATCATTCTAAACCTAAGGTGGAAGAAAAAAGTAAGTTGATCACCAACCCATCAAGATATTTCAAGTGCAATGGTATGGATCATATTGTTATAAATTGTTGTCCTACCAAGAGAGGCTTGGTCTTTAATGAAGAATTGAATGGGTGGATAGAAGGGGAAGATGATGATTGCCAAGATGATTTGATTGAAAAAGAAGAAGGCAATGAAGACCAAGAGATTGATTCTTTTGAAGCCATTGAAGAAGGAATGAGCTTGGTGACCATTAGAGCCTTGTCTACTCAAATCTTGCAAGAGGAATCAAGTGTCCAAAGAGAAAACATATCTCATGCTAAATTCTTAGTGGGAGGTAAGGTTGCTAACATTATCATAGATAGTGGTAGTTGCACTAATGTGGCTCGTACATATCTTGTTGAGAAATTGAATCTACCTCTTCTTAAGCATCCTAGGCCCTAGAAACTTTATTGGTTAAATGATGGTAGGGAAGTGAAAGTTAATAAGCAAGTGTTAGTTCCTCTTACTAAGGGCTCCTACCAAGATGAAATTCTTTGTGATGTAGTTCCTATGCAAGCGGGGCATATGTTGTTAGGGCGTCCTTGGCAATTTGATAGAAGGGCTATTCATGATGGTGTGAATAACACGTACACTTTTGAGAAGGATGGGAAAAAGTTATGTGGAAGCCTTTGACTTCTAGTCAAGTTTCAGAAGAGCAAAACAAAATGAGAGAAAATGAGAGACTAGAGAGTGAGAAAAGAAAAAGAGCATTGAAGAGGGAAAAGGAGTTGATGAAAGAAAGGTGAGTGTAGAAAACCCAAGAGAGGAAAAAATGAATAGAGAGAAGAAAATGAGTGATCAAAAGAGTGATAGTGGAAAATGAGAAGAGAGGTGTTTCTATGCAAAAGAGAGTGAGATCATAGAAGCCATTAAAAAAGAAGAGATGGTTTTATTACTCTATTGCAAAGGTACTTTTGTGTCTACTAATGATGGTTTATCTTCTTTGTCTAATGTCATAGTGAAATTATTGAAGAAAACAAGGATGTTTTTCCCGAAAAGGTACATGGTGGACTCCTTCCTTTGAGAGGAATTGAGCATCAAATAGATTTGGTGCCCGGAGTGGTTCTACCAAATAGACCAGCCCCCCAGAGTTTCCCTGTAGAGATTAAGGAGCTAAGGAGACAAGTTGAGGAGTTGGTTTCCAAGGGGTATGTGCAAGAAAATTTGAGTCCTTGTGCCGTTCCCGTGTTGCTAGTTCCAAAGAAACATGGTATGTGGCGTATGTGTGTAGATTGTAGTGCCATCAATAATATTACTATCAAATATAGGCGTCCTGCTCCTAGATTAGATGATTTACTTGATGAGTTGCATGGTTCAAAAACCTTTCTAATATTGGCTTGAAATCGGGATGCCATCAAATTAGAATAAGGGAAGGGGATGAATGAAAAACGAATTTCAAAACTAACTTTGGTTTTTATGAGTGGCTAGTTATGCCTTGTTTATTAACTAATGCTCCTAGTACATTCACGACACTTATGCATTATGTGTTGAGACATTTGATTGGTAAATTTGTTGTTGTCTATTTTGATGATATCTTGATCTATAGCAAAACATATGAGGACCATCTGCATTATTTGAGACAAGTTTTTTTTAGTTTTAAGAAGTGAGAAACTTTACGTTAACCTCGGAAAATGTGAGTTTTGTTTGGAGAAAGTTACTTTCCTAGGTTATGTTGTCAGCTCGCAAGGACTTCAAGTTGATCAAGAGAAGGTCAAAGCAATTGAAGATTGGCCTACTCCTAAGAATGCATCCGAAGTAAGGAGCTTTCATGGATTGGCAAGTTTCTATAGGAGGTTCATCAAGGATTTTAGCACCATTTCTAGTCCTTTGATGGATGTGATCAAGTAGTTGAATGGTTTCAAATGGGAGGAGAAGCAAGAGAAGGCATTTGAATTGCTTAAGGCAAGGTTGAGTAGTGCACTTCTACTTCCATTACCCAATTTTGAAAAAATGTTTGAGATAGAATATGATGCCTCAGGTGTGGGCATTGGAAGAGTCTTAATTTAAGAAAAGAGGACCTTGGCTTACTTTCATGAGAAGTTGACCAGTGTGGCATTGAATTACTCGACATATGACAAGGAGCTTTATGCACTTGTGAGGGCATTGAAACATTGGCGACATTGCTTGTGGCCAAAGGAGTTCGTAGTGCACACAGATCATGAGTCCTTAAAGTTCCTCAAAGGTCATCAAAAGCTAAGCAAGAGGCATGGAAGATGGATGGAGTTTATTGGAACTTTTCCATACATTATCCGATACAAGAAAGGTAAAGAAAACATTGTATTTTCTTTGATCCAGAAAACACAGAGGGCCGATGCATTGTCTAGGAGGTATAATCTTATCTCTACGTTGCAAGCTTAAATTCTTGGCTTTGAGATTCTTAAGGAATTATATGTTATTGATCTATATTTTAAAGATATATTTGAAGATTGCTTACTTGTGCCAAATGATAAGTATCTCATACATGAAGGTTTTCTTTATCGTGAGGGTAGATTGTGTATTCCAACTTGTTCCACTAGGATGTTATTGGTTAAAGAGGCTCATTGTGGTAGTTTAATGGAACATCTTAGCATCAATAAAAGTTATGATATCTTGTATGAACATTTCTTTTGGCCCCACATGAGGAAGGATGTTGAAAGATTCATTGGAAATTGCTTGGATTTTAAGAGAGCTAAGTCTTCTTCTTTGCGACATGGTCCTTATACTCATTTAGAAGTACCTAAAGTTCTTTGGATTGATATTTCTATGGATTTTATTCTTGGATCGCCTAGATCAGCTAAAGGAATGGATTCTATTTTTGTTGTGGTAGATAGGTTTTCTAAAATGGCTCATTTTATACCTTGCAAGAAAACCGAAGATGCTAGCGATGTACCAAGCTTGTTTTTTACTTGGGAGGGGGGGTACGGTTCCATAGGATTCGAAGAACCATTACTCAGACCGTGATACTCTTTGAAACCATCTTATTCATTAACTCTTTGAAATGAAGATGATACAATAAAATAGCTCGAAATTCATATTTTAGAAATAAGGCACAAGAGTTCTTCCACGACAAAGCAAGTAAAATGTCATCCTTCCAAATCAACTCTTTGAAAGGTTTATGGTAAAGCAAGGAGGTATGAATTTCATGACTTAAAGATGAAGCACAAGAGTTCTTTTTAAAATAAACAAATGAAATGTCCAACTTCTAACACCAATCCTTGAAAGGTATTGATGTATATCGGAAGGGTCAAGCATCCATGAGGGAGTTGAAGCCCGGACCAATGATTAGAGCCCAGATGAAGAAACTCAAAGCTTCCAATGGAAAAGAAGATAATTGCATGATAGCTTACGTGGAAGAAGTTTTGATGAAAAAGGTTGAAGAGATAAAAAGCCTAGGAAAGACTTCCAAGATATTCTCCGTTGGCTCAATTAAGAATAATTACTCAAATGAACACATGATTAGAACATTTAAAATCTACAAAAATAGAAAACCAATAATAGAAAAACAAACGACCTCGCCTCTCCTTAAGTGTATCACTCAAAGTGGATAACATTCAACCTTTGTGTTTACACTCGCTCTCAAAGGCTTTTATGACAACGATCTAACCCTCTTTCCTCTTTCAATTCCTCACCTACTAGAGTTGCTTAGTGATTTCTAGAACTTCCAAGTTATAAGAAAATTTCCAAAAGCAATTCAAGTAAGGAATTCTCCTACAGCCAGCCCCTACTCGTCTTTGACTTCCAACCAGCATGGAACTCCCCAGTAGAGAAGTGTAGGGCCCTTCCAGTTGCATAAGGTCAAGGGTTGCCCTTAGAGACCCCATCGGTGTTAAGAATATAAGCATTAATCTTATAGTAGTCTAGCCAACTTACTATCCGCCACCTGGTAGGAATATGAGACAAAGGGCGCATAGTATGAGAGAAATGAAAATCTTTAGTTAAGCCTAAATTATGTGGAAATCTAAAGAAGGTTTGCAAAGTAGTACCTCCTTCCTGCCTCATTATCGGTCAATCGGCTAGTTTTACCTACCTTTTTGTTTTATTTATGGAGAAATAGGTCCAGAATCCAACAATTTAAAAAAAAATGAATTATTATAAAAGGAAAATTAACATCACACAAACCAGAGGCACCAAAAGATTAAAATAGGAAAAAATTTATTTATAAAGAGCCCGTTATCTCGCCCATAGAGCCACCAGTAGGTAATCCAATCCTTAGTACACCGGAAGGATCCCCATGGAATATTGACGAAACTAATATGCATTGCGACAGCCCGCCAAACCTCTTCTGCAAAAGAACAGAACCATAAAACAGGACTTAACTCATCCCGACCATTTCTGCACTTGTATCTGTATGCCAGGTGAAAACCCAGTTTCTGTCTGGCGCTATCTATTCGCCAAAGTCATTAGTGAGTGTCCACATTAGTATAGAGTACTTAATAGGAATAACCGGATCCCAAAAACAAACCACATTAAAAAGAGAGAAATATGGCTAGGTTGAAAAATATTAACAACTGACTTAATAGAAAAATGTACCGAAGGCTCCATCCATATATGTATGATTCTACCTGCAGAGAAGCAAGGAGAAACCGTCAGAATATCATTAATACAGGCTGTCGGAATAAGAGATCTGAGAACTAGGCCATTCCAGGAATCTTGGAGAGCCACTTCTCCTATAGTAAGATTTGGATCATAAAAGTCTCCCCGTGTGGGTCCAATTATCCAACCAAAAGGAGGAATCCCCAAACTGAAAGCAGGCACAATATACTGCTCAACCTTCTCCATGATCTTAAGCATACGAGTCGAAGTATGAGAATAAGACACTTTAATAGAGATGGGATTAGTAAAAATACTAATCGGATCACCGTATTTGGCTCTCATGAAATTGGCTCAAATAGAGGTTTTCGTACGAAAGTTCACCAGAGTTTTCAAGAGAAAGCCAAGGAAAGATGATACATAGAAATAACCGCAGACCATTGGCCAAGGTGGGTCGGCAAACTTTCTGCCAGGACATCCAATGGGTTCTGTTCTACCCCTCTTGGGAGCCCCACAAAAAGTTAGCAAAGGACATTTTAGTTCTAGAGATGGCCTGTTTTGGGGGGTCTAAAGAAGCAAGAACATATATGGGGATAGATTGAAGCACATATTTAATGAGAGTTAAGCGACCCCCATCGAGAGAAGCTTACCTTGCAAGCCCTGAATGCGAGAATAAATCTTATCAATGATATCCAGAAAAAGAAAGATAGTTTTCCTAGGATACCTCAGATAAGTAAAAAAAAATATATATTTACAGAAACCCGTAATATTTTGAATAATGCCAACTCTCTGTGGCAGGCACATCTTCGGAATAAAAAAGTGCTTTTTGAAAAATTGATCCTTTGCCTAAAAGGTATCTCGTAATATTTCAAAAAGAACCATGAGCCGCTTAAGACTCTGAGAATGACCTGAGGTGAAAATGATAACGTCAGCAACATAAGAGAGGTGGGAAATAGACAAGCAACCTTGAGGAAGAGAGCAAGAATCAATAGTACGATCCTAAACTAAACTATTAAGACCCCTAGAGAGGACCTCCGCGAAAAGAAGAAAGAGAAAAGGGGAGAGGGGATCCCTTTGCTTGACACCTCTAGAAGAGGGGAAGAAACCACATGGACTTCCATTAGTGAGAACCGAGAAGAAATTAGATTACACATAGTTTTGAAACAAATGCCGAAAATGAGATTTAAACCCGAAGCGAGAGAGAACCGGCTGCAGAAAGTCTAAAGAAACTATATCAAAAGTTTTGTGGAGGTTTCCTCCCTGATTAGCCCTATTAATGGAATGAGTGAGCTATAGCATAAGGAGGATGTTATCTGTAATGTGCCTATCTTTAACAAAAGCGTTTTGATTACTTGAAATCATAGAATGAAGAATAACCTCGAGTCGAAAAGCAAGCACTCTAGACATGATTTTGTGGACAAAATTGCAGAGACTTATGGGATCGAAATCCAAGAAAGATATAGGATTTGGAGATTTCTCTATAAGAACAATGGAGGTATTGGGAAAGGATTTAGGGATAAGCAGGGTAGCTTGGAAATCATGAACAGCTTGCAGGATATCAATACTAGTAATATCCTAGTAGTGAGTGAAAAATTCCCCCGAAAAGCCATCAAGTCCCGGAGCACTGTCCATACCAAGAGAGGAAACTGCTTCTCTTACCTCTTCTATAGACAAAAGCCAGTCTAGCATGGAATTAGCAGTGGGAGTAACAAGGGACGGAACATAGTCTAAAATGGAAGGAGGAGACTCATGCCTAGAGGTAGAATAATCAGAGAAAAGCATAGAAAAATACCTAACAGCTTAAGATTTAATAGCATCTTGAGAATTAAGAATGATTTCGGAATATATATGTATATATATCCATATGCATATACATACACACACATGTACATATATACATTTACATATATATACATACATGTATATGTATGTATATGTGTGTATATATATGTATATATAAAACAATAAAGAGTGGTGTAAGCGAGAGAGAGGGGGAATTATTTGTTAAAACTGAATCAATATTGTAAAATGTAACATTATTGATATATTATCTACTTGTTAAAAGGTCCTAGAAATCAAACAAATATAAAAAGTATCATTACTTTGTTATATTCTAAGCAACGATCCCTGTTCTGCTTGAACTGTATGACTTTCTTGCCAATGTCTCTTCCTGCAAGAACAAGGGTTACAAATAGGTAATGGAACACATCATAAGGAAACAAAGTACAATACACTATGTACTAGCAAACTAATATAGTAATTTAAGCTTCATAAGGACTTAGACAATCCTCAATACTTTTGCATAGAAAAGCTAACAAAGATAAATTAAATCATCATGCCAAAAATTAAAATTTCTTGAATTTCATAATATTTGTTGTTTTATACTTAAAATGGTTCACGTGTTCCAGTCGTGTCGGTATCACCCCATATAGAGCAAAGCCTAGGTTGTGCCGATGAGAATGTAGCCTTCCACCAAGAAAATTTATTGAATTAGAGAATCTTCTCAAAAGATAGATTGTCTCCTTGAC
Source organism: Catharanthus roseus (assembly GCA_028651295.1). Lineage (NCBI taxonomy): Eukaryota > Viridiplantae > Streptophyta > Magnoliopsida > Gentianales > Apocynaceae > Catharanthus > Catharanthus roseus. The sequence continues at coordinate 1,307,288 of JAPQWS010000102.1, forward strand.
TTCATATATCAAGCAAAGACATCTTAAAAAAAAATGTGTGTTTACTACTGTGGTGTACGTTGAAAGAACTAAAACCACAAAGAAAATAACAATAAAATACAAATGTTATTCAACATTTTCAACATCATTGGTTTCCTTTTTGACAATGTCCACTTCTTTCTAGTAATTATGATAATTGTTAATTATTATTATACATTTTTTAAGGCAAAGAACAAATCAACCAAGAAATGGGGCGGGGTTACAAATACTGTAGTGATCAATTTCATCAACAATAGGCACTACGATTTAAAATGATCGAAAATCAATGAAAGACTATGAAATATGTAGCTTACTTGATGAACCTACCTATAAATAAATAAGGACTAGAATTGAAATAAATAATTGATATATTCTTTTTTTTCAACTTGTATTTTCCCAACTTGCTTTGCTTGATCTTGAACGCAATTCACACAAACACACCAGTTATTAATATTTATGAGAAACCTCAATGGAAAAAGGACAAATTTTGTAAATTATAATATTTACAAATAGTTATAATGTGTTTCAGATACAACCAAATTTATTGTAGTGAATTATACCTTAGCAAGTCAATAAGGATTGAAGGCAAGCAGCGAATCCAAGGAGCGCCAATTAGTTTATCACAATCAAATTGGTTCCCTGTTGAGCAAAACTTGGGCGGGAACTATCATGCTCATTTTAGTTAGTGATATAATAAAATATCAATACTAGAACATATCATATAATTAAAAATGTTACATGCCAAGGTATGACAATGAAGTGCACTACTCTCATGAACTATTATATTCACCAACAATACGACATCCTTAAGCATATTGAACGCATTACCCCAGCCATAAAAATTCGGGTCAGAAAGAACAACAATTTAACAAGGTAGAACCAAATTGCAAATATCATAGGAAAATTTAAAGCATAATAGCTTCATACAAAAACGATTGAAAATCAAAATGAGGGTTATCGTTTTACTTGAATCTTTAATTTCCTGGTCTGAATCATCTTTTTATCCTCCTTCAACCCCTTCACCTATTATTTATTATTTATTGCATGAAGATAGGCTATGAGTTGGACCACTCCTTGAGATGCCACAAAAACTGCAGTTTGGAGCAAAAGAATCCCACAGAAACTGTAATACAGTGACAGTAATTTAGTACCTATTATTTTACAAATGTTATCAGCACTCTGAAAGCAAAGCCTACAACAGAAAACTCCGCAGTAGTCTAAATACAACTACAACAGAAGCTTTGTTAACAATGAGCCAGGGACTCCAAAAGAAACACAATCTAACACGGGATGTGATCTAGTTCTGGAGCAAATCTTGTGAAACAAATCATTCCAGCACATGCACTCAAACATAGATTACAAAGTACATGCATAGCGGGACAATGTAAGATAACTCATGGTCATTGAAAATTCTTCACTTTTGGATCCTAGCACCCGCATTTTTTCTTTTTTTATACTAACCATCACAAAAAAGTTAAAGTCTCGTAGTAAAGAATGAACCACTATTAAGCTATAGTGATTTCAGACGTAATATCAGGTATTGATAGTTAAAATATTCAACACTTAAAGCCCCTTGACACACACACATATATATAGAGAGAGTACAAATACAAAGGTTTAGTAACTTTCTTTCCTCTGTTATTAAAAACTAATGCGTTAATTGCCCCTGCATTGTTTTGAAAACCAAACAGATTATTAACCTTTCCTTTCCAATTTAAGCTAGATTCTGACAAAGTGACATGATCATGGATTTGCATTAATTCTTGGAAGATTCAAATTCAAGAATTGGAATTACAAGAATGGTAAAATGGAGATAAATTACAATTTCTTGACCAATTTCGGAAGAACTCCATTTTGGGGTTTTAAAAGTCTTCTAATAGATAAGTAATCTTCATTAAGATTGTGGAAGACATCTTGAGATTTCTAGAAAGATATAAAATATTATGAGTTCATTTGGATATCCTACGACTATTCTTAAACCAGACATTCTACCTTCAATTGTAAATATGACACGTTCTGGTAAAATGGCCATAACGTGAGTTATAGTAGTCCAATTGATATGATCCAAGATGTGATGGAAAGCTAAGTGACAGCTCTACAACTTTGCTGAAGAAGCATGAGACACTTTGAACATTTTGAAGGTCAAACAAAGCAGATCACTTAGGAGATGCAATATCGCACAAGTGGAGGCTAAAACAGAGCCTAGCGTTTAGACAGTAGGGTGGCCTATACTATCTACAGTAGCCCTTTGCCTTAACTGGACAACAAGAAAATTATTTGGTCAATTTTGTTATTTTATTCTAATTTTTGGTTTCCTTATTACTGTGAGATTTGATTTGCAAATTGATCAAATGCTTCAAATCTTCAAATCTTCACACTCGAGGACCTTTTGCCTTCAATAGGACTTGAATCAACTTATCCCCAAGCAACTATAGGTATACTAAACCTATGACCTCTTATATTCATGTAGCTAATCTTTGCTCCACACTGTAATTCAACCGAGACACATCGGGGCAGTCAAATTCAGGGAATGGAAAAGATCAAGTACTCACCATTTACCTAATGTCTAGTCTATCAAATTAATTATTGAGAATAATTGAAAGAAATAGTTAAAAAATTGTAAAATTGAGGAAAAGAGTTTGAATGATGGAATCCCCGTAACTTTTGTCAACTATTTTAATTCGAAAAATTATAA